>JAWZYU010000016.1:50161132-52561132 GCA_038380435.1 Ryuthela nishihirai | reverse complement strand
GTATTTGCCGATTTGCCAGTAACATTTTACTCCCCCTTATTTTCTTATGGGTGAGAGGCGAAGAAAGGAGGCATTATTTGATGTAGTCCATAATACACCACACATCTGTAACTGCCATTTCAGATGTAATTCGTCAGGCTCGCAATTCTTCGCATTTTATTTATTGATTTCTTAATTTTGTTGGGTGAGGTTGGGGAGTAAGATTATGGGCTAAACCACAATTACGCTCGTTGAAGTCATTATGAACTGAAACTATGTCACGAATTAGGTAATCTTAGTTATTACTGTTTAGCAGAAATAATTTACCATGTTTAACCTTTTTTTTTTTTTTGGGGGGGGGGGGCGTGTAGGTTGGGAAGCAAAATCCTTATATTGTTTAATGCTCTGCATGATGAGTGGAATCATCTTAATTCTTACGTTTAAGGGACAAACACTTATTTTTTGTTTTTTATTTTTTTCGGGGAAGAGGCCTTTTTAAAACGGTGGGAAAAATATGGAGGGCCAAATCCTTACGTTCTTTAAGGTATAGTTTGAAGAAATTGTAAACTAAATTTTGTGGTCCAACACTTTGTCCATCTTAAGTTCTAAGTTCTAAGTTACAATGGGATGACCAGCTAGTTCGTAACTTTAAAATATTTTTGATCAAACAGACAAAACAGGCAGACAAACTCCCCAAAATATATAATAGGTTTGGTTGTTTTACCTCTGAGCAGCACGTTTTTGCACACAATGGACTAAATGGTCAGGCCAGAAGGACCCGGAGGGCTCAGAGAAAGTTGGAAGGGGACTTGACAGTTGTTAGGAGACAGATGGTAGCCTCCCGTCAAGTCCATCCAGCATGTTCTTTAACGTCCACAAGGTATCACTATCCCGCACAGGGGACTGAGCTTAACCGACTGACAGCAGCAAAATATACAGTATAATAGATACGATATGCTGGTAGGAGTATTAGGAAATAGAAAAACTAATTTTGTGACTTGCAAATTTAATCTTAGATGAGATGTGCAATTTTGTAACTTCAAAAGAATTTTCTTCCGTTTCACTTCTAATTGTCTTCCTAATCATAAAAATAATGTGCAAAATATTGCTGTTGTCATCCAAGCATTCTGATTGTTGGTGTACTGAATAGGCAGATGCTTTACACCTTTATAAAATCTGAGTAATTTACTTTTTCTGTAACAAAAGAATCATTTTAAACTTATTGTTATAGGATAGCAGCAGGGTAGCCCTGGCTTTGATTTCCTGCAGAAATTTCAGCGTTTTTAAAAACCATGGAGAGCCCAGAGTGGCTCTGCAGCAGTGCCGTTTCTTCGGCATTGAATATATTCTGTTGGCTGTGTTTAATACAGTTGGCTAAGCATGGAATATTATAATAATAAGTAGTAATATAATGAAAAGGAATTCAGCAAAAATTTTTCTCGCCTGTTTATCAAAAACATGGTTTCTTGATAATAATAAGAAATCTGTCTTATCCAGTTTTCATCAGCTTAGTGTTAGAATCCTGATTTATTATGCAGCATATTAAAGACAATCATATGCTTTTTCTTCCATCTTCTGTGCCGTCCACCTGTTGCTTTAACTGCTAATTTTTCGCCAAAGTTGTTGACTTTTAGCAACAGTATGCTGTGGTTCATTTTGACATTCATTGAGGGCCCCCTCTCTAAACCAAGTGTTTTTTTAATTTCATCAGCGACGTCCACTTTTAATTGGTCGCGATTATGCAAAAGTTTGTACCTTCAAGACTGAGTGGTCCCAGCTTCATAAACGTTTCTGTTGAAATGCTCTATTTAAATTTAAAAACGCGTTCATGTACGTTAGTTCTTAATATCTCTTCAAAATCAAATATTTTCCTTTCATTGACCATTTTTGCAAAGAACTCGTAACAGTTGAAACTGACAAACACTGCACAAATCTTATAACAATCCTTTGATAATCACTAGCAAAGAAACTATGGGTTCAGGCCTACGGAGAAATGCTCAGCGATGCAGTGATATTTGAATATAAGGATAAGATGGTAACTCAGTGAAATAATGTACCTAGCCATTGACTCCCTTTACAACAACTTGAAACGTTTTTCCACACAGAGAATTCATTCAGCTTTAAGCAGTTTAATCTATTATTCCGGTTGTAAAGGTGACAAGCTTTTAACTTAAGAGCAGGTAATGTGCCTGTTTACATTCACATTAAGCTAACGACTTAATTTTCTTTTCCAGTGAATAATAATCTGTAATCATCCTGCATGAAATCTAACATGTTTTGAGAAAAAGAATTGTGAAAGACAGAAACTGTGATCAAAGTTGAGAATGAACTGCTTCTTTCTGCTCAAGCAACTTCCGTCTTAAAATTGGTAGCAGGAAAACAAAACTCGAGTTATGCAATTACTCTTGGGAACGCAACTATCGCATAAGCCGGGAGATGATTATAAAAATCAATCAATTATAAAAAGATCACAAAGTTAGTTATCAATATCTGTATATCAATATTTGGTGTGACGTCATCCTTTACGTCTACTACTCTGTCTAAACTCCATCTATCACGAATAACCTTTCTCAAAAATAATCCTTGGTAAAATATTGGCCACAAATTAATTAGATATAATTAAGATATTTTAAATCAATTAAAGGCAATTATTTAGTGTATAGTCACGGTAATAAGTTATGATTTTCTGCTTAGACACTCTCTTCACCGTTATTTAGCAGTATTTGCTACTGAATAACAATACTGTTAAATTACGGTGAAGATAGTGTTCAAGCTGGCAATTAAAAACAGTTCTACTGTTTTTCTAAAACGTGGGAGAACAATAAAAAATTTAGCTTTGCTTTCCACATTTCTTTCTAGATATAATGCAAACAAATCTTCTGTACGTTGTTAACTTTTTTTTTACCATGCCACTAAATAATGTGGAATTTTCTGATTTGAATATCACGCAGTTCATTTAGTTATCAGAAGTTCCGTGTTACCGTGGAAAATCAAATAGTTATCTGATTAGTTAGCCAATAAACTTGGTAGGTACAGTCGGTCAAAAAAGTATCCGAACACCACGGTTGATTGCAGAATAAAAAAAAAAATATCTGGCAACTTTTTTTAGAAAATAGTGATCTGGCAACCTTCGGGTCACGTGACACGAAGGTTGCCAGATCACTATTTTCTAAAAAAAGTTGCCAGATATTTTTTTTGAATTCTGTAATCAACCGTAGTGTTCGGATACTTTTTTGACCGACTGTACCAGTTAAATTAAAACAAACTTTTTTGCTTTCTTTGAATAACTAATAATCTGTGCAAATATAAAGTAGAAAAGCAACTGCTAGAACATGTCTTCAACCTCTTTTGATTCGGCGCCCACTTTCGCAACACTCACGTTGAAGTCAACTATGTTAGATGACCAGTACTCCAAACATTTTTGCGCAGCGACCGCGGAGAATGTGTGAAAAGAAAAGAAAAACAAAACCAAGAAAGGAATTTGTCTTCGCATAAGAATTAAGAAGATAAAATAAGTTAACGTGTGGGAAATGTTAAACATTTTCAAAGAATTTATTTTTTTACTTCGCATCTCATCATCGTTATCTTTTTTTTTTGTCTTTCCTTTGTTTTGCCAATTATTTTTTTTAATACCTGAGACCTACCAAAGGACCGATAACTTCAAACAAAAGTAAGATATAATGGAACAGAATTTAAGTAACCCAGTTTTATGGAGGTGTACTAGCTGAATCATTTAATTCGTGGACTGCCGTCGCTAACGATTAGTCGGTTTTCTTTCCGGTTAATACATATGTGGCAACGCAGCGACTCTTGAAGAACATAAGCAAAGTGTTTAAGTTGAAACATGTGATACGGTCGCGAGTAGTCGCATTGCAGTCAGTTTTCTCGCTTTGGAAAGGTGTTCGTTTTTGGTGTGTGATTTTTTGCATGTGATACGTTACTATGTTTGGCGACGCTTAAGTTGTACACAGATAGTATCAGAAATGATTTAAGTTTGTTAGAACAGTGCTTGAAACTAAAAGCGTTTTTCAAGTGGCAAAGCGCTTTATTCACCGGCATGATTCAGTTCGTGGATAATGACTCAAGATCTGGACAACTAAGCATTTCCATCAATGCCCAACAAATCACCGAGCCCAGGATATTTTCAATGAAGACCACAAAATGACTGCGTGCGCTAGCAGCAAAGATGGCCTTTCTTATGGCAAAGTTCACTCAATAATGACGGAGTACTTGAAAAGGTGCAAGAATTTGTGCTTGTTGGATCCCTCACAACCTGAGCTCCGAACGAAATGACAAATGTATCGAAATGTGTGGAAACTGGCTGGCAAAGTTTGAGGAGGAAAGTGAACAATTTTTATAACGCATTGTGACCGAAGACAGGATTTGGATTTTCCATTCATATACTAACAACTATTCTATCATCGAAATGCAAGAATTGCAATCATTGCTTTAATACACGCTGTGTAGAATAATGACAGAGTAAGTTTTACTATTCATATCTGTATCTTAAGCTAGAAACAAAAACAAGATATTTATATCAATGTTTCGCCTATCATCCATAATCATGAGCAAGCCAGAATAAAAAAATAAAGGAGTGGGAGTGGGTAGGGTTTAGCGACGCAATCGAACAGGGGAAACTGTATTTGCATTGCACTATAACATTTTCACATTCTTTTTCGAAACATTTTTAAATATTTAAAATGAGTGAAATAAGAAAGTTTAATAATGTTTGACCTCCATAACCCTTACTAGCATTCTCAACTTAGGGGTCATGGCCACCTTTGCCCGCCCCTCTCCTAGTTCCGTCTTTGGTAATGAATATAACATTATAAAAACTACACCAAGGAGCCAAAACGTTATGACTACCTGCCTAATACGATGTTGGTCCTCCACGTGCCGCCAAAACAGTCTTATCCGGCGAGGCATGGACGCTACAAGATTTCTAAAGGTATCACTTGTGGTATCTGGTACCAACACGTTACCAGACGATCCTTTAAACCTTGTAAGTTACGTGGTTGAGCCGTCGCAGATCGGATATGCTGTTCCAACACAAACCACAGATGATCGATTGGATTGATCTCTTTATGCGGCGAACTATTCTCTAACAATCTGGGCATTGTGGCTTAGCGCATTATTCTACTGAAAGAAGGCACTACTAGATGGGAATATCGTTGCCAGGAAATGATGTACCTTGTCTACAATGATGTTTAGATAGGTGATAGACGTCATAGTTTCCTGCATATTAATGACTGGATCCAAGGTTTTCCGACAGAACATTGCTCAAAGTATTACACTTCCTCCACCGGCTTGTTTTCGTCCCACGGTGCATTCTGGTGCCAACATTTCTCCAGGTAAACGACAAACACGTACCCAGCCGTCCACATGGTGCAACAGGAAACGAGATTCATCGCACCAGACTACGTTCTTCCAATCATTCAAGGTCCAGTTTTAATGCTCGTGTGACCAGTGTGACCATTGTAGGTGCTTTCGACGGTGAACCAAGGTTAGCTTGGGCCAGGGTTCGATGTACTGTGTGTTGTGAGACATTGCTCCCGTCACCAGCATTCAAATTACGGGGGAGTTGCTCCATAGTATCCCTTCTGTTGGCTCGTACTATACAGGATAGCCTTCGCTCAACTCTAGCACCGAATAGTCGTGTCGCCCCACACCTTACTGGTAGTTCGTGGTTTTTCCTTGCTCGGACCACTTTTTGAAGGTACTAACCACGGGCTTGACGTCTCAGAAATACTCTGACCCAATCGTCTGGCTATTGCAATGCGGCCTTTGTCAAACTCACTTTAGTCTGCTGAATTCCGATCTGAAGAAAAAGATTAACACTGATTAACAGAGCTCCGAATCAGGTGTTATTTATGCCATTTCATGAACTTCGCACTCGCTGTCGTTTACCTGCAGTTGCTTCGATTTGCATAAAGACGCGCTGGCCATAATGTTTTGGCTCTTCGGTGTATGTTGCTTGAGAAATTTGTAATTTTTTTCTACAACTGATCCAACAATATCTGAAGGATTTAAAACTTGAGGTCCTGAAAACTGAGTATTGATGAAAAAAAAAACGAAATTCGCCTTCGTAATTAATGTTTTATTTCCATATATATATTTCTTCCGAGTACCATTAAGATCAATTATGATTATTAGACATACGAGAGATATTTTGCTAAAAAAACTTCCATTCCAGCCGCTTCAAACTAACTTCTTTACACCGAAGATGTTCTTCATTGACTCTGACATATATTCAAAGGTTTTTAATGCAAATGTAGAGACATGGAAAGTCATTACACCTATAAATGAGAAAATACTGTTGGAGTAACGAATCGTTTGTTTTAAAATCCATTACCATCGAATCAAAAATCAATTTTCAGGAACAATCAAGAAAACATTTCCATGTGAAGTACGGCCAAAGATTAGGTAATTAACATGCATAATTGAGCACTCGGTCATGCTTCACGCCTCTTACTCATGCTCCTCGCCTATCTCGCTTACTACAGAGCGATCATTTACCTGCCATTAGCACAGTAAGTCGATGTGCTCCGAAACGAAAAAAAAAATGGAATCGTTTTGGCGAAATATCCTGTGCCACAGTGATATTAGCCGGTTAATATGCAGATTGTTGCTCTAAAAAGAGAGAGGGAGAGAAAAACTCTCAGCTATCATATAGTCCTAATTTACGCTTCCTGTAAAAAATGCTTTTCCTTGTGGTTATTGCTTATTTCTAAGGTAAACGTCTCCATCTAGAAAAATGAGAAGAACATGATTTCTCTTAAAACAGAAAGTCCCTGCAATTTTTTTAACAATTTAAATGCCATATTAGTATTAATCTCAAGTAGGGTTGATTTAATATTAAAGAACCATAATTATTCAAATTGTAATTATAATATTTTTTGCTTTTTTTATTAGGGGGGGCGAACGGAAGGGATTTGAGTGGCGATGACTTCAATGCGTAAATGAACCCTTCCCCAAACTTCTTTAAACCTTCAGGGTCCTTGTGACCTGACCATTTAAGCCATTGTGTGCAAAAAATAAGTGCATCTTGGAAATAAAACAACCCAACCTTATTTTCCTACAAGCCTGCCAACAAAAATGTATTGAGACATTTCCATGTCTCATCATCATCATCATCATCATCATCATCATCATCATCATCATCATCATCATCATCATCCTCAAGCAGCCATGGGCTACGGAGGTCCAACCAGACCATGCAATTTAGTTCTCCAAGCAAGTCTATCCTGAGCTACATCTACTGCATCAGGCCACTGCACACCAATTCTAACAAGGTCCTGTTTGACATTGTCTGCCCACTGCATCCTAGGTCTCCCCTTCTTTCTGAGGCCTTTAGGCACACTGTTCATAACCCTATTCGCCAATCTATAATTATTCATACGGGCAACATGGCCAAACCAACGGAGTCTCTCTCTGCACAATATGCTGCTTAAAGGAGGTTGCAAACTCCTTTGCCTAATCTCATCATTAGTTACAAAGTTGAACCACCTAATGCCCAAGATACTGCGTAAGCATCTGGAATCAAAAGCATCTAGTTTCCTGTTATCTTGTTTACAAAGTGTCCAGATTTCACTACCATAACTAACCCTAGAAAGAACCAAACTATTATACAGTCTAATTTTAGTCTTTAGGTGTATACGCCTATTTCTCCACACTCTCCATAGGTTCTTAAAAGTCCCGGCAGCAATCCCTATTCGTCTGTTAATCTCATGCCGCACATCACCATTATCTGTTACATAGCTCCCAAGATAATTAAACTGTGACACGTGCTCAAGACTGCAACCATTCAGATTAACTGAATCACAGCCTGCATGACCAATTTTCATCACTTTAGTTTTCTCTCTGTTTATAACCAAACCTACTCTACTACCAGTCTCATCAACAGCTCGAATGAAAGAGTTCATCTCATCAACATCATTTGCCAAAAGGGCTAAATCATCAGCATAATCTAAATCAGAAATTTTCGTATCTCCAGCCCATTTAAGGCCAACATCTTTCCCTTGAAGTGAATTTCGCATAACATAATCAATAACCAAACTAAAGGGAAAAGGAGACAAAATGCACCCTTGTCGAACACCAGAAGTAATGCTAGACCAATTGCTACAAGCCTTACCAACTCTCACACACGACTCAGTGTTATTATAGAGAGCTTGCATAATGTTAACTAACTTGTCTGGTATACCATATGATCTCACAATCAACCACAAATTATGACGATCAATAGAGTCAAAAGCCTTTTTGAAATCAACGAAGCCAGCAACCAAAGGTTTCTGAAACTCTAAACATTTCTCAACAATCTGCCTAAGTGAAAATATCTCATCCACACATCACCTACCACTTCTGAATCCACATTGCTCATCACGCAATTGACTGTCAACAAGATTCTTAATTCTATTAAGCACAATCATGGAAAGAACTTTACCTGGAACAGAGAGTAGGCTGATACCCCTATAGTTATCACAAGAACTGCGATCATCTTTTTTGAAAATAGGGATAACAATAGCTCTGGTAAAATCCTTAGGAACCATGCCTTTATCATAAAAGATATTCAGAATTTCAGTCATCCAAGTGGTAACCGAAACATTCCCAGCTCTAAGCATTTCCGTAGTAATTTCATCTACCCCTGGGGATTTATGAATGTTTAAGTTTAGAAACAGCCAAAATAACTTCAGATTGTGTTATAGGTCCAACATTAAAGCCACCAATGCATCTATCATCATTGCAAACAATGGAAGTAGAACTAACTACATTGTTTAGAACATCACTGAAATGCTCAGCCCACCTAGCCATGACAGAATCCTCCCATTTTATAACCTTACCTTGTTTATCCTTCAATCCTTGTGTGCCTGTCCGTTTTCTACCACACAAAACATTAACTATCTGGTACAGCTCTCTGCTGTTGTGCTGTCTAACTGCTTCCTCGGCTTTGTCAGCCAAATCATCAAGCCAAAGATTCTTATCTGCAGCTAACTGATCCTTTACAAGTTTATTAAGGTCTCTGTAATGCTTTCTATTAGGACTAGTAGGGTATTGATTAAGGATATTCCTGCAGTTCTTTCTTTCCGAAATAAGCTCAAGTGCCTTATCACTCAGATAATTTTGCCTCTTCTGCTACTTTTTTTCCTAAAAGAGTACTGTTAGTGTCCCAAAAAGCCTGTTTAAAATGATCCCATTCTTCCTCAACTTCAGTAGTAAGCAAACCATGACTGTCATAATGACTAAGTAACCTATCATGGTAAACTTTGGCTATAACTGGATCTTTCAGAGCTTCAGTATTAAAAGTAAATTTTTTAACCCTAGCACAACACTTTTTAAGTTTAAGTTGCAACACACTTTTAACAAGGTAATGGTCAGATCCAATTTCAGCTCCCCTATATGCCCTGGTATTCCTAACAGAACTAGCCAATTTGCTGTTAATTAATATGTAATCAATCATATTCTTATGGAGTCCATCAGGTGAAACCCATGTGTACCTATGTATGTCGCGGTGTTTGTAATAAGTGTTAGTTATTCTGAATCCATTGAGTTTACTTACCTGTAGGAGACGTTGCCCATTGCCATTGCAGCTACCAATACCAAAAGGGCCTATTACTCCTCCCCAAAGGGCAGAGTCAGTACCAACTTTAGCATTGAAGTCACCAAGAACAAGGGTAATATCTCCTTTCATGACAGAATTCAAAATATCCTGAAGTTGTTCATAAAACCTATCCTTCTCATCCTCATCGGCATCCTCAGTGGGGGCATAACAGCAGATAACATTCAGGTCTTTAACGCTTGTCTGAAATTTTGCTGTAAGAAACCTTTCATTAATGCACTCATATCCTAGAAGAGCATCGCTAGCATGTCTGCTGAGAAGCAGACCCACGCCTTGGTGATGCTTATTGTCATCCCTCCCTGAAAAGAGAAATTTAAGACTATTTTTAAGAATCTGACCTTTATCTGTCCATCTGGTCTCTTGCAAGCCGAGAATATCTAAATTATAACGAATTCTTGTGTGAGGACATCAAGAGAAAAAGCTCTGTGCAGAGTCCTCACATTCCAACTACCTATGGAGAGAAAACGGCTAGAGGGATGTTTAAAGAAACTATGTTTATTGAGAGAGGGAATGCCGACAATATCAAACAGCCCCCTAATCGCAGACATGGGGTAAAGACCCGTTCCCCCACTACTAAAGGCTGAAGCCATCTACACTGGAAGACTTCCTCCAATGTAGAATTTGACGATGCCAATAGAAGCAAAGAGTTCAGGTGCCTGCGATGACTTCTGCTCAGGATTATCCACCAGCTGATAAACATATCCTGTGAATCTATTCACTTGGGGCTGTCAACCCACAAACAAACAGAAAACACAGCGGAAGATTTTCCCTCCCCAGAAGCCCACCAGTGCAGCAAAATCAGGATCCATAATCAAGCTCAGAGCCATATATCTGTCCAGTCCAGTAGGTTTATATGGTCAGCACCAGGACCCTGTGTGGTTGACCACTCCTCAGCAGGGTAGAAAAAAAAGAAAAATAGCCATAGTTGTCCAGATCAGTAGGCCACACTAATCTGGCAGCCCTCCCCTTCCGTTCACTTCCACAAGAGAGTATCTCTTTTGAAAGTTACTAACGGCCTGCACCACGAGAAGGCGGGGTCGGACATTAGGTGCTAGGCCTGGCCGGTTCTATGCATCATCACAGGGGATTGGTGCATAGCTCTCCTTCCAGTGATTACCTAGCTACCATTTACAGACCTTCCATGTCTAGTGATCGAAAAATGAAATTCAAATACGCCCTAATTTTTAAAATAAACTTTTTACGGAATAACTTCATTAGTGATAAATTGAACACCTCACTCTCTGTAACTATCGATTTCAAGCGATTTTTCTACGATTTATCGACTCTGTAACTATCGATTTCTTGCGATTTTCCTACAGTGTTTCAAGACTTACTGAAATAAGGAGATTTAACGGTAATTGTTACTGTTACACTCTTTCTGAATATTCTTTGTAAAAGTGACAGATACTCAAATAATTTTTACACAAACTTCTAATTGTAATAAGAATATTTTTACCTTAAAATCATATTTTCAAAGTAAGGGAACTGTAGAGAAATTTGAAGCGGATTTCTAAACATATACATTGGAAGTATCCCAATATATGGATGGTACTACAGTAAAGTCTCGGTTTACTTTTCTGAAAACCCGCTCCTAACAACGAGACAATAAAAATCGTGTCAAACTTATTAATTGAACGAGGACATTTAACAACAATTGCTACTGTTACACTCATTTCAAACATTCTTTGTAAAATTTTCGGAAACTCAAGGAATTTGTCACACAGACTTATAAAATTATATTTGTTGAAGTAAACTCTACGGCATTAAATTTATTTTTGTGTTTGAATTAACCCGATATTAGTTCCTTTGACTATTAATGGTGAGGTTAAATGTCTCAGCTTCCACAACTCTTCGTACGTTAAGCAAATATTGAACAAATGTGAGGTGTGGCTAAGTTTTATTGAGACCTACAATTAATACTAGTGACATTTCGTGTAAAATCTCATTTCCAAAGTTAGGGAGATTTTAAACAAGTTCGGGAGGATTTCTAAAGATATACATTGGAAGTATCCCAATATATGTTGTTGATACTACAGTAAGTCCTCGTTGTTCTTGGGGGTTACTTACCTCAAATCCGCTACTAATAACGAAACGACAAATAAGGCGCCCACTTATCATGCATGAATTTCATAGTATAATTAATATCTACCAGTAGCATAAGCAGGATTTTCTTATGGGGGATACAAACTTTAGAGAGTATGTTACCAGACTTCTGGCACGTATCCATGAGTGCCATATCCATGACTGTCACACATTAGTGCCCACATATCCGGCATTTTGCTGAGGGGTATCATTACTTTTGGCTGAAAAACGCCTTTAGTGTTTGTCCAGGGAATATCGATAGCTCAACGATACATCGGTGACATTCTGGTACTCCATTCTTTTTTTTTCTTTCCAGCGGGACTTTCCTGGTGTCAATATTTAGTAGTATAACACACATTGTCCGGTAGTGTCTTTGGGATGTCAAAATCCTACTTTGGCTGACTATGTCTCCTGGATTTCTTCCCTACAGATAACATATGGGATGTTCTGGGTTGACGTCTCCTACAGCGTCCACAGCTAGCACATTTACCAGACAACCATGAACACATTCACCAGCCATGCACCAAACAACAATATATGCCTCCATTTGAAGGACGAATGGCAGAAATTGTAACAGGACACAACTGGGGACCTGTATGCATCGATGCCCCGACGTCTGGGTGCATGCATCGCAGCCAATTGTGCGATTAATCATATAATCGTCCATCGTTCATTCGTGAGGTTTCTTGGCACCATGCAAGTAACAGTTTTCGGAGCTGTGGGGTAGTAATCAGCTGATTTTGTGGTCATTTTCCTACTGCAAATCTTCTGAGATTTTCTCTCTGCTCAATTTCACCTAGGTTAGAGGCTTGCATCATTTTCACAATTTCATCATCATCTTATCATCATTTTAGTGATAATCGCAGACTTATTGATATTTTATTTCTTTTCATTTCACTCACGTGATGCAACCCTTAGTATCTAATGGAGACGCTTTGAGAGGTTGATGGGGGTTAGATCTTGTTTGTGAATATCATTCAGGGTTCAGTTTCATCTGTTTACTTTGATGAACTTCGGGAAAGAACTTCGCTCGTATGGAAACACGACAGAAAGTCGACTCGCGTGGAACAACTTAGTCTTGCGCAAAAGCAGACATTAACCTTCGGAAGGAATGCTGTGTCCTGGCAACAATACTCCATTCCACTTGTGAAATATGGAAGTGGACGTTGTGTTTTGCCCGGGGCATACTTCTGATAAGCCCTTAGGGTTGGAGAATTCCCGGGGTTGCCAGAGAGATATTGTCATGCTTCGACCGGAGAAGGAGTTCGGTGTTGGGTAATCATACTAACAGGACCAGGGTTCGGTCTTATAATCTATCTTTCTTTCGCTCTCTTCGCTTAAGTCCGATTTTAGTGGAAATCACTGGACTGATTTTAGGCCATATTTCAGAAAGGGAAATTTTAAAATAAACATATCATAACTAGAGAGATTGTAAACTTTTAATTAAATGGAGTCAGACGAAATTTAATGAAATTTGCTTTGCTTATGGGAAAAGCAAATCATCCTTCATCCTTGAATCTAAATTTACCAATAACTGATTTCCGTCTCTCTAGTTATTCCTCCAAAATCTCATAAAATATTAATTTAAGTACTAGAACATTTCTTAAAAAGGTGCCGGGCGTCGCCCTGGTGCTCATCTGGTTCACGACACCACTGTTCCACACCTTTTAACCGTTGTCGCACTTATATAAGAAAAATTTATGCTTTCCACCAGAACATTCCCTCCACACTATGAGGCCAACGCGTGTGTGAAATGCAAGTGGGGTGTATTGCCTTACTCTGTTTTGCCATAATTCTATTTTAAGTCTACATGCTATAAAAACAAAAACCATTCAACGGACCAGCAGACATTTAAATAATCGTCCATCATTCATGCGTTTTGTTCCTGGCACAATGCAAGTACAGTCGCTCAAAAAAGTATCCGAACACTATGGTCGATTACAGAATTCATAAAAAATATCTGGCAACTTTTTTAGAAATTAGTGATCTGTCCCATGGCCGAGTGGTTAGCGCGCTTGGCTATTGATCTAAGGGACCTTGGTTCGAGCCCCGGGTAAGGCGTGGATGTTTGTGTCGTTTTTCTGCTGAGGGCCTGCCATCCTCTTAGACCTTCTACTGTGGCATATAAACTGACAGGCTCCTGTCAGACCTCTGTGGCAAGCAGCTGCTTGAGAGGGTATTTATTTTTTAGTGATCTGGCAACCTTCGTGTCACGTGACACGAAGGTTGCCAGATTTTCTAATTTCTAAAAAAAATCGTTGACGGATATTTTTTCTGAATTCTGTAATCGACCATAGTGTTCGGATACGTTTTTGAGCGACTGTACCAGTTTTCTGTGATGTGGAGTAATAATCAGCTGATTTTGTTGTCATATACTTTTGTGTTATAATCTATGGAGTGTTTTATCATTGTCCTACAGGAAATCTGCTGAGACTTTCCATCATTGTATTCGCAGGTCAGTATCTCAATTGTTGCCTGTTTGTTGGCCCATCCCCTCAGCCGTAAGACTCATCTCTCACCTCTGGTACTCACTTTCTAACTTATCCTTTGCAATTGTTACACATTGGCTATTTTTCTTTCAGCGTACTAGTCACCATGCACCTGTAATACAGCTGGCCTGGAACAACAACGAGATGATTTTTTTCTGTTGCTTTCTGGTGTGAAGACGTCGAAACTTATGCCTCTTTCCTCTTTCAAAATATGATAAATTTCACTGTTTGATTATTAGTTGTGTTGTTTGTTTTAATTCCACCTTCACCACAAAGTGAATTCTACTACGGTTGTAGTACACCAGTTTTCATTTCATTTATACTCTTCATTCTTCAGCATAGAATGGAAGTGATCATAATTCAGGGGCCGTGAGAACTGTGGAATAGAGAAGTGGGAATTGGTTTTGTATATATTTTCATATTATATAACAAGCAGAAGAGAAGTTCAAGAAATCACAATACTGAGAACCATGCAAAATAAAACATTTTACTATTTGGAATTCTTTAAAATCAGGCACATTTTACGAAGAAGAAATGAAAAAAAAAACATCACTTTATAATCCGGAAATTTTAAGAAAGTAACCCTGCGTTGTCACGTACGACGGTGTTGTTATAAGAATTTTACATTTTCACCACTACAAAATATTGCCACTGTCGGTTATAAGCAATTATCGTCTGTCATTATCTAATTATTCACTTGTGCTATTTTTTCTCATAATTTCTATCCCACCCTTGAACTATGGGTAGTAAAAATTAAGACGGAAAGAAAGGACAGAAGAGAGATCACTTTACACTTAATTTAGCTAAAACATTTTAAATTATAAGAAGTCTAGGAAACGGACTACAATATGTGACAACGTTTGCTGTGACTTGATTATCATTTAAACTCTTATTTTCATTTGCAACAACTAGTACTAGCCTTTAGTTATTATTAAATGTTTACACATGCAAATAAATTCAATTGTTAGTGCTCGATATTCATTGAAATGTGCTCCTCCATTCTGCTCAACTGCTAGATATATTTCATTGAAATTCGTCATATCCGATTTCTCAAGGGAATCTGAATTTAAAGGGTCTCTTGCCTGTAGTACCGTATCTGTAAAAAAGTAAAGTAGGGGGTGAGGGTAAGATCGTGCAGGAATGTACCTGAATGCCGTTCTTTCTTTTATAATATTACAATCTTTTGGTGATATTAGAGAAATTTCTTGGGGGAAAAAACGGTAATATATGTTTAATAATTTATTCCCTTAGTTCCATTTACAAGATGGCAGGGTGAAAGAAATGATCACCTTGTCCCCTTTATATCTGACCCTAATTGTATTAATTCCAGAAATATTTTTAGTATATATTCTGATCGTATTACATTCGAAGTGCTTTGTTCACATCAACTGGTGAGAAGTCTCTCTCGTTAAATTTCAGTTTATTAATAAATAACGTACAGCCAAAATAATTACACCGAAGAGCCGAATCATTATGACCACGTGTGTAAATAAGATGTTGGTCCTCCGCCTGCGCCAAAACAGCTCTTACCCGAAGAGGCATGGATGCTACAAGATTTCTCAAGATATCTTATGATATATGGTACCAACACGTTACCAGTATTTCATTTAACTCTTGTAAGTTATGTGATTGAGCCACCGCAGATCGGATATGCTCTTCCAACACAAACCACAGATGCTACATTGGATTGATATCTGGTGAATTTGGAAGTCAGGGCAATAACTGGAAGACTTCGTCATGTTCCGTGAACCGTTCTCGAACAATTCGTGCAGTGTGGCATAGCACATTATATACAGCTGAAAGAAGTCACTATTAGAGGGAAATACCATTGTCATGAAAGGATATACCTGCTCTGCAATAATGTTTAGATAGGTGGTAGACGTCATAGTTTCCTGTACATGAATGACTGGCCCCAGAGTTTCCCAGCAGAACATGGCCTAAAGCAATACACTTCCTCCACAGGCTTATATTCATCCTACAGTATGCATTCTGGTGCCAACACTACCCCAAGTAAAGGACGTACATATACTCTGCCGTCCATATGGTGCAATAGGAAACGAGATTCATTGGACCAGACGAACTTCTTCCAATCATTTACAGTCCAGTTTTGATGCTAGCGTGCCCATTGTAGGCACTTTCGATGGTGAACTGAGGTTAGCATGGGCACTCGGAGCCAGTGGTGCTACGCAACTCCATTTTCAGCAGTGTTCGATGTACTGTGTGTTGTTGCGACACATTACTCCTGTCTCCAGCATTCAAATTATCGGCGAGTTGCGCTACAGTATCTCTTCTCTTGGTTCGTACCATACAGGATAGCCTTCGCTCACCTCTAGTATCGATGAGCCGTGGTCTGCCGTGACCTACGAGACTCAAGGCCTTTGAAGTCTAAATTGACGTCACATCCTGTGGATCTACAGTGCTTCCTGCATACGTAGAACTACCGTCGCAAATCAAGCATTTACTTTTTTTTATAAGTTCGGTGGGCATTTTTGTTTGATAATGTGCTCAAAAATTGATTTTCATTGTATGATTATATTGTATATGTGATATTATATTGTATAATATGAATTATTAGTGTAATATTTCTGACAAACCTTCAAATAAGGAAGACGTTGAAACTAAAATAGATCTTGATTTCTAATTGTGCTAAATTGATGACTCAAAATGCAGAGTAATCGTTGTTTAACATTCTCTGAACATGTATAACGGTATATAAATTAGCAGGAGTGTCATATTCATGTTCTACATATAATTACATTGATACAATATGTTTAAAAATAAGGTAAAATGCGAATAATTACTCGGTTATATATTTACAAAAAAAAATCATTTCCTTCACATATTTTTCCTGATAAATGCTGTCAATAACTAATCGTTTTTTTGAACCATTGATAATATAACCGTGACATAAACTGCTATGGAAAATTAGTCTGTTATATTAAAAGAAAAACACACACACACACACAAAAATTCTTCAGAGCAATTTTATTTACAAATGTGAACTACAAATTAATGATATACTGTAATAGGTTTAACTGTAACAATTGCAGCTATGATTTAATTGAAATACTTTTTCTTAGTGATTAGACTGAATTTATAGGACATGGATACCTTTTGATGGAATACATATTCAAAAACTAGCAGGAAAAGTGCATCTAAACTTTACAAACTACAATTTACATACACATTTTGGTTTACAAAGCTACCTGTAAATCTATCGACCTAACATTTGATAGTATATCGCTCAACTAACCCCCAAATGTAAAGAAAATAGTCTCTAATCAATCTTCGATTGTTAAAAATATAATTCTATGCAGCCTGGTAAAGAAAGATTAAATCATTTAGGCATACATCTTTCCAGATATAAGCCAGTGGGGTAAGACCACTAAACTAACACGGCTCTACCTTTTTTTCCACTAATATAATTTATTAGTTTAATGGTCTTAGAATACTGTGGCATATACCTGGAGAGATATGGTTCAAATCCCACATGCCAGAAAAACTGTCACAAAACTATTAATTTCAAACAGTTAACTCTGTGGATACTATTTATTGAGGGTGGACAACTTTCTTTTTTTGGCACTAAGACATTTTTTCTTATTTCCCAATTTCTCTAACAAACAATCACTTTTAAGCTTGCAAAAATTGTTTAAAAATATATTGGTTGAACACCAGATAATCATTTCTAGAGTTTTTCCAATACAGTGGCCAAATTCATAACTTGTGTGATAATCAAGTAATTCTGCATCATGTAAAAGACTGGTAGTGATTAAAGTAACAACATTTCTTTGATTTGTCATTTGTATAAATTCTTGTTCGAATTCAGTACACAATTTTTTCATAGTAATATAATTTAACAATACAACATTAATTACTATCTCATTTGGGCAAAAAAGACTGCCTCTATCAAGTTTTTGTAAATACTTAAATTTTGCACCCAATTATACTTTTTTATCAAGTAATAATAAATGTTTACAATGGTCACATTTCAAACTTTTCAAAACTGAAAATACACAATATCCTGCTATATATGCAATTACAGGAAGAGAGTTATCACAATCAGACAAATCTGAAGGAAGCACTGTAATATTAAACTTTAAGCTAATAGACGTAAAATTCATTTCCTTAAAATCATCTTTAAAATCCAAACCAGTTATTTTAATTTTGCCACTTGACTTAGTGGGAAGTTTCAACAGTGACTGCACTCTTAATTTTGTTTCACATTCAAATAATTGACGTACACTTATATTATATTGGCATCCAGCTAACAGCCTGTAGAGGCCGAAACGACTCTCTAAATTATCAGTTTGAAACTTACCTGGTAAAATATATTTTAAGTTCAGAAGTACAATATGAAGCAATTTCAAGCAATGATTATGTACTAAGTCTTAATGCAGATTGGGTTTCTTTCGTTAGCATACCAGTTGTGCAACTCATCTGCTCCCATTTATCTAGCCAATTAAGGAAAGAATTCAGAAATGAGACATTTTCATCTGACTCTGAACACGTTAATGGTATTTGGTGTTTGCTATTCAAGCGTTCACCTTTAAAAGGTGATTTTACATTTACAATATGCCACCATGTTAAAATAATCTTAATGAAATCTGATGTATCTTGGTAATGTAACAATTTGTGCTTTTCTCCTATTTCTAAAAGTCCATTAACTACAAAATCATTAAAAATATTTAAGACTAATTTAACATTTTGTCTCTCAAGGTTACTTGGGTTCAAAGCTTTATACGAGAGATTAAATCCATATTTTAACAATGAGTTTGGTTCAATTTTATGCAGTTCTTTAAGGGTTGATAATGATGCAGTTTTGAACGATGAAATACTATTTCCATTATTTACAAAGTGTGGATAGTACATGCATTTTTCAACTTTTTTGATTTAGCCAATTATTTCTGATACACTTCAAAAAATGAACTGGGTCTGTAAGAAAAAATAAAGGTCTTGATTTATCTGATGGATGAGGATATACAATTTGAACTTTAGGGGGAGAAAGACATAATGACATACTCTTACGATTTGTAGAATTATTGTCAGCTACGACACATATCACAAAAAAACCAATTTCTTCCAAACCAATGATAATTTTTTTAATAATACTGTAGAGAATATCAGCATTTATTGTTTTGGCTGGTAATATATGAACTACATCTTTATAGTTGGAAAGCAAACTAGTTATCATAAATACATGGGCACTGGTTGCCATGTTTTGTGTGTCAAATGACACCAACAAGGTTACCACATTTATAATCCAAATACTGTTTAAGATGAATTTCATCAAGCATTAAAATCACCTTTTTATCTGTATCATTCAAAAAAGAATATTTTTGCCTGACATATGATAAAAAAATTTGAATCTATTTTCTCTATAGCAGGGTTGACATTAAACCGAAGACAAATGCGTCGAATTGTACTAGGATGTGGCAATCTAATGTTTCCACTTTCTCTAACAAAATTATATGCATGAGGAGCCATGCTAAAAAAGAGTGATGCAAAAATCATCATATCTGATGAATACCTTGAACCATACTTATTTAACCCAAGTAGTATCAACTGTTCCTCAATGAATTTTAAATGATTAGTGTTATTTTCATCAGATGTACGAAGTGCTTTCAAAATATTACACATTAAATCAATACTATATCTAATATTACTTTCAGGAGTTTTAACCCTTATTAAACAATTCAAAAGGTCATTTAAAACATCAATATTACTGATTTTTAGAGGAAAAGTATATTTTTCAACTTTGGATTGCTCATTATCTTTATTATATGCTCTCACCATAAGCTCAGAATTAACAACAACAGAAAGTTTTACTATAGGAGCTGGATCACTTACAATATTTAATATCAAAAGCAAATCATTTTTACATAATACAGTCCATGTGTGAACGTCTATGAAGTGCACTTTGGAAAATAAATCACGAATGGATAAAAATGTTCTTTGAGTGTCATATTCAGCTTTTTCCCTTGCACTACATTCTAGTGCTTTTTTGAGTGAAGATTCTTCACGTTGTTTCCTTTTGCTTTCAGGACTTTCTCTGCTGGATGTAGGAGTAGCAGAGAGATATGCTGGTAAATTTGGGAGTTTTGACGGAATGCTACCAGGAATTAGTCTGGGGACTTTCAATTGCACAGTAACCGTCTTACCAGTTTTCTCATCGAATGCACTTGAACATCTTTGAATATCACTCTCTTTGAAGTGTAATTCACAAACCTAGAGAGAAAGATGAATACCATTAAGTGTGTTGTGCTTTATATGTTAAATTTTTTTTGTCTGATTGTTACTGATCAATTAAGCTTAATCTGCAACACTGTTGTGTTACTCCAGTTATAGCAAAATTTAAAACAAAAGTTAAAGACTTGAATGCCATCCCCCCAGAGGACTCTGATGAGAATGAGAAGGATGTTTTACAACAAGCTTCAGGATATTTTGAATTCTGTGAAGAAAGGAGATATTTCTATTGTGCTAGTTGACTTCAATGCTAAAGTTGATACTGACTCCGCCCTTTGGGCAGGAGTTTTAGGTCCCTTTGACATTGGACGTTTCAATGGCAATGGGAAAGTCTCATACAGGTAAGTAAACCTAATGGTTTATGAATAACTAACACATACTAAAACATCAGGGTATTTATAAATATACGTGGGTTTCACTTGATGAGTTGCACAGGAATATGAGAGATTATATACTGCTCACAAAAATTAGGGGATATTTCAAAATGAATATGAAGCCATAAAAATATCCCCTAATTTTTGTGAGCAGTATATTTTAATTAACAGCATATGGGCTAGTTCAGTTAGGAATACCAGATCATACAGGGGAGTAGAAATAAGGTCTGACCATTGGTCAAGTGTCTTACAGCTGAAGCTTAAGAAATGTTGTGCTAAGGTTAAGAAAATTACCTTCAACACTGAAGGTCTGAAAGATCCAGATATAACCAAAACATACCATGATAGGCTACTTAGTCATTACGACAATCGTGGTTTGCTTACTGCTGAAGTCGAGATGGAATGGGATCAGTTTAAACAGGCTTTTCTTGAAACCAACAGTACTCTTTTGGGTAAAAGGGAACAGAGGAAACAAAATTATTTGAGTGATAAGGCTACAGAACTTATTTCTGAATGAAGGAAGTGCAGGATTAATATCAATCAACACCCTACTAGTCCTAACAGAAGGCATTACAACTAGCTTAATAAACATGTAAAAGATTAGTTAACAGCTGATAAGAATCTTTGGCTTGATAGCTTGGCTAACAAAGCAGAGGAAGCAGTTAGACAGCACAACAGCAGAGGGTTGTACCAGATTGTTAATGTTTAATGTGGGAAGAAACAGACAGGACCTTTTCTCTTTAGTTATTGATTATGTAATGCGAAATTCATTGCAAAGGGAAAGATTTTGGCCTTAAATGGTCTAGAGATTTCAAAATTTCTGATTTAGGTTATGCAGATGATTTGGCCCTGTTGGCTACTGATGTTGATGAGATGAATTTGTTCATTAGGGATGTTGATCAGACTGGTAATATAGTAGGTTTAGTGATAAACAGAGAAAAAACTAAAGTGATGAAAATGGTCAGGCAGATGGTGCTTTAGAGGCTTTGAATGGCTGTACTATTGAGCAAGTGTCTCAGTTTAGTTATCTTAGGAGCTACGTAACATGTAGTGATGTGCAATATGAGATAAATAGAAGAATAGGGATTGCTGCTAGGACTTTTAAGAATCTATGTAGAGTATGGAAAATAGGCGTATACACCTTTAAGACTAAAATTAGGCTGTATAATAGTTTGGTTCTTTCTAAGGTTAATTATGGTGGCGAAACATGACCCTTTGTTAGCAGGATAACAAGAAACTTGATGCCTTCGATTCTAGATGCTTACACAGTATCTTGGGCATTACGTGGTTTGACTTTGAAAGCAATGATGAGGTTAGATGAAGGGAGTCTTTTGAGCAGCATATTGTGCAGAGAGAGAGAGACTGTGTTAGTTTGGCCATGTTGCCGTATACATAGCTGCAGATTGGCAAAGAGCATTATGAACAGTGTACCTAAGGTATCAAAAAAGGGGAAGACCTAGGATGCAATGAGCAGACAATGTCAAACAGGACCTTGCTAGAATTGGCCTAGAGTTGCCAAAAATGCAGCAGCTGTAGCTAAAAAAAGACAAGTCTGGTGTGAAAAATTGCCCAGTCTGGTTGGACCTCCATAGCCCATGGCTGCATGAGGATTTTGTATGTATGTATATATTTTATAAAAATAGTAAGAAAAGTAAAAATTATTGTAAATGGTCAAAAGTCCAAATATGTCAACAAATAAAGTTTCTCTGTGTTTCAAGAGATGCAAACTTGAATTGTATTGTTCAAGTGATTTGAATAATTGGAAAAAGTATTGGATGCACTCAAATATATCTTGAATTATAAATATAACCCAATGATGAATTTGTATTATGCATTAGTTTATTCCTACAGTATTTATGGTATCTGTTTAAGAAACACTAATACTAGAAACTTTCTATATCTTGCAGAAACCTAATTTGAGATATATTTTACAGTTGACTTATAATGATCCAGTAAAAAATTTCCTTTTTCACCTCTGATTTCTGTATATAAACAATTCTGTTATGTATATTTTTTGGGGAAATGATCACTCGCTACATAATTTACGTTACACAGGCATTCATTATTTATTCATAATGCACAAATTTTACCTTGCGACTATGGCATTCAAACATTAACTAATGAATGGTATATAACCTGTTCTCTTGAAAAATGATTGAAACTAAAACATTAAATCTCTGAGGAAACTGTGAAAATCAGATTCTAATATTTCCCAAGGGTATTATGAAAATAAACCTTAAATTTACATGTCATCCAAATTATTAATGAGTGACAAATGCTCTGTTCTCTATAACATATGTTGGTTTGTGATCACTATTTCTTAAACCTATATTTCACATAACTAAATAAAAAACTCATATTCAATACCCTCCCTCAGCAAAAAACAACCACGATGCAAACAGGAAGGATAAATAAACTAATTGTGATTAAACATATAGCTACGGTGACCATACGTCCTTTATTTCATTATTATATTTATTTTTTTCTAAAATGACCATTTTGTCCTTTTTTTTCTGAATTAATATAGTAAACTGAATATTGAAACGCAGTAGATGGGTTGAAATTTTAAAATATTCCACAGATAAGCACATATTTTTTAAAAACATTTAAAGAAACGTTGAATTTTGCTTGTGTCCCTGGATCTAATGCCCCCACTGAATGAGTATTTTGATTAGCGAACAATATGTGGACCAATGAAAAAACCAAATTAAAAATCCAAACATTGAAAGCATGCATTTGTACCAAATGCAACTTTGACATGAATTATATACAGTTTTAAGAATTTTTAAAGCACAAACCTGATTTATTAAAAATGTTTTCTTGTGAAAAGTATCAAAATTAAATTTTTAAGTAATAATATGATTGTTTAAAATGCTATGCATATGCTTATATTTTATAATAAATGTTATAAAACTTTTTAGTTTTAGTGAAACAAATAAACGCAACCTGCTTTTTTATTACGAAACAATTTCTGATTGTCCTTTATTTTCTCCAAACAAATATGGTCACCGTACGTATAGCAGTTGTTATATGAATGTATGGCACAATATATTCTTCACAATTATCATTCAAACCATTTTATATACTCTTGCCAAATATTGCAATTTTGTTAGGATTTCAGCAATCTAAAATTTTTATCACAAGTATACTTGCTATTATAAAAAGGCAAAAAAAAACTGACATACCTTGCTAAATTTTGTTACTGTGAAGTTTTCTCTTCTTATTGCTAGCAGCCATTTTCTGCACAATTCTTCATCCTGGGGAAAACTGTAAACACGCACTTTGGTTGAATTTTTATAGTTGCCTCTACAGCCGATAACACTACAAGGGTGAGGCATTTCTTCGAAAACTTATCGCCACTTGAAAGATTTAGAATTTCGCACAAAAACTACTCGTTAACGGTTCTTAACCAACAACTACGGGATATCAAGAAGCTAGATGGCTAGATCGACGAAGGATGACGTCAGAACGTATGACGTTCACCAGTGAAAAGGCCTTGATTCTCGATGGTTACGGGTCTGCCCACTCCTTGCCAGCGGTTCGTGGTTTTTTCCTATTCGGACCACTTTTTGTAGGTACTAACCAGGCTGCCCTTGAGCACCTAATAAGCTTCGCAGTCTCGGAAATGCTCTGACGCAGTCATCTGGCTATTACAATTTGGCCTTTTCAAACTTACTTAAATACGCAGCCTTTCCCATCTGAAGAATAAGAATAAGACTGATTAACACAATTCAGTATCAAGTGTTATTTATACCGTTTCATGAACTTCGCACTCGCCGTCGTTTACTTGCAGTTGCTTCGATTTGCATAAAGACGCGCTGGTCATAATATTTTTGATCTTCAGTTTATATTCTGAAGTTTAGAAAGGTTTTCAAATTATTTCTACTTTTTCACAGAATTTTACAGAAATGGTTCCAGTTTATAAATATATTTTTTTGAATTTAAGCCACATATTATTTGTGTAGCATAATTGGCTTTAGTAGAGTACCATCATACCAGAATCTCTCAGAATAACAGGTAAAAATTACTGATGTAATTTTATTGATAATCTTGTTTTAAACATTCTCGCTCAAGAAAGCAAGCATGACTATTCCAGTTATATTCCCTGGATTATTTTTTCTGCCTTGGTTTATCACGGAGCAGATTATTCAATGATATTAATGCAAAGAATCATTTCTTGAACAAAACTAGAAACGAAGATCAAATCATCGCAATAATCTTACACCGTTGAAAAACTACATTAAATGGAAAAGATGAAACGTCATTAAGCTAGAGAGCATTAATAAATACAATTCCCTCTTAAGTTAAATAAAAAAGAGCCCAAAAGCAAATCTGTTCTGTTTGTCTAATAAATGATTATGTGTATATGAGGATAAAGGGATTTCGCCAGTGTCATGTGACGGGCATTCAGACAGAAACGAAGAGACAGCATTAGGAAGGATTAGAAGTATTATGGAAGCATAAGCCAAACGTAGTGGCACCTCCGTCAGCGTACAAGGTAGCAAATAGCATCGCAGAATGCAGAACAGTGATAGCGGAGGAGATGAGACTTAGCTGAAAGTAGCTCATTATTAATTTGTTAAATTAATATGTAACACTCCCAAAAGATTATAGATTACTGTCACTTTAATAGCAGGAACCTAGATAAAAGTAAAGTTCGAATTTGTGATCCAGATTTACTGCAAAATTATTCACATTTCTGCTCTACCGCAATATCGTTGCTTTACGGAACGTGTTGAGAAGATGTGTTATAATTATTCCCTTTAGTAATGAATGTTTTTATTTTCATTAACATCATAGGAAAACTAATATTGAAAATTTGCTATAGTAGAGTAAATATTAGTAATAAAGATACGTCATCGTATATAATACATATCAGCAACTTGAATCACATATAGATATATGTAATTAATTGTCCATATATAATATATATAATATACATTTAACATATATTTAAGCATATATAGTTTATTAAGTAACAGTTATAGATAAGTAACGAATGATGAATACAAATAATCTATATCCCTGCATCCTTGCCTTTATTAGGTCCCAATGTTTCAGTGGGAAGGATACTAGGCAAGATATATTTAGCATAAGATTTTCGGTAAGAAGACGGCGGAAACATTAGCCTTTATCCATATCTCAATCTTGGTCTGCACCCAGAATTTCACTTCCCGGTTGACATACAACAGAAACGAATGTATTTTCTCCATTTACTGCTCCTACTGGTCACAAATGAGAGAGATAAAATTATTTTCGTTCCACCACTTGCTACAAAGACAGAGGACGAAACTATCATCCGAATTCAACATAATGAAATGAGTGAGCATTCATTAGGAAAACAATCTTAGAATCGATGACTTATCCTATTATTATCCTTAAACATATTATTGCCATCAAAAATCGAAAATACTTTGTTAAGAGTAAAAGAAATAGCTTGTGGTGCATGTTTTCTTAGAATTGTGAGAAGGATATGAACGACGCCTAGAACATCTATATATCCTAGTTAGTTTCTGATTTATTGACACCTAGTGAAATAAATTAGTATTATAGAAATATTATTTTGACGTAATATAAATATGAAATATGGCTACATAATATAACATCCTGAAATTTTAAGATACATTAAGTTTCAAACCCGTGGTAAATAAATAAATATATAATATAACAATATATTATATATATATAATAATAAATACTTCTGAAAAGGAATAGTTAAGTATAGTTTAACAGCAGTTTTATATGAATAAACTAGCATTTTAATAAACAATTTTGTGATCAACTAAGTAATACAACAGGTATTAATATTTTTCACGCATTAACCTTTCAGGCAATTGTTAAATTTTGTAAAAGTTTTAGTAACAATTTTAATTAATGTTAAAAAGCATATAATTTATTCAAAACTACTTTCTGCAGCAAAATTGCACTGATAACTATTAATAAGTAATAAATAATTAATCCTTAAAGCAGCTGCTTCCTACAGAGGTCTGGTAGGATTCTGTCAGTTTATACGTCATTTGTAGAAGGTATGTGAGGAAGGTGGGACCACAGCAGAAAGCAGCACAAGCACGCATGTCTTACCAGGGGCTCGAACCCAAGGTCCCTCTGATCAGTAACCAAACGCTATATCCACTCGGTCATGGGACGGCTTGATAACTATTAATGCATTTAATGAAAAAAAATTTTAAAAAAATATTTTTTCAAAGGTGAAATTTACGAATCGCAAACTTTCTATACACGGATCGGATATCGTGAAGTTATAGAACTGACTCTCTCTATATATACGAGTGACTAGTGTATTAAATATACAACCTGTATACAATATTTTAAGTCACCTGTTTCATTGTAAATTTAAATATTGCTGCATTTATAAGTTTACAAAAAGAATTAGAACTCTTTCTTAGAAGTTTTAAATAAAAAATATTGGTTTCAGTTTGCTGCAATGGGGATATTCTAGGAAATGTCCTAATTTCCTAGAATAGGTTGATCAGAATAATTTAAGATGATTCTAACGGGATGTAGAACAAAATGTGCTATAAAAATAGATGCTGTATTGTAGGATATATTATTTTCGTGTGTGTATGATCTTGAAAAACTGAACATGCTTTCTATAACGCAGAAAATGATATGCAATATCAATATCAAAACTTATCACTCAGCTTTGTGTAATGTTTTGAAATAAACGTATTATGCACGTAAAATATGCAGTTGGTTTTAAAATAAATTCAGGACTCAATAAAAATGCCTATATTTCCCTTTACATTAATAAAGCACTTATTTTTACCATTAATGTACATAATTAATGTGTTTTCAATGCATTTAAAATTACACGTTAAAGGCAGATGTTCAAAATTTTATAAGTGGTTGCAAAAAATTGTATAGAAGTTCGTCTCCTAAACTACGATAGAGAGGTTTGAATGCAAAATGAAAATTTATTTCGAGATTTCCATTGATCAAATTGGAAAAGCATGATCAAATATCAATGACGCCGTCCCCAATTTCAAAGCCATTAGGCAAGGAATGATCCAGTGAAGTATATTTTAATCTAGTTAATGCATATTACTGAGAACTACACAGATATGAGAATCTTCCACGTGGTATCTTTAGACTTCCTAAGCAGTAATTAGTCAATCTATGTAATGCTTACGAAGACAGTTTCTCGGGGAATAATCGCAATTATTAGGCCCTTCACAGTGGTGTTCATATTAGTTTCGTCTTAAGAGTTTAATATTTTCAGTGATCTGCATTTTATGGAGTTTATATCAGCTTAAGTATCACACATCAAAGTTTTGCTGTTTTAGCTATAGTTTCAAGTCATTATACTGTAACAGATGAAACGAAATTCTCGGATTTAAATACTCATAACAACAAATAACTCATAATAACTCATAACAACAAATATTTCCGTTGTTTGAGAATAATATAAATATCGTACACTATGTCTTTGAGAGGTGATGAATTAGCATTCTGATTTGAATTATTCTCAAAGGTTTTCGACAAAAAACTACTAATTAAAAATAATATCGATTTTTAAACTTTGCATTTCCTCATAATATCCTTATTAGTTAGGTATAATGCAAAATAATCTGTCATGAATTTTTCTGTTGACCATAGAAAGGTAACTAATACACAACGTTTAAATTGAAAGCGTATGCTTTCAATTTAAACGTTGTGTATTAGTTACCTTTCTATGGTCAACAGCTGCTTAAATTGAAAGCGTATTGAAAGCGTATGAATTGCGTATTGAAAGCGTATTAAATTGAAAGCGTATGCTTTCAATTTAAGCAACTGTTCATTCAAGCAACTGTTCAATTTAAGCAACTGTCAGTTTAGCAACTGTTCTATTTTGCAGTACATTATACAGTAGTTATATAATGCAAATTAGCGATATAACTGGACTACTGATATTTATGGTTTAATGATCTAAAAACAATAAATATATTTAATTAGAAATGTACAAGTTCAGTTAAAGATAAATGTGCTTCAAGGCAGTTTTAATTTTGCTGATGAGAACTTTTGTAGATTAGGTGAAAATCAAAATTTAGTTAAGAAATGGTTTTCTATGACACCAGATGTTTAATAGGTTATGGTTGGTTAATCATTTTTTTGAAAAATGATTAATGATTAATCATTAAAACTGATCTCTATTAACTGATTAAAATTAAGCTTAAATCCATGATACATACATAGTTGACTACCTATGTACCTATATATATATATACAAAATAAAAATAAATAATTTCTCCTTAAGCAACTGCTTCTCACTAACAGGCGCCTGTCGGTATAATACACCATAGATTAAAACTGAATTAGGCGAGACCTCAGCAGAAAGACAACAAAAATGTCCATGTCTTAAGAGGGGCTCGAACTCAGGTTTCTTTGACTTGATCTGTAGCCAAGCACGCTAACCACTCGGCCACCAGGGCGAATTTTAATAGATATACATATGGATGGTTTAATGACATTTAACATAGTAAATGCATGGAAATTTAAAAATACAGGATAATTTCAAAACTGGTGCAACGGTTTCCATTCCAATAGAATTTTGGATGGACTGGAAAAATTTTATTAGCATAACAAGTTTGGCAGAAACGTAATATTTCTGTACAAAAGAAGTAGGTATGTGTTCTTTGACCAGAACGTGTTGGAGTAGAAAGGCTATAAATGATAACATTTTATTCGTGTATTAATCAAATTTATAATATCATGAATATTTTTAAGCATAGAAATGACCATCCAATTGGTCGAGTGGTTAGTATGCATGGGTGAGGTGAACAGATATCTGGATTATTTATATAATGCATAAACATTATTTACATATCCTATACACATCTTCAAAACCGTTTCCGACATATATTAGCATTTATATTAGTTACGAACATTAGCAATGAAGTCTTGTTTTTAAGGGATTTTATTTAACCTTTTTAAAAACATTTTCACCAATGTATTATAAACGTATATGAACTTTTTACACGGAAAATATAATAATTTTATATCATTTATGTTTGAAACATTAATCAGTTAATCTACACACGTGATGTACTGATTAATCAAAACTTGTTCTTATGTTAAATATTTCCCAGTTATTTCGCTTCTCGTCAAACAACTGTGTTTACCTTTACCGCATGATCTCCTATTATAAGTATTTAAGTAAATAATTCTCAAATAGGAAATATTAAATGTTTTGCATATTTCTTTAAAAATTTGTATTTTTATAATGAATCGAACAAGATTCTTGTCAAATAATATTTTTTTCGTTTTTTTCTTGTTCTCTGTCGGTTTTCGCGTCATGTTGTGGGCCCGATGATTGGCAAACACTGGTTTAACATATACTTCTGTAACAAACAATAACTTTGTTATAAACATTATACGGTATTCGAGCAAAAACACGATAATGACAAGATAACAATATATTGTGAACTTATAGAATTTTCTGAGCTATATAATCCTTCAAAATTTCAATAAAACCGAAAATGACCTACTCGTGCTTTTCCACAAGCTTTAAAGTAAATGTATTATCTGAATGTACTTCTAGGTAATCTTATTTCTGCTACTTATTTCTATACAATGTTAGAAATTACACAATAATTAAAACTGATAATTATGACATGAAACTTTTTAAAGTTAGAGCTATACATACGAATAAATTGTGTGCGAACATAGCTAAAAGGAATGAGAAATTAACAATACGTAAGGAATATCTGAATCTCAATATTTATCTTAGCTTAACACGCATTTTAAGTTAAGTTTATATATCATTATAATTTTATATCACCAATGAAATAAAGAAATATATGTTTCTTTAGCTGTTCTTGATGAAATCAAGATTTGCATACCATAGTCCGTCAATTCTGTTTTCCTCATAGTCTCTCCCACAACTAAAGTTCAAGCTTTCATTGAAAAACGAAGCAAATATTATTGGATGATAAATTATATATCAAACAGCAATAACTAAATACCGCTTTATGTCTTTTCTGAAAATTGATTGAACTGATTGAAAGTTGGGTCCTGCGTTTTGTAAAATTTCAATCAAAACAGCTCGGCAAATTTCAACATTTTATTTTGAACACATTGGGAAGTTTAAATGACACAATGTGCACATGCTGCTAAAACATGGAATAATAGATCAAATGTTAATTTCAATAAAACTGTTTTAGATCAGACATTACCATATTTTGTATTTAGTCACAAACATAGTGCAAAATATTAAGAGCTTAAGAAGGCTCGAAATTAAATAGATTTTTTCTCTATCACCTAACTAGCGGAATTGAGAAATTGAAGCAGAAGCTATCGTTGCTCAGAATATACTCAAAAGCCTAATAGTAATCCATTTTACACATAAATAAATCCTTACCTTAAATACAAGAAATAAGGAAACCGTTATATTCATAAACTACCTAAAACGAGGAGAAACCAGCAGTAAAAAAAGACAATCATGCAGAAAAATAGTTGCAATATTTTATAACATGGTAAAAATAACACTTCAGTAGGTTGAGGAGGTCATAGATAAAAAAAAGCCTATATGCATTGATCTGCGTAATAATCATTGCTGAATTAATCGTTTCATAACCTTCTGAACCATTTGAGTTTCATAATCACTATCAACAATTATTGGAAGCAACAGCGCACTCAGAAACTTGTAATAATTTTAAGGTTTGGGAAGAGAGCTGAAGTGCTTGAGTCTCTACGTTTCAGGGAGTTTCTTTAAAAAAATATGCGTTATGCAGATATCAAAGGTGGGAGGTTATGATCCCTTCTCCCTTTGGGTCCGCTACTGATTGGAAGAAAGGTAGACATAAACCAATAAAGAGTTTAATATTTATAACTTAAAAGTACTATAAAATATAAAAAAGAAAGTTAGGGGAGTTTATTTTAAATTGCATTTTTCTCCAAATTAGTGTTAATTAAGGCATTAAAATAAATTTAGGTTTTGTACCAATTATATAGATGATCCCCGAATTCAAAGCGTGATGAACAGATAACTCTTAATAATTAATATTACACCTGATATGGAAGAGAGAACTAGTAGATATATTTTGAAAAAATAATCAAGATACTTATGTTACGGTATTTCTATGAAACGTCCTATTATATGGATATATTTACTCTCATTGCCGCTTTTACGAGAACAATATCCCCTCTGCATTTTAAGTAACGCATTGCAGCTTTACCCACTTTTCCAGCTTATGAAAGTCTCTTCTTTTGTAAGGTTCTTCACCTATTGCACGATTTATCCACAAATCGACTCAGTAGTAGTTCTCAGCAGTACAATGAATAATTCAACAAACTAGTCAATTTTATTCGTCAGAGACGAAGAAAATTACTAATTGCGGAAAAAGCAATAACAACTCATTGTTAGGTAACCCAGCTCCGGATCACTTCCTCCGCGTGTATTAAATAACTTATGGAGGGTTTTACTTTTCTCACACACTACACTATTATTTTAACCAGTATAATAATAATAATAAATTATTTGAAGGAAAATTGCAATGCTAGTTTTCAGCAATCAAAAATATCCTTTCTTCAAAATGTCTTCGTATATCACATTCATATTGTTAAATAAATCGATTATGTAATTTGGAACATATCTTTACATATTAGGTTTATAAATTGACACCCCAAATTAATCAAGAATGGAGTATCTATAATGCAAGTGACAAAATACCCTACTCAAATTTGCGTATTGATTTCAATTAAAAATAGCATTTTATATGACAGATTGTTTTATGCATAACCTGGTATATCAAACTGAGCACTGGAAGAAAAATAGAATTTTAAATGTCAAAGACAAAACCGTTCGCATAATAAGCATTAACCTGTCGAACTATGTGCAATTTTCACTGTCTGTAATGGCTTCAAATGACAGGCTGCAAGAAAACACCCAATAATTTAAAACGTCTGCTAGTGCTGAATCTGTCTACGTCTTAGTTTCAGAAAGATGAATGGTCAATTAATAATTCCTCTTTACGAAGTTAAAGTACTATTCAGACGTTCATTTCATTCTGATTATGCAAGTAATAACGCACATTTTCTTTCATTTCTAAACCCGATAACATTTAAAAAACGAAATAGTTCCCAAGAAAGTCACTTTAAAAGTCTAAAATAATTATTTTACAATAATCATATATATGAATCAAAGCTACGAGCAATAACCAATGGCTTGATTGTCACACAATGCAACTACAAGCAATATCTACAGTTCGTTAGAGTAAAAGCGGATTCTCAAATTTTGGAAGCAGAGTAAAAAAAAAATGTTTTGAAACTCGTAACGTGTTCAATTTCTCCGATTTGGGTTTTCGAATTGGTAAATTAGAATGCTAATAATGTTATAAATAAAAATCGATATTTGAATAGATTTCATTCAGATATTTATTTTCAGTTACTTTATTTACAAAACGCTCATTTAAGAATGATAGGGCTTAGAATTTGACTCTATATTGATATAACGTGAGACTGTTACTTATGAATCAACCCATTAGGTGGATAAATATATGTGTGCATTTACAAATTGTGGTTTTCAAAGAATTTAGGCTACCAAATTTGAATATAAAAGAGCGAAAAACAGCAAGTAAAAATAAACTCTGAGACAGGGATTATAATAAATTATATAGAAGTACTGCAGATTCAAGCAAAAGTCTTTGACAAAAGTTATATTAATTAAAGCATTCCCAAAGTAGGATTATTGAAGCTTAATATGTTAAGTATACATTCAAAATAAAACTGCGCAATGCATTAAATATGCCTTTCAATGTTTCAGGCAGAATAAAAACAGTTTAAATATTTATAATAGTACAAATACAACTTTAGCCACCACCTATAATCATGATAATCTATGGATGTTAATTGTATTTAAAATTTGGGGGTTTGCTGGACGTGCTTACGGGAAACGCAGTTACTTATGTATATGTGTGACTTGTGAAATTGTTTTAATTTTTTTTGAAGTCTGAGAGTGAAATGGAATGGATTTGAGTGTCAAGCATTTCAACTGTCAGATATCCCTATGCTGCATTTCGACAGCAAGATAAGTAGTTTAGAGTCTAGGGATTTGTATGCTTCATATAACAAAACATACAATTTCGAAACCTACTATATAATACACATTTGGAAATATTTAAGTTGGTGCTTTGAACAGATGTAATACTTAGTTAATAAATAATGTTCTAATTGTTAAACTGTGAGTTAAAAAAAATTAGAGTGAGTTGCGAACGAAATATGGTATAGACCAAAGGCGGGCAAACTGCGGCTCCCGAAGCTACTCTGTGCGGCTACCGAGACAATATTGGGTTTCATTGCCAATCTTCCTAAAATTTTATATTAATCCTTTGAGAACCGGGAGAGGAAACGGTAGGCTTCCCGTAGACCTGAGAGGTATAAAATTCAGAAGTATAGCATTGAAATCGTCGTTTTCAATAGATTACGAAGGAAACGAAAGCATAACCAAAACTTGTTTTAAACAAGTACATATGATGCAACTGGACTCTGCGTCATTGCTCTTCGTATAGTACACACAAGTTGCATGCATGCGGCGGTAGCAGAACATAACTAGAAACTGACTTTTGGAAACAAATTCCAAAAGCAAATTATTACAATCTTCAGAAAACTGGCTTCCGATTAATCTCTGTATTTGGTACAAATTACTGCTGTGAATCTCTCTTCTTTGTAATGAAATTTGTAAAGTAAAAACATCGTCCTACTTTACTAACAGCTTCCTCACTGAGCTTCTTAGAACAGCTTTGACATCCTACCAGCCAAATTTTAAAATATTATCTGCAAAAATGAAGACTCAATCAAAGTCTTCAACGAGCAGATATTAAACATATTCTGCTTTGGTGAATAGGACTACTATAGAGTTGCATTTTTTATTATTTATAAATACAATTTTAAAGCAATATTTTCTGTGGCTCTTGAACATTCAAAAATGTATGAAAAATATTTTATGTGATTCTTCTTATCGAAGAACATGCCCATCCCTGGTATAGACCTAATAACAAAATAAGGACAATTCCCAATATACCATTAAAATAATGAAGTTTTGTTTAATCATAAAACTTTTATCACATTTTGTACAGAATATTTTTCACTGTTGGTCTCAAAGCAAACAGATTGTTCCAGAGTCCCACCTTGACGTAAACTGTAATACCATTTCGGGTGGAAAATAACCGCATCACCGTACGGGAGAGAAAAGATGAAGCTAATATCAGACGTAGGCTTATATAGCCACATCCGCCGCCCATTGCACAGATAGAAAGAAGAGATTAATTGCATTTTCTTTCCAAGCCTACTCGTGGAAGATATTTCAACAAAGGATCAATCTCGTTGCTCCAAAAGAAAATCTCTCGTAGATAGTTTCTGTAATACGTGGTGAGTTCTCATATCCAAAGAAAAGGTTTTATTCTGTAGTACAGAATTTATTTCTGTATGACCCAAAAGCAGCGTTCTTTGTCTGGCGCCTATGGATTTGTTGTTCAAATGTCTTCGGGAAGTGCATTTGATGGAAAAAAAATAAACACAATGACATACGCTTATTACTTATTTTAATTATGTACCGTCACCTATATAAAAATCACCTTTATTGAATGGAATGGTTGTGTCACATTCTACAAACTAGTGGGAAGTAACAGTGATCCGCAATCCATAAAGATTTAAACTAAGTCGCAAATATATGCAAAAAATATTTAATAAAACTTTTATTTCTATTTTGATCATTAGCTTTTTTTATTTTCAGTTATTCAAAAACAATATTCTGTTAAGAAATGTAATAAGGACAATTTTTTTTTGTGTGTGTGGCATTATGAAAGGATTTTCGACGAGATCCTTGGAAAAATTTGACGCTCGACAAACTAAACATTCATTTAAGTTATTCTGCGTATATATTTACTGTCATGAGAAGATTTCTAAAAGTAAAATTCTCTTGAACATTTTCACTTTAATATTTCGATTGATTTGGCTGTTTACCCACAGAACTGCAGATGTTTTCATTAAACCGAAGGCGTTATAACACAAATATTTGAAACTTCGTAAAAATCATTTAACCATTTCAGTCCGAATAAGTTTTGTTAATCTAACAATGTCTGTAGAATGATATTATTGTTAGTAGTAAAGTATCACAGATGTTCTGTGGACATGAGACTCATGAAATAGAGGAAAATATTTAGCTTTCTGTAAATCCCCACCAACGCCTCTCAGTAACATATCAAGCGTGATAAACACTATACCATCAATGGCTAACCTTTTCTCTGTTTAAGTTCGATATTATTTCTATTTGGACCTCCAAAAATAATAAAGTAATGAAATAACAAAAAAACGAAAAATAATAGAAATAAAATTAGCTTGAGAAATAAACTAAAATGAAAAATAACAAATTATTTTATTACTGTAAATATATTACAAGTTCTTATATAAATAAAATAAATATCCCCTCAAGTAGCTGCTTGCCACAGAGGTCTGACACGAACCTGTCAGTTTATATAATACAAAATAGAAAGTCATAATAGAGAGTCTGTAAGGATGGCAGGACCTTAGCAGAAAAACAACACAAACATCGATTAAAGAAGATATCACTCTGAATTTAACGTCGATCAGTTTTATAGGACAAAATGTCTTGAGCCGTGTGGAATAAAAACCCACGACCTCCAGATAACATATCAGGTGCTCTGACCACTGAGCTTCCAGCCGCCAATCAAAATCTCATGTAATTGATGCTATGAATTTTCTACTAGCAGTACATAATTCTCCGTGTTTCATGAAGGTATTGAATTTTCTACCAACAGTACATAATTCTCCGTGTTTCATGAAGTATTGTCCCAGCTGCTCTCAGTCTCAAGAAACAATGACAAACATGTCATGTAGATGACAAGTATATTCTGAGTATACAATTGTTTAGATTGAAGAGATTTTTTCCCTAGTATTTATGTAATTATTACATATTACGTAAATACGTCGAAAAAAATATCTTAAATCTAAAGAAACATCCATGCCTTACCTGGGGCTCGAACCCCTTAGATCTGTAGCCAAGCACGCTAACCAGTAATCAAAACTATTTTTTTAAATATTTTTGATTACTATACATATATATTACTACACATATATTCACTGTATAGCCTTATGATATCATAGGAATTGAAAGGGTTAAACTCCCAGAGTAAATCAACAGAAGCTTTCGAAATATTAGAAATCAAAATGAAAAATAGCACTCTAGAGTTAATATTTCTGAAAAAAAAACATTTATCGCCGACACGACGGGAATCAAACCCGCAACTCTCCAGATTTCATTTTTAAATCTCTTTCAAATATAAGAAATTATATTAGAGATAAATATCCTGAACGTTATATCACATGAAAACTTCAAAATAAAACACTGTTTAGCGCATCGTTTCAGAATATTACATTTCTGAAAGAAATTATTTCATTTAGGAACAGTGTTTTTCAAGATTTTACGAATTTAAGATCCATACTTTGAACTTATTGGTTAGGGACTTCAGACTGTAGAATTTATTTCTATAAATATCCTAATTCGGAGGTCATTCAAAAGCTATAATTGTCAATTAAACATATATAATAGTTCATTTTTTTATTTCACTATAATTCGTTTCATCTATTGATGTTAAACAGTGTCTTGAAGAATAATATAGTAGATGGAATAATAAGGCTAAAACAACATTTCAGAAGTTGATACTTACTAAATTTCGTACACAAATCATGTGAAGTAGATGGATAAAATTAACAAATGGATGAATATTAAGCACTGTAACAGAGTATATAAATGTTGTTATCGATTTCGTATTAACCATTAGGACCTCTTCAGACATACGATGATTAGGGGATTAACTTATAAAGTAGGTAAAATTTAAAATTTCTGTGTCATACTTCAAATTATATTGTGCAGAGATGCGATGTACGAGTCATGAAGCATGATAGGCAAGGTCAACTGTCACGAAAATTGCTGGTGATTGTGGTTGAATTATAGTTGGATGATGAATATATGCTTAACAACTGTGGCAAAACATATTGCTTCGTGGATAAGTTTGTAATGGAATTTTCCTTGCGGAATGAGTTGCGCTTGGTAGGCATTAAAACAACAGTATTAAATTTATTATTTTTAAATTTAGTAAGTATAAATTTCTGAAATGTTGTTAAGAAATCCTATTATTCCATCCACTACATTATATAGCATCGATAGATGAAACGTATTATAGTGAAATAAACAAGGGGACTGTTGTATATGTTTAACTGACATTTTTTCACTGACATATATATGCATTATATGCTATAACTGTCTTCCCTATGAATCGACTGAAAGAACTAACAATAGTCATACGGAATTAACTACCTGCCAATAATATACAATATTTGTCACATATTATTTTTGGATATAACAAAATTCGAACACACACCCATTTGAAACATTCACGTGCTACTTTTGTGTTGTCTAATGCATTATATTGTTCGAAATCTACATTTGCCAATATTTTCCCACGGTTTAGCATTTAGTAAAATTATAAAGCATTTCGTACTACTTCCTCAATCTGTGTATACAGTAAATTGTATAACGAAACAAATAACAATTACATAACAATCACCTGCCATCATCTCAGCTTAGGAAACCGCTTTCGAATTAAAAAAAAATTACCATTCTTCAAAATTTTAAAATTTCGAAATTGTTTAACCAATCTAAAATTAATTGAAATATGATTGGTGAAAAGAAATAAATTGTTGATTGAACATTGGGTAGGTGATTTTTTCCCTTGAATTTTGTTTTATAAAACTGAATTGAAAAGTGAATTTAATAAAGCTTAAAATCTAAGCATAAATTTCATTAATCATCAAGTGAACATGGTGTACAAATATATCACGAAATAAATCTCGAATGTTTCATTTTGAATGAAGGTACATACCTACTTTCATTGTCAGCGATCAAAATTATTTGTTGTATGCGGATCGTGGGTTAAAATACAGTAGATTACGGATCTCTGCTCTAAATGCAAAGACAATCAGAGAAAAACGGGCTACATAGATTTCAAATTTTCTCCACCCTTTAGGATTTGCAATTGAAAAGAAAAGTTGCATTTTTTGTTTACTGTCTAATCGTTTGTACCAGTCATTTGTTTTTTGGTATGAGTTTATTTATTTTTGGAACTTGACTTTGATGTAAAGAATCCATACATTAAGAAACAAAAATGATTGAGTCAACGGTTCAAGAATTATCGTACAGTAAAGAATCGCATATACAAACAAAAAAGAATATTCAAAGTTCAGCGAAATCGTAGACTTTCGTTTCGCTTGACTGATTGTACTAACGGTATCTGGTTCTGTTTGTGTCAGTCAATTTTTCCTCGCACCGTCATGTGCAGGTGGATGATTTATTCATTTGTGGACCAATTATTCAAATTATAAGGTCAATCCATAAATGAAGTTTATCGTAAAACTTCATCAAAATCATGGCCAGTAATTGGGTGGTGAGTGTATTGTATTCTATTTAGCAATAATTGGATTAGGTTGTTTTACCTCTGAACGGCACATTTCTGCACACCATGGGCTGTATTGCCAGGTCACAAGGACCCCGAAGTCTCAGAGAAGGTTGGGGGAAGGGGACCCACTGGACAACTGTTAAGAAACAGATGGTAGCCTCCCGTTAAGGCCATCTAAAATGTTCTTTAACGTGCACGGAGCATGGCTCTCCTGTACAATGCGCCATGACTTAACCTCCTGTCCGATGGACGGAGGCCTTTCCAAGCTCATCTGTGTCCCCTACTGACCGAAGTTAGGACGAGGAGTTTTGCGGAGAAAAATATCAATGCTAGCCCAGCAAGGACTTGAACCTGGGATACGCAGTAAGAAAAATGAAAGGTAAAATTATTAACTACAATGGATACAGACCTGAATATCTAGGGGGGAAAAAGGACGGGGCGAATGATGCAATAGATGAAGAAAAATGTAAAGTGTGGGGGCGGGGGGTATAAGAGATTAGATTTCATTGCAGTGTGACTTTTCCTCTTCGGTTTAGAAGGTTTGGAAAAAAATCGTTAAAATGCGTGAAATATGCTCAGTTTTAATACATTTTGGCCTCCATTACCCTTACCAGCATTCGCAAGGGGAGAGGGCATATGGCCTTAATGGATATAATTGTCATCATTATGGGAATATTGAAAAACTTCAGGAGGATGTTGGGAATTGTTTGCAATATTTAATATTAATCTAAATTTCATTTACATTAGTAACTGCATATAATTTTTTTTTAATTTGTATTCCAAGAATAGATTTGTTCCATGTTAACTCTCTGATACTTATAATTACTCTTTATACTATTTAGAGTTTGTTTTTTTTTTTTTCGTGATGCTACTGTCATACGTAGCATCAAATGGTCTATTTTATCGTAGGCAAATTAAATGTTTTTCTCTTCCATTCTCGAATTTTGCTGATATTTTGTTGTTAAAGTTTACTAGGTCTTAAGTTAATATTTCAGAATACTTATTTTTCTCAATATATCAAATAATGAAAAATATTTCATATCCTTACAAATCAATCGCCCTTGTGGTAAAACAGTGAGAAAACAATATATTTACCTTGTGGTAAAACATGTTGTTTCCTCACTGTTTTTTTTTCTCCCAATTTTCCAGTATTTCATTTTTTTTAAACTTTCTCTAAATAATGTTTCCCAACCAGAATTTTGAAAACTTTTGGAAAAAAAAATTAATTGTAGTTGTTTATCTGGGTAATAAGTTTCACAATAATCCATAAAATAATGTAGAATAGATGTAAAAATCCTCAAATGGGAAGCTCCCAGTGAATTTGTGTGAGGAAAAACACTAATGGTCTCTTGTCGACTGTATGGTTTTTTAGCGAAACTTACTTGAGTTACAGATGAACTTGAATATATAGTCCCAAAATTATCATCAAACTTGAGTAACATCAATTAAACAAGTGCATACTATATTCGAGTAAAACTGTATTAATTTGGTTTCCTCAATTGTATTTGCATGAATGTGTAATGCACAGATATTTCAAACAAACATTACATTTTGAGACGAAAGCACAGACGGTCTTGAACAACACCAAATTGTCCACGGACATGCTTGGTAAACTCCAAATATTTTCGCGACCCTTCATCTTTCAAATAAAAATATTATAAATGGTAATTACTGTTTAATTTTGCATTTTAACTGCGATTAACTTATTCAAGTGGCAATGTATACAGTCGTATCAGAATAATATGACCACCTACCATAGTATATGTATGGTAGGTGGTCATATTATTCTGATACGACTGTGTATAACAGGCATATGTATAACTGGCATAACAACATTTTAATTAAAATATTACGTTAAGAATTTTTAAACAACGCTGTAGAGAACGTGAACTGCTAACATGGTGTTTTAATAAAAAAGTTTGTTTTTTTGTATTGCTGTAAGAAATGACACGGTGTTTTAATAATATTTGCTATTTAAAATATCTGCTTTTTTATATTACTGTACAAAAGTCTTTGAGGTTTAACCTTCCTATATAACGCTGTCGGTAACAGCAGATGGAATTTGTATTAAAAACGTGCTCTCTAGCATTAATAGAAGAATCATTGATGTGGACTTTTACTAGCTCAACGAACATGAAGGGTTCGATAACAACTGGATTTTGTATGCCTGATGTATATGTAACGAAACATTTAGTCGCTATGCTTATAGTGATTTTTATATCCGATCCATTAAAGAAAAATAAATGCAGCTTTAAAACCTGTAACACTTATTATCAAAAATTTAATTTTCCCCAAATATTACCGACATGTCTAGCGTATTCATATATTTTTGATTTTTGATTTCTTTCAATCCCTTTCATAATAAAATATTTTTGAAACATAAAATTTCAAAACCTACGTCTGTAGCACAATAAGCCTATTATTAATTCTGTGTTGGAAAAAAAGACCATCACTATTTCATTAAATTCGCTTCTACTAATATTCTGATTCATTAAATCAACCCTTAGTTCAGATTTAATTTAGAAATAATTTACATTCTCTGTTGTGTCACAACCTTTATTTCAGCTATTTCTGGAATCTCTAAGGACAATAGGCTTACTGTCTATACTCATAGTAGCTTACTGTGAGAGAAACTGCATCTTCCTAACTTTAAGTACTCCCCCTGGAGAGAAACTAATGCAATCGCTTCCGGATGCTATATGCACGCCCGCAGCTATCAAGCAAGCCATTTATCACATCAATAGGGAGCACTTTACTTCAGTTGCAACTGTGAATTGATTTATTCGCAATGCACCAAACATTGGGAAATCTAATTCATGAAATTTGCATGTGAAAGCCAAAATTTTTAGACACTTGCTACTCATCCTATGTTTACAAATATTTACAAAATAATATTCACATCTGTTGTCTAAAACAAAAGTTATTTTTAGTCATGGAAGAAACAATTAATTAAATTTCAATTACAAATGACTTAAATTATGCACGTAACGTACATCCGCACCCCAGGGCTTTCTGCTTATTTAATTAAGATGGATTGATGTGAAACCATTCAATCTTTCAACCTGATTATAATTGAATCAGCTATTCGTAATGTATTGTAGAAAAAAAGAAAGGTGTTGCTTAAGAATTATCTGAATAAATTATGAAAAAATATTTTATTACCAAGGAAATTTATCTTTTGTTCTACTACCCTTATAAAGAAATATTGCACTAATAAGTATCCCTTCCGGGTTTGTTCACAACTTACATAGAAGCTCATGCAAAACAGTTAACCAGTGGAAGTTGAATGCTCCTAGCCAGCACCTGAAGAATACAGAGACGGCGAAATAAGGAGCTCTCAAGTTCTAGGTGTATATATATAGAACAGGCCAGTCACCTCTTTTTTATGCAGCTCACTAGCTACTAATGACAAATAAATGAAATTTGTAAACGAGAAAAAGAAACGATAGAGGACAAAAGCCCAATTTCGTCGAAGCGAATTCTCATTGGAATAATTTGTTTTACAAAAATAATATTGTCTATGTTTCACTTTACATTGTTTTTGCGTTGGTTATACATTCGTTATTGATGATATATTTTCTTAGGCCCTACCTTTCTATTTCAGTCTTTTGTGCTGCGTTTCATCTAAAATGTTCATCTGGCCTAATCTAGAACATCGACATTGGAAATGTGATGACTTTTACACCGGGATTATGATGATTTATTTTATGTATGAGTGGGTACGTTGAATCAGTGGAGATGAAAAGGTCAATGTCCATCACTAGGTGGCCACGAATACAGCAGTTCGACATGTAAATATAAAGCATATTGAATGAGTTTGATGGAATCAACCTACTTGCCTCTAATAGCCATCACGTGGGTTTTTTAAATCACTTGCGCATGTGGGGTAGATATTTAGTTCTTACATACCGCAGTGATCCCAACTAGTTTGATCCGGGAACCACATTTGAGATTTAATCTTGGCCGCTAGTCAAATATAATTAAAAGGCATCTATATACCTACATTTAAAACCAATCATTGGAGATTTATCTCCCAACATGCTATAAATAATGATCGTTTGTCTTATTAACTAATTAATATATATGGAGTGGGGATAATGGAAAAATTTTGACCAACAAGCAATTTTTACCACAAAATAGAGCAAAGGCATATACCATTATGCGAGAGAAGGGAAAAATATTTTCCTGATTTTATGCATATCAAAAAAAATAGAACGAAATTGACGATGTTGAAATTAAAAGTGAAAGTAGATGTTCTTTTCCCTTGAAATATTTTACTGGAATGATTTTTCCTTGCTTTGAATGTGACAAGCGATGTTGGAAAATTACTTATCGTTGGCGAGTGAATTTCCTCAACCCTGAATATTTGATTTATTTGCAGTTGTCTTAATTCACTACTCGATTTCACCGCTGAATGAATCATGAATGGTTACGCTTTGGTGGTAGGCAAAAAAAAAAACTATTATACACAAAAACATCAGAGTCAATTATATAAGGCATGGAGAAGTATAGTGTACGATATGTGTGATAAATATGTAGTGAATATTTTTTCTGCAGTGATTCATCCAAAACGCAGGTAGCTACGGTTTTCGGATCAAGTCCCAGCAGATTTTATCCGCTCGACTGATTCTTTTTCTCAAGTCACAAAGTTGAGACTATTGCATAGAAAAGAGCGTCATAACCAACGGAATATTAATCCAAAATAACAGCATCAGGACATCCGTGTCCCCATGTCGTTTAAAAAACTGGCTGGAAATCTTTGATGTGAAGATCTCATCTACTCATCAATCCAAAGTGTAAGGTACTGTAATCATTACGACCTATAAATAAACTCGTTGCGCAGAAAAGTTTGCAACTCAGATGTAAAAGAGAGTTCCTCTGTGGTCTAGTGGGTAAGACGCCCGGAATGCTTCTGGGAGACCTGGGTTCTAATCCCAGTCGGGACAATCAATTTTTCACTTGTTCCTTGTCTACAGGACTTTTACTATGGTAATTTATTAATAAAACAATCTAACCTAAATATATCTATATATTGTTACGACAGATGAATGTGCAACGATAAAATCATTTGATGCTCTTGTTTTGCCTCAGCATGAAAATTTAGTCACCCAATCTATTGGAACAGGAAAAGAGTATAAATATAACGAGTGAAAAAAAAGTTGGAAAGTTATCCGTATTGTAAAGAGATGAATTGTCTTTCAGTGGAGTTTTATATTAAGCATTTTTAGTATGAAGTTAGAGTTATGAAATCTAATTTAAGTGGAAGCAATGTATCGAAGAACTACTAGTGGAAAAAAAAAACGGAGATTTGATCCCGGCGAGGTATTTAAGGTACAAAAATAGAATTGGAAAGGTAAACTTTGGCAACTTAAAGGTTTATTCGTAAAGATAATTGTGTCGCTTATTGAGTGTTGTAAAAAGATATCCTTTGCTCTTTGAATAGAGTGTGTAAGACTTGTAATACGACTATTTGAACTATAGTTAGATAATGTAATTCATTCTTTTGAAAGCTTAATTTCATACTGATGGTATATAAATTTGTTTTTAGTTTAAATTATTATTGATATGTGATTTAGTTACATTTGTAATTAAATTAGTTCATTTATCATTTGGTTGGTAATCATTTTTTTGAACTCACCCTCAGTTTCTATTCAAACATTTTAATAATATATATATATATACAGGTTACCAACCTTAATTCTCTCCCGGACACATTGTATTCATTATAACGCGGAGTTATAAATATTCATACTACCCATTCAAACTGTTAAAAAAAATAATAATTTTAATGCAAATAATTTCTTACTCAGAGAGGTAATCGCCACATACCTGATGAAGCAGTCTATCCATAATGTGATGATGACTTCAGCGAGAGCCTCATGAAAATGTTGATTATTGAAGTCACTGAAGATGCACTTTTTTCCGTAATCGGTATTATGGCTTGGTCGGAGAGAGAGCACTACCATGACTTCATACGTGAGAGTGCCATGAAACTTATATGTGACACCAAGCCTGAGTGCTACAAAAAATATGATATGCTAATAGAAAAACCAAGATGTCGATCCTGGATTGCTTTTTGAGGTGAGGACCGTGTCCAGTAGTTAATCTGGTTAAGTAGTGGGTCCAGAGAGTTTTCACGGATTTTTTCCTGCCTGGTAAACTCGCCTTCCTCACAGATCTCCTCTATGGCGCGTTAAACTGAAACGCTCCTGTCACACCTCTGTGACAAGCTGCTGCTTGAAGGGATTTTTTTTTAATATTTGCTTATAAATAAAATGAAAAGGCAATCTTTACTTTTTTGAGTTTATTGTATGGATTTTTATGTTTGCATTTAATGAATTTCATTTATTTACTTGGATGCGTTTACATTGAGAACGCATATATCTTTAAAGTCATTAAGAAGGAAAGTGATATAACTATTTTTTATTCCCGGCTAAAGCGGATTTGTCAAGATCACATCCATCTCTTAAGAGGGGATTACTAGTGAATTTATTTTTGACAACATGCTACATGATGTAGAAAGCAAAATAGCATCATGATAAATTACAAATAATTTTGAATATATCTCGTACAGGGCCGAATCCAGGTGAGGGAGAGTAAGGTGCATGCCTCTTATGCCCTTTGATAATGCAATAAGAAAAATGAAAGCAGAAAAATTAAAATGTGGAAATATTTCACGCAATTTTAAAGGAATTTTAGACTTCTAAAAAGGAGTGGAAAATGTTATACTTCAATGTAATTCAATCTCGCTCGCTCCCCTTTTATTTTTTTCAGGCTCGAATGCCTCACTTCTCCCCACCCCTTTTCTGCTAAATCCGGGACTGATCTCATATATATATTCAAAAATTTACATTATTCTCTAATATATCTTAATAACTAATGTGATATAACTGTTTTTTTTTTAATTTTAACTTTTTTTTTTATTCCTATCTATCAGTGTCACATTACCATAACTTAAAGACATAAAGTCTTATTTATAGGCTAAATAACGCTCTGACTATTTACATATACTGTACATATATATATAGCTATTTCTCGATTTATCCGGTATTCAATTTATACGGGTTCACAAAATGCAACTAGTTTCGTTTTAAACGATTACAGACTCGGTGTTACATGACAAAAATTGAGATTTTCTTTAATATACATAACTCTAATACATATTATGAAATAGCAGTGGTATAGTGTCAAAGGAGATTATTATATTCTCAGCTCAAAGGAAAAATTAACTAAATGTTTTTATTGATGTTATTCATTTTCAAGAATAATAGATAATAGTAAATTCCTATGTTAATAAAATCATTATCTGTAACAAGTTATTTTACATATATTCTTTCCTTAAAATTTTATTCTTGCCTTTTGTCTGTTTTGTGACATCTTAATGAAATGAAGCCTGTTTTGAATCGGCAGCGAAATCTGAGTTCTCTAGACTGAATTTTTCAAACTAATAAAAACAGTGTTTTATCTCATTTTAAGCAACAAGTTTAATTTTATAAATTATTACATAGTCTAAACAGTTGATTTATAGGAATACTGTTTCATAAAATATCACATCAATTTTACCAAATAAAGCACTAAGTGTTGGTACAAATGCTTAATTTATAATTTATAATCAGTTCATAAATATCCTAGTTTCAAATTTCATGTTCAAAATTCATTGTGCACGTCTACATTATGAATATTCTTCATGACCAAAAAGAAATGTATGAGAAACTAATCTAAGTTAACTGAATTAGTGGAAAAAAATACAAATAATATTACATCGACGCTTATTACACCTGTTGAACTGAAATGTGAGACATATATATGTATATGTAAAACTTTCAATGTACGTTTTATTCATGACAAGGATTTTTTTTTGGAACTTATCCCCCTTTTTTTCATATGTTGCTGGTTTCGATTTACACGGTTTCGACTTAAACGGTTATTTGTTGGAATCTATCTACCGTGTAAATATAGGGATGGGTATCTACCAGCTGGAGAAAGAAAGAAACCAAATAAGGTCAATAAGACTTTTATTATTGAAAAATTACAGAAATCAAAGAGTGTCAACTTCAAAATACCCTCCTGTTTGAGAATGATTTTTAGATGTTCTGTCGTCACCGGTTTTTGCGCACCACGTGGTCAAAATGCATTCCTTTCATGAAATCGTGCTTTTCATCATTGTGTTTTGGTTTCGGCCAAACAATGCTCCCCTGATAATGCTCCCAGCTGGATCAGCGTTGAGATTTATCTCCGCAAAATTCCCCGTCCTGCCCACGGTCAGTAGGGGATACCGATGGGCTTGGAAAGGCCGCCGTCCGTCGGATGGGACGTTAAGCCGTGGCCCCGTGTGCGGGAGAGTCATACCCTGTGCACGTTAAAGAACACGCTGGATGGCCTTGATGGAAGGCTACCATCTGTCTCCCAACAGCTGTTCCAGTGGGTCCCCTCCCCCAACCTTCTCTGAGCCTTCGGGGTCCATGTGATCTGGCCATTTAGCCCATGGTGTGCAAAAAAGTGCCGCTCAGAGGTAAAACAACCCAAAACAACAACCCTCGTAATGCTGAAGGAGAGGGGAGCTTTGTAGTGAAGGACACATTTGTTGATGAAACATATTTTATATGTTAGATCACATATTTCCCGGCAATTGATTTAAAATACATATTACACAAATAGGCATAACACAGACACATTCACCTGATTCGAATATGCGAATGGTTATTAGAACCAGAAAAAAATACCTAAGCAAGTGTTGGATCTGTTTGATTGGTGATGGGTAGTTTGTATGGTACATGTGTAGTCTCTTTTTTTGCCTCACCCGGCATATGCTGATAATGTTTACATATCGCTGTATTTTTAGTAGTGTTGAACAAAGAGTTTTTACAATTTGCCACTGCATTTTAAAGAAATGTGCAGACTGTCGTTGTTTCATTTCCAATATAAATCGCAATATTTGTCTATGAGCATATTTTGATACTGCACTAACTCAAAAATTTCAACCATGTTCATACATGTTTTTTGTAATACAGCTGTTAATTAATCCCTAACGATTTCATAATGAGCATAAGAGGAACTTATAGTGAAGAGTTACAAAGTATCACCAGTTACAAAGAATAATATTGATTGTAATATAATATAAATAATATTGATAAAATATATATAATATATATATATATATATAATAATAATAATATAATATAAATAATATTGATAACATTATAAATAATATTATATAAATATAAATAATATATATATATATATAAATATATATATTATATATATTTATATATATAATATATTATAAAATATTATATAAATATATATATAATATATATATATATAATATAATATAAATAATATTATATAATATTATAATATAAATAATATTGATAACAACAAATAGAAGTAAATTTCGCTATTTGTTTTTTTTTTTGTTTTTGTTTTTGTTTTTGTGTGTGAATATCTCTATTATCCTTAAAATTGTTAAAACAGTAATTTTAACCATGTGATATAGTTAAACTGATAAGTAAATTTTATTCCAGAACTTTGGCTTCAAAACGTAGGTTTCAATTAGCTTTAGTAAGAGAGTTATTTAGCTGTGATTAGGAGGAGTTACCATATATTTATCACTTAATAATTGGCATTGCAGTTCTCCACATTGATGTTAACTATTCATTTGATGTGCCGAAAGAATGTTAGCAATTAATATGTTCCGCAATAAGATGCTTACAAAACATTTCTTTAAAGGAATTATAATTTGTGATTACAGGATTAAGTGGATTTTGAGACCACCAATCAAGAATCGATATCTCTGTATTTAATGAAAAGTACAGATCATCTCTTTCAAAGACTATTTCTCACAATGTATTACAATCTCGTAATGTTTTCCCCTTCTCCAATGTATTATGCTGCCGTTTCCTTTATATATAAATCACGTATTCCTTACAAGCTTTTGTAATCTTCGGCTCCCAACTCACTATTGCGCCTCATTCTAATTTCATATGCTACTGCTCTGCTCTCACTTCACTGTGCTAAACATGCCTCCGACTGATAAGATGCTTATCTCCTTCCTAAAATGATCGCTACTCAAAGCACGTCCGACATTAGCTATCTCCTGGCACTGATTACAATCTCACTGATTGTGGGCTAGTTCTGAAGTACACCCATGCTGTGTGCAGGAGCTGTCACGATGATACTGTTGGAGCGAAATTTAATGTAATTTCACGCCAGCGAACTAGCGACAACCTTCTGCTTTCAGCAGTTCACGTTTACTTACATTGCAGAATACAGTTTTACACCTTTCTTACTGATGAATCTTTGCTTATTTTAAGAATTTTCTGCACAAACGCTCTCGACATGAAAATTTTAAGTTTTTTAACTCTGCAACACGGATCTTAACTCTCATCAATTAAACTTTTAATATTTATGAGTAGCCTAGAAATAAAATTTCGAACTAAAAAATTATCTCTATTATCCCTTAATGTGTACTATTTTCCTGGGTATGTGTACTATTTTGAATACTTTTTTATATATCTGTGCGAAGAAATGATCTTTTACTGACAAATAATGGATAACTCTAGTGAGTAGTAATTCAATTAATTTGTATCAAAAGAAGGATATTTATAACAGTTTTAGTCTCTAAATAACGACAATAAAGACTTTTACATATATATATATATGCAGGATACAGTTGATTATCCAAGCTAAATTATGATTATGTAGGGTCGCAACACGGTGATCCAAAAGTGAAATGTTTGAAAAACATACTGCATTTTCCATTGAAATGAATAAATATATTTTTTAAAAGAGCGAAGTGAAATGCTTTAATCCAGAGAATCGGAAAATGTTTTGTTTAAAACAAGATGAATTAAAATATTTTGTTTAAATCAGATTATTAAATTCCTTATTTAAAATTTTAACAGAATCAGTTGGTAAAATAATTTGATGATAACTTCGTTGATTAAATAATTAATCTGTTTCTTTGTGAAAAGTTTTTCCGTCACTGAAAATCTGATTCAAGCAAAATTGAGTACCAGTTTCTACTTTATTGCAATTGCTAATGATTGGTCAAGAGGCGGAATGGAGAAAAACCACTTTTATTACTACATTATTGTTATTTTTTTCGAAACAAATGTTCCTGTTTTTACGGAAGAATGGTTAAAAGAAACAAGGGTGTTTCGATACAAATATAGGAAATTATGCGCTTAATGTTGTCTGTATATAACCTAAAATACGGATACATCTACGGTTTGCAATCAGTACTCACTAATATCATGAAAGTGAAAAAACTATATTACATTAGTGAAATGATTGTTGGGAACGAGTAGATTAAATCTGGAGGCATAGATGTTAACGAAACAGCGTTGCGTTATCTATTTCTACCGCAGGATAAAAACCTTGATTTTACGTATTTTACCGACAAAGAAAAATGATAATAGCGTAAACAATTAAAAGCATTTTTTTTATTTCGTTTTTAGAAAAAATAATGTATTCACTTTATTATCTCTCTATTCTTTTTTCCGTTCATTTGTCTGTCCAACGTTTTTGAACTTTTTTTGTTTATAGACATAACTTAAAAATTATTTTTGTGATGGATAGTTATTGATGAAATATTACGTTTCCCACTTTCCGAATCACCCAAAACCTATAACTGAGCCCTCTAACAGTAGAAAGTTTTGAAAATTCTAAATTTTTAAAGGAATATTTCAAACGAAGTATTTGTGCTAGAAATTTGAAATTCTATTGCTGGAATGTGAAGGTCGTGAAATTTTCATTGACAACAAAAATTTGAGCCCTTATCAACCACGGGAGAACGCATCTTTTATGTGTTAAGACACAATTGTTTGTTTTCAGAGAAAAATTAAAAATTAATTTTGTGTTGGATAAATATTGAGGAAATAATACGGTTTACACTTTAGAATCTCCCAAAAGCTACGATTTCACCCTCTAAAAGTTGAAAATTCGAAAATTCATAATTTTTTTAACGAATATTGCAAATGATTCATTTATGCTAGAAATTTTAAATGGTGGTGGAGGAATACGAACCTCATGGAATTTGCGTTGGTAGCAATGAGTTAACCCATTATACTCAGAGTGATTGACAAACGCAAAATTTTAGTTTTAAGAGATAATTGGAAACTTTTTTATTTCTATTGCTACTAATGAAGACTTCCAACCAGCGGGTGAAAAATGGACGTAAACGTGCAATTGACTCTCGAGGTAGGTTGGTGCGGACTGTCCCGTATTATTTCAAAAAACGCACAGCTACCGTGGAACAGGTAACGTCGTATTTCAATGAGGGCCTGTCCACAAGGTTATGCACAAAGACTATCCATTGTACCATGGAAAAATAGGTTATAGCATTCGACGTCTACATCGTGTCCCCTTGATAACTGCAAGGCACCGAAAGATTAGGCTGTAGTTTCCAAAGGCCTGTGGCAATTGGAGTATAGTGGAATGGAAACACGTCATCTGGTCTGAAGAACCACGGTTTCAACTATCACGCCATTGTGGTGGGGGTCCGTGTGTAGCGTAAACCACACGAAATAATGGATCCAGCTTGCCAAATTTGAGACATACTAGCAAGTGGAGGCGGTGTAACAGTTTAGGGTACATTTATATGGGTTTCCTTGGGCCCCCTCGTATCCGTAGAGAACTCTGTCCCCGGCACAATGTATGTGAACATCTTTGCAGACCATCTACACCCGTTAGTAACTATTCTTTTTCCGCACCATGACGCCATCTTTCAACAGGACAACGACACATCGCATACTTTCAGAGTGGCGACCAATTGACTCCAGTAGCATTAAAGTGAGTTTACCACCCTCGAATTGCCCCCTTGATCGCCGGACCTCAACCCCCCTTGAGAATTTGTGGGTGAATTGTAAAAATCTGTTCGAGCCCGCCAACTCGAACTGGTAACTGTTGATGCTCGCTTCATGGGTAGTAATACCACTACCATGTTTTCAACACCTCATTGAAACCTTACCAAGACATATGGATGCTGTTGTGTGTGGATGCTGTTGTGAGGTCAAGCAACAGGTTATATATATATAAGTTAAGTTAGGTGTATATAATAATTTGTCCATTCAGCTTATTTTCATCATTATCCATTAGCTAGAATTTAAACCATTAAGGAGCGAAAAAGTATCTAAACGAGAAACTTCATGTTTTTTTTAAACGAGATTGTTTCAGAGTCAATACGTATTCTTCTAGTTGCATGTTTTAATGGTCATTCAGAGTAAAGTACCTTGTTTATGTTATGGATACACATTAGATTGGTATGAAATGATCACATCATGATATCACAGATGTAATATATAAAGACAATTGTGAGTGACTGACTGACTGATGGCTGACAGGGGAATCATGTCAATTCTTACTATGATGTAGAAATGGTAGAGCTGTGAAAATATGCACCAAGGTTTAATCCGGGACGTAGATTTCGGAAAAAAATCGTAACTTTGACCACTGACGTGACCTTCAAGGGCAAATAGAGGTCACGTAGAAATAAAACCATGTGTGTTTTCCGACCAGGGTTGGAAAACACACATGAAACAACCAGAGGTGTTTCGGGTTCTGCATGTCGGAAAGGTTACGAAATTTCAGATCCAGAGGGATTGAGCTGATTTCAGAAGGTTCTTCGAGGTCAAAGGTCAAATTTACATCTAGTGCTATAGAGGTAAGAAAAAAAAACAATTCCTGCGATATTTTGAGTCGTAGATCTCAGAAATGTTGCGAAATTTTGAATGCGATTGGAACTTCGAGGTCAAAAGTAAAATATAGATATTCCAGATTTAGAGGCTTAAAAAGCAGAGTCTGAGGTTATTTTTAGTTCTAGGTCTCAGAAATTATGCCAAATTTCGGATGCAATGGGTCCTTCAGAATCAAAGGTAAAATTCGATACATGGAGCTGGAGAGCTAAGTATTAGTACTTAGGACACGTTTAGGCAATAGAACTAAGAAATATGAGGAATTTTTCAGATCCGGTATCGCATTCACGGTCAAATAGGGGTCAGAGTTACGGTTTAAAAATCAAAAGGTGCAAAAGGCACCAACTGATAGTGATGCCTTCAGTTGGTGCCTTCAGCACTTTCTACGTGGTTGTACCTCCATAGCCCATGTAACCATGGGCTACGGAGGTACTGTCGCTCAAAAAAGTATCCGAACACTACGGTTGATTACAAAATTCAGAAAAAATATCTGGAAAAGATTTTTTTAGAAATAGTGGTCTGGCAACCTTCGTGTCACGTGACACGAAGGTTGCCAGATCACTAATTTCTAAAAAAATCGTTGCCAGATATTTTTTTCTGAATTTTGTAATCAACCACAGCGTTCGGATACTTTTTTCAGCGACAGTACAACCACAATGTGCAATTTAATTCTTGAAGCACGTCAATCTTGGGCAACTCCGCCTGCAATTTGTCCATTATAGGTCAAATCTAACAAGTACCTATTTAACGCTGTTGCATAACTTTATATTTTTCCCCATTTTTCCGAAGCTTTTAGGCGTATTATTCATAACTGTTTACTAATGTGAATTCTGCATGCGGGAAACATACCAAACAAAGAGTCTCTCCCTACATACAAGATGGTCAAAGGCAATTATTGACACCTTTCAGTATCATGTGTGTAGGGAGATCTCATCATCTTTTACCATTGATGAAACCATTATTAGGGTAAGCTTTTAATAAATCACTAGAAAATTAAAGTGATCTATTGCAAACATAAATGTTTGGTTATACCAGTGGAATTCCTGTGTGAAGTTATCCTGAGAATACTACACAAGTTTAAGATAGCTGTCCAAAGTCAATGTTTTGCAGGTGTTTAAAATAAATTTAGATTTATTGAGAGACGTAGGGCTAATAATATAAAAAATACCTAATCGCAAGCACTTGTATTTCGTCTGCTACAATAATATATTTATTCCCTATGTAGTACAAGTAAGCTACTTCTGCTGCAAATTCAAGCCACAATGCTAGTAGGAACTGAAACAACCCATGTTCTTCTTTCCAATAGGCTCCTTCTTTTATCCACCTGACTCTTTCGAGCACCTGGAAAGTAGTCTCCGAGACACATTGTTCTAGTTTAGGATCGGCGTTGATAAAACTATATTCGAAGGTCTATGGTCCTTTGACAGTTTCTCATCAGGATCATGTTCTAGTTAGTACAAATTGTACTGCATATCGTTTAAGTTTGAGGCAGGCAATTCACAACCAAAAAACACAACGGCAGATTATTCGTCAACAAGATCCACCTGTAAAAAGGTCCAGGATCCACAATCGAATCCATAGTCAGTAGAAAGTTCAGTTGATTTAAATGGTTAATATAAAAACCCTGTGAAGTCAAAAAACCACAGAGAATCGGTGAAAAAGTCCACAGAAATAATATTAATAGGCCAAATTGATCCCCTTTCCGTTTCCCTTCAAGGGCAAGGATATCTCCTTGAAGAGCATAAATGACCTGCACCAAAAGAAAGTGTGTTGGGATGTTATACTTTTGAGTGGCACTTTTTTTGCGCACAATGAGCTAAATAACAAGGTTACGAGAATCCGAGGGTTAAGAGAAGGTTGGAGGAGGAGACGCACTGGACAGGCGACAGATGATAGCCTTCCATCAAGATCATCAAATGTGTTCTTTAATGTGCGCAGGGTATGGCTCTCCCGCACACGGGGCCATGGGCCTCACGTCCAATCGAACCGATGGTGGCTTTTCCAAGCCCATTGGTGTCCCCTACTAACCGAGGACACGGTGAGGGTTTTGCGGAGGAAAATCTCAACGTTGGCCCAGCTGGGACTCGAAACTGGGAACTGCAGATTATAACCCTGGACAGCTACCGACTGAGTCACCCCCCCCCCCGGCCCCAAAAGAAAGTGTTGTTAGGCTTTACGTGCTATATTAGCGTTGTCGGACTTTAAGTAATGTATTAGCGTTCTCAGACGTTAAGTGCTATATTTAATTTACGTATTATATGCATTATCACAAGGAAATTTTGCACAACTCTCCTACCAGTAATGCATAGCTACGATTCATAAACATCGTTTTGTCGAATAATCAGAAAGTATTATTAAAAAAAAAGACACTTTACATAATTTCATTAAAATATTATTAGTTTTAACAATAATAGCTGGCATATTTTAGGTATTGTGATAGTGATAAACGAAAATAATTATTTTACAAATTTGGCTTGAACTTTTTTTCACGATTTCGTACTTAGTAGTTTAATACACAACAAAACAACAAATAAAGTGGCGAAGCGAAATGTCATGAAAAGTACCTATTTAATTCGCTTCATTTATTACAAATCTAATTAAACTTTGCGTTATTTAATTAATCATGTGAGTAACAGTGCAATCATGCAAAATGACTATCAGCAGTTTCTCAGAAAGCATTAGCATCATGTTGTTAAAGCATGAAAGGAGATGAATACTTTATTCGTGCAAGTGAAAAGATTATTTGAAAAAATAATCAATTTGAGAATACGAACTTGTTATAACGTGAACACTGGAACAGTACTTCTTTAATATGCTTCAATGATTCATTTCTATAGGAGTTTCGATGGGGTCATCCTATCGTATCAGAACAGAATTAGAATGCTAACAAGCGTTAAGAATCCTTATGTTAACGAATGCTTTACGATGTTTGGTACTTCAAATTGTATTAGCAGAATAATAGGAGTTAAGTAGGAAACCATAAGAGTGGATATCGCCTCTGGTGAATAGGGAAATCTTGCTTTCAAAGAGAATGAATTTTAATATCTGCAAAATTTTACACTACTAAAAAGTTTTAATTCAAGCTATGGTTGATTGAAAAATGTTAATTTTATTTTATTAGTGCTTATACAACATAAAGAGTATTTGTTTTTAATTATTTAAATTTAAAAAGTTGCTTTTTTCACATTCCTCTGCGAAAAGGGGGGGGGGAGAGCAGATGGTTGCAACACAATTTAAAATCCTACTATAAATAAATTATTTTCACATTTGTTAAAAATTTCGCTTTTCTATATTTAGTGCGCTCTAAAGATGGAAAATAAAGTTACTTAATGATTTGAACAATGCGAATTATAGTATTTCATTAATATTTATCCATACGCAAAAATTACCAAAAGTTTCTTAAAACAGTTGCGTTTTCCAGCCCCTGAGGAAAAGGTGTTACTTATGGTTTTCAATGCAAACCTCGTGACATTCACATTCTACCATCAAAACTACAAATTTCTAGCATAAACACATATTTTGTAATATTCGTTTAAAAGTTTACCACCGTTAGAGAGTGCATTTTAAAATTTTGGGAGATTCGAAAAGTGTAAATCTTTATATTTTACCAATGCCTATCAAACAAAAAAAATAATATTTTTCTCTAAAAGCAAAGAAGCACACAATTATTTCTTAAAACAAAAAAGCTGCGTTTTTCTACCCACCCCTGGTTTAAGGGGTCAACTCATTGTTATCAGTTGAACCTTCGTGACCTTCACAATCCACCACCAAAAGGTTAGATTTCTAGCCTAAATGCATCGTTCACAATATCCATTCAAACGTTTGCAATTTTCAACTTTTTCCATCATAAGCTTTGGAAGATTCGGAAAGTTCAAATCGTAATATTTCATTAATGCTTTAGAACTTGAAACCTGTGGATCAGCATCACAGAAAAGCGCCAAACATTTTGTCTGTAGGTGTATAAAACAATTTTCAAATTCTATAAATCATCAAATTTAAATTGCTTTTAAGTTATCCAAACCCTAAATATTTTATTTTTCAATTTATCTCAAAAAACAAAAAAAGTTTGATGCCTGTAGACAGACAGACATATAGATGACAAAGTGAAAACATTATCTTTTTTTGCAAACGAGATAAAAAATAAAATCTTTTGAATGAAGATATCTAAGGTTGTGAAACTGACATTAAATAAATACCAAGAATCAATTACCATCACATTTTGCTCTGAAATGTTTCGTACGGAGGTTTCACTGTTTACTTAAAATCCAATTAAAAATAACAACAATTAAATTGTATAATATATTATATTTTTTTAACAATATGTGACAGATCTTTAGCAAAAAGCTGTATCGGGAGCTCGCTAGTCTTCAGAACATTACAGAGAAATTAATATTTAAAAGTCCTAAAGCAAAAAATTAAAGCTTAAGTTAGTTGGTGCAGTGACAATTGGTACCCAGGAATCCAAAGAATTGTGCGCTTTTACATGTGAAAGTGGAAAACAATGTGGGTTACAGTTGAAAAGATAAAGCTGCCATTCCAATAGAGATAGAACTTTTGTCGCTTAAGATGGGCTGAATATTTTGAGAATGTAACAAAACATGCTAGTTCTGATAAAAGATTTTATTTCTAATAGCACAAAAAGTAGTTTTATTAGTTTAAACTTTGTTCATGTATCAAGATTTTAAATTTACATTGACGATCTCTGAATGGGAGCTTCCCAAGACACTTTGGATAGATGTAATTATTATTTAAACGTTAAATGTTTTCGAATGAATGATAAATCCCTTTATTTTTACCGTCATCAAAACATTATACACTGTACACTTAATAAGAAGAAACTTCCTCATTCTGCTATGAAAGAACGCACAATATAGGTTCATCAATTTCATCAAAAACGTGTACTCCTATGAACTATACAAATTCTGTTGCTCAAGCACTAAAGGAAGCCACATCCAGTGTAGTAGCATATATGAAGTTACATTAGACAAATCAAAACATATAAACAGATGAAAAGAAATAGGCATAACTGAGAAGCAAAATGTGTTTTGGCAGGTACTAAGTGAGACGTGGCTCTTGTCAACCTGTTACATTTCATTGATATAATTATACAATTTCATATAGATCAAAAACCACATATAGAATAACTCAATATGTACAAAGTTATCATTGAGTGATAACATTATGATAATTTTGAGTAACGATATTTAGATTTAATTAATGAACTTAGCAGTTTACTTTCGTTTTATTTTAAACAATGACTCTATATAAACCTTCAACTTCATGCAGTCCCGTAAAGAATGATAACTGCTTTGTAAAACGTTTTTCAGATGTTTCTCTTCTATTTCTAATTGCTAATAGGTTAATATTCTTGGGCCGTAAAACAGTACGCGTCGATGAGTTAGTTAAGGGTACAACAAATTTGAAGTCCATATCACACATAATTGACAAGGGAATTTATCTTTGCAATCTCATTGTCGTTTTAAAATGTAACAAATAATACGATGAATGTATAACTTTCTCAATATCATAATTCTATTTTCAATAACTATTCTTTATGTTTATTTTTATTGTGAACTGTTTTTGGGTTGGGTTATTTTATTTCCGAGGGACATTTTTTTAGACATAATGCTCTGAATGTTCAAGTCAAAAGACCGCATGAGATCGGAGAATGTCGGGGAAGGATATCCACTGGAGAGGTGGAAGTTTCCCTTCAAGGCCATCAAGCTTATTTAAATATGAATCTTATGCGTACAGAGTCACAGATTAACGTCCCATCCTACGGACGGCCATCTTTACAAGCCCATCAGAGCCCCATGTTTTGGGCGGTGAATTCTTCATATTTTTCTAAAATCAAGAGAATTGTCCCTAATGGCATTAGCCCAAAGGGTAACTGCTAAAATATGACTATTGTCTTCCAGCGGCATTTAAATTGTGATCATCTATCTAATAAAGTATTGGACGTCCTTGGATCGAACGACTCTCTACACTCGAAATGGATGCTACTAAGTTATAGTATAACTCTATAGTTAAGTTAAACGAACCTGACTGTAAATCAAGTCCCAATTGAGTAACAGTGTACACTTCTCTCTACGTCCATTGCATTGAGTTTTCCTCAATAACCTGCAGATTTTCGATGGAATTGAGATCTGAAGAGTTGATTGATTAGGTGAGGTCGTCCAAATGTGCTGAAAAAATATTCCTGTCGCGATCGATGATATGGTGCATTGCTTTGTTGAATGATGTCATCACCATAACATACAGGAAATGGTTGCTTCAAACAGTGGCTTCTTACACTTAGGTGAAATTAGAACATTTCATCGTTTGAAACTAACTGTTCATTTTACTATACTCCATGTTAGCAATTTAGTGCATCAAATGGGCTAAATGGCCAGGTCCAGGAGCGTAAGTAACTAATAATACTTGAGTGGGATTTCCCAAGTGCTAAAATATTCCAGTCAACTTGAAACGTTAAAATGATATTCTATAAAGAACAAGATTTTCCGTTGGTTTTTTTTAAATCTATTTTTAGCGTCGGATATAAAATATGGGGCTAAATTAAAATGTACAAACACAATTGTTTCGGATTTCAAAGCAGATAGGAAAGTTTGAAAATTTAGTGTAAGACGACATAATTTTCAGGGGAGTACCCCCCTCTTCTCTGACAGGGAGTCAGAGAAGCTTTGAGAAGGAAACCAACTTGACAGCTTCTTAGAGACAGGTTGTAGCTCCTATTCCAGCTTGCTTTTTAACCCTCCAGGTGGCTGGAACGTGTTTTTCCCGCCAGAGATATGTTGTCTTATAGTAGCATTGACGTGGAGCCCCACCAATAACCATTGCTTAGGCCTTACGGTGGTTCTTGCAAAGCACAATGGTAGAGATAAAGTCTTAATAAAAAATAAAATAAATACCCCCTCAAGCAGCTGCTTGCCACAGAGGTCTGACAGGAGCCTGTCTGTTTATATGCCATAGTAGAAGGTCTGTAAGGATGGCAGGACGTCATCAGAAAAACGATACTTACATCCATGTCTCACCCAGGGCTCGAACCCAGATCCCGTAGATCAGTAGCCAAGCGCGCTAACCACTCGGCCAGAGTAAAGTGCACACGGTATAGGTTTTCTGTCCGAAGAGCCATGATTTAATTCTCCCATCCAATGGACTACGAACATTAGAAGCCTATCTGTGTTCTAACACCAATTAAAGAGACGCGATATTAAGGATATTAAGAAATATTGTCCTCTCATATCTATCAGAGGCCAGAGTGAGATTTAACAAATAGAAATTTCAACGCAGGCGCAGCTGAAACTCGAACTAGGGGACTGCAAACACGACACTGACACGTTGACAATTGAGTCAATACCCGTTCTTTATTTGATTACGGTTTGCTAGAGATTATTCCTCATCCTAAAATATTACACTTATAATTATATTTTAGTAAAATATTTTGTTATCCTTTCTTTATCGTTTGTAATTATACTGATTTACAATGCTTTTCTGCAACTTTCTTTTGTCCTCGAATATCCGTTTTTTCCGACCCACTCTTTTCCCCATATAGATCGGCTGGGATGTTTCACCTCTGAGCAGCACCTTTTTTGCATACAATGGGCTAAATGAGTAGGTCACAAGGATCCCAAAGGCTCAGAGAAATTTGGATAAGGGCACCCACTGGAACAGATGTTTGGAGACAGATGGTAGCCTCCAGTCTAGGCCACACAGCATGCTCTTTAATGTGCACAGGATCACGGCTTAACGTCCATCCGATGAACGGCGGCCTATCGAAGACCTGTATCGGTGTCCCCTACAGACCGTGGGCAGGGCGGAAAGTTTTACGACATAAATCTCACCGGTGACCCTGCTGGGAGTCGAACCTGGGAACTGCAGATTACGAGCCTGGCTGGTTACCTACTGAGTGACCCCCGCCCCTACCAATCGGTTAATTTAATGATCTAAACTGGTTATTGTATATTAGAAGGTTCATTCAAATGAAAAGAGGACAAGCCATATATCTGGGTAATGCATAGAGTGATCTTCGTGTCCTCACACAGGGTTACGAATGTACAAAGAAAGAACTCCTCGACACCAGAATTAGTGACAAATATCGGCTTGAACGGGATAAACTTTGTATGCATTCTAGACAAACTCCATATGGACGCATCCAAAGTTAAACATTCTGAAGTATGCTAGATTTTAATTTGACTTTCAGGGTCCGCTATTGATTGAGTTTATTTACCGTGGTGACACCATCAACTCGCAACGATATTCCAAAACTCTGGTCATTCTTTGGCAGGTAATAATGTCGAGGCACGTAGAACTTCTGAGTAAAATGGTTCTTTGGTGAATCATAACTTTTCTTACTATATTGCTCAAGATACAATATCAGCTTTCAACAGCCTGGAATGTCTGGAATGCCTTACATATAGTCCTGGCATCACCTCTATTAGATGTTGACCTTTCTAGACCTCTAAAAATTTCCATAAAAAGAAAGGCGTTTAATTCGAACGAAGAAGCGCAGTGCATTCTCACATACTTGCTCATATATCAGTCAAAGTCTTTCTAGGAAAAAGGATATTATGTTGCTAATTTCTTGTTAAGACAAACGTCTCATTAGATATGACGAATTTCAATAGCTCAATAAATGATAACGCTTCATTTCCAACTTCTGCACTTTTAATTTGAACGGCCCGTATTCCTATACTCTGAACGAGGTATGTGAACATACTCACCGACCATATACATACGTCCACAAGATTATGCACAAAGTATAACTATGATATACAAAGTGTCTGCAAAATAATGAGGCAGTTTTGAGAACCAATTTGTTGAAATATATTACACATATTCAAGAAAGTAAATATTTTAAATGGAAGCTTATCTCAAATAGCTTTGAACATAATTAGTGTGCCGTTCGCAACCCCCCATTTGTCGAATCAGTATTCCACTTCTTGTCATACACAGTACAGGATATTTCTTATTACTTGCTTAGTTCTTACACTGAATAGACAAATTATTACGTAAACCCCAATAACAATATGCAAAGCAGAAGTATCATCAGTCATGTGGGACGCAGAAACTGGCAATGTCTCTAAATAGAGCGGGTTTCTTTACACATTTTAAACCAGTCACGGAAAAGTAATTGTGAGTAAAGGCAGCGACGTAAGTGAGTTTGACCGTGGCCAAATAGTAGGTGTGAGGAAGGCCGGTTGTTCAATCCCGCAACTGCTGAAACTGTTGGGATTTCCATGTCAGATTGTTGCATGTGTATGCCAAGACTACGTGAAATACAGCAAAACATCCAGCCAGCGGGAGAAATGTGGACGTAAATGTGCAATTGACTCTCTAGGTGAATGCAGACTATTTCGCATCATTACTAGGAATGGCACGGTAACCGTGGAGTAGATAACATCGGAACTGAATGAGGATACGTCCCCAAGCTTATGCACAAAAACTATCCTGCGTACCATGCAAAAATAAACTATGACAGTCGACGTCCACATCATGTCCCTTTGTTTACTGCAATACACCGAAAGATTAGGCTGCAGTTTGTAAAGGACAGTCGCAACTGGAGTGCGGAGGACTGGAAACACGTCATCTGGTCCGACGAATCACGGTTTAAACTCTATCACGCCGATAGTAGGGTACGTGTGTGGAATAAACCATATAAAGCGATGGAACCAGCTTGCCAAGATGGGTCATACAGGCAGGTCGAGCCGGTGTAACCGTTTGGAATGCGTTTACATGGACTTCCTTGGGGCCACCTCGTACCCGTGAGACCTCCGTCACCGGTACAACAAGGTATGTGAACATACTCACCGACCATATACACCTGTTCGTAACGATTCTCTTTCCACACCATGACGCCATCTTTCAACAGGACAACGCCACACCACAAATTTCCCGAGTGGTGACAAATTGGCTCCAGGAACATTAAAGCGAGTTTACCACACTCGAATGACTCCCTCAATCGCCGGACCTCAACACCATTGAGAATTTGTGGGACCAATTGGAAAGATCTGTTCGATCCCACTAACCCGAACCGGCAACTATGAATGCTTTACGACAGGCCATCCTCGCTTCATATGGGAGGCAATACCATATTCGTGTTTTCGACATCTCATTCAGTTCTTACCAAGACGTCTGGCTACTGTTGTGGGGCGAGAAGTTGAGCAATAAGTTATTAAGTTGCTGTATATAATAATTTGTCTATTCATTTTATCTAATTCTGGCTTTCAAACTATTTCCGTCTTGAATTTTTTCATGTAAACGTAATTCTTTGCAAAACATCATAAGAAAAATATCAATGGATATTAAATCAGAGCTCTTCCATGGCCATGGAATTAGAGTACAATGCCTGTCAGGAAAGGTTGCACTAAATATTTCCGCAACATCTCTTGAGAATACGGAGCTGTGCCGTCTTGCTGTGGCCGCCTGTTAAACTATTTGAAAGAAGGAATGTACAGCTACAATATTCAATGTGATCAGTCAAGTACCCGGGATTTAGTTCTGGGGGAAGGCTTACTGAGAATAAAACTTTAGTAGGGTTTCGTATTTATTAAAATATTCTACTGGACAGGAAAAATTAAAATGATATTCGATATTCAATAATATTTTATAGTAGTGTTTTAAACCTATTATTAGTGTTGCGAATACAATATGGGGCTAAAATAAAATTAGACAAAGATAATTGTTTTGGATTTTAAAACAGGTAGACATATTTGAGATTCCATATAAGACGACCGTATTTTCGTGGTATGTGGGTGGGTGAGGTGGGAGGATAGTAGGTACCCCACCCCTCCCTGGTACATCTCTGAATGTGATGCATTTTGTGATTCTGATTCACTTCTTCTAGAAACCCCACCATTATATGTTGGACACACTGCATGTACTTAATAGTTATGTATGTAGAGAGATATAATACCAAGATCTAGACAAACTGGATTTATGCTTTCTTTTAACCTCCATATCTCGTTTTAAATTAGAAGTAGGTTATTGTGATCCATTCGCCCTCATTTACTTTGATTCCATTTTTCTATCTGCTTAGTGATCTGAAAACATAGGTCCCACAATAATAAATTTTACTATCGGCTGAAATTTGGAGACCCAATTTAGGAAAATGTATTTTTTAACCTTCCATGTACTACTAAGGACTCTATATAGGAAATATCTTGCTAAGTTTCAATATCGTATTTCATTTAGAAATAATTACATTTTCGTTGAATTATCATTTTGAATTAATGTATCAAAGCATTAAATGAATAATTATTTAATCTATGGTGCTTTGGACTATTCCATAAATAAAATCTATTGTTTCCATTATCAAATACAACAATAAATTACCTAATATAAAAACGTCAAATAACATTAAGCATGGCAAGTGTATTTAGCATACAATAAATATGGACGCACTAAAAATGAGGTAAGAACGAAAAATATATTTAACATTTTATATTTTCGTATACATTCTTTTTCTAAGCTTTTAGCTTATTAAATTTTGATTTAACTACAGTATGAGCAAGAAATTAATAAACTTAAAGAACTCGTAAAAATTATTTTTATGTGCTAACATTTTATTAAGCATAAAACTGGCACCATTCCAATTGAAGCAAAGTGAAAATATTAAAGAATAAGGAAACATAAAGAAACTTACCGACGAAGTAAAACTTTTTATTTTTGGAATATAATATATAAGCTCAGGGGATTGAGTCGGAAATTTGTATGTATTGTGTGGGATTACCCACGTCAATGGAGGTAGTTTTAAACATTGTTGCTGATTTTTGGGACATTAATATTCGAGAATGGCACCATCGTCAATCAACAAATTTTTGCTTACAGTGTCATTGATAGTCTCTAGGGGAACTAGAAGTGCTTCATTTAACAGGGGCAGAGTGCATACATTTAGGCACATCCATTTAGTACTGTAATCTGAATGGATAGTTCAGCCTTTAAAGACACCTTTTCCTGCAAAGTGTATTAAACCGATATATCGAAAATAAGTCATAACTCAAATCCAGGTTAATGTAGTTGGGGGGGGGGGAGCAGTAAATAGATAGCGAAGCATTTGGAAATTATCATTTCCAGACCAACCAGAGAGATTTTAAACCAAAACTAGCTATTTCTTTTCTTCACACGCCTCCATGTCTTAAGGCCCTATTCGAAGAATCCTTTCAATCCAACAGCATCTCGCAGCTACCGAGAATAAGAAAAGCGTAACAGTAGGCCGTATCCAGGGGAGAGGAGGACAAAAGCCTTCTCCCTCCCCCCTTTGGGAATGCTAATAATGGTAATGCAGACAAAGAAAATAATTAAAGTTATGTATTCCTCACGCATTTTTCAGTACATTTTTAAGCACCTCTGAAAAATGTTATCTTCAATGCAGTCTCTTGTCCCCCCCCCCCCCTCCATCATCTCTTTCTTCGTTCTGGACTGAGTAACAGCTATTGAATACATCGCCTTCATCCGAGCGGACGGGTTAAATGTAATTGTCAGTAATTTCAACTCTATAAATTAAATTAAAAAATGGATTTTACAGAGTATTTTTGTTTGAAAAAATAATAGCTAATATCTATACATTGTCGTCTGTCGAAATCTAATTATTTCTTTCATTTGGAAGAGTAAATTAAATATTTTTCGTGGGCTTAATATGTACTAATGATACATTAGTGTTCGCATTTTTATTAATCTTAAAATACTTAACATTTTCACCACTAGAGGTATTCTAGAGGGTACTAAATTTAGATAAATGGAAAAAAAAAAACGTTTAAATATTGTAAATAGTCCATACATGCGAAGAATTTCGAACTTGGGTAGTAGAGGGTGGTAGCCAAAGGGTTTAAACTGTCAGGATCGATTTGCCTATTACTATCAGGGGAATGAGAAAAACGCAACTATTTTGCTTTAAACTATACATGAGAAATTCGTTTTGGGTTTCTTAGGTATTAATATAATATTATGCTCAGTTCTAATTTCTATATGTCCACCGTTAGTGGGATCTAAAATCTTTAATTTCATATCATTTTAGCAATATGAAAAGTATTTTATCTATTTGAATTACTGATGTAAATACCGAAACTGTTTTAATGATGGCCAACTTGCTGCATCGCTTTCGTTTGTGAAATGTGATTGTTGTGTTCCTCTGTTTTTCTGTTAAATTTTAGATATTGTGACAACTTTTTGATGAGGATTTTGCAAATGCTAAAGTAATTTTATAAATAGAGTCGAATATGGATATGGAAATGGATGGAACAACAGTGATAGTTAGGTAAAATTTTAGGGATGAAAACAATTTTAATTTGTTTTGATGAGTGAGGCTCAAGCTACCTGGCGAATTTCATTGATTGATCATTATCGAAACAACTTTTCAATTTTCTTTTGTTGCAGGTTTTGAATACATACTATCTGACATACTTTGAACGTCTCTTAGTATCATCAGTTTTCTTAGTAATCCACAGTTAACACTTTATTGATTAATTATTATTTATATCATATAATATTTCGTGTCAACAATGCTTACTAATTAACATATTGTTATAATTTTTAGTGTATTTGAATATTAGTTAACCGAACGTGAATTCAACATACATAAGCAAACTATAAATGATTTAATAGCCAAGACAATGCATTTACATAATTCATAACAATTTTAAAGAAATATAATTAGTGATACACATACTTTGCTCATATACCTCAAAGTTTGATTAACCTTAACACTTCTATACTTAGCACTTAGCACTACATTAACAGTAACTAAATTTTCTCTAATACGTCTTAGTGATTTACTATAACTCTTTAAACTATTCTCACAACTTCCGCGCACACTGCAATAGAGATTCTCGTCTTTAGACTAACTGCACACATAAAATCAATTAACTTTCTTCTACCTACAGATTCTTTAGAATTACTGCTGATCTATCTTTTTTTTTTTAAGTTTTCATCGTTCGAACTGGCCATGTTCCATGAATATTGTGCCAGGAATAACCATTCATGGTACAACAAACCTAACGAATATAAAGAAAATTGAAAATCTTCACTCTATAATAGCCAAAATAATAATACCTACAAAGGCAAAATTATACCACTTTAAGAAACAGTTTGCATTACTTGAACTTGTTACCATACAGAAACTTATATATTTATAATATTATCTTAAAATATCATTTTCATAATATGCTTAAAAAGAAAATAGATCATAGTAAAAATACAAGATTAGAAGCTAAAAATTGTTACAAACTACCTAAAATTAGAAATAATTATGGAAGATGTATCAGTGAGTATAAAATACCACACACATTTAATTTAATTCCAAAAGGTAAAAGAAAGTTAATAGTAATACTATTAAAATAAGTTTAAAAGATTATCTTAAATAAATTATGTAACCATTAAATTTTGTAAATTTTGTGATTCGTTTTGTAAATTTTGCATTTCATATGTTTGTCTCATTTTACATTTTTAAAAATTAAAATTAGTAATTGAGAGAACATGTATATGTAATCTGAATGTATTATTCAATTACCTACAGATAAGCTGCTTAGCTTTGTGGGTCTTATGCATTTTGTATTGCATTGCATGTTCTTATGAATAAATAAGCAACGTGTCTAAAAAATACAGGTAGTTCAGGATTTATGTGTTTAACGCATTCCTGAGAAGTACGTTGTAAATCAAATTTGAGCAAAACGAGAATAATTTTTCAACATAAAATAATTGAAATGTTCACGTTACAGAGAATACGCTCCTATATTAATCTACCAAACATCGTAAAAATTTAAATTGCAATATAGAATACAATGATTTATAGTAGAAAATGAGAGTTTTCATAGAAAAAAAAATACAATTACTTGATTTGATTGATATTCTCTAAAACCTTCTTGCCAGGATTAATTGAATTCCCAGATACTTACGTGTTGGTACTTCTTAAACTGAGAATCCCAGAGTTTTGTATTCGAGCTTACAGAGGTCAAAAAGAAACTGCTTTGGATTAAAACAAAAAAAAAGTCACTAAGAAACTAAGAACTAAATTGAATCTAAGAAGAATTTGATTGTACTTGGTCTGCATATTTATGACTACCAGTGCGGGGAGGAGAAGGGGGCTGTCAGTAGGTAGTGCGCCAGACTCATAATCTGCATTTTCCGGGTTCGAGTCCCACCTTCGCCAGCGTTGAGATTTATCTCCTCAAAACTCCCCGCCCTGCCCTTGGTCAGTAATGGACACCGATGGGCTTGAAAATGCCGCCGTCCATCGGATGGGACATTAAGCCATGACCTCGTGTGCGGGAGAAAGCCATACTCTATGCCTTTGCAGAACACGTTGGGTGGTTCTGACGGAAGGGTACCATCTGTCTCCCAATATCTGTCCAGGAGGTCCCCTTGACCCAACCTTCTCTGAGCCATCAGGGTTCTTGTGGCCCGGCCATTTAACCCATTGTGTGGAAATTGCCCGTTAAGAGGTAAAACAACCCAATTCAAAGTCTGGACCCAGAGACCATGTTTACTAGACATCACTCATAAGTCTGGTAACCTTGGTCCGATCATAGTGGGAAGTGACTCATGAGACGATATGCCCGCACTTGTCTTACACAGCTGGTAGAGAATTATGAGACTCTTCTGCTTTTTTTGCTTCAACAAAGTTAGATGTTTTATAAACAGAGTTGCCAAGATTTATCGCGTCGCTCTTTAAAGATCTGTTTAAAAAAGCTCAGATATATATTTTTTGGATCGCACAAATTGAGAATATTCCTAAAATAATAAACAGTTTAAGTCCAAATTCGCTTAGTAAGTAAAAACCGCTCAAATCGAAACTACCTGTATCTGTATACTGCATTTTCAGTAATCTAGTATTGTACTTCTCAAAATAATGGTCAGTGGACCGGTGCCAGTCTGCAAATAGCTGCCAATAAAGAAAGGAATATATTTTCAGAAGCGTAACTTTGATATGACATGTCTTGACGATGGAGCACGAGTTTTTCCCCATGGTAGGCGGGTCCCGAAGGACCGCACCGTCCCATAAATGAGAGTTCGTACATTCGCACACTCCACATGACGTCATATTGTATGAAGTGAGGAAAATGCTACGTTCACAAACGTACATCGTTTCTTGAGGCAACACGTGACACGAAACTTCAGATGATTGGCGGCTAACGGATCTGAGAAGCAGTGAAAACAGAAGCAATTTCCAACTGCTCCGCCCGTCCGTCACATAAGACACTTTGGGAATCATCAATCTAGTGTAAAGGCGTTAAAATGGAAGCTAAATGAGTTTCATTCAATCTTTTTGCCGCCATTCTTCCGAATGTGTATTCTTTTATACTTAAAAACAAACTAATGGAAAATACCAATTTTCTGTGTGAGGAAAAAAAAGGCGAAAAGTGTAAAGAAGTAATATGATTGACATATATTATTAAGTACAAGTGAAAACTCAAAGTATACAAGGGAATCTTGTGCTAAATTTTTATACCATCTTAATACAATATAAATCTTGGAAAAGCCTAAAAATATATATTAAGAGCCTAAGAAATGGGTAAGACCTAGAAAAAAATTTTATTTCATATACTTATGATTACTTTCTCCATAATTTCATACACTTACGATTACTTAGTTTTCTCTCTCGTCTTTGCACCATAGTTTGAACTCATTTGTATTCGTTTTACCCTACACTTTAAAGTCCATATTTTACGTCAAAACGTTTCACATTAATATCTGTTTCATTTATCCTTATGTTCAATATAAACCTTAGCTGATTATGCGCCAAAAAACTGCAACTAATGAACATGTACATTATACAAGTTGTTAATATACTTAAAATCACGTTTCGGCTGTTCATATTACATTTTATTCTGATATTCAAACATGAACACACTGAAATGCATTGCATATACGCATAGAAATCTACTGCAACTTTATTAATATTTATTGTAAATGCATCTCAATGCTTAGCAGTGGAACATATGAATATCACGGGAAACTAAACTTTGCAACTGAACTTCACTCTCCAATAATAATACAGTGGCAACGGCATACAATTGCCTTCCCATTTACACGTTTCTGGTGCTTAATACAACGTCCTCATACTTGTCTGTAGAATATGCTCATCCCTAAGCACATTAAACAACCATGGAGACATAATTACACTCTTCTGTGAAACTAGGGCGAACACCAAATTAGTCACATATGTGGTCGTTCGGGGTGACGCAAGATCCTCTTTACCTCCACAGTTCCAAGCAATTTCTGATTCCCCATTCCTCATCAATGTTTTCCCGGGATGCTTCTCTCTCAGAAGCTGTGTTCACTTTGTGCTTCTCTGTTTTAGGAAATAGAACATTTACGTTGTTACAGTGCAACTTTCGATTCTTTAAACAGAGTTGGAGTAGTTTAAACTAATTGTGTCTCTCCAATATGTGGAATATAATGACCATTATTCAAAAGGTTGCAATAACAGCAAATTAGTTCTAAATATAAGTAATGATTAGAGATGATTGGATCAGAAAGAACGCGTTCAGTTAAAATAGTTCTAGAAAATACAATATTATCTCCAGCTTTAAAAAGTTCATTTTTCTTAAATTTTCGCACGTCCCTGATGTAACTCTGTCTTCTCTACCTATATTGCGTATATCATATTCTATTTACATCTGTTATCTATGTTGTCTCTATGTTTGATAATTAAGTCAGTTCTCCGCAACTTCTTTCTTCTGTATGTTTCATGCATAGCATAAAGGAAGTCTCCAAGTTAAGAATAGGATGCTTTCCAACCATTCGTAAGTAATTCTTTTGTTTGAAGCTGAGAATCCATTCTTTCAAAGACACAATATAAATACTGCTCAAGTTTCATTAAGAAAGGATGAAGATATAGAATGAAACCTTTCTGAATATGTTGAAGGGGAATTCTGTAGAATTTTAAAGGATGAAGATATTTAATGCACCGTTTCCTATTTGGAACTTGGATTTCTAATGGAGTCTGGATAGTTTTCATATGCTACCATGCTCCATTAGAAATCAAGCTTTTTTATCCTCAAAATCACCACTTATAAACAAGGCAACCAGAAACAAAATATTTAAATCGAAGCAAATGTCGAAGTATTATGGTGATTATTGCCCTGTTTGAGGAACAGGACTTCAACTGTTTAAAATATGTTTTGTCGACAAAGCTGTCTTAATGCTCTCACAAGTTATAAGGGAATTCACCGTAAGAAAAATGCTACGCTTACGTGGTACAAAGCTTACATGGAAGTATTAACAATAAGCTAATACAACGTAAGTATTAACAATAAGCTAATACAACGTAAGTACAATAAGACCGGTACTGATTTGCTATTTTCGTACTTACGTAACCTTTTTCTTACGTGAATTCCCTTATAACTTGTGAGGGCATTAAGACACCTCTATAGACAAAACAAATTTTAAATAATTGAAATTCTATTCCTGAAACAGTATAAATAGTCACCCTAAATACTTCAGACATTTGCTTCGATTTAAATATTTTGTTGTTGGTTGCCTTGCTTATAAGTGCTGTTTTTGAGAATAAGGAAGCTTGATTAAACAGGGTAAATAGGAAGAAACAGACTTTTCTGGAGATGATGAAGGTGACTTTCGTTACTTTCAAGAACAGTAGAAGTTTGATGGACTAGTTCATATGGGAGAACGTTTATTCAAATTATAATCCAGGAAAGTCTGAGAAACTTCCATCTTTTTCTTATTATGAATTTCTTTTTAACACATGCGCAAATTTAAGACAACGATGCAGACTCAGCCAACTCTTGAACAATTCTATTAATAGTGCCAAAAGTCATCCTAGAGCCTACAGTCATTTGCTTCGATATGAATATTTTGCAAGATGAGTTCGTGCCAAGACCTTTGCAGACTCCCCTTTCTCAACCTTTTGTACCCCTTTGCATATGTTCATCATATAAGTAATTGCAACCTTTTGCATATGTTCATCTTGGACGGTTGAAAGCCTCAGTCGTTATTAGTTTTCAAGAGTAAAGAATGATTTGAAAGCCCGCGTCGGCGTTCTTATGTCCGAATTATTAAACTATTTATCGTTCCGCCTCCAAGTCTACATGTCTTTACCGTAGCACTAGCTCCTTTATCTGTCATATGATCGGCATGGCAATTTACTGCATTCCATTGCCATCTCTTCGTTTCTGATATAGTGATATATGGTTTTTGTGACATAGTACCTGTAATATCTTCTTAATTAAGTACGAAGATCACTCAGAAAGCAATGCCCAATATTTGTTTTACATATCAAAATTTATTCTACAGCATTGCTACTTATTTACCTATCTCTTTTATTATAAGTATATCTACTGCTAAATGCAGTATAATGCTAATATTTCTAATTATTTATACTAATAAAATAAAAAAATACCTCCTCAGCAGCTGTTTGCCACAGAGATCTGACAGGAACTTGTCAGTTTATACACCACAATAGAAGTTCATTATTTATACTAACAAAATAAAAAAGATTACTCCCTCAAGTAGTTGCTTGCCACAGAGATATGACTGGATCCTATCAGTTTATACGCCATAGGAGAAGGTCTACGAGGATGGCGAGACCTCAGCAAAAAAGCAACACAAACATCCATGCCTTATCCAGGGATCGAACCCAGTTCTCATTGATCAGTAGTGAAGCATGCTAAACACTCGGACACGGGACGGCAATAAATGCTACTAATTATTAATTATACCACTAATAAATATTGCTAGGTATACTACTAATTAATGTTATCGTAAGTAGACCTATTGCTAAATGCAGTGCCACCAGTGAGTCTTGCTGCAGTCGGCTCTACAGGTAGTACTGCTGTAGCATTAATCTAACATGGCAGTCATCACGGACATCGGTCGTGTCGTCGAAGTAATATGATGGTAATGAATTGTTGGGTTGTGAGAAGGAAACCTTTACAAGTACTTGCAGAATGTATATTGGGTTGCTGACTTCAACACAGTTGATCTGATGACATTAGTTTCCGAGTGATCCCCATATACTGCACAAGAACATTTGGTGTTGGTTATAGATAAAGTTCAGAAAAATATTGGAGTGGAAAAGTTAATATCTTTTGAAATTTCGTTCATAACATATGAATATCACGGGAAATTAAACTTTGAAACTGAACTTCACTCTCCAATAATAATACAGTGGCAACGGCCTACAATTGCCTTCCCATTTACACGCCAGACCTTTTCTATTTTATATTTACGCTGGTACTTAGACAGTTCTCCGTAGTGTCTTATGTGTGCATCATGAAACTTGTGCAACCTATGTATAACTTACGTTATCTCATCTTATTATGTTTATACCTTTTTTAAAGAATATTTCGCTGATCTCTGTAAAATATATCGTTAATTGGTAAAGTCGCCAGTTGAGACTAAAGATAACTATTTTGGCATTTATCAATTAGGCGGCCTTACTTGGAACACTCGTCCATTCTCTAAGTTCTCCATCCTTGTGGTGTTCTCATACGATTTTTGATACCTTCATCGAAAACTTGCTACGTCAATAATTTCTGTGTTTTGAATGTGTTTTCCTATTTCTTCTTGAATAATTCTGCATTTTAATTGAATTTTTAAACAAGAAATGAACTAATTTTACGAAATCAGTCGCGGAAAAATAGCTGAATTTCTCGTGTAGTATTTCGTGTTATGTATCAGCATTTCTTAAATAATATGATAGAACAATACTTGACTGTTTCGAATTTGAAATGTACATTTATATTTTCAACATCTAGAGTTATTACAAAAAACTAAATCAACATTTTCCTTGGCAAAGCAATCATCAAATTTCAGGAGAAGATTTATCATGTAAAGTGTTAGAGCAATAAAGTTTGCGGTGTAAAACAGTCTTGGTGAATAAGTTGGTCGCTTACGGAAAAATCTATGGTCTTTTGGAATAGGTCGTATATGAGACTGTTGAGGAAACTCACTTAAGGTCTGTTTTCGGAGAGATTATTTTCATTAAGTGGCTTTCGCGTGTTGGATTATTACTCCATAACTGTAAAATGCATGATTCGGTTGCTCAGTCCGAAACTCCACTTTATAGAAAACGGTTAAATTCAGTTATTTACTTGAAATTACTTACAGTTTATGTTTTCACGTATTGCACGTTTCTTGGTCTAATAGACTGTTACCCTAAGTAGTAAAACACGCAGAGGTACTCATTTTATATATCATTTTGCTGTATAACGCGGTGTCGTTGGGCTAGCAACGCCTGCTTTACTCTACATTTATGTTAAGCAGTAAAGAAAGTTTCACCACTCCACATGCAACGGACCTCCGCCAGTCGAGCCAAAATAATGGAATGGTCGACCATAAATCGTTGCAACTCTGCTGTATTAGATAGCCGCCGTTGCATACATATGAGGTTTTAGATTGCTCTGCTGTTGGCTACTTGCACGGTCGCCTCGTTTCTTCACATTTGCGTGTATCGGTTCCTCACGCGATTGGAATGAAATTATAGCGATTTAATTACGTGTTTGTATGTTACCTAGGTGTAGGTGCACTAGGGTATTCCGTCTGTACACATTAATTCGACACCTATTTGCAAAGAAAAGAAATATTGATAATCAAGGGTATGTTTGATAGCCTCCATTTTCGTTTGAGAAAAATCGAAAGGAAGGTCTAGGGGCAGATTAAAATCCGGACCCTCAGTAGCAGATAAAAATTCAGACGCATGAGGGTTCTGATTATGAATCGTCGTTCTTGCCCGTGTCCATTTGTTACGTCAAACACACCCTTTCTCCAAACGATATGTCATGAATGAAGTAGGTTTGCAGAAAAAAGTGTTTTGGCACGAAAGGAAGATATTGTTGAAAGGTCATTGTTTTCGTAATTCACTTCGGAAAGAAGCTTTGTATGTTTTAGTTGCCTGTGTCATGTACTGAGTTTGTAAATAAAATATGATCGGGTTCAACAACGTTTTTTGAAGTTGTTTGGCTTTTCTTGTGACGTGTGGAGTAGAATTTAATTCACAACATTAAAATGGAAAGCCTCATCGTAGAAAAAAATTGCATATTGTAACCGTAAAACATGAGAAATTCCCACTGTATAATTAAGTTAAAATTGTATTAATTAAGTTCCACTGTATAATTAAGTTAATAATTATAGTTAAAAGAAAAGATTTATATTACGGTGCCTTGACACATACAACTATCTTCACCCCATCAGTGGCAGAGCAATTCATATTTTTTGAGGGGTCGAGGAGTATCAAAAGTGAAATTTGATATTTGGAGAGTAAAGAAATTTCTCCCAGACGCATTTACTTATGTTTTTAATGTTTCTCAAACACTTTTACATAAAAAAGCGCAATTTAAAAAACTGTTAGTCAAATTACTGTATCAAACGCTTTAACATTTATGATAAAAATCGTTAAAAAAATATGATTTTAATGGACTGATACAGATATTTTATTATACTAACATTATAAATATATAAAAACGTTTGAAAATTAAATTATAATAAATTACAGAATGAAATTATATTTCAATAAATATTAATAAATATTAATAAAAATATAATTATTTTTTAAAAAGGCAGAATTCTTTTATTTATTTTGAAGTAGAGATCAAATTGGCGACTCTTCCATTCATCTTGAGGGGGAAGGCTGCGAAACAGCTGATATCTCCATTTCTACATCTCTTCACTCTATATAAAATAGCTTTTTCTGTGCTTTAAAATATAATTACTAATTAATATTATTGCATTTTCTCTAAGAAATGGAATTTTTTTTCTCTTTGAAGTGGAATAAATTTCACACAGAAGGAAGCGATATTTATGCTTCATTGCGAGTCTATAAACGATGTAAAAAGTGAAAAGTAAAGAATGAAGATTATAAAACAACAATTTCGAACTAAACTCGAAATCTGAGATGCTTCTCATAAACAGAGAGATAAAAAAAATTTCACAATGTAAACGGTTTAATCATCAAGAAAACTATTTAGCCAATGTTCCCATACACGTGTGCACTTTATATAGAACAGGGATGGGCAAACGGTTTTCATCGGCGAACAAGATTAAGTTTTTCCAGAGTGCCGGGGGTCAAAAGTAAACTAACTATGGGGACACATAAAATAATAAAAATAATTATATTCTGTGTAAAAAATTGATTAAAAATATAAAATGCATTTTTATAAGAAAACTTTAAGAGTCAATGCAAATTTTTGGTGCAGTGATGGTGTAGATAGATCTACACCATCACTGCACCAATCTCCTGGGTCTATCTGTGCAGTGATGGTGTAGATAGATCTACACCATCACTGCACAGATAGACCCAGGAGAGGCGTAGTTTTTATATTGTAGACATATCCGTATTCTTCATCAAATCAAATTGCATATGAAGTAATCTAACCGTTGATATAAATTCAAACCATATTTGAAGAAATACATCAACACATATCTCTAAATAAATCAAACTGAGCTTTTTAACACATATATTTAATTTATAGCGAGAAAAATCGTTAGATGGATGACATAGATGTTTTTCTATCATTGGCAAGAAATGAATAATTAACTTAAGGTTAAGATTTTAGAGGAGTGGTCGGAATTTGAAGATGGAGCAGACAAAGAAAATAAACAATGGATTTGCTTGTTAATTTTAACGAAATGGAAATTTTAGTACTTGGAGAAGATTTCAGTATGAACTTTTCGCTTTCAGAATATAAAACTGAGGAAAATCAAGTTTAACTACCTAAGTTATACGATTAATATTAAGGGAAATAAGTTGGAAAATATTTAAAGTCGGATTACAATAGGAATATCCACGATGAAAATAATGGAAACAATGTTTAATAATGAAGGACTAGGAATGAAAACCAAATTACGGCTAATTAGAATATTGATTTAACCTTTTGCATTTTACGAATTATAATCGTGGATTGTTATAAGAGAACAAGCAAAGAAATAAAAAAAACGCGTTCAATATGTGTACCTAGGCTTCTAAAATTATCATGGATGTAGGAAATAAGCAATAAAATGTACCAGAAGATTTATCAAATAATTCATCGACCCAAAAAATATTTGAATGCGAGTGTTCTTGTAAGTTATGGTCATATTGCTAAAAAAAATTCAGAATTTGGGGAAATAAAAAATGTGCAGTAACCTTCATTCAGATCCCGAAGACGGGGAATATCGAAGAAAATGTGACTTGGACATGCCTATCTGATCCAAAGTATCCGGACACTCATTCTAAACAGTGTATTCGCCCATATACGCCACAGCCATGTCCAAAGCATGTAAAAAAGGACGCACGTGGCCTGTCAAATCTCATAAGACACGCATGAACAGGAGAATGAGACGTATGGCAAAGCTCAGTGACTTTCAACGTGGCATGGTCATAGGATGCCAACTTAGAAACAAGTCCGTTCGGGAAATTTCAAACCTGCTGCAACTGCCCCGATCAACTGTAAGATGTTATTGTGAAATGGGAACCCCTAGGAGCATCAACAGTGCAAATGCGACCTGGTAGGCCACGTAAAATTACAGAGCGGGACTGCTGAATGCTGAAGCGGGTGGTGAGACAAAATCGCCTGTCCTCGGTTGCAACACTCGCCACCGGATTCCAAAATTTATCTGATGGCAAGGCCAGCACCATAACAGTTCATCACGAGCTGCAGAAGACGGATTTCCATGGCCGAGCTGCGGCACAAAACTTTAGCATCAACAAGATCAACGCCAAGCGTTGGTTGGAGTGGTGTAAATCATGGCGCCAGTGAACTCTTGAGCAGTGGAACCGCGTCCTCAGGAGTGATGAATCAGGCTTCTACATCTAGCAGTCCGACGGACGAGTCTGGGTGTGGAGGACGCCGGGTGAACGTTATCTGCCTGAATGTGTTGTGCCAACAGTGAAGTTTGGGGAGGAGGCAACTGCTCTGGGACAGTTTTTCATTGTTCGGGCTAGGGCTCCTAGTTCCAGTGAACGGGCTCTGAACATTGTGGCATATAATGGCATTCTGTACAATTCTGTGATTTCAACTTTATAGCAGCAGTTCGATGAAGCCCTTTTCCTGTATCAACATGACAATGCCCCCTTCCACAAAGTGAGGTCCGTGCAGGAATGGTTTGATGAGATGGGGACAGAAGAACTTGACTGGCCTGCACGGAGCCCTGACCTCAATCCCATGGAACACTTTTGGGATGAATTGAAACTTCGACTGCAATCCAGGCCGTACCGCTCGACCTTAGTGACCGGCTCACTCATGCTCTTGTGGCAGAATGACAGGGAATTCGCGCAGCAACGTATCAAAATCTAATGGAAAGCTTTCCCTGCAGAGTAGAGGCTCTGATAGCAGCAAAGGGTGGACCAACCCGATATTAGCTCTTTTCCTATTATCGGAAGATTGTGGATGATGAACCACGAAGCACACTGAAAGATATCAGATATTAAAAGTATTGAAAGAAAGTTAGACGGAAGCATAGTGATAACGCTGATAAATTCAACTCTACGTCAAATTAGGCAATTTTTATTGTATTCATATTTAAAAACAAATACAGTACTTGTTCAATATATATATAGTGAATAAATGGATGTATTATTATAAACATATACACTAAATCAATTTAGAATTTAAGTACATTCTGTGATGTTATAAATTTCATCACGAAGTTGGTTAGTTTACGGTGAGAATAATCATTCACAAAAGCACTATTCATGTAGTACAGAGGTTCCCAAACTTATTTGTCCTACTGCCGCCTTTTCAGAAAAAAATTACTCAGCGCCCCTTGGAAATCTACCTTCTTTAAGCGAACAAGCAGAAAGATGCAGTGACAAATTTGTGTTCTTTTATGTATCTGTATTTCTACCTACATCCTACAACATAGTAAAGAAAGATGTTGTTGTAAATAAGACAGCTTGAAGCTTGAAACTATAAAATTATTTATTAAAATCAATTGTAGTAACATTCGCATTACATACAGAAAATTAAGATAACGAATGATAATTTTATATGTTTATTTGGAAAATAAAGTAATCACTACGACTTTAACTCTATGTTACACAACAGATGAAACATGTACGAAAGGTTTTTCAAAATTATCATCCCTTCTTTCTTTATGTTTCCACCGTCCCCTAATTGCACCCGAGGCTACTACCGATCCCCTGGATCGTTTCAGCCCCCCCCCCCCCCCAGAGTGCGGTATCGCCCATTTTCGGAAACATTTGTGTAGTACTAACAAAGAACACTTCAAGTGTTTTTGAAAAATGGAAAAAAAAAAACATTTCAATTGACTTAGGTAACAGAAAGAAAATTTCACGAAAAAAGTTTTAAGTAGTTTGAAAAAATCATGCACATTTCAAGCGTTTAGGTAACAGGAAGAAAACGTTACGGAGAATGTCTTAAACGGTTTTAATAAGAAAACGAAAAAAATCAGAAAGACTACTTCAAGCCATTTCAAAAAATGAAAAAATAAAACGTCGCGAAGAAGCTTTAAATGGTTTGAATAACAGAAAGGAAATGTCACAAATACTCCAAGAGGCTTAAGTGACCGAAAGAGAAGTCACGAAGACTCTAAAATGAACCACTAAATAGCTTGAACAATAGAAAGAAAGAGTTACGAAGAACATTTCATGCGATTTTGGTAACAGAAAGAAATAGTCACAAAGAACGCTTTAAATGCTTTGAAGCACATCAAAAGAAAATCGCGACCATTTCAAGAGATTTAGATAAGATTTAGATCAGCAATAAAAATCACGAAAAACGGTTTGTATGGTTTGAATGACATCAAAAGAATATCACAAACATTTCACGGTTTAAGTAACAGAAAGAAAAGCCAATGAGAATGCTTTAAACGGTTTTAATAACAGAAAGAAGAAATCGCGAAGAGCACTTCAAGTCGTTTAGACACGAGAAAGAAAGCGTCATGAAGAATGCTTTAAATGGTTTGGATAATAGAAAGAAAGGGTTACGAAGAACATTTCTTGAAATTTAAGTAACATGAAGAAAAATTCCCGATAAACGTTTTAAATAGTTAGAATACTAGAAAGAAAATATAACGAAGAATGTCTTAATCTTAAATGATTTGCAAAATTGGAAAAAAGTGTCACTAAGAACATTTCATGAGATTTTGATAACAGAAAGAAAGAGTCACATGGAACATTTCAATCGGCTTAGTTAAAAGGAAGAAAGATTCACAGAAAATCCTTTCATGTGGTTTGTTTAAGAGGAAAAAAAGTCACGAAGAACGTTTTGAATGAGCGAGTCACGAGCAGTTGAAGAAACAGAATGAAAAGTCACAAAAATTGTTTAAATAATTGAAAGAACAGTCACAAAAGGAAAAAAAATCCCAAACACTCCATGCGGTATAGATAAAAGAAAAGTCAAGGAGAAAATCTTGAATGTCTCGATTACTAGAAAGAAATGTAATGAAGAATACTTTAAACGGACAGAAAGAAAACGACTGATTGGTGTTCTGTAGCTGTGCCTATTTCCTGGAAGCAACGTAACAGGAAGAAGAAAGTCACGAACAACGCCTCATAAATGTTTGAATAACAGAGAACAAAAGTCAGGATCATTTCAAGTGGTTTAGGTAAATACAAAGAAAAGTTATCAAGAAAGTTTTAGATGGCTGGGAAAATAGAAAGAAAATATCTCGAAGAACACTTTTAATGGTTTGAATAATTAAAATAAAATATCACGAAGAACACTTCAAGAGTTTTGGTAACAAAAACGGAAGAATCTCAGATCACTGCAAAGTTCTCGAAACATTTTCTAAGTGTTTTAAAATAACAGAAAGTAAAATAAAACTTTCTGACATCTTGTTTGCCATCTATAAGCATATACATGAGAAATAGATGTAATACGTTATAAATCAGCTCAAAAACGCAAAATTCGGATAATTTGTTGTTTCTGGTCTTAGTAAGTATACATAGTTAATGATCCTTCGCATCAGGCGAATCGCACATCTTGGAAAATCACTTTCTTTCATAGTGTTGGATGAACTACATCTCGTCAAAAGCGACTCAGCAGGGAAGCTCTACATAAAGACTTAATGTTCAGTTTAAATGAATTCTTACAGTTTCTCACCACAGGACTTCTTGCTGCCTTTGATAGATGAGCACCCATACTGAGTATTTCATTGATTTCGAAAGAAATCTTTGTTATGTTATAAAGAAGAAATTATTAGACAACTGTTTCTTACATGTTAGTATCGTCTTAGTTTTGTCATTCTTGTGTTTGTGATGCTTTCTTAATGCTTGTTGAAATGGGAACTTCTGCTTTTAGAAAGCTTTGAAAAATGGCGAAACTTAGTTGACACATATATGTATGCGATGCTGTTAGGGAAAATGTTTTCCTGTTATTTTGATTGATGCTATACATGGATTTTTGTTTCATAAAGAAATGCAAATAATTTCAGATTTTAAGAAACATAATAATGTTGAACCTAATATTGATCCGTAGGCTTTTGTTCCTGAATATCCATAGTTATTATATTGCACAACAGAAAATAACAGAAATAGTTTTACAATTTAAGAAATTTTTAGAAGTTTTGTTGCACTATCAGGGAAGTAATGACTCCTAATTTACCGTTATATCGAAAGCAGAAGAAAATTTTCTGTATTTATCGATATCTATATATATGTTGGTAGATATTTCCCCTTGAAGAAAGTTCCTCTTACTGAAAATTAATTCAATCCCAATACATGATTGTTTTCTCGAAGAAAACAATTAACAAGAGAAACATAATTTTAAGGAAAAAACTAACTTAATTGTGTCATGTCATTAAAACACCTGCCATCTCACATCTTTAAGTTACGGATAATTTAGGCGTTTTTGTTCAACTATCAGGGAAATAATGACTCCTAATTTACCGGTGATATCGAATACAGAAGAACCATTTTCTGTATTTATCGATATCTATATATACGTTGGTATATATATATAAATTCGTTTTTTACTAATTATAAGGAGGAGTATTTTTTGTCAAGAATTTGACTTGTGTTCTTGAATTTGCCAGAAACTTGAATTCGGTTTCCTTGAGTTTCTTCTTTATTTCACTATGTGCGACTAAATATTCTTCGAAGCAAGTAACTTAGTTGTTCGCTTAACACATTTATTTTAAATTCTAGACAGCCAAGAGCTAGGACTTAGTGTTATATTCTTAAGAAATACGAACAGTTTTCAGCTTTTCAGGTATTTCCAATAAAAATTAAAAGTAAAAAAAAGTAAGTTTCCAGTAAAGAGTCTTTAATTTTTTTCGCTCTCGACTTTTGTGCTCTTCTCTGTCTCATGGACTCTGCGCAAAATCGTTTTAAAAATTACAATATCTTTTTATCGAAAAAATCTGCTATTGCTGAACAGCAAAATATCCTTTATAATTGTAACGACAATGTCGTGAGATTCTCTTGCCACCAACTTTATACCACACTGAAGTATTTATAAGGCAATAACGAAATAAATACGTCATTGGTTGGAAGTTTGCATATTAGATACATATAAGTAATGAGCAATTGACGTAAAAAGCATAAAATTAATTTCATATGCAGATTGTAAATATTTCTTTGCAGAGATTGACCGATGAGTTTGTTAGTCAGGAATTCTTCTTCATTAAACTTCAAGTTTATCCTTTCCACTTAAAGGTTTTTCCAACAAATCGAAGTGTTCACTTTTCTAAGTTTTTTGACCAACTGGTATTAATACTCTATAGCACGAGGTGAGAATGCACCTCTTCTCGTGGAACTACAGAAACCAATACCTTCAAAATTTATTACAAATGGGACAGACTGAAGAACGGTAATGGATTTCACATTCCACAAAACACAGTTAAAGCTGCGTTTTAATATTCTTTATACGAAACCAATTTATTTAGAACTCGAGTTTTGTACACAGAAGCAATAATACAAACCTGAAATGCCATTCTGTTGCAGAGATATCACCTGCAGCTGTAGAGACTTGCGTGATTGCCATTCATGAGATTTCGCCATCTGCCCAGTCTGCAGAACACAACTAAATTGATTCAGTTTCTTTTTCCGATTTGTCTCTATAATGTCGAATGCCTTGGTAGATCTATTCTATGCTCTAACATGTTTCTTGAACTGAAAGAATAAATTCGATTCAAAACAAAGATTTCGTTTCTGAGCAATAGCCACGTAATCAGAGTATCGTTAATTGGTTTTGTTAAGAAAACTGTTAAATTCAAAATAAAAAAAGATAGAGCAAAAAATTGAAACTTCTTCTGAACTGATTCTAAAGTTCATACTAATTGAAAAGTTTAAAATGATTTGATTCGTTGTTTACGAAGTTATTTTGCTAACCTTAATTACTAACTAAATGGATAGTCAGTTACCACATATAAGCAAATTATGAAGAATAAAGAGCATTTCCTACTTTGTGTTTGATTATTCATTTATTTATCGTTTCTAATTTTCAGTTCGTTGTTTCTTTCATTTGAAATGCTTCTGAAAATAAAATGTACTGGTTTTAAAAATTGCAATTTTGAGAGCACGTTATCTCAGACGTTGAATGACTTATGGAAAATAAACGTAACCAATAATTGGTTTTTCTAACCTTTCAATTGTTCAGCTAAACATTTCGGTTTAGCTGAACAATTCAAGTTTGAAGGAAATGAAGAACAAGTCTTTATTACAATATTTTTAAGGCTCTGCGTTCAGAATATTAGCGTTCTCAACTTCCTTACTTATCAGATATGGTTTTTTTGTTTGCTTGTTTTTGGCGGGGGGGGGGATAATTTTGGAACAATTTTTCACTTTAATAATATTGTTATTTGCTATTCTTAGATGATACAAATTTCTTAAAAAGTTTAAACCATGTATACTTTGAAAAAAATAATATTCTTTGTATGGCAACTTGCCCTCTATTTCCCGCAGAGTAATCTTCAGTTACATAACTATTTGGCATTATGATTGTCAGAAACGTGCTGTTTTGCATAATACACATTATTTTGCATCATTTTTAAACTTAGTTGTATTTTATTCCTTTGGGGGATGCATAGTTACTGCAAAGATAGCATTAGTAAAATACCTTAATGAAAAAATCCGGTTGTTGAAAACAGACCATTATTCTTTCTAAAACGTTTCACATTGCTCGATTACTTTTAGTTTTGATGTATTTATTTTTGAAACATTTTCATGAAATATAAACCGTTATAAATTACATTTTATATTAGTTTCTTTCCAAATTATTTTACGAAATCCTAAACGTTCACAAATTTTGAAACGATAATTTGCGTGTGACAATTATGTATGTTGTTACGTGAGAGTAAAATATAATATTTGTCTAATCGTTCTGAAGATTGACACAATATAACATTAAGTTACAATTAGTCGCTGAAAGCTAATATATAAATATGTTCGTGAAGTCTTATGTTTTGTTTACTTACGCTTAAATTATACGAGACACATTAATGGAACAAAGCAAAACTAGAAGGATATAAGAATCGATTTACCCCTTTTTTTTTCAAAGAAAAGGAGATAAAAATCGAATAAAGGATACTCGGATAAATAGAATTATACAATTTTGTAAGCATACATGCAATTTTCAGAAAGATGTGTTTTGGGTAAACCACTTTCACGCACGTTGTTCTCAGCCTCAACAAACACTTACGAAGCGGAGATTTGCATTTCACTTTCAAATGACACCAAATTAGAGAGAAAATAAAAAATATGCTCATCATTCTTGATAATGGTCACGTCCGTCGGACTGTACGATAGGTCATAGTCCCATATTCATGAGAGCTCTATCTCTCTACGTTAAATACACAATACACACTCGATGGTCTTGACGAGATATTTTCATTTGCCTCCTATCAGATGTGTGTGGATTCATTTCCCCAACCTTCTTAAAATACATGAGGTGCTCGTGAACAGTCAGTTCAGTCTATTGTGTGCAAATAATAATGCTCATGGTAAAATAGCACAAACCAACATTTATAATGATAATAGCCGCAATACATCATACTTATTAAGCATATAATCATCAAATCTCTCACATATCTTCATTTTTGGATGATTCTTGATTATTCCATGCTTATCAGAAGAACAATTAATTATATTGAGAAAGATTAATCCTTGACAATGTATAGAATATTAATTAAAAGAAATAATTCGTATGAAAGGAATGAAACGATGATGACTTTATATGATAGGAGTGAGTCTTTTGTGAGAGTTTCAAAGCTGTACTTACTGATTCCGAACTGACATAAGAGTCAGGGTAGGTTGCAATTGAGCTCCAAGCTTGCTTATTTTGATGATTAATTATGTAATGACATACGAGCTGAATACTGATATCAACTAGTAAATTATAAGTTTTAAGAAGCCTAAATTGGTTTATATTGACGATTTGACACCTAGGCAAAGTCTTTTGAGAAAGGAACTCTTATTAATGCTCTTGATGAGTTTTGAAATAGAGTAGACTAAGCGATCAATACCAAGAAGAGGTTAAGTGATGAAAATTTGCTTTTTGGATGTGGCTGTAATCCTGTTTAATATTTGTGTTTAAAAACAGATAATAATAAGCAGGACCTTATTAAAACAGCCATCAATCAAATTTTCGTGAGATGAGATAGTTTTTTCTCAGTTCCAGCCTTCTAATGGGTTTAGTTTCACATCCATCGAGTTTTTCGTTATAATAAACTATATCTTAATTTTAGGGTATATTTGCCGATTTTTAATTATTGGATGATGTAATAAAAATATAAAATAATTTTAAAAAATGCACGATTCAACCTAATAGTTCCACATGCTTAAGAAATATGTAAGTATTTTTACGTGTTGGCAAATATATATTTAAATGTACGCACAGTCGCTCAAAAAATATCGGAACACTATGGTTGATTACAGAATTCAGAAAAATATCTGGCAACGATTTTTTTAGACATTAGTGATCTCGCAACCTTCGTGTACGTACACGGATATTTTTTGAGCGAGTATATTGCTCGTCAAAAATTAGGAAATGATGAATAAAATGTGTGTATGTCGAAATGTATTTGGACAAATTTCATCGAATTTCACAGAAATATTGAAAGATAATATGGAGATAAATAAATAAGATATTCAGAGAAAAGAAGGCAGTAAAGTGTATTAAGCAATAAGAGCAGCCCTGAGGTTCTGGTGGTGAAGGCGGTTGAAGAGCCGCAATACATCTCCTCAGGACACCCCATATATGTTCTGTCTGGTTGTGATTTGTTTCTAATTTACCCTTTTATTGGCTGTGTGCATATATATACGCTGGATACTAACTGTTAGAAGCACCTATTTAATAGAAAATTGCTCCTCCTTTACCCTCAGAACAGACTAAATATATCGGGAAATAGAATCAACGAGACATCGAAAGAGTGCAATAGAGATGCTGGTTCATGTTGACTCCACCGCATCCTATAGGTATTTCAAATTGGCTAGTGCTGGAATTCTTCTCAGAATAGTTCGATCTATCTAATTCTCACAGGTGCGAGATTGGATTCAGATCTGGTAACCGGGAAGACCATTTCAGAAAGCCGAAGTCACTCTTATGCCTGTAACCCATTTTGGGTGATCCTAATCTTCTAACATGGAACGTTATCCTGCTTAAAGAACCCATTTGCAAATGATTACACTGCTGCTATGAAGAGATGCATCTGTTCCGCAACTATGCTCAGCTTTTCTGTGGCATCTAAACATTGTTCCAATTGTATCAAAGAACCCAATGTGTATCACGAAAACACTCCCCACACTATTATGCCGTCATCACCACCCTGCAATGTTGACTTATAGCAGGTTGGATCCATAACCCATTAGTTTTCGTCATATCCATTCATCAGCAAGGAATAGTAGGAGCCAAGATCATAAGCCACAACGATGTTTTTCCTCTCATTTAGTTTGTGTTCTGTAGCGCACTGTAATCATAATTTATTGCTTTGCACTGATCGAAGTGGAACCGACTTAGCTCGTCGGTCGCCATACCTCCTCCATGACAAGACAAAATGAATTATATTTTCTATGTATCTTCTGCCACCACTGTTGTATACGATTATCATTTGACTGTCTTCTACTGTGACTCTGCACAAGTCATGTAAGCATCCATTGATCTCTTTCATCAATGAGCTATTTCCGACCTTAGACCGCCGTTGGTTGGATGTTTTTTGGATTGTTGGACCATTCTCGATTCACCCGACACACTACCTTGCGTGAAAACTCCAGCAGAGTTGTCGTTTACGATGTTCATACCACTGTGTTTGGAGCCATCTACTATGCCACCTTCAAAACGTTTAAATCTCTATCTCACTTGCGGAATTTGGCACAGGACACATGTCTCTATCCAGTGTTGCTCTTTGCATACACTAATTGCCATTTGCCGTCTAGCTTTCATACTCTTATCAATATTGATGGTATCCCGAAAGACTACAAACAAATCCAACTGATGAAGAAACATAAGCTGATGTCATCACTGCAAAAGAATCTGGTGATAATGAGAATACTGAAGAATGGTTAAAATAACTCAGCTCTTTGGTAGGAACTTAACTTGAAGTGTCAAGGGAATGGTTTGTGAAGATAGCCGGCTAAAATATTAACCCAAAATAAAACTACTTATTTATAAACGTATGAAATTTATATTTCCCGTGGCCGAGTGGTTAGCGCACTTGGCTACTGATCTAAGGGACCAGGGTTCGAGTCCCGTCCAAGGCATGGACGTTTGTGTTGTTTTCTGCTGAGGTCCTGCCATCCTCACAGACCTTCTACTATCACATATAAGCTGACAGGCTCCTGTCAGACCTCTGTGGTAAGCAGATGCTTGAGGGGGTATTTATTTTAGCCGTCCCGTGGCTGAGTGGTTAGTGCACTTGACTATTGATCTAAGGGAACTGGGTTCGAGCTCCGGAAGGCATGGACCTTTGTGTTGTTTTTCTGCTGAGGTCCCGCCATCCTCACAGACCTTCTACTATCGCATATAAACTGACAGGCACCTGTCAGACCTCTGTAGCAAGTAGCTTCTTGAGGGTTTTTTCATTTTTATTTTTACCGCTTCAATTACCTAAATAAAACATTTCAATGTAGCATAATTTTTAAACATATATATATACACAGTCGTATCAGAATAATATGACCACCCACGGAATCACAGTGTACCTTCCACCCACGTCTCAGATTGCACATGACAAAGTGTACCACGCGGAGATATAAGCGGCCGGCCAGGACAAATGAACCATAGTACGGAACATGAGCACAAGGGCAAAGGTGTTGATTAGACAGACGTTCAAAAAGGAATGATCAATCGGCTACCGTGACAAGGGTGGAAGCATCTCGGAAACCAGATTTCGTCAGCTCTTCGCGAAGTGCTGTGGTAAGGATGTACCAAGAATGGACCGCTGGCACTCCAAGTACCTCCAGACCTCATAATTGTGGATCCTCAAAGACCATAGACTCCAGAGGAGAACGTCGCCTCCGTCGACAGGTAAAGGGCAATCGACACGCAACAGTGCAGCAATTGACCACTCAAACGAACGCTGGGGCACTCAGGTATGTGTCCCCGATAACAGAATAGCCAACCCTGTTACGCATGGGTCCCCGGAGTCGACGCTGTGTAAAGGCACCCATGTTTACCAAGGTCCATTGGCAACGACGCCTGCAGTTCGCACGGAATTACTGTCATTGGACAGTGGAAGAGTGGAAAAAGGTTACCTTCTCCGACGAATCGAGGTTTCTACTCCACAGAAGTGATGAGAGGTGGCGGATACGGTGTCAGACACATGAGAACCAACACCCGGCTATTCTTGTTGGTCAAGCACAGACCGGCGGTGGCAGCGTGCATGTCCCAGAGAGAGACTTGCTATTACCTGGGACTGCTGGTACCACTGGATGGATTCCTGAACGCCAATGGCTATCTGTCCACCCTCGCTGACCACATGCATCCTTTCATGTTGGACGTTTACCCTGGCGAGATGGTAGCTATCAATTTAATTGTTTTCTTCCCATTTATTATCATTGTGTATGTTTCTGTTATATGTGTATTTTAAAAAACTGTCTTACAAATGGTGCTTATTAGTTGTCATTCATGGGATAGATGTGTACTTCATCAAATGCTTGCTGAAGTTGGCAACAGGAAATGGTTTTATGGCACCTCCGTCTCTGCCACTGCTTACACTATATCTATTTGCACAATGTCGAATCATCCAGAGAAGGTACAGTAAGATGCGGGAATAGCTGAGGTAGAAAGAAAGGGGCGAATGAATTGACAGGACGTCAGATTCTTCAGTGTGTCAAAGTGACATAGCACTTTCTCAAAAACGCTAAAGTTTTGGAAGAAGGTTTTAGTTATATGGTGAACCAGAGTAGGTAAGCAAGGATTATAATATCTTCTCATTGAATTCTGAGGTTGGTAAAGTGATATCTGCACGAAAAAGCACAGATTTTCAACTCATTTAGTGAATGTCTGTAAAAGCAAAGCAGCATTCAAGCTATGTTAAGCCGATGGGAAAAATTCTACAAGATATATATATATCTGTAAATGTAAAATGTGTAAATGAATCGTGTGTCGTCCTCTACCTAGTTCAGTGGACATTTATTTCTTACATCGATGGCACATACGTCTCACGCACATCGAAACAGCTGTGTAACAACCAGCGGATCTGTGAATTCACCTACAATCGTAAGTGAAATAATTTAATTAAAGGAAAATTAATAGAACCACTCGAAGAGTTCACTATTGGTAGATGATATGAATATTCGATAAAACATTTTATTATTTTTTTTAATTTATTGATTGTATATGAATTAATATTAATTAGGAGTGTAAATCAATAGTCTTTTCTTCTTCACAGATGGAACCAGGGCCGGTCCATCCCCTGAGCTGACGATCGAGCGGATTGGCAGTTCAGGGGACAAATGATTGGGGAGGGGCGACAAAAACAGTTAGACCATGTAAAACAATATAAAAAAAAACATTTACTCATCGTCAGAAGCAATTTTCATCACTATCTATCCATCACGATGGAAAAGCGTTCTTAACATGCTAGTAGCAAAGTTAAAAAAGTTGAAACCAAAGGGAAAGAAAAAGATTGAGAAATATTAAGGATTAGTTGGACGCCCCCAACTGCTTAGCACTAGAATAATTTAATTGTTTTTGAAAGTTTTTTTGACAATCTGACTCTCAACTTATGTAATTTTTTAACAAAAGATTTTTCACATGATGATTTATAATTTTTTTGCATTAAGTTAATATATTTTTATTTTTATTCATGCGTCTTTTTACTGATGTTGGTATTTTCCATCAAAAATAAAACGATTACGTAAAAGTAATATCAACCTAAAAAAGACGGGGGGGGGGGCATAGAGAAAAAGAGGCGCTGGAGAATCAGAGCCTCTCTTTCTCGAATGGCTAAGGATAGCACTCGATGGAACAGGTAATATTAAGCTTGAAGAAATGAATCTTACTTTTCAGTTTCATAGTTATAAACCAAACTAACATTCTACACCCAGTTTTTCTCCTTTTCTACAACCTTAATGCAACTGAAATTCGTATAACCGTATGATGGAAGAGCTGTCAACAGTTCACTAAGGTATCACGCAAATCTGATATAATTTATCTTTGTATTAGACCTTTCAGAATTACACGATATGAGTCGAAATTTCTCTGCCTATAATTAGCGCACATTAATATTTTCTGGCATTAATTTTGACTTTGATGTAGCAGTTGTTCACAGTGGCTGTAACGCATTTCAATGATGAATTTCTTTGTATTACATTGTGCGGCAAATACTTTCTTAGGCTCTTTCACTCCACCCCATATATTTATAATAAGGAAAATTTTCGTTTCAGACTTTGGATGAATAGTAATAATGTTATAAACTAGAAGGCAAACACCATTGACTACCGATCAATCTTCTTTAAAGGAAAGAACATGTGGCATAATGCAAATGAATGCAGTCGCAAAAAAAAAGATTTACTAATAGCATCACGATCTTTACACTATTAAGAGGTAGCATAAAGTATCAAACTAAATTGAAAAATATATAACAACAAAATAAAAATCTTCAAAGCACCTTTTCTCAAACCAAAGCCTGAAAGAACCTGAAAGCTGAAAAGATTAAATTTCGCAACTCAAATAATTTTGTCAAACCTGCCAATTTATTAAAGTTTCTTTCAGTTTTGATGTTCACCTCCCCAGCACTATTAAAATGTATGCTGCAACATGATATTAGGCGAAAGTAGAATCTGCACTGCAGTCATATTATTGACCTCTCACAAAACATAAACACGATTTTCCTTTTTCTCTTTCCGTCATGAATAGTTGAGTCATTAGCAAAGTTGGGTTGTTTTACCTCTGAGCGGCACTTTTTTGCACACCATGGGCTAAATGGCCAGGCCACATGGACCCCGAAGACTCAGAGAAGGTTGGGGGAGGGGACCCACTGGAACAGCTGTTGGAAGACAGATGGTAGCCTCCCGTCAAGGCCATCCAGCGTGTTCTTTAACGTGCACAGGGTATGCCTCTCCCGCACACGGGGCCACGGCTTAACGTCCCATCCGACGGACGGCGGCCTTTCCAAGCCCATCGGTGTCCCCTACTGACCGTGGGCAGAGCGGGGAATTTTGCGGAGATAAATCTCAACGCTGACCCAGCTGGGACTCGAACCTGCGAACTACAGATTACGAGCCTGGCGCGCTACCGACTGAGCCACCCCCGCCCCCATTTGCAAAGTCTTCAGTGGTTAGAGTCCAGTCTGCCAACAAACACATCTTTGATCTTGGAAGGACTTTTGTGCATGTTAGAACCACATTGTTTAGCTTCGTCATTATTTTTGGAGTCTCACTAGGGTATCTGTAGTTTTTGAATAACTTTTACTTATGGGGATTTGACTTTACAACAAAAGTTAACTCTTTCCGTTAAAACGTTCCTGCTGAGTGTGCATCATATCTCGTCTTATTCAATTAAAAGTTTCCTTTCCAATGCGTTGTAGAAAGCAGAATGAGAGTTTCTTGCATTGAATTTCGATAGCTCTGAAAAACAAAACTGATAAATGATTTCCCTTAGGCTACAGATAATCAGCAAGAATTAATAAATGCTGTGTGCTTGCTGAAATCCAATAAAAAAGTAGTTCTTGCTTTCTTGATGACTAGAAATTGTCACATTCCCTGAGATCCACATTTGGATATTGCACTTTTGGCTCTTAATATTGCTATGGAATCGTTTTCCTGAAATTCACGTTAAAATCTTTGCTTTCTCCTTTACATACAGAATGGAGCTGCAAGGCATTCTCAAACAGCTCCTTCTCCAATCGAGGCATATTACGCTTAACCACGAAAACCAATCAAAAGCAAGGTGTATGCCCTAAAATGTAACAATCATCAACTCCTTATGGAGCTTCTACAGCAAGTGTTTTACATCTACAGAAATAAAAAATGTCTCTGTGTGTCTGTGAGCCTTATGACTCTTTACATAAAGGGATAGAAACCTGAAATTCTGGCCGAAGACTAAGCGTAGCATAAGTGAAGTGAAAAAAAAACTCAATAGTTTCAATAGATGGTTAAATATTGGTATTTTGGATAAAAAAAAAAAACATTTCTCCTCCATTCTAAATCAGTAATTTCTAATAGAGAAAGCCATCAACCTTTGTCAGATGCCTGACATTCCTAAAGACATTGCTACATTAATATGCGCATTGGTGGAAGGAACCTGATTTTTACACCTAACACGGGTCATACAGGAGTAACCCTCATGCGAAATATGGGACCATTCAGTGTCGTATCTCAGGAATTACAGGAGACATAAATCAGTTGAAATGTAAATAAAACTCAATAATTTGCATAGAAACGAAGCCAAGGGCTATGAGAGCGCTTGCTGACGTCACCGACAACCTGAGCAACGTTGGGCAATTATTCTAGTCACTATTATAACAGTGTAAATGGAGTGGACTTTGAGATATTTCGAAACTGTAAACAGCATTTGTAATTGCTAATTACCATAAACTATGTATAATAATCTACATTTTAAAATATACTTATTTCACGCATAACATGCGAAACTCTTTGCTGTGGAGGAATTACACCTGCAAGTCATTCTGTTACAACTCATGTGGGTGTGTCATCATTTCATTGATTGTTGCCTTCTTCGATCCTCAGAATCCCATTCTTTATGCAAAATAAGGTATTGCATTAATGGAAGTCCATTATTCTACTTTCATGTTTTGAGACACAAAAGGAACTAATTAGTCTCTTCACCAAAAATTTTGGCACTCTAGTTGTCTCTTTGGTTTTTAAAATGTTATTTTCAAGGCTTCTTCTAAAGCAATCCTTGGCTACTAAAAGTTAGGACCTTCCTACGTTTAAAGTAACTATAATAATACAAGGCTCTAAATGATCTTCCTTGAAATAATTCCAAATATGGGGGAGAGAATATATTCCGTCAAGGAAATCTATTCTCAAACGTATCTGCGTTTTTTGTTTTTCTTCCTTAGAAGCTGAAATAAATTTTTATTGTGACCAGTAATTCTTAGCGTTAAGGCTATAAAATACACTTGCTTAAGTTAAAGCATTCTACAATGAATATTTCTTACGGTCTTCCTCTCTAACACTATGAGAACTATTGAACATACTGTCAGGCGATAGGTGTATTATAGATCTGTATTATAGATCATACTGTCAGGCGATAGATTTTGGATGTTTCGGTTAAGGATTAAGGAAAGAGAAAAGATGTTACCAAATTCATGTTAAATATATACCATGTTGCATCCCTTACATTACGAAGTCTTCCCGTGTCCCATGCACTACCAAAGAAAGGTCGGAGGTTGGCTCAGTCGGTAGCGCGCCAGGCTTGTGATTTAATATTTTCAGGTTCTAGTCTCAAGTCTGCTGGCGTTGAGAATTTCCTCCGCTAATCCTCTTTCTGCCCTCGGTGAGAAAGGGGATACCTCTGAGCTTGGAAAAGCCGCTGTTCGTCTGATGAGACGTTAAACATGTTCACGTTACGGTATATTCTGGATGTCCTTAATGAGATGGTCCAATCTGTCTCCTCACAACTGTCTGGTGGATCCCATTCCAACAACCTTACATGAGAGTTTGGAATCTTTGTGATTTAGCCATTTAGTCGATAGCATAAAAAAAGTGCCACTCAAAGATAAAAACAACCGAACTCTCTACCAAAGGAACGTTGTCATTCTGATCCGCAGAAACGTATCTGTAGTATGAAGTGTATAAAATGTTCAAAAACGAATTATAAAAATTATTGCAATATTTTGAAATGTAGCTTATTAAAAATTTCAAAGGAAAGCCTTACCAATCCCCAGATGTTTTACATGATAACTATTTGACATCGTTATTTCTATAAGTATATTTCTTGTAGAATATGCATGCTTTGCTTAATTTGCAAACGTCTCTACCTAACTTGAGACTAAAATAATAATACATGCAAGCATTGTTTGAAGAAATATACGTTATTTCTTCAAACAATTCTTTGGTAACTTCTAAATATCTTTGGAAAAAATCTATGTCACTGCTCCAAGGAAATGTTCAATAGCATTTCTATTTCCATAGTAAGAATCTCTTTAAAAGTCCAACTATTAACATAGGGTTTATAGAAATTCTCATAACGTCTGTAGCTCATCTGCACCGCACAAGAAATCTTTGACGTTCGTTCAATGAACCGACTCATTCATTAGAGGCAGATAAGTGCGCTCTCAAATAATTTTCCCATTGGTTCTTTAAGTTTCGTTGGAAAGAAGTGAAAGGTGTGTGGGGGGAAGCATGATTGAGGCGAAATGAACCGGAACATTCTTCTGGTACAAACGTTTTGCAAAAGGTTTCGTGATTTTCAACAGATTTCTTGGAAAATATAATTTATATATGTTTAATAAATATATTTCTTTTCCGTCCGCTCACTAGTATTCTGAAATGGGATGGGGGTGGAGCTTGTCCTATTATTCTACTTCCACTCATACATCCGGCCCTTGTTTCGACAGTTTATAAATTGAGTTATAATGGATTGAAATTGAACATTTTAGGGGTGAACTTCCTTTCAACAAAGCCGCAGGATGTCTGAAATTTAGTAGATCAGGCTCCCCACTATGGGGCAGAAAAGATCGCGCCACAAGGACTGACCTTGACTCCGGAAGGTCGGTAGATTCACAGGGTAGACACGAAACAGGCTGTTGCGACTCTAGCAAAAAACATGAACTACAAAAATGATATATTTATCACCATGTTTTCCTGCTATTCATCACATTTCACATCCCTAAATATCTCACGCTTTCTCCTACAGAATCTAAACATTCGGTTTAAAATTAAGAATAAGCTTAAAAGTTTATTGTTAATTCCCTATATTCTTAAAATCATCACTGCATCAAGTATTATTTACCAACTATTGTGCAAAACATTTTATTATTATTGTTGAGAATTTGAATGGATGACACTGAGCGTGAGTATAATGAGTATATTTTTACAATACAAATTACAATTGAATGCAAATTATTACAAAAATATTAATGAAATAGCTTATAAACAAACCAACTACTATCGTACATAAGTTAATAACCTATTTCTACAAAACAGTTAAGACCGACTTTGTCTCATCATCATCATCATCATCATCATCCTCAAGCAGCCATGGGCTACTGCTTGACCGAATTATTACCTCTTCATTTTGATTGCCAAGACTGTTGAATTTCTTCACTTCAAGCGTAAAGAATCCTTTTATTTGTGCTAACTCACTAGATTTATTATACTAGTAAAACATAACAACCACCAGCTCACATATAATATAAAAACATCTCTTGTTTTTGACTTATCGTGCACTGACTCAGGTAATCTATACCTCCTTTCTAGATCTCTTCAATTCGAGCATTGAAATTCTATTATTCTCTTTTTTTAGGTCGGTTCTACATTCAAATTCGTTTGTTGTATAAATCTCACGCACAAGTATGTGCTAGCGTTCATGTAACGTTTTTCATGAAGTCAATGCAGCACGTTCATCTGTCGTAACATTATATTGAGTCAAGAGTGAGACTCCTTAGTAACAATATTCACTTTCGTTCGAAATATCTATTATATTTTTGAACATTATATTTTTATATATAGTAACATTTGAGAAAGAGTTTCGCAGAAAGGCAGCTTGTGAATAATCGTCACAGCTCCCAAAAGTTCTATTTCTTTACTTCCGATAAAATATTGCTCCAATGTTGACTATGGTGTCAACATATTCGTTGAGGGCATTTCCATCCCACTCCACTATTCGTTTTCAGAAATGTATCTGAAAGCTGTATGGGTGTATTAATACCTCCATCTTTTAGCAAATATTTCAGTTTTTCCAAGACCTTTGCGTTTGCATTCTTCTCTCAATTTTCAAAAAACTCGTATAAGTCAGAAAATTGCCATCAACTGTTTCTTCAAACAAATTACAGTAGGAAAGTTAAACATTTTCATGAAAGTTAAATTCAATACTTTAAGTTCCTTAATAAAGGCTACTATTTCTGTTGAATAGAATTTCTTCTGTTTATGAAATAACAGGAAATAGAATCCCGAATATCAATTGATTGCAAACACAAGTTAGATATAATATTTTGAGTGACCGAGTGGTGAACATACTTGTCTACTGATTAGAGGGATCTGGGTTCGAGCCCTAGATAAGGCAATGATGTTTGTGTGTCATTGCGGCTGAGATCTCGCCTTCCTCAGATGTTCTCTATGGCCTATTAAACTGATAGCTCCTGTCACTTTAATACGCCACAGACCGTCATAGACCACCATAGACCGCCATAGATACGTCAGACCTCTGTGGCAAGCAGCTTTCTGATTGAATATTCATTTATTTTTTTTTATTTGTATCCAGTGTCTGTAACAAGATAGTCGAGCATGACAGCTAAGTCCTATCGTTCCGGTTTTATAATATTGCAATCTCATGTCTAAAGTTAAATTTAGCATGCATGAGTTTTGTTTTTATGATACCTTCCTCAGTGAAATAAGTTTATGTTAGTGAGCTTAGAAATTCTACTGGGTGCAAATGTGTTGGAAATTAATCGTAAGAAACGTTGAAAGGGGCTGGATGACACTGATGGAACGACCATATCTACTTCTAACACTTCAGTGGTTCTACTCCGTCTCCACACTGTTGGAACTATGAGGATTCTGACTTGGTCATTTAACCGAATGTGTGGAACAAACGTTTCGCTCAAGGAACAATTATCCCGAACAATCTTATAAGAAGCATAAATGGTGTCAGAATGAGTCCTTAGCTTGTATATTTTCAAAAATCTGTAACATATAAAAAAATTACAAACAAAGCTTCAGATTATAATATAAATTCTTAAAAAATTACTAATCTTTTCTAACAGCTGCTCAGTGACTCTACTTGCTCTCCACACCGTTTTGAACTTTGGGGTCCCTTGACTTGATTATCTCACCGAATCTGAAGAGAGAAAGCGCCTCTCGGTGAATAATTATTCAAACCCATCTCATAAAAAGCATAGTGATTCGAGAACGGACCCTTAGCTTTACATATTTCCAAAAATGGGGAATGTTTTATAAAATACTACAAACAAAACATTCAGATTCAAATATAACGTCTTAAAATAATTACATAGCATTGTTTAAAGAAATGAAATCAACGAATGTTATATTTATTAAATTGTAATATTTGTGATATCAAATCAAAATAAAATATTATTTTTTATTTAGGCATTCTTGTTTTTTAAAATATAAACTTCAAAATAAGTAGGAAATTCAATTTGATATATTGAGAAGACATATAATTCGTGTGGTTATGGCAAACCCAAGACAAAAAGGAAGCTAAATACCAATGATGGTATGCTTGTGAAATCACTTATGCAAGCAGGTTAAAAACATTATGCAATTCGTATACTTGAAAACTGGATTCCAACATCCTAAGGACGTTTGAACGATTAGCTGTTGCCCAACAATCCGTGATCTTCCGGGGTAGAGCGACGGTGTGTTTTCCTTAAGCGCATTCGGTCCTAACATCGTGAATCTTGGCTTTGCTGCTCTGTACAATGAAGGAGACACTACATCAAATGCTATTTCTGTAAGTAATTCTTCAACCCGAGAACCGTAGCATGAGTAATTCCCCTGGGGCCAAGCAGTCATTAGTCTGTTTTTGCTATTTAAGACTGCAATGATTCTGCTTTCTGAGGACACTTTCAAAGTGACCTAGTAACAGTGAACAAAGGTTGGGTTGGGTTGTTTTACCTCTGAGCGGCACTTTTTTTCGCCCCGTGGGCTAAATGGCCAGGTCACAAGGTCCCGAAGGCTCAGAGAAGGTTGAGGGAGGGGACCCACTAGGACAGCTGTTGGGAAACAGATGGTAGCCTCCCGTTAAGGCCATCCAGCGTGTTCTATAACGTGCACAGGGTATGGCTCCCCAACACACGGAACCATGGCCTAACGTCCCATCCGACGGACGACTGCCTTTCCAAGCCCATCGGTGTCCCCTTCTGACCATGAGGAGGACGGGGAATTTTGCGGAGATAAATCTCATCGCTGATCCAGCTGGGACTCGAACCTGGGAACTACAGATTATGAGCCTGGCACGCTACGACTGAGCCAGCCCAGCCCCCAGTGAACAAGGATTTTTTCAGTTTTACGACAACGAAAACTTGCATCGTTTCTTAAAGTACTTATAATCAAATTTTCTAAACATAAAAAAAAAATCTTGAAGCAAAACATGCTTTAAATATATTCCAAAGTATTTATTATCTCGTTACCTTGGGAGCTTCTTGAAGTTTGCTGAAATATGCAAATTTTACATCTTGGACCCCAAGTGCCTGAAATGTCTTGATAGCTATCATTCTCACAATCAGGTCAATGCATTTTCCTCTTGGTGGACACGCTGTTTGGAAATCTGGGAATGAAAATAATCCGTTTTAGTTAATCATTCAATATCACTGGAGAGTTTTTCAAATATTTCGTCATTGCTCTGAAGCCTATCTATAAAGTGAATGTTATAAACTTATTGAATATGGCCATAATAAAACTCCAGCTCTGAAACAGTAATAAAAGTTCTGCAATTTAATTTTTGATTCCTAAGAAGAGTCAGAAGAATCATGTATGCAAAGCTTCTCAGTGAAATAGAAAAAATAAGAACACACATACAAAAAATTGGCTAGATCAAAAGTTTGCAAACCCTGTCAAAATATTCTAAAATAATATATTCTTACTGTGCTTCAACATATTATTGCGAGCTACTTTTTTCATACATGAAATTTTTTAAATCCAAATAATAATTCAGACCCACCGATTCCAATCAGACAACTGCCTAAGAACAGGAAACTCAAGTGTATATCAAATTATAATAAGCCAGCTGAAGATTTGCATTTTATAGTCATAATTTTTATATTTTGATTTATATTTATTTCATTGATTTCATTTCCATGTGCAATTGTTTAACACGTCTTCTAATAAAGTTCATTTATTATTATTTATACATACTCTTTTTTTTAAGAAAAATGTTAATACCTATCTTCTCTTGCCGCTTTATGCGCTTTACACATTGTAATTATTTAAATTGCGCCCTCAAAACAAAACGATAAAAGGTTGACAAAATACAAAAGCAAAAGGTGACCAAAGATAAACATTTTGATGATATCTGGTCTATATTTTTTCATTTGCTGACATTAAAGAACAATTTGAAATGACTTTTAGATTGCCTAAAGTAAAAATCAGTAATTGATAACAAATTTTCCATGTTTCTCTAAATTTACTCTGATTATAGTGTCATTATTTGGGCTATCATATAATTCCGTCTACTTGTTTATGATACCTTCTAGTCCAGGTGTAGATTTGTTTTTGACATTCTCAGTTTAACTTTAACAAGTCTTATAACATTTTCGGGTTCGTTTTAGTTTTGTAATCTTCTAATTGTATCATTCTTTTATTCCCACATATCAATATTTACTTTCCTTGTAACAGCAGATATTTCGACTTACGTTTCTTGTATCGAATTTCTTAATTCCCCTGTTTATTTAATATTTTCTTTACTATTATTACTTCGAACATTGACTTCCACTCTGACGCTAATTGTTGTCAATTCAGAAACAAGGACAGTAGAATTGATTATTCCACGTGTTTACAGTCCCCATAAACTATCATCTTCTAGTCTAGTCTCGTCTTCCCTTAATAAATAGGGACCTAAGTAATCAGCATATATTCACAATTAAATACAATTGTAAATAGTGACTTAAAGCGAAAATCTGATTTTGATTCAATTGACACTCAAAGAAAACACTCTTGAACGTCAAAATCATAGCCAGAGGGAAATATTTCAGAAACTGAATGGGATACGAACACACGACTTTCTGATTGATCAGGGTAGTTGAAATTAATATAAATTGAAACAAACAATTTTTCCTTTAGGAGTCTGATGTTTAAGAGTGCTTTCTTTGAATTTCAAGGTGAATAGGAAAACTCCACGTAGCAAAATACTTAGATTCATATTCATAAATAAACAATTAATGAATTTGCTAATTTTTACTAATCTTGCTAATCCCGAGAACTCTTCGACACATATTGTTTGGGGTTTTCATAACATTAGCTATTTATTTCTTCGAAATATTCTAAGTTTGTTTCCTGTATATGAAAAAATATCAATTTACTATTTTTTTCAAACCTTTTCTGTGGTATACATGGAGTAAATGGAAATTTATACAATTGAATATAAATAGTAGGATTATAGAGCGTTTCTCCATCTGAAAAAATATCATTTAGAGCTTCTCCTTTGTAGGAAACTAAATGTGGAAAATTTTTTCAATAAAATGCTGATTAAGAATCTCTTGCCTCTCTACTGTAATGAAGGGGAAGGGACACCCCTCTACCCTCTGGAAAAGTTGGTTAAAAATAATCTGTTTTAAGCGATATTATCTGTACCAAATATCGTCACTATTTTATTAACGAAATCCGATTATTTTTCACTTTTTCTTTTGCTTTCGGAAGCGTATGATTTTTTTTGGTATAATATGAGAAAAAAAAAATTCTTGCATTTCAATAATAAGTTTCCTTTTATTCGTATTGTTTTCTGGTATTCTTAGTTACCTACATTATCGTATGACATATTGTTTGTGCTCGTTAATGTATTCTTGAAACATTAATTTGTTCCTCGCTCCATAAAATGTTTTTCTCCGTCTTGAAAACATTTTTGCCTTTCCCCACTGTAAAAACATTTCTGACCACCCGCTTGTATTGAATAATTGTAGGATAATATATAATAATTATATCATATTATAATTATCAGATCTTTAATACCCACTCCACTGTAAATGAATGCGTCGACGGCAATTCGCACCCGATGCTTTTTCCTCTTTAGAATGGTTGAAGAGCAATCTACTGTCTTTAGTTGGTGCAAGGTGAAATCTTCGCACCTAATTGTTAATTCTTCATGGAGGTTATTGTTTTTGGTATCTCTGCCTCAGTTTTTCTAAAAATATTTAAAAGATTTAAAAAATGATTTTCTCATGATTTTAGTTCAGCCTCTTTATTTTCTGAATTTTTCCCCTACTTTCTTCTCAAATTTTTCATTTTATTGGACATGATAGACAGAAAAATATTCCTCAAAATTCTAACTACAAGTTAGGTACGCTACGGACTGTGCAGAATTATAATTTTAGGGTAATTAAATTAAAAATAAAAAGGGATATACATGCTATAAACATCCTTGACTCTATATACATATATTAGGCATATGCGTTATCGGCAAAGTGAATGAGCCAGTCATGATGTAGAATTTATAAGCATTCTATATATCGCCCTAAATAATTCAGTAAAAAGTCGAATACAATAATTTCATCCCATCTTTTTTAGGATTACTAATTCCTTCAAGATTTACTTAGGCATTCTATATATTACTTAGAGATTATATAGATTTTTAAAATAATATAATATTTATTTTCTCATGTTACTACTAACAAATGATTTTCAGTTGGCCCACAAAGCTACATATCTTGTCTGAAGAAAATTTTAAAATATTTGTTTAAGTTTAAATATTTATTTAAATTTATTAATTTCTAAAAGGAAAATTAGAAAAATAATAATAATGTAAAAAGCACTAAACAAAAGAAAGAAATACTATTTGTTTGCAAAGTTTCTGAAGCCAGAAAGCAAATATTAGTTAAATGAAACAAAAGAGTTCCCGAGTCATTTCTTGCTTGGGGCATCGAGACCTTTTTTGTATGCTAATGATCACAGTGCTCAGAGTTAACTAAGAGAAGAGTATCCACTGGACGGTTGTTAAGATTTAACTATTATCATAAACATCTTTTGCCGAAATTAGATATTTGGCAAATGAGAAACTTTTAATATTTTAAGCTAAATCGAGAGATCAACAGTATGTATTGTCTTCCTTAAAAACAGTCTTAATTTTCTTTTAATATAGAACGATTTCTGATGTTTAGCATTTTCTTAGGTACGGAATTATAGGCGAAAGATATTTTAAAGTTACTTACATATGCTCCGTAATTATTTTTGATATTTAGTAGTTTAAAATGATACCTTCTTTTAATCTGGTTTCTCTCTCATGATCTGTTTTAATTTAAAAAAAGTATCGTCAAGGAAAGTATTTGGTATAATATTGAATTCATATTAATTTCAATAAGACTGATGATTTAAATAATTAAACCACTCTTGTTCGTTTTTACGTTAACTGAGCATTTTCATTGCTACTATAATTTTTGCTATTATTCACTTATTTTTCAAACTTATTTATATTTAATAAATTTGCAGTTGTATGTATGATAATTCCATAGTATAATATAAATTCACAAATTACTCTTCTAAAATAATCATTTTGTTCTGCCGACTGCATATCTCAGTTTATATAATTTTATGCAGCCAACCTTAATGTGACACAAATTGGGTGTTCCATACAAAAATTCCATCAAAAAAAAACACAAATATTAATCTTTTGTACCCTTTGCGTTATATATAAATTTTAAACATCTTCAATATTTGCGTTTTCCTTATTCAAAAACTCTAAGTTTTGCGATAATGAAAATATTTACTCTAGATCTATATCCAGGGGACTGAAATAGCATCAATTATGATATGTTTTCATTTAATTATATTTTTTGTGGTTAAATCAGTATATAACATGATTAAAATCTTCCTGATTTTATAACATCACTTTAGTCTTTCTGTTGCTATTAATTCTTACTAATGGCATCTGCATATAAGTTAGTGAACTATTCTAGTTAATGTTACTTAAACCATTAATGTTTACAATAAATAAAACTTGGCTTAGATAGATCCTTGTAGGATGCCACAATTGTTTATACATTTGTAACTGTGCATTGTGTACATTTTTGTAATAATATATATTATTTAAATAATTCTTGAACTATCATAAAGTAATATTGTTTCACAATTTCAAAGTTTTTCTAATGGATTAGGCAAAGAGTAAACAGGAAAAATATGCAAGCAATACAACATGTTCCTTTGTCTTTTTGGACGTCTCCTAATGCCAGCAAATTCTTCATTTATTCAGAGATCTGTGGTATGGAATATAACTGAAAGAAAGCCCCTCTCTTGGTAACCAATTTATAGAAAACATTTGTGGCATTTATGACAACAGCCAAAATACTGCGAACATTTTCTCGCCCTATATCATCTTCAAAAACTGGCATTCGAACTGTACATTCTTGCTAGACTGGGGAAAAGTTTTTGCTAGATACTACTTTCATTTTTTTTCTAGTTTTTAGAGATTATCCTTGTTATCTTTTCGTCCAACGAGAGCATTCTTTTAACTCATAATGAACACGAAACATGTGCACCGTAACCTTCTCCCTTACTGGAATGAATGTCAGAATTGACATGAATTTGACGTCCAATCTTTACACTGTTGAACTGCAGCAGTACTTTGTGAGCACATGCAATAGAAGAAACCCATGTGATGTTGATTCTTGATCGCATATATTGTTATAATCGTTCGACATCGTCATTGTCATCAGAATTAGTTTCAGCGATGAAGCAATAACATACTCTAATTCTTTCTGTTTTTCAATGTTTTGAAAAGCTCTTACGACACGTTTGAGAGTTTTATCCAACATTAACATTTGTAGACGAATAGTATATGATATTGGGACCATAGAGTCATAATGGTCTCTTGATATAGGTAACCCAATTAAAGCGGATTCGCTATAGCCTGGGTTCATTTCTCTCTCTTTTCTTTTAGCAAAACGTCTTTAAATATTTTAAAACCGTGTAGAGTAATGTGTGTGTTATGTCCAGTTAACGGTATGTTACAAAACTATTACTCACGAAAGAGAGGCAAACAAGGCAAAGCATGCTAAATTCTTTCTTTATTAAGAAATAAATTTCGCAAAATTAACTAATCGATTGTATACTGATCTAAGGGACCTGGGTTCGAGCCCCGGATTTAGGCTATGGATGTGTGTGTCGTTTTTCTGCTGAGGTCCTGCCATCCTCTCAGATCTCCTACTGTGGCATATAAACTGACAAGCTCCTGTCAGACCTCTGTGGCAAGCAGCTGCTTGAGGGGGTATTTATTTTTATTTTTTTTATATGTACACATTTATAATTTTATTTATGCATTTACATATTTGTTTAATACAAACTGTGAATTATAATTATTTATGCTGAAATAAAACCTTCATTTTAATGCGAAGAAAATAATATGAAAAAAATGCAAAAAAAATCTCCGTTTAACGACGAGGTACCGAACGCAGCTCTAGCATTAAAAGGCGGTTATCAGTACTAGCATGGGACAGGGATGTATCTATGGTGCAAGGGAATCAGGAGGGTCCGAAAATCCGGTTATCTTATACAAAATCTCAAACTTCTCTATCTTATATGAAATCCAAAAAAGTTTGCTTGTATAATTTTATTTTAGCCCCTATTTTATGTCCGACATTAAAAATAGATTAAAAAAAACTGTAACATCATATTCCATATAGAATATCATTTTAATCTTTCTTGTAGGGTGGAATAATTTAATAATTGTGAAAAACTAATGAGCCATCCCGTGGCCGAGTGATTAGCGCCCTTGGCTAGTAATCAAAGGGACCGGTTCAAGCCCAGGGTAAGGCATGGATATTTGTGTTGTTTTTCTGCTGAGGTCCAGCCATCCTCACTGACCTACTTATGACATATTAACTGATAGGCTCTGTCGAACCCGTAGCAAGCAGCTGCTTGATGGTGAATATATTTATTTATTTTATACCCTAATGAATTTTTATTTTCAGACACCCTTCCCCCTACCTCCCGAAACAATACTCTCGTACATCCCGGAACAAAATTCGCGGACCCCCAGCAAAATAAAATTCTCGGACTCCTCACCCCCTCCTGAAGAAAATAAATTATGTTTAGGTGCCTCACATTATAAGCCATATTTTGTATCAAGTGGACAAATCGTAGACCTTCACTCCAGTTATTTCTACTTTCTGCATCCAATTCGTCAGCATATTTTCGATATCCTGGTTGGCTTTTTCAATAATTCCCTGTCTTTGATTGTAACGAGATTTCCAGTGCATAATTTTAAGATGAGGACAATGATCGTTGAGGATATAAGCAATATCATTGGCGAATTCCCTTCCGTTGCCTGATTGCAATAGTGACAATGCGCCATTCAATGAAAATGTGTCGATCGAATTGTAACCTACCCCCTGAGCTTGCTTGATTTTGGGGACTTTAAAAAACAAATTTCGTAGAGAGTTTTGATAAACTAATATACATTTTTATTCATCCTGTGGATGTGTCTGAAAATAAGAAAGCGACTAGACAGCAAGAATTTAATTTAGAGCACATCAATTACTTGTCAACAACTCCTTTCTTACATCCATTCTGTTTTTGCTGAGAAGGTTTTCAGATATTGGATAAATAGTTCTGTATCGTAAGGAATAATATTTTAATACATGGTTTTTGGTAAATGTGTATGTATGCAGACAGTTACTACTGAATATTTTATATTCGAAAAAGTTGCTTTATGTAAGCATCGTATATTTATATGTTTGTTGCGAGTACATAATTTCTATTTTAAGCAAGGGAATGGGAAATCAAATGTGTTTATTGCAATTTTTATTAAAAATAATAATAAACTGATAACAAATAATATACTTTGTGATATTGATGTAAAGTACTACTTCAATACAGGGTGATTCAGTTAAGCGTGTATAAACTTCTGGGAAGGGTAGGTTGCACAAAGACGAATCCGAATCATAAAACAATGCAGGGTCGGTAACGGCAGCAACATGTGCTAGTGTACAGAGAGGACGTGAATGAAAGAGCAGCACGTAAAGTGAACGAAATGCTTTTTATTAATCACAATAGGTACATTTGCGAAATGCACAGAGGTCACAGAAGGTTTTCGAAGTTGCGACCACGAGCTGTAACACAGGCTTGACAAAGTCGGCGCATGGAATCACGTACATTCTGGAAGATTCCTGGTGTGTCTCGGACTTCCGAGGCAGCTACGGAGATGCATGCGACAAGGTCCTCAGCACTTTCAACGGGGGTGTTGAACGCCAGTCCTTTGACGTAACTCCAGAAGAAGTAATCAAGGCATGATATGTCCGGCGATCTCGCAGGCCAATGAACGGAACCACCACGCCCGATCTACTGTTGTCCAAATGTCACGTTTAAGTATTAACGAACTTCATGGCTGAAAGGGGTAGGGGCCCCATCGTGCTGAAACCACATTGAACGGCGCAGCGACTGAGGGACCTGTTGTTCATCCAAAATTTCTGGCAAGATGTCCTCCAGAAATATCCGGTAATTTCTTCCGTCCAGACGAACAGGCATGAGGTATGGGCCTATTAAGTGGTCCCCGACAATGCTGGACCAAACATTTACGGCAAAACGGTTTTGTGCTGCACGTGTTCGTGTAGCATGGGGGTTCTCCACCGCACATGCATGCGCGTTATATGCATTGAAGCTACCTTCCCATGTAAAGCATGCCTCGTCTGTGAACAGCACAGAAGCAGGAAATTGGGGTTCTGCCGCACTCTTCTGCAGGTACCATTGCGCAAATGCAATGCGCTGTGGGTAATTCTCAGGCTTCAGTGTCTGGATGCGTTGCACATGATATGGATGCAATTGGTTATCGTGCATAATCCTCCGTACGGTTAATTGAGAAAGACCGACCCGGTGGGCAATTTCTCTAGTGCTGGCACTTAGAGTGTCGTTTGTATGACGTAGCACATTCTACTCCATCTCAGGGGTCCGTGCCCATCGTTCCCGACTCCTGGCAGGTCTCTGGAAGGAACTAGTGTCACATAACCTCTGATGCAGCCGTGCAAACATCTGGTGGTTGGGAGTTCGCCTCATCGGGTACAGTTCCTGGTACACGCGCACAGCGGTTCGCCCGTTGCAGTCCGCAGCCCCGTATGCGAGATGCATATCAGCCAACTCCTTCGTTTGTGTAATCAGCCATCCTACTACCTCTGCGGACGGTTCGTGAATGACAGTTTCTGCGAGGACGTTGTACAGTCCCGCGGCCGTAAATGCCATCTACCGCGCCATTTACCGCGTGAAGATGCCATTACGGACCCTGCATTGCTATATGATTCCGATTTGTCTTTGTGCAACCTACCCCTCCCAGAAGTTTGTACACGATTAACTGAATAATCCTGTATAACTAAAGAAAAGATATTCAGAGTAAAATTATTGATTGCTCGAGAGCTCTTTGATCATTCGGTCTCGACCAACATGCCCAGGATTGAGCCCACAAGTACATCAAATAGTTCACTGTTGGATACATATAAACCAATTACATTACTTCATCTTTTGCTGGCAGTATAAAAACATTTTTCTGTTATACCATCATTAAGCTCTACTTCTGCATCAAACCATAATTTTAAAACTCTTTCAACATTACTCAGTTCACTCATGAACTGGTCATGATGTTCATCAGTTAGGAAAATGCAGCTCAACGCGGAAAAAATCTCTTTCCCCCAGTTCGGAATAAAAATGGTTTTCCATTGCATTGTATCTATGTTAAAGATACTGTTCAGTTCAATAACTTGTTTTTTCCTTTTGAAAATATTTCAAAAGTTTGTAACAATGCTTCTTTTAGGCAGCCCCCTCAAAAGTTCAGTACGGAACTGTCGCTTTGTTTGCTGAGAAGTTGGAACTGTCGCTTTGTCGCTTTGTTCGCTGAAAAGTTCAGTCGAACAAAGGCTCAGTCGTTAGCGCGTCAGGCTCCTAATCTACAGATCCCAACTTCAAGTCTCACTCCATGTGTCGGATGGTACATTAGATAGTGGCTCCGTATATAGGAGAGTCATATTATGTGCACGTTGAAGAACACGCTGGATGGCTTGCACAGGAGGCTTCCACTTGTCTCCTAACAGTTGTCTAGTGGGTACACTTCACCCAACTTCTCTGAGTCCTTGAAGTCTTTGCGACCTGGCCATTTAACCCATTGTGCATAAAAACAGTTACACTCACTCCGAGGCAAAATAAACCAACAACCTCAGCAATGCACTCTGATGTAGCGTTTGGCAGATTTCTAGTAGCACATGCTGAACAGAAGCACTCGTCACTTCGTTGCTGAAAAGCATTTGCATTTTTCTTAACAGATATGGGTTGGGTTGTTTTACCTCTGAGCGGCACTTTTTTTGCACACCATGGGCTAAATGGCCAGGTCACATGGACCCCGAAGGCTCAGAGAAGGTTGGGGGAGGGGACCCACTGGAACAGCTGTTTGGAGACAGATGGTAGCCTCCCGTCAAGGCAATCCAGCGTGTTCTTTAACGTGCACAGGGTATGGCTCTCCCGCACACGGGGTCACGACTTAACGTCCCATCCGACTGACGGCGGCCTTTCCAAGCCCATCGGTGTCCCCTACTGACCGTGGGCAGGGCGGGGAATTTTTGCGGAGATAAATCTCAACGCTGACCCAGCTGGGACTCGAACCTATAGATTACGAGCCTGGCGCGCTACCGACTGAGCCACCCCTGCCCCACCAAACAGATATGGATACTCCGTAATTTCGCAAATATTTCGAAATTTACACGAGTTCACACTATTTGATTTGATCCTTTATTTATACACTTGAGTTTATTTGAACACTAAACGTATATTTGAGTATTTTTGGAAGTTACAGAAGAATATACAATAGAACCAGATATAAAACCTCCGAACACTTTTTCCGCCTCATTTTTATTATTTATATTTTACGATTTTAGCACTTTTCGACCCCACGTTTATCGTATGAGTCTCTCCTTACCATTTGCGTTTCGTAGGGGTGGGTGTGTCTCAGTCGGTGTTTCACCAGGCTCGTAATCTGCAGTTCCCAGGTTCGAGTTCCTTCTGGGCTACCGTTGAGATTTATCTCCCGAAATTCTCCACTCTGCCCTCGTCAGTAGGCAACACCGATGGGCTTGAAAAGACTGCCGTCCGTCGAATGGGACGTTAATCCATCGTTCCGTGTGTGATAGTGATATTCTGTGTATAATGTATTGAAGAACACCCTGGATGGCCTTGACAGGGAAGCTACCATCTGTCTTCCAACAGCTGTGCAGTGGATCCCGTCTCCCCAACTTTATCTGAACTTTCGGGGGTCCTTGTTATCTGGCAATTTAGCCCATTGTGAGCAACAAAAGTGCCTCTCAGAGGTAAAACAACCCACCTCAACGTGTTTTGTAATCTCAAACGTGTTATACGTGCTTTATCAACGTGTTTTGTAATCCCAAACCGTAATACTCAACGTGTTAAGTTGCCATCCATGATAGAACGCCCCCACCCAGATAGGGGACCACCTTGACCTGGTGGTGAAGGTGGGGGGGGGCTTAATGGTGCCTATGTGAAGTAGGGTCACGGCCCGTTGTTTCCTCATTTGTCCGATGGGATGTGCCCTTTGGTGGCAGGGCTTGTGAGGGTCTGCAGACTGGTTTGAGAGGGGCCAGTCTAGTGGGCTTATTCGCTTGCTCAGGGAAGCTTTAGGTTCACAGCCCCGATGAAGGGGCTGTGGCTGAGAGTACTGCGGACTGGTGTTGGGGGGGGGGGGGGGGCACCGGTCCAGTGGGCTCATCGGTGCAGCCTCAGTGAGGTTAGGGTACAGACTGCTTCTAGGGGGCAGCGGGTGTGTGGCACTCATGGAGAGGACGAAGTTGAAGGCTTGAGACTGGAAAAGATCATCGGTTGACAGGCTTATCGATGGAAAAGCCAAACGAAGAGTCTCCACCCGGGAGCCGAGTAAACTTAGTTCTACATACCATTTTTATGGCTAACCGGGGAACAGATTAAATTGAGGTTTTGACCGATGGATGAACGTTCTTTCTATAGGATTGTTCGCCATAGGTAGCCGTGGATGAGCTATGTCCTTGTGTCACTGTCTTGCCCCGGCGTAGGTAGTGGAGATTTTGGCATTCTCCCCATAATTGGTGTGCAACCATATATTGCGGTACAACTGGGACTTGCCATTACTTAATGTAAAAAAATCCATGATAGAACCTAGTTCGAGGTTAAAACTGCTTTTTTTACCCGACTTCAAAACATGCAACAATTTCTCCCCCGCACTCTTTTTTTGATATTCTAATTTTCCATTTTTTACACTATCCAATTTTCATTAGCCTTACACTAAAATTTTATTTAAAAAATGTCGATTTGTTTTCCTTAAAACTCAATTTATTAAATTTTATTTTGTTGCATTCATCTTTTTTCGTTGTTGTTTTAATAGAGTGAAATTATTTGAATTGTCCAAAGCTTAGTTTGCATTATGAAATAAAAATTGTTTTTATTTCATTTACTGTTCATGGTTGATTTCTAGCTAAATATATTACTTGATGCTAGAATCTCAATGTTTTTCGTACTTAAGAAGGTATTTTTTTAATTCTATTTTCATATTTTTTACAAACTGATTGAATCTTACAAAACGAAGAATCTAATTAGTAATACGTTGCATGAAAAACTTTGTTCGAAAAGTTTAACAATTTTGATTTTTTTTCTTTATGTCATAGCTGGTAATATCCACGAGCGAAACAATACGTTTTAATCCTTAATTTATACATACTTGAGTTTATTTGACACTAAACGCATATTTGAGTATATTATGGTAACTACAGAACAAAGTTTAATCAAAACAAATAAAAGACAAAACTCGTTTCAAAATCCTTTGAGAAAACTCCTTACAATGAATTAAAAACAAAGAGCACAAAATATTTTTGCTGACATGAGATCCATTCAGCTGCAGCCTTACTTTCAACTATTCAATTAGTATTATTGAAACTGGAATTAGAGACAATATGGTATTTTTTTGACCGTATATATATAGAGAGAGAGACAAAAAATGTTTATGGAATTTGGATTTTTAGATTATTACACAATACAAGGGTTGCAAAAACGCATTTTCAAGTGTCAAGGATAATATTTGTCCGTGAAACACATAGGCACCCACCATAAACGTTTCATAAGATGCTTAACAGCAGAGGATTGTGCGTAGCAACAAAACTAAAACAATAATCACGAATGATACAGTACACTCCAGAAGTTATATATCATATGAGGAGAGGGACTAATTTATGGGCAAAGCCGTCCAAGAAAGGCTAGCACGCTGTCGCTCCAGTCTGCTGCTGTTGGTTGTCTGCCTCCAATGTGCTTCAGTGCAAGACAGATTACTCTGAAATTGCGTAGACCTCTTTTTTCTTTAATGTGATCATCTGCGGTTGGTTCATGGTTGGAGCGCTTGAACGAGCAGTAGAACCTTAGTTTACCCTATCAGCGTATTTATGAGGAACTGCTGCAAGTTGCTTTTTATGTAGAATAATTACGGCGCTTCTCTTCATCATTAGTTTTTGTTGCTGTTGTTGACGTTGTTATTGTTTCTCATTGACATAGATGGATATCGTGTGATGTTCAAAAAGGGGATGCCGCTGTACTGTAATTAAAATCCAGATACCTTCGCAGTGACTCAAAAATATCGATGCAATTTGTAGCAAAACTGATACACGTGATTAAGGTTACCATAGCCTGCTCCACTGAGCAAATACAGCGAAAAATATTCACCTTTATTTTGACAATTATTTACAAAAGAACACTGAACCAAGTGAAAATCAGGTCCCACTAGCCCTTTTCTAACGTCTGACCTTACTTTGAAGTTGAATTTGCACCGAACTAAACTGCATTTGCAGATATTGATTGTTTATCAGATTTTTAATAAATGTGTCAGTTCGTAAGTTTAAGATCGAAAGAACCGATTATGAAAAGATAAATAGATCTCAAGTGTGAATAAAAATTACGATTTAACCCTTTAACAGAAGCAGTCCTCGAGTTTTTATAACCTTTACATTTGATCCAGAAGAGTGATATTTGACTAATTTGAACGTCTGAAAATTTCTCTCCCAAGGCACCGTCTGAAAATTGCTCTTAAATACCCAAGAAAGCAGTTTGTTTCAGTTACCTTTGGTTATCTTCGTAGAGATATTAGTCGCAATGTCAAATAATAATAGGAAAGGTAAATTTTCATTTCTTCATATTCGAACTATGCACGAGTTTGCTCCGAGATTGGCTTCGTGTTCCTTTATTTTGCTTTAGCACTGGAATGTATTTTACATGAATAATGAGAGATAAATGATGTATATACTGATGTATATGTATAAATGATGTATAATGTTTTGTTTTAGTTTCGGGAAAAAAACAACCGTATCTGTTGTTGCTCTTTCGTTAACAGCAATAAACACAAAAATAAAGTTACTTTTTACTTTTCTTCAGCAAGTATCATTTTCATGTTATAAATTTTACATTTATCTGTGTATTAATTATATTACATAACAAGTCGTTATTGATAGTTTTGTGAAAAAAAAAAAAAAAGATTTTCCGATGCGTGGGATTGAAACAGACGTCTTCTCCAGATTCTTCGCTGATTCGTCTTCTCTCCTAGGAAGCTATTCTCTTAATAATAAGAATCTGACGGGTTCCACGGATTCCCGAAATACGCACTAGGTAGGACCAAATAATTCCTTAATCCACACGATAACAGTTTCTTTTTTTATGTCATTGACAACTGAATGTTAAAGGTAGAAATTACAATTTCACAGTGTATGTTTTGATAAATTTCTATAAATCCGATCTCCAAGGAAATAATCAATGAATAGTTAATAAAGAGTTTCCTGTTTCACATAGAAGAGAATATATCAATAAATAGTTTTGCGAAGAAAGATAAGTTTTGCCGATGCGCGGTACTCAAACCCACTTCTCCCTAAGTTCATACCAGAGTGTTCTAACCACTAAACTAGCATGACAGAAGCCGGTGTTAGTCTAGTGATTAGAACACTGGTATGACCTTGGAGAGAAGTGGGTTCGAGTCCCATGCATCAGAAAAACTTTTTTTTTCTACAAAATTATTTATTGATATACTGACTTCTATGGAAAACTGGTAGCTCTTTATTAACTGTCCATTGATTATTTCCTTAGTGATTGGTCGTATAGAAATTTATCAAGACATACGCGGCGAAATTGTGATTTCTACTTTTAACATTCTGTTGTCAGTGATAGAAAAAAGGAACTGTTGTCGTGTGGATTAAGAAATCATTATTTGATCCTACCTAATGCTTATTTCGGGAGTCTGTGGAACCCACCAGATTCTTATTATTACGAGAAAAGCTTCCTAGGAGAGAAGACGAATAGGCGAAGAATTTATTGCGCACCGTTCGCATTCCACGTTCCATGCCTTTTGTCCAGCCAGAGCGAAGACCACATAATGGCTTTTCCGATTTCCTATTGGTTTCGGCAAAGATGCAGAGACTGTTATGTTTGAGTCAGAGATTGAGGTGTTTTTTTTTTATTTGAGAGGATAAATTCTTGCTTTCACCGAACTTATTTTTATTCGAAGCAGTGTAAAGTTCCTTACCTAAATCGTTGAAATGTTCGCTGCATTTGGGAGTGCACTGCATGTAAAATCCATTCTGTTCAACAAAACCACGTGAAAAAAATGATAAAGGATATTAAATAAATAATACTCTTGAAATGTAAAAAAAATAGGTTTTACATTTCAAAATCTAATCAGTAAAACAACATTTTGAAGTTTCATATATTTGTACATTTGTTAGTAATCACGCTATTTAGAACGAAAACGTGTGACGTAAATAGGCAAACAAACAAAATGAAATGAAAAAAGTTACATGCAGAATTTTAAAAAAAAGTTTTCTGACTATTATCATCCTGGAAAAAATGACTATTGAACATGTGAGGTATATCTGGTTTGTCATGTCCGAAACGAAAACATCATGGCGTCTTCTTACAATTCATATTTAATTTGAATGTATATAGTAGATGCACTTAGATGACGTTATTGTAAAACGGTCAAAATGGTTATTAAAATTTGTAACCTTTTAGAGTTCAATAATTTTATAAGCCACTGTTTGAAACATTGTGTTTAGCAGATTTTCCTTTTATTTGATTAATCGGAAAAGAGAAACTAATATTTGAATCTCATTTGACATACTTGACTTTCTAATTTTTGTCTTACACACTGGTTGATTTATAAATCTGTGCGTAATTCGTCATACAAAATTTTTTTATAGTGAGAGAAATAACTGTTTGCACTTATTTCTCGCACTATAAACTAAGAACTAACAAAATGAAATGGCTCACAATGAAAAAATAAATTTAATGTCTTAAACTTACCACGAAATGGTAAATTCTTTCATACGAGGAAGTCTACATATTGATTTCTGATATTGTTCACATGTGTACCTCATTTTTTTTCATATACATATTTCCTTTTTCTTTTAATAGTATTAAAGCACATAAAACAATTCCTATAAGATATGATGCCATTTGAAAGATCATGAATGGGAAGAGAAATTCTTTATTGTCTAGCGGGTAGACCGCCGTCCGTCGGATGGGACGTTAAGCCGTGGCCCCGTGTGCTGGAGAGCCATACCCTGTGCACGTTAAAAAACACGCTGGATGGCCTTGACGGGAGGCTACCATCTGTCTCCCAACAGCTGTTCCAGTGGGTCCCCTCCCCCACATTCTCTGAGCCTTCGGGGTCCATGTGACCTGGCCATTTAGCCCATGGTGTGCAAAAAAGTGCCGCTCAGAGGTAAAACAACCCAACACCCTGTGCGTTTTCCACCATGCAAAATATGTACTGTAAAACATTACCATATTATATTTGCATAACCTCCGAACATAGTATTCAGGGGAAATATAAAGTCCACTGCACCAGTCCATAACTATTGCCAATGTAAGAATCTTCGTTTCCATTGTTAGAAACGTTCATTCAGTTTTCCGTCACTACTGAAAAAAAAAAATGGTTAAAACTAACCAAAGCGACCCGAGAAATATGGGAAGTGGAAGGAAAAAGAGACAGCTTCCATTTGTGCTGCTCAATCTTGGTTCTAGAAGTTCTAAGGTGGTACTATGAGCCTTGAAAGTAAGCCACGATCGTGACGGTCAATATCGGTAGTTCACAACATTCTGTGACACGTTATTGAAGCTGATCCAAAGACAAGCTCTCGCAGGCTATCGCCCGAACTTCGTTGCACATAAGCAACTATAATGCAGTAGTCCGAATTATAGTTGCTTATGAGCAACCATGTTCGGACGAGAGCTGCATAGTCTATTATATGGAATCTCTCAAGGTTACTGCCACATATCGGTAAGGCAGCCAGGAGTTGCCGAGTGTTCCACATAAATTGAGTATTAAACAAGCAAAATGTCGTATCGAAGACTGCAGGAAACCCCTCGCTAACACACACTCGACAGCTGTATCATCAAACAAATTGTTACGTGCATTGAAAAATTGATATCTTTCAACAATCCAAACAGCCAAAAGTCTTGACTCCAGGCCAGCCCGCACTTCCCATCCTAAAGAGAGGACGTTTCGAAACGAAAGGAATGTTATGTGTTTGGTGGAATATTTAGGGTGTGGTACGTTTCTAACTGGTTCCGGATGGACGTGTCATCAGAGCCAAAATCCAGCAAGCACAACTAGAGCGCTGCACTCTGCGATATTTCAACGCTATTTAAGATTGGTAAACAGACATAGGATACTCCTACAACAAGATAACGCAAAACCGCACATAGTATTTCGGAGCAAATAAAAACTTCGAGAACTAACTTTAGGCTTCTTCCTCATCCAGCATATAGTCCGGAACTAGCTCCTTCCGACAACTATGTATTTTGCGTCATGGCTCATTTTCTACGAAGTAGGCGGTTTCAAACATTTCAGGTAGTTCAAAACGGATGTCGGAAGCATTTCACTCTTAAAGACCAAGCATTATATTGGAAAGGAATCGTAAAGCATTGTGATTGATAGCTACGAACTGTTGAAAATGATTGCATTTCGCTGAGTAAAGGTTGTTATTTAATATTGAAATAATCGTTTATCAGGTAGAAAATAAGACGCACATATTCTTATGAATCACCATAGTATATGATATTAAAGCACTCAAGGTGTTGGGAGTTATGATCATCCCACACATTTGGTCACGTCAATATTCTCAGAAAGTAATAACAAAGTTTCATGTGGCAGATATGATCATTTATCGAAGAATCCTTTGCGGAAACTTATTTTTATTCATGTGATAAAAGCATTAAATTGCAAATAATCTTAATGCTTGGTGTTCCTCATTAGCACGAAGTCCAAGAAAAAGGTAAACAATGAATCGATTGCAAAATTTAATTATATTATTAAAGTTTTCTCTGTATTCCTACTCGTGTCGGATTTGCTGAATAATCTCAGTAGCAATTTACTTTTTATCAGTTTCTGCAAACCTCACATCACCTGTAGACGTCGCACATCTCCCAAGATAATTAAACGCGATGGCTTGTTCCGTAGTAAACACATTCAAAAAGACTAAAACATCAACCAGCTTAATAGTGTTCATGATTTCGGTCTTCTCTGCTTATATGTACCTCGCTAACAGCCTCATTAGCAATAATAAAAGAATTCATATCGCACCACTATAAGCCATCAAAGCGAAATCATCGCATAGAAGTTTCGTTACTCTAAGATGGCTAGAGCATTGGGGGAAGTTGAAGTCTTCAAGTCATTTTGTTGTTGCATATTCAGACTTGTTGTTCATTGTCATTTCAGACTAAATTGTTCAAACTTAGAACATTTCTTAAGTATGTTGATTACGACATATCAAAAAATTAATAAATCAAATATCTATTTCAGAAATAAATAATATATATATGCTAATTTTATTGACAAATTTTATCCTTGTTCCAGGCAAAATTTTCATTAACTTTGAGCTAGTGAGGAGCTAACTTGTTCTTAAAATAAATTTCAAAATTTGATTTGTCTCTTTATGCTTATAAAGGACTAAGTAAATTTTTTTGGCAAAGTCAAAGAAAAGTTTCGTTTCTGTTTTAGAAGTGAGTTTATCTATTATCAAGATTTAAAATGATAAACATTGAAAACAATAAAAACGGTTCATAATATGCAATTCCCAGATTCGGATCCTAAGTGTGTCCACGTTGAGTATTTTCTACACTAACTCCAGTTTTGCCTCGATGAGAAGGGATTGAGCTTGGAAAGCCAGGCATCCGTCAGATGAAACATTAAGTTGTCTCTTGTGTAACCACATCCTTGTGTAAGTTAAAAGAAAAGTTGGATGCTTTGAAGCTAATAAGCTTTCATCAGGTTCCTAACAACTATTTAGTAGATTGCCTTCCACAGTCATGTCTTAGTCTTTGGATCTTTGTGACCTGGCCATTCAGCCCATTTCTGTAAACAAATGATGCTCAGAGGTAAAACAATCCAACCGGTCTCATTCAAAGTACCTATTTGGAATTTCTTTCTTTTAATACGAAATTTAAAAACTAATCCAAAAGATGGTAGGGAGAGACAACGTAGATCGTGACAAGGATTTGCGATTGTATCCGTTCCTTTAGTGTTTTTTTTGTTACACTGTTCACCAAGCCTTTGACTTCGGTGCACGACTATTGTCGCTTACCCCACCGCGTAAGGGATTAAGCTGCGTAATGGAGGTAAAGCAACCACTAAATCACTCCGTCTTAAAATTAAAGTTTCATAACATGACACAAAACAGATAATCTTAGAGCAAGCCTGGACAAAACTACGGCCCCCAACCTATTTTTGTGCTGCCCAATAGCTACTGATGGCAAATAAATTAAAGGAAAAAATCTATGTGAGGACAAGAAGTACAACTTCTGCGAAGCGAATTCTCATTTAAATAATTAATGTTAAATGTTAATAATATTGTATTTTTTACATTTCACTTTAGTTTTTTTAATTTTTTCGTTGGCTATTCATTTATTAAGTATATATTTATTTGGCGGCCCATCCTTCCATTTTTGTTTTCTATGCGGCTCTTCAGCTAAAATGATTGCCCTGATCTTCTTAGAGGAATAAGCATTTGCAGCAATTTTCTATTCCCTACGAAAAAAGTATCACTTCTTGAGATTGACGAATTATTTTGAGAATAGATGGGATATGGGTTGTTTTGTCTTTGAGTGGCACTATTTTACCCATAATAGGCTAAATGCCCAGAATAAATCTGGCTATGGCGACAGCAAAGGCTCTGAGTTGAATAAGGAAAGAGTACCACTAGAAAGCTGTTAAGAGACAGATGAATGCCTAATTTTAAGGCCTTGCAATGTATTACAGGAAGACCCGGATCTAGAAAAACAATAAGGGAAGGGAGGGAGACTGGATTCCCATTGCAACGCTTCCCCTTCATTATATATATATTTTACAAAAACACTTGAAAAATGCGTGCAAGTTTGCACAAGTTTAATCATTTTTGCTTCCATTTCTCTTACTAGCATTCTCAAAGAGGGAGAGGTCCTTGCCTCCTTCTCTAGATTTGGCTTAGGTGATAGGTACGGCTCTCGTGCACACGAACCGCCGTTTAACGTCTTATCCGACGGACAGCTGGTTTTCAAAGCCTGTCAGTGTCTCCTGTTACAGCAGGAGCAGAGTGAAATTTATAACCGTCTCTTGGCCGAGTGAATAGCGCACTTAGCTGCTAATTAAATGCACCTGTGTTCAAGCCCCTGGTGAAGTATAGATGTTTGTGTAGTCTTTCTGCTTAGACTTCGCCTTCCTCATAGATTCTTCTCTATGGCGTATTAAACAGATAGGCTCCTGTCAGACCTCTGTGACAAGCAGCTGCTTCAGGGAGTATTTTAGAGTAGAGTTTAGAGAAGATAAAGTTCAATGCAAGTGTAAGTGTGCTTGAAAAAGCGAGACGCTACTGACTGAGTCAAGAGATGTGAAAATTATTAAGATATTTCAAAAATGATTGAAAACACGGAGTTCATTAGTTTGTGAAGGTTAAAATCTTTTGAAATTTTATTTAGAAGAATGGGACACATGAAGAAAGGAGAAATTTTTAAAAGAAGTCATTAGCCAAAATTAAAAGATACAAATCAAATAAAATATTCCAAATTTGAGTCATGTTTTCTATGCCATTTATATGATTCTTCGAAGAATATTGCTTATATAAAACTGATACTGTTTTGATAGTCATACTCGGGTACATATTGTATTATTTTTGAAAAGTACCTTCGCCTAGCTCAATAGATGGAAATAATAATTGTGTCTTAATTACCGTATCAAATGTCCATATAATTCTGCACAAATAAATTATGTTTTATAAATCACTTAACAATGCTTCTTTAAATAAACATTATAATCGCCAGCAATATTTTCTTGCCTATCAAAATATATTAATCAACTCAGTTAAGTGTACCTTAGACTTAATAAAAACTACTGCAATGCTTTTAATTTAATAGCTTTAAAAACACGTTACGTTATAACAACTGTGATCATGATCAGTAAAAAGCTTATTTGATTAAAATTTTAGTCTGTACCAAAGAATTTTCCGAAACCAGGTTCTGTTTTTTACCACTGAGCGGCACTTTTTTGCACGCAATGGGCTAAATGGGCAGGTCACATGGACCCCGAAGGCTAAGGGAAGGTTGGGGGAGGGAACCCACTGGACAGCTGTTGGGAGACAGATGGGAGCCTCCCGTCAAGGCCATCCAACGTGTTTTTAATGTGCATAGGGTATGGCTCTCCAGCACATGGATCACAGCTTAAGGTCCCATCCGACGGACGGCGGTCGAAACCAGGAGTAGTCCAAGAATTTCTCTAAAGATCATACTTAAAACAAAGGGTATCAATATATTTATATCATTGTAATGATATAAATATATTGATAAAATATATATAATTAAATATATATAATTAAATATAAATCTAATTTTTGAACTGCAAAATTATATATTTTTTTCTTCTCTATGTAATTGTGTTTCCCTTACTTAACATATTTCTTTTACAATGACCCTATTTCCCAAGAAAAAGTAATATCTTTCAGAACACACACACACATTATATTATGAAACTTCTCTGCTGAAGTTCTTATACAGTCTCCAAAACTTCACGTTATTCTGAAACACCGAATCCTTAAATTAAACTTCTTGTATCTGGAGAATAAGCCCAAAAAGACTACAATATATTTGCAAGGCAAATACGATATTTATATTCAAAGAGTTGGAAAGCCTGAATTCAGCATTACTTAAAAGAGTATACTTTATCACAAACGAGTTCAGTATTGAACAAAAAGTTTGATCACATCTAAAAATACTTCCACCTACCCCTATTGAGTATCATTTTTGTAAATACTGAAGGATTCTCCAGGCTACCAACAAATGTTTACTCTTTGTACTATGAATCTTTTAAATGCCAAGGTAATCTCCAATATCAAAAGAAAAACAAAATTCATCCAAAAACGTTCCACGAAGAATGTAAATAATTCATCTTTACTTTCCAAAACACAAAAAAGTCGATTTTATTTATAAATATGTCCTGATTCAAGATTTCAGTAAAGGAATAGGAGAAAACTCTAAAAAGATTCATATTTACCATAGTATTTCTATGAGAAATATTCTGCTAATATAGCTACATAATAAAATGAACCACTGGTAGTCCTGCTGAATATTCTTACATTTTGATATTTAGCAGTCATCACATGAAAAGTACTTAAATTAATTTTGTCTTTCTTATCCTGTTATACGATTTGCTAATCATCGCTTGGAGAGTAGTTTAAGTAACATTTATCTATCTTATCTATACATTTTTTTTTATTCAGTCACACATCGTACATTCTTTAAGATAATCTTCTAGGACTTTCATCTAGTTGCTTTGGTTCCCACCCTATTCAACCTGTGAAACATTACAAAATCGTCACTATATTGAATCTGAATCATTTCTTTCAAATTTTCATCACACATTATTTTTTGGTGCATAGCAATTTTGAGAATTCATAGTATCCATTAAATATGTGTAATTTTGTTTTTTATTAGAAATATTGTCTTGATTCCTGAACTATATATATGTAGTTTTCTTTTTTAGTTGATTTATTATTACAAATCTGTGTTTTCCATTTTTAAGTAGAGGATTTTTCCTGCGGTTTTTCAAGAATCATTTTTTCTAGTCGCTCTTTGCTAAGTTTGAGTTGCCCACCACTGCTTTAAGATATCAGGCATAACTTTCCAGCGCTTTCGCATTTCACATTCCTGTTTCGGAAACAGAGCGCAAAGTTGATTGTAAAACGATGAGTAACTGAAACAATTGCATCTAAACAATTTCATATTACCACTCAGCCACTTATATATTGGCGGAAATTGAAAAAAGAACACCCAGAAGCCATTCTTTAGGAACCTCATATTATAATATATTAATAGTAAGGGCAGCAGAAACCGTGATCCAAGATTAAAAGTCATTGGATGAAATAATTATGTCACTGAGGACGACAATATGCACATGTGCGCAGCGTGTATTTAAGGACTAGGACGTGAAGAAAGAAGTTATTCTTCATGTGTCGTGTTGTTCAGTGCTCTTTGAAGAAGCTACCGTGCCTAGATGACACAGGTACCCAACATTTGTTCAGTTAGCGGAGTTTAAGCGAGGTGGTATAGTGGGTCTTCGGGAAGCGGATTAGTATTTTCGTCAAATTGCACACCGCGTTGGACCAGAGGTATCGGCAATGATACGATGGTGGCGTTAATGGTCAGAAGAGCATTCACACACTCGCAGACGTGCTTCAGGGCAACACGGAGTTATCGACGCACGAGAGGAACGGCCTATCAGAAGGGCGGCGGTGGCAGAGCGTACGGTTACGGCATCACAAATTCGATCCTCTCTCGTACCAAGGGTGTCTACAAGAATGATACGCAATCGTTTTTCGGAAGCACGACTACGGGCACGCGTGCCACTGGCATGGTTACTACTGTCACCTCATCACTGTCGAGCACGTTAGCAGTGGTGTCAAGAACGAGTTCATTAGAGGGAAGAATGACAGTCTGTGGTCTTGAGTGATGAAAGCCAATTCTGCTTAGGAGCTTCTGATGGTCGTTTACGTGTCGCGACAAGGTGAGCGTATTCTTCCATCGTGCATCCGCCAACAACATACAGGGCCCACGCTGGGCATCATGGTGTGGGATCGATTAGCTATCATTCTCGTATGTGTCATGTTTGTAAGGATACATTGAATAGCAATAAGTACATCAGCGACATCGTACATCCGGTCTTCCTGTCATATTTGAGTTTAATCCGAAATGCGATATTCCAGCAAGATAACGTCCGCCCTCACTCCGCCTTGGCAACTCAACATGCTCTTCAGACAGTGCACCAACTGCCTTGGCCAGCACGTTCTCTGGACTTGTCTCCAATCGAGCATGTCTGGGACTGGATCGGACAAAGACTTTTTCGCGGACTGCAGCAAGCAACGACCATCGCTGAATTACACTTCCAAGTTGAATGCGCATGGAATGGTATTCCCAGCGTGATATCCAGAATTAGTACAACCGATTGCCTGCCAGATTCGAAGCTTGTATTGCTGCTCGAGGAGGTTCAATAACTTATTAAAATGTGCCTTCTGTAAAAGTAATACTCATTAAAAGGTATAATAAACATTAAATCACTTACCACGTGAGATCACTGCCTTTTCTCAACTTGGGGCGGGGGTGGCTCAGTCGGTAGCGCGCCTGGCTCGTAATCTGTAGTTCCCAGGTTCAAGTCCCAGCTGGGTCAGCGTTGAGATTTATCTCCGCAAAACTCCACGCCCTGCCCACGGACAGTAGGGGACACCGATGGGCTTGGAAAGGCCGCCGTCCTTCGGATGGGACGTTAAGCCATGGTCCCTTGTGCTGGAGAGTCACACCCTGTGCACGTTAAAGAACATGGTGGATGGCTTTGACGGGAGGCTACCATCTATCTCCCAACAGCTGTTCCAATGTGTCCCTTCCCCCAACCTTCTCTGAGCCTTCGGGGTCCATGTGACCTGGCCATTTAGCCCATTGTGTGCAAAAAAGTGCCGCTCAGAGGTAAAACAACCCAACCCAACTCAATCCTTTCTCAACGAGTTTTTTCTACAAAATAAATCTCATAGATTACACTTCAGTTTTTAATGGTGTTCTTTGTTCAATTTCCGCCAGTGTATTATACAAATATGAATTCAACAATTAGTCTCAGTTTTATCCTTCTGAATTTTTATCTTTCAGACGTCTCAAAAATAAATTCATTTCAGTAACATGACTTCAATTTGCGCTTAGAAATCGTCATGGAAATTATACTTAAAGCACTGTCTGGCGGGATTTAATGTCAGAATCATTTCATGTGACGTTGTAGGTTTATCTGCTCACCTTATGTGACAAACTTTCACATTTTCTTTATCGACACATTAATATCAGTGCATCAGTTAAATATAACCTAGATGTGACCGCATCTCCGAACAAGGGAAAAATTAAACAAACTCAAGAATAAATGTATCAACATGCCAATTGGAAACTATGTGGTCAGGAATTGTGTGAACTACATTCCTGATTATTATACACTGTGTTGAAAAAAGTATCCGGATACTTTGTTATGTGAATGGAAAGCTACTTCCAAAGCTCCTTAACATTGAAAATAAACCTTTTACGCAAAAGCTGTTATTGACGATAAATTATAATTGTCACTCAAATCTCTCTAACTATATTTCCCTCGATATTCGTTTGATATTTAAAGAGCGAATCGAAGCTGAAGCATTTATCTTCAACTTGTGAAAAAATACTTCAATAGATAAAAATACTTCAATAGAGGCAATGTGACAGTGTCAATTTTAAACAATTCTCTATCAATATTTAAAGAGTCGTTGAAGTGGGACCATTTAACAGCAGACGACAATGTCACATTGCCTCCAAATTGATGAAATCTTAAAAAATCGTCATACAAACTTCAGATATTTCATTTATGTTAGTGAACAAATTGTTATAAGGGTCGTGTTTTATCCATTGAAGTATTTTTTCACAAATGTCAAAAGGTGAAGATAAATGCTTCAGTTTTCATTCATTATTTAAGTATTAAATGAATATTACGGGAAATATATTTAGAGAGATTTGAGTGACATCTACAATTTATCGCCAATAACAATTTTTGCGTAAAAAGTTTAATTTCAATGTTAGGGAACTTTGAAAGTGGCTTCCCATTCACTAACATGGAAGTGTCGGGTAACTTTTTTCAGCATAGTGTATAACCCTGTAATTCTACACGAGCAGACGTTATTGATACGTTGGATAATTGTACTGAAAATATATTCTTATTTTTCTAAACATACAGATTTGATTTGTTAAAATATACATATATTTTTGTGCCGTTTATTCAGAATTGAAATTCATGTTTCATTTTAATTAATAGAATAATCCAACTACAGTTTTTCCGTTGTAAGATGAGAGCTTTTCTCAAGCACACCCCTTATATTTTTCAAAATGCAAGCGAGATCACGATCGTGTACACTGGCAACTGCTATCGTATTTAACAGAGGCAGGAACAGATTAGTGAAGAAATAGAATGCAAAGTTGAATTCAAATGTACGAAATAATTTTCTCTTTCGTACATTTGAATTCCTCCACTAAATTCTGGAAGTCTGTTGACTGAACGCCGTTACGTATTTGCTAACCGAAATAAAAACAAAACTAAAAATTAAATTAATAATTTCTGAAAAAAAAAGCTAACGTAAAAACTAATATAATTAGTAAATTAAACACATAACTGTTTGCAATTTTGTTATTCTGCTCACTTGGAAATTCAGATAATATTTGTTTGTCAATTCTTTTCTGAGTGGGACTATTTTGCTGGTATATGTAGATAAATGATCATACAACAAATAAATAAAATTTAAAGGATCATTTACACATTGTAATTTTGCGACTATTAGATTAGTTTAAATATAAAGTACGGCATTATAAGACTCATTAGACAGTTTTAGGGACAAATGATAGCATTCCATCAGGTTGTTGCGTTTTACAAAGTACGGCGAATATAGCTCTTTTGTAGAGAATATACAGATGACGTCTCATAAGACAAATATGAGTTTTCCAGTTTATGGTTCATTTCTCACCTATGACATGGTGAGAAAAGTACGCAAAATCCAAAAGATAAAAGAACTTGACCCTAAATCTGAGAAGTTTAAATTTTAAGACTGGCATGACATCCACTTTGCAGTGTCAAGCACAACGCAATTACAGAGATATGTATGGGCAGCCAAACTTTACACCTTACAAATCTCATTTCCAATGGCAACTACACACTATATAAGCATATGCACATGTTTCGTAACAAAATATTTTGTTCACAGATTAAAGGTATAATATTATACCGATATTAAAATTCGTTTTATGTCTATTGTCAATGCAGTTTTCTACAAGACAACTGGAAAAAACCATTTAATTTTAGACTATTTTATATCACTGTAAGCTATAAGATCAGACGATGTCTCTAGACGACTTTCCTAAACGACCATTGGTGGCTTAGTTGAATGACAACCAAACGACCAAAATTGCATTGATAGTCGTTTTGATTTAAACCCGGGTTTCTCTTGGGTGCAGTTGGTACAAGCGGAAAGCAACGTGCTTCGCAACCGATAACGTTAGACAACAGGGCAATGCTTGTAAACTTAGCTAGAGCAGATTAAATGAGTCTAAAACTGTTCAATAAATTCTTCCCTTTCATTTAATGCCATAATATTGCACCTATAAAAAAACGTTTTCTTAACCTCTTATTCTCTGTTAATACTTTCATTGTAATCGCTACTAATATTTTTCTGAATATTTAATCTCCTAAAAAACTGTATTCGTTATTTATTTTCTTATACCTTACGGATTTTCTATTTTACTATGCACGATTAAAAATGAGTATATTAAGAAGCAACACTTGTAAAAAATCTGAACGAGCTAATATTATCCTCAAGCAGCTATGGGCTACGGAGGTCCAACCAGACCGTGCAATTTAGTTCTCCAAGAAACTCTATCCTGAGCTACATCTGCTGCATCTGGCCATGCACATCAATTCTAACAAGGTCCTGTTTGACATTATCTGCCCACCATATCCTAGGTCTCCCCTTCTTTCTGAGGCCTTTAGGCACACTGTTCATAACACTATTCGCAAATCTACAACTATTCATACGGGCAACATGGCCAAACCAACTGAGTCTCTCTCTGCAAAATATGCTGCTTAAAGGAGGTTGCAAACTCCTTTTCCTAACCTCATCATTAGTTACAAAGTTGAACCACCTAATGACCAAGATACTGCGTAAGCATCTGGAATCAAAAGCATCTAATTTCCTGTTATCTTGTTTGCAAAGTGACCATGTTTCACTACCATAACTAACCCTAGAAAGAACCAAACTATTATACAGTCTAATTTTAGTCTTTAGGTGTATACGCCTATTTCTCCACACTCTCCATAGATTCTTAAAAGTCCCGTCAGCAATCCATATCCATCTGTTAATCTCATGCCGCACATCACCATTATCTGTTACATAGCTCCCAAGGTAATTAAACTGTGACAGCGGCTTAAGACTGCAACCATATAGATTAACTGAATCATAGCCTTCCTGACCAATTTTCATCACTTTAGTTTCTCTCTGTTTATAACCAAACCTACTCTACTACCAGTTTCATCAACAGCTCGAATGAAAGAGTTCGTCTCATCAACATCATTTGCCAAAAGGGCTAAATCATCAGCATAATCTAGATCAGACATTTTCGTATCTCCAGTCCATTTAAGGCCAAAATCTTTCCCTTGAATTGAATTTCGCATAACATAAGCAATAACCAAGCTAAAAAGAAAAGGAGACAAAATGCACCCTTGTCGAACACCAGAAGTAATGCTAAACCAATTGCTACAAGCCTTACCAACTCTCACACACGACTCAGTGTTATTATAGAGAGCTTTCATAATGTTAACTAACTTGTCAGGATACCATATGATCTCACAATCAACCCAAATTATGACGATCAACAGAGTCGAAAGCCTTTTTGAAATCAACAAAGCTACCAACCAAAGGTTTCTGAAACTCTAAAGATTTCTCAAGAATCTGCCTAAGTGAAAATATCTGATCCACAAATACCCTACCACTTCTGAATCCACATTGCTCATCACGCAATTGACTGTCAACCAGATTCTTAATTCTATTAAGTACAATCATGGAAAGAACTTTACCTGGAACAGAGAGTAGGCTGATACGCCTATAGTTATCACAAGAACTGCTATCACCTTTTTTTGAAAATAGGGATAACAATAGCTCTGGTAAAATCCTTAGGAACCATGCCTTTATTGTAAAAGATATTCAGAATTTCAGTCATCCAAGTGGTAACCGAAACATTCCCAGTTCTAAGCATTTCTGTAGTAATTTCATCTACCCCTCGGGATTTATGTAGTTTACGTTTAGAAACAGCCAAAATAACTTCAGATTGTGTTATAGGTCCAACATTAAATCCACCAATGTATCTATCATCATTGCAAACAACGGGGATAGAACTAACCACATTGTTTAGAATATCACTGAAATGCTCAGCCCACCTAGCCATGACAGAATCCTCACCTTCTATAACCTTACCTTGTTTATCCTTCAATCCCTGTATACCTGTCAATTTTCTACCACACAAAACATTAACTATCTGGTACAGCTCTCTGCTGTTGTGCTGTCTAACTGCTTCCTCAGCTTTGTCAGCCAAGCCATCAAGTCAAAGATTCTTATCAGCAGCTAACTGATCTTTTACACGTTTATTACGTTATCTGTAATGCTTTCTGTTAGGACTAGTAGGGTATTGATTAAGGACATTCCTGCAGTTCTTTCTTTCCGAAATAAGCTCAAGTGCCTTATCACTCAGATAATTCTCTCTTCTGCTCCTTTTTTTCCTAAAAGAGTACTGTTAGTGTCCAAAAAAGCCTGTTTAAAATGATCCCATTCTTCCTCAACTTCAGTAGTAAGCATACCATGACTGTCATAATGACTAAGTAACCTATCATGTTAATCTTTGGCTATAACTGGGTCTTTCAGAGCTTCAGTATTAAAAGTAAAATTTTTAACCCTAGCACAACACTTTTGAAGTTTAAGTTGCAAGACACTTTTAACAAGGTAATGGTCAGATCCAATTTCAGCTCCCCTATATGACCTGGTATTCCTAACAGAACTAGCCCATTTGCTGTTAATTAATATATAACCAATCATATTCCTATGCAGCCCATCAGGTGAAACCCATGTGTACTTATGTATGTCGCGGTGTTTGTAATAAGTGTTAGTTATTCTGAATCCATTGAGTTTACTTACCTGTAGGAGACGTTGCCCATTGCCATTGCAGCTACCAATACCAAAAGGGCCTATTACTCCTCCCCAAAGGTCAGAGTCGGTACCATCTTTGGCATTGAAGTCACCAAGAACAAGGGTAATATCTCCTTCCTTGACAGAATTCAAAATATCCTGAAGTTGTCCATAAAACCTATCCTTCTCATCCTCATTGGCATCCTCAGTGGGGGCATAACAGCAGATAACATTCAAGTCTTTAACGATTGTCTGATATTTTGCTGTAAGAAACTTTTCATTAATGCACTCATATCCTAGAAGAGCATTACTAGCGTGTCTGCTGAGAAGCAGACCCACGCCTTGGCAATGCTTATTGTTGTCCCTCCCTGAAAAGAGAAATTTAAGATTATTTTTAAGAGTCTGATCTCTATCTGTCCATTTGGTCTCTTGCAAGTCGAGAATATCTAAACTATAATGGTGTAATTCTTGTGTGAGGACATCAAGAGAAAAAGCTCTGTGTAGAGTCCTCACATTCCAACTACCTATATGGTGTGCAAAAAAGTGCCGCTAAGAGGTAAAACAACCCAACCCAACTACCTATGGAGAGAAAATGGTTAGTGGGATGTTTAAAGAAACTATGTTTATTGAGAGATAGAATGTCGACAATTTCAAACAGCCCCTTAATCGCAGACATGGGGAAAAGACCCGTTCCCCCAACACTAAAGGATGAAGCCATCTACACCGGAAGACTTCCTCCAATGTAAAATTTGACGATGCCAGTAGAAGCAAAGAGTTCAGGTGCCTGCGATGACCTCTGCTCAGGATTATCCACCAGCTGATAAACATATCCTGTGAATTCACTTGGGGCTGTTAACCCACAAACAAAGAGAAAACACAGCGGAAGATTTTCCCTCCACAGAAGCTCACCAGTGCAGCAAAATCAGGATCCATAATGAAGCTCAGTAGCATAATTCCATTCAGGTTGGTATATATGGTCAGCAGCAGGACCCTGTGTGGTTGACCACTCCTCAACAGGGTAGAAAAAAAAAGAAAAGTAGTCACAGATGTCCAGATCATTAGACCCTACTAATCTGGCAGCCCTCCGCTTCCGTTCACTTCCATAAGAGAGTATCTCTTCTGAAAGGTACGGTCTGAACCACGAGAATGCGGGGTCGGACATTAGGTGCTAAGCCTGTCCGATTCTTCATCATCACAGGGGATTGGTGCATAGCTCTCTTTCCATTCACTACCTAGCTACCATTTATAGACCTCGGATCACTCAACCCTATATGAGCAAAAAAAAGAATACTCACCCACAATATGCATGAAGATATATATATATATATATATTAATTATATATATATATTTATAAGTATACAACTGAAATAATATAAGATGAAAATAAACATATCTCTCAGGGTTGCTAGATGATAAATCCTTTAAAAGAATAAACCTGGCAATCGTGCTCTCTCTGCACTTCACACTGTAGGCACCAAATATCTTTAGGACACTAAACAGAGGCTAGCGCACGTAAAATGACCGATGAATTTAAATATAATAGGAATTATTTTTTAAATTATCTATCATATTTTTGTGAAAATTAATTTTTTTAATAAAAATATGATAAATTAGAATCATTAAATTTTCTTTCCTCACCTTGAAGGTTGCTTGTACTCCTCTTTGGAAACCACTGATATATAGCAGTGTTTTTCAAGCTTTTTTGGGTGGCGGAACACTACAAACAAATACATAGGTATATAAATATAAATATAATTCATAGATACATTAGCTTGATATTATGTATAGAATAGAAACAAAAGTACAATCCTACGTCAAAGTAGATTTAATCACATAAATGTTTAACGTCATAGATAGAACCACATTCATTTAATTTAACAATTTAACAATTTTATATAAAGATAAGCTCGGTAAACATTTTACTGGAAACTTGTGCTTGATTACAGTAACATGTTTCTTTTATAAGAGGGACTTAATTTTTGATAGACACACTCTTAGCTGTTCTTCAGTTAATGGAAGACTCTCAAGCTATTTTTTTTTACTTCTTGCATTGCGGAAAATCTAAATTCGCATAAATATGAAGTTGAACGTGGTAAAATCTAAAGTAATAAAACAATCTAACTTTCGGTGGGGCATTTTGCTGAACACTTCGGTCATGTTCTCAGAACACTGGTTGAAAAAACGACTGAACTATAGATATATTTAAACAGATTTCGATATATCTCACAATTAGTTTACAAGATATATATAGGATGCTTTAATACACTCTGCACAAATTTCAATGGGAGATATGGAACACCAAGACAAACCTTTTTCGTCTATGAATGTATGTTCGCTAACGTAAACCTTTGGTGCTAGAGGGCGCTGTTTGGCGGCTCTGCAACAATTCGCGAAATTCCGAGATTCTTCACCATGAACGGCAATCAATGCTTCGACGCTGTCATGCATGCAGTGCTGTTGCTGGTCGTAATTTTGAGCACCTTCTTTAAATAAACATGTTGCTCACCCTTGTTTCCATTCATTTATGTACCAGCTCCACCGATATAGAAGTACTGTATAGTTAGAGGCTGGCCATCTCGGTGATTCACTGCCATTGGTTGATTGAGTCACGTGGTTTATGGGCGCCATGTTTTGTTGTACCATGAGACGAAAGCCTATGATTTAGTGTACGTACCAAGTTGAAACTTCTCATTTGTTATAGTTTTATATATTTCAACCACCTTTTTTTGTTGTCTATAAAAGCTGTCATATTTTATGAATGCCTCCTGCGCTTTTTTTTTTTTTTTTTTTTTTCGGGGCGTGGGTGGCTCAGTCGGTAGCGCGCCAGGCTCGTAATCTGTAGTTCCCAGGTTCGAGTCCCAGCTGGGTCAGCGTTGAGATTTATCTCCGCAAAATTCCCCGCCCTGCCCACGGTCAGTAGGGGACACCGATGGGCTTGGAAAGGCCGCCGTCCGTCGGATGGGACATTAAGCCGTGGCCCCGTGTGCGGGAGAGCCATACCCTGTGCACGTTAAAGAACACGCTGGATGGCCTTGACGGGAGGCTACCATCTGTCTCCCAACAGCTATTCCAGTGGGTCCCCTCCCCCAACCTTCTCTGAGCCTTCGGGGTCCATGTGACCTGGCCATTTAGCCCATGGTGTGCAAAAAAGTGCCGCTCAGAGGTAAAACAACCCAACCCAACAACCTGCGCTTTTTTGGGGGTGTAAAAATTTCACTTAAAGAAATAAATTAATGATTTTTTCCCGAGAAACTCCATCAGAAGACGGCTAAAGACTGCAAAAGTGAAATGAGGTAACGGAAAACCAACAAATAATTTCTTTTAAAGTTCGTTTGAAAAACGAGCTAATATTTTCACTTTGTCCTCTGCCTATGCCAGTATTTGTTCGTCTGTCTGTCCGTCTCTCTGTTGACTGTTGTCTGTCCATCTGTCTTTCCACCTGTTTTTCCGTTTATAGAAATATCATTTTTTTTTTACTTTTAGAGCTAAGTGAAAAATTTTTTTTGGGTTGGATAGGTGTCGAACAAGTATTGCGATTCGTAATTTAAAAAAAATTCAATACCTTTAATAGCGCCCTATAGCGGTGGAAAATGATGGAAAATACTAAAAATATAAAGGAATATTGCAAATGAACTATATACACTAGAAATCCGAAGTTTTGGTAGTACAGTGTTATTGTCAGAAGGTTTACAATGACAACAAGGCTTTGCCCTCTTAACTAAAAGAGGGTGCGAAAATGATACTTTTTAAGAGATAAACGAAACAATATATATGCATTTTTTACAGGCCCTAACAAAATATTAATGATTTAAACAATATTTGATAATCTCAGCATTACCTGTAGACGTTTAAACATCTATAAATCAATAAATTATCAATATCAATAAATCAATAAATCAATAAATCCCGTATGCTGGCGAAATTTTTTTCATTTCGCCAAAAAATTTCGCCAGCATACGGGATTCGAACCCTCTTTTCTCTCTAGAAACATGCCAGATTATTCTAATCTGTTGAACTAATGCCGTCTCAGTGTTTTTTCACTAATAATGACTATTACTTTTCCCGTGAATTTTGGCCGCCACCTTTGACACCATCTATGATCTCGGATGCATCTATGTCTTTTTTAGTGCTCTGAGTAACATGGAAATAAATAATAAAGTCACATCACGCTATTTAACGTTATTAATGATTTAAACAATATTTGATAATCTCAGCGTTACCTGTAGTCGTTTAAACGTCTATAAATCAATAAATGTTTTCTTGTGAAAAACGCCGGAGTTGGTTCAACAGGTTAGAATACTCTGGCATGTTTCTGGAGGGATGCGGGTTCGAATCCCTTATGTCGACGAATTTTTTTTTCCACAAAAATATTAATATTTACATGTTTCGAATCCTCATCAGTTGGAGTTTCCAGTGTTAGAGAGTGCTAAAGGCGGTAAATAAAAACTCGAAAGTCGACCTCTATAGGCGGAAAAAAGCTCGAAAATACCAAATTTTTAATAAATATTGCAAACGATTTTTGCTAGAAACTTAAATTTTTGGTCATATTAGTGGTTTACCCTAATAGTAATGATTTGTTCCGTTTTTAAAATGAAACTTTTCTGCTTGAAGATTTAGTTTAGTTTAGTTTACACTTCACAAAAATTGGGAGTTCCTTGCACAGACTTTCCCATAGAATTTATGTTTTCCTTTTTTTTTTTTGAAAATTCTTGATGTTCAGTATTTTTTTTTCCTCTTAGATTTTAAGAGATTTTTTTTTTTTGTTTCGTCTTCCTCCTAAACTTTAGGATTTAATTCTTTTGTTTATTTTGTTTTTGTTTATTTAATTTTGATTTATGTCTTTTTTTTTTGGTATAAATATATATATTTTTTTATTATTATTTTTTTTGGCTTTCTTTAATTTTTTTTTATAACCCTTTTTTTTATTATATTTTTTTGTTATTTTGTTAATTTTTTTTTCTTTCTTTTTTTTTGTTTTTTAGAAATTTTTTTTTTTATTTTTTTTTTTCTTTTTAATTTTTTTTTTTATTTTTTTATTTTTTTTTTAAGATTTTTTTTTAATTATTTTTTTTTCTTATTTTTATTAAAAATGAAAAAATTATTTTGCACATTACAGGTACTAATAAAACATTAAGAGTTTATTTTCTCAATTACACAGTAGTTCAAATTTCCACTGTCAGAGGGTACTGAAAGTGTAAAATAGCTACATAGAAGAACACATATCGCCTCTGGCGCTTATGGGAATCTCATTTTCAAAGAGTAGGAAGTTCTTCCTTTGCCTACCTTTACTCCTTAAAAAGTTTAAATTATGGATGTTCGTGTTGCTTTTCTGCTGAGGTCCCCGCCATCCACATGGACCGTCTATATTGGTGTATAAACTGACAGACTCTTGTCAGACCTCTGTACAAGCAGCTGCTTGAGGGGTTATTCATTTTTTAATGTATGATGGGGGAAATTTACATAGTAGTATTTTATTAGCAATTATAATACGTAAAAGTTATTTGTTTTTTAGTTCTTAAATTTAAAAAGTTGCTTTTCTTTCGCTCCTCTGAAAATAGTGGGCAGATCACTGCTGTCAGTGGAATTTCTACCATAACAGAACTCTACACGCCAAAATTTCTACTATAAACAGATAGCTTGAAACATTTGTTAAAAGTTTTGCAGTTTCGATATTTAATTATCTCTAATGATATAAATTAAAACTACCTTTGAAAATGCGAATTACATTTCATTAGTAACCAACTAAAAAAAGAGATTTCCTATTTTCTCTTAAAACAAAACCGTTCCATTTCTTACCTACCATGAGCTTAGGGTCAACTCATTGCTGCCAATGGAACTTTCAAGACTGTCACATTCCACGACCAAAATTTCAAATTTTTAGCATAACAACATCATTTGCAATATTCGTTTTAAATTTTGGGATTTTTCGATTATTTTTCACCGTTAGAGCTTTTGGGAAATTCGCAAAAGGCAAATTGTAATATTTCATCAATACCTGTCCAACCCAAAAAGGATTTTCAATTTATCTCTAAAAACATACACTTTTATGTTGAAACAAAAAAAAAATAGTTGCATTCACCTCTTCCCCACGGGTCTAAAGGGTCAAATGATTGTTGCCATTGGTAACTTCGTAATCTTCACATTTCAACACCAAAATTTCAAATTTCCAACATAACTATATCGTTTGGAATATTCGTTTGATATTTTGGAATTTTCAAAAATTTCCACCGTTAGAGGGCCCAGTTATAACTGTTGGGAGATTCGAAAAATACAAATTGTAATATATTAGTAATACCTATCTAACACAAAAGGATTTTTTTATTTATCTGTATAAACAAAAAAGTTCGATATTTTCAGACAGACAGATAAAAAAGCAAAGTTATACCCTTTTTTTAACTTTTTTTGTTAAAAAAATCCTAAAATTTAATTTTTCTTTTTAACCGTTTTCTAAAGTGTTTCCAGTCATGAACACTGAAATCTGTATAAAATATTGCCCTACCCTTTTCCGGAATCCATAAGTGCCGTGCAATGCCATTCAGCTATGCACGCTAAACAATCCGACAGACGACAAAACATGGCGTCGAATTTTGAGATGGCCAACCTCTACCTATATAGGGCCTCTACTCCGATATTTCTGACAGCACCCTCTAGCAGCGAAGGTTTCGTCAGCGGACATATTTATAGACGAAAAAGTTTTGTCTTGGTGTTACCTATCTTCCAATGAATGACTAAACATGTAATCTACATTCTAAATTAGTCAGCGGACATATTTATAGACGAAAAAAGTTTGTCTTGGTGTTACCTATCTTCCAATGAATGACTAAACATGTAATCTACATTCTAAATTATTTTTTCATTGGTGTTACCTATCTCCCATTGAAAATTGTACAGAGAGTTTTGAAACACCCTGTATATTAATATTTCAAATATAAAGGTAGATTTTATTTCTGGATATTTAATATGCTGTGATGGTGTGATTATGAGGAAATGGGTTTTATGTAATTAAATTTCAAATAAGGAATTATGTACCAATTTTTTAAATACATCCCTACACAAAGAACGGAAATAACCTAGAAGTTATATTCGGCTTGTCCTGGTTTCTCATAAAACATACAAACACTTACACAAGTACATTCGCAGCTTGTCTTAGGAGTTAGGTATGCTAACCACTAGACCGCGTAGGAAAGTCCTTTATTGCCTTTGGACAAGTTTTTTGATTTATTAAATTTTCTTAAAGCTTTTTCTCAATGCTTTGTTAATTTCATTTTATATAAATCAAGAATATGTCACAAATGATAGTGACAGGAACGTTTTGGCAATTTATGCTAAATATGAAGTGTACGTTAAAATCAATTTAATAAAATTTGAAAGCAAGAACTTTAAAATATGAAAGCTTTATTAAGAAATGGTTTGCTTTACTTCGTGAGCAATTAGGGTTAGAAGACGATTTCAGTTTGTTTAGATGGCTCCAATATTTTTACTGACTACTTTGAAATAATAATAAAATACATAATAAAGAAGGAGAGCTATATATCATATTTAAATTTAATGTTAGAGTTCATAATATTATTTACTTTACGACATCAAGGAGCCTAAATCTTTAAAGTCAATAAAATATGAATTATGTTTCATGACTTGATTAAGAGTGTTATTTTTGAGAATATCACATATATCAATATTTTGTTCAATTATCAGATTTCACTAATATGTAATTCGTCACTCAATTTTAAAATATTTACACAATTACATAATCAATGACTCTCTACCCGAACTCATCTGTCTTGTAAGATTAATCGTCTACATTCTAAATTATCTTAAAATATCGTCGCTTCCATTTCACCCAAAGTCTTTTGAAACTTACATAAGCAATCTGGTAAGTTCCACACTGTCCCTCACAGAAGCCATTGATAATTTCCAATTCAGCATTGAAGCCCATCACGGTGGAAGATTTCATTATTTATTAATAAAATGGCTTGGTTAGAGCGGTACATTTCTGTTTTCATGAATTGATTTCCTCATTTTACCCATCTTTCTCCCTAACGTTAGATAATAAATATCGTTAGCTGTTTTACTGGAAACTTCATAAACGCCACATAAAACTATTTATAATCGCAGAAAAATTAATAATGGAATAAATGCTTCGATGCCTTAATACATTTCTATATTATATTAAAAATTTGCATAATGATGGGATTAAATTTATTTTCACACATATATATTTTTAAAAGTGTGCTAAATATTCATACAAATATAAAATCTATGTATTCATTATATTCTTTTAACAAAGAACTGGTAAGAAAATCTGTTTTTAACAAATTTCGTATACTTATCTTCATGGTCTTGATATTTCAGAAAATACTCGCTTCAGAAAGAACATGCAAAGACTACTTTTAAAGCTTTAGGTGAGAATTCAGCTCTAAACACTAAAGCACATTCGGATGTCAATAAATTAATATATTTAAATGTTATCTACCAACTGTATGTAACACAAAAAGTTAATAAAAGAAGAAATAGTGGAAAAGATAGAAAAAATAACTATTACGCTTTAAAATCAAGTATAGTAGTTAACATTTATCTGCTTTTTCTAATTTTTATTAAACGTATTCTACATTATAATAAAGGAATTTATTTGCGAAATTGTCATTAGCTAAACGGCACGTTTTCAAGAAATTTGACCGTGTCATTAATAGAGATTTGCAAATCCTATTCTAATCAATATATATTTCATTAAAATAAATTTGTATTTATAAAAGTTAAAAATTTGAGTTTTAAGTAGATTTGATTATGATCCTTAATTTATCTTCTGTGACATTTTATTCATAAATGCATATTTTAGAAGTTCGATGCCATACTTAGAAGTTAAAAACTCATTACACAACATGGAAATACTCCAAAATGTTTAGTATGGCAATGTATAAATATAAGAGTAACACTTAACTCAGATGTAACATAGAAATATTTATATCAACGGAAAATAATAATAAAACAAGATGTTTTATGTTTTAAAAGATAGATATCATGATGAAATATATAATACACGTCTACAGATACTTCCTCACCAACGTTTTTGCAAACTGGTGGATCGATATTTGATTTACAACATTTTCTTCTAAAATTCCTCTTCAAATTTCAACATAGTGTAATATGTACAGGGAAACTAAATAGATGATAAATATTCAAAAAAATGAAATTCTCACTTTGCATTTATTTAGAAGTAACCAGAGGAAAGAAACGTAGCGATGAAAAGCTAAGAAAGTGAATGATCGTAATATCGAGTGATAAGTAATAAAGGATAAGTAATATCGAGTCTTGAATATTAGATTGGAATGAAAATTATTTTTGGCTTGAATGTATACTAGTTTCCACAAATTAAAAAAAAATCCCTATGTTAAATAAATGGGAAGCTAACGTCAGAGCTCTAAAACTTATAAAATATGTTTTTTTGTTTTGAAAATTGTGATTGCAGATAAAGATTTTAATCAAATAATCAATACCTCAATTTTCAACAATATTCGTTCAGTATTTAATGAGTCATAGAAATTTGAATATTTAACAGCAGAAATGCCAATCTTAAGAAAATTATACAAAACTGAAGAATAGTGAAAGAATTCTTTACAGAAAGTTCTAAAATACAAACTTATATTACTAAACACTTTGATACAATATTTATTACTAAGTTTTAATGAACTTCTGAAGTCAATTTTTGTGGCTGGCATTGTTATCGCTAAATATTCAGACTCTCATAACTCATTAAATACTGATCAAATATTGTTGAAAATAAAGATATTGATTTATTTGATTGGGATCTTTATCTTCACTCAGATTTTTCTAAACAAAAAGACTTATTTTAGAAGTTATAGAGCTTTGACTTTAGCTTCCCGTTGGCTTAACGTAGGGATTTTACTTAATTTTTGGAAAACAGTGTATATACAAATAATAGCTGATGTGTAAATTTCCTTCCAGTATGCTGCATAAAAATAACATAATAATGAGAGTTTTTTGCCGTCGTTATCATTGTTCTGCCTGAAATATTATCATAAAACAATATAATAATGGCAGATATTGACTACTTTTAAATTTCTGAAAATAACTGAAACATATTTTTCTGAAGGCAATTATTAAAACAAATTTGAATATTTGGAATGAAAAATGACAGTATCTGAGAAAAATAACATATAATTTATGCGTAAAACACATCCATTCATCCATACTATAGTATCGGATCTATGTGGTGTCAAGGGGGCCATGTTCTCACTTCCCCTATTAAGAATGCTAAAAAGGGTAAAAAAGTAATGGAGATAAAAAAAATATTAAACTTATGCATAGTTTACACATTTTTCAAGAATTTTTTTATAGTTCTACAAAAGGAAAAGTAAATTTATATCGCAATATAAATCATGTCTCCTCCCCCCTATACTTTTTTCTAGATACTGGAATACTTATATAAATATATACATACGGTCCGGAACAATAAAGAAAATCGAGTTGGGGTGGGGGGAAAATGAGAAGAGGTGGGGTGGAGGCAAAGACTATATTTTCAAATCAATGTAATATATCCCCCTCCGTTTTATAGAACTTTACAAAATATTTGAAAAATGCATGAAATATAAAAAAAAAATTAACAATTTTTGCCTTTATTGCCATTATTAAAACTCCGACACGTTAGACGAAAGTCACGTTAGTCAATTTTATTATGTCATAAGTTACTGTAGACAATAAACAATTGAAGGCAAATTGCAAAGCTCAGACAAGGCGACGCCATTATCAGGGCATTAGAGTGAACACTTAATTAAGCAGGTTTAATGAAAGAACCCTCTCCGATGAGCAAATAAAACCTTGGTAGGCCAAAGCAAACAGATGAAGCAGCTAATTGTGTTTAAGAATTAATTTCAATGAGAACACGTAATTCGTGACGTGTGAAGCATTGCAATTGTGCCATAAGGAAATCTGTAATAGAGTCGCCATATATGCAGGTTGTCGGCAGATGCAATTAACGAAGGATATGGTGTAGCATCTGTTTGCAGAAAGGATTGAAACTTCGAACTCATTAATAGAACTTCATACTACTTTAAGAGCCTAAGATAATTCATTCTTTTAGAGAAGACTTCTCGAATGCAAAGATATTTCTGTTCTTTGAGAATGTTGCACTTATTATAAGCATGAAATCTAACAAATCAATTGCTTTATAGAACTATTTATGGCAATCTATAACGATCGACTTTTGAATTGAAAATTATACAGTCATTTTGTTTCATTTTCGTGTACGCTAACAACAAAAAACATTTTGCTTGGAGATCAATACATTTTATAATGATTGAATCCAAATTTTAAATGTGTACAGTGAATATTTCTAAAGCAATATTTAAACTGGAGATGAGACCCCCTAACGGTAAGACTAATACATCACTGAATTTTCCGATATTTGATATTAATATACAGGGTGATTCAGAATTCATCATCAATATTTGGTGGGGAGGTAGGTAATAAGAAACGAAGGAGATTTCACATAGGAAAGCATGGGCGCATATGCCATGTAGTAGGGCAAAATGACCCCAGTTCAATGATGGAAAGAACACATAAGAAGGAAGTGGTAAGGAAAAAACGTTTATTATCTTACATGTAACATTTCTTTGCATTGGTTGTACAGACTTACAAGAGGTGCTCGAACTGCCGACCATGTGCTAGAATGCATGACTCACAACGGCGTTGCATGGACAGCCGGACCCTGTGGAAGATGCCTGGCATTTCCCGGATGTTTGAGGCAGCAACTGATATGCGTGCTACAAGATCCATACCACTATCAACAGGGGTCTCGTACACCATGTTTTTCATAGCACCCCATACAAAGAAATCGATTGTAGATAAATCCGGTGAATGTGGTGGCCAAGAAACCGGTCCACCACGGCCAATCCATTGACCACCAAACTGTCTGCGTAGGTAAGCACGCACAGCATTTGCGAAATGTGCAGGAGCGCCGTCATGCTGGAACCACATTCGCCGGAGACAACCATAAGGAACCTCGTTCAGAAGATCCGGTAACACAGTCTGAAGAAATGTTAGGTACTTGGCACCGTCCAAACGGGATGGTAGTAAATACGGGCCCAACAAACAGTCACCGACAATCCCAGTCCACACATTGACTGCAAAACGTTGTTGCGCAGCTCCAGGTCTTGTACCGTGTGGGTTCTGATGAGCCCACACATGCCAATTGTGTGTGTTGAAGACACCCTCTCGAGTGAACAACGCCTCATCGGTGAAAAGAACATACGTTGGGAAATTGGGATCAACGGCTGTTCTCTGCATGAACCACTGACAAAAAATAACACGCTTGGGATGGTCGTCTGCTGCCAATAATTGCACTCTTTGCAGATGAAACGGATGTAACCCTTCATCGTGTAATATCCGCCACGCTGTTGCTTGCGAAATTCCAAACTGCCTAGCCATACCTCGTGTGCTAGCACCAGGTTGTTCCTCGATTTCCTGTAGGACAGCTTCCTCTACTGCTACTGTCCGTGCCGATCTGCGCCTCCCTCGATTAACATTACTAGCAGCAAACGATCCTGTTTCACGCAGTTGGCGATGAATACGTCAAAACATTTGATGCTGTGGCACACAGCGGTTTGGGAAGCGCGCTGCATACAATTGCCTGGCTCGAAGACATCTTTCTCCTGCCACACCGTAAGTTACATGCATATCTGCACATTCATTCCACGTATACCGGTTCATGTTACTTCTGCAAATTCACCTTGTCGAATGACAACTGACTGCACGCGTCAAACAGCTGTGTTTCTGTATGAGAGGTGTGTACACACAGCGCCCTCTACACCACCATGCGTTCGTCTGCCCCCATACTTTCCTATGTGAAATCTCTTTCTTTTCTTATTCCCTTCCTCCCCACTAAATATTGATGATGAATTCTGAATCACCCTGTATATTGCACTATTACCATATATTAATATTTAAGGAACACCGTGATATAAATGTTAATGTCTAATATTTGAATTCACTTATCGCTTAGCTACAGTTCTTGCTAACGATTTACGAAGAAACATCAAACAGTTAAAAAGAAAACGTGTTTAGAAACTGAGATTTGATTATTCCATGTATTGTGATTATGAACAACAAAAATTTATATTTTTCTGCAAGGAATGTATTTTGAAATTTGGAGTATAAATTAAAAAAAAACACTATTGGTTCACGGCAGAACTAATGAGGATTAAGTTATTGTTGTAACACACCGGAGTGATTTCCGTTTTTGTTCTGCTTCGTCGCTTTTTTTAAGGATATTTTATTTTCATTTCGCATAGTTTGATATTTTACCCAGAAAGAATATTTCTTTTAAAACCAGCTTTTCCGAATTTTTATTATTATTAATTTATATATTTAAGATGCTGACTTTTTAAATTAATTTTTCCAAAGTGGCGTCAAGGACAAAGAGAAGTTCCATAATCTCTCAAGCAGCTTTTTACTACAGTGGTGTGACAGGAGCCTGTCAGTTTATATGCCATAGTAGAAGGTCTTTGGGGTTGTCGTGACCTCAGCAGAAAGACAACATAACATCCATGCCTCACCCGGGACTCTAACCCAGGTTCCACTGATCAATAGAAGCCATGTCTTACCTGGGACTCGAATCCAGGTTCCTTTGATCAGTAGCCAAACATGTTAATAATTCGGTCACGGGATATCACTGAAAGAGAAAACGAAAACAGTTGTTAAATGTTTTACACTTAATATTATAGTGGGGAAACAACACTTTTTGTTAAATTTGAATATTCTCGACTTCTCTGGTTCACAGATTAGGGAAATACCACTCTTACGTCGATCCAATATTTTTTTAGAGGAAAATTGTTTTTCAGCCGGGTGGGATACGAATATTATTTTTCTAAATAATTATTTTATCATCATACATATATATATATATACAAATCCTCATACATCCACGGGCTATGGAGGTCCTACCACACTGTGTAATTTTCCTCTCCAGACATGTCTGTTTTGAGCTACAGCTTCTGCATTTAGCAGCTGTAGGCCAATACTAGCAAGGTCCTGTTTGACATTATCTGGCATCCGATCCATCCTAGGTCTCCCCCTTTTCCTGAAGCCTTTAAGCATGCTGTACATAATCTTGCTTGCCAATCTTGCAACTTACATACGGGCAACATGGCCAAAACGACGCATTTCTCTTTGCACAAAATGTTGCTCAAAGGAGGTTGATGACTCTTCTTTTACTCTCATCATTGCATACAAAGTCACACCACCTAATGCCCAGGATACTGAACAAGCATCTAGAATCAAATGCATCAAGTTTCTTGTTATCACGCATACAAAGGATTCATGTTTCGCTACCATATAAAACATTAAAAAGAATCAAAGTCTTATACAGCTTAATTTTAGTCTTTAGGTGAATAGGCCTATTTTTCCACACTCGCCATTCATACTTAAAAGTCCCAGCAGCAAATCCTATTATACTACATCACATGCCACATCATCAGTATCTGTTAGTTAGCTCCCAACATAATTAAACTGAGAAACTTGCTCAAGAGTTCCGTCGTCATTCAAAACAACTGAAGCACCATCTGTCTGAATAATTTTCATCACTTTAGTTTTTTCTCTGTTTATCACCAAACCTACTCTATTATTAGTCTCATCAACAACCCTAATGAAAGAATACACCTCATCTACATCATTAGCAAACAAGGTCAAATCATCTTTAAAATATAAATCAGAAATTTTGAAATCTCTAGATTATTTAAGGCCAAAATCGTTCCCTAGTAAAGACTTTCACGTAACATAATCAAAAACCAAACTAAAGAGAAAAGGAAACAATATGCACCCTTGATTAACTCCATAGCAACGCTAAACCAATAACTACAAGCCTTTCCAACTCTCACACATGTCTCAATGTTTTTACAGAGAGTTTCATTTACACTAACTAACTTGTTAGGTATTCCATATGATCTAACGATTAACCACAAATTATGTCGATCAACAGATGTAAAATCCTTTTTGAAATCTACAAATCTAGTAACCACACGTTTCTGAAACTCTAAACATTTCTCAATAATCTGCCTATGTGAAAAAATTTTATCAATACATTCCCTACCACTTCTGAATCCACAGTGTCCATTACGCAATTGTTCATCAACCAAATTCTTAATTCTAGTTAGTATAATCATGCAAAAACTTTACCTGTAACAGAAAGTAAACTAATTCCCCTTTAAATATCACAAGAACTATGATCACTTTTAAAAAAAAATAAGGATAATAATAGCTCAAGTAAAGAAAGCTATTATTATCCTTATTTTAGGATACAACACCTTTACCATAAAACTATATTCAAAATTTCGGTCAGCCATGTGACAATACAAGTGTTCCCAGCTCTGAACATTTCAGTAGTGATTTCATCCATCCCTGCAGATACCCAAAGCAACTTCAGAAAATGATAAAGGGCCATCGTTGAAGCCAGTAATGAATCCATCATCATTATAAACAATGGCAGTAGAAATAATCACATTATTTAGAACATCTCTGATATTCTGAGCCCAACAAGTCATCACAGAATCCTCACCTTCAACCACCTTACCGTGTTTATCTCTCAATCCTTTGTCTGTCTGCTTCTTCCCACGCAAAATATTAACAATCTGGTACAATCCACTGCTGTTGTGCTGTCTAACTGCTTCCTCTGCTTTGTCAGCCAAGCTATCAAGACAAAGATTCTTAGCAGCTATTTATTGATCCTTTACACGTTTATTAAGCTGACTGTAATGCCATCTGTTAGAATTAGTAGAGTGTTGATTCATATAATCCTGCACTGCCTTCCTTCAGAAATAAGTTCCATAGCCTTATCACTCAAATAATTTTGTTCTCTCTATTCCCTTTTAACCTAAAAGAGTACTGTTGGCTTCAAGAACAGCCTGTTTAAACTGATCATATTCTTTCTCAATTTCAGCAGTAAGCAAACCACGATTGTATAATGACTAAGTAGCCTATCACGGTATGCTTCGGCTATATCTGTATCTTTCAGATCTTCGGTGTTAAAGGTAATTTTCTTAACCTTAGTACAAAATTTCTTAAACTGTAGTTGCAAGACAGTTTTGACCAGGTAATGGTCAGACCATTTTTGCCTCCACTGTATCATCTGGTATTCTTAACCGAACTAACCGATTTTCTGTTAATTAAAATATAATTTATCATATTCCTGTTAAACACATCAGGTGATACCGATGTGTATTTATAAATGTCCCGGTGTTTGTAGCATGCGTTAATTATTCGCAAGCTATTTACTTACCTGTAGAAGACGTTCTTCATTGGCACCAGAACTTCCAATGCCAAAGGGACTAAATCTCCGTCCCAAAGATTAGAGTCATTACCAACTTTAGCATTGAAATCACCTGGTACAAGACAAATATCTCCTTTATTCACAGAATTCAGAATATCCTGTAGCTGTCTGTAAAACATATTCTGTTCGTTGTTATGAGATTCTTCTGGGGGGCATAACAACAGATGACATTCAAGTCTTTAATTTTGTTTTAAAATTTACTGTAAGAGATATTTCATGAATGCAATCACATCCTAGAAGAGCATCACTGGCATGTCTGCTGAGTAGCAAAACTTTACCTTGGAGATGTTCTCCATCCTCCCTCCCTGAAGAAAAAAATTAAAGATATTTTAAGTATCTCATCCTTACTTGTCCATCTTGTCTCTTGCTGGCCTAGAATATTCATCATCATACGCTATGCATTTCAGGATCAAACTCTCTAATTTCGTGATTTTTCTGTTCTTTAATAAGTTTCATTTATATGATTCAGAAGATGGAAGATAAAATATGAAAACAGACGACCATGATCAGACATCTCACTAACCATGCGTTTACCCAGGAAATGCTATCTTAAGGTTAGAAGCGGGGAACAATTACGTTAGAAAAAATACTATATTACTATTAGGTTTTTCAGTATATTCACCATATAACGTATCTTTAAGCCTACACTTACTTAACTGAACTCTTTAAGCTTACATTACTTAACACTACACTAAGCCGGGCTAACTTAACTCTTTAAGCCTACACTACTTAACACTACATTAATCCGGGCACCTATTCTATTTTCTTCTAATTACCTTATTTTGGAATCGAACAAGGTATAGCAAATAGATGAAATTTTAAAGTAGAAGAACGGCATAAAGATACGCTGTGTGGTGAAGATATGATGCAGCGCGAGGCCGGGTGGGTGAGGTGGGCAAAGCGACAACCCCGATTGATCTGCTTGACTACATGCCTGGTTTACTCTTCATGATCTGTCATATTTTTTTCTAATTTCAGTTTTACATTTTACATTGCTTCTTACAGGTTACATATATACTATATATGCAGCGATAATTTCTTACAGATTTCTGATTATTTACTTTGCAATAATTTTAGGAGTTACGAAGTCTGAAATATGATATTAACATAAATTCCCATGCAGTGAGGAAAGCTGACATCAGAAAAAGAATGCAAATATCTATATCTTAAAGAAAATTTAAAGCGCTATCTCTTTAATAGTATCCTACAACATTAAATAGTAATATTAAAAAAAGAATATAATAATAGATTCCAGGCGAATCTCGAAGTTCGTAATTACGAGCATTATTAATATGATTGTTGTGCAGTTTGCGGGTACAGTCTTCGAAATTCTGATAGTGAGAAATTCCAGTTCAAAGCAGCGATAATTGCAAAGCATATGGCTACTATCAAGCATCTTCAAGCGGTGGTGGAGTTTGAATGTACGATGAAAGTTCCATTCAGAAGCTGATACTTCTATTAATCTGCTAATATTATATCTGCAACCCGAATTACACAAGTATCTAATGTAAAAGCCTCAGCTTCTCTCTCGATATCCTCAACGGTAGTGAATGTACAATTAGTTCAGAGCCATCACCGGCTAGTATAAAAGCCATCAACGGAAAGCATAATCTGGAAAACTATGTTTCAGAGAGAAATTGGGAATGGTAGTATGTAAGTTCTGCGATTAATTTAATTGAGGTTCTGCAAGTTTGGTTCCGATAAATGGCATCAACGCGTGTAATTTGCAGATATTCAGCAGTGGAATAAACGATATATCAATGGAATATGACTTGAGAGCCTAATCTTGCCATTAATATTTTGGTGTTTTTATAGAGATACAAGCATTTTTAAAACACGTAATTTAGAACAGCCGAAGCTTAGATATTGATTTAAGGAATAATTAAAGATTGAAAATCAAAATTCCTCTTGAAAGGTAATTTCTGTAAACTGACACAAAATAAAATGAAATCAGTCTAAATTAATAACTAACAAAAAGAACGACATTTATCTCACTCTCAGTGAAAAAGGCCATAAAATTTAGTGATAAATGATTTCATTAAGTGATCGTAACTGGAACATTTCACTATCTGTTAATATAACAAAAGTATATAGAACAAAAAGTAGAGTAGTTAAAGCTTTTGTTTATATTTCAAAATTATAAAACAATGAAATGATGTTTTGCCCTTGTGAAAGAAGGCACAGAAATCTAATAAAAAAATAAATCCAACGATTCATTTAGCATAAAATGAGTCTTATAGTTATAAAACTTGCCATATCCATTTCGTGAATACATTGAGAAGAACGTGTGGGACTTTATATGGAGTGTAGGAAATTGCGAGTTATATCCGTTATTCACTAATTTTCACAGAGGAAAAGCAAAATGAAACTCTGTGTGTTATAATCTAAATCAAATCGTAAATGAAATATAGACATGCTCAGTTAGTTAAAGACCTGATCTTGCTGACTCTTAAGCCAGTTTAAAAGGTTGTCGTATCCGTCGTCGTGGAAAACAAAACTTTCTGTATTTAAATTATATTATAATATATATCTAGAACTACATTCGTCAAATATTTGCAAAGTAACCTATAATATATAAAAAATTGCAAGGGAATATTTATGTTCAATGCTGATATCGCGTGCATTTCCTGCAAAAATATTCATTTTCTAACGAATTAATTTTCTATTTTTTCTCAAAATGCGTAGAGTGAACGAATTGAAATTCGTAAATATACGATTCAAATAAATATGTTCATCAGTCTCCATACATGTAGTGATAGATCGCTTCATCAGAACATAATAAAATCGAAAATATCATTTATTTATGATGGTATTGGGTTTCTCAGCTTGAAATCTGCGTGAAAATAATCCGTATCAGTAGTGAACAACATTTACTCTTGTGCATATCTTACCATTTGCGCAATTTATCTACCACTTTCCACCAGATAACATTTCTATATATTTCATTCGATATATTGTTAACTTATACATTTTGTTGCCAAAGATTCTGATAGGTTTTTCGTCAGCTTTATACACAGCGAGAATAAATTCAGCTTTAGAGGGTTATGAAGAAAAGATTCATGACAATCTATTCATATTAACGAGAATGAATATTAAAGCTCGGGTAGGTTTTTTGCTTTGAAGAACTTACCAAATTGTTTCAAAAAGTCACCCTGTGATTTTATTTCTACTACTCTTATTTCAAAAAAAGTTTCGTTGTCTAATCTGTTCCGATCCCATTCCATGAAAACAGTTTCTACCAAGAAGAACTGCTATTCTGCAATTTGCGCTCCACGATCCACTTCAGAATGTTAAGAAATTCCCAATTTTAAAATCAGGGAAAGCGTTTCATGCGAAATGAGGGTTACGCCAGAAGTTCCCTTCTAAATTCACGTATTCCAATTTTAAACTCATCCAGTGACAATTTGTGTGGGTTTGGCTTGAACGTTATATTCAAGTTGAATTCTGGGAATCAAATTGTCGTGGTTCAGTCACACTTCGTTAGATCTATGCAGAGTATTATTCTTTCACATGTAATTACCGGTTCATATTTCTTTTTCTGTTTCTTCAAGAAATGATACGCGATATTATAGATTGCTTCGGCAGTAGTATGTTAGATGATTAAAAACATTCTTACAGAGATAAAAACATCCTTTTTTACAATAATCCGTATCGCTGAGTTGGAAAATTACGCTACTTAGCTTTCTTTTGCCCGAGTCTGTTTTCTTTTACGGACTCATCACCTGGCCAGCTTTAGGACAGTCAAGAGTCTGTCAACAAAAGTAGCAAAGGAAAAGCCCTAATGCCGACGACACCACCAACTTTCAGGCAATACTGACGTCTACTTTGCCATGTGGGAGTTGCACCCGGATTCCAAAAAGCTGCAATGCAATTGCTCTTGCTGGCGATGCAACTGCACTAAAGAAGCAATGCTAAAAATACAATTGTAAGATCGAAAGATTTGTAGAAATTAAGTTTAAATAATGGATGTTAGTGATATTAAAAAGCTCCCACTTCACATTGTAAATGCCGAAATAATGCCAAATCGGCAGGAATTAATTTCTAGATATGATCCATATCAGAGTACAAGGATATTACTTAATTAAATAATCGTCAAACGTTTCGTGTTGAAAAATATAAAAATATCAACCTGTCTCTAAATCAATAATTCATGAATATAAAAAAAATGTTTTATGCACGATTAAAAGTGTAAATTTAAGATTAAAAGTGTAAACCTGTACCATATTCCTCTACTATAACCTCCTTGTTTCGTGTGATATTCAAAAGTTAAAATAGAAAAAAAATAAAGAAAAAAGTACATAATAAAGAAAAAATAAAAAGAAAAAATAAAGAGAAACTAAATTCGATATCAATTGGGTGGTCCATTTGATTTTATATGAATCATAGTTTCTTGGTTGTAGAACTCTTTTCTAAAATTACGTAAATAAAGTATTCTTAAAACAGATTTTAGTCAACAAAATGCATTCACTACATTGATTAGTTGGCAGAACCTAAATATAATATATCGATAAGGTTTACGAGGGAAAATGTACCTAATTGCATATATTTTTTTTTTTCTAGAACCACGTCTGACGACCTATTCGGGGAAGGAATTGTTTTCATGACGGAATTTGTTTTGTAGAATAAACTGACTATTGTCTTTGCTGATTTTATGAAAGCAGAAAGTCTTTCACTTTTAAAATGAAGTAAAAGATTTTCATTTAATTTCCTATCAATCTCATTATTATTAATGTATTATTTTAAAGGTTCCATTTATGTTTTTGCGAAGAGATAATCTTAACAGGCAAAGTTCCTTAATCCTCTAAGAATACGGAACGTATTCTTGCAATTGGTGGGCAATTAGGAGTTACTTGTCCCCAAGTTGAGCGTACACTTGTCCCCAACCTTAACCAGCACTCAATCTTCATTCTCAGACGTTACTCCTATTTCTGAGGAAACCTTTCAGAAGATCAAAATCAAGTCTACGTATATCGCCAATAGAATTGATTTCCGACGTGAATGCAATGCTACCTAATCTAAAGAAAAATTGCAAAAATATGAACGGAGGAAATTGAAATAAAAGCGCTGTAATCTAATACTTTCTGAATTCTGTATAATTTTTCTGAATTCTGAAAAAAAAAATCATCAAGTGATGAAGTTAGTTCATCGAAAAAAGACCGGGAGTGGCTAAGTCGGTAGAGTGCCAGGTTCGTAATCTGCAGTTCTCCGGTTCGAGTCCTAGTTGCGTCAGCGTTGAAATTTATCTCCGAAAAATTCTCCGCCCTGCCCACAGTAAATAGGGGACACCGATCGGCTTGGAAAGGCCGCCGTCCGTCGGATGGGATGTTAAGCAGTGGCCATGTGTGCGGGAGAGCCATACCCTGTCCACGTTAGAAAATACGCTGGATGGCTTTGACGGGAGGCTACCATCTGTCGCCCAACAGCTATTCCAGTGGGTCCCCTCTCCCAAATATTCTCTGAGTCTTTGGAGTCCTTGTGATCTTGCCATTTAGCCCATGGTGTGCAAAAAAGTGCTGCTCAGAGGTAAAATAACCCAACTCATAAAAAAAAAAAAAACATTTTAAAATCAGTAGAAAAAAGTTAACGTGTTCGAATTTTAGAGTGGCAAATACTTTTCCGAAAAGTCAGCAAATAACGATAAATAAGACAGGAGTATCAAAGCTTCAGTCCTAATAGTTAAGAATTTCATTGTTTAAAATGTACCCAGTTTGCTTTTCAAATTTCTCTACAAGTTGTTAAACGTTATAATGAAACATTTCTGATTTTGCTTAGAAGAATCAGAACCATTTGTGTTTATACTTTGAAATCATATTATTGATCATGTTCTGTTATGTTTAAGCTTCTTTTTTTCGTTTTCGTGAGTTTATGCAGTAAATGCACTTCCAAACATTATATATGCGTTTATTTCATCCGAAGATTTGAAATAGCCCAAATAACCCACCGCACTTAATTTGACATACAAGTTTATAAAAATGTTTGATTCGTCGTTATCAATTTTCGGTCTTGAGAACTGTGAAATCCAACTCTGACATAGTTGAAATGCAAATCAGTTTCAATCATCTGTAAATACTGCAATGCCTACAAAACTACATTCAATTTTTTACTCAAGCTGCGGACACTTGCGGCTAGTATATATATATCTTCATACTGCGAAAGGTGGAAACGTTCACTCACAACTACAGTGATGCCCAACAATATTTGCAATATACCAACGAAGAGTTCGCGCATTTCCAGCAAGGTGGTAAAGAAAAAAACCTTCAATTCTTGGAATACCGATAGTAAAGAAAGATTGCTTCATTTATTCAAGTTGTTCGGTTTGCTTCTTTTGTCTGTGATTATAAGTTTTTATTGTATTGCGTTTACAGAGAAAGAAGGAAAAAAGTGTTTCAAAGAATAAGCGTCGATTAGTATTTGGTAATAACCAGTCTTAGGCAAGCTGCTGAGTTATGGGACCAATTTTCATCTTTATTGCTGCAAAATATGAAAACCCAATTTCACAGAAGGAACATTTAGGGAGTTAATGTCTAATAGTCCATCTCCACTCTTAATCACGCATCACTAGAAATGCTGATCATTAGAGATTTTAAACTATTTTTAAAATTAAGAAAAAATATTTTGCGCCTGTTGATTTTGCAATTCCTATGTTGGCAAAGCATTGTGATATTTAGATTTACCTCAATTAATATAGAAATGCAAAATGTAAGAAGAAGAGATATTCTCGTAATACATTTGAATTATATAGCTAAATAACCCACTGAAAGTTGATGTTTTCATGTAATGTATTACGTAGAGCGGTGATGAGCAAACTGTGGTCCTTAGTAGAATTTAATCGGCCAGTAAGCATTTTTGAATCCACTAAAATACATATATAAAAATTTTAATACTTATAATCTCATTAATAGAAAGTCTGTATTAAATTAAAAAAAATTGTTTCCTTAGAGTGAGTCGAAAAATAATAATAATAAAAAACTTTTTTTTACAGTACTGTTTGATATATTGTTTTTAACCTACAATTATGACCCATCTAATGATACGCACATCTCTCTTGGCTCCGAAATAGAACATTCGCCTACCAATGATCCAGAGCTTAACGTTATTTTTTCGAGATATCTTTAACTCTTTCTGACCATTGAACAAGCGAATATAATTTTTCATTTACAAGTGAAAATAAAAATTTTCTTTCCACAACATAATTCTTAACCTTTTTCACTAATTTCGGTTAAATTTATAGAGAATGATAATGAATCATTCGGATCTTTCGAACAAACTTTTAACATTCTGTATGAGGTTCAATCAATTAATGGAGAAAAAAATTAATTGAGAGAGATCTTGCCAACTCTCAGCATCATCCCTAAATTAAGATAAATTGCTTTATAATGAGAATAACTTAGACCGTTTTGCCAACAAATGTCTCAGGATTCGCAATGATGTAGTTGGAAACTTGAGACTAAGAATGATTAAGACCAATCATGTCAACATCATTTTAGTGTTCGCCAGAAATCTCAATTAGATTATTTGAGATAAAGAGTAGTTGAAATGAATCGGGTCATTGCAGTGATGTAGCGTGATTAACAGCTAGAAAACCTATGAGAGTACATCTTGATTGTTCAATAGTTCACATACAATAAACCATAGATCATTAACCTATCAATTACCTGCTAATCAGTCTATGATATGATCAGTGTTCATTGAATAATGACCTCCCCCATTCCATGCAATGTGAGCGCAAACTAATTTCGAAGCTCTAAAACTTCTAAAATAAGCGTTTTATGACAAAATGGGATTAAATACAGATTAAAGATCACAATCAGGTCTTTCTAAATCTCGATTTTCAGCAACATTCGGTTTGTATTGAAAAAGTTATGGAAGTTTGAATATTTAACATCAGCAATCCAAGTCCTAAGAAAACGAAAAATATTGGAAGAATTATTGACGTAATATATATTTATTACACAATTAAATATACATCTGTTGTATTAAATGGTTTAAAATAATGCTTGTTATTCAAATTATAGTTAATTATGTGATAAATTCTAATTTTTTTGACATTGCTGCTGTTAAATATCCAAAAATCTACATATATTTAAATCATGAATAATAATAATTATTATTATTAATTCAAATTCAAGATTTATTATTGCATATTTAAATGATATGTAATGTTAAATGTTGAATACTGGTGAAAATCGAGATTTATAGAGATTTGATTCATATCTTTATTTTTCAGTCTCACTCTTAGTTTCGATTGTCACCTGCAACCTTTTGTCTTTGAGACATGCAGCATGAACTAAGTATGATCCGCGTTAACTAAAATAATTACCTATTCATAATTACTAATATTCAGGAATACATATTAGTACTTATTGTTGATCTGACTTCGAAAAATGCTTTCTAACAAATAATTTTGAAAGAGTGGCCGAAGGAAGAATTACACTCGAACCAGGAACAACTCACAAGCTAGTAACAGGAAGTCCCGTATTTTCTAATTGCAGTTGCGACGAGTAGAGGTTTTAAATAATTGACCAAAAAGGAATTTTATTTAAAAACAATAATCCAAAGTAATTTTAATTTATTAATATCTCAAAGTCAAAAAAATTCCACCGTAGGCTTAGAGATGTGGATGATTTTACATTACAGTCATATTTTAGTACACCAACTACACTTAAACAATCTAAATTAAAGTTAAAGTGACAGTTAATGTGAAGTGACAGCTAAAATTAAGTGACAACTGAAATGAAGTGACAGCTAAAATGAAGTGACAACTAAAATGAAGTGACAGCTAAAATGAAGTGACAGCTAAAATGAAGTGACAACTAAAATGAAAGTGACAACTAAAATGAAAGTGACAGTTAAAATGAAGTGACAACTAAAATGAAGTGACAGCTAAAATGAAGTGACAACTAAAATGAAGTGACAGCTAAAATGAAGTGACAACAGCCAATTATAATTCAAATTAAAGTAACCATACTGTAAATGAAGACTCTTTCCAGGAACGAGAACTGTATTCTACGAGAACAAGATACTGATAAGTGCACACGGAATGAAATATAGGAAGTACCCACTTCAGATTTCTCTGGTCGTGGTTTTTCCCAAGAAAAAAAAAAATGTAATGAAACAAACACGAAATTTTGGTAAATTTAGCCTAGCTACAGTTTAAGCATAGGTTTAATATATCTCTAATTCAGAGATATCTATTTTAAATTTCCTCCCAGCCTAAAATTAGTCCAGTGGGTCTCCACAAAAATTGGACTTAAACGAAGAAAACTAAAGAAATATAGGTAGTAAGACCAAACCCTTCTCCGATAAGCACGATCAACCTCACATCGAATCTTTCCTCTGGTCGAAACGTGGCTATATCATTCTGACAACCCTGGGAATCATCCAACCCAATGGGCGAATCAAATGTAATCCCCGGGAAAAAGGCAACGTCCACTGCCATATTTGATGAGTGGAACGGAGTCCTGGTGCATGGAAACGGCACTCCATCCGAAGGTTAATGCTCATTCTTACCAAAGACGAAGTTACGCCCTACAAGAGATAGACTGCCTACTGCTTTAGTACCAACGAAGCTACTTCGCTGAGAGCATCAACAGAAACGGATGAAACCGAATATCTCAGAATGATATATATAAATGGGTCTGGCTAACATCAACTACTTGAGACGTCACACATCTGTAATGACACATTTAATACTTAATAAATATTGCTGTGCTGTCTTGAGACGTCTAACATCAGCTACTCGAGTGTCTCTGTCAGATACTAAGTGGTTGCAATAGAAATTGTGGTTGTAAAAATGAAAAGAAAAATAAATATCAATAGATCGGCGACCTATCAAGAGTTTCGAAATAAGCTTCCATTGATATAACATGAGTGTGGGGGGAGGATAATTCAATGACCACTGATTGTTTATGAATGCTATTAAAACGTCATCAGTGTATCATAGTCCCTCTAGTTTCCATTTCGTGACAGTAATATTTTTAGCATTCTCCAGTATATTTCATTTAAATTTCTTCAGAGAGCCAATGACTAAGAGGAATCTTGCCAACCAGGTTCTTGGTATCGCAAGTAATTATACCCACACACTGCAAAGAAAATCGCCCCCCGTTATATTTCAATTAACGCCACATACAAAAAAAAACATTGCAGATGTAGCTTCCCACACTAGCTTAAATTGCTAATTTACACTTATATACATTACTTTCTGGAATTATCTTTCGTATATACCCCCCACCCACACACATATTTTGATCAATATGCTATACAGGAAGAATATAAATGGGATATTACCAGTTATTATCATTTATAGTGCAGATTAAGTTCGTTTTTAATCAATATTTGTAGCCAGCTATTAAGTTATATATCAGCACATATACATGATTAGATTGACGTATGATTTATTTATTTAGATGTCAGTGGTTCAACAGCCGGGTGGCTGTTGCTACCCACGGCCTCTCATTTGTGGCAATTACAGCCCCGCCCACGATGCGTGCTCGTGTGGGTAGACAGCTGGCAGCATGCCTGGATCGTGAGGGGAACTCACAGTGAACATGAACTGGCGTTCTTGGCACTGACAAATGGTATACGGCAAACAAGAGCCAGCTGATAGCTAGCCTTTGTCCTAAAGCTCACGGGAGGTGGCGTTGAATAACGAACCTGTCTTCCGACTCGCTATGTTTTCAACAGTCTTCTACAGCTACACTTTTTTTTCCACCAGTCTCACCATAAAAACTTAACAGCTGGAAAGATTAAAGTCGCGACTGTCTACTTGAAAGTGATCTGAAGAAAAATGGAAAAGATTATTAAACGTTACGCATGATTATGATATTTAGTGACCAAGCATTTCACACCTATGTAACTGTAAAATGAATAGTTTTTGTTAAGTATTAAATGTGTCATTAGTTTAAATGCTTTAAGAAATGCATAATTCATTGATAATACAGGCGGAATATTTTGTTATTATCTGTTCTGTTTTCGTTAATAATTAACTATGTGTTCTCTGAATGTAATTTCTTTCTAGTCCATTGGTGTATTATAAAGCTTAAACGTTAAGAGTGAATTAATCAAATATTTGCAAAAAAAAAACAGGAAATTAAAGTAGTGGCAAAGTATATTTGTTATACATTTATGAAAATTCTTATTGAAGATCAGTGTAGCTGGTTTTACAATACTTTTTTTATTTATCCCTTTCGTAAGAACAGCAACATAATGTGAATGTTAAATGGAAAAGACTCTAAAGCAGCGGTAGTTCTCATAGACCTATCAACTGTGCAGTTTCAAGTATCTTTATTACCTTACTGGTAGATAACTACCGAATTAAAAAACGTAAAAAAAACATTTCGATTTCATTATTTTTAGCTTTTAGCTAAGTAGGCTATTTACTGTTACTCTTCTTAAAACAGTTTAATGTTTTTCTAAACCAGTTTCAAAAAAGTCGCCCTATATTTTTCCTTTATGCTTCTAGTCATCAACAGCGCGTAGAATGAAAGGGTAGCAGGGCTTTTCGCAAAAAAATGATTATCTACCAAAATTTCAGGACATGTGAATGTATGATGGCAATATCGTAGGTTGAATGTTTAGAATAGAGGTTTCACAAATTTGGGTTTCTTGTTTGTGGAATGTATTTTTAATTGTCTTTGTATGGATTTTTGTATAATGGTCTTTAAAGAAAATATAGGAAAAAAATGGTACGTTCAATCAGTGTCATTGGGATTAGGAGGGACTCAGTATACTTGAACACCTTCTCCTTATGGTAAATAGTACATCATTTTGATAAGTCTGCTTAAAATTAAATGGATATTGAGTAGGTTTTTAAAGATAATTCAAAATTTTATTATTTTTAAATACATCTTTATTCTGTGACTTACAATGGTGATTTAGTTTTGTAAATACAATTTCACCTATTTATAACGTTATGATGAAAATGATATCATCTCATTAATCATTTGATTGTTTATGATTTTATGATTTTAATATAAATTTTGAAGCTTTATATAATAGTTAAACTAAATTTTTTAATCGCTAAAATTGCTTACAAAGAGTGCGTGAAACACAAAAAAGTGTTAATTTGTGCGCGTGGCTCAAGTTTGATTTTGAACTTCTCCAAATACAAAGTTCCATTTTGAGGGCTACAAAATGTAAAATTATGTTTTAGAGATCCCCCCATCCCAAATATCAAATTTCATTATATGCCTCCCCAGACACCAAGTTAGATTTTACCTAAATTCCCCAAATAACGTGTCTAATTTTTATCTCCCTCAAACATCTCAAGTTCCATTTTCGATCCCCTCCACGCAGCTTCAGATGTTATGATTACCACTGCAATTCATGGGCGCTCTATTTATAGATATAATCAATGTAGGTTTTTTTTTCCAAAACGTATTAACTAAATATACCGTTAGTATGAATTCAAATATTCGTTTGGAAACTTAGATTATAAAAGGTAGAATAAATAGAGGCATTTCAAAGCAAATAGGCAGAAAGGATGATTTTATTAAGAAATGCCCTTTTCACAAACTTTTTTAAAATCGTACCGTATGTAAATCAAGTTAAAATTGTCTCATGGATATCTCATGGCAACTGGGCAAATCAAATTACTGTAGACAACGTCCCTATGGTTACTCAATAGAAAAATGGAACAAACGCGAATTTTATTTTCTTTACTCTTAGATTAAAATTCTTTGTTTTTAAAGACGAGCAAGTCAGTTCCCAGGCTTAAATTGTTAAAAAGGATACATTTGGAATCATTTGCTAACAAAACAATTTGGTATTTGCACAGTTTAAAAAATAAGCCGAGTCTTTGATATATTCTATCTCTACCACCATTATTACAGAAGAAAAATTAGATAGTTCTAGACCGAAAAGAGTCAATAATGTACAAAGACTCATTTCTCTTTTAATATTTTTACTTTCTGTTCCTCAAGAGATGCGAAAATCCCGCTTGGAAACAAAAAAAGGTGCGTTTTTGTGTAAGAGGAAAAATTCCCAAAGTCAGAGAAGCATCATCCGTGTCGCAGTCGATGTGGACTGCTGGAGACCAGAGACCACTGAGGTTTTATTCATCTCTTTGCAGTCGACGTTCTTTGAAAGAATTTCTTTTCAGAGTGGTTTGGGCTGTCAATAGAAGCGGAAATCAAGTTCCTTCAGAACAAAGATTTTCTTTAAATGGCCATTGTAGTTTAGTAAACTTTTGAAAGCATTACACGTCCTGGTACTATTAACTGGATTGCACGTTCGATAGCGTTATTACAATAAGAAAAGCTTTTTAAAAGAAAATTCTGAAATATGAATACAGTGAGAATTCAATTTCAGTGAACTGAGACAGACAGCGAGTTACATGCATCCTTTGACATAGGAGAAAAATCGTCTATTGCCGTGTCTTTAATTTTTGCGTTTTATTACCAATATTAATGAGATAAAGACGATTAAAATTGTGATAAAATGGAATATTAGTTATCCGAATAGAGGGGTTTGACTGCTAAGACGCTGCTAACGTGAAAAAACACTGATATTTTAATCTGAATTTAATTTTAAACTATTGTTTAAATCAATTTTATTTTATTACTGAATTTTATTAATGACACATAGGTTTGTTAATAAAACGTCTGCGTGTGTTCACAAATTTTCTAGATTGTAAACAAATTCAAGGTTATTTCCACTGCTGTTGGTATATAAATTTTTTGTGCATACCTCATTTTATTCTACGAAAGCTATTAAAAGTTTACAGTGGCGTTTTCTAGTGTTATAACCTTACTTGTATTCTAATACTGTGCAGTGTGTTAATCTCCGGAAATATCGATTAAGTTCAGCATGCTTTTTGCCATGTCAGATGATCTCCGATGATAAGAATCCATGACACAACCTTATTGACATGTTCGTATTACTTTGAACAGTAATTTTTTTTCTGTATTTGATATTGATATTTTGAACTTAAAATATAAGTTTTCAAATCTAGAGCACGTTCTCTTGTTCATGGTAAAATGAGCATACGGTTATTATTTGAGCAGGTTCTTGTAGAAATTATCTGCACTTTCCTTTTAATTACATTATTCTTCTTCAACGAACAGGAAACTTCACTAAAATTGCTGGGAGTTGAAGCATCCTTCAGAATACCTTCCTTACTATTCATGTTTGAACAGACTGCTATCATGTGCATTTCCTTGCATGTGTGTGGGAACGATATATTTATATTTAAGGCTTTAAGATTGGTCGGCCAAAATTAAATCTTATTTACTATTTTTACCATTAACCCTTCTTTCTTCATTCCTCAAAAAAAAGAGGTAAAACTACAAAAACTCAATCATATCGAACTTTCTTTGCACATTTACTTGTCTGAGGATTCAATGCGTCTTTCTGACATTACAGAAGCACGTGCCATTTCCTATTCTCAGTCAAATGCAATCATGATTAGATTTTTTTTTACCCTTTCATAAATACATTTCGGATATTTTTTTTCTTAATCGATTATCTTGAAGATGAGGAAATCAACTTAAATCTCTCTTTGTACAAGGTACTGCTCAGTGGTGGTTGATGACAATTTCGACGAAAATCATCATTGATCAGATAATGGCTTTCGAATGATTCCACCCCTAGAACCTTTTTTTTCTTTTCTTTGTAGATATATAAAATGTGCTTTAATGCATTCGGTCTCCCCTATAAAACTTGTAGCAATTCTTATTATCATTTGCTAATTTTTTACTTTATGCTCTAACTATATTATTTTATGTTTCGTCAGTTTACAAGTAAGAGTACATTTAAATAATGTAAATTGAATTTTATTAAATTATTATTTTTGAGTATTTTTTTATTTAGTATATTTTTATTTCTATTTAGTAAATTGATATATGAAAAAAATAAGTTATACTTACACACTAAAAGCAATCCATTGCATAAAGGCTGCATCCATTTTTCAGGCTGAAAATCTGTGACTATTTTGCAGATAATTAAGGTATTCAACGAGACCTTAAAATTTGCGAAAACCCTTTGAACAGAATATGTTGAAGCCATACAGCTGGAATGTAGCTAACGTTCGTTACACTTTGGAAGAATTTACTATGAATGCGGAGTTTCACTTAAAATATTCCACCCTCGACGGTTAGCAGATGTCGTAGGGATGACAGAAAATGTAATCGAAGGTTGGATTAATACTTCCAAATTTCTAAGAATCAGAATAGTGATACACTAGAAGTGTAACACACGCTCTGGTGAATATGGGGTGCTCGTTTTCAAAGAGAAGTTTTTTTATTTTTTTTATATATATTTCGCCTTTAATGCCCTCTAAAAGTAAAAATTCAGAGAAATTAAGGATTGGAAAATACAAATAATGACATTTTATTAATATCTATAAAACGACACTAAATACATATTTAGTTCTTAATATAAAAAGTTATGCTTTCTCCCCATCACTTGGGATAAGATGTCGGCAAATAATTATTACTTATATGAACTTTTATACTCCACCACAAACATTTCGTATTTCTACCAAAAACAAATCCTTGCCAATATTCGTTAAAAGTTTTGGATTTTCCAATTTTTTTCGTCGTTAGTAGGTGTTATTAACGCTATTGTGGGATCGTGAAAATGAGAATGGTAATATTTCACCAATTCCTATTCATCCCAAAAAGAATTTCTTAATTATTTCTAAAAGCAAAAAGGTTGAATGTCAACATCTACAGACGGACAGACAAATAACAAAGTGTAAAACATAGATTTGTTTTTTTGAAAATGAACTAGAAATGAAAAAAAAATGCCCTATAAATTCGTCAAACTTTTCAGCAAATGAAGAGTTATTTTATTGCTTCTCTGTGATTTTTGATTTTACTTGTCATTCCATAGCCAAGTGGTTAGTGTGCTTGGCTACTGATCAAAGAGATCTGGGTTCGAGCAATAGTCGAAGGTCTGTGAGGGTGGCGGAACCTCAGCAGGAAAACAACCCTCACAGACCTTCAACTATGTCGTATAAACTGACAGACCCCTATCAGACTTTAATTGATTCAACAAATTAACAGCTTAAGTAAAAACTTCAATACGTGCTTCTGTTAGCAGATATTAGCAACAACGTGAGCAGAACGACTATGAAGATACTGCAAGCAGTTCATCAGGGGGCATTTAAACCAAACTATCTGTTCAGTAGAGATCTATAACATTAAAAGCACATTAAAGAAGACGCTGAGATTATTAGTTCAAATAGTTCAGTGCAATGAAGAATAAGCTTATTTAAGTAAGCATTTTGCATGCTAAGGTCCAATGACGATACGTGACACTTAGTGCGTTTAACGCATTGGCTGAGACGACGAAACGGTATTAATCTCGTCGTTAATTAAAATCATAATTTTAGGTTGCGGGAGTAAAGATATTATCTATGAGTTTCATTAATATATAAACTGTTTCAAATTGAATCTGTTATTGTGCAGTTGAATCTGTTATTCGAGATGAAGCTGATAGGGTTTGACTAAGATAATGGAAGAAGCTAGTTGAATTATAATACAACTAACTGAAATAAAACTATTTGCTGTCGGCAGTGTAGGTCATGAACGAAAATCTCATTATATGCAATGATTATCACGTGTATCTTTTATAAAACAGGAGGTAATTGAGAATCTTTAGATCTTAGAGTCGAATAACTCTAGAGAATTTAGTCTACGGTTTTAAAATGTCATAGGTAGATTACGAGAACCATACATTCCGGGAATGGGAATGTTGAGGAGTTTGACTAAGATAATCGAAACAAAATAGAGCTGGAAAAACATGAATAATTTTAAAAATTATTTGTCTGTATTGCCATTACTAGCATTCTGAAAGGATGCGACATGATGGCGACATGGCCCCTTTGTCCTTCCACCCCTATATCCGACCCTGTTCAAAGGTATAAAATAATCACATAAAGGCACATTCTGGAACCCTTTTAAAGCTTTACGCTGGTGCAATACAGTTGGGTTGTTTTACCTTTGAACGGTACTTTTTCGCACAGTGGTCTAAATGGCTAGATTACAAGGACCCCGAGGGTCAGAGTAGGTTTGAGGAAGGGAACCCACTGGAAAGTTGTTAGAAAACAGATGAAAGTCTCCCGTCAAAGCCATTCAGAGAGTTGTTTAACGTTCACAGAATACAGCTGTCTTGCATACTGAACCACGGCTTTAGATCCCATCCGAAGTATGGGGGCCTTTCCAAGCCGATCTTTCACCCCTTTCTGAGAGAAGATAAAATGGGATTTAGGGGAGATAAAACTCAACCATACCACAGGTGGAACTCGAACCTAAGAACTAGATATTGGCAGTTCAGCATGCTACTGACGGAGCCAATTCCCATCCCGGTACAATAGCACAATTTCAGCTTACAGGATAAAAATATCGGATCTCATCGAGTCAGATGAATGGAAAACTCCCTGGAATTGAACACCATCATCATCAGTATAGAGTGAGTAGCTCGAAATCTCCGTCTGACTCGTATATGCCATGCATGGGGTACACTACATGTGCTTATTTCTACCATTCAATCCTCTGTCCGGGATTTTAGAATTGCTCCAGTGGATTAGTGGGTATTATCTCCAACTGAAATTCTTGACAGCCATATAAACAAGATTATCACCGCTGTAAGTTTCTTGCTTCCCATCATTACTAAACACTTCAGTTATTGCATTTCATACACCTTATTTCCCTTCATTACTAGTCAGTATTGCAACCCACATCCCTTATTAACTAGCGAGAAAGTGCATGGTTCAATAAGTACATCACCAGGCTCTAAAGTAATCTTGAGTATAAAATAAATTTATTTGAGACGAGTGGTATACGAACCCGCACAACCATGGGGTAGCTCAGTCGGTAGCGTGCCAGGCTGGTAATCTGATGTTCCCAGGTTCGAGTTCCACCTGGGACAGCATTGAGATTTATCTCTGCAAAACTCCGCACCCTGCCCACGGTTAATAGGGGACACTAATGAACTTGGAAATGCCACCATCCGTCGGATGAGACGTTAAGCCGTGTCCACGTGTGCGGGAGAGTAATTACCTGTGCACATTAAAGAACACACTGAATGGCCTTGATGGGAGGCTACCATCTGTCCCCCAACAGCTGTTCCAGTGGGTCCCCTCCCCCAACCTATTCTGAGCCTTGGGGTCCTTGTGACCTGGCCATTTAGCCCATTGTGTACAGAAAAAGTGCCTCTCATAGGTGAAACAACCCTCATGCCTCTCGATAACATAAATTTAACTGTCCTGGATAAGGCATGGATATTTGTGTCGTTTTTCTGCTGAGGTCCTGCCATCCTCTCAGATCTTCTACTATGGCATATAAACTGGCAGGCTCCTGTCAAACCTCTGTGGCAAGCAGCTGCTTGAGGGGTATTTATTTATTTTTTTAATGTATTGTAATCTGATAATAAACATAACATATCGTAATCTGATGATGAATACAACATATCGCAATCTGATAATAAACATAACGTATTCTGATGTCTCCAGATTGATTTCCAGGTTCGATTCACAACTGTGTCAGCATTGAGAATTATCTCCGCAATCCTCCATACTTATATTGGTGAGAAAAGAGGCATGAAAGTCTTCAAAAGGCCGCTATGTGTCTGATGAGCGGTCGAGGCTTTGACCCTTTGTGCAGGAGAGCCATAACCTGTGCTCTTTAAATAACGTGGTGGAGGTCTTGATGGTAGTTTTCCATCCGTCTGCTAAGAGCTGTCCAGCAGACCCTCCTTTCCAACCACGCTCCTAGCCCTTTGGGTGCTAGAGATCTGTCCATTTAGTTCACTCTGCCCCACAAAAGTGATACTTAGAGGTACAACAACCAGTCTCTTACTGGCTCATTCCGTCCAAATCTTAATCCTTAACCCATTAGGCGTTATCAATGATTAGTTTATCTGTATTCAAGAAAACAATCGATAGTACTCATTACGTAACATTTTTTGCCAGTTTTCAATTACTCATTTCAAACAGTTGGTTATGTTACTCTTTTTTTTTATCGATGTTACTTCAAGAGTTGCTTCAGAAATAAAACTAAGGTCTATAAATATTTATTGCTTTTTTTGTACTTATGATCTATGTCTCATTCGAGTCAAATCGTTTCGGTCTGCATGTGGCAACTATTGATCTCTCTTGGTCATTAGGTACTGTCAGTCCATAAGTTGAAAAAAAAATCATTCAGCCTGGAACTCACAGGGGTTGGAATCGCCACTACCATATAAAAATAGAATATGCCATTAAATTTATTTGCGCATCCCAAATTTATGAAACTTAATTGACTTCTAAATAAACTTATTTTGCGCAAAACTGCAGGAATTAAATATTCATCAATGGGGCCGGATCTAGAGGAGAAGGGACAAGGGGAGATATTGAGAAGGAGAGGCAAATGGGAGGGAGGAATTTTCCCCCTCCCCTTTCAGAATGCTAGTAAGGTTAAGACAGGCGAAACCTATTAAACTTAATTATATTTCCCGCATTTTTCAAGAAACCTTTACAGACCTGTAAAAAGGAGGGAGACAAACTGCATTGGAAATCCAGTTTCTCTCTCTCTCCCCTCTCCTTTTTCACTTTTTCAGTTCGATTGCGTTTCTTGCCCTCCCATCCCTCCTCCCTCAATTTTTTTCTAGATCAGGGCCTTCTCATATAACATCCTTAGAAGAGGGTAAAACAATCGCATGGAATGAGAGACATCGAGGTTAAAAATCACAAATAATAAAATAATATACTAAATAATTTTTTCGAAACGTTTATATTGAGTCAAGAGTAGCCATAGTTTAAAGTTATAGATTTAGTGTTACATTTATTAAATAAAATAACGATGGCAATTTTGTGTCCAAAATATCAAGACACTCTCAAGTATCCTTGTTATGACGGTGTGGATTATCACATGGCTGCGCTAGTATCACATATAAATGTCTTAAATGTGAAATTTCAAATCGCTGGATTTGTAGAGGTTGACGATCTTGTAGCCGCTGAGAAATTGCATTATTAAACCTCTGAACTTCGTTCTTTGGGGGATGCATTAAATAGTTTATTTCGATAAAAATCGCAATGTACATACCGCGTAAAGAATCATTGCTGCTATTGCAAATGTTCAACCAGACGTGCTGAGCCTAGTATATGAACATAATTGAATTTCACGCTATCATTGTCGCCTCAAGTCTGTTGAACGCAAACGGAACTTGGAGAGTTTCTTGGCCTTTTTAACATATAATTGCGTTTTTTACTTAATTATTTTGCAAAATTTAAAACTTTACAATGTGGCTACTCTTTTACAATGACCCTGTACTTTAATCTGCATTATTTGTAGAGTAAATGATAAGAGCTATTCCTACAATTTAAATTGCTCAAATAAAAATTTTCTCAACATATGCAACAAATTATTAAGTAAATTAGCGATGATTTAGATTCTTAATCATTTATTCCATTTGTATTTCAGTGATGAGACTACTGTTTTATTAAGGATTTCCTCTCTTTGTTTTATGTTTGGTTGCAGAAGAGAGATAAAGGAACCTAACAAGACCAGCATTACTAACATCAGAGAAGAAGGCCAGAAGTATAGGGAACGTTCAAGAAGTGCCATATGTTGTTGACGGAGCAATTACCTTGATACAAAGCGTGTGCGGGTATTGCCTGCAGCCGGAAAGAGCACAGAGCTCAATACGAAGGGAATGTCGTGATGCAATTGAAGCTGTCTCTTTAGTTGCTGGACAGTACACCTGGTCTCCGTGATACAGCAAACGAGTCTACTGGTATGTCAAATAGGTTGGGGCCTGAATACACTAACAAGAGGGTAGATACATCTTTTTCTTTAACCTCTCTGCCTATCCATTCATCTATCATTTGTGCTTCTTCTTCCATTTTGTCTCCTTAGCTGCAGAAGTAGCAATAAGTTTCGATATGCTTATTCGAGCAATATAACACTGTGCATTTATTTTATGTCAGAGTGTTTTCTATAATAAGCATTATTATCATACAAGACAATAAAAACAAAACTTAGCAAACATACAAAAAGTGGAATCGTAATCTGTTACGGGACTGTTTTAGTAAATATAATTAGTATAAGCTCTTATCGTAGGATTTAGCAATATGAAGTAAAAATTACACTGCTCGACATTGAAAGTGCCCCACCCAGAAGGACATGTCGTACAAACATGCAAATAGAAGGGTGGGTGTGAACAGTTGAGATATGCAAATGATGATAATCCGGAGCCAATGATGTATTCGGCTCAAGAGATAAAAGATGCAAGAAGGAACAGGGATGGTATTGTGTTTATGCAAGTGGAAGTCGTTCGTATGGTTGAGATTAGGTGGTTCCACTTAGAAACTGTTCAGCGAAGGCCGAAAATGCCTGGTACATGACATCGGCACGTTTATCGCCATTTCGAAGGAATGTATCAGCAGCCATGGACGTCCCCATTCCCGGTTCTGCAGCCTGTTTTGTTACCATTCCTGGGAGACATGAAGAAGCCCATTTTTCAGCATGACAACGCCCATGTACACACTGCTGGGATCTCCAGTCAATGTTTGCAACATATTCAAGTATTGCCATGGGCAGCACGATCTCCTGATTTATCCCCAATAGAAAATCTGTCGGACCACATGGAAGACATGTGCAATCCTCTCACCGGCTGGCGCAGAATCTTGATGAATTATAGGAGCAAGTCAACAATGCTTGGGTGCAATTCCACAGGACCATATCCGTCGACTGTATGACTCCATGCCACGCCGTATTGGTGCCTGTATTGCCGTTCACGGCGGTAAACCACCTACTGCAGTCACATTGTGCTGCATTATTTCATCTTCTAACCGTTGTAAGTGGCTGCAATTTAAATCACGGTATGCCAATATGTATTGTTATGTGTGTGCTACATTTCACCCTATCCCCTCACTCCTTCTTGGTGAGGCAATTTCAATGTCGTGCAGTGTATATTATAAAATTTTCAAATAATATCAAACTGTAAATAACAGATTCTACTTTTTCTTATTCCTTTTTATTGGGATACAGCTAAAGTTATTTAATTTTTAAAATAAGCATAACAAGATATCAAGTCCGGAAACGCAAAAGATATGATGAAATAAGATTTCGCTGGCGGATGTGGATAAGGAAAGGAAGAGTAAACCAAATATAACTATTCATGCGTATTTTGAAGTAATAATAATAAAAAATATAAATAACACGATATCTGCACAAAGGTATTTTCTTGAAAAAGTGCTCATTTTTGTTAAACTGTTTATTGATTTAATATAACTGAATTAATGAATTCGAATTTAAAAAAATGGCAATGTGATTAAGAAATAATCTAAATGTGTTTAAAAAATGTATATTTTTATGTAAATAAAGGGAGAGAATTATTTAATGTTGAGATTTAAATTAATAAAATAAATGCAACTATTGTATTAAGATTAGCGGATGAAAGTGGAAAGAAACTACAACCTATTATGGTAATGTATTATTATCTCTTCTGAAGGTAAGCTGTTAGCTTTGCGGCAGATTAGTGAATAGAAGTGATTTACTTATAATTGTTTCATAAATGATTAAAAATATTAAATATATATCGATTCATGTGTTATGGAACATTAACATAACTTTCAATATGTTAGGATATTAGATGCATCTAATGAAACACAGCAATCATCTGCTCATCTCTGTTGATTGGTACAGGATAGCGCAGCACTAAGAGAGTCGAATGTTTGTATAAGTGTTAAAATAAAAATATTTATTTCACACTAGTTTAAACCAAATTATGCTAAAAGAAGCAAACTACTATAGTTCAATTGATAAAACAACAAATACTTTACTATAGCGGGAAATCTTAGGGACAAGACTTCTATGCACAAATATAAATTCAGGGAAGATCTCAGAGTTACTAATTTGGTGACAAAGAATCATCAAATTCGTAAACTAGGGGAACTGGGCCGAAATGCTGATGGATATTGTTATGAATTAAACGGATGGAAACTGAACGTGACTTTAAAAGTAGTATTTAACAATTATAATTCTAAAATAATGTAATTTATCACAAAAGTGTGAATGAAAACATTTATATAAACTCAACTGAACTAACGTAAATTTATATCAATATGAAAATAATTCTTCAGAAGAACATAGCACTATATCACTATTCCTACAAAAAGTTGTTTTTCCAAAAATTCTTGCTATCTCTATTCAAAGCATAAAATACGGCTTGTACTACAGCACTCAATAAGCTACACCATCATATTTGTGAACAAACATGTAATCTACCAAGAATAACAGTACCAATTCTTATAAACTAACTAAAGAAACTATGCATCAAACGATGAACTCTTCCTACAGAGAAGTTTAGATCAGCTCTGCTTGTTCGACCAACGTATAGCCTCTTCAACCACATCTTTAAGTGTACTAAACATTCTTCTTTTGCTTACCAGTCCACTAACAGGATCCACATTAATAAACTTATTTAACCTCCTGCACACACACTAATAAAATAATTTTTTATACTCTAGTGCACAGACAAAAACAAGCTGCGTTTCCCTTCACACTCTAATTCCTCTTAATACAAATCACCTATTCTTTGTTTTTAAGTTAAGTTCTTTCGATTTAATTGGTGACGTAATTCTCAACCTGAAGCACATGCGAACATCAAAACGATACATCAAATCACAAGTTCATTTTAGGACGTTCATCGTCGTAACAATATTTAGCAGTTCTGAACTCTGCTCTTAATAAGTAATGGGATATTGGAGTGGAAGGTTAAGATAAAATTTCCTTTAGAATATCTTCAGCATTACCTGCTATAGATGAACGTTCATGTTTAGAATCTATGGTAAATATAGAGTTAACTGAAATGTAAAAGTAGCTAGGATTATTTTCGCATCTTAACCAATAAAACACCGAAGAGAATTAAAATCTTCGTGACCGCGCGGAAGAGGAGAATAATGTGTCAATAGAGGAAAACCCAAGCGTCCAGATTACAGCTATCGCGAATTGGTGGTAAGCGAAACTACGCTACAGTGGAGAATTGGTAGATCTATTATGGACTAAATTGAAAAGGTAAAATGGAAGTTATACTGGAAGTTTCTTCAAATCTATAATCAAGCAAACTAATTTTCTGGTTAATGGATATTCAATAACGGAAAACATGAACCGGTATGTAAGTAGACTTTTCATCAAGGGATCTGGAGGAGGCACAGATGTTAATATTTTATTAATACTGGGACAAAAAAAATTAAAACATTTCCATGTTGCGCCAATGGAGTGTCAAATTCTAAGTAATTTCTATAATAAATATTTAAAAAAAATATGACCAGATAAATTTGATTCTCGTTGAAATCTATCAAAACCTCGATTTTCGACAATATTTGTTGGGTGTTTCAAGAGCTGTGGAAACTCAAATACATAACAATGCAAAGATAAGTCTAAGAAACTTGTGCAAAACTGACCTTTAAGATCCTGATTATAAGGTACATTCTTTATTACCAAAATTTAATTAGATATTTGAAACGATAACTTACGCATAAGAAACAACCCTGAAATTGATGAAATAATTTGGAAAAAGAATCCAGCTATTTCCATATTGCGACGAATTTTGAATAGTTGTAATAGTATACGTAAAACAAAATTATAAAAGGTATACTGGGAGAGGCTTAAAAATAATTTAGATAACTATTTACGTCACATTCCCAGATCTATACTAACGGAAACAAATCTGGAAAAAAAAGTGAGGAAATAAAACATTAAAATCTACAAAGTGTGTCTGAACCACTTTAAAATAAAACTAAAAATAAATACAAGCGAAATCCTTAATTTCCACGGTAAAACTGCAGATAATTATTTAACAACTGTTTTGTTTAACAATCTAAGAGATAAAGAGATAAATATTAATTCAAGCGAATAATTTATGCATAAAAACTACAACTGGAAACATTGAGGATGAAACGAAACAGACATGATCATAAAAATGAAACCAAGGAAATTGAAAAACTAATTGGAATTGGATGGAGCAGCAGAACAGGGAAGGAAATAAAAATGTGCACTGATGCAAAGCGTTCAAATTTGCATACAAGTACACAAGAAAAAATTGCATAGAATAAGAAAAATTAAAAAGGTCAAGAAATTAAAAATGCGAAATAACAATAAGTATTGGATCACATCTGATCTGTTTCAATTAATTAAAAACGGAGAAAAAGAGTTTAAGTATAAAAAAGAGAAATAGGTAGCTATAAAAATAATGTTAAAAATTCAATATGTAAACTGCAAAAAGTTAAAAAGTTGATGACAAATAATATTAGGAAACGGAAACAATATTACTATGAATCTAAAATTACTAATAAAAATTATACGAGGGAAACGTGCAAAATAATACACGCAGTAGGAGAAACTAAACCAAAAATATCGATAGACGAAAAATAATAATCATTATGAACAAGCACTATCAATGAATCAAGTAAGCAATAAATATAATGACGTCTGCAAATTAATGATAAACCAAACAAATGATAGATGCAAATCATTAGGAAGACAGAAACTATTAATAAAGGAATGGAAACTGTATCCACTACTTTCACTAAATAAGGCATAAACAATAGAATGTTAAACTTATTTGATTGGAAACAGGAGCGGTCTACAGTAATATGTAAATGAGACATATTAAAGGTAATAAATATGCAGTAATTTCACTAATCATTAAGAAAATCATTTAAACAGGAGAAATGTCTATTGACCTAAAAACTGTAGTTTTAAGACCTATATTTAAGTGAGCGACGAATATTGATATCACAAAATATATACCAGCCACAATCGTTTATTCTGTTACAAAATTTACAGAAACATATATCATTTCGTATTATTGGTTTTTATATTGCCTTTATATAGCGTTTTATTTTGAAACATAAAATTATTAATGAATATCAATTCGATTTTAAAAAGTTAAGAATATGTTGAAAATACTCTCTAATTTTTCAGCTAAAAAACGTTCCCTAAACAAGGAAGAAAAATATTGATAACAATGTTTATGGACTTTTAAAAACATTCCATACAATTCCGTTACACATAATCTGTTAATGCATACAATAATATCCAATGCAAAATTTATTAATAAATACAATAATATTCTATACATAATCTATTAATACATACAATAATATCCGATGCATAATCTATTAATACATACAATAATATCGGATACATATCTATTAATGCATACAATAATATCCGATGCATAATCTATTAATACATACAATAATATCCGATGCATAATCTATTAATACTTACAATAATATCCGATGCATAATCTATTAATACTTACAATAATATCCGATGCATAATCTATTAATACATACAGTGATATCCGATGCATAATCTATTAATACATAAAATAATATCCAATGCATAATCTATTAATACATACAATGATATCCAATGCATAATCTATTAATACATACAATAATATCCGATGCATTATCTAGTATGGTCAGAACAAATGATGAAAAATATTAGAACAATTGATAAAAAAAAATAGAACAATATGACTTTAGAAATACTCGTTTAAAATGGTTCTAAAACTATTAAATTAATAGCCTTATAATAGGAAAACAGAATAATATAGGATTATAGTATAATGGAATAAGCATTTATGGTACAGCAAAAATAGCCAAAAAAAATAATAAAGAAATACATACAATAGTAATGAAAAACCTTCACATGAACAAAACAAATTTAAACTTTTGGGAATTTATTAAGATATTTAAGCCTTTAGTCAATCTTAAATCTTTATAAATATAGCGTAATAGTTAAAAGCAATATAGTAAAAAATACAAAACTAAAATGCACTATGATAAAAACAGCAGACTACAAGCATGAGGCATCTATCAACCACCTAAGTTTAGAAACAATTATGGGTAAAAAAGAATTTAATATATTACATATATATACAGACATCATCGTGAATACAAAAAAAAGCACCTGGGGGAAATAGTAGGTCGATTCTTGTGTTAAAGGAGAAATAGAAAACAGCTTCATTGCTCATAAATACAAACATATTATGACAAAAACAGTCTGTTCTTCAAATTAATGTCATATTACAATTATTTTCACCTTATCTGTCTCCTTACCTTATCTGTCTCCGCCGTTTATTTCTGCTGTTTTTTACGTGATAGCATGATACATTGTCATCTTGTATTCATGCAATAAATTTAAACGAAAGGTATGCTGCTTCACGGTGTGACATTTTCAGATTTATAGAGTATGTAAGCAAGTACCTTTACTATATACGGTTTTCAAATAGTATTTGAAAATATTTGTTATTTGTAAATATAACTAATGTTTTTGAAATGTAGTTTTCAATATACTAATTATGTAATTTTAGTACATATTATTATGTACTCTATTATACATAATTATTATGTAAGAAATACCATTTATAATTGAAAATATATTGAAAATACCATTTATAAGAATATATATGGTATTTCCAAACACATATTCGAGAATACCGGTTATATGCTTATGATCATAACACATTTTGAAAATATGCAACAATTTCGCAAGCATCGAAATGTGTTGTAAATTATTATTCTTTGAGCTCTGCTGCAACATCTTGTTGCGATTGAACATCAGTAAGTGATATTTCTTAATAATCTTCGTTTATTGTTTTATATACACCTGGCAGAATGGTTGGCACATTTTCATCAAAGGGTCACCGGTTTGAGCCTCGAAGAAGGCATGAAAGTTTCCCTTCTTTTGTTTTCCAACTTTTGAGATTTCTCATTCTTTCTTCATAATAACGTATTATACTGAAAACCTTATAACAGACCTATGTGGCAAGTAGCTGTTTCAATAATAATTTAATTTATATTTCGTTTATTCTACGTTATAGCAAAATCTAAACAATTCAGTAAATGTTTATAATTTGCTTCTATTATACAACTACCGAATTTTTTTGTAAATACACGAAATTTATCTGCATATCATACTATAGTTCACTCTAATAGGCAATTACATATAACGACATATACATGGAGATGCAGCGAACACTATTGACGGTCTGGTAATTTCAGGGAATACCGTGACTGCCGGGTGAAAGTAAATAAAAATACTGAAAAACCATTGGTTGAGGGACTTCAGCCGTTGCTTTAAGTGAAGTATTGAATTGTTCACGACGTTTTCGCAAGAAGTGATTAGTGTTCTGTTTAAGGGAAAATTAAAAGAAACGCGTGTGCAATAAAATTTTATTGCGTTTTTATATCTAGAGAAAGAAAGTATGTGCAGTTAATCAACGAAGATATTGACAGCTTTTATGCCACATTCTTTTTTGTTCCTCGAGCTGCTGTTCGATTTGCTGTTAAAACGCACAGTTCTGTCGATATTGCTGAGGGTAAAATATCGTCTGCCATTAGCTAACGATAGAACGGTATGTTCCTTACTAGTGAAGTCTATGGTTCTCACAAAGAACAAAACAAGTCGCTACAAAAGCCACAAACCTAAAAAGGTTATTAAGTTGCTCAATCCATAATAGTTCCCTGAATTTCTTTTTCACTTAATTTGAACAGCAAACTCTTCTTGCGATTCAGTTCCGAACGTAATGCTTAGGAATTCCTATACTTTTATAAACTTTATTTAGGAATTTCTGCAAAAGTTTATAACTCAAACTAACAGCGAATTGCTTTAACCTTCGGTGTGATTGTTTTACCTCTGAGCGATGCTTTTTTACACAAGGTGGTCTAAAGTGCGAGGTCACAAGGGCCCCAAACGATCAATTCTGCACAAAGAAAGGAGATCCACTGGACAGCTGTTAGGAGACAGATGGAAACCTTGAGTCAAGATCATCCAGAGTATTTTAACGTGCACATGGTCACGACACTCCTGCACATGGGACCACGGTGTAACCTCACATCCAAGTGGCCTTTCCAAGTCCATTGGTATCTATTTTTTTCATTGAGGCCACATCGGTGGTCATATATAATTTTTACTTCCCATTCTGAACTTTGCACTTTTCAAATTCTCTCCTTTCTTTCCGGGATAGAAGGCTCTATAAGCCTAAATTTCGCAATTAATAGATACAAAAAGACACATTGCAGGTTAGTACAGAAAACCTGAACCTGAACTTTGAACTGAAGGAAGAGTTGATAATTTCATAGCTTTCTTCCTTGTAATAATGCGCACACTTTAGAAAAGTGAATTTCATTCCTGAATAGATTCTTGCGATCTCTAAATGCGAAATATTTCTAAGCTAATGAAATACTAAATTGATCAGTGTCCCACCGTTTCTTACTTTGGTAATTTTATTCCAACCAGTTAATCAGTATCTTACTCCTCGCTTCATCGATGAATGATCAATTCTAGATCAATCGGACATCTCTACTTTTACTTCAGTGTCAGAATGTATTTAAAAATACATGGTAATTGTTTATATTATTTATCATTAACATATTTTAATTCGCTATAAATGATATGTTATTAGGAAATGAAAATAATCGATATTCGACAATTGTATCACATCTCATGGCAGATACGTACCCAGGATTTAGTTTCGGGAGCCGGGGGGGTGGGATCGGATAATAAGACTTGAGTAGGGTTCCAAAATTACTAAAATATTTCACCGGACAGGAAAGGTTAAAATGATATTATATATGGTATAAAATCCGATATTTTTTTTTTTTTTTTTTTCAAATCTATTTTTAGTGTAGGTCATATGTACACTACTGGGACAGAAGTAAAATCATACGAAGTTTGAGATTTCGCCGTAAGACGACCAGATTTCCCTCGCCCTGGGTATGCCCTGGTTTCTTGGTTTTTAGGACTCTTGGTTTAAAAGGGTATTTTAATAAGTAGCAATGCTTTTCAAATTAAAAGATGTTATAAGAGTAATCATTAGTCTTCTGCGTAGCTTCATTATCACTGTAAATATTTTTTTTTCAGAGTCAGGATAGGGCATATAGTCATATCGAGAAAAAATCCTATCGACTGTACATGTTAAAGACATGATTACCTCTATGCTTTATTGTTTCATTATTGAAAAACTTGGAAGAAGCAAATACTTTGGTACGAACATTTTGGACTATTACTTTAAACGTCTTTAACAACAAAATAAAATGAATTATTCTTAATGCAGCTTTTTGACACCGAGGTCTGTAGGTAAAATACGTCATAGAGATATATGAGAAAGGCGAAACCTAAACAGAAGGAAAATGCACGAAAGGATACATCCATTCGTATATGTCCTGTAGACTGAAACCGATTCACTTTTATCAGTAGACAAGCATGCTAACTACTCGGCCATTGCGACGGTTTTTATTCAGTAATCAGTTCAAAGGTATCAATATTCGCATATTCTAAAATATTTTTCTAGGTCAGTGGTGCGCAAGCTTTACACTCTTGTTTTTTGCGCCTTTAATAACTCCCCTCCCCCTTCTTTTTTCTAGTTTGATACTAAACTGCCTAAAATTATGTTATGATATTAAGACAAAAATGAACTTGTCATTACGCTACTATAATCGCTATGTATTGTTAGCTGTAATTAAAGATGTTCGATTTTTGAAACATCGAAACAAGAAAAAAAAAACTACCATTGACACTCACAATAAATTAAAATGAAACACAGAACCAAATGGGAAGGAAGAAATATAGATGAAAACATATACATTCTGTACAGAAAAAACAGAAACATTGGGGTGTGCGCGTAATTTAGGGGCCTAGATTAAAATAAGTGGTACGACACTTTTTCAAAAATTCTACCTACTATCTTTTGGATGTGTGAATATAAGCGTACTGTTCTACGACTGTGTCTTAGAGATTAGAGTCTTAGAGACACTACAACATGTCTCTAAGAAGAACCTTTAGTGGCTTCAAACAAAGTGTAATTGTTGGGTCAAGTTTCATGGAGAGTTTGGTCAATTGGAGAGGAATTATTTCAAAAGAATTATTAGATTGCCGAAAAGTAGTAATGACGTCATCGAAGAAGAGCATCCATTTCCGAAAGCGTACACTAAGCAAGAAGGGTGTAGGAAACATTAGACCGGACAGCAGAGCACAAGAGAACAGCAAGCGATGAACTGTGTGTAGTGTTCAAATTGGGTCGATAACCCTCAATATCGATGAAAGCTGTTTTCAGAGAACATCGCAGAATAGGATATTTACCATAGTCTGGATGCTTTGCCAAAATTACTTATCACTCCGGTCAGTGCCATTTTCCGGGTTCAGGGTTATAATGAGAATGGACAATAACGAGGTGTGGAAAATTTATGTTCGACGAGCCATCGTAGTTGTATTTCCAACGTATAGCTGAGTTCACATTTGTCGCCTGCTCAATGAACTGCATAACACGATTTCCTGTTTACAACAGTGAAAGTTTTAGTTGGCTCCATAATGTCGCAGGATTCATTTTCCTTCCATGGTTCCATTCATTCAACTGGAAGGTAAAGATGATGTGGCTATGTTCTAGTAACCATTTTCAGAGATCATCTACAGCTCTGATGATGCTCTATTCTGAAAGGGCTGTCTTTCAAGCTGACAATATTCAGTGGCAAGGCCAGTTTAATAACAGAATACTTTTCTGAGAACGAGAACGAAGCTACTCATCTCAACGACCTTCTCAATTACCAAACCTTTATACAATTGACCATTTGTCCGAATCTATTGACAGAGCCTGCGACTGCGGTCCCCATAACCTTCGAATCGGAGACAATTGATAGACTTTCAATGGAAGATATTTGCAAAATTTTAAGGAACAGCACGAGAACCATTAGACTAGTAGTTACAGTGCATCCATCCGTCTTAACTGTATGTGGCAGCCCAAAGACTTATTAATTGCTGTTTGAGTGGATATTTTCAGTTTTCTGCTGAGCACGTCTCTTTCTCAGTGCTCTTAACGAGGAGGATGAGCCTGTTCCGCAGATGTAAGGTCCTCATTTCTGTTGTCATTGCGACTTTGCTATTCTAATATCTAGTAGAACCTTCATCGTAACTTTCTGAAAATCGCAGTTTCAAATGAAATAAAAATCATCTCTTCGGTTAATGGTTTCTAGCAATAACCGTTTTATTCTCCTTGGATGCATTTTGAATCATGCGCAAGAATAATTATTTGAACATATATAAGGCAATTGTAAGAGCACGTTTCAAAATTTTCATCTTTTGTTTTATGCACAAGTTGGAACAATTATGAAAAACGAAGAAATGATTGTTCTATCATCAAATTATTCAAAGTAACAACTTTGATGTACAAGAGTGGTAGTCACGATCCTCGTGATAATCACAATTATAGAAATCAACATCATTACCAATGGCCATAACTAATGAGTAGTAACCACGCTCTTCTAAAAGTGAAAAAACAACGTCAATATGAAACTGTTGTGAATCATGACTACAAAATCGTTACTTTCTTGAATTACTCGGTGATCTTCATTTTATCACTTTATTGATATTATCAGCGTGAAATTTCAACACAGAATACATTCTATATCAATGTTACGTCGTCTAAGTGAAATGAGTAAATATATTTTCAAAATAAAATATTTCATATTTTTCAAGACATAATTTATGTATTATATTTAAATAGTACATTAAATTTTTGTTACGCACTAATAGCACGGGAAAAAGAATTGTAGCATTGTTTTCGTTAATTTAACGCAATAACGTGTTCTCATAAAACCAGCCATGTTGATTGCATTGCAAGTATTTATTCATAGCAAGTAAAGTTTTGAGAAATAGAGGAATGTTTTTCTAATAAAAAGATATTAGTGATTAAAAAAATTAATGTAATAATTTTGAATATGTTTACACAAAACCGATAAATGCAACATCAGTAAACCTTGCATATTTTGAGATAATGTTTAGGGTATTTTTTTCATACCAGTGAAAGATTAAAAATGTTCAATATGGCTGTTACAGTATTAAACCCATCTATCATATGAGTTATCTCCTCCTAAGAAATAATATTCCACCTCAAAGTTAAGAATGTAGATTCCCACAGCCGAGGTTCATAAAGTTAAGGCCAACTATTCTCCATCTGAAACCTATAAAATTAACTAGATAAACGCGTGGTAAAATTGAACAAACTGATTTTAATTTCTTATTTCACTACAGGTCAGACACTTCAGATGATTTATTGAGAAAGAAATGAGAATAAATTTGATAATATCAACAGACCATATCTGTTTTATTGCGGGAAAAAAGGAAATAGGAATTATATTCGCTTAATGTTTGTCTTTTGAATTCTACGTGTTTTGGCATAAATCTCATCCTACGATACATCAGTACAAATAACTTGCAAAAAGCAATTTGCTTCGTCTTTAATACGCCGTTCGTTCTTTATTATTCTCTCCGTCAATACTTCTCGTCTCTCTGGAGAGAAAGAACAGATGATTAACTTTCCGATATGGTGAGCGGTAAAATCAGCTGTTCACTGCTTGCACTTGAATGAAATGCGTTCAGATGTGCATTCAGCACAATAACGAGATTTCGTTTTCTTGACCAGAAGATGAATTGTAAAAGATGCAAATGTAAAGATCGCGATTTCCTTTTGTTTTGAAGTGTTTGATGGAATTCTTGCACATGACACTTTCTGTTTCCTGCAGAATACGTTGTTTCGAGCTATAGTAGTTTATGATGTTCTGCTCATAGATAATGTTTTGCTCTTCATATACATTGTTACAAAACAAATGACTTGTTAAAAACTTACCAAATATAAAGAGAAGGATTAACTCAAAATTTTATAATATGCAGTTTCTTAATATTTAACCAAATTTAATGAGATTAAAATATGCATGTATGAATCTGGTGGATAATCCTGCAGAGATAAACTCAGTGTTTCTCAACCTTTTTATACAAATTACTCTTTAAAAAAATTGAAGTACCTAAATTTACCTTTAATTCTGAAGCTCTGAAAGACCCAGTTATAAGTAAAGCATACCATGATAAGTTAAGTAGTCATTATGACAATCATGGTTTGCTTACTATTGAAGTTAAGGAAAAATGTGAGTTTTAAACGTTTTTTTTTTTTTTTGAAAACTAAGAGTACTCTTTTAGGAAAAAGGTTGCAGAGGAGGCAGAATTATTTGAGTGATAAGGCACTTGAGTTTATTTCAGAAATAAGGAATTGCAGTAATATCCGTAATCAATACCTTACTAATCCTAATAGAAAATATTACAGGGAGCTTAATAAACGCGTAAAAGTTTAGTTAGCTACTGATAAGAATCTTTGGTTTGATGGCTTGGCTGACAAGGCAGTGGAAGCAGTGATAGGTAGTCACTGGAACGAGAGCTATGAACCAATCCCCTGTGATAATGCATTGAACCAATAAAGCCTGGCATCTAATGTCCGACAGCGCCTTCTCGTGGTGCAGACCGTTAGTACCTTTCAAAGGAGATCCTCTCTTGTGGAAGTGAGCGGAAGTGAAGGACTGCCAGATTAGTGTGGCCTACTGATCTGGACAAGTCTGACTACTTTTTTTTTCTACCCTGCTGAGGAGTGGTCAACCACACAGGGTCCTGGTGCTGACCATATAAACCCACTGGACTAGACAGATATATGGCTCTGAGCTTGATTATGGATCCTGATTTTGCTGCACTGGTGGGCTTCTGTGGAGGGAAAATCTTCCCCTGTGTTTTCTGTCTGTTTGTGGGTTGACAGCCCCAAGTGAATAGATTCACAGGATATGTTTATCAGCTGGTGGATAATCCTGAGCAGAGGTCATTGCAGGCACCTAAACTCTTTGCTTCTACTGGCATCGTCAAATTCTACATTGGAGGAAGTCTTCCAGTGTAGATGGCTTCAGCCTTTAGTGGTGGGGGAATGGGTTTTTGCCTCATGTCTGCGATTAAGGGGCTGTTTGATATTGTCGGCATTCTCTCTCTCAAAAAACATAGAACCAAATTTAATGAGATTGAAATATGCATGTATATTAACTCAATGATTCTCAACCTTTTTATACAAAATTACTCTTTAAAAAATGAAGTACCTAAATTTACCTTTAATTCTGAAGCTCTGAAAGACCCAGTTATAGCTAAAGCTGACCATGATAGGTTACTTAGTCATTATGACAGTCACGTTTTGCCTACCACTGAAGTTGAGGAAGAATGGGACCATTTTAAACAGGCTTTTTCGGAAAATAACAGTACTCTTTTAGGAAAAAAGGAGCAGAGGAGACAGGATTATTTCAGTGATAAGGCACTTGAGTTTATTTCAAAAAGAAAGAACTGCAGGAATGTCCTTATTCAATACCCTATTAATCCTAATAGAAAGCATTACAGAGAGCTTAATAAACGTGTAAAGAATCAGTTAGCTGCTGATAAGAATCTTTGGCTTGATGGCTTGGCTAACAAAGCCGAGGAAGCAGTTAGACAGCATAACAGCAGAGAGCTATACCAGATATTTAATGTTTTGTATGTTAGAAAACGGACAGGTATACAGGGATTGAAGTATAAACAAGGTAACGTTACAGAAGGTGAGGATTCTGTCATGGGAAGGTGGGCTTAGCTTTCAGCGATGCCCTAAACAATGTAGTTAGTTCTACTCCCATTGTTTGCAATGATCATAGATGCATTGTTGGCCCTATAACACAATCTGAAGATATTTTGCCTATTTCTAAACTTAAACTTCATAAATTCACAGGGGTAGATGAAATTGCTACAGAAATGCTTAAAGCTGCGAATGTTTCGGTTGCCTCTTGAATGACTGAAATTTTGAATATCTTTTATGATAAAGACATGGTCCCTAATGATTTTACCACAACTATTATTATCCCTATTTTCAAAAAAGGTGATCGCAGTTCTTGTGATAACTATAGGGGTATCAGCCTACTCTCTGTTCCATGTAAAATTCTTTGCTTGATTGTGTTTAACAGAATTAAGAATCTGGTTGACAGGCAATTGCGTGATGAACAATGTGGATTCAGAAGTGGTAGGGGATGTGTAGATCAGATATTTTCACTTAGGCAGATTCTTGAGAAATGTTTAGAGTTTCAGAAACCTTTGGTTGTTAGATTTGTTGATTTCATAATGGCTTTCGACTCTGTTGATCGTCATAATTTTTGGTTGATTGTGAGATCATATTGTATACAAGACAAGTTAATTAACATAATGAAAGCTCTCTATAATAAACTGAGACGTGTGTGAGAGTTCGTAAGGCTTGTAGCAATTGATTTAGCATTGTTTTTGCTGTCCGACAAGGGTGTATTTTTTTCACCTTTTCTCTTCAGTTTGGTTATTGACTATGTTATTGCGAAATTCATTTCAAGGGAAAGATTATGGCCTTAAATGGTCTGGAAATACTAAAATTTCTGATTTAGATTATGCTGATGATTTAACTCTTTCGGAAAATGATGTTGATGAGATGAACTCTTTCATTATGGCTGCTGATAAAACTGGTAGTAGAGTAGGTTTGGTTATAAACAGAGAGAAAACTAAAGTGATTGAAATTGGTCAGGCAGGCTGTAATTCAGTTAATCTGAATGGTTGCAGTCTTGAGCATGTGTCACAGTTTAATTATCTTGGGAGCTATGTAACAGATAATGGTGATGTGCGGCATGAGATTAACAGACGAATAGGGATGCTGCCGGGAATTTTAAGAATGTATGGAGAATGGGGAGAAATAGGCGTATACACCTAAAGACTAAAATTAGACTTTATAATAGTTTGGTTCTTTCTAGGATTAGTTATGATAGTGAAACGTGGACAGTTTGTAAACAAGATAACAGGAAACTAGATGCTTTTGATTCTAGATGCTTACACAGTATCTTGGACATTAGGTGGTTCAACTTTGTAACTAAAGATGAGGTTGGGCATAGCAGTCAGCAACCTCCTTTAAGCAGCATATTGTGCAGAGATAGACTCCATTGGTTTGGCCATGTTGCCCGTATGGATAATTATAGATTATCGAAAAGGTTATGAACAGTGTGCCTAAAAGCCTCAGAAAGAAGGGGAGATTTAGGACAACGTACAGACAATGTCAAACATGACCTTGTTAGAATTGGTGTGCAGTGTCTGGATGCAACAGATGTGGCTCAGGACAGATAGGCTAGGAGAACTAAATTTCACAGTCTGGTTGGACCTCGGTAGCACATGGCTGCTTGATGATGATGATGAAATTTTTTAAAATCAATATTTTTTTTGCCACAACAACATATTTGTCTAAACATTTAAGTCACAACTATTTGTTTTTGTATGTGGGGTGCACAAAAATAAAAAATCTCCGTAAAACCTCAAACAAAAATTCAGTAATTTCAGTTTTATTTATCTCCCTCGTCGTCTTCTCTCTCGTTCTTCTAAGTGTACTCGTACCATCGGTTGAGAAACACTGTGTTAGTTTATTGACTATTTGCTTATTGTTTATTGACCCTGCTTCTCTCTCGTTCTTCTAAGTGTACTGGTATCATCAGTTGAGAAACACTGTGTTAGTTTACTGACTAGTTGCTTATTAAGAACTTTCATGTTAGTAATTCCCTTTATAATTTTTATTTGAACTAGCAGGTACACGGCTCTTTTAACAGGAGGTATAATGTTTCCAACACCGAATATCAGTCACTCGGATATTCGACGTTTTGTTCGATTTTTCAGTATCCTAGTATCCGGATAATTCTGTTCGAGTGCTCGATTATTATAGGAAAACTTAAAAATAGCTATCATTGTTATTGATAAACTGAAGGCAGAATTATAATGATTAATGTAATACATTTTCAAAATTCAATTAAAATGATTATTGCACTATAAAACGGAAGACAGACAAAAGCAACAAAGTATACACGAGTTCATAATTTCAGTTGACACACTAGTTCTGTTGGTTACACAGTGGGAAAAGTAGTGGCATTTATTTCCACTCGTAATCAATAAAATACATATATAAAATAAATACTTTAAAAACCTACGCTTATCCGTATCATTAGCATCTCTTTTTTTTCTGAAAAACAATTTTTGAAAGATGGAATGTGTAATTGATACTGAAGATTATGTTACCCTCTTAAAAGAAATCAAAATGGAACTAATGTTAGGCCTCAATTATTCTTTCGGCCTAACGAACGTAATTAAACTAAATAGAAATTATTCTAATCCATAGCATCCACCCAAGAACCATCTGATTTTTCTCTTCAGGAGGGGATGGAAATGACTGGGTAGCTGCACTCAAGGAATGCAGAGCTGACCACCCCCACACGTGCACGAAACAACATTGAGACCTATCCGAACTGACCAGTGGCACCAACGATAAACAGCGCAGGATTGGACCATCAGAACACTCAAGTCCTCCACCGACATGAAGCACCATGCGATGATAATAAATTCGACTTTCTTGACACCATTAGAGGGCGATCACTGTGGATTTGGCAATGTCCGACTCTGGGTGTCCGAATTCCTCTAGACACGTGTAGTGCAAGCCCAGTTTGGAATGCCGGTTTACCAGCCACTTAGCTGGCATCCGATGCCGTTGCTCCAACCAGTTAGGATGCCCCAGCCTTGGGAACATGGGAATGTTAGGCCAGCAATCGCGCTGACCACATTAATCAAACGATATGATTATTGCTGAATAAAACGAGAGACAGACAAAAGCAACGAAGTACACACGAGTTCAAAAGTTCGTTGTTTAGTGTTCGCACTAGTTCCGTTGTTCCATAATGGCAGATGTTAGCCAGATAGTAAGAGAGGGACGTAGCTCTTGAGACTGGGAGATTATGAGACTCTGAGATATGTTAAGGCTGAGAGTCTCGAGACCTCAACCCATAGGAATGTTTTAAGAGGCGTGGGGGCCTAATGCAAGAAGCTGAATCCGTGTGATACAAGAAGTTGAACCCACGGTCAACTTCGGAGGAACTAGTGCTAATCTATAGACACGGGTCAATAACTTGATTGATTGACTTGACCACGTGATGCAAGCTGACACGTTGACATACCACTATTGAAGTTATTTAACCAGGAGTTGCTGAGAGCGACTTCATAATATCAAAGACCCCACCTGACGTAAGGGTTACCTGACTCAGCAAGGCGCCGATGACCTGACGCTGTTGATACTCCGAAGGAATCAAGAGACCCCTACGATTTCCCCACCCAGAAATCCTCGCAGAAGGAACCGCAGGACACTCTAGCGACAGCTAAATAACGGACATCGGCAACAGGCCCTTCGAGAGAACACTCATTTCCTCTAGTTAAAATTGTCTAAATGTCTAATTAGAGGATAGATTTAATTAAATCTTGGCAGTACTTACTTGTAGGAAATTAATGTGCCAACAATTTATCGAAATTATGGCAATTTTTCCCACAATGTGATTGAAATATTAAATTTAATTTTCGTGTTTGTGCAGAACCAAAATGGATATTGAATTCATTCACAAATTTTCTACATCTCTTCCGTCAAGAAAAGGACTTGGATAAATGTGGCTTTTTTTTCTCTTAACCGATACAATTGTTGTCAGTTAGGGGCAAGGGTTGCTCAGTCGGTAGCTCGCTAGGCTCGTAATCTGAAGTTACCAGGTTCGAGTCCCAGTTGGGACAGCGTCGAAATTTATCTCCACAAAACTCCCGACCTGCTCACGATCAGTTCGGGACACTGACGGACTTGGAAAGGCTGCCGTCCGTTGGATAAAACGTTAAGCTATGGCCCGGGTATGGGAGCTATAGCTTAACGCTGGATGATTAACATTATAACTATCAGGCTGGATGGCCTTGATGGGAGGCTACCATCCCGTCTGTCCCAACAACTGTCTAGTGGGTCCCCTCCCCCAACTTTTTCTGAACCTTCGAGGTCCTTTCGACGTGGCCATTTAGCCCCTTTTGTGCGAAAAATGTGCAGCTCAGAGATAAAACTCAACCCATTATCAGTTAGTGAAGGTAAGAAAGCACAACGCAACAATATTATTGACACGTTAATTGCCTCTCCAACTTAGGGGTGTGCGTAAGACTAGAACTCGTCAAATTAGAGGTATTTGAATTGAACAAACAAAGTTTGAATTTGTCGACAGCCGAGGCCGCTTTAATATACGCATTCCAAAAGTTAAAATAATAAAAATTCCATTGGAACGACGGAGAAACAAGGTTTTATCATTATTGCTGTTTAACATTCACTGTTTTCAATTGTTTTCCGGGAAAAATTTCGAGGATTTCGAACATTTTGTGTTGAGAGTGGGGGAGAGCTTGAAGAGTATTAAAAATATATTTTAATATATAAAAATATAATTTAATATATTTTTGAAAAGTTATAACACAAGTATAAATTAATATGAAATACTATACACTGTTTTATAGTATAAAGAATGTAAAAAATAATATAAATAACGTTACAAAAGTTAACCATATCACCTTCAGAGAAGTTTTATAACCAACTCTAAATCTGAATCATGCCTTCAAAGGTTCAGTATCTCGATTTCAGTCTTTTCTTTTGGTGTCGACACTATAAAATATAGTCCAGTCGTAAATAGGGTAAAGAAATATGTCACCAACGTGAATATTAAAAAAACTGCAACAAACAGACTCTCAAAGAAAATAAATAAATTTTATAAAGATAAATAATTAAATTTCATTTTTATACTGATGAAAAAGTTGTGGGAAAAAACGTCATTGGTTGCACACAAAAAGCTAATCAATTGTCACTTATTCCACAAGACTTAGAATCAAGACCACTGTCATAGTTCTCATTAATAAGCTTTAAGGAGAGTGTTCATAAAGTTATTGACCCGGATCTATTGATTAGCACTCGTTCCTCCGAAGTTAACGAGCTATGATTTGTTTGAAAGCTTGTCGAAGCTTCTCATTGCATGTTAAAAACAAAGGTGGTGTCATTATTTTTTCTATTCGCTGGCGACGCGTAAAGTTCCGTCTGAAAAATATATATGTTGTTTCTGGGTGCGGCGAGTTTTTCGAAAGTCAATTGTTAAAAAATCAGTTCTTCGAAAGTCAATTGTTCGAATGATGAGTTTTTCCAATGGTTAAATTTTCTGAATTCAATTTTTCGAATAACAACTTTTACAAATAACGAATTTTTCGAACGACAGTCTCCCGAATCACGAATTTTTCGAAAACGGAATTTTTTTCGAAAAACAAGGACCCTTTTATTTATTGTGAAATAATCTTTTTGTTTGTTGTTGTTAGAGATAAATTAAAAATTCTTTTTGGGTTGGATAGTTAATTGATGAAACATTATAATTCACAGTTTCAAAATTTTCCAATAGCTTCAATTGCGTCCTCCAACGGTGGAATATTTTGAAAATGACAAAATTTTAAGCAAATATTATAAACGATTTATTTATGATGGAAATTTGAAATGTTGGTGGTGGTGTGCACGCTTAAGGCATTTCACAGATAGCAATGCTTCGGCTTTTTACAGGGGGAGGAGGAAAGCAACTCTCTTGCTTTTAGACATAAATGAAATTTTTTTTTTTCTCTCGTTTACTAAGGCCGAATATAGAAAAAGTGAAAGTAGGTGGTGAAGTAATTCTAGTTCGGGGTTTAAAGTAGTTGTATAATAGATATATTTGTATTAAATATGTATAATTATAATATTTGTATTAAAGTAGTTGTTAAGTTTAAATTCGTTGCATAATATTTGTATTAAAGTAGTTGTTAGGTTTAAATTAGTTGTATAATAGTTGTATTAAAGTAGTTGTAAGGTTTAAATTCGTTGTATAATAGTTGTATTAAAGTAGTTTTTAGGTTTAAATTAGTTGTATTATAGTTGTATTAAAGTAGTTGTTAGGTTTAAATTAGTTGTATAATAGTTGTATTAAAGTAGTTTTTAGGTTTAAATTAGTTGTATTATAGTTGTATTAAAGTAGTTGTTAGGTTTAAATTAGTTGTATAATAGTTGTATTAAAGTAGTTGCTAGGTTTAAAGTAGTTGTATAATAGTTGTATACCTGGAAAATGTTTCTAACTCTTTAAAACCCTAATTTAATTTTAGGTTGCTTCATTATTAGGAATAGTTGAAATAATAAAGCTCCGAGAATATTTCGGTTTTGAAAATATTTTTTCATAATCTAAATCTGATAATATTTATGTCAAACATGTTTAATAAAAATTTTAAAATATTTCGAAATTTTTCAAGTTGTTATTTAATATATGTGAACCCAGTAGGTGTATGCACCACTACTTAAGTGACACTCAGTGTCCACTTTAAAATAGAAATATACCTATATTGTGTCAATGGGGAGACAAATTCTAAACTATAATAATGTAAATTTTAATAACATTATTATCATTATATACCTATGCTAACTTTTTATGGAAAAAATGTGATTGAAGATACAGTTCTGAATGTAATCGATTTGGATTTTGAACATTCCTTACTCATTACCAAAAGAACTAGTCAAGCAGAATTATTTAAACATTGTCAACAAGGTTATCAAATTACTGATCTCAAAAGTGAGTTTCAATTTAAATATTAGGACAACAAATTTTCAACTATTTTTCTGCTGAATATTTCAATTTTGTCAGATTCAGAATTTTATGTTTTCGAAATAAATTCTGATAACTTTTTAAATACCGAACAAATTCTGTTTAAATATATAGAATTAAGATATATCTTCTGTAATATTTTTCATAAAATGTTTTCTGAAGAAATTTGCAGAGCTTCAAATTTGATTTTTAAAGTGTTTTTTGGAATCATTTGAAGATAAATGAAATAAGATATATCGGTCCTACTATGAGCACACAGCTTAACACACGTCCAGCAACACACGTCAACAGCAGCAACACACGTCCATACTAGTCCCTGTCCCTATTTGCCCGAATTTTTCGAACGACAGTTTCCGGAATAATGAATTTTCGAAAAACAAGGGCCCGTCTACTTATTGTGTAAGAAACTTATTTTGTGTCGTTAGAGATAAATTAAAAATTATTTTTCGGTTGGATAGTTATTGATGAAATATGATAATTCCCTGACCGGAACAGTCAGGGGAACCGTCGGCGAATAATGAATGAACCGTCGAGCGAAATGTAAACAGGTTGAAGGTCAGTCCCCAATGTTGCCGCAAAATGATGTCTAGTGTTGGAATCGTTAACCAAAGTATGGAAATCGTATATACTTTGAAACATTTGAGTTAATCTTGGCCACAAATTTTAAATGCTTGCTTTCAAAGAGAACGAAATTTTTATTTTCAGCTTTTAGCACCCTCTAACAGCGGAATTTCAAAGTACATAGCGATCGGGAAATTGCAAGGAATGTAATTTTACTTTTACTGATAACTATTAAAGGCAAAAAGAATTCTTCCTTTATCTCATAAAACTAAATTTTAGAGTTTTCCCATTCCCTTGGGGTAAGGGAGCAAAGCATTGCAGCCAAATGTACATGATCTTTGTACATGACACTACGTCAAAATTTCAAATGTCGATCATAAATATATCGTTTCCAATATTCATTAAAATTTTAGCAATCCTACTATTAGAGGAAGTTATAGAAAGTTTTTATTTCAGCCTTTAGCACTCTCTGACAGTGGAAATTTCAACTAATGGATGATTGGGATTTTGAAAATATTGATATTTTATTAGTACTGCGGCCGACCCCTTTGAGAATATTAATCGAAACAATGGAAAAAATATATAAATATATATTTAACTTATTTTTAAAGAAAGTTTGTGCAAATAATTAAAACACAGGGAAAAATTGTACAGTGGAATGGCAATCTGGCTAGATCTTGCCCCCCTCCTCCCAATTTGCATTACTTGACCAACCACCTTCACTTTTTCTGTATTCAGCCCTATTAGTAAACGAGAGAAAAAAAAAATCATTTATGTCTAAAAACAACAGAGTTGCTCCCCCATCCCCCCTGTAAGGAGACGAAGCACTGCTCTCAGTGAAATGTCTTAAGCATGACACACCACCACCATTTCAAATTTTCACCGTAAATAAATCGTTTATAATATTTGCTTAAAATTTGGTAATTTCAAAAAATTCCACCGTTAGAGAACGCAATTGGGAAATTTTGAAAATGCGAATTATCATATTTCATCACTAACTATCCAACCGAAAAAGAATTTTTATCTCTAACAACACATAATACGTTTCTTACACAATACGTAGATGGGCCTTTGTTTTTCGAAAAAATCTCCGTTTTCGAAAAATTCGTCATTCCGAAAACTGTCGTTCGAGAAATTCGTCATTCGAAAATGTTGTTATTAAAAAAAATTGAAATTCGAAAAATTAGCCACTCGATAAATTCGTCATTCGGGAAACTGTCATTCGAAAAATTTGTCTTTCGAAAAGGTTGTTATTCAAAAAATTGTGTTTCGAAAAACTAGGCATTCGAAAAACTCGTCATTCCAAACAAGTGACTTTCAAACAACAGATTTTCGAAAAATTGATTTTCGAACAATTTACCTAGAGCCGTTGTTGCTATGGACGCCTAAAGATGGAAAAAGTTTTACCTTTTCACAAGGATGCAACTTGTGGACGTAAAGAAAAAAATATGCCGATTTATCATAAGTGCAGGGTGTCTCAAAAATATAGGTGCAAACGTTTAGGGGAGGTAGATAACATCTAAAGGAATGAGAATTGCATAGGAATCCATAACCGGAAACGTCATGGGAAAGTGGTAGCAGAGGTATAAGATCTGAAAGGACACAAGACAGTGATTAATGGGAAAACATTTATTGGGCATAATTATTACAAATGGCGTACTACATGACACATTTCATAATGATACAGCAGATGCTGGAAATTTGACCCATAATCGCACAAATTTTGATGCGCATGCGCAAACAAACGTTGGCCCGGTACATGTCTGTATGGGAAGCGTTCTTGATACATTCGTTAAGCGGCTCCACCGTTGTCCTCAGCTATTCCATACACTAAGTGCATGTCTGCCAGCTCCCTGTTCGAATACCTTTGCATGCTCTTCGTAAGACGACTATCGCTCGAATGAGGAAATTCGAAATTTCCCCTCTTGCGCACTGATGAACAGCGCCGCCTATTGACTTACGGTAACGTTTCCGGTTATGGGTTTCTATGCAATTCTGATTCCTTTAGATGTTATCTACCTCCCTTAAAAGCATTCTTTTATGAATGTTAATGAGATTATGATATTATTTTAGAATTTAAATGTTGCATACTTTTAATTTTAAAGCATAAACCTAAATTTATTTCAATGGCTTTATCTTCGGCGAAAGTGGACCATATTCTCCATGCTCACGTGAAATCATTGCAGTCGCCTGGCTCGTAAGCCACACTTTGCTACCATGATTATGAAAGTAACGACTATTTCTGTGGGCTGAACGAATGAGTTCTCTGTCTATGTGTTTAAGACCTTTGTTCTAGGTATTTACCATGAACACAGTGCAAATACATCAGTTTGTTCCGCAAATAGCATGCTGCATAACTATTACCAGAAAATGTTTAAATGAAATTATATTTACCTCATACATCAAATCACATGGTTATAATTTTATCTGAACGAGCAAAATTTTAATATGAGCCATGTTTCCAAAATGAAATATAGTCGCGTTTACCATTTACCCAATTAATTTTATAGGGTGTGCTAATATTAAACGTTGCCGAAGCTACTGAGCATAAACTGGAATCTCTTAGGAATCCAACTGCTTGTTTTAGTTCAGTAGAATAAGCTATTAAGAGGGTAGTCAGCCTGCATACATAGCGGTTTCGCAAGATCCTAACTTATGTTCTTGGAACTATTCTAAGTATTATACGTACATGCAAAACTGAAAAGGGAGAGTGAAATTATTCAAAGCCAGGCTTGATTTTAATTTTATTTATTAATTTAATTTTTTTTTTAATTAAGTAACATTTTCTTTCGAAACGTAACATCATTTTTTCTTCAGTCGCATGAAAACCGAGGGTGGACATAAGAACAAATTGTTAATCGTAAATGACCTTTACGCTGCCTTCACTGTGCTGATTCACATTGTAAGAGACAATGCAGACTGGAAGAAATTAACAACTATTAATAGAATAATTTTGTTGTGAAAAGAGAGATGAGAGACACATGATTTTGAAAAACAATATATCAAAAACGCAACTGAAACCCATTAGATGTATAGCTAAAATTGCTAATGAAAGATAGCATCTATAAAAAATTGGGTAAAAGAAAAACAAGATTAAAATATGCATGCATTATAATCGCTAACCTTCCTTTATCATTTCACTAATATTTGACGCAGCCTAATAAATCCGCCACTACCGATGATCTACATTCTATCTTCAAAAACTCAAAAACGATGAGAGTGATTTTAGCATTCTTTAGCAACAGTTACATTTAATGAAATGCATTCTAAAATTGGCTGTTGGAATGTTCTTCTGGATGAAGCCAGCATGACGAGCTGATGAATCCACAGCACTCGCTTTGCCAAAGGAGATTACCTACTTCCCCCCTTCTCGGCTATCCCGGCCCTCGAACTCGATGAGCCGGAGAGAAATTGACAAGCCAAGTAAATCAGCCTCTGCGTGCATTAAGAGGGAGGTTGAGAACAGGAATGATTGATTTTATTCGCCACGTTCCGCACCTGGCGCCGTTGACCAAACAATAGAGGGCGAGACGGTAGCGCATGGCAATCAATATCAGCAGTGGCGCGTGGTCAAGCTTGGTCGTCTGCATGAAATGTTGCTGTTATACTTGATTGTCCAAAGTTGGTCCACGCAGCTCATTCTCTGCTACGTGAGAGCTATTCATTTGAAGTGCATTAGGTGACTAATCTGCAGAGTCGTCATTCGACGCTACGCTGACTGGAGTGTAAATAAATACTCAGATTGCCACAATTCCGAAATATTGCTGTTTGCTTTTAATTGAGACTGAATTGACGTGCATATATGCCGCGTGACTTTTTATTTATATAATAAAAATAACAAATACGGTAAAAATTAAGAATAAATATTAAAAATAGCATAACTATTAGTGGAAGAAAAAGTGCGAAGGGAAAAGAACTGACGATGGATTCCTTTCTTATTTCTGTATTACTTTACAAATACATTGATTTTATAAGTACGGTACTTTTATTCTCATCTTTTCGGGAAAAAACACTTTTTTCAAAACAAATAAACTTGCAATTGAGCTTATCAATCATAATCATCAATCTTTTCAATTTGATATTATTCAAATCAATCTTTTTAAACCGAACTTCTCTTTAATTATCGCAATATTCAGTAGTTTAAATGCTATCATAAGTTTTGTAAATAATCAGGGATTTTGTTTGGAACTTTCCAAAAGAGAAAACAAGAAAACAATATTTAGAAAAAATCGGTTTATTAATAAAATATTTGATTTTTTCCTTTATTAAGCATTTCTGTTAGATTTCTAAAGATTAAAAAAAATTGTATTTTTAGCAACTCACTTTTTAAATTATGTTACCTCTTAGGTTAGGAACTAAAAAAATCTACGTGTTCAAATATACATAAAAAAATGCTTATTAACAAATTTGAACCATTTTGTTTTTCTACGTGATAAACTTGAAAATTTAGTTTGAATGCAAACATTTCAATGTTTATAGATACGTACAAAGCGCCGGTCCAAGATATTTTGCCTCCCCAACGACACTTACTTTTTACCGCTGTCAAGTATATTTACTTTTTGCCAATCGAAGCAACTTGATTTTTACCTACCCTAAAAACATGCATTACAACCTCAAGTGAATTTACTTTTCAGGACGTTACGACCGAATTATATCTGATTTAGCAATGCATATTTTAGGCCTCAATCAATCGTGCAATTTTCGTCATTTGAAACGATCCTTAAGGTTTTATGGCTCTAACTGAGCATATTTTTTGTCCCCACATTTCAAATAAATGCCAGCTAAACCATCAGTAACAGGTTTTCATAATTATTATGCTCGCACTTTTATTTTAAATTGAAATTAACGTAAACTCATCCAATAATAAGCATGCCGCTCTTGAAATTTCGTAGCCATTAAGTAACAGCTTCTAATGCTGTGCCAGTAGGCTGGCTCTGTATATATTTATTATATATACACAATTGTGAGCGATTGACTGAAGGCTGACTGGCTGATAGGTGTTGCGTTCCGTTTTTTTACCACTGAGCGTCACTTTTTTGCACACAGTGGGCTAAATGGCAGGTCAAAAGGACCCCGAATGCTCAGAGAAGGTTGTGGGAGGGGACCTACTTGATAGCTGTTTCAGTACAGATGGTATCCTCCCATTAAGCACATCCAGCATGTTTTGCGTGCACAGTATTTGGCTCTCCCGCACGCGGGGTCACGGTTTAACGTCCAATCCGATGAACAGCGGCCTTTATATGCCCATCTGTGTTCGCTACTGACCGTTGGCAGGGCGGGGAGTTTTGCGGAGATAACTCTCAATGCTGGCCCAGATGGGACTCGAACCTGGGAACTGCAGATTACGAGCATGGCGCGCTGCCGACTGAGCCACCTCCGCTCCACAGACAGGGAATTACGCTAATTCTAACTGTGATGCAGAAATGGTAAAGCTCTGGAAATTTGCACCTAGGGAGTAATCGGGTTGTAGATCTCGGGAAATCCCAAATATTTGTCCTCCGATCTGTCCTTCCTTGTGAAATAGAGGTTAAATGTTCAAAGAATGAGCTAAGAATGTTAGAAACGTGAAAAATGGTGTCTATGGTTATTTCGGGTTATAGATATCAGAAACGTTACCAAATTTCGGGTCTGGGAGTCCTTAGAGATCAAAGGCCAAATTTAGATCTACCAGTGCCAGAGAGATAGAAATTGGTACCTGAAAGTATTTTGAGTCATAGATCTCGGAAATGTGAAATCTTGGATGCATTGGTCCTTCGTGGTCACAGTTCAAATATAGATTTTTCCATGTGTGATGTTAGGAGGAGATGTTAGGAGAACCCGTATTTCCCTATTTACTCTTAAATTAATTATTACAATTAAACTTTACCCGTGATTCTGGGTGAAACCACATATCCGGGTTTTTTTTTTATACTAGTGCTTGAATGTGCGTCAGACTTGATCTGTGCTAAATGTGATGTTCTTCTCTGTCCGAAATGGCTATTAATAGCTGTTCTTTGGATGAAAGAAGTAAATGTCCAATGCACTAGGTAGAGGACGACGTACTATTTATTTACACTTTGTACATTCACACATATATATGTGTATATGCAATACGGGAATACCCTCGATTCTGTGGCCGTTAACTGTCTTAAAACTTTGCTGAATAAAATGGCTTTATTTGATAATCCTTGGAGATTTCTTTCAATCAGTTTATTGTAGCTTGAAAACTGTTTGGTTTTGCAGGCATTAACTTAATGAAGAACTTTTAATTTGCACTTCCCAGTGCAGAAATCGCTTTACAGACTTCAAAACTCGGTGAGAGGATATCCTAATTCCTACCTATATAACTTGGTTCACAGAGAACAGAACTCTTCTTCTTTAGGGTTTTTTAGGAAGAGTTATGGCACTTTGACACACTCAAGAAATCACTTGACCTCTCTATTTCTATGCCACCCACTTTCTGCGTTGCTAATTGCCGCACACCCTAACCCTTGCGGCTATACGAAGGGATTCGAGCAACGAAAGTGCAATAAAACCACTTGCCGGTTCTCACTACTGCAAGCATCAGGGAACAACACAGCGAGGAAACGAATGGCATTTAACGAACACCTTTTCCGTTTAAGACACTGCTGAAAACACACACATGGCAGATATATATATATACAAGGGTAATAAATGATCTAATAAAACAAAATAGAGGGGCACGACAAACCTCTCGTGATCAAGAGATTAGACAGATGCACCGTGTAAAGTGCTAAATATTGATTCCTGGGGGTACTTTGAATCGTAGATCTTAGTAAGTGTGTCAAATTTGAATGCAATGGTACTTTGAGGTCAAAAGTCAACTTTTGATATACCAGTGCTGTAGAACTAAAATTTTGCTGAATAAGAATATTTCAGGCAGTAAAACTCAGAAATAAGAGGGATTTTCAGATCCGGTGTTGAGTTCAAGGTTAAATGGGGGTCGAATTGATGGACTAGAAAGCAAGAGTTGACGAGACCACCGATTGCTTTCTAATATATTACGTTAAATGAGAGTGTCATAACTATCGGAAAGTCAGGGGAGTAAAGAGATGACCACCAGGGTGGATTTGTGATGACTTGAAAATAATAGTTTTTCAAATTAAATATATTTTTCTTTTTATTTCGCCTGTTCTAAATGTAATTTATATTTCAGAAATATTGACACTTTTACATAGTATTGAATCGTTTCTTGAACTAGAAGGACGCATATCGCCTCTGGCGCATATGAGAATCTCGAATTCAAAGAGAAAGTTTGTCCTTTATCTACTGTTTCATTCCTCAAAAGTTATAATTTGAGCTAAAGGATGATGGGAAAAATGCAAATAGTATTTCCTTAGTAATCATACAACATAAAAGTAATCGTTTTTTAATTCTTAAATCTAGAAAATTGCATTTGCCACACCTCTCTCATAAAAGTAGGTAGATTATTGCTCTCAGTAGAATATCTCTTAAAAACTACAACTAATTTTGCAATTTCTGCACTATACATATTATTTGTTAAACGATAACAGTTTTACGTTTTTTCATTTTAGTGATCAATAAATATATATATTGTTACAACAGATCAAAATGCTACAGTGAATTTATGATAAACGTGTCAGAAACGGTCACGTATTCTTCTGCGTGAGAATTACGTAACCAACTAATTGGAATGAAGAACCTATCTGAAAAAAAAAAATAGGAAAGATAGAATCGTTATGTTGTAGTTGTTGATATATGAAAGAAAACTGAATTAGTATCAGTTTATACACGATAAAGTGGTTGAAAAAGAAGCATTTTATGTGGTGAGTGCGCAGGAGGTAATTAGTTTATTAGTGTAAATCATATTGGTGAATTAATAAAAAAATAAGAATGGTTTATGCTAACGTGAAAATATGCAAGGAACATTGACGATAAAAACGAAGAGGTAAACATTAATCGAATAGACAGAGCTAGTCTTAACTTTTCTGTAGGAAGAGATTATTACTTGATGTACGATAACATTCAGTTTGTTTATAAGAATTGGTAAGGATATTCACGATAGATTCAATATTAATTTACCAACATGATTTTACTGTTCATCGAATGATATTATCTTTGTTTTGTGATTAGGGTGTGAATGTAAATAAGATAATGGGTTCTTCTGAAAGTTTATCTTTATATTGATATAGATTTTCGTACCTGTTGATTTAGTTTGTATAAATAATTTCATCCATGCTTTAATAATAATCCATGCTTAATAATCCAAGCAATAAACCATGCTAAATAATCCATTTAAATACAATCCATGCTTAATAAATTACATTGTTTTGTAATAATCAATGTAATATATTTACTTGAACTCACGCTCAGTGCTCATCCATACCATTTGTAACAATTTGGTGCCAGGAGTGTAGATAATTTATTGAATGTCTCTTATTGAAGTGTGGATGAGTTAGTAAAGCTAATGACTGAATAAATTAAAGGTGATTTAACTGCCCAAAGCAGCAAAATTAGTGACCTTACTATACAAAATAATGAATTGAGAGCTGAATTGAGAGCTGAAAATAACAAATTGGCTTCTCAAATTAGTAAGATTATTGATTAGAATAATGATCTGAATAAAAAAAAGTCAGTGGGATCACTAATCACTGTAAGGACATTAAAACCGAACTAAACAGACAATGTGATAGTCTAAAAGTTGAAATTGAAGATGCAAGATGTAATGTGAACGAAATCACTTGTGATTTTAACACAAAACTTGATACTGTTAAAAGTGATTGTGAACGCCAGTTTCAGATTTTAAGAAATTAAATGTTTTCTTCTTCTTGTGATAATGGTAATTTAAGTGACAATAATGTTTTTACACATATCGCTAGAAATGCAACTAAACCTTTTATATATATGATGTTCAATCATATTGCGTAGCATTCAAAACAAAGTTTGAAGTCATCGCTAGAGCTAATGAGTGGAATGAATTTCTGGAAGGCCAGTTTTCTTGCAGCTTCCTTAAGAAATTTTGCTGCGGAAGTTTTACAGTCTGTTCGAGAAGAAAAATAACTTGATCAAAGTCTTGTATCTGCATTAGAATCAGGTTTCGCGATAGTTATTTATAATAACACTATATGACTCAATTTATCATCATATGCAGAAGAGTGGTGAAACTTTGCAAGAACTTGCTAGTGATATTGAGCGTCTAGCTAGATTGGCTTATAGTAACTATCCAGTAGAAATTCAAGATAACTTAGTTCATTTACAATTTATTGATGCTATTGCTGACCCCTAGACTCAACAATCTCTGAGGATGTTGGAAGGTGAATCCTCAAAATCAGCTGTGGTATATGCTATGAAGTACAAGTGCTCCAGGTTTTCCTCCCGAGCGAACAAACGCACAATGAGATTTGTGAATGCAGAATAAGCTGTAAAAAGGGATAGTGTAATGCAAGAAGTAACCAAAGACATACTATCCGTTTCGAAAGAGCCGAAAGGTTCCTCTCCAAGGACTTCTACAAACATACAGTGTTAGAATTGTGACAAGACTGGACACATTGAAGCCAACTGCAAAAAGTAATGGATACAAAGTTCAAGCGTGTCTAACAGACAACAGAACTATCATAAGTCACGTTAAGGGCAAAGGTTGGCTGTTGATTTGTTGGCCAAAGGGGATGTCGCCCACGTTGTGGTGGAGTTAACACATTGGTAGCTGATGGAACCAAGAATGGAATGTCTTGCCGTATGATAGTAGAAACTGGTGCAAATGTAACTTTACTCAGAACAGACATAATAAAGCAGATAATACCTCACCCAAACTGTAATGTTACACAACCTAATATAACCATACAAACAGCCACTGGAGATGGTGCTAAAGTCCATGGAAAGATAGAACTCAACATCAGAGTAGGTAGCTCTCTGTACGCCATCCTGTTTACATCGATGACATCTACGATGGATGCATATTAGATTGATTTCCTACAGCCTACTCATCTGTTTAGCCGAATATCTGTTTTTTTTTTATCAAGTGTGACCACAGTATTAATAATGGAAGACACAGAAATCCCAGCAGAAAGTGAAATTATAGTCCATGGACATTGGGCGGAGACTTTTGGGCCCTTCCGATTGTCAATCATTGATGCCCTTGGGAAAGGAGCTTTGGCTCATGGTATCCTGGTTGCAAGGACTTTAGTCAATGTAGATAAAGAACATTTTCCTATCAGAGCGATGAACTGTAACAAATCCAATAGAATATTGAAAAAGGATGAAAAATTAGCAATATGTGAACCTGTTACTTGGGAAACAATTATAAAAACAATAGAAATTACTGAATTAAGCCAACACCATGCAGACATCCCATCTCATATTGCTGACTTATTGAGAAAAATAAAAAGAATATTAACTGAAGACCAAGTTCTTAAAGCTGAGAGCGTACTGAAAGAGATTCCCGATATTTTTTCTGCTGCATCAAATGATTATGGCCGTATTAAACTGACAGAACATAAGGTCAACATTATTGAATCTCCTCCAGTACATCTTCCAGCAAGAATGTTTCCAATGGCAAAACGGGAGGAGACAGAACAACTTATAAGAGACATGGAAGCTTGAGACATTATAGAACCATCACACAGTGCCTGGATATTACCAGTGTTTCTTGTCAAAAAAAATGTATCTACCTGATTGTGTGTTGATTATCGCAGATCAAATTATATAACAAAGAAGGACTGCTTTCCTTTACCTAGAATTGATAATACACTGAACTCTCTATCCTGGTCAGAATGATTCTCGACATTAGATTTGAAGAGCGGCTATTGGCAAGTTGAAATGCATTCTGAAGATCGTGTGAAAACAGCTTTCACTACAGGAAATGTACCTTGGCAGTTTAAAATGATGTCATTTGAACTTTGCAACTCACCTGCAACGTTTGAAAGACTAATGGAGTCGGTGCTCAAAGGCTTCTCTTAGAAGGTCTGCCTGGTTTACTTGGACGACATCATTGTTCTTTGAAGAACTTTTGAAAAACATTTGAGAAATGTTCAAGTGTTAGACAAACTTAGGGCAGCCAAGCTGAAATTGGGACCGAATAAGTGTAAACTGTTCCATCAAGAAGTTCATTACCTTGGTCATGTCATCACTACATCAGGGATTAAAACTGATCCTAGTAAGATAGAAGCTGTAAAAGACTTGCCTCCACCACAAGATGTTCATCAACTTCGTAGTTTTATTGTACTTTGCACCTATTATAGAAGATTTGTCAAGGGTTTCTCCAACATTGCAAAGGCCATTACATCATCTGACAGAGGAGAGCCAGCGGTTCATGTGGACTAACGAATGCGCAGTAGACTTCAAACATTAGAAGCAGTCTCTTTAGACAGCACCAGTGCTAGCGTACCCACAAACTGGAAAACAATTCATAATAGATACTGACGCAAGTAACACAGGAGTTATTGCATATTTTAGCAAAACTTCATCCAAACCAGAACGAAATTTTTGTGTCACACGAAAAGAACTGTTAGCAATAGTAAAAGCAATAGAATATTTTTATCATAATCTATATGGCCAAAAATTTCTTATACATACTGATCATGCTGCACTCAGGCGGTTACTAAACTTTAAAAACCCTAAAGGACAAATTTCTAGGTGGATACAGCGGTTGCAAGAGTACAATTTCTTTATCGAGCATCAAAGTGGCAAAATGGATAGGAATGGAGATATCATTTACAGACGTCCATGTATTGATAACTGTGAAATAGATAATGAAGATATAAGGTCAATTATGGATTTGATTGAAAAATCTGATATAAGACCTAATTGGAAGCAAATCTCGCGGTATAGCCCAACTACCAAAAGTTACTGGGCACAGCGGGACTCCTTCACTAGAAGTGAAAGACGGTGTATTATACAGAAGATGGGAGAATCCCATTGTACGACTGATCCGTTGGCAGATAATCCTTCCTTGCTCCCGAGTGGAACTAGTGATGAAATATATGCATGATAGTGCCACTGGAGGACACTTTCATGTTAATAAGACATTAGCAATAGCCAGGAAACGATTTCATTGGCTGAAAAGCAGTTCAGATTTTGAAAGTTGGTGTAGGCAATGTGAGGCCTGTGCAGCAAAGAAAGGTCCTACGACTAGAGGTCGGGGTAAGCTACACGTATATAACGTTGGTGCCCCTTTTGAGAGAATTGCAATTGATGCAATGGGTCCGTTTCCTAGGACTGATGGTGGAAATCGCTATTATTGGTGGTAATGGATTATTTCACGAAGTGGTCTAATGTCTATTCCATCCAAGACCAGGAACAACAGTTTCCGAGATGACAGTAAATAACTTGATTAGTAGTTGCGGAGTACTTTTGAAACTCCACTCTGACCAAGGACGGAATTTTTAATCCAATGTGTTAAAGGCATCTGCCAACTATTAGGCATTCAGAAAACCAGAACAACTCCCCTACACACTCAGTCGGATGGTATGGTTGAGAGATTAAATAGGACAATTCCACAACATCTAGCATTGTTTTTCGACGACCACCAACGTGACTGGGAGCACCATATACAACTCCTTTTGTTGGTATGCAGAACAGCAGTGCACGAGACAATAGGACAGGCACCTTCCATGATGCTCTTTGGAAGATAGTTACCTCTTCCCTGTGACTTTTATGTGGTCGCCCCGAAGCAATGCCTGTATCCACTCCGCAATACGTACAAGAATTACAACAACGACTAGAGGAAATCCATCACTCCGTTAGACATAAACAACTTAGCAAGCGAGAGAACCAAGACGAGATACGACATGAAAACAAATGGAACTGTTTTCAATCAAGGAGATCTTGTCTGGCTGTACAATCCACATACAAAGAAGAGACTTTCTTCAAAACTTCAGAAACCTTGGGAAGGTCCGTATACAGTAGTTAACAGGATTAACGACGTGGTGTATGGCATTCGTCGACAACCAAAGGGACGTTCAGCTACAAAGTTCAAGGTGACAGTTGATTGTTTCACCCCGTTTCATCGAATAACTGAAGAAGCTTCGGAATTCAGAATTGTTCGAGACGAACAAGACCTAAGGAGGAAGGGGGAAGTGTTACGACAGACAAACGTGCTACAGTAAATTTATGATAAACGTGTCATGAACGCTCGCGTAAACTTCTCCGTGAGAATTACGTAACCAACGAATTAGAACGAATAACCCAACTGAAAAATAAGAAAGAATGGTTATGTTGGAATTGTAGAAATGTGAAAGGGGTCAGTCTGTGCACGATAAATGTATAAAAAGTATGAGTATTTTATTGGTGAGTGCGCGGGAGGTAATTAGTTTTATTATTGTAACACCTACTAATGAATTAACAAAGAAAATTAGAATGGTTTACGCCTGAAATAAAATATATAAAAGGGAAATTGAGATTAAAAATTAAAAGGCAAATGTTATTCGAATAGACAGAGCTGGTCTTAACATTTCTGTAGGAAGAAATTATTACTTGACATACGATAATATTTAGTTTGTTTACAAAAATTGGTAAGGTTAATCTCGATAGATTGCATATTTGTTTGCAAACATGATTTTACTCTTCACCGAATGATATTAGTCTTGCCTTGTGATTTAGGTGTGAATAGAAATAAGATAATGGATTCTTCTGAAAGTTTATCTTTATATTGATATAGATTTTCTTGCCGGTTGACTTAGTTTGTCTAAATAATTTCATTCATGCTTTTATGATAAATTGCGTTGTTTGTAATTATCATTATCATATATTTACTTCAATTCACGCTCAGTGCTCATCCATTTAATTTGTAGCAATATCTTCATTCTATCTAACACATATTACAAACACCGCGACATACATAAGTACACATGGGTTTCACCTGATGGGCTGCATAGGAATATGATTGGTTATATATTAATTAACAGCAAATGGGCTAGTTCTGTTAGAAATACCAGGGCATATAGGGGAGCTGAAATTGGATCTGACCATTACCTTGTTAAAAGTGTCTTGCAACTTAAACTTAAAAAGTGTTGTGCTAGGGTTAAAAAATTTGCTTTTAATACTGAAGCTCTGAAAGACCCAGTTATAGCTGAAGCTTACCATGATAGGTTACTTAGTCATTATGACAGTCATGGTATGCTTACTACTGAAGTTGAGGAAGAATGGGATCATTTTAAACAGGCTTTTTTGGACACTAACAGTACTCTTTTAGGAAAAAAGGAGCAGAAAAGACAGAATTATCTGAGTGATAAGGCACTTGAGCTTATTTCGGAAAGATAGAACTGCAGGAATGTCCTTAGTCAATACCCTACTAGTACTAATAGAAAGCATTGCAGAGAACTTAATAAATGTGTAAAAGATCAGTTAGCTGCTGATAAGAATCTTTGGCTTGATGGTTTGGCTGACAAAGCCGAGGAAGCAGTTAGACAGCACAACAGCAGAGAGCTGTACCAGATAGTTAATGTTTTGTGTGGTAGAAAACGGTCAGGTATACAGGGATTGAAGGATAAACACGGTAAGGTTATACAAGGTGAGGATTCTGTCATGGCTAGGTGGGCTGAGCATTTCAGTGATATTCTAAACAATGCGGTTAGTTCTATTCCCATTGTTTGCAATGACGATAGATGCATTGGTGGCTTCAATGTTGGCCCTATAACACAATCTGAAGTTATTTTGGCTGTTTCTAAACTTAAACTTCATAAATCCCCAGGTGTAGATGAAATTTCTACAGAAAAAATGTAATGTTCTGGAAATGTTTCGGTTACCACTTGGATGACTGAAATTCTGAATATCTTTTATGATAAAGGCTTGGTTCCTAAGGATTTTACCAGAGCTATTGTTATCCCCATTTTCAAAAAAGGTGATCGCAGTTCTTGTGATAACTATAGGGGTACAGCCTACTCTCTGTTCTAGGTAAAGTTCTTTCCATGATTGTGCTTAATAAAATTAAAAATCTGGTTGACAGTCAATTGCGTGATGAGCAATGTGGATTCAGAAGTGGTAGGGGATGTGTAGATCAGATATTTTCACTTAGGCAGATTCTTGAGAAATGTTTATAGTTTCAGAAACCTTTGGTTGCTAGCTTTGTTGATTTCAAAAAGGCTTTCGACTCTGTTGATCGTCATAATTTGTGGTTGATTGTGAAATCATATGGTGTACCAGACAAGTTAGTTAATCTAATTAAAGCTCTCTATAATAACACTGAGTCGTGTGTGAGAGTTGGTAAGGCTTGTAGCAATTGGTTTAGCATTACTTCTGGTGTTCGACAAGGGTGCATTTTGTCTCCTTTTCTCTTTCGCTTGGTTATTGATTTTGTTATGCGAAATTCACTTCAAGGGAAATATTTTGGTATTAAATGGACTGGAGATACGAAAATTTCTGATTTAGATTAGGCTGATGATTTAGCCCTTTTTGGCAAACGATGTGGATGAGATGAACTCTTTCATTCGAGCCGTTGATGAGACTGGTAGTAGAGTAGGTTTGGTTATAAACAGAGAGAAAACTAAAGTGATGAAAATTGGTCAGGCAGGCTGTGATTCAGTTAATCTGAATGGTTGCAGTCTTGAGCAGGTGTCACAGTTTAATTATCTTGGGATCTATGTAACAGAAAATGGTGATGTGCGGCATGAGATTAACAGACGAATAGGGATTGCTGCCGGGACTTTTAAGAATCTATGGAGCATGTGGAGAAATAGGCGTTTACACCTAAAGACTAAAATTAGACTGTATAATAGTTTGGTTCTTTCTAGGGTTAGTTATGGTAGTGAAACTTTGACATTTTGTAAACAAGATAACAGGAAACATAGATGCTTTTGATTCCAGATGCTTACGCAGTATCTTGGGCATTAGGTGGTTCAACTTTGTAACTAATGATGAGGTTAGGCAAAGGAGTTTGCAACCTCCTTTAAGCAGCATATTGTGCAGAGAGAGACTCCGTTGGTTTGGCCATGTTGCTTGTATGAATAATTATAGATTGGCGAATAGGGTTATGAACAGTGTGCCTAAAGGCCTCAGAAAGAAGGGGAGACCTAGGATGCGGTGGGCAGACAATGTCAAACAGGACCTTGTTGGAATTGGTGTGCAGTGGCCAGATGCAGTAGATGTAGCTCAGGATAGACTTGCTTGGAGAACTAAATTGCACGGTCTGGTTGGACCTCCGTAGCCCATGGCTGCTTGATGATGATGATGATGATGATGATGATGATGATGATGATGATGATGATGATGATGATGATGATGATGATGATGATGATGATGAATATCTTCATTGAATATAAGGCTGAAAGCTAAATTGAGAGCTTAGGAATTAAGTACTAAATATAGGTAAGGTTCTATTTTTTTTGCTTTGTTTTAGTTTTGTATTATCAACGGAAATCTTAAGTTTTGATATAACCCCGCACTCAAGAAAATGTTCTATAAGTGCGATAATCTTGCCAAACGCAAGAAAATATATGTACCGGCTTTGATTGACAATGGTATCTACAAGCGTACAGTTAATATACTGAATAAAAGTGTTATAGAACAGACATATAGCCTAAATGTAAGCTGCAAAGGTTTAGTCATTCCATAGAATAGTGACAGTATTAATATAATCTAAACTTAAAATACTGAGAATTTAATTGTCATTAATAGAAAGGGAGCATAGAAAAGAAATAAGTTTTAAGAAAGGTAAAAATTTTTGGAGAAAAAAAAAGGTTTTATTTAGAACTTATGACTGGAATTAGAAAAGCCATACATATGAGCTCGTGATCAAGATAATTGGACAGATATTCCGAATTTTGACCGTTTTTGACACAGCTCTTTCTCATTTACGCAATAGTTGCATTCCCAAGAAGGGTGGCGTAACTCGAATTTTTTTCCCGGGCAATTACCCTGTAAACGGTGGCTGTTTACACGAACATTTTGCCTACATTCACTTTTTTACGCGAAATAACCTGTTTTTGCAGTTTATTTAGAAAATATTATTATTAATAATAAGTTATAAGCATAATATTATTATTTATAGGTATTATTTATTGTTAATGTTTGCTCACCCTGTTGATCCAGTGGGAATGAAGCTAATGAAACAAGATGTTTCTCAAACTCTTCCTCTGTGACTTTTGATTCCAATTTAAATATTTTTTTTTATCTTATTCTAAAGAAATTTAGTAATTTATTCGAAAATGCATTTGTTTTCGGTTATTTGTATTGCTTTCTGGATTTCACTCTTTTATTTTTTTATGCAAAGTATGCATTTCAATTTATTTTAACAATCTTACTGAGAAAAAAGTTGAGGATATATATTGTTCATTTGTTTCTGTTTAAGCCACAGTTCAAAGGTATCACGTTTCGAAATCTGTGTGTATAAATAGTCTAAACAGAAAAATATCTGTGTAATAAACGTATATATGTGTAAATAAAAAAATAAAATATTCATGTAAAAAAGTATTGTACCAAAAAATAAAAAAGAAATATTATGAAAATATAGCTTTGATGCGATGATTGTTGGCACCGAATTCTTTCACGTTGAGTTTTTTGTCAGAAATTGTGTATCTTTGAGTTCTAAAATATAAAATAATTTTCTTCGTGTATTAACATAATACAATAATCCATTTAGAACACCAACAAGGTTTGAATAAATTATGTATTTTCAAAGTAAAGTGATGTTAATAAAGACCCAACTTTGTCTCCTTTCTAACAGATTTTTCTGCTCTTATACACAGTTTTTAATTATCAAAATGAATAATACGAGAGCTTAATTGACATCATTAAACTGACAAAGATTAAAGTCAAGATTTCCATGTTTTACTGTAGTAAAAGTAAGGTTTCAGTCCTCTCTTTAACGAGGCAAATCGCAAAGCAAGTTAAATCTAAAACATAAAAAAGTTGTAAAATATTTTATGAGAAAGGGGGGAACATTAATTTTTCTTAAGGTAATAAAAAATCCCTTTTTCTGAAATTTCATTTTATTAGTAAAGTGTATTTTGATTCTGCCTTGGGACAGTCTGAAGAACAAAATTTTTAATCTCGTTAAACTTCCATTGACTCATTTCTCTTTATGTAGAAAACCATAACCTGTGCACATTAAAGAATGTATATGTATGCTGTCTGCATGGTCTTAGCAGAGGCTTCCATCTTTCTCCTATCAGCTATCCAACGACCTTCCCTTTGGATAAAACCTACTAAGGGAGTAGAGTGTTTTCCTTCTGTACTTACCTCTGATCCCTCGTATCGGTGATAAAAATTTGAAAAGTACTAACCTCATTATTATTATATACTCATTTATCTGTAAAATCGCATTGTCAGTGCATGACATTTTAATAACGCCCATAAAAATCGATAACACACAGATTCTCATGAATCAAAATTTAATTTGGATTTCTGAAATCGACAGGAAATGATGAAAGCGGACAAAATGACATCTAAGATTTCAAAAATCCTCCTTGACGCTCTATAGGATTTTCACTGCTCTTGGCTGAGGTCTCTGATTCATGCTGTTAACACTCCATTAGTAAGATGACAGCTTTATTAGCTTAAGGGCTGCTCCGTTGAAAGCAGTTTTTTGGGTTAATAAAACGATTATCGGTCTCCCTCCAGAGCTGATGGGTAATCAGAAATGTCTCACGTGGCGATGTTCCGTAAAAAAGGTCTTCAACTAATTTGATTTCTATGAGCCTTTTTATGTCACGGATTGCTAGTTCTCTCTCTCTCTTTTTTTTGAGGGGTAGGTGATGGGGTGGGGCGAACGGCAATCTGCATATTGCCTCTGTTTTCCTTATGTATTCTTCCTTTAATGCTTTTTATTTTAGAAGCCGTATTGGAATGAAAAATGATAAAGAAACTGTGGTAAGCTTTTATGGACGTAGTTTGCTAACTACTGACATCAAGGATATTATCAATTCTTCTATGCAGTACAATGATGGTGCCCCAAAAATTATATTCTAGATCCGGGCTATCTATATAATATGTTTTCGAAAGTTGCTTCCAACATATACATAAGTTGGGAAAAGTGTTGTTCCAAATTAAAAATAACAATAGGAATTTTTTGGGAAAAAAATACTCATATTCTAAAGCTGAAACAGCTAGCAAGCTAAAATCTAGAACCTCCATTATCCATATGTTTTATTATTTTTATATGCATTGGCTCTTTAAATGTTCAATTTAAGATAATGTTAAATAGAAGTTAAGCAAAGAAGACACACATAGCAAGTTTGACCATTAAATATCTTGAGGAAGAAACTATCTGTCGAGTGGGATTGCCAACATTCTCTCTTGATCTTAACCCAATAGAGCACATATGGGATGCCCTGGAGAGACGTATTGCCGCTTTCCATGCTCCTCCTCAAACCACTCAGGACCTCAGGGCCTCTCTTATTGTTACGTGGATTTTATTGACCTTCCTTTCTCTGGATAAATTTACTGAATGCATGAATCGATGTTGTCAGGCTAGTATTAGTACTAGAAGGGTCACATCTCCTATTGAATATCTTGATTGTTAACTTTATTCGTTATTTTAGGATGCCAATATATAAAGAAGAAAATTTGTTGTGCGCTTGTTTGTGTATCCGCTTATGTACTTAGCCCAATAAAGAACCAGTAGCACCAAACTTTGCATGAACTTCAGCCAAGAGCTGTGAAAATCCTATAGAACGTCAAAGAGAATTTTTGCAATGTTAGGTGTCATTTCGTCTACTTTCATCATTTCCTGTCGATTTCAGAAATCCAAATTAAACTTCGATTTATGAGAATCTGTATGTTCTTCATTTTTATGGGCTTTATTAAAAATCACGCATTGACAATTCAGCAAGGGAAAAAATTATAAGCTATGAGTGAACCTTTTAGGGTCAGCAAAACTGGTGTTGACTGGGCTGAATTTCTCCAAATTTCCATAGACTTAGCATTAGCGTTCGGTGAAAATGATTCTTGAAATAAAAAATGGTTCAATCAAGTTCTTTTTGGTTTTGGGTGATAAAACATATTTCATAAATGTGTAAATAATACGAGAGTTTCATGGACATTGACGTTCGAAAGCATACCATGAGGGCACGAAATCCTTTTTATAAATAAATCTTTTGAAACCTAAGGAAAATACTACAGATAACTTGAAAAAATATATTTTTATTACTCGTATTTTATTAAAATATTCATTAAACAAATAAAGTTATATCTAATAAAATACGTTAATCAATAACTCTATCAAATAGCAAACATTTTTCTTTTTCAATGTAGAATGCATCCTTATCACGTACACATATTTTGTACCAACTTACTCCCACCATACACAATTTGTCCATATTTAATTTTCTATTTCTAAAGAGTTATCTATGCTTAGCAAATTGACATATTTGGTAATATTGTGCACTTGGTCACTTTTTTTTTAACTTTGATTGCATATTTTTTTATAACTTTTTCTTTTAATCTAGTTAGGAACACTATTATTCTTGGATGTTACTTGCTATCAAATATCAAACAACCAACTTGTTATTATCTAGTCATTTAAAACTACATAATATAATCTAGTTTTAAATTTATAATCTAGTTATAAATTCATCAGTAAGTGGCGACGTATGCAATATCTTGTATAGTTAGTGACATTTAATATATTGCAATATTATTAAAAGTGGTGATAAACTACAAAATTAATTTATTAATTTTTATTGAAAAATTATTTAATTAATTTTATTGACTCTCTTGATCTTAATTTCTTGTTTTTGTAGTGAAAGCTCATAACGATGTTTGAAATAAGTGTTTTTAGTTCTAATTAATCGTAACTAGTTCTTAATAGCAACCGTTATTTGTAACCGTGTACAATACACCTTGACCTATTAGGCCATTTTACACGAGCCTTGCCTATTAGTGACGTAACAACTAAGTGACTATTCACATAGATTGATGACATTTTAACACTTTTTGAGCAATTTATATTTCGACTCTAAATTTTATACTTTTTGATTTTCTATAACTACCCAAAGAAGTAAATGCTTGATCTCAAGTCTCACATAAAGATCCCTCCTCCCTTGACACTCTGCATTGCTTAAAGAAACATAAAGTCCTTATCTTTACCGCAGCAGATTTCGAAAATGATGATCCTTTTTGTTGGGGAGGAGGTGGCTCGGTCTGTTGCACCCGAGGTCATAATCTTCAGGTTCGAGTCCCACCTCAGCCTGCTTTGTGATATATCAACGCCAAATTCCCTACCACGCCCTCGTTCAGTAGAAGACACCAATGGGCTTGGAAATACCACCGTCCATCGGATAGGTCGTTAAGCCATGGTCCCGTTTTTGGGAGAGAGCCATACTCTTTGCACGTTAAAGAACACGCTAGACGGCGTTGACAGGATGATGCCATCTGTTTCCTAAGAGCTTCCAAGCAGATCCCCTTCCCTAAACTTTTTCTGATCCTTCGAGATCCTTGTGACCTGGCCATTTAGACTATTGTTTGTAAAAAAAGTGTCGCTCCAAGGTAAAACAACACAATCCGAATCATTTATGCAACAATCTTATATAAATATTAGCCGTAATTACAAACTGGTTACTTTGCTTATACTAATATTGGGTAGAGCTGATTTTGGATACTCTTGATAGTGTTACTAAGTTTTATGTTTTTATTTAGCTTAAACTTGATTATAGGGATATAAGAATAAAACTTGATTGAAAGGACCCGTTAACAGAGTTCAACCCCGTAAATTTCCTGAACCAAAAATAAATGAGAATTAACTACGCAAACGGTTACAGATCCTAGTTGCGAACGATTACAGATCCAGTTATATCTAAAATGATAGTTACTTTTGTGGGAAATATTAATGAGCTAGGCCAAATTATATTCCCTTCTTTCTGTTTCACAAAAGAGGTGGAGGAAAATCACTAACTGAACAGATCTTATTGAGTTTTGTGTATAATGGAAGATTATTGCATTGGGTGTGTTATTTACTCTATATTAAAACCCAAAGCAGGCCGGATAAATCTTCCAGAAGCTTATGATATGGATATATTTTATCTATATAAATGTTAAATAGCAGGAAAACGTTTTTTTTTAGCAAAGTTTTCTTTAAATTTATACAAATATAATTAACTTTTCATGGAACTATGGCATAACTACTGTATACTGAATAATGCATTAAAATAACAAAACATTTTTCATAATCGTTAGCATCATGGAAATCAACTTTCCAAATGTAAATCAAAGCTTGGCATCACTTATTTTACCCAATGTAATCCTCTACGATACAATGCAACATAAGCTTACCATAAACAATGTAATCCTCTACGATACAATGCAATATAAGCTTACCATAAGTTCTTCGGGAAAACCAAATCGAAATGTTTTTAAAGATTTTGACTATCCACAAATTCTTACAAAGTGAACCAAACAAGTGTAGTTATCAAACTCTAAAATATAAATATCACCCCACTTTTCACGAACTTATCATAAAAGATATGCATATTACCACAGGGAAAAGATTTCATGAGTGTATCACTGGGATGCTAGATTGCAAACAGTCTTTTAAATAAAAACAAAATTCAGTTCTTAAATTGCCATTTAATCGACAAAAAATGGGTAAAAAAATTCAGCGTTTCCAATGCATTCTACATTAAGTAGTAGTCGGCTAGGAAATTCCCATTGCCACTGGACATGCTACTATGAATTTTATTATTCCTGCTGCAGACAGAATTGTTTGCTTGTGTTACGCCTCTTTCAATTTGCGTTATGCAAGACCAGGGGTGATATTACAAATATATTTAAACACAGTAAGGTAATATAAATTAATATTTAAATCAAAAATATAAATTAATATTTAAATCAAAAATAAAAATTAATATTTAAATCAAAAATATAAATTAATATTTAAATCAAAATTATAAATTAATATTTAAATCAAAATTATAAATCAATATATAAATCAAAAATTTGTGTGCAAGAGTGCGTAAGGAATGTACATGCCTGAAAGTTCCCTTTTATTCCTAAATGAACTAAACTATACATATATTATAAAATTGCTTACCAAATGATATGAGTTGTTGTGCAAATCGTTCATCAAATAATTCTAATAATTTCCAAATCATTTGTTGATTTTTAGAAATTGTTGGTGTGATCTGTCGTTTGATGCAGCTGTCACAAGCTAAATAATGCCCCTGTCTGAGCAATGATTTGATATCACTCGTAGTTATTATTGAACTATATATAAATAGATAAATCTCAATGTCGGCACAGTTGGCACTCGAAAAAGCCAATTAGGAAGTTGTAGGAAATCAGTTATTTAGAAAGAAGAAGGAAAAGAAAACACTAATTGAAAAAGAAGGAATGCGCAGGAAAAATGGAAAAAGAGGTTAATGACTACAAAGAAAATAACAGGTTATAACAGAACTTCGCTAGCTATGATTCAGAATTTAACTCATGCAACCATGTTTATTCGTAAGATTTGTAGCATGTCAGCATCAATGATGCGACGTAATGCTATTATTCTTTATTCGTGGTCCATAAACTGTAGACTTAAGGTAACCCCAAAGGAAAAGGCTCAGTGTTATCAAGTGACTTAGGTTACACGAAACTGGACAACCGTGAACGATACAATTGCTTTCGAAAGTGATCAACCATTGCAATGGGCGTTGGCAGAAATTTTGTGCGTGGGGTGGGGAGGGGGAAATTAATGTTTCAACACAGAAATATTTATGTCGAGTAGTTCATTAACGACTACAGTTGCAAATAAGAAGTTGTTTTTTTTTTTTTTTTGTTAGTCTCCGATGCTGTAATGCCCGGTCATTCGAGCCCTCTATCTCTGTAAAAAATAAAAGAAAGTTAGGTAAAAGTTTACAATCACTGGTTTATGTTCTTATGACGCTTAGTTTTCTTTGGCCATTATGAGCTTATTTTGAAATTTGTAGAATTTTCTCTCGTGATTCTTAAAGTAGTAGATTTTGGATGTTTCCGTTTGAAATCGTTCACCTAAAATGATTTTAAAGGTTTGGTTGAGTATATTTGTATGTTTTTTTAATAACATTAGTTTTTCTTTGACCTGGTGCTTTATTAATCTTTTCGCTTTGGTTAGCTTAATTTTAACTATAGTAATAAGTTTGTTAGTTTCTTCTGATTACCGAAGTTAATAAGTGTATTTCCATTTATGTATCAAATAAGAAATCATGCATATAAGCCATCATATAATAAATAATACACTAAAGGATTACTGAAAACAAAACAAGACTTATTATCCAAAATACATGCAGAAGCGTTTTCTAGTGATAATAGATAAAGATAAATTATATACTTTAGAAAATAAAAGGAAACGTGAAAAAATAAGTTTCAGATCTAGCTAGAGAGAAAAAAAAAAACATAAATGTTTGATGAAGTTATTTAGCATAAATTAAACTATTGCTATCTTTTCCCAAAGGGGTAACTTCCCTTCTTGCTACCCCAACACTGCCGACGTACATGATGCCCCATTGATGCATTATATTTACTCTTATTGTTTTCTCCTCACAAAATGTTTCTTCCCCGGATGCGAAATAAAATATTTGTTTGATCCAATAATTAGATGCGAAAGAATTCAATGGGAGGTAAGCTTTTTTGGTGCAAAATAAATCTGAACAAGTTCACATTTTACTAATCTATTATGTATTTTAGGGAGTTTGTCTTTCACTTATCTTAATACAGACCGCATACACATATAACATTCTAATATAAAGACTTCTAACACAAATTACGTCTGAACAATAAACCTGATTTCCAGTTGGATGACATTAACAGAAGTCATCAAATATTTGTGTATAGCAATTGAAAAATATATTAATAACTGAACTAACCGATTACTATTCATGATAAATTGGAACTTGAATATTAGCGTGCAGTTAAGTGCAGTATTCGAACAAAATTCTGCTTAACAATGACGAATACTGTAGTAAATTGAAAAATATATGATTTAACACAAATTGCGCTTGAACGATAAAGCTTATTAGCAATTGGAAGGCATGAACAGAAGTCAGGAAACATTCGCGTACAACAATTTAAATATATATTAATAATTGAAAGCAACAGATTACCTTTCATGATAGTTGTAACTTGAAAGTTAGCGTGCAGTTAAATGAAGTATTTCGACAAACTTCTGTGTGACAACGAGGAATACGGTCTTTAGGCATACCCAAAAATATGATCAAAGCAGGCTAAGTAAGAAAGCAATGCAGAAAACAAATATCTAGTCAAATACGAAACCGTAAAACATGCTCAAGCGTCTATATGTTCTAGCTATGCAGTTAATCTTTAACTCAAAGTTGGTGTTACGCCAACACAAATTTATGACAAGACTAAAAGTCTTTTATTAAAATGTCTGCCTGATGTAAGCCTAGTTTCACGAGCTTTCCGATATTTCAGAAAACATTTGAAGTCGCTTGTAGATGAAATCGTCATCTGAGGTGATTAAGATTTGATTTCATGGTATTCCTATTTGAACACGGTGTTGATCATGATGATAACTGCCACCAAGGTTTTAGTACCTTAATCCAGTGTTTCTCAACGGTTTTATCTTGGCAACACACTTTTGCAACAGTCCATTTGCAACGATAGACGTAGCAACAAGTCATTTTTTATTTTTACTTTATTATATACTTTTTATGTTCAATATCTGTTATATTTAGTTTATTTAAACAAAAGCGTGGGTCATCGTTTAGATTTATTTCCACAAAACTCCCCATTCTGCCCTCCGTCAGCAGAAAACGCCGATGGGCTTGGAAATGTTGTTGAATCGTAAGTGGGACATTAAGACGTGGCCCTCATGTGGGGGAGAGCCACACACTGTGCACGTTAAAGAATACTCTGGATGGACTTGACGGGAGGCTACCATATGTATTCTGTCCAATCTTCTCTGTGCCCTTGGGGATCCTTGTGACCTGGCCATTTAGCTCATTGTGTGTCAAAACATTGACGCTCACAGGTAAAACAACACAAACAAAACCGAAAATTAAATTTTACTAAATGCCTTAACTGGTATAGTAGTTAGGGAGCTAGCCACTGTTCCAGCAAGACAAATTTTTTGTGTTGTGTTAACTCTAACTGAGGCAGTGATCAGCAGTGACTTTAGTCTTAGTAGAGCATATCCTTGTATGGAAAGGCCAGTAAAAGCTAGATGCAGCTTCTACGATTCTTCTCTGTCCCAATGTTGCAAATAAAAGAACCTCAACATTTGATTAAAAATAAAATGGTAATAACAACTGTATAAAGTAAAGTTGTAAAGTAGTACAAATTATTATACGGTGTGTGTGTGTGTGCGCGTTTTATTTTTTTTGAAATTTTTACGACACACTTGGACTTTGAAAGCAATACACTACTAGGTCGCGGCATACGAATTGAGGATCACTGCCCTAACCCATGACGACATAGTTTTGGAATATTTACTTGCTTAATGGCGCCTAGAGGAAAGTGAACTTCATTATTCTGGACTATTAGTGTCGTGGTCTTTATAACGGTCATGTGCTTTATAATGCCAAAGAAAATATTTCCCTTACAAAGAGCCAATAATTCAGAACAATACATAGTTTGTGGTCTATGATTACAGTGTTAATTTTTGCCATAAATGTCGAAGACGACAAATGTTATGTAGTCGATGCACAGCAATGAAATCGATATGCTTCTCTACATAACGCAGCATTTATAAGAAATTTATATATTTCCCTATATAATGCAACATTTATATTCAATCAATATATTTTGCTACATAATGTAGTATTTATATGTAATCGTTGCGTATTTATAAAATGTATCATTTATATGGAAGCGATAGGTATTTCTATAATGTATCATTTATATGGAAGCGATAGGTATTTCTATAATATATCATTTATATGGAAGCGATAGGTATTTCTATAATGTATCATTTACATAGACTCGATACGTTTTTCCCCAATGTAGCATATACATGGAAACTGCGTGTTTCTTTATACGTATCGATTCCAAGTAATTTTTTGTATAATACTTTTCTACGTAAGATAAAAAAGAATCAATAATTTCTATAATGTAGCATTTATATTTTGGCAAAATAAACTCTTTTAAATACTCATCACTTCATACTATACTTTAAATCATTTTTTTATATATATTTTTTTCCCAATTCCGAAATATTATTTTTTTCGTTTTTGAAGTAAAGACAAGTAAGGATTTATCTCACTTCATCATTCTCAATGTGAAAGAATAATCTACTGAAAAAAGAAAAAAAAATTTTAATTATAGAAATTATGTCTAATTTTCCAGCCGTCAAAGAGGGAAATAAAGCTCATTTCTTACAGAATGTCCATTCAGTTATTTTGGAAATATTCTTCATTTGATTTTTTCTAATTACCTGTACTGCAATTTTAGTTTTCTATTTCTGTATCTCAAGGATTTGAGTTAAAATGATCATAATTGAAAAAATAAAAGTTAGTTATGTCTTGGTGTCGGTTCCGAGCAACATCTTCTCTCTGTCATTTTTCCATCTTCCACGAACATTAACTTTTCTTCCTAAAACCTTTCTCTAATATTCATTTTTGCATGCATGAGATGTGATCAAATCAATACAATCTCTTCATGGAGAACAAGTTGCTACAAGGCGAATGAAAGCCTTCTTCGAATAACTAGTTATCCAATAGAATTTCCTAATATACAAGAAGCTGCTTAAACATATGGAATTAAAAACATCATGCTTCCTACTAGCTTGTTTACAAAAGGTTCAAGTTTCATTACGATAGCAAACTTAGAGGTCACACTTTGCATTGTGTAAATTTAAAATATTTTGCTGCATCTGCCTACCTATTCACTGTTCCCAAATTCTTAAAAGTTGTAGCAAGATTATATAAACTTTAATTTTTCTTGTGTTATACATAAACTGGTATATAACTGGTATACAACTCCCAAAATAATTCAACTGAGACATCGGCTTAAGAGCACAACCATATGAAAGAATTTTATCCTATTATAAGATATTTTCAGATCTCTAGAACTTCTACGATCGCAGTCCCCTTTTCAAAAGTTTCAGAGGTTTCGATCAACAAACTAAAGCAGACCATTTGTAATACTAAACCAGGTACTAAATCAGGTACCCGGGGCGGCGGTTGTCCCGGTCGGTAGCGCGCAAAACCATTAATCTATAGTTACCAGGTTCGAGTTCCGGTGTTGAGGTTTATCTCCGGTTCGTCCACTAATCCCCAGCCTGCCTATTTAATTTAAAAATTGAGTAAAGTAATTTTAAAAAAAATACACTCTAATATTCTGAGAATATATAAATCCTTATATCACCTAAGTGAAAGAACTGAATTATGAGAATAAATAATCAATCTGTTTAACTTCTGTCAAACCCAATTAATACTCCACACACACAAAAATTTAATTTTGTGTTTTGTAACGTATACATTCTTTTTTCCCTTAATGACATGAAAATAATTTTCTTGCAAAATTTACTATATTCTTTAGCCTGAATTACAAACAATACAATGACAACTAATTATGGAAAAAATCAGTAAATTGGGGAATATTATGAACATTTAAGGAGTATATAGGATAAAAAAAATTAAACGATAATTATGGTACAATAATATAGTATCACAGAAAAATGTCATGTAAACAAGAAATACTTAAATAATATCCCGAAAAAAATTTGGTTTCATCCTGAGTGAGTCCCACTCACAACGAAATAAAATATTTTTCACCAAATTATTTCAAGATAATTATGGTATTTTACGTATACATATAAAAAAGCTAGGTTATTCTTAGCAATATACTTTCTTTTTCTTAACAATGGGCTAAGCTCGTGACTTTTACTTGTTTTTTTATTTTATTTTTTTTCATTTCACTGGATCTTTTTAATAGTGGAAACAGCTGGTTAACCATGACATTCTTACCACTGATTACGTACCATAATCAAAATTTAAAACAACAGGGCGATTGTCGTTTTATCTCAATTGAAAACAACGAACATTTCTTACTGTGTCATCTGTGTGTTCGCCTGTGTGTGCATTTAATTTAATTCAATTTTTGTATGAAGTCATAAATGAATTTTTTTGGTTTGAATAAATATTAATAAAATATTCTGATTTGTATATCTCGAATTTTCCAACCGTTTTGAATTTTTTTAACTAATTGGCTCTAAATGAAAAAAAAAATGCAAAATATTAAATGCATATTGTAAATAATAAATTCTGAAATTTTGGTAGTAGAGCAGCTTTCACTCCCAAAGGGGTGGAAGAAAACCCGATTTTTTTTTTAAAAGATAAATGAAAAAAAAACACTTTTGTTTGAAATGTGCTAATAATGTATTACTCTTCACACGTTTCAAATATCACATTATAATGTGAATTTCTACCATTATAAGGCGCTAAATCTGAAAAACTGCAAAACCATTTTTTAGAACGCTTATTCCATATTCACTAGAGGTGACTAAGCATTTTTTTAGGTATAATAGCATGAAAAACGAATAAATCCTTCTGTATTAAGAACTCACTAATTAAAGTGCTTTCTTGCGGTTTCTCTATAGGGAAATTAGGTGAAAAACAATTTAGATTAAATTTTTTCAGTGTTATTGATTTTATTATTAAATCGTCTGTATATATTACTAGACACTCAAGGTCCTCTTGCTATATATCGTTTGGTAACAACTGCTCGGAATTATTGCCCCCCACCATTGAATTAAGACCACATTCCTCTCTGGATACGTGTAACTATTTCTTTTAAATTTACTAATAATATTATTAGAAACAATATAATTTACATATAATAAAGAAAACAGCATAATTTTGGTTTACGCAAGGCACTTTGTTACTTTTCATACTACTTTAGAATAGTATTTTAATTCAACCAGGTGAGAGAATAAAGTATTTAATCCAACAGAGGGATATTTATTTCTTAAGATTACAATTCGTTCACCAAAGTACATTACTCCGTTCCACAAATCCTAAAATCTGATACGCCACTGCTTTAGAGGTATGTGGAAAGAGTATTGTTTATATGTTCCTGATTTGAATCTATTTGAGTAGCATGAATAGTTTCTCCTTCATATACGTTGGAATTTAACCCAGTTGTAAATTTTTGTGTATACTAATTTGTTTCTTAAACTTCATTTATAGTTGGCATCTCAAAATAGTTCAGTTGTACTTTAAGAATATACACTGAGAGGCCAAAAGTCATGGGATACGTGCTTAATAACGGATTGGTCTTCCTCGAACCCTTAACAGTGCAGCCACACATCGAGGAATGGAGTCAACGAGTTCCATATACCGTTCTGCAGGGATGGCAGCCCACACATCCTGCAGTGTAGACCATTATTGTGTTGCTTTGGATGGTGCTGGATTCATGGATTGTAAGCTTGTTTCCATTGTGTCCCATAGATGCTCCAAGCGGTTCATATCGAGGGACTGTAGGGGCCAATTCATGGTGATAAAGTCCGTGGAGTGTTACTCGATCCGCCTCCTAGCAATCAAAGACTGGTGAAACACTGAATTATCTTGCTGGGATACTCTTTCACCATCTGGGTATTTGCATGAAGGTGTACAGGTGATCTGCGAGAAAGTCCACGTATCTCATTCCTGATAGCGATTGCTCCAAAGATACGAGAGAGCCAAATGTAGATCACGTGAGCATGCCCCACACCATCACAGAGCTGCCTGCAGTCTGAACATTACCTTGCAGACAGAAAGGTATCCATGGCTTCACGGGACCTCGCCACACTCTAATGCACCCGTCAGCGCGAAACAACTGGAACCTTGATTCTTGGACTATGCTACCCGACGCTACGGTCCAATTTCAATGTCTTCGGGCCCATTCCAGTCGTTGAGCTCTGTGACAACGTGTAAGCAATGGGACACGAATGGGTCTTCGGCTACCAAATCCGATGGAGAACCAAAAGCGACAGACAGTCCTTTCAGAAACGTTTTGTGTTTTGCCCGCATTCAAATTGGCAGTAATTTAATGCACTGTAGCCCGTCTGTTGGTCGTACCATTCGTGAGAGCGGACGTAAATTCCGTTCGTCAATTGCACGTGGCCATCCCATTCTCTGGTTTACGTGTGTGGAAATGCCATCAATCAATCATATGTCAAGACAACAATCAATCATGTGTCAAGACAACAAGAAGAACAATGTCAATAGTGTACTGACGCTAAACTCTTGACACCGTAGAACTGGGAAAACCGAATTCCGGCACGATCTCCGATATTACATTATTCATCCTTCTGGCACCAATGATGATGCCACGTTCAAAGTAAGACAACACATGACATGCAGTCATGCTCAATTAACAACTACTCTAAAGTGAATGTTGGATTTGTGGGCTACTGCAGCGCCATTGCGTTTGACGTTCAACTCATCGGTTACAAGTACAACGCGCTAGTTCTACTTTAATTGCTATTCCCATTACTTTTGGGCTCTCAGTGTAGGTGAAAATACATATGATCGATATTCTTTCGTCGATTACAATTCTTTGAGAAAAATTTCGGAAAGTGTATTGATTTACGGTAAACAGGATATTTCCAATCTAACAGGACTTCATTATAAGTACAGTTCGATATAAAAATGAATTTGCATCTTGATCCTTCCCTCAGTCAAATTTGGTGGAAAGAAACTATTTATAATTATGTATTGTAAACTTCTAATGGATCCCTCCACCTACTTTTAACCGTCACTTTAGGATTTCTTCCTCGGTAAGCAAAATTACATATCATCGCTCTACAGGAATTTAGAAAATGCCTCTATCTACAGTAAATGCCAATCTTGGAAATTTTACGTGGTCTTTTATCACCTTTAATATTCCTATTTTTTTATTTTTGTTAACTTTCATAATAGCTTTAGTTCATAGAAATTCTATCTGAAGCACATTTGGCTTTACAGAACATTATCGAATGACGACTAAGACTCTAGGCAATCAATGCCTATCGACCGCGAATTCAGTCGACATCCCGTTAGGCCAAAGTCTAACCTCTTTCTGAAAGAGCTCTGGAAAAGTTTTCGAGTTTGCTACTACTCATTAACTTCTGTTTCTGCTATAAAGCCTCAATGCTTCTTGGTGAGTAAAATATAAACAACGCTTTATTGAAAAGGAAAGATAATGTTAGTACCATAACTATTTTCAACATAATTAAAATAATAACTCATATAAAAATAATGTTGGCGAATAAATTACTTCCAATAAGAAGCATTCCATAAGTATATCTAATTGTTATTGGAAAATGTATTACTAAAATGTATTACATAACCGTCCCGTGGGCGAGTGGATAGCGCGCTTGGCTACTGATCTAAGGAACCTGGGTTCGAGCCCCGAATAAGGCAAGGACGTTTGTGTTGTGTTTCTGCTGAGGTCCTGCCATCCTCACAGACCTTCTACTACGACATATAAACTTACAGGCTCCTGTCAGACCTCTGTGGCAAGCAGCTGCTTGAGGTGGTATTTATCATATATTTTTATTTTTAGTAATAAAAATAAAATATGTAGTTCGAGACTTAAATTGTGTCTTATCATGGTTCTTAAGTAAATACAATATTTTAGTTTTAAGTTTTTTAAAGCCGTTGTTTAATTTTTAAGTATTCTAATCAAAAAGGACCCGTCACATCGAATTTATTAAAATGTATCCTTCTTTTGCACCAATACGTGGAATGTACCGCACAGTGGCATCATAACTGATGAGGTATGTAGGGGAGCTAAAGAGTAGACTTTAAATTTTTTATTGTAAAAAAAATGAAAATACCCCTTCAAGCAGCTGCTTGCCACAGAGGTCTGACAGGAGACTGTCAGTTTAGTTTATATGCCATGGTAGAAGGTCTGTGAGGATGGCAGAATCTCAGCAGAGAAACAACACAAACGTCCATGCCTTATCCGGGGCTCGAACCAAGGTCCCTTAGATCAGTAGCCAAGCGTGTTAACCACTCGGCCACTGGACAGTCCTGTTTAGTGTGCAACCCATGAAATTCCTATTCACGTTTTCATGTTTGGAAGATTTTCATCCAAGATTAACCCTTGATCAAATGTAACAGCAAAATTGACACAGCATAATAATCTCTTGATAATTAGTATTAATATTGGAGATTGGGTGACAAGCCTCTAGGTTGTGGTGCATCACGGTCTTAGTTGTCTTTACGCCATAAAACCTAAAATAATCAAACCAAAGACTAGGTTGGGTGAAATAAGTTTGGTCAGATTAGTACTATTACGTAAATTTACACATGAAAAATTTTTGTTATTAACTTACATTGGTAAAGAGTGAATAGAACTGGAGATACTATGAGACTGCACAGTTGAAGCTTCTCAGTCTCAGGATCACAGATATATGCCTTATCAATCACTTATCAATCATCCGATGATCTATGAAAATTTTGAAGCATCAACTGAGCAAATGACAAAACTCCCCAGTTACCAATTACATTATGCGACTGTTAACCTCAGTATAAAAAATAATATATTATATTGAAAGCTAAATACTGAATGGGGGGGATATCAAGAAATGTTAAATATAATATTTATAGATTGCCCTCCTTTGAAATTGCATTGTAACCAATAAACTTGCAGGTAAACCAAATTAGTTGTGGTGGTAGCTATACGCACACAGACGTCACTAACATCTAAACGAAAACTGGATACGTCACTAGCATCTAAACGAAAACTGGATACGTCACTAGCATCTAAACCAGTGATTCCCAACCTTTTCTGGACCATCGTCCCCTTTAGAAGAGAACAAAAATTTCATCGCCCCCCTAGTCCATAATAGTTAATTTTATATGAAATATTAAAATATTGTTGCATATTATCTGTACCTAATTTATCTGTTTATTTATCTGTTAAAATCATAAAGCAGAAATTAATAAAACGACAACCAAATGTACAATAAAATTGTTTATTAAAATTTTAAAAATAAACACAGAATCAATAAGAAATTAAAAAAAATGAGATAAACACAAAATTAATAATAAATAAAAAAAATTAATGAGATGGTTGAGGCTGGTGGAGTGTTAACAATCTGTTAATGTCGGGTTCCAATTTCGTTAACATCAATCGCAGATCGCCACGTTCAGTGATGTGTAGTCTGTTCCTCTTCTTTGACAGTAACTTAGCTACTGCACTGAATCCACGCTCAGCCATATAGGACGAAAGAAATGCGATTAAAAACTTTTGTACTATTACCCACAATCCAGGGTAGAGAACTGGTATTGAGTTTTGAAGCCAGAACTCTTGGTATCCATGTTTGAATCTTACTTTGAGTGCTTCGTTAGTCGTGAGTTCTAAGAGTTCCTCTTCCAAATTTGATGATTCTTCAGTATCTGTGTTTGCGAAAGGATCTAAAACCCAACTCGGTATATTCATGTTTAAAATATCTTGGAAACGCTCCGTAAAATCAACATGAAGAACTTCCAAGTGTTGGCAGTAAGTAAGTAAATCTTCCGGTTTTGCAGAGACTACTGATAATGTGGGAAAGTGGTTGTATTCACCTCTAATTAGATTTCGTTTGAATAGAAGAAGTTTTCCCGCAAAAAAGCAGCTATGACGTTTTTTGTTTTAATTAAATTCAACTCATCACCTTGCAATTGTAAATTAACTTGATTAAATATTTTAAACAGATCTGTCAAATAAGCGATGTCATTTTTTGACGTAATCAAGTTTTCGCGCAATTTTTCGTCTCTGTCTTCAAGAAAGTCCAGTACTGAGTCAAATAGATTGAAAAAACGATTCAGACAAACACCTTTAGAGAGCCAACGTACTTCTGTGTGCAGCAGCAAGCGATTGTAATCTTCATCATTTTCATTACAAAGCTTACTAAATAATCGGTCATTCAATGAATTGCTTCTAATCTTATTGATTGCTTTAATAACGTAATGGAGCGACGTATGCAGACGTTCATTCAAATTTTTTGCAACAAATGCTGACGGTGAATGCATTTGGCACTGCTTGTTTCAAATGCGCTATGAAACCCTTATGACGCCCTGTCATTGCTGGAGCACCATCAGTAACAGCAGACAAAATATTGCAAATAGGAATTTCTTTCTCTCGAAAAAACTTTTGCATGGTATTAAATATAGATTCTCCCTTTGTATCAGATTCCAAATTTTCTCTCATGAATTTTTTCTTCTTTTATAAATCGTACGTATGATAAGAGTAGAGCTTCGTTATTTGGTAGAGTTGATTCATCGAGTTGAATGGAAAATTTGCAAGTCTTTAAGTAATCACATAATGATATTTCAACGTCTTTTGCCATTTCATCTATTCTTCTTTGCACTGAATTATTACTGAAAGGAATTTTTTGATGATATCTGACGGTGTCTTATGATGAAGAACAGTTTTTAATATCTCTTTGACTGCCGGCAAAATTAATTCCTCGCCAATTGTGTGTGGTTTTCCTGCTTTTGCATTAACAAATGAAACGTTATATGAGGCTTGTAGTCCATCATCATCTTGTTTAGAAGACGACGCAAAAAGGTTTGACATAGTTGGCTGTTTTAAATATTGCTTTTCCAGTTCTTGAAAATAGGATAAATCTTTGTTCTTCTTATCAGCATGCATTTTATTTAAATGCTATTGTAGCCTAGAAGGTTTCATAGCTTCATTTGAAAAACCTTTTCGGCAAATTAAACATATAGGTAATGATTGGTTTGTAGGAGAGTACGTAAATCCATATTTCAAATACTCAATACTGTACTGCCGGCATTTCTTTTTAGATGTAGATTCAGACATTTTTCAAATACAAATTAACTTCTCCACAGATTTATAGATATTATAAAAATAATGTTTATAATGACTTCTAACACTTATCACTCACGACTATTTATCACGGCGAAGCACATAAAAATAATAAAACATTCCTAGAGCTATCGCTTTTATAGATTTGATTTTGTGCACGCATTAACGTGTAGGTTTGCGATGCCGGCGCACTTGCTCCGTAAACAAGTCATTTCAAGCTCCCATATTCTTGTCGAAACATGTTAAATTGCTTACATTGCATGAACCGCGTGTTTGCCTACCAACGTGCAAGGACTTCTCACCGTCAATCTATTCTAAACTAAAACAAATTAGGTATAGGTATACCTAATGCTAATTTAAAAAATGCTTATTAACGCGAAAACAATAAGATAATTTACATAGCTAGATAAAATACTTATTCATGAAAACGTATGTTTTCAAAGTATATTATTATTATATTTAAAAAAATTATAAAAAATATTAATTATAATAAATTTATTATTATTATATTATTATTGCATCAAGGTTGATTTGCCTATCAGGACGGACACACATGTCCAACATAATAAGCCTGATATAGTAGGGCATTATACGGTACTGAATGAGATTACAATTATTTAAGTAGGAATAACATCTCAGGATAACCTGCAGACAGTAGAGGTTGAAAAGAAGAGAAAGTATGATCTGCTGGCTAATGAGTTGAGCCTAATTCACAAGTGTAATGTTAATATTATACCTTATGTTCTGACGTGGGATGGTATTGTAACTACGTACCATAAAGCATACTCAAAGCGACTTGGAGTGGGAAAACATATTGAAGCTTATATCCAATCTGTGATCTTGAAGAGAACTTTTGAGAGCATCTCAGTCGACTTCAGACGTACCAGTACGCTAGTAGGCGGTAGCAGGGAACTTATTGTCCAAGCTGCAGTTGAAAAGCTGTACATGACGGATGAGGTAGTGGATGACCAGAATCACCAGGAAGACACCACAGAATAGAAGAGATAAAAAGGTTGTCACAGAAAATTCCATTAAATTTATTTATTTATTTGACCGCCCTTCTTGACTGCCTCAACGCCCTCCATTTGCCTCTGGATCCGCTACCGCCCCCATGAAAGGCTCCAGCGCCCACTGGGGGGCGGTATCGCCCCAGTTGGGAATCTATGATCTAAACGAAAACGGGATACGTCACTAACATCTAAACGAAAACGGGATACGTCTCTAAGATGACACGATGACAAGAGGCCCACATCTCGTAGTCGTCGTCGAATTTGCTGACATACATGGGACACCAAGGGATGGTTTTATGGTGCTAGTAATCTACCAACCATCGCAGTTCTACCACGTATAGCTTGTCGCCGGATCTGACATTCTCCTATGGTGCCTGAACCTATTGCAGTGTAGTGGAACCTTCTGTTACCCATTGTCGCCAATAACTTCCATAAGTTCGTGCGTCTCGCAATTTGTCTATTGGACAATCCAGATTCTGCAATTCCAATAATTGGGCTCCTTTCAAAGTCCATGAGGTTCACATAACGTCGTCTTTGGCGTCCTGACGGCATGGCTACGTCATAGAGGTCTGCCGCACTCACCTCTCTTTGCTACGTTCACATCGTTTTTTGTAGAGCCGCGGGATATATGGTCACGATGACATCTCCCGGCTAATGACAGTATTTTTGAGCCTGTCAATGTTATATGCAAAATCAGTGCAATACGTATTCGTTGTCGTCATGCACTCAAATTTTCAGCTTTTTGCGGCTCTTTTTACCTAGTAGGACAATTTCAATGGAGGACAGCCTAGGTAAGTAAATAAAAATGGTAATTTGGTAAAATTCGCCTTTGAATTCTAGAGTGGCATCCATGAAAATATCAAGGATAGGTGATCACAGTCTAATTACCTGTAGTCATATTCAGCCCATAACAGTCAACTGAAACAACAAGTAAAATGTTTAATTAATATTTTATCCTGAAATTAGACATCCATCATCCGCAAAAAAGATGCAAATTGATCTGTATTACCAAAGAGGTTTGCTTATAAGATGTCATGGATCCATTAAAGTGCACTTTCAGATTAATCAACTAAAGTTGTTGTTCTGTTGTAGTTCTTGAGCGGTAACTAACTGATGTAAATAAATTTCTAAACACGAATCTATTATTCATTGAAGAGAAAATTATCATGAACCTTAATTAAATCGCAGAAACAAATCCAAATTGCGACAGATGGAACATTAGCTATAGACGAATTGAAGTAGACAGATACACAGTCGTATCAGAATAATATGACCGCCTACGATACATATACTATGGTAGGTAGTCATATTATTCTGATACGACTGTGTATAAGCATGCGAGTATTCTGGGTTCTGAATCATCATAATCCTTTTAATTTATCAATAAAAGTCTCATCAAATGTGTTAAATATATACTTATACTTATGTCAGTATATGCTTCAGATGTTTTTTAAGGGTATGTAGCATAATACCTCATTCAACGTTCTGGAAATTCGTGCAAATCCCTCTTTTCCTTCTTTATAGAAGGATAGCTATTCAGTTTTACAATATTATTTATACTTCTCTTTACAAAATTTATATTTAGAATGCCAATTATCCCATCAGTAATCATAAAAAAAGATACATTAATTTTATACCAACATGCCAAAAACAATTCAAAATAATTTTTATTTATTTTATATAATGTTTAAAAAATTAAACGAATAATCACATGCTTCCAGTTTTCGTAGTGTTTCTATTTTCTAGAAGTTCCCAGTAGTAACCTCATATTGAAATCCTCAGGTTTCTTTATATTGAGTTACTCCTTAAGTAGCTGTGTCTGTGTAGAATATTTGTACAGTAGAGAAGAACATGTCCTACGGTTACTCTATTATCACAGAAGTCACCATTAGGGGAATGGATTTTCCTCAGAGTATAAAGTGTATTCTTCAAATATGTAACATCAATACTAAAACGGATAATTTACAGTTCAAATTGTGAGTAGGGAAACAATTCACAATAAGATAAAATGTACGTTTAATGTGAAATGTATGATTGAGTTTGGTTGCATATTCTAATGTGAATTTTTGTAAATGCAGATCAGTCTTTGTTTTATTCATAAGAAAGTTAATACAGTTGTATATGTATTCAATTCTAATATTTTTTGTTTGTTGGAAAGAATATTTTGCTGGCTGATCTACTACTTCATATCCATCCACTCCTATATTACTTGACAATCATTGAAACATAATATCTATATCATAACTTGGGAGAATAAAGACATAATGTAGTATCTGAAAAAAAAAGCATCGTTTCCGAGCTTTCAGGGTGTATAATCTATAGAAAGTGGAGAGCAAATTGTTTGTCAACAAAGACAACACTTTTTGAATAACGTTTTTTTTATTTATCGACCAGAATACAAAAAGAACAACGAAATCCTCTGCAGTCTGATATCAAAAACAGTATGAATCTGTTTAGCCTCCTCAGGATTTTTAGTTAGATCATAGAAAGCAGAAGGTGTTGTTGTTTTACGTTATTAGCACAGTACAATTTACTCTGCATTACGATTTTAAATCTTTTTGGAAATGTTCAAGATTCTTTCTAGCGTTTCATTGAAGTTGAGTATCACCAAAATTGAAACATTTAATATTTTCTTTGCTTGACAGAAATGTTTATTTTGAACTTTGAAAACTCAATGCTGAAGTTTCTTGTACTTGCATCAATATGTAACTTGTGAAAGTAAAAAGAAAATCTGATCCTTCTATGTAGTAGGAAAGAAAGTGATTCAAAATCCGCCACCTGCGTCTCTTGTGGATTTGGCTTTTCAGACTAGAAAAACGCAAGTTACATTGGCATGTACCACATCACCAAATAAATTCCGACTATACAACTCCACTGCCTTTGTTTTTCTCTCTTATGTAAGTGCTGATGTAGGTATTTTATTTCGCATGAGGAAAAAAAGAGTTTCAAAACTGAATTTGCATCATGTTTCTTTAGTCAGTGATTCTGATATATCAAGATGAATCACACAAACTCAACCCATTCGCTATTTTCCGTTTTTTATAATGATGCTAAAATAGTTGCCTTAATAAACATTTCGTAATTAAGGGAAATATCTAAACGAAGTGTTAGCATGATTTCCCATTTGTCCGTGTAGCGCATACTCTCAATTTTCATTTCATGAACCCTGAGATCATTGTGACAGATACCCGCTATTTTATTACATGCATGTATTTTTGTAGACTAAAATTTTAATGCACCATATTTATTTTCCTATCACATCCAATCCGAGCTATCTGGGGTAAGGGCAAGGTAACCTTGGTCTTCTATTTAAGGGTACAGTAACCGGAATGGAGGCGAAGAAAATCTTACTTATGTTAGATGTGATTTTCAAAAGACAAAACGGATAGACCACTAAAACGGAGAAAAAATATATATACTGTGATAACGATCCAGTAACTTGGTCCCGTCTTTTATTTTTATTGCACTCAATCCATACACTTGAGTCTCCCCTTTATATTTTTCTATATCCTAACCATCCTAACCTGTTCCCAGTAGAGTAAACAAAATATATACACCAAACATTCCCGTACGCTGTTCGCAGTTCAATTACTGTGATCAAAATTTGCCGTTTACGACGCAAGCTCCCAAAGGTTTATGGTCATGGGTTGGGATGTTTTACCTCTGAGCGGCACTTTTTTGCACACCATGGGCTAAACGGCCAGGTCACATGGACCCCGAAGGCTCAGAGAAGGTTGGGGGAGGGGACCCACTGGAACAGCTGTTGGGAGACAGATGGTAGCCTCCCGTCAAGGCCATCCAGCGTGTTCTTTAACGTGCACAGGGTATGTCTCTCCCGCACACGGAACCACGGCTTAACGTCCCATCCATTTTATGGTCATGAATCGGGTTTTTCTTTATAAAGATCTCTGCACTTGATCGTGTATCCACTAAAAAATCATCATATAGAAAGCATCTACAACGAAAGGAGACCATGCTGCTTAATCCACAGTTCTTTTTTCAGTTGTGGCCAATGAGAATACACCATTGTATAATTTAAATGAAAGTGTATAGCTGTCAAATCAGTAATAATAAGTTAAATGAATAAATTAAATGAATAAATTAAATGATAATGATAACATTGAAAGCAAACAGCTCATATTGATATTATTATCCGTTTGAAATTCTGTCGCAGTTTGCTAACTTTTAAGGAGCTGCGAATTACTTCCAAACTACTCTCTCACGAAACACCAGCTTTCAGTTGTGTAGCAAATTAAACGACATTCTTGGGGGGGGAATAGCGCTCTAGTCTCGTAATCGGTAGAACCCATATTCAGGTATCAACTCTCTCAGAGTTGATATTTTCTCCGCTAGTCCCCACCTTATCATCGGTGAGAAATAAGACACAATAGGAAAGTGATGTCCATCTGATGAAACGTTATGCCGTGGTTGCGTGGACTTGATAGCCATATTCTGTGTATGTTAAAGAACACGCTGAATAGCTATGTCGTGAAGTCTTTTAACAGCTGTTCAGTGGGGCCTCTTCCATCAACGTTCTCTGAATCCATTATGTGCAGAACAGTGGTGCTCAGAAGTAAGACCGAGACCAACCACTCCCTTCAGGAGACAGACGAGGAATATGTGACACTTAGGAGATACATACATCAATTGTGACCAATGAATAGTTTCCATAATAGAGAACACTTGAGATGACCTTTGAGATAATCAGTTTAGCCGTGCATCGCATCGTGTTTGGAGAAGGAATGTGCTAGTAGGAAGCCTAGAAGTGAAGTAGAAGTGCTAGTAAGAAGCAGCTGCCTCTTAACAGTTAAGTGATAAGCTTCAGGTTCATTACAAGAAGTGGTGTAAATGTTTTGCTGACATTTTACACCGAACGATACATTAAGTAAAGTGAGAATACAAAAAGTGTGAATTGAACTGATGGAAACAATCTTTACTTATGTTTCATTATGATGTGTTAACCATAACGTTTTGTCAGAATTACAATCTCAAAATTATCACACTAATACACACTATTATTATCACACTAACACTCACTATTATTATCTCAATATTATCTCACTATTATCTCACTATTACTCATAACTATTATATCATTATTATCTAACTACTATATCGCTATTACTATCTGAAAACGTTATTGATACTCAGAAATGTGAAGTACTTTCTACAACCCTTTTTCCGTAACCCCGAATTTCTGATTGAATTTAGGTCTCGCAAGCACAAATCAACGAGTGTCAGATGTTGTTTAGTACACTCGCATCATGATCTGTCTGAGACATAATATTAATGTGACTGGATCAATGAAAGAAGATAATGAATGCATGAGTCTGAGAGAGTCACATATCAGGGTTTTATCCATTGGCAAATTGACAACGAATATTTTGCGGACTGCGAGTATGGCGATACCATTTCTAATGCATGACTACAGTAATAACAATGGAGGTAAAATTATCCAGATACAGCAATGCAATATTAATAAAGATTTTTGAATATATGATATTTAGATTATCGAAATTTTGTTCTTTGACCATTTTCCGACATTCTGAATAAAATAATCAAAGCTTATGTTGATCTTACTAATCTTAACAACACATAAAAATTTATAGCGAAATCTTCAAATATATTATATAAAAATTATATTTTGACATATGTTATATAAATATTTAATAAAGCTGTTTTGCTCTTACTAAATAATTTTGTGTTTTATCAATATTATACTTCTTTCTACTTTTTCGGATAATAGTGAGTAAATTTCATATGAAATGAAATTTAAGTAATGACCGATGACTAATACTATCATTTAATGTAATGATCTATACTATGAGATCGATATGATTCTCATCAGTATATTACGATCGATTATATTACTTATCGATTTTGATACCTCATCAGTGTATCAATCTCAAAATATATCAATCAGTTCTTGAATCATACTGATCTAAAGTTAATCAATTGAGTTAATTCCTTTCACCTTTATCGAGTGATTATTATCTTTGAAGAAGTGTTCAAGTTATTTTACAATATCATGTGATAGAAAGAAACATGGTGAACGAAGTTTTTATGCTTATGAGAAGTGAAACCAATTAATTCCAATTTTGTATATTACAATTCTGATCTAAAATTTTTCTCATAATTTCTTTACTTTCAGAATTTTAGAATACATGCTTCGTAACTGATCAAAGGGTTCTGGGTTCGAGCCCCGGGTAAGGTATGGATGCCTGTGTTGTATTTGTGCTGCGGTGTCGCCTATCTCAGAGATTTTCTCTATGGCGTATAACTTGACAGGTTTCTTGTCACACATCTGTGGCAGGCAGTTTCTGAGAGGATGTTTTATTTTGTTTATTTCTATTTTACTGTCTACTGCAATTCTTAAAGATTTTGTCAATCAGAAATTTATTCAAAAGCTGAAAAAATAGGATTAATTATTTTAAAGTTTTTAGAGATATAAATGATTTTACTTCTGACAATTTTTTTTCGTTTCCAACCTAGTTTAATTGTTTTCAATAAGTAAACGCTTTTTAAAGCCTTCATTTACAATTTTTTGCTTTACTCATTAAAAGTTTTATGTGATTAGAGTTTTCCGTTTCCCTCAAGAATAAAAACAGATATTGCATTATTCTTTTTTATTTCATCTACATACGTTTTAATGTAGTTTCAAAAATAGCATTGTGTAATCAATTATTTTTTTTAATTTAGTAATAAACATACTAATGCAATCTATTATCTAACATATTAGTGATAATCCATGAAAATAATTTTAATATTTAGTGTTCATCCGTAGGTAGTTATATTCTTTATTAAATATATAAAAACCTGAAATATGATGACATACTGATAGTGTTTTAACGTTCAGAAATATTTTCGTCTGATGTATTGTTTTTAAAAAAGCAAATATTTTTATCGGATGAATCATCTTAATGATCTCTTCGTGTAATCTGGCATATTTATGTAGCTGATAAATGTGCGCTGATATGTTCGATTAAGGATTAATTTTCTTAGCAGTTCCTATCATAATGCTAATAGGAGTGGTTACACATGACTCTAAATGTGAAGCTAACATTAGCATTCGCCTCGTCGTAAATTTTAATTTGGCATAACACTCATTGCGATAGACCCCGCCACACACCTCTTGTGATCTTTTCCAACATGTTTTAGGGTATCAAATCCCTGATTCGCTTTAAGCAATGATGTGAGACAGCTGTAAACAGATTTCGAAGATTTTACCTTTTCCTTTCCTTTGCTTTTAGGAGCAATTATTTCTGCGTTTTCACGTTAGGATTTTATTTTTAGGGGGGGGGGGTGAATTGAGGAGTGAAACTCTTAAATATCCTTCATTTACAGTGGGAGGTAGCTACGTGCCGAATTTGGTGTTTGTGGGTTTTAAAAATAATAAATATCCCCTCAAGCAGCTGCTTGCCACAGAAGTCTGACGGAAGCCTGTCAGTTTAATAAGCCATAATAGAAAATTTGTGAGAATAGTGTGACCTCAGCAGAATGACAACACACAAAAAAAAAAAAAAATCCATGCCTCACCTGGGTCTCGAACCCAGGTCCCTTTGCTCAGTAGCCAAGCACGGTAACCACTCGGCCACCGGTACAGTTTTAATAATATCTCTCTTGATTTCATTTTCGGAGGATGAAAAAAAAGTTTATAAAAATTAGTTTAAACGTAGAAAATGATATTGTTGCGGATCACAAAAATGGATAGCCACTGAACGTGAGTATTAAAAGCTATATTTCAAAACCAAATTCAATACAAGGTAAATTGTTACAAAGGAAATATGGATGAAGTATCTTATTAACAAATCAACTATTAACATGCACAAGTCATCAATCTTCCTGCGTAGAGCACACAATATCAGCTCTGTGTATTTTACTAAATACTACCTTTTACTTGATTTACCAGGTCACCCGAAGATCTTCACTCGTAAACCAATTCTCGTCCTGTGCTAATAACTTTTCACACACTAGCCGAACAAAAAGACAGTCCGTGTAGACATTCGAAGTTAGCCATAAAAGTTCCCACTTTTATACTTCCGCGTATACACAACACATCAAGTTACTTCTTGATACTTAACGATAAAAGATCCCACTTTTATCCTTCCGCGTATACACAACACATCAAGTTACTTCTTGATACTTACGCGCACTGTCTCAGAACAGCTCACCGTCCATTTTCGAACTCACCGACCGTTACAATACAACGACCGTTAACGCTCCACTCTCCTTCTCCAAATTCTCCCAAAGTTCTTATTCGTTGGCTGAAACTTTTTGCTTTCGGTTGCCAGATTCCTTCTGTCGTAACACTGCCCCCTTCCTAGGTCTTGTTCGTCCCGAACAATTCTGGATTCCAAAGTTTCTTCAGTTCTTCGATGAAACGGAGCCAAACGATCCACGTGAACCACCTTGCACTTTGTAGCTGGACGTCGACGAATGCGATATACCACGTCATTAATCCTGTTAACTATTGTATATGGACCTTCCCAAGGTTTCTGAAGTTTTGGAGATAGTCCTTTTTTTCTATGTGGACTGTATAGCCAGACAAGATCTCATTGATTGAAAATAGTTCCATTTATTTTACTGTCATATCTTGTTTTGGTTCTGTCACTTGTTATGTCGATGTTATGTCTAACAGAGTGATGGATTTCTTCTAGTCGTTGTTGCAATTCTTGTACGTATTGTGGAGTGGACACAGGCATTGCTTCGGGCCGACCATATAAAAGGTCACAGGGAAGACGTAACTCTCTTCCAAAAATCATCATGGAAGGTGTCTGTCCAGTTGTCTCATGCACTGCCGTTCTATATGCCAGCAAAAGGAGTGGTACATGGCGATCCCAGTCACGTTGGTGGTCGTTCACAAATAATGCTAAATGCTGAGCAATTGTTCTATTGAACCTTTCAACCATACCATCCGACTAAGGGTGTAAGGGAGTTGTTCTGGTTTTCTGAATACCTAATAGTTGACAGATGCCTTTAAACACATTGGATTCAAAATTCCGTCCTCGATCAGAGTGGAGTTGTAAAGGTACTCCATACCTACTAATGAAGTTATTAACTATCATCTCAGCCACTGTTGTTGCTTCCTGGTCTTGGATGGGATATACCTCAGGCCACTTTGTGAAATAATCCATTACCACTAATAAATATCGATTTCCATCATCAGTTCTAGGAAACGGACCCATTACATCAATGGCTATTCTTTCAAAAGGGGCACCAACGTTATACGTCTGCAGCTTACCCCGACTCCTAGTCTTAGGGCCTTTCTTTGCTGCACAGGCTTCACATTGCCTACACCATCTCTCAACGTCTGCCCTACTTTTCAACCAATGAAATCGTTCCCTGGCTTTGGCTAATGTCTTATTAACACCGAAGTGTCCTCCAGTGGCACTATCATGTACATCTTTCATCACAAGTTCCACTCGGGATCGAGGAAGGATTATCTGCCAACGGATCAGCCGTCCAGTGGGATTCTCCCATCTTCTGTATAATACTCCGTCTTCCATTTTTAAGGAGTCCCACTGTGCCCAGTAACTTTTAGTAGTTGGACTATACCTCGAGATTTGCTCCCAATTAGGTCTTGCATCAGATTTTTCAATCAATTCCATTATTGGTTTTATGTCTTCATCATCTAGTTGAGCCTTCCTGATTTCAATTGGATTCCAGATGTTAGGGGTGTCACTGTTTGTTTGTGTCGATACTATTTGTCTTATGGGCATTATCTCTTTAGTTCCAAATTTCAGTTCTGCATTATAGCAATGTTTACAGTTGTCAATACATGGGCGCCTGGAAAGAGCATCTGCATTCTTATGCATTTTACCACTTCGATGTTCGATGGAGAAATCGTATTCTTGTAACCGTTGTATCCACCTAGCGATTTGTCCTTCAGGGTTTTTGAAGTTTAATAACCATCTAAGTGCAGCATGATCAGTACGTATAAGGAATTTCTGGCCATAGAGATAGTGATGAAAATGTTCTATTGCTTTTACTATTGCTAACAGTTCTTTGCGTGTTACACAGTAATTCCGCTCTGGTTTGGATAAAGTTTTACTAAAGTATGCAATAACTCTCTCCTGTCCGTCTTGTTCTTGTGAAAGCACAGCACCAACTCCTGTGTTACTTGCGTCAGTATCTATTACGAATTGTTTTCCAGTTTGTGGGTACGCTAGCACTGGTGCTGTGGAAAGAGTTTTCTTCAGCTGTTGAAAGGCTATATCGCATTCGGTGGTCCACATAAACCGCTGGCCCTCTTCTGTCAGACGATGTAATGGCCTTGCGATGTTGGAGAAACCTTTGACAAATCTTCTATAGTAGGTGCAAAGTCCAATAAAACTACGAAGTTGATGAACATCTTGTGGTGGAGGCCAGTCTCTTACAGCTTCTACCTTACTAGGATCAGTCTTAATCCCTGCTGTAGTGATCACATGACCAAGGTAATGAACTTCTTGCTGGAACAGTTTACACTTTGTCGGTCCCAATTTTAACTTGGCTGCCTTAAGTTTTTCAAATACTTGACGAAGATTTCTCAAATGTTCTTCAAAAGTTCTTCCAAGAACTATGATGTCGTCCAAGTAAACCAGGCAGACCTCCAAAGACAAACCTTTGAGCACTGACTCCATTAGTCGCTCAAATGTGGCAGGTGCATTACAAAGTCCAAATGGCATCACCTTAAACTGCCAAAGTCCATTCCCTGTACTGAAAGCCGTTTTCTCACGGTCTTCAGGACGTATACCAACTTGCCAATAGCCGCTCTTTAAATCTAATGTTGAGAACCATTCTGACCCAGATAAAGTGTCTAGTGTATCGTCAATCCTGGGTAAAGGAAAGGAATCTTTCTTTGTTACGTCATTTAATCTGCGATAATCTACACAAAATCGTGTAGATCCATCTTTTTTCTTGACAAGAACTACTGGTGATGTCCAGGGACTCTGTGATGGTTCTATAATGCCCTGAGCTTCCATGTCCTTTATGAGTTGTTCCGTCTCCTCTCTTTTTGCCAATGGAAGCCTTCTTGCCGGCAGATGGACTGGAGGAGAATCACCAGTGTTGATTTTATGTTCTGTCAGGTTAGTACGGCCATAATCATTTGATGTGGCAGAAAAAATGTCAGAAAATTCTTTTAATAGGTTCTCGGCCTTAACAGCTTGGTTTTCAGTTAATATTTGTCTTGTTTCTCTCCATAATTCAGTAAGATGAGACGGGATGTCTGTATGATTTTGATATGAATCGGTAACTTCTATTTTATTTATACTTGTTACACAGGTAACAGCTTCACATATTGCTAATTCCTCACCTTTTTTTAACATTCTACTGGATTTGTTACAGTTCATCACTCTGATAGGGATCTGTTCTTTATCTATTCTGACTAAAGTCCTTGCAACCAGGATATTATGAGCCAAAGCTCCTTTACCAGAGGCATCAGTAACTGCCAATCGGAAGGCCCCAGAAGTCTCCGCCCGATGTCCACGGACTATAACTTCACTTTGTGCTGGGATCTCTGTGTCTTCCGTCACTAATATTGGAGTTACGCTTGATAAAGAATCAGTCGTCCGGCTAAGCAGAGGAATCTCTTCTGTCTCATAGATGAGTAGGTTATCACTGGGTCTAATGTTGAATCCATGTTTCTTAAGAAAATCAAGGCCTAATATGCATTCGTCGTAGATGTCAGCGATGTAAACAGGATGGCGAACCAGACAGCTACCAACTCGAATATTAAGTTCTATTTTTCCATGAACCTTTGCACGATCTCCAGTGGCCGTTTGTAGGCTTATTCTAGACTGTGTAGTATTCAAGTTTGGGTGAGGTATTATTTTCTTTATTATATCCGTTCTGAGTAAAGTTACATTTGCACCAGTGTCGACTATCATACGGCAAGGTATTCCATTTATGGCTCCATCAGCTACTAATCCATTATTATCACCATGCAATGTTGAAACGTGGGCGACTTCCCCTGGGGCCAACCAATCAACAACCAGCCTTTGCCTCGCAAGATTGATAAATTTTCTGTTTCTCTGATCCTGTTGTCTAGTTGATGTACTTGGACTCCTCATTCGTTTCCTAGTGCAGTTGGTACGAATGTGTCCGGTCTTGCCACAATTCCAACACTGGAGGTCTGTTGTAGGTTTTGAAGAAGAACCTTTTATATCTTTCAAAACGGATAGTATGGCTTTGGTTAGTTCTTTCATTTCATTATCCTTTTCTACAGTTTCTTCTGCACTCACAAATCTCACTGCACGTTTGTTCGCTCGGGAGGAAAGCCTGGAGCACTCGTATTTCATAGCATGTACCACAGCTGACTTTAAGGATTCACCTTCCAACATCCTCAGAGATTGCTGAGTGTCAGGGTCAGCAATAGCATCAATAAATTGTAATTGAGCTAAATTATCTTGAATTTCTGGTGGACAGTTACTATAAGCCAATCTAGCTAGACGCTCAATATCACTAGCAAGCTCTTGCAAAGTTTCACCATTTTTCTGCATGCGATGTTTAAATTGAGTCACGTAATATTGTTTTAAATAACTATCACCAAACCTTAGTTCTAATGCAGAAACTAGACTTTGATAATCAAGTCGTTTTTCTTCTGGAACAGACTGCAAAACTTCCGCAGCAGAATTTCTTAAGGAAGCTGCAAGAAAACTGGCCTTTTGGAATTCATTCCACTCATTGGCTGTAGCGATAACTTCGAATTGTGTTTTAAATACTGTCCAAGATGATTGACCATCATATGTAGAAGGTTTAGTTGTATTTTTAGCGATATGTGTAATAACATTATTTCCACTAGAATTATTATTATCACAGGCAGAAGGTAACATTTCATTTCTCAAAATTTGAAACTGGCGTTCACAATCAGTTTTTACAATTTCAATTTCATGTTTATAATCTAACTTAACACTATCAAGATCATCTTTTACACTATTTAGTTCGGTCATAATGTCCTTACACTTATCAGAAATCTTATCAATTTGAGAAGCCACTTCAGCTCTCATCTCAGTATTTTGTGCGGCTATTTCGGCTTTCAAATCATCTTTTTGAGAAACTATCTCCGTTCTCAACTCATTATTTTGTGCGGCCATTTCGGCTTTCAAATCATCTTTTTGAGAAACTATCTCCGTTCTCAACTCATTATTTTGTGCGGCCAGGTCACCTATTTTATTGCTTTGGGCAGCTATATCAACTTTCAAGCTATCACTTTGTCTAGCAAGGTCACCAATTTTGTTGCTTTGGGCAGCTAGATCACCTTTAATATCAGTCATATCGGCTTTCAAGTTATCACTTTGTCTAGCAAGGTCACCAATTTCACCTTTAATATCAGTCATCAACTTTACTAATTCATCCATACTTCTAGTTAACGGCATTCAATTAATTATCCCACTTCTGACACCAAATGTTGCGGATCACAAAAATGGATAGCCACTGAACGTGAGTATTAAAAGCTATATTTCAAAACCAAATTCAATACAAGGTAAATTGTTACAAAGGAAATATGGATGAAGTATCTTATTAACAAATCAACTATTAACATGCACAAGTCATCAATCTTCCTGCGTAGAGCACACAATATCAGCTCTGTGTATTTTACTAAATACTACCTTTTACTTGATTTACCAGGTCACCCGAAGATCTTCACTCGTAAACCAATTCTCGTCCTGTGCTAATAACTTTTCACACACTAGCCGAACAAAAAGACAGTCCGTGTAGACATTCGAAGTTAGCCATAAAAGTTCCCACTTTTATACTTCCGCGTATACACAACACATCAAGTTACTTCTTGATACTTAACGATAAAAGATCCCACTTTTATCCTTCCGCGTATACACAACACATCAAGTTACTTCTTGATACTTACGCGCACTGTCTCAGAACAGCTCACCGTCCATTTTCGAACTCACCGACCGTTACAATACAACGACCGTTAACGCTCCACTCTCCTTCTCCAAATTCTCCCAAAGTTCTTATTCGTTGGCTGAAACTTTTTGCTTTCGGTTGCCAGATTCCTTCTGTCGTAACAATATATTACCTTATCGTGAGATAATATATCATTATGCTCTTACAATAATTTATGTTAGATAATAAAATTGGATTGTGGTATTTAATCTCATATCATCCAGCTATTATCACTTGAAATACATTGCAGTATTATTTTAAAATGTCTTGTTCCTCAGAATTTCAGCTATTCTATTTGATAGTGTATCAGTATAAAAACAATAACAGCTATTATGTATAAAATGTATGATGGTTTAAACCATAAACAAAGAGAACTGTATAGTATTCTTTGGAGCTCTTGATCAACTTTTCGTTCCCACAAAAAAAAACTCGTTTCTTTTTCCGTCTTTCCGCTCCTGATTTAAAATATTTATTTACCCATTTGTTAAACAAAGACATTACCATGCCGAAGCAGAAGTAATTTAATAGAAATATTTCTTCTCTTAAATTCATTGATAGCAACATTTATTTTCAATAATCGCTAATGTCAAATATATGGAGAACACCGGTGTTTAACCTTTAAATGCTAAGGCTAAGGTAATTTCAGCCTGTACCATACGGGTTGTTGATTGATCACAGCTGGTTCGCTTACAGGGTGAAGGGAAAAGTCATGCAAAGTGTGGTCTAATTGCATAAGTGGAGAGACAATGAAAAGAACCGGAATGTTTTGAAATATGAACCAAATTTTCTCTATGTGAAATTCGAAAAAAAAAATATGTTGTTTGATAAAATGTAAAAGTAACAAAAATACGCCCTCAGATTTCCCTAAGAGGACATGCAAAGTCTCAGCTTTCAATATTTCTTGGTTTTGGAGTTACAGCGTCGACACGCACAAACAACACACACATATTTTACTTTATTTATTCGATTATTAATCGTTAAGACCAATTTACTTTATGAATTAATGTCAGTATTATATCAATGTGAAACCAACTCTGAAGCTCTATAACTCTGAAATATACTATATGTGCGGAAAATGTGACTGAAGATAAATGAAAGATCTGAATCAAATCTATTGAAATTTCATTTTTCAACAATATTCGTGCAGGTTTTAGAGTTATAGAAATTAGAATATGCGGAATATACTTCTTTATGGGACTATCGATCCAATGGCTCTCCACCTTGACCGCCATCCAAATGGTTCCTCCTTTGTATTTTAGCAAAACTTAAATCAAAACGCTCGATAAAGTCGTTCTTAATCCGTAAGGAGAATCGCCCGCGTTCCTGAAGCTGCTTTGAATGCCAGCTTAATTTTCATAACGTAGAGTCTTTGTCATTGAGAAATGCAAATTTAATAGCAGATAAATGTGAATTATTTAACGCTAAATATTCTCTGAAACATTCGTTAAATTACAAAAAGGACTTATTGAGATATTTGCAATTTTTTTCATCTTCCTTAAATTACAAACAACAGGTATGTCGAAGTAGGAGGTGAGTACATTAGTATATAGTGTAAGTTCATATTTATGGAACAAACTGCCTTGAAGCTATTTCAAAATCCGCCCTATTAATTGATTCCCCCTCGTAGAAGTTCAGAGATTCGCGATTAGTTCCCGGTAACATGACATGGAAATTCTCATAATATTCTAGGATACGAAGATTAGTTTTGCCTCTCTTACTTCACAGAAGTAGCTATCTGTAATTTATATTATTGCATTTAAGCTTATCACTAGTTCAGGTTAAAACTTTATATATTTTGACGTATTCGTAGAAACGATGCAAATGTACTACTACTACAGAGACTATAGTTTATTAATGAAAATACATTCTGCCGCTTAACATTTTCTCAATAATGTTGCTGCATGCAATTTATATGTTGCATTTGTGATGTTTAGTCGTTTGCGATAAGAGCATCTCACTTTTCATTCACATGCAAAAATAAATCAGATGTTAATTTTATTTGTTCCCTTTAATTTATTATATGCATAAGTTTAGATCTGAGTTGGGTTGTTTTACTCCTGAACAACACTTTTTTTCCATGCAATAGCAAGGTCGAAAGGACTCCAAGTGCTTAGAGAGAGTTGGGGGAAGGGGATCCAGTGTACATCTGTCAGGAGACAGATGGCAGCCTCCTGTCAAGGCCATATAGAATGTTCTTTAACTAACACGGGATACGAATCTTCTGCATAAGGAGCCACGACTTAACGTTCCATCTGACGGACGGCTACTTTTTAAACCCATCGGTCTTCATTTTCTGACCGAGTGCAGGGTGGGAGTTAGCGGAGATCAATCTCAACGCTCTCGCAGCTGCGACTCGAACTTGGAAACTGCATATTACGAGCCTGGCGCGACACCGACTACGACATTCCAGCTCCACACGTTTAGTGATAATGGTGCGTAACACACTATAAGGGACAAATGAAATTAAAATCTGATTTTCGATGACACGAATGATAGGTGACAGGCTTTTACAGCAAACGAGTAAACATCATAAATGAAACAATGTAAATTACATGCAACAAGATTAACGAAAAAAGGTTAAATGCAAAAATGTAATATCGTTAATAAGCGATATCCTCTGTGGAATTGTATTCGCATCATTTTCTGTCATATTCGTTTCCCTTTGGCAATTTATTTTCAATATTTCTCTAATTCATTCTCTGTTAAGATCGCAATTAATTTTTTGTACCCTAAACGTACTATTATTCTTCAGAATTAAGTTATTCTATTCGTATATAATTTTCATTTCGTATATATCTTTCACATGCCACCCGCTAATTATCCAATCGCACATATCGCGGTTTCCCGTTCTCTCAAAACGCCTTTTAGGAGTTTGACGTTGTTACAGAAGGTGAGCATTTCCCCGCCTCATTTGTCAGGACTCTCTGTTCTTTCACCCGTTCCTTTCTCGTTAATGAATCAGCTAATATGCTGGTCTGGGTGATTAGCCTAGAGCTAACTGCTCCAGATGTCCATTCTATCTAAGAATCATGGAACTCTAAAGTAGAGAGTTTTGGGAATCTCAGATGGAGCACTCAGGCGCTTATCATTATCTGAGTTTACAAGATTGCTACAGCTTCAGAGTTCTTCTTTTTAGAAAACTTCAGTTGGTTTAAAGGCACTACTTGGTATAAACCGCTTAACCACCATTTTCCAAAGTCTATCTGTGTAATATGCTCACTGATTGTAGTTGGCAAAACTGTACGATTTGGATTGGCATTTCTAGTAGATTCTAGTGCAATGCTGTCTTGCCCAAAATCTTTAGTAATCATAGAAATGTATCTGCATCTGTGGTTGAAACCATAGACTAAATTTCTGATAAGTTTGCAATAAATTTAACATGCAACGCAGCCAAGACTTTTACAGTAGTTTGTATATGTAATCTACTGAACAAAAGTAGCCTGTGACAAATGGTCGAAAGTGGGATAAAAACCACCAAATATGTAAAGAAAATAGCCCATTAGATCAACAAGATATTTAAATTGTGCATTTGAAAATAGTTAACGTTTTGTACTATGTAGATATCGGAGCATCGTTTTTGTCTTATTTCAATGCATCCATGGCTCGGGTTTATTTACACTATATGACAGAAAAATCTACCCACAAAATATTCTGTCCTATCAAAATATTAGAGAATATCCGTGTTATGTCAATATAAATCTAATTTCTAATATCTAACTTTAAAAATATGCATTTAACGAAAAAGTATGACTGAAGATAAAGATAAAAAAATATACTTGCATCTCGATTTTCAACAATATGCGTTCAATATTTAAGAGTTATGGAAACAAGAATATTTCACAACAACCATGCGTCATAAGAATTTATATCAAAAATTAATCAAAACCTAAATAATAAGTATTGTTTAAAACCATTTAATAAAATAATTATACTTTTGAAAATTATGCGTAATAATTATTTCAATTTTAGGAAATTATGAATGACATCTATAATAAAGTTAATAGTTTAATATTCCAGTTAAATACCACTCAAATAGCTGCTTACCACAGAGGTCTACTTGGTGCCTGTCAGTTTAATACCCAGAAAGAAGATCTGTGAGTAATGCAAGACCTCAGCAGCGAAATCTCAGCAATAAGACAAAGCAAACATTCATGACTTACCCAGGGTTCGAACCCAGGTCTTTTGGGTCAGTAGCGTAGCAGGCTAACCACGCGATTTCATATTGTTGAAATAGAAATTAATTTTTTTTTATTATTATCTTTATCTTCAGTCGCATTACTCTATTAAACAAATATTTTAGAACCTATAGAGCTTCGAAAAATTATATTTATTTTCATAACATGGAAAGTCTGTAATATTTTGGTAGCATCTATTATTTTTGTAGTCAGGATCTTGACGATGTTATTTCTCATGAATTAATTTTTTTTATTTCTTAACATTCTCTATCAATGGCAGAAATATAATTTTTCTTACAAGAGAAAAAAAAGCTGCTGATCAAAACAATCGAGGGATGGAAAACAAAACTTTTTATTGAGATTGGAATGCAACAGAATTGACCCTAAATTAAAGATTTGACACTAAATTAGACCAGAAAATCGCATTCAGAGCTCAATAAGTTCCTTTTAGCAATATAATTGACAATATTTCTATAATATCATCACTTAATTAGTTATTGCCATTTTTCTTACTAATTTTTCGTTAATATGATTTTTAATGAAAAATGGGTCTAAAGATAAATTGAAGATCTCGATCACATTTATTTAAATTTCGATTTTGAAATATATTTGTCCACTATTCACAGAGTTATGAACACTTTAATATTTAACGGACTACAAAACATTACCCAAATTTGAACTAAAGCCTTAAAACATGTTAAAATTTGCACACTGTACTCTACTAGAGTCAACTATGATCTATGATATATTATCCTGTTTTAATGCTTTAATTAAATTTTGGGGTCAATTGTTTTGAAGCCAGTTAAATATCCAAACACTCATAACTCTTTGAATAAGGAACAAATATTGTTTAAAATCGAGATTTAAACTGACGTGATTGGGATCATTGATTTATCTTTAGTCATATTTTCATTAAAATATATGTTGAAGCTCTGAATGAATTTTTCAATTGAGATAACATGGAGAAGTTTTAATTTTTCTGTCCAGTATCTCTATATGTTATGTATAATATTGTTATAAATTAAACTGATGGAAACTGAGCAGTTCAAAAAAAAAACATTTAACAATTATAATTCTAAAATAATTTAATTTATTACAGAAGTACGAATAAAATTTTCTATATAAACTCAAGTCAACCAACACAAATCTTTTTCAGTATAAAAATAAATTCTCAAAAGAACTTAGCACCTTATTACTTTTCATGCAAAGAAATGTTTCCTCTGTAATTCCTACTAAATACACTCGAAGCATAAAACTGAGGCTTTTTACAACAGTTGCTAAGTGGTACAATCATATTTGTGAACAATCTGCAACCTATCGAGAATAACCTTACCAATTCTTGTAAACTAACTAAAGACAACTATGCACCAAACGATGAAGTCTTCCTACAGAAATGTTGGAATCAGCTCTACTTGTTCGACTAATATAAAACCTCCTCAGTCACATTTTTAAGTGTTCTAAACAACCTTCTTTTTCTTGTCAGTCCGCTAACAGGATCAACACTAATAAACTTATTTAACTTCCCGTGAACACACCAAATAAAAACGTTTCTTCTTTACGCTATATCGTACAGACTAAAACAAACTACGTTTTCCCCCATACTCTAATATCTCTTAATACTTCGAAGTAGTTTGTGACGTAATTATCATGCTGTAGTTCACGCGAGCATCAAGACGACACATCACAAGTTCATTGTAGCACGTTCATCTGTCGTAACAATATTTATAAAATGATTATATATTGATCTATCGGAACAACTTTTTCATTTTTTTCCTGGTGACATTTTTAACCTTGCAATAGTGAAAAAGGCGTGAAAAAATTATCGGCCAAAATAAATAATTCTGTTTAAATTTTTAAAAAATCTGGTACTTCAGAAAATCTTTAATTACAAAATATTTATGAAAAATAAATTTCTACAGCTATTTTTTTAACGAATAAGAGTTTATGTATTTTTTTGGCAATTGCAATCATAAGACAAAAAGGAATTCTAGCAGATACTACTAGTTTGCATATACCGTCTGATACATGGATATGCCCTATTAAGGCTGAAGTCACCACTGCCTTAGAAAGAGCTAACACAAGCTTGCGCTGCTGGAACAGTATCTAGCTCCCTAAACAATATTCAGTTAAGGCTATTACTTTACGACACTCTATATCTATCTTATATTTAGTTATCTTACAGTATTGAAGCGAAGAATGAAATGTAAATAAACAAAAATGTTATTTAACTTTCTTTTATCTGATATAAATAGACTAAACGATGTATAATGGAATCATTTCATATTTTCATAACTTTTTATTTTAAAATCTTTTCAAATTAATTTTTTTAATCATTTTAAAACACTAGATAACAAATTGAAACTTCTTTTATAACATTGGTCAAATAGGATGTTTTTAACTAACTTTGGGGTGCTGAATTCAAATATGGCTGTGAAAAATCTGCAGCATGTACAGTTTTTTTTGGGGGGGGAGGGGGCGCTTTGATGTATTTCAAATTTCAATGATTACACATATCTGGAAAATTAAAATAAATGTGATTATTTTATAAAATTGCAACTTAAAATTCATTAATTATTTACATGATTACAGTGAAAAAAATTAGAAACAGCATAGTTATAGACCACTGAATATAAACAAATGAAATAATATTGAAACGCAAAAGAGAAAACATGGGTAAGGATCTTTTATACTTACAAGAAGTTCATTTTTGTCTTTTATGTGCTGAGTTATATTCCTTCTGCAAGAACCAGCAGTAGTCACCCATCATTGCCGGGTCCCACCTGCCTTGGTATCTCTCCTCCCATGGTTCGGATCCTGGTGAAATCTTTCCTCTTGCTCATCACTGACAGTTCTTGGGAAAGACATCGAGATGCGAGTGGAAGAAATTAATTTTCAAAAACATTCGGAAGCCAAGATTTCTATACTTTTTGAGAAGATCTTGAATTAGCTGATGGTAGTTTTTCTCTTTGTGATTCCCCAGAAACCCTGGACCACAGACGTGAAGGATTTCCATGCAGCGCGTTCGTTCATATTCAGTTTTTCTTCGAACACAGTATCATTCAATAGCTTCCTGATCCGAGGATCAACAAAGATCCCTTCTTCGAGAGTGACATCACTTAGTTATGGAAATGTTTCCTTCAAGTGCAAAAATCCTTTACCAGTTTTGTCTATAGCCTTCACAAATTTTTTCATAAGCCCCAGTTTGATGTGTAGTGGTGGGAGTAGAGCATCACAGGGGTCAACTAGAGGCTTATACAATGCATTACCCTTTTCAGGAATAAAAACATATCTTTTGGGCCAGTCTTTTGTAGCGTTCTTTTCTGGCCCTACTGTCCCACAAACACAGAAAGCAGCAAAATTTTGTGAAGCCCCTTTGAAGCCCGAGCAAGAGAGGTTTGACTTTTAGATAACCACATATTGTCCACTTAAACTACTCATATTTTATAGCAGTGAGTATTTTTTCCATGCTTTCATAAGTTTCCTTCATTCCCACAGCGTGTGCCACTGGAATGGAAAGTTTTTGATTACCTTTATGCAAAAGGACAGCTTTTAAGCTGAATTTTGACGAATCTAAAAATAGACGTCATTCCTTAGGGTCATGAGTTATTGAAATATCTGAGCAGAAACACAAACCATCTTGCATCTCGTAATAAGCAGATAAAGCCAAATTTCACATTCTGAACAGAGAAGCTCTGGTACCCTTGGCCAGAAGATTCCGCTCTTGAAGTCAGAAGCTTGTTGTTTGGAAACTCCTAGGTCTCGAACATGATCATTTAGTTCAATTTGCTGAATCAGGATCTGTATGTGCCTGAAATTCTTCAGCTGATGAATGTGAATTCATCTGCTCCCAGTTGGTTGGAGGTGTTGGTATAGGAAGATCTTCATGAGGAACTAGCCTTATGACTGAATTACATATTTATGACTGATATTTGGATATTGCATTTTGCTTTTGTTTCTTTTTGAAATGTCCTACACTTTAGTTAAACAAAGCTAGCAATCATGCAAGTTACTAGTTGGCTCACGCAAAACCAATGGAACTGCAAAGGGCATGGATGTTATTTTACCTTTCAACCATTCACTCAGGCCAACAAAGCAAGAAATGCAGCACACATGTGCAACCCATATTTTGTCCTGATCTCCAACATGACATCCAAAAAGACAAGTTATAGGCTTTCTTCACAATTTTTGTCAAAGAATGACCCTGGGATTTTAAAATATAATTTCCCCACACATAACAAAACTTATCTGACACATTAACACATCCACGACGCTGCCTTCCTGCCATTTAAATACCAAAATTCACTCTTCAACGTACATCACGTGTTCTTCCTACAATGAAAACAAGAAGAATGGCTGTCTGAGGTTAGGTTACTGTTACATGTTTTCTACAACTTACTGTTGCCAGCCACAACAAGTAAAATATCTAATTATCCTCCCAGTTGCCAGGAGGTGTTGGTATAGGAACATCTTAATAAGAGTCAAAATGACCAATAACATAAAAACTTGTCGTGCTAGCCATTTTTAAGCCCAGATCTGAAATCAACACCTGAAAAATAATTAAACGCAGTTACAGTTGTTCACGTTATAAAATACTTGTGAACTAGTGCCACAGAAAAAAAACTGCGCAGCAGAGAGTTCCATTTTCAAATATTCTTTTTTCAAGAGTTCTCTTATAGAAAATGTTACATAACTAAGACTTATAAGCTTAATATGAAGTAAAAATATATATTGCTATCTATAAAGGTACTATGTCACAAGCATTATATGATAACTAATATTTCCGCATATGTAAATGACAAAAAAGTATTTTGTGATTCATGCAAAATTATGACTCTGACCCTTTATTTTGTTACCTATACAACTATTTTATTAATATTATATCTGAGCGAAATCTTAAAGGATATACTGATACTATAATATAGCCATCCACCTACATTAGCTACTGGTATGTTTCTTACTTATTTTTTTCTACTGGCTTCTGAAAAAGTTTCAGCGTCACGTACCCTCTTTGCTGACTAATACTAATGCTGAAATACATGTATTTTATGTAAACATTCTTATCAAAACAGTTGTTCAATACAAATGCACTTTGTCTGACCTCCCCAGAGAAACCATTGAGAAAATCTTATCCAAGACATGGAATTTGTTAAGTTGTAATATGATAATCAATACCCTGGACTCTATCCTTCTCTCTACTTTTGACATTAGCGACAAGACCATTAAGGAAAACAAAAGAAACTTGTAACCTACACCTATGTTTGTGGGTAAACATAAGGTCTGTGCTGTTGCCAGGCATTAGAGAAATAAGAATATGCTTTCATGTAAAAGGTGGCAATGGACCTCTTCTTAAACAGATTATATTTCCTTATGTACTTGTACACAAGATTCATTCTTCGTTCTTGGTTCGACTTGTTTCGCTGTACAAAAGAAAACTGCGCGATGCAGAGCCTGCTACCTCACGTAGCATGCCAGCGATACAAATTTTGATTACCAAGAACAGTGCTCACGACCGCCGAGCATGTTTAAGAGGTGCTCTGTGAAAGCGTCTCCGCTGTGCTCGTACAAAAGAGAGCAGTCTGAGGCCAGCTAGCGGATCGCGCCATTACCCGCGATCGATTACACACTCTCGCAGGCGGGAACTGGGGACTCTCTTTCCCTCTCCACTGCTACCCGTTGGAAAATGACGAAAGGCTGCGCCACAAAAATGATGGAATCAACTTCAGCGCTGTTACCGTGAAAAGCCGGAGCAGCATCACTAGCAAAGCAGGAACGGGAGGCTGCTAGGCGGCGGGAAATGTAACCTCGTAGCACGGAATATCGCGTTCTGAACCCAGTGCAGGCACAAAGTAAAGATAAATGCAAGATATATGAGCGTGAGAAAGATAGCTGCTCAGAAATCTTCTTTCGACCTGAACAAGGGAGAATTTAAAAGTTAGGCAGGGTGTTGTGATAAGCAATAAAGTATCTTAGTGCCACCTGACTCTTGGGGCAAATTTATGCCTTTCAAGAAAACGAAACTTTTACACGATTGAGTTTTAAAACTTGGAACGATTTTTATGTCTGGTACGTTTTCGAAGGCGGATAGCGAGAAGCTTTGATCTCACATGATACAGGCAGCTTCTTGCACCAGACAATGTATTTAACAAATAGAGAGCAGAAGTCTCAGAAAAAATGCATAGGGCGTAATTCAAATCTGATATCTTTAGTGACAAATAATAAAAATAAACGTTACCTTTCATATTTTTAGATCGCAAATTTATTTTTTAAATCTATATATAAATAGTAAAACACTGTAATATTCTAGTCGTGCATAATCAATGAGTTTAAACTGATTTCAAAGTTATTTATTCTCATGTTAGTCAGGTCCATTTTTTCAATATCATGAGTGTATGTAAAGAGGCAACATTACAATTAATTAATTTAGTACAATAAACATTTTTCATACTGAAACCACTAATCCCTCATCCGAAACATGTATTCATGTGTCAGTGTTATATGCAGGATTTTCTCTTGGGGGGGGGGGGAGGTAGGGTCCAAATTTTACAGCTCGTATTAAGAATTTAAAATCGGTATCAGTCCAAATATAATATATCAGGCGAATTTGATTAACATAAGTAATCGAAAACATCATTTTTTTTGGAATTTGGAAGAAAAAAAACATTTTATTTATTCTTTACCATACTAAAGAACACAAACAATATTTTAAGGTTTGAGTTCTTTAGTATGGTAAAGATAATAAGGTTTGTGTTCTTTAGTATGGTAAAGATAATAAGGTTTGTGTTCTTTAGTATGGTAAAGATAATAAGGTTTGTGTTCTTTAGTATGGTAAAGATAATAAGGTTTGTGTTCTTTTAGTATGGTAAAGATAATAAGGTTTGTGTTCTTCAGTATGGTAAAGATAATAAGGTTTGTGTTCTTTAGTATGGTAAAGATAATAAGGTTTGTGTTCTTTAGTATGGTAAAGATAATAAGGTTTGTGTTCTTTAGTATGGTAAAGATAATAAGGTTTGTGTTCTTTAGTATGGTAAGGAATAAATAAATTTTTTTTTTCTTTCCAAATTCAAAAAAATAATGTTTTTGATTACTTATGTTAATCAAATTTTCCCTCCCTTATATTAAGGGAGGAATTTATATTATTAGTATTATTTGCACCCCTCCCTTATTTTAAGGGATGGTTGAAGACCCTATGGAACTCCCTCCCCTTACGTACGCTACTGTCACTTGCTATAATTTTTGTTGTCCTGTTGCCTGGTGGTTAACTTGCTTGGGTACTGATCATAGCAACAGGGTTCGTCTCCAGATAAGGCATGTTTTTTTTTTTTTTTTTTATCTTGTGCTGTCCTTCTTCTAATATCTCGTCTTTTTTGCAAATCTTCTCTATGATGTATCATACTGTTGGCTCTTGTATGACCTCTGAAGCAATCAACAGTTTGATGGATAACTGTTTAATTTATTTTATACGTATATATATTATTTAAACTTTAATATGAATATTATTATAATTGGAACAATATAAATGGAAAAACATTAATTTTTAAGTATCGTGAATCCCAAAAGTAAAGAAAACATAAATTTTACTCATTTAGTCATTCTCATTACTCATATCTTCTTGATGTTACCCTTCTTGTCGTTGATATTCTTTATATTTAACGTTTTTGAATTTTATTATTAAAGATTGTGTTTAAAACAGGTTTAGTTTAGTAACAAAATTGAAATTCTTTGCAGTGACTGTTTCAGCTTTTTTAAAACTTATGAATAGTGTATGACTTCTTGAATTAAAGAGAAACTTCATGTGTGGGTGTATGATTTTTTTATCAGGCAGTTTTATTTTTTATCAGGCATTTTATTATTTTTTATCAGGCATTTTTTACTTTTTATCAGTCACTGGGAGATTTATCCTTTATTAGGCATTTTTAATGCGGGTTGAAATAAAAGGTAATTGAAACTTCAGGCAGTAGGTTATAATTTTGTTATTTACATAAAATAACATATTCAATACCATTTTTTCTTCAGGGAGATTACTTGTGTACAAACCTTTGCAAACAATATATTTTAAGGTTTTTATATCGCTTTTAGTTTGATTCTGCAGAAAACCGAAAGACAGGGCGACATGTAATGGTGTCACTCTTAAATGCTTCAGAATGAAAACTAATTAAGGTTTTTGATCATTGCACGTGGCAAAAATCGGTGTAGATATAAGTGAAACGAAAATTTATGATTTGTTTTTTCTCTTTTATACTCTTATATGGCAAAAGGTTCAAAAACTAAGTGAAACGTGACACGGAGGAACCGGGATATTTTTATATATTAGTAGAACAATGCAGTAGGTTTGTGCAACAGGTGAGTCACACCCGAGCAACAAAAATAGAATATATCCTAAATTCAATGGACAGGGATTGACTCAGTCTGTATCGCGCCATCATTGTAATCTGCAGTACTCAGGTTGGAGTCCCAGCATATGGGTTAAATATAATAATGAGATTTATTTCCGCAAACCCCCACCCTATCAGTAAGAAAAGGAACATCGATGGACTTGGAAATGCCACCATCCGTTGGATGGGGCGTTAAGCATTGTCACCGTGTGAGGAAGAGTCATTATCTGTGCACGTTAAAGAAACATTGGAAGGCCTTCACGGAAGGCTACCATCTGCCTTCTAGTAGATGTCCAATAGATCCTTTTCTAAATTTTCTCTAAGTTATTGGAGTCTTTGCGACTTGAATATTTAACCCATTATGTGCATATGGGTTAAATATAATAATGTCTCTAGACCATATAAGGTCAAACTATTTCCCTTGCAAAGCATAGTATACTGCTCACAAAAATTACGGGATATTTCAAAATGAATATGAAGCGATAATATATCCCCTAATTTTTGTCAGCAGTATATAATCAATAACAAAAGAAACGCGAAAAGCAGACAAAATGTACCTTTGTCTAACTCTACTAGCAATGCTAAACCAATCGCTGTAAGAGATACCAACTCTTACACACGACTCAGTGTTATTATAGAGAGTTTTCATTACGCTAATTAACTTATCAGGTATTCCATACGATCTTACAATCAACCACAAATTATGTCGATCAACAGTGTCAAAAACCTTTTTGAAATCTATATACCGTAAAACCAAGATAGTTTGTATTTGGCTAATCTGGATTGACTGACGGAGGTTTTTTCTCATCACGTTCAACAAACATATTTCGTTTGGAGTGCTTAGTGTTGCCGTTGGCTCTGTAACTGACGGACGTTATTGCTTATAGCGCATCGCTTGTGCTCTGCAATTTAATTAAGTTAAAATGTTCTATTTAATCATAGTTCAGGAATTGTGTAAAAAAGAAAGCATGTTACTTTAATTATCGTGAAAAAGTTGAAAGATGAAGAGCTAAATGAAACTGATAACAAAAAAAATCTATCATTAAGACGAAATTTCTCAGCACCATAGGAGACAGCAGATGCAATGATTATCAAAGTGGTCCATCCTCCACTAAAACGAACGAAGACATAGGGTCAAGAAAGTGCATCTGTGAATAAACCAATTAACATGCAGTAATTATCTAGTATTTATAAGCTTTTCGCCCTGTCATTCATTTGTGTTAATTGTATTATCTTCAAATTTAGAAATAAAATTCCACTGAACTTATAGAGATCAGATACTTATTAAACCATTAGATAAACCATATCATGCCACTGGAAAAATATTGAAAAATTCAAATCAGTTTGCTTTCCCAAGAGACGACAAGAAAATAAGTTACATTCTTCCCAACCATTTTTATTAACAACCATTGATACGTGATTCTCTAAAGCCTAGATAAAGCTTAAGAAAGTCCCAAATGTTTAAAAAAAGTGGTACACGTTTATATTATTTAATAGGCAATATTTAATCTTTTTCTTTTTATATTCGTTTGTATTGCATTGCCCCTAAATTTAGGAATAAAATTGAACACAACATGTAAGGCACGCTGTCTTACAAAGGATTAGATATCGCTATGTCAGTGGCGAAAATATCATTGGTACAGGTGGTGCAACTCACAGGGACGCCATAATTTTATGGATCCTTCTCTGCCGGAGGTTCCCCATTTTATTCAATGCAAAAGGAGCCTGCTCGAATATTTTGCACCAGAGCCGAAACAATTCAGTTTCAAAACTGCTCCTATTATGTCGATGGTAAAACAGATTAAAACCTTAATAGCTTGAGAGTTTTTTTTTACAAAATGAGATTGAACGTTTATTAAAGGATTTCAACAAAATCTAATTTTTGATATTCTACAGAAAATCATGTTAAATCTACCAATGTTTCAAAAATAGTACGAGCTTTTAAAAATTTGCATCTAAGGGTAATCAAAGAGATTTTTAAGATTCTAATTCAATAAAGTCTATCTGATTTCTGTAATATTCGTTCAGTATTAAAATAATTTTGGTAACTGGAATATTTAACAGCAGTTAGTACTTCACTGCTGAGGAGTGGTCAATCACACAGGGTCCTGGTGCTGACCACATAAACCCACTGGACTGGACAGATATATGGCTATGAGCTTGATTACGGATACTGATTTTGCTGCACTGGAGGACTTCTGTGGAGGGAAAATATTCCGCTGTGTTTTCTGTTTGTTTGTGGGTTGACAGCCCCCAGTGAATAGATTCACAGGATATGTTTATCAGCGGGTGCATAATCCTGAGCAGAGATCATCGCAGGCACCTGAACTCTTTGCTTGTATTGGCATCGTGAAATTCTACATTGGAGGAAGTCTTCCAGTGTAGATGGCTTCAGCCTTTAGTGGTGGGGGGAACGGGTCTTTGACCCATGTCTGCGATTAGGGGGCTGTTTGATATTGTCGGTATTCCCTCTCTCAATAAACATAGTTTCTTTAAACATCACACTAACCATTTTCTCTCCATAGGTAGTTGAAATGTGAGGACAGGGAACAGAATTTTTTCTCTTGATGTCCTCACACAAGAATTCCACCGTTATAATTTAGATATTATCGGCTTGCAAGAGACCAGATGGACAAATAAAGGTCAGATTCTTAAAAATAATCTTAAATTTCTCTTTTGAGGGAGGGAATATAATAAGCAGCACCAAGGCGTAGGTCTGCTTCTCAGCAGACAAGCTAGTGATGATCTTCTAGGATACGAGTACATTAACGAAAAGGTTTCTTACAGCTAAATTTCGGACAAGCATTAAAGACTTGAAAGTTTTCTGCTGTTACGACCCCACTGAGGATGCCGATGAGGATGAGAAGGATAGGTTTTACGGACAACTACAGGATATTTTGAATTCTGTCCAGAAAGGAGATATTACCCTTTTTCTAGGTGACTTCAATGCCAAAGTTGGTACTGACTCTGACCTTTGGGGAAGGGTGATAGCTTTTGGTATTGGTAGCTGCAATGGCAATGGACAACGTCTCCTACAGGTAAGTAAGCTCAATGGTTTCAGAATAACTAACACTTATTAAACACACCGCGACATACATAAGTACACATGGGTTTCATCTGATGGGATGCAGAAGAATATGATTGATTTTTTTTATTTTTTGATTTGCGACATATAGGATAGAGAGGAATCCTAGAAGCTACTCCTAGCTTTTACTTCTCATACAAGGACATTCTATACTAAGACCGAAGTCACTGATGACCACTGCCTTAGTTAGAGCTAACACTATACACAAAGTTTGCCTTGCTGGGAGTGTCGCTAGCTGCCTAACCACTATGCCAATTAAGGTTTATTATATATTAATTAACAGCAAATGGGCTAGTTCTGCTAGGAATACCAGGTCATATAGGGGAGCTGAAATTGGATTTGACCATTACCTTGTTAAAAGTGTCTTGCAACTTAAACTTAAAAAGTGTTGTGCTAGGGTTAAAAAAATTGCTTTTAATGCTGAAGCTCTGAAAGACCCAGTTAGAGCTAAAGCTTACCATGATAGGTTACTTAGTCATTATGACAGTCATTGTATGCTTACTGCTGAATTTGAGGAACAATGGGACCATTTTAAACAGGCTTTTTCGGACACTAACAGTACTCTTTTAGGGAAAAAGGAGCAGAAGAGCCAGAATTATCTGAGTGATAAGGCACTTGAGCTTATTTCAGAGAGAAAGAAGAGAATCTGAGTGATAAGGCACTTGAGCTTATTTCAGAGAGAAAGAACTGCAGGAATGTCCTTAATCAATACTCTACTAGTCCTAATAGAAAGCCTTACAGAGAACTTAATAAACGTGTAAAATATCAGTTAACTGCTGATAAGAATCTTTGGCTTGATGGCTTGGCTGACAAAGCCGAGGAAGCAGTTAGACAGCACAGCAGCAGAGAGCTGTACCAGATAGTTAATGTTTTGTGTGGTAGAAAACGGACAGGCATGCAAGGATTGAAGGATAAACAAGTTAAGGTTATACGTAGAAGGGGAGGATTCTGTCATGGTTAGGTGGGCCGAGTAATTCAGTGATGTTCTAAACAATGTGGTTAGTTCTACTCCCATTGTTTGTAATGATGACAAATGTATTGGGGGCTTTAATGTTGGATCTATAACACAATCTGAAGTTATTTTGGCTATTTCTAAACTTAAACTTCATATCCCCAGGGGTATGTGAAAAGGAAATGCTCAGAGCTGGGAATGGTTACCACGTGGATGACAGAACTTTTGAAAAATCTTTTATGATATTCAAGTGGTTCCTAAGGATTTTACCAGAGCTATTATTATTCCTATTTTTAAAAAATGGTGATCGCATTTCTTGTAATAACTATAGGGTGTCAGCCTACTCTCTGTTCCAGGGAAAGTTCTTTTCATGATTGTGCTTAATAGAATTAAGAATCTGGTTGACAGGCAATTGCGTGATGAGCAATGTGGATTCAGAAGTGGTAGGGGATGTGTGTATCAGATATTTTCACTTAGGCAGATTCTTGAGAAATGTTTAGAGTTACAAAAACCTTTGGCTGCTAGCTTTTTTGATTTCAAAAAGGCTTTCGACTCTGTTGATCGTCGTAATTTGCTGTTGATTGTGAAATCATATAGTATACCAGACAAGTTAGTTAACATAATGAACGCTCTCTATAATAACACTGAGTCGTGTGTTAGAATTGGTAAGGCTTGTAGTAATTGGTTTAGCATTACTTCTGGTGTTCGACAAGGGTGCATTTTGTTCCCTTTTCTCTTTTGCTTGGTTATTGATTATGTTATGCGAAATTCATTTCAAGGGACAGATTTTGACCTTAAAAGGACTGGAGATAAGAAAATTTATGATTTATATTACGCTGATGATTTAGCACTTTTGGCAAATGATGTTGATGAGATGAACTCTTTCATTAGGGCATTATGACACGGAATATATTTCCGTGTCATTATGACATCGTTTAAGAATTCAAGGAATAATTATTGTTGGAACAGACAGTTAAAAATAAATACCGAATATTTTAAGAAGTAAACTATAATACAAGGTAAATTTCTTGCTTTATAATCTTTTTAGCAAGCAAACTATCATAACACTTTTTTATTCCATTTCAATGTAACGAAATTTCAGTTACAAGGAATATATTTTAGTGATCTGCTCAATTTAGTTACATTGCCATTTCACTGTACTTCCACTTTGATTAGCTTTGAAAATACATTAATCTGACTAGCAAATTCCAGATTACATAATTCTTTAAGTTCTGAATGCTTAATTGCTACAATTCGAAATGTCGATAGACTTTTCGAGATATTTAATTTACCTTGTTTCATTACCATAAACAAAGTTTATTTTCCAAGCTATTACGTTTCCAGTTTAGCTCTGCATCGCCATACCATTGGGATTTTCTAACGATTTGTCTAGAGCTCTGTATTTGCATGCAATTGTCGTGAAAAATAAAGTAAAGCTGAAAGGTAAATTTAGTGTTGAGAAGTATATAATACGTTGTATATGATCTAAGACCCTAATCCTAGAAACGGAAACGCAAAATTGATGTGCAAAGTTTAATAAGTAGATTTAATAGCATTTTCTGCAAAGAGGCCAAACTTTGACTTTTACGAGCTAAATTAAAAACAAAATATAAGTAAAGGAAATGCCATTTAATGAAGTATTGAATGATCATAAAACTACTGTAATTATATTTAACTCTGTCAGGTGTATTTCATTAGTTAAACAAATCTTATTCAATAGCAATTTTAATAAATGGATTTAGTTTTAATTTTCAAGCTTAATTCTCTTTTTATTATATGGATTAGAAGCTGAATTTGGGCACCTAAAGCTTTCTATCCAACAAGTGAAAGTGATCTTAATCAGTGATTATAATTAAATACCTAAGGTTAAAATCTAGATAATTATCTTAAATGGAAGATGACTACAGCGAAAGATAATTTGTAAAAAGCTTATATATTGTTAATTGAATATGAATACAGTAAATTTTATTTCCACGTCAAATACAATTAGAATTATTATTTCCTATAGCAGTATCAGCAAAAAATTACGAATTAAATAAATATATATATAAATTCTTAAAAATCTTATTTAAATAACATTAGAAAAATGCAAAGCCAACTGTTAAGAACTGTGTTAAAATACGTTAAAAAAAAAACCCGCGTCATTAATGAGAACAAGCAAATGTGCAAATTAATGAATGTTCTTCCACTCAATATAAATAGTTTTTATCGAATAATAAATATATATTACTATATTGATGCATGCGAAGAAGAAATGATCATAATTTAAATACAAGATGGATGAATTCAGCAATAATTAAAGAACCATCGATTAAAAAAAAGTGAAGTTACGAAATATGTCGCATTTTCAGCGAAATTCAAGGAGAGAGAATTTAAACTTTGAAAATCAAATTGAAATCTTGGCTGCTTCATATTGATATGTAACTTCTAAATATTAATATCAATTGCGAATAGGCAATTTTATTATCGTGAAATGCTAAATTATAAGTTACTCTTATTACATAGATGTAATATGCTATATGTTATAAAATATAAATAATATATAAATATATACACTTTATGGCTATGTACCGATTTATATCTGAATAGAACTGATAGTCAACCTCAATTGTCTGCATCTATCACTCAATATAAGGGTACCTCCGCAGATAAGCTACTACCAGAGCAGAAACGATTCAGTTTCAAAACTGCTCGCATTATGTCAATGGTAAACAGATTAAAAACTTAATAACTTGAGGATTTTTTTAATAAAATGAGATTGAACGTTTAGTAAAGAATTTCAACAGAATCTAATTTTTGATATTGTATAGGGAATCATATTAATTTTACCAATGTTTCAAAAATAGTACACCTTTTAAAAATTTGGAAATTTATCATTTTGTCACCAAATCCGCCGTTCGTCGGATGGTACGTTAAGTCGTGGGACCGTGTTCCGGAGAGCCAAGCCCTGTGCACGTTAAAGAACGCTCTGGATGGCTTTGATCGGATGATGCCATCTTTGCTCTGTCAGCTGTCCAGTTTTTTTTTCTCATTATTACCAGTGCGTCCCCCTTCTTCCAGCTTTCTCTGAGCCTTCGGGGTCTTTGAGACCTAGCTATTTAGCTTATAGAACATATCTACATGAAATTTGACAACAGGTGAGCCTAATACAGCAGTGTTTGTTTGCTGGTGATAATAAGTTCCTGATATATGATTTAGTTTCTATTATAAGCAGAACCGGATCAAGGTGGGGGGGGGGGTCATAGCATCTAGGGAATTTCTGCTACCAACTAAGGAATTGATAATTAAAACATTATTTACTTGATTTTCGATTTATTTTCAAATAGAGCAATACATATCTCATATCACATACCAGTTAATATGAATGATTCAACTCTTTACTTTATAAAACACTATTGATTTGTTAGTACACTCACTACAATATTTTTCTTATGGATGTTTACGTAATGTACGTAACATTCGAAGTAACGTTATGAATATACGAAATTTTTGTCTTTATCTCTTTAACATGTGACCTATTTAAAACAAATAAACTAAAGTAGCGAAATTCCAGCTCAACTTGTTACAGGGGAATTCCCGGAAATTCCAAAGAAATATTACTGTGATGTTGCCAACTCATCTAGTAGAACAGGAGGAAGAACGCCTACGGTAACGGACACATGGGTAGAAATCAAGACAAAGTGTCCATCTTGTGGTAAAGAAGCAGGGACACTAGATGGCAATCACGAGAGAAACGAGACCTGTCCGTCTCGCTTGTATTCGCCATCAAGAATCTGCTCTCGTTGATCACCGTCTAGAGGACGAAACACATACGTTACTTCCCGAGTGGGTTCCGCCTACTAACAATACTGGCAGCATCGCCTGAAACCATTGGGCTTTGGCGTCCAGCAGGTCTCCGTGGGAAAACGAACGACACGTTGCAAAGATAAGCGTTCGGTGTGTAGATGCTATAAAGGCTTCTATGACGCTCTAAGGCATACTGATAGCTATTCAGAATGCATCTTTAATGCAATAAGGCTTTGCTTAAAAACTGAGAGGAAAATGCCATTTAACCGTCACATTTGTTTGATGTGTAATAAAATATGTAGTATAAGCTGTATTAAACATTGACGTATTTACCAGCAGAGAAAATAAGCAAACTGAATTACTTGTCTTTCATACTAATAATGAAAAAAAAAAGCTAAAAAGAAAGAGAAAACAAAAGAAGTGGAGTAGAATATTTTTCGTGTGAAGAATTAAATATTTTCTAGATTTTAATTTAATCATAAGCATTTACTCTTCCTATTACTGAGTATCTCTCTTACGTTATTGCAAATATTGCTTGGTATTTTAGTGTCTCTATAATAGCAAAAAATATATTTATCTGTGACATTTCATCAGGAAATCGTGGTAAAGTCTTTAAAATTACCCACAGCGTTTCTGATTGTCGTCCGAGTTACAATGCCTGATTTCAAGTCGAAATTCCAAAAGGAGACGTGCTACATGAAAATATATTATATACCATGCTATCTCTAGGGCAGTGGTTCTCAACCCTTTATGCTTCACGTACCCCCTGGAAATGTGTATGTACCTGGCATACCCTTAGAATAGATAGATAAAACTATAGTTATAGTATAAGAATGAGAATAAAATAAAACATATAATATATAACATATATCTAGCGACTTTTAAACTCTCAAGGCGTACCCCAAAACACTTTACCACGTACTCTACGTTGAGAACCCCTTCTCTAGGGGAATGGAAACCATCATCATCATCATCAAGCAGCCATGGGCTAAGGAGTTCCAACCAGACTGTGCAATTTAGTTCTCCAAGCAAGTCTGTCCTGAGCTACATCTACTGCATCTAGCCACTGCACACCAATTCTAATAAGGTCCTGTTTGACATTGTCTGCCTACCGCATCCTAGGTGTCCCCCTCTTTCTGAGGCCTTTAGGCACACTGTTCATAACCCTATTCGCCAATCTATAAACATTCATACGGGCAACATGGCCAAACCAACGGAGTCTCTCTCTGCACAATATACGGCTTAAAGGAGGTTGCAAACTCCTTTGTCTAACCTCATCATTAGTTACAAAGTTGAACCACCTAACGCACAAGATACTGCGTAAGCATCTGGAATCAAAAGCATCTAGTTTCCTGTTATTTTGTTTACAAAGTCTCTGCTAAATTCATTGTTGCTATTTTCTGCTCCTAGTTGTGAGCATAAGAGTCGTAACGATATTTAAATCTGAAACCGTTGCCAGAGCCCTCACATTCCGAAGGTATTTTTTTATTAAGGTGTCCCATTGCAGGTGGAAATCTAATTTTTTAACCCAACACGGAGTCAAACAGAAGGATCCCTGGAGCGAAATTTAGAACAGTTCGATCGAGTATCTTGAGAACCTTAGGTAACAAAATTTGTCGAAATTGAAATAGAAACTTCGATTGTTTACGTAGAAACCAAGATACGAGTTATGAGAGCAGGCACTGACGTCAGCAAACAACGCCGTGCAATATTCGTGTTGAATCTTTGTGCTAAAGAGTTGGGGGAGGGATGCTCACAAAACTAATATTTAGTGCAATGGAAATAAGAATATTTAGATCGCAATTTAAAAATGGAATCCTGGTGCAGTTTAGTTAGCATTGTACTAAATCATCCTACATGTCTATTGTAAAATAACTTAAATTGTTACGATAGATGAACGAGCAACAATGAAACCGTGATGTCCTGTTTCGTCTTGATGCTCGCGTGAAGTATGGCGTGAGAATTACGTCACTAACCACTTCGAACGAAGTTAACTTGATGAAATAAAGAATAAGAGAGTAATAATTAGGAAGAAATTGTGTGAAGGAAACACAGTTTGTTTTAGTCTATGCACTATAATATAAAGTAGAAATGTTTTTCTTTGGTTTGTGCGTGGGAGGTTAAATAAATTTATTAGTATGGATCTTGTTAGTGAACGAGTAAGAAAATGAAGAATTCATCGTCTTATATGTGATCAACGTCTGAAAGGAATTGATTCTGAGAAACCAGTATATTTAGCCGCGGTTTTTAGAATACTTGACCTTAGAACTTGACTAAAACCTTAGAAAGACGTCATTTGGTGTATAGTTATTCAGTTTGTTTAGGAATTGGCAAGGTTATTCATGATAGATTGCAGATTTGTTCACAAATACGAATGTACCACTTATCGAGTGTTGTAAAAAGCCTTATTTTATGCTTTGAGTGGAGATAGTAAGAATTATAGAGGGAAGAACTTTTTGTAGGAATAATGATAAGATGTTATGTTCTTCTGAAGGTTTATTTTTATACTGATGAAGATTTGTGTCGGTTGAATTTAGTTTATATAAATGTTTTCATTCATACTTTTGTTGTAAATTAAATTATTTTAGAATTATTGTTAATAATATTTTATAACTCATGCTTAATTTTCATCCGTTAAATTCATAACAATATAATAATTCCTTGTGATTACTCTGTTTACAAACTTTTCATCGATTGCTGAAAGGAAACATATTTCTAAAATCTGTTTCTTTTACTACTTTTTTCCCTTTAATAATCACATTTCGTGGGGGGGGGGAGTTGAGTCGTATCATTCACGTTTCTCTGATATGGCAGATTCAATATCGTTGCAGTATTCGTACAATGTAGAAAAGAATATTCCCTGTTGCTGTTCAAAACAGTCTTATCGCAGCGTACTTTACCTTTTCATCATATAAAAATCGATGTTCCGGTAAAGGTTTCTTTAGAACTCAAAGTAAAGTAGCATCTTTGATCCAGGCCTGAACTGTAGGGCGGGTGTTTCATTTCCTGAAAGCAACAGTCCTGAATAGTGGCCAGGACATGACGCGACGTGTGCATGGGAGCACTGCCGTGTAGGTGGAACACGCCACTGGCCAACTCTCCACATCTCTTTTCCATTATGACATCACGCAATTTGTGCTCCCGAGCAGCATTCTGCTCTCTAGTGATTGTAGTTTTGTGTGCCATGTAGTCCACCGAAAGAATTTCTTCGGAAATCCATGAAAATGTGATTGATTTTAAAAATATACGCCTACGGCCTGACCTGAAGTCTTACTCATGGTAGTTTTTGTGATGGAGAGTTGATAAGATTTTGTGCATTGATTCTTCCTTTATCTCCAAAGCCCAGAGATGATTCGATGTGTAATCTAAATTTCATCAGTTACTGTTTCGTTTGACTCTTGTTTGAACTCTGCAGCAATGACTCCAATTTCGAACCCAGTGATGATTTCGTGTTTAATAATGAGCAAAAACATTTTTTCTATTTTTATCACTTTTAATATTGAATATTGACCTTTAAACCAAATATAGTTTTCTTACCTCCTTTACAGCTTCAAAAAATATTAAATTTATTTTACTATTTTCTTTTTCCGAATATAATATTCACCGTTTTGTAATTTAACCTTCAATTACACAAAACACGAAGAAACTTTGTTTAGATGAAAAATATTTTCTTCTAAAACAATATTATTATAAACTTTTATTATGTTTTTTTTTTTGTTTTGTTTAAAAAAGCATGCCAGGATATTTTTGTATTTTCTAAATTTATTCTCTCTCGCGTTTCTAAAGTAATCGGTCCCAAAATCTCAGATGGAAAAAAAGTGCATATTTGAATAATTATCTGAAAAACATTGATTGCCCTGAGTTTCCTACGTGTCCCAGAAGCATGTTAGGGGTTTGTGATTCGAGACGTGGATTGGAATCCCACTCAGGTCAACCAGTTTTTTCAGCTAATTATTTCAAGTATTTATTGTATACAGGATATTTTCCTGTGTTTTATATTTTTTACGTAAATAAATATTTTATTCTTTTGCAAAACTTCTTTTATAAACATCAAAGAAATAATGGGTTACCGAAGTACATCTCTGACGAAATAAAATTTTAGATGACTTTATTTCCTTTAGGAGGAATTTCATCACAGACTGATGTTTCCTGTACGTAAATCGTTTCGCTTGATGTTCCTATCATCAAATCAATGGTCCTAACTATATTGTTTTAGACAGAACTCCATCCGAGCACCTTTAAGATAAATCTCATCATAGGTATTCTCTCAAATAAATATACGTTTACTTTCTTCTGTTATATATGTTACATTCACTTTACTACACAGAAATAAATGATTTAATAGCACTCGAGTTCCAATATCAGCATTCAAAAAATGTTTTAAGATATTTGATTACATAGCAGTGAAATTATGTCATTTTGCATCGAAAGGAAAACATTTTATTTTATCTTTAATTCGCATAGTAGTCTTTTGTTATTCGCTGTTGTTGAGTTCCTGTAAAATGTCTAGAATACTGAAACTTATACGTTACGTTAATTGCTCTGATAGACTCTGGAGAAAATAAAGGCTTACTTTCCTTATAAGAATAAACATATTATGACAAAAATTACATTTATGCATTATCAACTTAAATGTATTACTAGTGCATTAATAGTGATGACGAATAACGCAAAGTCTTTTAAGAATCTACCTTTAATGACGATATTGTGGTCGATGTGAGAGTATGAAGAGGAATTCTTTGAAAGAAGAGTTAAGACCCCAATCTGTCCTAGCATATTGACAAAACAGGAACATTAATTTTGCATTCAGTAACATTTATTACTTGTCTGACGAAGTATAAAAATTGAGGAAGTAATAAATTTTAAGACAAAAGGCCCTCTTTGCAATCCATATATTAACCAAAATCATCGCGGTATTTCAAGTTATCTCAGTTAACTCTGCGATGAACCAAACAATCGATTTGTGAGGCTAGTTTTCATCAAACCTAAGCGTTCTATTTTCTTTATTTAATCCTAGACACCAGCGATATTGAACTGTGTTGGAGATGTATAAACAACCGATGCTTGTTTGATTTTTAGAAGTTTTATGTCACGAGAAAACTAAGACTAAACTCTGAGAAACAAAGTAAAACGCAAAGCCTAAGTGTAAAAATCACGGAACACACTACCAATATTATGAAACATAGACCAGCGAGTAAATTAAACAATAAATATTTGAAATTCCGCAAACAACGTAAATAATTTTTTATGGAGAACATAGATGGAAACATAATCACAATAGGAACATGAGTATATACAAAAAAAGTCGCAGGGGGTAAAGTGAACAGATAAAACATTTATAAAATCAAACCACCAAAGAAAAAAAAAACATTGAATACTAGGAAAAGGAGACTCAATGCTAGGTACTTAAGAAGTATCGCAGCTAGATCTATTGAAATAACTTCAAGCTTAACAATAATTCTAGCTTAACAATAAACTAGATTATTGCTTATTGTTAAACGATTCCAGTTCGATTAACGATAAGAGAATGGATATTTCGAACCGTATCAATTGGTTGAGAAGGGAAAATTAATTTACATACCGGAAGCAGTAAGTATGCTTAATACAATACATATGCGCGAACAGCAAATACGTGCCACAAAACAACGTTATCCGTAAACATTGATCTCTTTCAACTGAGATCGGATTTAATCGGTAACGCATCAGGCTTCTAATCTGACGTTCCCAAGTTAGTCTCAATTGTATTTATGTTAAAACTTTCTTGGCTAAACCCAGTTTTGACGTCTGTGAGAAAGGATACATTGATATCTTTGGAAAACTTGACGAACTTCATTTAGCGCGTATAGGTAGCCATACAGTGTGAACATTAAAGAACACTCTGGATAGAAGCTCTTACTAGCATTCTCAATGGGAGGAGGGGTATGGTTCCTTTTCACGCTCTCACCCCTAGACCCGACCCTGTTGGAGACAAATTGAAAATCTCATTCAGATCTCTCTAAATGTCGGCTTTCAAAAATATTCGTTCAATATTTTAAAGGTTTATTCAAGCTGGAATAATTAACAGCATATGCTCTTTGTAATAAGAATTTATGTTATGATTATTTCACTTTTGTCTATTTTGATCAAAAGTATTTAGAACTTAAAGCAGCAGCTTCTGTAGCTACGTAATGCAGATTCGATAACCCTTTAAATATTACTTATAAATTTCACGAAGTTTCTTCAGTTGAAAAATATGAAATCATTCTTAACATCGCTATAGAATTTAGAGGAAAAATTTTCTTGAGTCGCATAGGATATGGACTTACGATTTGTTACTAATTTGATATTTGATGATCATTAAATTTGATATCGACGTTAAGATTAATTTCATACTTTTCAACTGAAGAAACATTAAGAAAGTTATTAAACAATTGAATAACTAGTAACATAATTGTCATCTACTTCAGGATGCTCTTTGCAAACAGAGAAGACGCAGCCTTCAGGTGACACGTGAAATGTGTACTGAGATTACGAGCCTGACCCTCTACTGAGCTCCCCCGCCCCCATCTGACATATTAACAAGATGTGATGGACTCGTATATCACCCGGCTCAAGGTAATTTTTTCCTCTCAATCTGATATCGATGTTAAGAGTGACTTCTTAATTTCCAATCCATAAATATTAATATTGTTAAAAAATGAGGATTAAAAAGGTATGAATGAGATTTGAAATTTACCTGCAATGAATATTTTTCGTAAATGTAACCAAAGTTTGCTTTAAACGTTCGGAATTTTGAACCTAGCATTCAGTGAAAGCAAACAAACAATAACAATTAAAAAAAAAACGAAAGAAGATAACTGAGAACCCGAATGCTTTGGTAATATAGTGTATCGCCGATTGTGCTCTCCGGTAGATACTTAAATTGAATAAGATTCACCTCAACCTATTCTGTTTTAAACCCAAACGTTTATCCATATTAAGGTAATAATATCATTTCAGAACACACTGAAACAAAACATTTTACATTCCTGTGGTTAACGTAGCAATCGTTTTTCATTTACGACAGGTTTTATTTGCATGTTAGTTTTCCTTGTCTCCTTTACCGTTAGTTTTGTTTATACAACAATACGATCTCTGTGATTCAATGCTGAGTATAAAAGGCCAATTGTTGAGATTCTAGTGCTATTGAGCCATAAATGGGACGAAAAAAAGTGAAGTCCAGCATCCTTGAAAGTAATAAGCGGTTTTTGCTGTCAACTATTCGAAAATATACGCATTCCTCTTGAGACCACTTCACATTCCTCAAAAAAGGTGCTCGACCACGCTTGATTTGAAACGACGCAGTAAAGCAGCGATAGATTTCATGCCGACTTTCCTCAGAACACGGAATGTTCACGATTGTCCCACTTCAGCAGCAATTCTAGTTGTCTTCAACGATACCATCCGTTCACATTCCTCACAAAATATCCTTATGCCAAGGTCGTTCCGTAGTTTAATACTTACGCAGAAAAAATGAATAATCAACTCCTATGCATTTTCATTATAAAATTAAGATTTTAAATCTTTCTGAGAAACAGAAACTTAAAAAGACGAAACAAAGAGAGTTATAGTAAGTAAATCATACTGCAATTTTTTGCCTATGTATGATGGTTTCAATGAGAATTTAACCATAGAAATAGCAAATTGGATTCTCCTATAGTTAGGTTTTTTATGCAAATTCTGATAATGAGCCCTAAATGAAATGATCACTAAAAGACCTGTATGACTAGTTTTAGCAAGGAAATAGCATTTTATTTCGCAAATGTTATTGAAAAAATTATTTAGAAAACAACTCTTCAATCAACTGCTTATTAAATTCTGCCTATTAAAGAGATCTGAAGGAGTCTATCAAACCAATACTCGATAAATAAGGTCTGTGAGGAAGGCCAAACTTCAACAGAAAAATGAAGGAAAAGGAACATCCATGTCTTATCTGGTGTTCGAGTCCAACTCCCTTTATTCAATAGCCAGACACACTAAACAATCAAGCAGAGCATCTGAAATTTGCGAAGGTATAGGTTCCAACGTTGACGGAGTTTCCAATCTCCATTATACCTTAAACCAAAATTAGTATATTAAATATGTATGATAAGAATTTGGTACTTGAATGAAAGTTTTAAACAGTTAAGGGAATTACGGCACACAACTTGTGGTATTCTGTGTGCATTCATTACAAAAAGAAAAAAAAAAGACAGTATCTAATATTGAAACATTAGAATATTTAAATACTTTTTGTAGTAGTGTAAACAATGTAACCTACGTATTCAATGAGTCTAATTACTTGCTGATATTCGATTTTTTAGAGTGGATCTGGAAGATAGTTGGAGTTAGCAACAAATAGCCCGTGGATCCCATCAAGGGGTCCACGGGCTATTTGTTGGTAACTTCAACTATCTCAGCAATCACCACTTCAAGCAGTTGATTGAAGAGTTATTTTCTCTAATTTTGTTCAGGAAGCGGAATAAATGAAGAAAGCAATAACATATATAAAATAATTTTCTCAAAATACACTGGTTTCCATAAATTAAGGAAAATCCCTATGTTACGTCAATGAGAACCAAACGTCAAAACTTTGTATCTTCTAAAATAAGGCATTTTATTTTAAAAAAATGTGATTGCAGATAAAGATCTCAATCAAATAAATCAATATCTCGATTTTCAACAATATTTGTTCAGTATTTAAAGAGTTATGGAAGTTTTAATATTTAGCGATAATAATGCCAGTCACAAAAATTGACTTCAGAAGTTAATTAAAACTTAGTAATAAGTATTGTATCAAAGTGTTTAATAAAATAAGTTTGTATTTTAGAACTTTGTGTAAAGAATTCTTTCACCATTCTTCAGTTTGGAATAAGTTTCTTAATATTGGAATTGCTGTCGTTAAAATTCAAACTTCCAAAACTCATCAGATACTGAACGAATATTGTTGAAAATCGAGATATTGATTTATTTTATTGAGATCCTGAAAATGCAATCGCATTTTTTAAAACAAAAGAAAAAAAAAACTTATTTTAGAAGTTACAGAGCTTTGACTTTAACTTCCCATTGATTTAACATAGGAATTTTCCTTAATTTATGGAAACCAGTGTAAATATGAACTTGAAGAAATTTGATTCTTTAACAAAACACATTTATTTAACATTGAAATGCAGTGGAAATATAGTTTCAGTCTTTGTGTTCGTAAGTTAAATTCCTAATAATCGAACCATTACTACTCCTTCATTACATGTATTCCTATGTAAGAAGTGGAATTATTTTTTCTACAGGATATGGCACATCTTTGTATTTATTTTTGCAGCAGATATCGGTTCATGATTGAAAGTTGTCATACGCTATTTGGAGACGTTTGAAGGCGATGCACTCGCTGGTTGAGGTTCACGTAAAGTGACATTTATATACTGTTGTTCCAGTACCCAATGATCTTGCTTACATTAACCTTCGGGAAATGATAATTATGTTATTTCCCAGGATATACCAGGACCAACTACATTACGTATTGTTGTTTTATGTATTGTTCTTCATGTATTATATACGCCTATGTATTGTTGTTTTATGCATTGTTTTTATGTATTATATACGCTTATATATTGTTGTTTGCGTATTGTATATATTTATGTATTGCTGTTTATGTAATGTATATATTTATGTATTTTTGTTTAAACAAAATATTAGTTTAAACAACATTAAAGTTGTTTAAATATTAAATAAAATGCTATGTAAATGCATCGGACAAAGTTTGTTCAGTGCTTTAACAATGAACTTCCTACAAATCTGTTTGTTAACTATAAAAAAATATGATGATAAAAACACTTTCTCTATGGCCTTGTTCTTGTAGAAGAAAAACTATAGATATGTATAGTAGCTCCTTGACTTCTTTCTACGTCGCATGAATGAAACAAAAAACAACAATGTTCCGATATCTGTAGCAATTTTCCATAGGTGAGAAAGGTGACGTTTGTGAAACAGAAGTGTTCACTCTACGTCAGGTAGGGTACTTCGGGCTTAACATTGTATGATGTTGCCTAAGCTGGCTACTAATCATAGTACAATACGAAATAAATTCAGCTTCCATTTGTTTCCATAAAACGTTACGGCTTACAGGAGTTTAAACCCAATGTTTTATGGCAAAGTTATTAAAACGTTTCTTAGGTTTGCACTTCTAGGATTTGTGTTTTAAAATGCTTGTAATTCAACATCTAAGCTTATAATATTAGATATAACGAAAATGTTATGTAAATGCATGCATATTTTCAATAATATATAATAAGAATCATACAATTGTCGACATGTTATAAAGTGTTGTACTATTATCGACACGAAAATACTGACATTAAGCAAACAAAATACACCGAATATCTTTACGCAACTGTTTTCCTAAATTATAAGTTTGGTTAATTAATAATAAAGCTCGCACATATTTTGGGAATTGCTGACAAGATCGTTGAATTAATTTTACCTAAGGGTTTGAAAGAGGCAATTGCAAGAGATATAATTTTTCTCAACCAGTACAAAGCGCTTGAAATCCCGAAGGCTTAAATGAGAAATTTTAAATCTGTAGCGATCAATGGTTTCAGGAATATGATTGGAAGTACTGTTGTACGATGCATTCAGCTACAATGGAGATCTTCAGTGCTCATTCTTCCAAGCAGTTTCACCGCATCATACACTAACAATCGCTATGTTGGCAAAGTTCTGCTGTGTGAATCTTTAATGAAGCTCTCAAGTGTTAATTTTTCGGAGTTATAACTTGAATAACCGCCAGTTTGAGCACTCTCAGCAAAATGTACTCCGAGATAGGATTTATTTTACAACAGATTACAGTCAGATGATTCGTAAGTGAAAGATCTTGAAACGTTTCTTTGAACTTCTCAATGAGATTGGCATTTCTTAACGGAGAAAATAACGGAAAGAGATTAGTTGTGCCAATGAACTAACTGAACATGATTGTTAGAATTCTTAATTCATGCTAATCAGCATATCATTGAAATGTTCATTGTGTTAAAAATATTTATATAACCACTTCTCTCTAAAACGTGTTCAAGTGTAGAAGCTTGCAAGTTAGGCTTTAACTTAGGATTTTCGTCATACTTATATGAAACCTGGTCTATCATCATCATCATCATCATCATCATCATCATCATCATCATCATCATCATCATCATCATCATCATCATCATCATCATCATCATCATCATCATCATCATCATCATCATCATCATCATCATCATCATCAAGCAGCCATGGGCTACGGAGGTCCAACCAGACCGTGCAATTTAGTTATCCAAACAAGTCTATCCTGAGCTACATCTACTGCATCTGGCCACTGCACACCAATTCTAACAAGGTCCTGTTTGACATTGTCTGCCCACCGCATCCTAGGTCTCCCCTTCTTTCTCACACTGTTCATAACCCTATTCGCCAATCTATAATTATTCATACGGGCAACATGGCCAAACCAACGGAGTCTCTCTCTGCACAATATGCTGCTTAAAGGAGGTTGCAAACTCCTTTGCCTAACCTCATCATTAGTTACAAAGTTGAACCACCTAATGCCCAAGATACTGCGTAAGCATCTAGAATCAAAAGCATCAAGTTTCCTGTTATCTTGTTTACAAAGTGTCCAGGTTTCACTACCATAACTAACCCTAGAAAGAACCAAACTATTATACAGTCTAATTTTAGTCTTTAGGTGTATACGCCTATTTCTCCACACTCTCCATATATTCTTAAAAGTCCCGGCAGCAATCCCTATTCGTCTGTTAATCTCATGCCGCACATCATCATTTTCTGTTACATAGCTCCCAAGATAATTAAACTGTGACACCTGATCAAGACTGCAACCATTCAGATTAACTGATCACAGCCTGCCTGATCAATTTTCATCACTTTAGTTTTCTCTCTGTTTATAACCAAACCTACTCTACTACCAGTCTCATTAACGGCTCGAATGAAAGAGTTCATCTCATCAACATCATTTGCCAAAAGGGCTAGATCATCAGCATAATCTAAATCAAAAATTTTCGTATCTCCAGCCCATTTAAGGCCAAAATCTTTCCCTTGAAATGAATTTCGCATAACATAATCAATAACCAAGCTAAAGAGAAAAGGAAACAAAATGCACCCTTGTCGAACACCAGAAGTAATGCTAAACCAATTGCTACAAGCCTTACCAACTCTCACACACGACTCAGTGTTATTATAGAGAGCTTTCATTATGTTAACTAACTTGTCTGGTATACCATATGATCTCACAATCAACCACAAATTATGACGATCAACAGAGTCGAAAGCCTTTTTGAAATCAACAAAGCTAGCAACCAAAGGTTTCTGAAACTCTAAACATTTCTCAAGAATCTGCCTAAGTGAAAATATCTGATCCACACATCCCCTACCACTTCTGAATCCACATTGCTCATCACGCAATTGACTGTCAACCAGATTCTTAATTCTATTAAGCACAATCATGGAGAGAACTTTACCTGGAACAGAGAGTAGGCTGATACCCCTATAGTTATCACAAGAACTGCGATCACCTTTTTTGAAAATAGGGATAACAATAGCTCTGGTAAAATCCTTAGGAACCATGCCTTTATCATAAAAGATATTCAGAATTTCAGTCATCCAAGTGGTAACCGAAACATTCCCAGCTCTAAGCATTTCGATAGTAATTTCATCTACCCCTGGGGATTTATGTAGTTTAAGTTTAGAAACAGCCAAAATAACTTCAGATTGTGTTATAGGGCCAACATTAAAGCCACCAATGCATCCATCATCACTGCAAACAATGGGAGTAGAATTAACCACATTATTTAGAGCATCACAGAAATGCTCAGCCCACCTAGCCATAACAGAATCCTCACCTTCTATAACCTTACCTTGTTTATCCTTCAATCCCTGTATACCTGTTCGTTTTCTACCACACAAAACATTAACTATCTGGTACAGCTCTCTGCTCTTGTGCTGTCTAACTGCTTCCTCAGCTTTGTCAGCCAGGCCATCAAGCCAAATATTCTTATCAGTAGCTAACTGATCCTTTACACGTTTATTAAGTTCTTTGTAATGCTTTCTATTAGGACTAGTAGGGTACTGATTCAGGACATTCCTGCAGTTCCTTCTTTCTGAAATAAGCTCAAGTGCCTTATCACTTAAATAATTCTGTCTCCTCTGCTCCTTTTTCCCTAAAAGAGTACTGTTAGTTTCCAAAAAAGCCTGTTTAAAATGATCCCATTCTTCCTCAACTTCAGTATTAAGCAAACCATGACTGTCATAATGACTAAGTAATCTATCATGGTAAGCTTTAGCTATAACTGGGTCTTTCAGAGCTTCAGTATTAAAGGTAAATTTTTTAACCCTAGCACAACACTTTTTAAGTTTAAGTTGCAAGACACTTTTAACAAGGTAATGGTCAGATCCAATTTCATCCCCCTATGTGCCCTGGTATTTCTAACAGAACTAGCACATTTGCTGTTAATTAATATATAATCAATAATATTCCTATGCAGCCCATCAGGTGAAACCCATGTGTATTTATGTATGTCGCGGTGTTTGTAATTCTGAAACCATTGAGTTATTCTGAAACCATTGAGTTTACATACCTGTAGGATACGTTGCCCATTGCCATTGCAGCTACCAATACCAAAAGGGCCTATTACTCCTCCAAAAAGGTCAGAGTCGGTACCAACTTTGGCATTGAAGTCACCAAGAACAAGGGTAATATCTCCTTTCTTGACAGAATTCAAAATATCCTGAAGTTGTTCATAAAACCTATCCTTCTCATCCTCATCGGCATCCTCAGTGGGGGCATAACAGCAGATAACATTCAAGTCTTTAACGCTTGTCTGAAATTTTGCTGTAAGAAACTTTTCATTAATGCACTCATATCCTAGAAGAGCATCGCTAGCGTGTCTGCTGAGAAGCAGACCCACGCCTTGGTAATGCTTATTGTCGTCCCTCCCTGAAAAGAGAAGTTTAAGATTATTTTTAAGAATCTGACCTTTATCCGTCCATCTGGTCTCTTGCAAGCCAAGAATATCTAAATTATAATGGTGGAATTCTTGTGTGAGGACATCAAGAGAAAAAGCTCTGTGCAGAGTCCTCACATTCCAACTACCTATGGAGAGAAAATGGTTAGTGGGATGATTAAAGAAACTATGTTTATTGAGAGAGGGAATGCCGACAATATCAAACAGCCCCCTAATCGCAGACATGGGGCAAAGACCCGTTCCCCCACTACTAAAGGCTGAAGCCATCTACACTGGAAGATTTCCTCCAACGTAGAATTTGACGATGCCAATAGAAGCAAAGAGTTCAAGTGCCTGCGATGACTTCTGCTCAGGATTATCCACCAGCTGATAACATATCCTGTGAATCTATTCACTTGGGGCTGTCAACCCACAAACAAACAGAAAACACAGCGGAAGATTTTCCCTCCACAGAAGCCCACCAGTGCAGCAAAATCAGGATCCATAATCAAGCTCAGAGCCATATATCTATCCAGTCCAGTAGGTTTATATGGTCTGCAGCAGAGTGAAAATTTTTTTCACTCTGATACAGGTTGTTTTGTGCCGCGTGGAATAATAGCCGACGACTTGTTAATATGACTACGAACCAATTTATTCATGGATTTCGCATTAAAAAACGCTCTAAATAAAAGATTAACGTTGTCCTGATAACAGATAAAACCGCGGTAAAAATGGTGTTAATTCTGATATCGAATAAAATTTGTAGAAATGTGGCCGTTATTACTGCATTATTTAGTGACTCACATAGGTGAAATGTATTACTTTAGATAACGAAAAAATTAAAAAAAAATTGATATTATTCACTCTAAAATGCATTGGGATAGATTTACATATTGAAAAAAGGTTATATTATGTGAAGTGTAAAAACGCACTTATATGTAACTTATTCAATGTTATTCTTTACTCATAATGCAGAATATAAATTCAAAAATTACTTTAGTTTTGCTTAGAAAATTTGAATTAAATGTGAGAAATTTTAAATCGTGGAGAACAGGGAGTTTACAGAGTGAAATGCAGAGGGTGGTTACTGGGTAATGAAAAAGAGTATCTGCCGGTACTCGCGAATAACTGCATTTAAAAGAGCAAAATTTAATCAGAAGAATTTGCAAAATTACATTTTGGTAAATGTCTATTTAATTTTTTACTAGGAAATATTTCTCTGGAATACTTGCGCTTTTTTTTTTGACACAATGTATTTTTTCAGTTAATTATTGTCATTAATAAACCATTAAACTGATTCCTTTTATCGCAAAGATAATCAGACCTCAAGCATTTGCAAAACCTCCATGGCAATTAAGCAGATAATATACTCTGATGCTGATAAAGTTTGTCAGATGCGGATAAAATTTTACTGATGGAAAGAGAACTTTTGCTCTCCCGAAGGGCTCTAGCGATGTATTCTTAAACAACTGGGTTCAAGACAATTTTACCTCTACACTCATATGTTTGATCGACAGGGGCTTTCATATATTTCTTAGTAGCTAACTAATCTGTTTTTTATTCTAAATACGTTCTGCAGATGATATCAACACAATTTTTTATTCCGGAAAGATTCAGATAGAACTTGGGAAGTATTATAGAAGAAACTCCAGGATCGATGTTGAACTTCCACATTAAGAAGTCATTCTCTTATTTAAAAATCTTTTAAAATCTAAATGTATTTTGTGTAGGGATTTGCTTGCTTAAAGTGGTTGGTTTCCAAACCAACGATGCACTCGAATATAACATTCATTCCAGTAATACAGCAAAAGTTTATACATTCTTCCTAAATTAAAACTTCTTTAATTTACGGAGATTTGTTACCTCCCATAATCAGTTATAAGCAGTACTTGCGAAGAGAGTTTTTCGAAGATGAAACTAATGGATTCCAAGTTTCTTTCAAGGCAGACTGATTACCATTTGTATCAGTGCTTACTTCTGGCAGTGCCAAATCCTAGCTAAGCTTTAACGCTATGGATGCAGAAATGCATGCTCATAGCTCAGATTAACTTCTGGCGTGTTCCCTTCAACACTTTTATTTTACCTACTATTGTTACAGATTCTATGTTAGAAATGTGCCAGCTGGTAATATGCCTGCATATGATGCGACAGATATTTAACCGTAATGTATATAAACTTTGACAGATATAAGAGAATAAGAAACAGAAGTTTTGAAAGCAAAAATGAAAATATGGACAAAAAAATTCGTTGTACTTTGGAAATCATTTAATTCTGTTTCTCTTCATATCGCTATATCATTTCTCAATTAAAGCTCGGACTCATGGACTAATCGTAATGAATAAATCCGACGCACATCTAATTAAAAATGGTGGATTAATATCCTAAATTGTTCAGAATTCTAAAAGTATAGATAGTTAAAAAATAGTGGATTTTTTTGTTCCATCTGTAAGGTGTTTATGATGTATAAATTAAAGTGTTTCAAACTTTATCATCTAAGGCAGTATTTCTCAATCGGTTGGTTGCGGTCCCCATATTCTGAGGCTAGGGCTAGTGGCATATCATAAAAAAATCGTTCTACAATTCATAATTACTTGGTATTTCTTTCCTCATTGTGTCAATACATGGGCAAATAAACGAATAGTAGGAATACTTAATACTAAAAGGTTCCGAGCTCTTATTCGCAATATGTCTGTTTCCCACAGATAATTTTCAAACTTTTGTGTTTTGGAGAAACAAAATAGAAAATTTCTTTCTGATGGTATTTATTTCGTAGTTTGGCTTTACTTTAAAAAATTGATTACGTTTCAACTGAAAGCAATAATCAAAATCTACTATTAATTAAAGAAATTAGCTCAAATAGTAAATTAATGAACATTTTCGTATAATCAAAAGTGTTATTACTTTTGAAAAAAACGGAATTGACTTTTTTATTTTTTGAGGTGGTGAAATCTTTGGGAGTGTAAAGTGGTTTAATCATTCAGAAGATGATAGAAATTTTTGACAGCATCTGCAGGAAATATTTTTTTTTGTTTTACAAATATTCTGTTCATTTCATCTTGTGTGACAAAAATTATTATTTTTCATGAAGGGTGATTCATCCAAAATAATCGCGATTGTTATGAAAAACAAGAAACCCAGATCTTGATGAAAAACTTTCGATTTTTTTCACATAAATCAAATTGCCACTTGGTTGAAAACACGCTGCCTTTTACGTCTCTGCATCTCATGTTACGAAAGCAACATATCTAACATTTTTTTGGATAATTTGTAAATACTTAAAAGAAAGATATATTGAAAAACAGGGAGTATTATCAAAATTTCTTCACTGAGCTCTTAAATATTAGTAACGGAACACAAATTTGTTAAACGCTGATGAGGAATAAAGAGCTCACAAAATTTTCGTTATACCGGGTGTCCATAAAGTCTCTTTACATTTAAAAAAAATATTACAAAGGCAATTGATGAGATATCTTAATCAAATTTGTTCTATGTACTAAGTGGTTATCAAAGTTTTTAATTACATTGCATTTGTGTATTTCATGTACCACGTTGATGAAAGAGGCATTTTTTTAAAGGAACTTTAAAAATGGCTACTCCTCAAGAGAAGGCAGAATGTGTATCATGGTTTATTGAAAGAAATCGGATACGCAGACTCAGCGAAACTACAGAACTAAGTATGGAAGAAATCCACCGTCACGCCCGTTAATTCGTGCACGGCACAAGAAATTTATGGAGACAGGGAGAGTGTTGGATAAAGGCAGGAGTTTAAGACCAAGAACATCTGAGGAAAACATCGATCGTGTAAGACAAGCCTTTAGTCGATCTCCCACAACGTCCATCCGTACTGCTGCCAGACAATTAGAGCTACCACGTTCAACAGCGCACAAAGTCCTACACAAGAACTTGCGATTGTACGCTTATAACGTGCAACTCTTACAGGCACTCGAGCCAAATGATAAACCAAGACGTAAAGAGTTTACAGTTAACCTGCTGGAACGAATTTCTGAGGATGAAACGTTCCTCACCCGAGTTTCTTTTAGTGATGAGGCAACCTTTCATGTCTCAGAGAAACTGAACACACATAATGTGAGAATATGGAGATCAGAACACCCCCATGTGACTAGTGAACTTCACCGAGATAGTCCAAAGGTTAATGTGTGGTGTGGGATTATGTGCAATCGAATCCTTCGTCCATTTTTCTTCAATGAGGCATCAGTTACTGCAAATGTTTACTTTGACCTTTTGACTGATTATGTGGTACCACAACTTGATGACCTTTCACTCAACCATCATTTTCCAGCAAGATGGTGCACCACCACATTGGGGACTATAAGTCCGTGGGTTCTTAAATCAAACATTTCCAAACCGGTGGATTGGAAGGGATGGTCCAATTCTCTGGCCACCTCGTTCACCAGATATCACTCCCCTGGACTTCTTTCTATGGGGTTATGTTAAAGATATCGTGTATCGAACAAAGATATGGGACGTCACTGACCTAAAGCAAAAGATCACTGATGCCATTGCCACCATCGATGAGGCTATGCTACAGCGAACATGGCAAGAAATCGAGTACCGTTTTGATGTGCTTCGTGCAACTAATGGTGCCCATATAGAGGTGTATTAAATGACGGAAAAAAAACTACAATATCTACTTCTCATTTTGTAATAATTTCCAAATATTTATCTTTTCATTTGATTTTTTAATATTTTTTTTTTAAATTTTAAAGAGACTTTATGGACACCCTGTATAATTCCATTTATTTTCGTATTTCATTGATATGGACCAGTGACTGAGATTCTCAGGCATCGCATTTCAACACTTTAATATTTTAGTTTCAAATATACTTTGAGCTTTACTCTCATCCTTCAAGAATGAAAACTCTGAAAAACCGTATCGCTGCTCTCCATGCAAAGAAATGGGATTGTGAGCTTTAAAGAGCAAACGACGGCTTTCAAAGGATATGGAAAGTTTATCATGGGAAATGGAAGTGAAATGAAATTTAACACAAGAACGTTAGGATACGTCAGTACGTTTTCCAACCTAAGGTTTATGAAAAATGCATTTTACGCTACAGTTTTAGTTAAGATATGCAAGATTGTGTCATGGAATTGTCAAACAGTATAGATATATTTTGAGGCTTTAAGGGCATCAATTGTGTTTTAGTAACACTAGAAAGGAAAGCAAAAATTACTGTGATGTCTTCTATTTCGTGTTACGTTAGCATCGCAAACTTAAATCTAGCACATGTGTAAGTGTTTTATTCATTATGTAGTTTTTCTTTGTTTTATTTAATTGCTGGGATTTGAAGAATAATATGAAAAATTACTTTAATAATTTTATTTTAATGCTTTGTTTTATTTTCTTCATACTTCTTTTACCTTCTGCATGATTTCAGTTTGTGATCATTTTTTAATTCATTCCTTCTGCTCCGCCACTGAATCAAGCTAGCAAAATTTTCAATTCGTTTTTCGTATTCCTTATTTGCGTATTATTACAATTGACATTCTGTTTTTGTGGATTTCATTAAAATATCTGAATATCGAAAATATTGCAAGACATGTTACCATAAATGTTTCGATATGGATATAATTCTGCATTCCCCGTATTTTATTTGAAAATACAGTGCATTGTATATTAGTACGAAATAAATATTTTTAACCGTAATAGCATATTTATATCGATTCAGCAGATCCGGATCTAGAAAGATTTCAGGAGAGAAGGTGACAAGTGACTGTATTGAAGCGGAATGGGCTAGAATAAGGTTGCCAATTGTCACCTAAGTCAGTTTATTTTTCCAGCTTTAGACCTCGTCTAGAAAGGTTTTTCATCTTATTCACTCATGCATTTTTCTCACAATTTCAAAGTTCCTTCATCCAGAAAATCAAGAAAACTTTAAGAGACCAGTGGAGTAGCTTTAGGAGAGTTTTTTTTTTTTCTTTCTCTAAACTTGTATGTTACCGCTGTAATGTAATCTGTGTTGTAATACTTTAAGAAACTAACAACTCCTAGGGATCCCTAATAAAACCTAAATCATAGAAGTAATTCTGTGCGACATCGACTGCGCTTTAGTTTGGAGTCAAGAAGAATTTTTCATTTTTACAATTTCAGCTTATTCTAAAATAGCCCAGTCAAGTACTAAGCAGATATGCATCTGCTTTAAATTATAATATATTTCATGGTTCATCCTAGCCCTTAAATGGCGAGATTGATTCAGTAAGGAGCACGCCCGGCTCGTAATCTGTAGTTCCAGGTTCGATTTCCACCTGAGCCAGCGTTTACATTTATATTCGCCAAACTCCCAGCCTTCCATCGATCAATCAGATGCCCGATGGACTTGAAAAGGAGGTCGCCGTCTGTCAGATGGGACGAAAAGCCGATGACCCCTGTGAGGGAGAACCAAGTCCTATGCGCGTTAAAGAACACTCTGAATGGCCTTGACTGGAGGTTACCAACTGTCTCCTAACAGCTGCCCAGTGGTTTCCACAACCTTCGCTCATAGGTAAAAAAAAAAACTTAATCGTGGCCCTTAAAATTTTCACCATTAATACATTTGTCGAAAAGGCTATTTTTTTGGCTTTCTTCATGCAACTCTTTTATTTTAGAAGAAAGTAGAAAGGTTTCTAGAAGCTCTTCGTACTGTCCATTATTGCCGATGTTAGGTTTCCTGACGTCTTCCTCATAGTTAACAGAATAAAAAAATTACGTCTACTATGATAATATCCCTAGACATTATGCCGTTAAGGTCAGGTTCGGTTTTCATAAAACAAGTCGGAAATCGGTTTTATGCTTGATATTTAAAACTGGTACCAAATCACAATCTTGTCAATCGATATTGCTGTCCGATGGCACAGCAAAAGAGGAACGCTACCGAGAAATACTTTCAGAATCACCCACCACTAGTTCAGAGGCTTTAGGAGAAATTATGCATTCTTGTGCTTCGAAGATATTATGTGAATGATAACAATTTTAAGCTTTGCTCGGCCATTTACTTTGTGATACGGAGTGCACAAATAATGTGACAAATAATACAGTAAATAGTCTAATTCAGTGTTATCCAACTTCTCTAAGATCGCGGGCCATTTTTTCCTTTGCCAATATTTCGCGGGCCAAAAAAAAAAGGATAGGATAGGTAAGTTCATTTCACCTAAAAAAAAATGATTTCTTTATACGAGAAATAATAAGTAATAATAAACCTCAAAAATTATTTTATTTATAAGAAAAATAATAAGTAATAATAAATCAATATAAATTTTCTAAACATTATCAAATATTTAATAAATATGTATAATTCATCATCATCATCATCCTCAAGCAGCCATGGGCTACGGAGGTCCAACCAGACCGTGCAATTTAGTTCTCCAAGCAAGTCTATCCTGAGCTACATTTACTGCATCTGGCCACTGCACACCAATTCTAACAAGGTCTTGTTTGACATTGTCTGCCCACCGCATCCTAGGTCTCCCCTTCTTTCTGAGGCCTTTAGGCACACTGTTCATAACCCTATTCGCCAATCTATAATTATTCATACGGGCAACATGGCCAAACCAACGGAGTCTCTCTCTGCACAATATGCTGCTTAAAGGAGGTTGCAAACTCCTTTGCCTAATCTCATCATTAGTTACAAAGTTGAACCACCTAATGCCCAAGATACTGCCTAAGCATCTGGAATCAAAAGCATCAAGTTTCCTGTTATCTTGTTTACAAAGTGTCCAAGTTTCACTACCATAACTAACCCTAGAAAGAACCAAACTATTATACAGTCTAATTTTAGTCTTTAGGTGTATACGCCTATTTCTCCACACTCTCCATAGGTTCTTAAAAGTCCCGGCAGCAATCCCTATTCGTCTGTTAATCTCATGCCGCACATCACCATTATCTGTTACATAGCTCCCAAGATAATTAAACTGTGACACCTGCTCAAGACTGCAACCATTCAGATTAACTGAATCACAGCCTGCCTGACCAATTTTCATCACTTTAGTTTTCTCTCTGTTTATAACCAAACCTACTCTACTACCAGTCTCATCAACAGCTCGAATGAAAGAGTTCATCTCATCAACATCATTTGCCAAAAGGGCTAAATCATCAGCATAATCTAAATCAGAAATTTTCGTATCTCCAGCCCATTTAAGGCCAAAATCTTTCCCTTGAAGTGAATTTCGCATAACATAATCAATAACCAAGCTAAAGAGAAAAGGAGACAAAATGCACCCTTGTCGAACACCAGAAGTAATGCTAAACCAATTGCTACAAGCCTTACCAACTCTCACACACGACTCAGTGTTATTATAGAGAGCTTTCATAATGTTAACTAACTTGTCTGGTATACCATATGATCTCACAATCAACCACAAATTATGACGATCAACAGAGTCGAAACCTTTTTGAAATCAACAAAGCTAGCAACCAAAGGTTTCTGAAACTCTAAACATTTCTCAAGAATCTGCCTAAGTGAAAATATCTGATCCACACATCCCCTACCACTTCTGAATCCACATTGCTCATCACGCAATTGACTGTCAACCAGATTCTTAATTCTATTAAGCACAATCATGGAAAGAACTTTACCTGGAACAGAGAGTAGGCTGATACCCCTATAGTTATCACAAGAACTGCGATCACCTTTTTTGAAAATAGGGATAACAATAGCTCTGGTATAATCCTTAGGAACCATGCCTTTATCATAAAAGATATTCAGAATTTCAGTCATCCAAGTGGTAACTGAAACATTTCCAGCTCTAAGCATTTCCGTAGTAATTTCATCTACCCCTGGGGATTTATGAAGTTTAAGTTTAGAAACAGCCAAAATAACTTCAGATTGTGTTATAGGTCCAACATTAAAGCCACCAATGCATCTATCATCATTGCAAACAATGGGAGTAGAACTAACTACATTGTTTAGAACATCACTGAAATGCTCAGCCCACCTAGCCATGACAGAATCCTCCCCTTCTATAACCTTACCTTGTTTATCCTTCAATCCTTGTATGCCTGTCCGTTTTCTACCACACAAAACATTAACTATCTAGTACAGCTCTCTGCTGTTGTGCTGTCTAACTGCTTCCTCGGCTTTGTCAGCCAAACCATCAAGCCAAAGATTATTATCAGCAGCTAACTGATCCTTTACAAGTTTATTAAGGTCTCTGTAATGCTTTCTATTAGGACTAGTAGGGTATTGATTAAGGGCATTCCTGCAGTTCTTTCTTTCCGAAATAAGCTCAAGTGCCTTATCACTCAGATAATTTTGGCTCTTCTGCTCCTTTTTTCCTAAAAGAGTACTGTTAGTGTCCAAAAAAGCCTGTTTAAAATGATCCCATTCTTCCTCAATTTCAGTAGTAAGCAAACCATGACTGTCATAATGACTAAGTAACCTATCATGGTAAGCTTTGGCTATAACTGGATCTTTCAGAGCTTCAGTATTAAAAGCAAATTTTTTAACCCTAGCACAACACTTTTTAAGTTTAAGTTGCAACACACTTTTAACAAGGTAATGGTCAGATCCAATTTCAGCTCCCCTATATGCCCTGGTATTCCTAACAGAACTAGCCCATTTGCTGTTAATTAAGATGTAATCAATCATATTCTTATGCAGCCCATCAGGTGAAACCCATGTGTACTTATGTATGTCGCGGTGTTTGTAATATGTGTTAGTTATTCTGAATCCATTGAGTTTACTTACCTGTAGGAGACGTTGCCCATTGCCATTGCAGCTACCAATACCAAAAGGGCCTATTACTCCTCCCCAAAGGTCAGAGTCAGTACCAACTTTGGCATTGAAGTCACCAAGAACAAGGGTAATATCTCCTTTCTTGACAGAATTCAAAATATCCTGAAGTTGTTCATAAAACCTATCCTTCTGATCCTCATCGGCATCCTCAGTGGGGGCATAACAGCAGATAACATTCAAGTCTTTAACGCTTGTCTGAAATTTTGCTGTAAGAAACCTTTCATTAATGCACTCATATCTTAGAAGAGCATCGCTAGCGTGCCTGCTGAGAAGCAGACCCACGCCTTGGTGATGCTTATTGTCGTCCCTCCCTGAAAAGAGAAATTTAAGATTATTTTTAAGAATCTGACCTTTATCTGTCCATCTGGTCTCTTGCAAGCCGAGAATATCTAAATTATAACGGTGGAATTCTTGTGTGAGGACATCAAGAGAAAATGCTCTGTGCAGAGTCCTCACATTCCAACTACCTATGGAGAGAAAATGGTTAGTGGGATGGTTAAAGAAACTATGTTTATTGAGAGAGGGAATGCCGACAATATCAAACAGCCCCCTAATCGCAGACATGGGGCAAAGACCCGTTCCCCCACTACTAAAGGCTGAAGCCATCTACACTGGAAGACTTCCTCCAATGTAGAATTTGACGATGCCAATAGAAGCAAAGAGTTCAGGTGCCTGCAATGACTTCTGCTCAGGATTATCCACCAGCTGATAAACATATCCTGTGAATCTATTCACTTGGGGCTGTCAACCCACAAACAAACAGAAAACACAGCGGAAGATTTTCCCTCCACAGAAGCCCACCAGTGCAGCAAAATCAGGATCCATAATCAAGCTAAGAGCCATATATCTGTCCAGTAGGTTTATATGGTCAGCACCAGGACCCTGTGTGGTTGACCACTCCTCAGCAGGGTAGAAAAAAAAGAAAAGTAGCCATAGTTGTCCAGATCAGTAGGCCACACTAATCTGGCAGCCCTCCCCTTCCGTTCACTTCCACAAGAGAGTATCTCTTTTGAAAGTTACTAACGGTCCGCACCACGAGAAGGCGGGGTCGGACATTAGGTGCTAGGCCTGGCCGGTTCTATGCATAATGTATAATTAATATATAATAATTGAATAAATAATATCTAATAATTTCTTTTACGTCCATATCGATATTTGTTGTTGCGAGCCAAAGTATTTGTTCAAGTGCCTCAAGCAGTTTAAGTATCGTGATTTTATATATTTCATATGAGAAAATGCGCTCGCAGATATATGTACTTCCAAACATATAAATTATTTCGAGTCCAAAATCTTTCATTTTTGGATTTTTTCCTTAGGCAAAGTTTGAACAATTCTATTTCAGTTTCTCTATTAGATGCAATAATTGGGTCGGCCTGAAGGTCACATAATTCCATTTGCTATTTATGATCTACGGTGCTAATATCAATATTTAAAGAATTGCTGAATAAATTTAAACTTTATTTAAGTTCATCAAATTGAGAAAATCTTCTATTAAAACTTCAATTAGGATATCTAATTTAGGAACAAATTTTTCAAAATTAACAGTTTTACTAAGTTGCTTCATTTCTTCGTAGAACTCTTTACAAGTTTCAAAATGAATTAAATTGTTTTCCTGCAAATTTGACTTCAACAATTGTAGTTTGTTTCTAAACTCAGTAACATGATTATAAAGACAGCACACGTTTTGATATTTTCCTTACAAGGATTTATTCAAGACATTTAAATAATCTGTAATGTCTTGTTAGGAAAGCAAGTGAACATAAAATTTCATGAACAAAACTTGCTATTAAATCTTCATCGGTGCTGACTTCTGTGAGAAAAAGATGAATTTCTTTTCGAAGGGTAAAAAACTTTTGAGGCATTTTCAGGCAGTTAAGCAGCGAATATTACGATGTAAAAGCAGATCGCCATACTCAACATGCAGTTCGTCCAAAAAAGCTCTAAATTTTCTGTGTGTAAGCGAACGATTTCCGCCACGAATTAAATTGGTAATTTTGACAACCTTTTCCATTACGTCGTTTTGTCTCAGCGAAATGCCACACAATGTCTCCTGGTGCACAATGCAGTGCTACATTCGGCAGTGCATGCCATATAATGCGCAGTGAAAGCGATTCATGCTGTCGTTATATGTTTAGTTTAGTTTAGTTTACACTTCACAAAAATTGGGAGTTCCTTGCACAGACTTTCCCATAGAATTTATGTTTTCCTTTTTTTTTTTTGAAAATTCTTGATGTTCAGTATTTTTTTTTCCTCTTAGATTTTAAGAGATTTTTTTTTTGTTTCGTCTTCCTCCTAAACTTTAGGATTTAATTCTTTTGTTTATTTTGTTTTTGTTTATTTAATTTTGATTTATGTCTTTTTTTTTTGGTATAAATATATATATTTTTTTATTATTATTTTTTTTTTTGGCTTTCTTTAATTTTTTTTTATAACCCTTTTTTTTATTATAATTTTTTTGTTATTTTGTTAATTTTTTTTTCTTTCTTTTTTTTTTGTTTTTTAGAAATTTTTTTTTTTTAATTTTTTTTTCTTTTTAATTTTTTTTTTATTTTTTTATTTTTTTTTAAGATTTTTTTTAATTATTTTTTTTTCTTATTTTTATTAATGAAAAAAAAATTTTTTTTTTCTTTTTTTTCTTTCTTTTTTTTATATTACGTTTTTTTTTTGTTGTTCTGTGTTACAATTTATTCCATATCTCTGTTTCTTTGATGAATTCCAATAGGAAGGCAAATATTTTTGTTTGAATTGAGATTGTAGGGTGATTTAAAATTAAGTTCAGAGTAAATTCGTTAATATTTATGTTTCTAAGTTTTTCAAAGAATTTTTCTCGTTGTGAGTCATATTTTGCACAATTTAATATAAGGTGTGAGGAATTTTCAGTAATATTGCATTTTGTACATTTGGGTGAGGTACTTAATTTGAGTAAGAATTTTGATTTATTTAAAAGAATTGTATCTGTTCTTAGCCGAAATATGATTTTGGATTCATGTCTGGAAAATGGTAATTGTAGGAAGGTATTAATTTTGTTGGAAAGTTCAAATCTGAAATTTGGTTTGAAGATAGAGTGAAATTGAACATGTTTTTCTAAAATTTTGAATTCTAATTGTTTTATTTCTTTTTTAACATGTATATAAAAATTGTGTGTTGGCGAGATGTTATCATAATCATGTGCTGATTTTGCTATGTTATCTACATATTCATTTTCTTTAAATCCAGAGTGTCCTGGTATCCAACAAAGTTGAATATGGTTATTTTTTTCATTTAGGTTTTCATTATAAAGTTTTAGGAGTGTATGTGTGTAGTATGGATATGTGGTGTATGTGTTGTCTTGTATTAATGTGTGTATAGCACTTTTAGAATCAATGAATATAACTATTGATTGATTTGTTAAATTGTCTAATGTCCAGTTAAGTGCGGCAAATATTGCATAAATTTCAGCATGCAATATCTGAGTAAAATCAGGCAATTTGTATGCTAATGATATGTTGTGTGATGGAATATATACAGCAGCACTGGATGACCCAGAATCTTTTATGTAGGACCCATCTGTGTAGATTTCCAAACAATTGTTAAATTTTTCAGATTTAAAATTAATGAATAATTGATATAGAGCTTCATTAGAAATTTCATTTTTTGAATTTAAATGTGGAATCTCTGTATAAACTACTGGGAGTTTGTAACACCATACTGCTACAGATTCAGTAATGTCTCCTCGCAGTTCATCTTTAGTTAGTTTATTAAAGAATTCTTTTAATAATTCATTTTCTTCGATTTTTTTATAGAATATGAGTCTTTTAAAGTTTAGATAAAATGGGTGGTCTGGTAGTTTATAGTGGAGTCTTGTGTAATATTTTAAGATTAAAATTGAATGCCTAATTTCAAATGGAGGAATGGCTGTTTCAGCCAGAAGAGCTAATGTTGGACAAAATTTTGGTAAGCCTAAAGCAATTTTTAAACATTTGTTTTGAATAACATTTAATTTCTTTAAGTTAGTTAAATTAGGTTTGTCTATAAGGTCTAAGCCATATTCCATTTTTGATCTGATTAAATTTAAGTAGAGTGTAATTAAGGTTTTTTGATCAGTACCTTCTTTTTTGAATGCAAAGTATTTAAAAATGTTTAGGAGTTTTGAACCAGAATTGTAAGCTTTCTCCAGATGAGAGTTCCATATTAATTTTGAGTCTAAGTTAAATCCCAATAATTTACATTTGTTGACTTGATTAATAGGTTGCGAGTTAATTTTTAAGAGAAATTTTGGATTATAATTTCTACGTCTATAGAAGTAAATACAAAAAGTTTTATCTGTGTTAATTGTTAAATTCCATTTGTTACAATAATCTATTAGTTTGTCTAATTGTTGTTGTGTTTTTTCTTGTAGAGTATATTCATTTTTGTCTGATACCCAGAAGGTAAGGTCATCAGCATAGCTTGTAAAGTTAAATTTTTTATCAAAAATCTTTTTGATGTCATGTAAGTATAAATTAAAAAGAACAGGGGATAAGGTAGATCCTTGTGATAATCCTTGTGTAATGTTATAAGACTTAGAGTAGGTTGAGTTTAATTTAACCTTTAATTTTCTGTTTCTCAAAAATTTTGCTAGGAATTCTATTAATTTATAGTCTAATTTAGCTTTACACAGTTTGAGTAGTAAATGTTCTATGGAAACTGTATCAAAAGCCTGTGATAGGTCTATTGACACAGCTAGTACTGTTTTTTTCTTTTTATTGGCAGAGTAAATATCATTTAAGAGTAGTGAGATGCATTCTTTAGAAGATCTGTTTTTTCTGAAGCCAAAGAAGTTTTTTGGTAATAATTTTTTCTCTTCAATTTGCCAATTCAGTCTAATAAGAAGCATTTTTTCAAATAATTTTAAGGAGTTGGATAATAGAGAGATTGGTCTATAAGAGGTTATTTCTGTAGGGATTTTATTGGGTTTTTGGATAAAAATTATTAAAATTTCTTCCCACTCTGGTGGTATGTCTAGTGTGTTCCATATATGATTAAAGATAGATAATAATTTTTCTTTCCATGCTTCTGGAAGATTTTTGAAAAGTTTGTTAGAGATCAAGTCTGCACCAGGGGCAGATTTAAGATTAAGTCTTTTTATTGCTTTATTTAGTTCCAATAAGGAAAATGGTAAGTTAACTGTAGTGTCGATTGATTTTAATTTGTTTAACTGTGTGTTATAAAAGGATTTTTGTCTAGAATCTAAGCTAGGTGCAGTTTGAACTATTTTTAAGTTTTGGGCAAATCTTTCAGCTGTTTGACTAATGGTAATGTTATGTTGTAAGGCATATTGGGCTATTGGAAAAGTTTGTTGCTTTTCTTGGACAATACTTTTAAAAATCCTCCAGATGTTTTTTCCTGGAGTAGAGGTTGTTAATTCTGATGTAAATTCTTTCCAATTATCACGAGAGGCAGTTTTTAATTTTCTTCTTACTTCTGCTTTAATTTTTTTAAAATTGTTAATGTCTTGGAAGGTTCTGGTCCTTTTAGCTTTTTGTTCTGCTTTTTTTCTGATAGCTGTTAATCTATTCATATACCATATATTTTTTTTTAATTTTGGAATTTTGTTTATAATTGTTTTAAATACTGATTTAGTTTGTTCCTTAATTGATTCAAAGAATTCATTATATTTTAGATTGTTAGAGGGAGGAGTATTGTTAAGGATTTTTTCGAAGGAGTACCAATCGTTTAAATAAATTTTTTGTTGGTATTTTACTTGTAGTTGTGAAGTCAAAAGTATGGGGTGGTGGTCACTGCCCCTAGTATCTGGGAGCAGTGACCATTTGAATTTGTCAATTAAATCAGTTGAGATTAAAGTTAAATCAATAATTGATTGATTATAGGCTGGGTTTTCGTGAGTAGTTTCTTTACTATTTAGTAAGATCAGATTTGATTTTGTTATAAAATTACTCAATTGGACACCTGCTGGGTTGGTAGTGTAGGAGTGCCAAAGGGCATGATGGGAGTTAAAATCTCCCAGAATAATAATAGGTTCTGTTAATTGTTTAAGAATATCATTATAGAAATCTTCTCTGATAACCAAACCAGGATTGTAAACATTTAATATGGTGTATGACACATTGTTAATTAATATTTTTACAGCTAAAAGTTCTAATAAAGGGGTATTGTAATTAATTGGAATTAGTTTGTGGTGTATATTTTTGTTAATAATGAAACCTATGCCATTATTACTGTTTGTAGAAAAATGATAATATGATATAAAGTTAGAAAAGTTAATATGCTTTTTAGTTTTTATCTCTTGTAATGCAAAAATATTTACCTTCATATATTTAGCCATTAGTACAATTTCTTCCTTTTTCGAAATTATCCCCCTGCAGTTCCACTGTAGGAGGTTTAACTTATTAGGACTTGAATTGTAGAAGAATGTCCATGATTAGTATGTAGGTCTCTTCCGAAGGGCAGATGAATTTCAAGAGGTGAAGCACCAAGTCTATCAGTAGGTTTATAGTGACATTTTCATCTTTTAATTGCCTGGCGATTGAGTTGGAGGACAAAGCATGTTTGATTTTTTTCGTCTGAACGCTTTTGGAGTTTAGTCCTTTTTTTGTAATATTTGCGTAGCTAGGTTTGCTAGGAATGTTACTTTGCAAAATTTGTTTTTCAATAGGAGACAGTTTTTTTGATGTGCTTGGGCTGGACAATTGTATATCACTTTCATCAGATTCTGCTAGTTTGTTTCTTTCAGTTATTTGTTTATTTTTATACGATAAGCTAAATAAGTCCATTCCATGAAGTACAGGGAATTTTTTAGTAGCTTGTCTAGATCTCTCATCATCAGGTTCATTTTCAGAGAGATCTTGTCTATGATCAACGTAACGGTTATTGAAGCCGTTCGGATTGAAATTCGAGTTTGTGCGAACCTGAGGGAGGACGTTTTTTTCTCTAGTTTGGTTTTGCTCCTGTTTTGCTAACGCAAATGCGCTTGTCCAACTGCATTGTTGGCGTCTTTGAATTTGCATAGCCTTGCAGGCAATTTTTTTTATTGGACAAGCATAATAGGTTGCCGGGTGGTCCATGCTACAGTTTGGGCATTTGAAATCGGAAATTTTGCATGTTTTGTGCGAATGGGAATCACTGCATCTTTTGCATCGAATGCGGCTCCTACAGCCTACTGCAGAGTGGCCCCAGCGCCAACAATTGCTGCAAAGAATGGGGGATCCGAAATGTTCTTTGACAAAAAAATGGCTAAAACCTATATTGACCTCACTGGGTAACTTTTTATCAGAACAGTAAATAACTACATTTTCGGTGGGAGTTTTGAGAAAGCCATCTTTGGAATTGTTAGGCTGGAATCTCATCATGCGTCGTACTTTAAAGACGCTGTAGCTTTTTAGGGATTGAAGTAAGTATTCATCCGAGTATTTGGTGTTTACATTAATCAGTAAACCCATGCAACTATTTTCATTAGGAATTCGATAGTTTACATCTACTCCCAAGATATTATTAATACTTTTTAAAGTTTCTAAATCAGAGTCACATTTAGGGAAAAGTATCACATCGCCTTTGCGAGTGAACCTACCTTTGATGTCTTTATTTAGTAGGTTGAAGAAGTAGGACACGCAATTTTAAAATTTCTTACTCTCTCTTTGGTTCCTTCTTGACCTATTGCATAAATGCTTTTTAACCCTATAGGCAAAAATGGAGTAAATTACACATATACTGCTTTTCCATGATGAGTAAACCTACTCAGTGCGTATTTTTTGAGAAAACTTATTTGAGAATATTTTTGCTTACTGAAAGAGAGAATATCCCTTGAAAATCAAATTTATATGCGAACAAATGCAGTTTTAAATAACACTGCTGCAGGCGTAGCAGGGAAGGAGTCACTTATTCTGCTCTCCCCCAGTTCAAAGAACACGTTTATTATCAAGTAACCAAATAAGTTTGTGCGGTATTTTAATGTTATAATATCAACGAAACTTATAATAGCACAATTGCCAGTGGTTCGCATGCGTCGATAAACACGTCGAAAGCACGTGGCACTCTGAGTCAGTTGATGTGTAGTAAGCGTGAAAATCACTTCTTTGAAATTCGGAAGGGTGAAGAAAACATGTATGCGTCGAATAAGAGCGTGCTTAATTTATGAGTTTGAATTGGGAACTAAAGCGACGCAAGCAGCCCACAAGATATGTACGCATTTCAGAGAACACAGTGAATGAATGGACAGCCAAACGTTGTTCAAAAAATTTGCATCAGGCATTCAGACACTTGAAGATGCACCCCGAGAGGGAAGATCGACTGTCATTGATGACAATGAACTGAAAGCCAGCATTGAGTTGGATTCATCGCAAAGGTGCCAAAAACTTGCAGAAAGGTTCCATGTAAGTGATGAAACCATCCATTTACTTTACACCGCATAAGAAAAGTTTGGAAGCTGAGCAAATGGGTTCCACGTGAACTCGAAAACAAACTTCAGATACGATACCGATACAAACTTCAGATACAGAGACTTACGATCTGCTCGTCGCTGATTTCACGCCACAAGAACAAAAAAAATTTACACAGTTTGCTGACGGGCGATAAAAATGAATTGTCTATAGCAGTGATACCCAACCTTTTGTGGACCATCGCACCCTTTAGAAGAGAACACAAATTTCAACGCCCCCCTAGTCCATAATAGTTAATTTTATATGAAATATTAAAATATTGTTGCATATTATCTGTACCTAATTTATCTGTTTATTTATCTATTAAAAATCATAAAGCAGAAATTAATAAAACGACAACCAAATGTACAATAAAATTGTTTATTAAAATTTTAAAAATAAACACAAAATCAATAAGGAATAAAAAATAATGAGATAAACACAAAATTAATAATAAATAAAAAAAATAATGAGATGGTTGAGGCTGGTGGAGTGTTAACAATTTGTTAATGTCGGGTTCCAATTACGTTAATATCAATCGCAGATCGCCACGTTCAGTGATGTGTAGTCTGTTCCTCTTCTTTGACAGTAACTTAGCTACTGCACTGAATCCACGCTCAGCCATATAGGACGAAGTAAATGCGATTAAAAACTTCTGTACTATTGCCCACAATCCAGGGTAGAGAACTGGTATTGATTTTTGAAGCCAGAACTCTTGGTATCCATGTTTGAATTTTACTTTGAGTGTTTCGTTATTCGTGAGTTCTAAGAGTTCCTCTTCCAAATTTGATGATTCTTCAGTATCTGTGTTTGCGAAAGGATCTAAAACCCAACTCGGTATATTCATGTTTAAAATATCTTGGAAACGCTCCGTAAAATCAACATGAAGAACTTCCAAGTGTTGGCAGTAAGTAAGTAAATCTTCCGGTTTTGCAGAGACTGCTGATAATGTGGGAAAGTTCACCTCTACCTAGATTTTCGTTTACCAAATTCTCCTCTACTAGATTTCGTTTGAATAGAAGAAGTTTTCCCGCAAAAGCAGCTATGACTTTTTTGTTTTAATTAAATTCAATTCATCACCTTGCAGTTGTAAATTAACTTGATTATATATTTTAAACAGGTCTGTCAAATAAGCGATGTCATTTTTTGACGTAATCAGGTTTTCGCGCAATTTTTCGTCTCTGTCTTAAAGAAAGTCCAGTACTGAGTCAAATAGATTGAAAAAATGATTCAGACAAACACCTTTAGAGAGCCAACGTACTTCTGTGTGCAGCAGCAAGCGATTGTAATCTTCATCATTTTCATTACAAAACTTACCAAATAATCGGTCATTCAATGAATTGCTTCTAATCTTATTGATTGCTTTAATAACGTAATGGAGCGACGTATGCAGACGTTCATTCAAATTTTTTGCAACAAATGCTGACGGTGAATGCATTTGGTACTGCTTGTTTCAAATGCGCTATGAAACCCTTATGACGCCCTGTCATTGCTGGAGCACCATCAGTAGCAGCAGACAAAATATTGCAAATAGGAATTTCTTTCTCTTGAAAAAACTTTTGCATGGTATTAAATATAGATTCTCCCTTTGTATCAGATTCCAAAATTTCTCTCATGAATTTTTTCTTCTTTTATAAATCGTACGTATGATAAGAGTAAAGCTTCGTTATTTAGTAGAGTTGATTCATCGAGTTGAATGGAAAATTTGCAAGTCTTTAAGTAATCACATAATGATATTTCAACGTCTTTTGCCATTTGATCTATTCTTCTTTACACTGAATTATTACTGAGAGGAATTTTTTGATGATATCTGACTGTGTCTTATGATGAAGAACAGTTTTTAATATCTCTTTGACTGCCGGCAAAATTAATTCCTCGCCAATTGTGTGTGGTTTTCCTGCTTTTGCGATTAACAATGAAACGTTATATGAGGCTCTTAGTCCATCATTATCTTGTTTAGAAGACGACGCAAAAAGGTTTGACATAGTTGGCTGTTTTAAATATTGCTTTTCCAGTTCTTGAAAATAGGATAAATCTTTGTTCTTCTTAGCAGCATGCATTTTATTTAAATGCTCTTGTAGCCTAGAAGGTTTCATAGCTTCATTTGAAAAAACTTTTCGGCAAATTAAACATATAGGTAATGATTGGTTTGTAGGAGAGTACTAAATCCATATTTCAAATACTCAATACTGTACTGCCGGCATTTCTTTTTAGATGTAGATTCAGACATTTTTCAAACACAAATTAACTTCTCAACAGATTTATAGATATTATAAAAATAATGTTTATAATGACTTCTAACACTTATCACTCACGACTATTTATCACGGCGAAGCACATAAAAATAATAAAACATTCCTAGAGCTATCGCTTTTATAGATTTGATTTTGTGCACGCATTAACGTGTAGGTTTGCGATGCCGGCGCACTTGCTCCGTAAACAAGTCATTTCAAGCTCCCATATTCTTGTCGAAACATGTTAAATTGCTTACATTGCATGAACCGCGTGTTTGCCTACCAACGTGCAAGGACTTCTCACCGTCAATCTATTCTAAACTAAAACAAATTAGGTATAGGTATACCTAATGCTAATTTAAAAATGCTTATTAACGTGATAACAATAAGATAATTTACATAGCTAGATAAAATATTTATTCATGAAAACAGGTATTTTCAAAGTGTTTTTTATATTAAAAATAATTATAAAAAATATTAAATATAATAAATTTATTATTAATATATTATTATTGCATCCAGGTTGATTTGCCTATCAGGACGGACACACATGTCCAACATAATAAGCCTGATATAGTAGTGCATGTTAAGGTATTGAATGAGATTACAATTATTGAAGTAGGAATAACCTGCAGACAGCAGAGGTTGAAAAGAAGAGGAAGCTAATGAGTTGAGCTTAATTCACAAGTGTAATGTTAATATTTTACCTTATGTTCTGACATGGGATGGTATTGTAACTAGGTACCATAAAGCATACTCAAAGCGACTTGGAGTGGGAAAACATATTGAAGCTTATATCCAATCTGGATCTTGAAGAGAACTTTTGAGAGCATCTCAGTCGACTTCAGACGTACCAGTACGCTAATAGGCGGTAGCAGGGAACTTATTGTCTAAGCTGCAGTTGAAAAGCTGTACATGACGGATGAGGTAGTGGATGACCAGAATCACCAGGAAGACACCACAAAACAGAAGAGATAAAAAGGTTGTCACAGAAAATTCCATTAAATTAATTTATTTATTTGGCAGCCCCTCATGACTGCCTAACGCCCCCCATTTGCCTCTGGATCCGCTACCGCCCCCGTGGAAGGCTCCAGCGCCCACTGGGGGGGGGGGGGCGGTAACGCCCCCGTTGGGAATCTATGGTCTATAGGAACACCAAACGTTCGTATCACTGGTTGTCGTTCAGTGAAACTGTTCCGCACACACCAAAGCCTAAGATCCACGAACAGGAAATTCTGTTGTGTACCTGGTAGACTACAACTGGCATCGTCCATTATGAGCTTCTGGCCACTGGTCAAACAATCACTGCGGACGTTTACTCATCACAACAACAATGGTTGCAGATGCACTGCTCCAAAAACAGCCTGCACATGTTTATCGCAAAGGCGTTGTGGTCCTTCAGGGCAATGCTCAACCTCATACAGTGCGAGTGACCCGAGACAAATTCCACAAACTTGGTTGAGAAATTTTACTCAACCCTTCGTATTTCCCCGACATCGCGCCATCCGACTGCGAGCTTTTCTTGGCTCTGGACAATCATATGCGCAACCGACAGTTTCGAAATCTAGAAGCAGTGGAAACGGATTGGCTACTTTATTCGCTTCTAAGGATCGGCAGTCCTGCCGGAGTGGCATTTACACTTATCTCGTTGTGAAAAGTTACTTTATAGATTGTGCTGGTTCTATTTTTTTTATTTTCCTGAATAAAATATTTTTATTCATTTTTTACGTATGGTTTTATTTACCCTCAAAAACCGCACGGACTTTTTTGGTTACCTGATACAAGCAAATATTAGTATACAATTTTAAAATATTATGTAGCTGAAAAAAGAGCAGATGAGTGCAAATTCATATAGCTAAAAACTATCCTGTTAATAAACGTTATTTTATTAAAAGTTGTTCCCTTCTGAAGTTATCTGCATCAGGAAAATATATCATTTCCATAAAATAAAATCCTAGTGTGGTGTAAGGTTCAACTAAGTTCGAGTTGATTAGAATGACACATAGAAGAGTGGATTTTCCAAAGGAACACTGTGCAATCATCAGGTGAGGGCATTCCAAAATATTTTGTTAGAAGTAAAATTTCGGAGGGAAATATTATTTTTTGCAATTAGTCTAGTATGGTATTTTGGTGAAAAAAATAACGGAAAAAGAAACTGTCTTCATTAACAACTTGAAAGAGAAATTTCACTTGATAACAGTTAAGATCGCATTCCTCAAAGATAAAATAAGATCCGGAAATCTATTTATTCTTTCTGTCGTTTTTGCTATGAAGGTAGAAATGAAGTAAGATGACTATGTTCATAAGATTCTTGAATATGTCTTTCAAATGACTTACGAACATTATTTTATTAAAATGACAAGAATTTTATTTTCGAAATTCGATTTTGCCCATGAAAAAAATATGCGAACGTATATTGCGAAAAAAAGAAGAGTCTTTTGCTTCTTTAGGTCAGTGACAACTACTTTCTTCTCTTAATTAGAATAGTGTCATTTATCCTTTAATAATAAAGTCTTTCTGTTTAGATTCTACCGATATAAATTAATAATACCCTGTAGTCATGTCCAAACATGTTAGATTTTAGAAACAACTATTTTATAACGGTGACCTGCAAGGATTGTTTTTACCCAAATTTAAAACTAAATTTCTCGCTTGAAATCAGTTTGGAACCTATTTTTCCTTTCAATTAAACAGATCTAATAAAAGTAGAAAACGAAAAGAAAAAAGTAAAACTTAAAAGGAACGGTATACCGTATTGTTAACAGAACAGTCTCAATTTATAAAACATCTGGATAAAAAGAGGAATAATAGCGGTTACTGTTTAAAAAAAAAACGAAAAAAATACTGAGGGAGCTGAATTTCTATAAATATTGCACTCATTATGCTGATTAGGAGGTTGACCAATTCCTCTTTTTAGAATTATTGTACTAGAAGGCTGATATTAAACGTGGTGCAAAAGTATATTTCTCCTTGTCTGTGCAATGTATTTTAAGCTCAGAATGTTTTTTTTGTTTTGAATTTGTTGCCGTATTTTTGATTGAATATTTTAGTTTTATAAATAAATGCAATGGAATTAAAATTAAGCCTGCGCTGCTTTTGTTAAATTTTGGCCAAACCCTTTTGGCAATCTTTGAACACAATTGCTTTGCTGCAAGAAATTATTTACAGAGAAAAGACATTTTGTCCCAAGTATTTGTCGATAGAAGCCACTCTTTTGCCGTAGGATGCTGAAAGGAGTGGTGTAAAAAACTGTAAAGTGCTACCACCTAGAAGAACACATATCGCCTCTGGCGAATAAAGAATATTCTTTTTTCAAAGAGAGTGAAATATTTCATTACCTCCTTTTTCATTCTTTGAGAGAGATAATTGAAATAAATGGATTATTGGTAAAATGCAAATAAAAAATAAATAAATAACTACCTCCTCAAGCAGCTACTTGCCACAGAGGTCTGACAGTAGCCTGTCAGTTTAATACGCCATAGCAGAATGTCTGTGAAGATGGCGGGACCTCAGCAGAAAAACAAAACAAGAACCCAAGCTTTATCCAGGGCTCGAACTCAGGTCCTGAAATCATTAATCAAGCGTGCTAACCACTCGACCACGGGGCGGGTAAAATGAACAATCTTTTATTAGTACCTGCACAGCATAAAAAGAATTTCTAATTTTTCTTTCAAAATGAAAAAGGTTATATTTCCCAATCTTATCTTAGAAAAGCGACAATTCATTACCTGTCAGTGTAACTCTCTGGGCATACACACACCTTGTGAAGACTTAACCTACACCGATATTTCAAATTCTAACATAAGTAAATTGTTTACAATGTTGTTTAAAGTTTTAGCATTTTGAACATTAAAGTTTTTTTTTTTATTTCGGAAATTAAATCCTTCAGGAGAATGTTAAAAAGGTGAATCATATTATTCCATTTGTGCCTCTCTAATCAGATGTCACATTTTAAAGTTTTGACAAATTCGGAAAATGTGAAACCTAATATTCTATCAATACATATGCAACTTAAAAAGAATTTAAAGTTTTTCCTAAAAGCAAAGAAAAGCTGAATATCTATAGAAGACAGATAGACGGCAGAGTAAAACATTAATTGGTTTTCTAATGTATTTTTTCAAACGAACAGAAAATTCAGAATATGGTGCACTCGAATGATACACTTCGTTATCGTGAATATTTACGCTGCGAAGAATGCAATTTTGTATTATATTATATTGTGGAAAAATAACCTTTTCTTATGCATTTTAAACAGCTTATTTCAGACTAAGCAATTTAAAACACATTTTATTCTAAAAAATCGGTGAAATTTAGCAACTTTTAAACCTACAGATATCTACTTTCTTTGGTAATCTTATGTAATGTAATCGTTAAAATATGTTCCGTTTGTTTAGTGATGAAACAAAGTATTTATGGGTAATCAGAGTTTCAAGGAGGGAAATTTAAAATTGTGAAGTTGAATACTGAACACCGAAGTTAAAACCTTATTATGACAATGAATTCAAAAATCTTTAATTTCTAAAATGTGCTTATTGATTTTCTAGCTTTAGAGCTATTTAAACATCGTGTACTTATTACTGAAATAGAGATTTAGATAGATTTGACTGAGTGCTACCACCTAGAAGGTACAAGTTTTCAAGTTTACATACAAACAAATAAGTACAGTCACAAGTTTTCATAAAAAGCTTCTAAGTTATACACATACAGTATATATAACTTTGAATTCCGTTTCCCATTGACATAACATTAGATTTCACGTTTGATTTTTTTGCACCCAAAGTAATTCTCCCAATTATCACTCTTTGTGTATATATGTATTTAGTGGGTTAGGAGTGAGAGGCGGAAGAAGGATATTGGATTTTTAATAACGGAATCTTGAGAAAAATATTTTTAGAACAGCATTAGTTTACAATATTAAATTAACAAATACACTAACACCAATTTTCTGTCCCGCCTTTATTTCAAACTTTTTAGTTAATTTTTGTGTGCTATTGTTTGCATCAACATATCTTTTTAATGTAGTTCCTATTTCCTAATCTTGATATATGTGAGTGTTGGTTTTATAGAAAGAATTTTCGTTACATCAAATCGTTGAGAGCATTTACCAGAATGAGTCAAAATAAATTAATAAGAGTAATACCCATTGCAAAAATATAGCAATTTAACAATCCAGAAATCTAATGATATTACAAATGTTAATATATTTTAATAAAAATTGTCCAAAAAAAACTGCTCTCAAAATTTCGGGGCAGTCTTTCAGAAGTAGGGACCGTTATTGATAGGTGTTTACAATTCATTACCTTGTTTCAGCATTGCCCATTATGTTGAAATGGAAATTTCACATTGGATGGCTTGATCACTTATCTAACCCTCGTAGTTACACTATATGATAATTGCATTTTATCCCCACCTCTCCTTATATAGCACACAAAATATTCAAATTTGATAAAGAAACTTTTACTGCAATTATGTCTTTTCGTCGTATGAATTCAACATTGAAAAAGATTATTGAATGTCAAAAATTCAATGAAAATATTTCTATTTTGTTAGGTCTTTTAAAACTTAAAAATCAATTTTGCGTCAATTTAAAAAATACGTTTACCGAAGCAAATTCCTCTAAAATTAAACATAAATCATATTATTTCTCTTAATTCTATTTTTTTCCGTACAAATTTTTACTCTTATATATCGATCCGTAAATGGTAGCTAGGCATAAAACTGAAGGAGAGCTGTGTACCAATCCCCACACAATCCCTCACAGAGTGATTATGCACAGAACCGGCCAAGTCTAGCATCTAATGTCCGACCCTGCTTCTCGTGGTGCAAGCCGTTAGTATCTTTCAAAAGAGATATTCTCTTTTGGAAGGGGAGGGATGCCTGTTCAGTGTGGTCTATTGATCTAGTCATCTATGGCCACATTGTTCTTTTTCTCAACCCTGCTGAGGAGTGATCAACCTCACAGGGTCCTGGTGTTAACCATTTATACCCACTATACTGGATTTGAGCTTGATTATGGATTCTGGACTTGCTACACTGGTGGCCTCTGTTGAGGAAGAAACTGCCATTGTGATTTCTGTTTGCTTCTGGGTTGCCAGCAGCAAGTGAACAGAGGCACGACTACCTTATATCAGCTGTTGGATAATCCTGATCAGAGGTCATTGAAGGTAGTTTAATCCACACTTACTAGTTGGGCATCGTCAATCCTAATCTGTAGTAATGTTTCTCAGGCAGTGCTATAGCTCTTGAAAAGGTCCACTTAAAAAGGTGGTGCTTGAAGTTCCTACCAGCATGGGTGGCCTCAGCCTTTAGCAGTGGGAGATCCTCAACTCTCCTTAGCAAGTTCGGCATCTCGAATCCTAAACTGTAGTATTGTATCTCAGACAGATCATATGGCGCTTGAAAAAGTGGTATCTTATGTTTCTACCAGCATCGGTGACTTCAGCATTTAGCGTAGGAGAAACAGGTTTTGTCCCATACCTGCCATCAGAAGGCTGTTTGATATTTTTGGCCCTACCTCTCTCAATAAACCTAGTTCCTTTAAAAATCCTACTAATAATTTTCTATCAGCAAATACGTGGAACGTGAGGAGGTAATATAGAGATTATTCTCTTGATGTCCTCACGCAGGAATTCCAGCATTATAATATAGATATTTTAGGCTTACAAGAGACCAGATGGATAGATAAAGGTGAGATACTTGAAAATAACATTAAATTTCTCTTTTCAGCGAGGGAGAATGAAAAGCATCTCCAAGATATAGATTTGCCTCTTAGCAGACACGCCAGTGATACTCTTCTAGGATATGACTGCATTGATGAAAGATTTCTTACAGCAAAATTTAAAACAAAAATTAAAGACTTGAATTATCCTCTGTTGTTATGCCCTCACAGAGGACTTTGATGAGAACAAGAAGGATAGGTTTTACAGCTAGCTTCAGGATATTTTGAATTCTATCAAGAAAGAAGATATTTCTCTTGTTCTAGGTGATCGTTAGCACTGAATGCTAACGATGATACTGACTCTAACCTTTGGGCAGGAGGTTTTGGTCCCTTTGGCATTGGTTGTTCCAATGGCAATGTGGAAATTTTCCTACAGCTAAGTAAACTTAATTGTGTGCGAATAACTAACACATACTATAAACATCAGAATATTTATAAATATACATGGGTTTCATCTGATGGGTTGCAGAGGAATATTATGGATTATATTTTAATTAACAGCAAATGGGATAATTCAGTCAGGAATACCAGATCATACAGGGGACTGAAATTGGGTCTGAACTTTACCTGGTCAAAGGTGTTTGGCAGCTGAAGCTTAAGAAATTTTGTTCTAAGGTTAAGCAAATTATCTTCAACACTGAAGGTTTGAAAGATCCAGATATAGCCAAAGCATACCACGATAGGCTACTTAGTCATTATGACAATCGTTGTTTGCTTACTGATGAAGTTGAGAAAGAATGGGATCAGTTTAAACAGTCTTTTCTTGAAACAAACAGTACTCTTTTGGGTAAAAGGAAACAGAGGGCACAAAATTATTTTAGTGATAAGTCTGTGGAACTCATTTTTGAACGAAGGAAATGCTGGATTAATAAGAATCAACACCCTACTAATCCTAACAGAAGGCATTACAACGAACTTAATAAAGGTGTAAAGGATCAGTTAACAGCTGATAACAATCTTTGGCTTGATAGCTTGGCTGACAAAGCTGATAAAGCAGTTAAACAGCACAACAGCAGGGGGTTTTACCATATTGTTAACGTTTTATGTGTGAAGAAACAGACAGGTACACAGGGATTGAGGGATAAACAAGGAAGGTGCTTTAAGGTGAGGATTCTGTGATGGTTAGGTGGGCTGAGCATTTCAGAGATGTTCTAAATAATGTGATTATTTCTACTTCCATTGTTTGTAATGAAGATAGATGCATTACTGGCTTTAATGATGGCCCCATATCACATTCCGAAGTCGCTTCGGCTATCTCTAAATTAAAACTGCATAAATCCCGAAGGGCGGATGAAGTCACCACTGAAATGCGTAGAGCTGGGAACATTTGTATTCTCACCTGGCTGACTGAAATATTAAATTTTTTGTAATAAAGGTGTTGTTCCTAAGGAACTAGAGTTATCTTTTTCCCGATTAAAAAAGATGATTGCAGTTCTTGTGATAATTATAGGGGGGTTAGGTTACTTTCTGTTCCAGGTAAAATTCTTTGCATGATTATACTTAACAGAATTAAGAATTTGGTTGATGGACAACTGCGTGATGAATAATGTGGATTCGGAACTGGTATGTGATTTACTGTTCAAATACTTTCACTTAGGCAGATTCTTGAGAAAGGTTTAGAGTTTCAGAAATCTGTGGTTACTAGCTTTGTTGATTTCAAAAAGCATTTTGACTCTGTTGATCGACATAATTTGTGGTTGATTGTTACATCATATGGAATACCTGATAAGTTGGTTTGTCTAATGAAAGCTCTCTCTAATAACGTTGAGTGGTGTGTGAGAGTTGGTACGTCTTTCAAAGACTTGTTTAACATTGCTAGTGGAATTAGTCAAGGGTGCATTTTGTCTCCTTTCCTCTTTAGTTTTATTATTGATTATGTTATGCGAAATTCTTTGCAAGGGAAAGTTTAGAGAGATTTCAAAATTTCTTATTTAGATTATACAGATTATTTGGCCCTGTTAGCTAATGATGTTGATGATAAGAATCATTTTATTAAGTCTTTGATGAGACTGGTAATAGAGTAGGTGTAATGATAAACAGAGAAGAAAACTAAGGTTGAATGGCTGTATTCTTGGGCAAGTGTCTCAGTTTAATTATCTTGGGAGCTATGTAACATATACTGGTGATGTGCGGCATGAAATAAAAGGAAAAAATAGGGATTGCCGCTGGGACTTTTAAGAATCTATGGAGAGTGCGGGGAAATAAGCGTGCGCACTTAGGCTGTGCACACCTGGGCTAATTAGTCTGTGTAATAGTTTGGTTCTTTCTAAGGTTAGTTATGTGGCGAAACATAAACCCTTGTAAGCAGTAAAATAAGAAACTTGATGTATTTGATTCTAAACGCTTCTGCAGTATCTTGGGCATTAGGTGGTTCGACTTTGCAAGTAATGATGAAGTTAGAAAAAGGAGTCATCAACCTCCTTCGAGCAGCGTGTTGTGCAGAGAGAGACTGTGTTGGTTGGCCATGTTGCCCGTATACATAGTTTTAGATTCGCAAACAGGATTATGAACAGTGTGTCTAAGGGTTTCAGAAAAGGGGAAGATCTAGGAAGCGATGGGCAGACAATGTGAAATAGGACCTTGCTTGAATTGGACTAGTGGCCAAATACAGCAACTGTAGTTCAGAACAGACACGTCTTCAAAGGATAATTACACAGTCTGGTTAGATCACTGTAGCCTATGGCTGCATGAGGATTTTGCATGTATGTATGTATGTATGTATGTATGTATGTATGTATGTATAATATTGTATAAATTTTACAATATGTTAAAATATAATTTATACTCTTATAAAATATGTTATAATATACCCACTCTTATAAATTTTACTCTTTAAAATTAGCTATAAATCTTAAAATGAAGTGACATAATAATATTTTTCTAAATTGAAAATTAGGCCTGAAAGACTGACGCCTCTAAATGCTAATTAAATTTTACCACTCAGTATCCCTGAATTAAATCAAATTAAACGTTATGTAAAAAATATAATAATACTGAAATAAAACACTATGCATTTTTATCCAAAATAACGAAAATTTTAAAGCATTTCAAAAAAGATTTAAAAATTTCTAGAGAATAACATATTAATAAACACAAGTCTAGTAGTTCTCATTCCCCATTTATAATTTTTAATCCACACTGTTTTAAAAATGTTCCCAAACTCAGACGGACAAGAAAACGGAACTGAAAAACAAACTGCATGATGCAGCATTCAATCGTACGAAATCTAAAGCGTAAGATGATTATAGAGTCATTTACTTAAACCCCAAATACGAGTCACCATGCCATCCAATTTAGACACCGTTCCTGTTAGGATTGAAACAAGAAATGCAAAAGGAGAAAAAAGCAGGTAATGTGGAAGAGTTAGAACATATTCTAATGCCTTTCTGTAGCATAAACAAGCACATGAATCGCGACAGTGTTGCTGTTTCGGTGGATTTACCGCTAGATCTAGCGGATTTCGATAGAATTTACCAACAAAAATATATACCTAGTGACTAGCGGAAAGCTACAAGAAAGCAGCGATATTTGGAGACTTTAAACATTCCGTTTCGCCTTTTGGCAACGCTCACAAATAAACAGGCAGAAATTTCACGATTTCGCATTAGATGTGTACAGACACGAATCTAAAAAAATAATTGATCTGAGTGAGAGTGGGGCCGAGCAGGATCGAGTGAAAATGTATCGTAACGTACTTTGAAAGAGGGGTAGCCCTTTTTCTTTCTTCTAGATCCGACCATAAACAAGTACTTTTTCTTGGAACATTTGGGGAATAGTGGGTTCTTTACTTCCGCTGCCTTAGTGAACTAAGAGTACATAAATTCATATTTAAAAAATGCAGACTGGAAGAAAGAATTAAAAAGTTTCTCCGTTTCTGCATTTAGTGACCACTAACGATGTAATTTAAAACTACTAAAGATGAAAGAGTTTTCCAATTATATCATAAAACAAACAGTTTCGTTTTCCACTCTACTTGACGCAATGGGTCAAATCCCTGTTTCCAATAAAAAATTTTTAACTTCGCATTCCACCAATAAAATTTTAAATTTCTAGAATAAATATATTATTTGCAATATTCGTCTAATTTTTTTTAATTTCAACTTTTTTTACTGTTAGAGTGCGAAGGTATCCTTTTAGGAGATTCGGTTAGCGCAAATCGTAATTTTTCATCAATACCTGTCCAAACCAAAACGAATTTTTAATTAACCTCTTAAAGCAAATAATTATCTATTAAGGCAAATAGTTACATATCGTCACCCTCTCTCCCTAGGGATAAATTCATAGCATAAATTCATCCTTTGTAATATTCGTTAAAAGTTTTGCAATTTTCAAATTAGAGGGTACATTTATAGCTTTTAGAAGTTTCGGAAAATGGCATATCTATCAATCCCAAAAATAATTTTTAATTTTCTCTAAAAATAAAAAATAAAAAATCGATATCTATAAGGGTGTCACAAAAATATAGGTACAAACTTTTAGGGGAGGTAGATAACATCTAAAGAAATGAGAATTGCATAGGAACCCATAACGGGAAACGTCACCGTAAGTCAATAGGCGGCGCTGTTCATCAGTGCGCTATAGGTGAAATTTCGGATTTCCTCATTCAAGCGGCAGTCGGCTTACGGAGAGCATGCAAAGGTATTCGAACAGGGAGTTGGCAGACATGCACTTAGTGTATGGGATAGCTGAGGCTCAACGAATGTATCAAGAACGCTTCCCACATAGACATATACCGGACAGCCGTTTGTTTGTGCGTGCTCCGTAAGGTGTCACGCATTGCATCGCGTCTCATGGTGGAAACTTTGAGCATCTGCTGTAACATTATGAAATGTATCATCTAGTACCTCATTTGTAATAATTATGTCCAATGAATGTTTTCCCATTAATCACTGTCTTGCGTCCTTTAAGATCTTGTACCTTTGCTACCACTTTCCCATGACGTTTCCGGTTATGGGTTCCTATGCAATTCTTATTCCTTAAAGATGTTATCTACCTCCCCTAAAAATTTGCACCTATATTTTTGAGACACCATGTACTTGTGATGGACAGACATAAGACAAAGCATTATTCGTTTTTTTTTGAAACAATATACTAATCTAGCTGAGCTAGGAGTGTATGAGGAATCTCGTTTCATCGCTACTGCATTGCTCAATGCATCGGACAACGGAAGTCCCGTTTTCCGTATTCAAACCAGCAGAAATCTTTCTCAAGGGCTCAACTTATATTGACGCTTTGTATAATTTCCTCATTTCCTTACATTCATACCTTTCTCATTAATCCTTAACAGTCGAAGAGTGTTCGCCCTATGATTAGTTTTCTGTCATTATCGGCGGAAGTGTTCAAGACTCACTCAAGTTATCAAAGGTAAGTGTAATTATTTTTAAACATTTTTTAGAAAAATGAAGAGTAATCTTCTTTTATCCTTAACTGTCCTATGTCCGGTTTTCAATCATTCCAAATTATAAAATAATTTCTTAGTTAGCAATGTTTTGTTGGCGAAAGTTAATCGTGCTTTTTCCTTTCAGATACCATCTGAGCCTAATTGTCTCGATGCACATCAGCCGAAGAGATTTATAACTTTCTTACTACGTTTTACTCTTCTCATCATTACCGTAATAAATAGAGATATTTTTGTTACTACTATAGGTATAAAAGAAAACATTAAAAAAATTTTGTGGACAAAGTAGAGTAACGTATTAATGTTACAATTCGGCAAGGCTATACTCAGTTTATGAAAAATATAACTTGTGAAATAGTTCATTCACATCAGGATTATAACCAATGTATTATCATTCGCTAAGCTTAATGTTGTGTCGCTGTATCCACTGTTTATACTTCATTCAAATATATATAATTAGATGTATTGAAAAGTTTTTAAAGTGTAATAGAGGCATGTGAAAGGAAATTTCAAACTCGAAAGTTATGATAATAATCGTTGAAATATTTAAAAAAAGAACTACAGGCAGTGCTTTGATAATAGAATCTAGGTCAAATTTGAAACTAATTTAAACTATAATATAAATTTTAATATTAATAATCTGCTTGCCACAGATGTCTGAAAGGAGCCTGTTAGTTTATACGCGATAGTAGAAGGTCTGTTTGGATGACGGGAATTCAGCAGAAAAACAACACAACATCCATGCTCACTTTATACCAGGGGCTCGAACCCAGGTTCCTTTGATCAGTAGCCAAGTGCGCTAATCTCTCGGTCACGGGAGCTAAATATCGAAGTGGCAGGAGAGTTTAAACAAATCGCATAAAACATTCTGCCACATTTCAAAAGTGATCAAAAGTGTTTGAGTAGGGGTTCTCAAAGTGGGGTACGCGGTAAAATTTTTTGGGTTACGCAGTGAGAGCTCAAAATTCGCTAGATATATGCTATATATATATATGTTTAATTTTATTCCCATTGTTATACTATAACTATAGTTTTATCTATCTATACAAGGGGTACGCCAGTTACATAAACATTTCCAGGGGGTTCGTGAAGCATAAAAAGTTGACAGCCACTTGTTTAGAGTGAAATTATAAAATATTATTAATATTCCTATTGAAATTTCAAGCGGTGATCAAATACCGTGATTATTTTTTTTAAATGTATTATTAAATTAAAAACCTAATCACAGGTAGGGGCCCTCATTAACCATTTCAATGGTAAATAAGCTAATGTTCACTGACATCTCTCGAACATAGGGAATCTTTAACAATTTACATTAGGGCTCCCAAGTAGCTTTCTGCGGCGTAAGAAATATATTATGTAGCCCTTCAAAAATTCTGAAATATTCAAAAATGAGTGTTTTTGAAATCGAACTCTGATCTAAAAAATAATAATTCAATTTTATTTTTATACGTATTAAAACAGGTGGTAATATGGAGCATACCAAAAAAAGCTTTCATATTATATTCAGGTGTTGGACTGATAAATCAAAATAGTTCCATGTTTTATCAATAGACAATCACATTCAGAGCTCAATAGTTTCTTCAATAGTGAAAAAGAATCTAAGATAAAGTCCACAATCAAATATGTCTAAATCTATATTTTGAACAGCATTTTTTTCAGTATTTAAAGAGTTATGAATGCTGGAATATTTAACAGGAAACGAAAAAATACTTATCCCAAATTTAAATTAACACATTAAAACAGGTTAAGAGATCAGTAATGGGTGCAATACAACCTGCACTCTACTAGAGTCAACTACGATCTCGGATCTTTTAACCTACTTTAATTAAAGTTTGCAGTCAATTTTTGTAGCCTGTTAAATATATTACAGCTTTCATAATTCTTTGAATACTGAACAAATATTGTTTAAAAACGAGATTTATATTGATTTGATTGAGATCTTTATCTTTTTTTTCTAAAATGGTGTTTAAGAAGTTGTTGAACTCTGAAGGTGATTTTCTGTTGACATAACACAGAACTCTAATTATAGATTGCTGAAATGGAGTTCCGATTCAGTTATTTGAAAACATTGAGTACCGGAACGCAAGCATTGAGTACCTGAACTGCGTCCGGTTTAGTGATTAGGAAATATAGTACGGGATGGTGTTCCGGTTCAGTGATTTGGAAACATCGATTAGCGGAACGGCGTTCCGATTTAGTTGTAGTACTGTTTTTGGTAATCCCTTCCTTTACTCTGAAAGTCACGCTTCGCCATTTGTCATATTCATGTATACAGGGTGTTTATAAAGTAACTATCCATTGCTGTGAACAAACCTTTTAATAACTCTATTTGTGTTCCAAACGAATCAAAATCATTAAACAACCAAAATTTAACACGATTCAACATGACCCCCTTGCATGTCAACACATAAATCTCAACGTTCAGTGGTAGCACAGTAAAACATTTACAAGATAACAGGTGTAGTTTTAGCCACTGCAGCTGTGATCCCCTCCTTCAGTTGATTAATGCTGTTAATCTTCACCTTATACACCTCTGATTTAATATAACCCAACATAAAAAACCTAGAGGTGTGAGGTCAGGTGACCTTGGAGCCCAAACTCCGACGGAACCTCTTTCGATCCACTTACCCGGAAGGGTTTCATGTAGGTAGTCACGGAAAAGTTTTGCAAAATTGGGTAATCCCCATCATGTTGGAAGACAATAGTGTCGCTAATTCCATCAGATACAAGTTGCGGCACCAAAAAGATCTCCAGCATATACCGTTAAATGTCGCCAGTAATTGTGTTCTCAGGAAAACAGAAAGGGCCATACACCTTAGTGTTTGTGATGCATAACCAAACATTAACCTTTGCAGAATCCCTGACCCACTCCAGACTTTGATGTGGATGTTCGTCAGCCAAAATCCTGCAATCGTGCCTGTTGACATGTCCACATGTGTTAAACGTCGCCACATCACTAAACAAAATGTTATTTGAGATCATCTCGTTCCACAGCTTCCAAAAGATCACTACACATGACCGCACGAGCTGCATAGTCCTCCTCGTGTAGCTTATGAAGGATTTGTAGATGATAACATCGTTTTTTCAATGTGAAACGTAGGGTTTTCCAAACACTGTTTGCATTACATCAAGCTCCTTGCTTAGTCTCCTTGTTGATGCACGAGGGCTACGATTGATTGCATCCTCGATGCGTTCCACAGTTTCTTGTGATGCTGGAGGTCGACCAGAACGTTTCTCATCATGAACACCTCCTGTTCTCCGAAATTTGTTCACCAGGGATCTGATTGCTGCCATTGGAGGCGGTGGTTTATGGAATTTACGAGTGAACTCTTGTCTTAGCCCTTCGAAGGACACACCTCGCAGACGTGCCTTAACTACTGCTATTATTTCTTCAGTCGTCAGCATGATTCACAAAACCTGGAACAGAAAATGATCAGTCAACGTTTTCTGGAAAATGGATAGTTACTTTATAAACACTCTGTAGCATAGAATGACACACAATACGAAGAAGCATCATTATCTATTCCAGCCAAAGAACAATTCCTAAAAAATCAAATAGAACAAAGATTAAAAAAAGTTTCTTTTGCAATTTTAATTACTTAACTTAATTTTAATATAACGAAGGTAGACATGAACCCAATTCTTTTTTAGATGATTTACCCTTTAGCATTACTTCCATTTAGAAGAAGCAATCCTGGAGGGAGGCAGGGTTTAAGTGCTCTAACGCTTCGTGAGCCATTACATTCGGCACCTTCGTTACTTGGTTAGATATCGAACAACTGATGTTGAGCCAACGACCAAAGCACACCCGGGGCACATTAATATGCTCGGAAGGAAAGCGTGCCAGCACGTGCTCAAGTTCGCAGATGTAGTCACGCCACTATTTGCGTGTTGTAGCTAAATGTAAATGTGTAGCCAGCTTGCACGTGGACATCTACAACGCGTGACATATTGACCGGGAGAAGAAAAATATAGGCGGTCGCTGTGGACAGCACCTCCCTTCATATAAACAACGACCGTAAAGATAAGCACTCCAACCGGTAACAGTTTCATTTCTCTACCTTATCTTGACAACCAGCACACCTGTCGTTTTACTCACTACGTACTTTTCCTTTACCACCTGCATTAAAGATTCATACTATTTAAAGCTATACTTCCGCTTACAGGACCAGGGAGAGAATGAATCAGATTCTCCTTAAAGCACAGGGGATGCATATTCAGCGATGTCGATAGAATCCACGTTACAAAGGAGGGGGACAGCATGAAAATTTTATGATGGTTTGTTATTGTTCGAGTCTTCTTGTCATTGCTGGGGAATAGATAGTAGCAGCAATCTGATGAAAAACGTTTATGAAGTTGAATATTTCGCCTATAGCGTTAAAAACAAAATTTAAAGCACTTAGAAATATTTATTTCTAATTTATTTTAATATCTGCCCTTTATAAAAATATTAAATTATCAAACGAGTTGTTTAAATGAGACTTGTAGTATAACCCTGCCATTATGTTCCTTTTCCTATTATTATGTATTAAATTTAAAACTAAAACACCTCGATTAACGAATCTTTTTTTTTTATCAAGTTCGATTTATATTTCATTTTCATACACTTATAACATAATTATCCTACAGACCAATTCCAATAATGAAATTAAGACGATTAATATTTTCATGTTTATGATGTAGAAATCAATAGTTACAGTAGCGTAATTTTAATGGTGCAGAGGGTACGAATTTACCGGAGCCCAAGTAGAATAGGGGCCCTAAAGGGCCTACAATTTTTCCCTATTTTATCAATCTTTACCCCATTTCTGGCGACTTTATCCTTATAAAGTTTTTAGTATAACTAACATAGAATTCAGTCGTAAAATAAATTCCCTGGTTTAAATTGCAGTGGCTGGACTTATCCTTCCTACTGATAACATTCCTGAATTTCACATCTATTTGTTTTTCTTAAATACTTAATTCTAGACATAAATTAATTTCAGTCTTACACTATAATACAGTTGTCATTTTTTTCTAAAGGAGATAATTCCTTCCTTTCCTAAAGTAGATAATAATTTAGATAACTCGTTGTAATCAGAATCTTATCCATTATCTTAATTAATTTAAATGTGTAATTTAAACTGTGAGTGTAACTACCAAAGAGCAAAGGGTCGTCGATGGCATGGGCCTTCAGTTGTCAAGGTGGAAAATGTATTTCTATAATTAAATATATCTTTGTATATCAGAGTGTTTCCAAAAGGTACAGTCAAACTTTGCATTCGTGTTCTACTGCGCATAGTGATGAAAAAAATTCTTATGAACAATGGTCAAGAAACTCTTCCCTTCATAGCTATAGCACATTTTGAGAATGCAAGCAAGAATGCCCGTGAAGTTAATTAGTTTTTATTCCAAAGAGCAAAAATCTATTATATAATATTACAGCACACTGTAAGTGACCGATGAGAACAATTACGTAAGTTTCCATCACATCAAGTGTTCGATATAGCCTCCCTGAACACCAATACTCGCATAGCCGTGTCTTCTCATCGATTGTCGAACACTTTCCAAAAATCTTGGAGTGTTCTGAATTCTTTAGCAACCATCCACGTTGCTTTTGCTGAGAGCTTGTGTATTATGAACTGGAGTAGCGTAAACATTAGCTATAACGTGTCCCCACGAGGAGAGATCTAATGAATTCAAATCAGGAGAGTATGCAGACCATGCAGTTGGTCCACCTATACCAATCCAAAGGAAAGAATACGTATGATTGATATATTCTAGATCAGTGAAGCTAAAATATTGTTAAAAATTAAATGGATGAGCACTTAGCGTGAGTTCAAAAAAATTAATGATTATTTCTACAAGAAGTATGGAAATTTAAATATTGAACTAAATATCTAATGACTAATTATTCACTATTCATTCAAATTAACAAGTCTTAAAGGTCGAAGTATCTTAAATGAGTAACTAGCACATTGTCAAATAAATGTCTACTTAGCAGTTTATCAAACATTCAAAAACAGGTTACATAAATCAATTATTAGTAAAAACTACTTTACTGTGTTTACAAGAATACCAAGTATTTTCTTCAAATTACGTTACGACCTTATGTCTTATTCATACCTCCTGAGCCTTCTATTATGTAATAGCACAACTTTGTAAGAAAGAACACAATATCTGCCTTCTATTCTTGAATACACTCAATTTATATTACTTGACACTGATTGGAAAAATCTCGTCAAGATAAACACACAGTAGTATTTATGAAACGACACCCAAGTCAACTAATCATGCACAATACGATATCAACTATTTGCTTCTTTTCAATTCACCGAACTCACAACTGAATATTTTTAATTAAATCAAAGTTCCAAGATGTTCTTGATGTAATTCGCACGTTGAAACACAGGCGAGCTTCAAAACGATACATCATATCACGATTTCATTGCAGCACGTTCATCTTTTGTAACAATATGCTGGAGCTCCATCATGCATAAATGAACCACATATGATGGCGTGTTGCTAATACTATGTAATAGCAGGTTACTATCTAATGCAGGTAGTTGTGCATTCAAGAAATAAATGTATCGCTCGTCATTGAGCTTTATTGGCAAGAAAATGGACCAATTAGATAGTCATCAATGATACCAGCAAAAGCATTGATATGAAACCTCTACTGATGCCGAGACTCGGTAATTTCGTGAGTATTTTTCCATGAGCATTGGCGAGTGTTATAATAATTCACATTGCCATCTCTTGTGAATTGTGATTCATTGGAGAAAAGCAAACAACGGAAAAAAACCAGGCGCAATACACTGCTGTAGAAGCCATTACAAAATCACAACTCATGGATGAAAATCAGCTGGTGAGATGGCCTGTACTCACTGCACATGATATGGGTAGAGTTGTTCCTGATGACAAATTCTCTGTACAGTTGAATGTGAAACACCTAAGATATGCTGACACTCTTCTTGTGTTAGTTCCGGGATCCTCCGTAACCATGTCCAGCATCTGTTCCTCTAAGGTATTTGTTCGGACACGTCTAGCCCGACCCCAGTCTTCAGTAACAGACGAAAATTATCCTACTTCTCGAAGACGCTGTTGGATAGTTACAAAATTATCCCTGGCTGGACATCATCGGTATGGAAAAGCTATTCTCTACTGACTGCTGAGCTTCATTGCAGTTTTCTTTCCCTCGTTCACAAATGAATGAATGTCTGCCATTTCCGAATTAGAAAACTGATTATTAATGGTCAAAGTAACAAATGACACCTGGATTTACAATAACAGCAAGACTAGTGATTTCCTTACACGTAACATAAGAAAAACTGATTAGCAGAGCAACTGCCGACTCACTTTATGTAGCATTACCTCATCCAGGAGTGGTGGTATTTTATCCAAAATTTGCATACATCTATTATGCCATGAGACATGAAAATTTACCTATCGTTGTGCCTTTTGATAGGCTTCGTTACTTGCACTCTCAAAATGTGCTATAATTCGTAAGGTAAGCATTTCTCGCCCAATGTTCATAAGAAATGTTTTCAGCGTTATGTGAGGGAGAACACGTTTCCAAAGTTTGACTTGACCTTTTGAAAACACCCTGTATACTGATTTCATGTTATTTATTATATTTACGTGCTTCATGATATAGGAGCATTTATAGATATAATTTCGTGTTCATTAGAATTGACGTGTTGCTCTTACGTGAGGAAGGGAAGGGGGTCTTACTAGCTTGCATCCCGGCCCTGACAAAGCACGTTACGCTTTTTAGTGGTTCTCAATATATTTTTTTTCCATGCACCGCCAGAGACAATCAATTTTTCGACCTCACCCCTATGCCGAAATACTCCTATATGTATACTACAGTGGGTTCCCATTTAAAGTCGTTAAATCGTTCCTGGAAAAAGCATTGTTAAGGGAAACGACATTAAATGAAGTGTAAACTCCCAAAGGAACAATGGTATCTTCAGATAACGGTAACAAAGATCTTTTGGTAACTTCAGATAATGGTAACAAAGGTCTTTTGGTAACTTCAGATAATGGTAACAAAGATCTTTTGGTAACTTCAGATAATGGTAACAAAAACTTTTGGTAACTTCAGATAATGGTAAGAAAGAACCGTTGATAACTGCAGATAATGGTAACAAAGAACTTTTGGTAACTTCAGATAATGGTTGATTTTTCATATAACATTCATTCAGATAACCATTGATAACTGCAGATAATGCTAACTTATCTGAAGTTATCAACGGTATCAATCTGAAGTTACCTTTGGTAATTTCAAATAGTTTAATATACAGTTGATTTTCCTAAACTATCTATCTGAAGTTACTATGATTCGCATCTGAGCATAATTATGTGTTGTGTTAGCTCTAATTGAGGAAGTGGTCAGCAGTGGATTCGATCTTAGTGGGCATGTCGTTTAGGAGATGGCTTGTAGAAACTAGCAGTATTTTCTAGGACCCGTCTCTACCCTATACGTTGAAAATCAATATATAAATTATAAAATATGCATATTCTACAAATTATTAAGAATGCATAAAAAGTTAACGTGCATATATGAAGTTTCATGAAATCTTACTTTCCACAGCACTTTATAAACCAAATGAACTTTTTGGTGGAGTTCATAGCAACTTGGAAGTTCGAGTTGGTCCTTAAAATATTGTTTTTTGGTATTTGGCGATTTCGGGCCGCTTGCTCCGAGATTTCGCTTTTAGGTATTCCGCGATGTAGCGTATTGCATTAAAAAATTAAGCCCTTATCTATAATAAAATTCGAAATGCAGTCTATAGAAATTTTAAATTTTTCATACTGACACCATATTTTTTTCACACTCTTTAACACAGTGTTCCTCAGAACAATAATTCAGTAATGAAATTAGTTTTTTCATATGAACACTGAATAAGTCAGATGTTTTTAATGCATTTTCTTCCAGGCTCACAAGAGCATAATTAATTCCTAAACGTGATCCCGGTTGAGGGAAAAAATTATCTGACATATACTAAAACATATACACGGAAACGTATGCTGGTTAAACTTTTTTTTTTCCAGTATAGGTTTTAACAAGTTTTAAAACAAGATAATTATACGAAGACAAAATTAAAATCTTAATATTATGCAGAAAGAAAATTTTATGAAATATCAGTATAGACTGAAATTTCTTGAGTAATATCATTTGAAACGCTAAAAGCAGTTCATTAATGAAAGAGAGAGAATTCCCGAAAAATGATCAAAGGTTGAATGGTTCTTATTTTAAATTCCTGCAGACTAATTAATGGTTCTTAATTTTAATTCCTACAGACTAATTAATGGTTCTTAATTTTAATTCCTACAGACTAATTAATTGTTCTTATTTGTAATTCCCACAGACAATTTCACGGCTATACGCTTTATTTTATATTATATAATAATATATATTAATGGCGACGGAGACCGCCCACCTGAGTCCGAAGCCATCTGCGATATTTCGAAAGCGAACTCCTCTCCAGTTGTCATTGGTCGAATGAGATGTTACGGTGTGAGCTTTCTTCAAGAAAACTATATAATAAACAGATTAGAAATATAGCAGCTAGTCTTGAATCAAGGCTGCCTGATAGTTAAACATCTTCCATTAGTGACGTTGATAAATCTTCTGTTGGAATAGACTTCGTGAGTCAGCGATTCTCAATTTTTTTCTGGTTGATCCAGTCTATTTTCCAATCCTTCCAATCTTTTTATTTTTCCATTCCTTCCTATCTCTCTATTTTTCAACTTCTTATTTTTTATTTTCTAATTCGTGAAAAATTAAACGATTTTTTCCTATAAACTAGTTTAAAAGTATTTTCCATGTATTGGAATTTACGAAACCTTCCCTGCAAATTTCTAAAATGCTTCAGTTGGGAAGTTCAAGGGTCTGTTTAAGGATTCTTTTCGCAATGTAGATAATTAGAGGACCAGATTTTAAAAACTAAAAATTAGGTGTTAGAAGAGTTTAATCCATCCTAAAGTTTGTTATATTAATAAAATTAGACTTTGTTAATTTGTATAGCAAGAGAGCACTTGATGTTTTATATACACATCATTGAAATCTTTAGTTGTTTTGATTTTATTAATTATGGTGAGTTTAGATGAAAGTTTAATTAAACGTTTTTAAAGGGAACTTTATCCTAGTGTATTGAGAGATGATTGTTTTTCTGTGTGGTGGGGATTCTTGTTTTATGTGTACTGATTGATATTTGCTTTATGCATAGTAGAGGATACTTGTTTCATGTGCTTTTGATGAGATACACTTGTTTGAGGTGTGGTAGGAGATACTTGCTGTGTCTGGTGAGATATGTTTATTTTATGTGTAGTGGACACAATTGTTTGATATATGGTGGGAGATACTTTGGTGACATATGCTTGATTTTTGCGTAGTGGAGGGCAATTGTGTGATGTGTGATGAGAAATAATTGTTTTATGTGTGGAGAGATATGCTTGTATTACGTGTAGTGGGGGCGATTATTTAATGTGTGATATGTGATACTTGTTTTATGCCTGATTTATTGCTTATGCTGACCTTCGTCAGTTGTAGATTGCTTTGGTTTGGTTATGCTACTTTCACTCAGGATAAGAGATTGCAAAATACAGTTATGAGTATTGTTTCTATAGGTAAAGGTCGCTCCCAGGTAAAGCATGGGTGTTGTCTTCCTGTTGAGGTCTCGCCTTCCTCAGAAACCTTCTCTGTGGGTTATTAAGTAAGGTTACAGGCTCCTGTCAGACCTCTGTGGGAAGCAGCTGATTCAGAGGATATTAATTTTTTTATATCCTGTGCAGTTAAAGAACACTCTGGATGGTCTTGACGGGGACTCCCATCTCTCCGAAAAGTCCCAGTGGGTTCTCTTCCCTAGTATTTTTTGAATCTTCGGAATCCTTATGATTAGGCTATTTAGCCCATTGTGTATACAAAAGTACCGCTCAGATGTAAAACATTGAAACACCCACTAATATTGCCACCGTTTCTGCATAAATCTTATGTGTGCTGGTTTGTAAGTGTTATCACTCTTCATATTGTCTAGTGCTGTCACGCACAGTGTGACCCTGATCTGTAATGTTCTTCCTAGTGAGGCAATTACTTTGGACATGAGAGCATTTATCTTTATATGAATTATATTAATATTAGGAGAAAAAAGTGAATGGGGACTTGGGGAAAGCTTTCTCTTTCATGTTTCTTGTAATTGTTTTCAGTAGATTTCCGCAATGGGAAAGATGCATCACATGAAGAAGAAGAAGAACAGACAAGAGGGAAAAATGATGAGAGGAAAATGGTTTAATTGAGAATTTCATAAAATAAAATATGTTCAAAAACTTTCCTGTCTGCACGCACACATTATGAAAAAAAATCAATGTAGGAGAAAAATGAATTCACCTCATTATTCGCTACTGTTTGTTCGAAAAAAATAATCATATATATTTTTTCTGTAAATCAAAACCAAATATTATTGAACATGTTTCAGATTGTATATATTGTAAAACACTGTTGTCATTATTCTGTTCCTGTGTAAATATCACAATACTGGATACGCTGATTCTCTTGGTTATTTATATTGAAATAATACATATTTATATCAAAATGTAATTAATATTACATTCCAGTGTCGTGTCGTTAAAAGTGATATACACTACCCTACCAAAAAACATTAGATAATTTCCATCAAGCGATAACTTCCGAGCTCTATGATTTCTAAAATATGCATTTAATGGAAAATGTGAGTGAAGATAAATTAAAGATCATAATCAATCGATTAAAATTTCGATTTCCCACAATACAAGTTCAATAGTTAAAGACTTGCGGAAGCTAGACTATTTCAAAACGATAATGCGTCATACGAATTTATTTGGCGTGTCAATTAAAATTTATAAAATAATTATTGTTTCAAACCATTTAATAAAATAAATGTACATTTTAAGAAGTTTGGGAATGATTAATTAAATCTTAGACAATTATGAATGATCTGTATAAAACAAGATAATTTATTGTTAAATATCCCAGCTTCCATAAGTTTAAATATTTAATGAACATTTTTGTAAATCGAAATTTTATTCGTTTGATTACTATCTTTAATTTATCTTAAATCACATTTTTTCATTAAATGCATATCTTAGAAGTTACGTACGTATACAGCTTCGAAGTTAGGTTTGAATTACCATAACATGGAGATACTCTAATATTTTGACAGGGTAGTTGTATCTTTGAGTCCACAAATCGATCCGCGATTTCATAATTGCACCCACTTGAACTAAACACCATGAGTTTCAATGAGCAGCACAGTGAAGACACGGGGATATTTATGGTCTCATAGTTAAATAGGCTCTAATTATGTGAGATTCAAACTTAAGCTCGTTATATTTATGTATAACAATGGAGTTAAAGGTAAATATGCAATCTCAATCAAATCTTTAAAAATATCGATTTTCAACAATATTCGTTCAATATTTAAAGAGTTAAGACTGGCATAATCACCAGCAGAAAATATTAGGTAAAATAAATTAATCTACAAATCTGTGCAAACAGGTTTAAATGAACGTAATTTCCGATGTTACAAACTTTACTAAAATGTGAAGCGTATTTCTATCAGTGTGTGTAAAAATTATTTCGCTACTAGGCAATTTCGAACGATTTATGCAAAAGAAGTTAAGTTATTAAACGTTTCAGCTTCTATAACATTTCTATTTGATATCTTTAAGCTAGTTGTTTCCATTAAAAGCTTATTTAAAAAGATATTAAGCTCTCATCTGACTCTACATTTATGTTAAATCTGCTGTTCCTAAAAGTGAGTCTACTGAGTATACATATTGGCACTTTACTATTCAGTGATAAGCAGATTTTGAACACTAAATTAAGGGAAATTCACTCCATGTTATTTCTTATCAGTTAATTATCGTTATGTTTAAATGCTTTCAATAATCGCATGTTTGAACATTTGAATAAAATTTCACTAGGCCATCAGTTTAGTGACGATTCTAACTGCACTCAATAATTATTTATATACATTCCATAGCTTTCGTTAAGGCTAATATAAATACCATCTTCTGATTCGAGTCTCAGCCGGGCTAGCTTCGAGATTTATCGCTGCAAAACTCCCTGTTCTGCCCTCAGTCAGTAGGGAAAACCAATGGGCTTGGAAAGGCCGCTGTCTGTTGGAAAGGATGTTAAGCCGTGGCTCAATGTGCGGGACAATAATACCTGTGCACGTCAAAAAACACTCTATATGGCCTTGAAGGGAGGCTATCATCTGTCTGTTAACAGCTGTTCAGTGGGTCACCTGCTTCCAACCTTCTTTGAAACTTTTAGATCATTGTGACCTGGCAATTTAGTCCATTGTGTCCAAAAAGCTCCGATAAGAGGTAAATCAATCCAAACAATCTTATGTACATTAGAGATTTAGAATAAATTTAGAAAATATCATTTTAGTGTTTGCTGTGAACAGGTTGTAAAGAAGGTAAAAAAAAATAAGGTATATATGTCAGTGCTGTTTTTACTATATATTTTATTAAACAGTTTTATCAACCAGGTTCATGTCATCATCAAAATATTTTCAAATGTATTCAAACATGCATTATGCAATTGGTTTATTATATCAGTTGTTATTTTCAGTGGTTTTTCTCTTGTTTTCACCATTTTGCTTGTTTTCCTATAGAATACTCTATAAACTATGGCAACTGTTTCGAATATTATTTAAAACTTACTATAAAATGCTTATATTTAATCGTTAAATTATTGGTTTCATAAACGGACATTTTAATTCTCTTATATATATATTTAGGGTAATCCATGAAAACCTGAACAAACTGAAAAATCCATATTTCTTAAAATATTCATAGAAATATGAGGATTTTTACAGCGAAAACATCAAATAAAAAGATTTTAGCATTACAACTTCTTTTGCAGATGACGTTCGGGCACAGAGAGAGAGAAGGTAAAAATAACGATCATCAAGTCAAGAGCATAATTCCTAGCAAGGGTTATAGGTTTAGCCCTGCGTGGAGAGCAAAAGATTAGTTAACATTCGCAAAGCATTGTCATCATCCGCGTATATTGGATACTTCATAGCAGTCAAGGGTTGGCAAATTCTTGAGGGCTGAGGCACGTTTGCTTGTAAAATAAATCATTTTAATGGTTTATTGAAAACTATTAACTAACTAAAATAAATACTGTGATAAAAAAACTTTATTTCAGAAACAATATGACTTACTAAATATTAGATAAAACATTTACCACAATGTAAGTTTAAAAATTCTTCTGAGTTAACTTTACCCTTTTAAATGTAGTTAAACATAATTATGGGAAAACATTCCTTTTTATTACGCAATAACTCATCTCTACATTTCACTCCTTAAATTTCTATATTTCCCTCGACGACTTAAATTTTCTCAAATTCAATCGCAGTTTTCTACTCAACACTCGAGTAACTTTTTGAACTTCTATTCTACATTTTCAGCAAAAAATCGCTTCTTTCAGATGAAAGCACATTTTTAAATTTGTGTTTTAATCCAAATGCATTTTTTCTTCCATTTTAGAGTGAGTATCATCACCGAATTTTCAAATCAGTTTTTTTTGCGTTATCTAAAGTAACTTATTTTTCACTCTCGGCCATCAATTATGCAGTAATGTTTCTCCATGTTCCTACTGATTTTATTCGCTATCCGCGTTAATGTTAACTTTTAAACGCTATTTGATCTGCTCTACAGATTAACTTTAACTGTTTTTCGCCGATAAATCCGTAAATATCCACATCCGCTCCTGGCTCCATTTATAGAACCGAATCTGATACATATGAAAAAAAAAATATCATTAAGACAAATTATGGATGGTTCTCCCTTCTCTAAACTGAATAAGGAAGTTATATGTAGAGTTTCTGGAGACTTTTGGAGTGCGCTGAGTAGACACAAGTTCTCAGGATAGGTCCCACATTAGTCAAGCATTCAAGTGCAGACCACAAAAATTTATTTGATATTGTTCTCAGGAACTATGGCCCTAAAAGCAGTGAGCAGAGCGTTACACGTGCTCTAGAAATTGTAATTACAGCCATACATGCTGTAATTAGCATAAGCGTTAAACCAGGATGGCCAACCACAACGTTCAGCGTTTGCGGTAGCGATGTCCGATAAGCGGCACAATGATGAGAATTACCTGAGCGTGTGCTGCTTTCGGACGAAAGCACTTTCCATTTCTCTGGATATCTAAACAGAGACAATGTCAAGACTTGCGGTCCAGAGAATGTACATGTCGTGCGTGAAATAGAGCGTGTTAATATTAAAGTGATGCGAACTTGTACATGTGAATGAGCGGTGCGGACTTGTAGGTAACAAAGAAATTGCCTCTTTTCTTCCCAGAACCATTTTTGGTCAATTACTAAAATGTGTTAGAGCTGTTTGTTTGCTGCAATTGGAACACCTACAGTCGCATATATTTTTTTAATTAATATGGAGTCTCCCTCCATTGGATAATTCATTTACGCGCATGCCTCTTTGAACACGTCCCCGATGTCAATGGGAAATGACCCCATCCACTGGTCACCACGAGCAGCTATTTTCCCCCTCCCTCGCATAGGATCCTGACCTCACTGAGCCAATATGTAACATTTATCCTGATCCTAATGAGCCAATATGTAACATTTATCCTGATCCTAATGAGCCAATATGTAACATTTATCCTGATACTACTGCGCCAATGCGTAAGGTTATTTTCACTTTTCTTATTCACCAGCATCATTCCATCAACAGAATTTCGATTTCATCAGATGGTACGAAAAGAAGCGCAACTTTCTGAATATCGTGAAATATCTTTATTTTAGCATTTTTGAGGATATGGAATTCGCCAGGAGGTTAAATATGTTTCGCAGACTGGTCTCTGGCTGGTAGCTTTTCCCCAGTTCCGGGGGACCATTCTACTTCCAATTCGTAGAGCTCAACAATTAATTTTTCCACGTGATTTTTCTTATCACCCAATTCGTTACTTAATATTTTCTTTCTACGTCTTCCTTTGAACTTTTACTTTTTTTTCGGTACAATTTGGGCCCTGACTGTGGATGATAGGAATACAGTAGCCAACATGTCATGAAATCGAATTCAGACTAGGTGCATTCCAGGCTGCTAAACAAGCTCACCTAAAATGGTACTTATGATCATTGCAAAAATTATTGAGTTGTTTCACATGTAAATATATATATATCTATATCTGCTTTAGGAAATATACATAGTTCAAGTTGTTCAGGTTTTCGGGGAACACTGTTTTATTATAATTATATATTCTATAATAAAAATATATATGTCATGTAGACTTTTTAGAATCGGTTATTTATAAATTTCGACAATCATTCAATCGGAAAAGTATTCTTTGGTATTATTTTTGAACTTCAACGATTATTCTCTCTCTTCAAATCTGGTCTCTGTACAGGATAGATGCACACAACAGTGTCATTATCATCATCCTTAAGCAGCCATGGGCTACGGAGGTCCAACCAGACCGTGCAATTTAGTTTTCCAAGCGCGTCTGTCCTGAGATACATCTACTGCATCTGGCCACTGCACACCAATTCTAATAAGGTCCTGTTTGACATTGTCTCCCCACCGCATCCTTGGTCTCCCACTCTTTCTGAAGCCTTTAGGCACACTGTTCATAACCCTATTCGCCAATCTATAATTACCTATACGGGCAACATAGCCAAACCAACGGAGTCTCTCTCTGCACAATATGCTGCTTAAAGGAGGTTGCCGACTCCTTTGCCTCACCTCATCATTAGTTACAAAGTTGAACCACCTAATGCCCAAGATACTGCGTAAGCATCTAGAATCAAAAGCATCAAGTTTCCTGTTATCTTGTTTACAAAGTGTCCAAGTTTCACCACCGTAACTAACCCTAGAAAGAACCAAACTATTATACAATCTAATTTTAGTCTTTAGTTGTATACGCATATTTCTCCACACTCTCCATAGATTCTTAAAAGTCCCAGCAGCAATCCCTATCCGTCTTTAATCTCATGCCGCATATAACCATTATCTGTTACATAACTGCCAAGATAATTAACCTGTGACAACTGTTCAAGATTGCAAAGGTTCAGATGAACTGAATCACAACTTGATTGACCAATTTTCGTCAATTTAGTTTTCTCTCTGTTTATAACGAAACCTACTCTACTACACCAGTCTCCTCAACAGCTCGAATGAAAGAGTTCATCTCATCAACATCATTTGCCAACAGGTCTAAATCATCAGCATAATCTAAATCAGAAATGTTAGTATCTCCAGACCATTTAAGGCCAAAAGCTTTCCCTTGAAGTGAATTTCGCATAACGTAATCAACAACCAAACTAAAGAGAAAAGGAGACAAAATGCACCCTTGTCGAACACCAGAAGTAATGCTAAACCAATTGCTACAAGACTTACCAACTCTCACACATGACTCAGTTTAAGTTTAGATATAGTGTTCGAAGTTTAAGTTTAGAAACAGCCAAAATAACTTCAGATTCTGTTATAGGGCCAACATTAAATCCACCAATGCATCTATCATCATTGCAAACAATGGGAGTAGAATTAACCACATTGTTTAGAACATCACTTAAATTCTCAGCCCACCTAGCCATGACAGAATCCTCCCCTTCTATAACTTTATCTTGTTTATCCTTCAATCCCTGTATATCTGTTCGTTTTCTACCATATAAAACCTTAACTATCTGGTACAGCTCTCTGCTGTTGTGCTGCCTAACTGCTTCCTCAGCTTTGTCAGCCAAGCCATCAAGACAAAGATTTTAATCAGCTGCTAACTGATCTTTTACACGTTTATTAAGCTCTCTGTAATGCTTTCTATTAGGACTAGTAAAGTATTGATTAAGGACATTCCTTCAGTTCCTTCTTTCTGAAATAAACTCAAGTGCCTTATCACTTAAATAATTCTATCTCCTCTGCTCCTTTTTTCCTAAAATAGTACTATTAGTTTCCGAAAAAGCCTGTTTAAAATGGTCCCATTCTTCCTCAACTTCAGTAGTAAGCAAACCATGACTGTCATAATGACTAAGTAACCTATCAGGGTAAGCTTTAGCTATAACTGGGTCTTTCAGAGTTTCAGAATTAAAGGTAAAATTATTAACCCTAGCACAACACTTTTCTATGTTTAAGTTGCAAAACACTTTTAACAAGGTAATGGTCAGATCCAATTTCAGCTCCCTATATGACCTGGTATCCCTAACAGAACTAGCCCATTTGCTGTTAATTGATATATAATCAATCATATTCTTATGCAGCCCATCAGGTGAAACCCATGTGTACTTACGTATGTCGCAGTGTTTGTAATAAGTGTTAGTTATTCTGAATCCATTGAGTTTACTCACCTGTAGGAAACGTTGCCCATTGCCATTGCAACTACCAATACCAAAAGGGCCTATCACCCCTCCCCAAAGGTCAGAGTCAGTACCAACTTTGGCATTGAAGTCACCTAGAAAAAGGGTAATATCTCCTTTCTTGACGTAATTCAAAATATCGTGTAGTTGTCCGTAAAACCTATCCTTCTCATCCTGATTGGCATCCTCAGTGGGGGCATAACAGCAGGTAACATTCAAGTCTTTAACGATTGTCAGAAATTTTGCTGTAAGAAACCTTTCATTAATGCACTCATATCCTAGAAGAGCATCACTAGCGTGTCTGCTGAGAAGCAGATCCACGCCTTGGTGATGTTTATTATCGTTCTTCCCTGAAAAGAGTAATTTAAGATTATTTTTAAGAATCTGACCTTTATCTGTCCATCTGGTCTCTTCCAAGCCGAGAATATCTAAATTATAATAGTGGAATTCTTGTGTGAGGACATCAAGAGAAAAGCTCTGAGCAAAGTCCTCACATACCAACTACCTATGAGGAGAAAATGGTTAGAAGGATGTTTGAAAAAAACTATGTGTGTTGAGAGAGGGAATGCCGACAAATAGTCTACTAATCGCAGACATGGGGCAAAGACCCGTTCCCCCACCACTAAAGGCTGAAGCCATCTGCACTGGAAGACTTCCCCAATGTAGAATTTGACGATGCCAGTAGAAGCAAAGAGTTCTGGTGCCTGCGACGACCTCTGCTCAGGATTATCCACCTGCTGATAAACATATCCTGCGAATCTATTCACTTGGGACAGTCAACCCACAAACAAACAGAAAACACAGCGGAAGATATTCCGTCCACAGAAGCCCACCAGTGCAGCAAAGTCAAGTGCAGCATAATCAAGCTCAGAGCCATAATTCAGTCCAGTCCAGTGGGTTTATATGGTCAGCATCAGGACCCTGTGTGGTTGACCACTCCTCAACAGGGTAGAAAAAAAAAGAAACATAGCCAGAGTTGTCGTAAAAATTATGTCATGCTTTTGTTTCAAACTTAAAATTATAAATGTCTTGTTCTTTGCTAAAACACTAATGGAAGTAGAATCGATAAAAGTAAAAGCGGTAGTGGTGAGAAATGTTTTAGGCAAAACGATTAATATTTTTGAAATGTCATAGTCAATATAGGAATGCTGAAGCATTATCCAATTTTTGGCAATAACAACGTTATTGCAAATGTAAATAATAAAAAAATCCCTTTCACGGAACTACTTGACAGTATAATGCGATAACTCAGCAGAAATACAACACAAGAATCATTCATAGCCCATCCGATATTGAACCCAGGTTTCTTTCATCTGCATCAAAGTATATTGGCAACAGTAATTTACAAAAATACATTGGAGTAAATTACCTTTGATTTCTACCAGAATTTAGAGTAATTTTGGTTTTGTTTTTTATTTCCATATATCGTTAGAACATTGATTATTTTTCTTTTGCACTTATCAACCCTGATTTTTCCATCCTAATTTATTTCTATATAAATATTATTTCTTACTTTTATTCTCACTGAAAATTTTGTTTATTACATGTTTCGTCAAATAAAATGTATAATCTATACATAGTTAATGATGTGGAACTACGAATGGCTATTGTAATAGTAACCGAGTTTTTTTTTTTCTTAGTTCTATTTTTGTTGAGTCCCATTGCCTTTTTTTCTGTTTAGTTCCATTATTGTCTTTCTGCTGAGATCAAGCTGTTGTGTTTCTGCTGAGGTCTCGGATTCCTAGCAAATCTTCTCTTTGTTGTACTATAATGCTAGATTCATGTCCGACTGACTCCGCACCTAGCGAGAAGTAGGCAGTTTTCTAATTACATCGGCTCGACTTGTGTCGAAACGCATTTGTGGCTGTCGTCATTGCTACCCATATTATCACTAAAGCAGTTTCAGCACTTATTACAATAACTCAGCGCTTATGAGCACAATGAAACCTTTTCAAGGTGATGCGGCTTTAGTTCTCTGTACTATTTTAAGTGATTTTCTTAGCAATTTTAAGCAAGTTTGTTGATATAAGCCTGAAAAATCACTGATAAAAGGAACTGTAAGTGCTCTCATAACGGTGTTAGAAAACTAAAACAGGAGTAAATCTTTTACATAAAGAAGTGAAGGGAAACGTTGTGCAACTCATTGTGAGTGGATTGCCGAACGGTGAAAATCGAAAGCAGTTGGACCTTGCTCATGAAATACGAAAGCAACAATTAAAGACTAAAATCAATTTTAAATTAAGCGTACAACCTCATTAGAATCAAAAATAATTTTAAGACAAGGTGCAACACATAATTTTCTTGAGAAATTAATGTGTAAAAGATTTGTGTGTACACATTAATATTCTTGAGAATGGAAAACTTTGATTTTGTAGATTTAAGACCAAATTCAAAATAGGATGGCATGGATGGGTGGATGAATCGAGTGATGAATCCAAGATGAAAGTTCCAGTTCAAATAATCAATCCACTTCAAATTTCAGTAATAATAAATACCCATTAAGTATTACTATCCATAGCTGCCTGATAGGAACTTGCCATTTTAATACGCTATAGAGGAAATATGAAATATGATTATGAAATATGATGTTATTCTGAGATCTTATCAGAATAACAGCACAAGAAATGGTATATGCATTCCCTGCTAGGGGCACAACCCAGGTCCCTTTGATCAAAAGGCAAGCACTTTAACGACTCCGCCTGATTGTTGATTAAATACTTATATAATTACACCTGTAAAGAGTTGCATATCAGATCTCTAGGTGGAAATTTAACCTCTATTATATTATTGCTACTATAATGAAAACTGCCTTGTCTTGCGGCATCTTTCCTAGGAAACTAACATGACTCAAGTATAGAATTACCTGTAATTTAAAAAATATATATGAATCGGATTTGTGCTAAAAGGTATATTCTATGCTAAAACGTAGAAAATTATACGTCTAATTAAAAACTAGTTGATTTTATGTGTTACTAAAGATCTATAATTATGGTTTGTTTCGCCTCGATCTAGTCACTTCACCCTCCTCACTGTATTATTTTCTAAACCCGGGCTTTTGTTTGTCATATAAACACCAATAATACATGACAGACTAATCAGCCATTACCAACTCATAAAATATTTAAGTTTCATAATGGGTCATAATGTCATCATTGGAAGCCAGCCACATGTATTATGTTTTAATTTTTCTTTACGTTTTCCTGAGAGCCTGTAGTAGAGGGTTAATTTTTAATCACCATATTTCATAAAATTGTATACATAATTATTTTGCATGCATTGAATTAATATCCCAAAATTTCTATCATGTGAAAAGTCGTATTAGACTGCTAAGATGTATCTTTATATGTCTGAGAATCTAGCGCACATCATAACTAATATCGTCACGAGGTCAGTATACTAAATTTAATGCAGAGTATATCTGATGTAGAATATATTAATCCATGTGTGCTTCTTTATATTATTCTAAATAAGTTTGTTTCATAGCAATTTACCATATATACATATATCTTTATAATTCAAACCAAATACAGAAATTTGATTTATTGAACCATTTTAATTCAACCTCAGATATATACTTCTTTCCCAACGTAGCATACTTTTCTTACATAGTTAGAAGTAGCATTTCTCTCTTTATATCTCTATACATATGTTCTGTTCCACTTCTCTGAGATAGTTCAACTTGTGATTGCTTATCTGTCTTCTGCTTAAGGTATGCTTTTAAACCCAATGGCATGGCAGATAGAGATATAACGCTTTGCTCACAGCGGAAATACCGTGGGAGATAAAATAATTAGTTGGTCTTCTTTACTCCTGGTCTGCATTCATTTCTCATGAGGACCAGAAGCACTATGTTTAGCAGATTTGTGTTGACGGCTTGTGGAACGATTACAGCGTATCACATGCGGCTGGTCTCCTACTATGACTCCTAACCGTTTTCTATGTTGTTGGTAATACAACCACTATGTGTAGCCACAATTACCACAGGGAGTTCCATCAGTACTCTGGAATAATTATCTAAACCCTCCACGAAACTGCTCCCAGCTTCTCTACGCCAGAAGAGGTTACTTAATCTCACGGTAAGATCATCCGACCTTAAGCGTTTTACTGCGGGTCAAGCTAACTCTCAACGCTCTTGGCTAGCGATGCATTTAGTAAATTACTTCCAACACAACTGCGCCGTGCTGTGCAAAATACTGAATGCAACTACTAATAAGCATCGTTTAGTAGTAGCCCTGTGCCAGGTAATGTGTCATTTCATTAATTCCTATATAACTCTCCCTTCAGTACATATTTGGAATTACATGACCACAAGTAAACACTTGGCGAACTCCAAGTTCACTATCTAGGTAAAGATACATTGCAACTAATATATAATAAATTTGTGACTCACTCACAAAAGTCACAAAGCAATTAAACGTGTCATTTCATATGTGATTGATAATGTTTTAAAAAAAACTGAAGAAAAAACACCCACCAAAAATCCAATTTATGTCCCGTAATACAAGTAATTGTTTCTATTAAAAACACTGAAGAGTGTTGCGCTGTTAGAAACGTTCATCTTCAGTTACTTTGTAATATTTCTCTTCTCGTTTACATTTAATTGCTACATACAGTTGGACATTTACTAACATGTTGCAGGGCATACTTAGTCATTTATATTGCTCTACGTAATACGTCCTGTAAACCCTGTCATGTGTGAGATGGCACAGTCAATTTGGCTACCCCATTAGAATTCGAAGGTCACAATTAAGTCAGCTGATAATTTTCACTTTCTTTAAGCTATATCCATACTAAGCAGTGAGACACTGCCGATCTTCGAAACGATTCTGTCTATCTTATGGAATGTTAAGCTCTGATTTGTTTCTAGCAGGGCTGTACTTGTCCTAGTTATAAATTTAAGACACATTGGACAGTTGGTCCCACCTTTCTTAATAATAAGCTGATAAATTTGATTCCGCTTTATCTTTAGTTTTGGTGTCTATGTGGTCTGTCCATTTTTTCATTTGTACAGCAAAAAATGGCATGAAATCAAAGCAACTGAATGATTTGTTGTATTCCTTTTCCACAAATCTTTTTCTTTTCATAAAAAGGGCAGAATGTACTCCTCTACACACAGGGCTGATATAACCTACATGCTCTAGGGGTTTTTTCCTCTTTTCTCATACGCACCAGGACATGGTATCTGGTTTAGAAGTTAGGTATGCTAACCACTTGATCAAGTATCAGCTGAGCTATCAAAACCTATTCTTTTCGTTAAAGTATTCAGATAATTAACGAAACTATTATTTTAGTTTTGTTGATAAAGGAATAACAGATATATATCTATAAAACGAAAGCTAAGTAACCAATTTCCGCAATTTTTAAAAATTTAAGCTATAAAGAATGCATTAAAAATTTTAACTTTCGGTTGGTGCAGAGCCAGATCTAAGGAGGGGGTAAGAATGTCTCATTCCTTTGAGAATTCTAGTAATCGTAACATAGGAAAAATATTAAAGATATATGTATATACATATTATACATATTTTTCAAGAACTAAAGAACCACTAAAATGGAGGGAAAATAATAAATAACAGTAACTGAATTTCGATTTGTTTCGCCTCGATCCAGTCATTTGTTTTTCCACACTCTGTATTATTTTTTAAAACCGGGTTTGTTTAGAGAATTATTTTTCATTCCTATTGTCGGGAAGTACAAAAATATTCTATGATTTTTAAGTAAGAATGTTGTTCCTTTATCTATAAATATTTGATAATGAATTGTAAACTCTTACAGCAGCATTTTTAATCTACTTCTTTGGTCCTATTATATTTATTTGCCACTGTATTCTGGGAGAGGGGGACTTAGGGCGCCAAAGCCCTTTTCCCCTTAAAAATTTGAAAGCCCTAATTTGGAAAAGATAAAAAAGAACTCACAGGGGTGGTTGAAAGGGATGTGGGGAAAACGACGTGTTAACAGAAATTGTGTAAAAAGATACTAAAGCAGATGTGATTTGTCAGGGTACAGAAATGTGAAATTTCCTGCTTATTATGGTTAATCTGCAACCACGAACGAATAAACATGAAGTCAACACATCAACAAGCGATGAAATTATCAGTAAATTTGTGAAAATGTAGCTTGCTGCGTCATGAAAACGCAAAATGTATTTTGTGGTTAAAATAATAGAAAACATTTCTTCTACATAAACTGCTTCGAATGCCTAAATGTATATGAACAACCTCCCCACCTCATGATAACACAAATGCCTTACGTGATCTACTCTATGTGGTGAATTATTTTCACAGCTATCGAAAAAAAAAAACGGTTCAGCGCCACCCTGAAAAAATCTTGGATACTGCCTATTCCAAGGTGTTTAGTTGTATAGTTTGCGTAATGGAGCCTGCTAAAAATTAAATGACTCTAACGATAATCATATGTAATACAGTTCCCTAATTCGTAGATAGCTAAAATTAAGAAGCTTTGCTTCTAGAATATTCTGTTTCAAGAGTTCACAAATGTTGTATTGCATTTCTAAATATGTACACGTGTATATGTATATATGTGTGTGTGTGTACCTATGAGAAAAAGGTTTAGATTTCTCAATATGGAAACTTTCATTGCCACTAAATAAATAAGTCTGTTGATACTAGATTTACATTGAATTAACATTATGTTCTTCTTGATCTCACAAATCAATTGCTTACATATTCCTTTATTTCTTTTCAATTTCCGTGATTTTAAATTTGAAAAATTCTTAAAAGGTTTTACGTAATATTTTTCCACACTAACTATTTTATTGTTCCTTTGAGGATATCATACGTATATAATAACAAAGACAGCTACTTCGTTCAATTTTTGTATTAAAATGATAGTATTAAACTGTAACTGAAAGGCAGAAAGATTCACTTGTTTCTCAAGAAAATATCTAGAAAACTCATCTAACCTTAACTTTCATAGTTATGTGACAGACAGATGTTCAATAATGACTAGCGAATCGATGACTTCCTTGATTGTTTCACTCGGGCAACCATGGCATTCGGGCAAGCAATGCTATCAAGCCTTTATGATGAGGCCAATGTTGATGTAATAACACTTCTCTTGTCACACTCCATTTCGCTGCTGGAGCTAGTTGACACTGCGAGTAGGAGACCGTAGGCATTACAGAACGGATATCACTGGCAGGGGTGATTCTGCGTCTTACAAACAGATCACTGAGATGACCCCATAGACAGACGTTCCTTTGCTATGAAATGACAACCTCATCCGAAAACGCCTTAGTCCAGAACTTCTCAGAATCAGGCATCATTATCTATATTGTTTTCTTTGCCATGGCAACTGATGCCTGAGGAGGCTTCAGACATACAATTTCCTGATCTTTTAACATGTACGACTCCATTATAGGTATATTTATTACGTATCATAGCCAAAAGGACTATTTTCCCTTTCCGTTATTGTATACATTTGTGATATTTATGTTCTCATAAGAGCATGTGAGTGGTATCAATGTATAGAGCAACAAGTTTCATTGTAAGGGTTTTGTTTAAATTGCAAAGCATAAAAATAACAATAAATGATTGGAAATGTTTTAAATATTACTAAATTTCCATTGAGAATTAGGGTATTTTTCTATCTATCGTTTCTCATAAAGCAACCAAGAGTTTAAATTTAATTTTTAAACTGATTTTTATTCATAACAGTAAAGAATACAGTGCATTTACCATTTGACGCGTAAATGGTATTAACTTATCTGCAGAAAAGTGAATAAATTAAATTAAACATAGATCATTCAGCTACGAAAATTGTATACATCAAACATAATTCATATTATACCGCCATACATAATATTTAGCTAATTTTGTTTTCCCAGTTTTTTTTTTTAATTTTGTATTGTCTGCTGAATCTACATTATTTATTTAAAGATTACGATAAATAGAACTAGTAATTTATATTCGGATGTACGTTTTCCGTAATAATTTCGAAAACTGGGCATTTGGTTTTGAAGTCTTGTATTGTTATTATGTTAAAATTTTATTATTTATGCATTGCCAATTTTTTTAATTATTAAGTTATATTTATATAAATTACTATAGGATAAAAGGTTAAAGTTTTTAATTTATCTATTGTTGTTTTCTATTTTCTTTTTGCAAATGTAAAGGAATAATATTTTTAGCTATTACAGATTGCATTTTTTCTTCTTTGGTTAGGTAAGTTTTTTGTTCCGTGCACAATTATCCCATATTTTAAAACCGATTCACATATTGCTTTATAAAATAATACACAGGTAGCTGGTACATATTTGAATTTTTGAATTTTTATTGCCGATATTCTCAAACTTTCACACATATTGGATACATCAGCATTCCACTTAAAGTATTAATCAAAAACAATCCCTAGTTATTTTAATTGATTTACTTGCTCAACATGCGGACAAATAATTATGTGAACATTATATCAGACATTTCTTTTTGCAATTTATCTTTTAGGTGTTGATAAAGATATTTCGATGAATATTAAATTCTAGTGATTGTATAATCATCCATTTTCTTTTCTCATTTAAATAGATTTTATTATGATTTAACCATCTAATTATATTTTTGAAATCAGCTTGAATCTCTGAAATTCTATGATTTAAATATTTTTTTAATGTTTGCTTAAAACAATGCCATCAGTATACAGATAAATGGCATTTTTAAGTTAACATTTAACAAATCATTTATATATGTCAGGAACAATAAATGCTTTAAAAACTGATCCTTGGGGAATTTTATATGATGCAGTTACTTTTCTAATGTAACATTGTTTTTTTTTATTTTAATAATTGCGAATTTGTCTAATAAATAATTCAGAAACCAATTTAACATTATACCGCGAATACCACAATTCTCCAATTTATTCTATAAAATGTTATGATCTGTTGTATCGAAGGCTTTCTGCAAAGCCAAGAACATTGGTGAAATTTTTACCTATTATTTAACGATTTATTAACATTATTTCTAATTTTAGAAATTGGTTTAATCGTATATTTTCTTTTTTGAAAGCCAAATTGATTTTCATTATGCCGTGCTTAAGTAAAAAATTGCATACAATATTATAAATATATTTTTCCATTATTTTTGAAAATATAAGTAGAACAGTTATTGGTCTATAGTTAATAAAGTCCGCATTAAAACCTCCTTCAAAAAGGAGCACACATACCCGGCCGTCCACATGGTGCAACAGGAAATAAGATTCATCGGACCAGACTACCTTCTTCCAATCATTCAAGGTCCACTTTTAATGCTCACGTGTCCATTGTGGGCGCTTTCGACGGTGAACCGAGGTTAGCATTGACACTCGAAGCGGCCTGTGGCTACGCAGCCCCATTTTCCGCAGGTTCGATGTACTGTGCATTGTAACACATTATTCCTGTGACCAGCGTTCAAATTATTGGCGAGTTGCGCCACAGTATCCCTTCTGTTGGTTTGTACCATATGGAATAGCCTTTGCTAGCCTCTAGCATCAGTGAGCCGCGGCTGGCTCACACTTTGCCAGCGGTTCGTGGTTTTCCATCCTCGAACCACTTTTTGAAGGTACTAACCACTGTTGACAGTGAGCACCCCACAAGCCTTGCCGTCTCGGAAATGCTCTGACCCAGTCGCCTGGCCATTACAATTTGGCCTTTGTCAAACTCACTTACTTCCGCTGCTTTTCCCTAACTGAAAAACAAGAATAACACTGATTAACAGAGCTCAGTATCAGGTGTTATTTATGCAGTTTCATGACCTTCACGTGCACCGTCGTTTACCTATAGTTGCTTCGATTTCCATCAAAACGCGCTGGTCATAATGTTTTGGCTCTTCGGTGTATATAGATATATATTTTTATAAACTTCACTTTTATCATTGTTTTTAATTTTATCTATGTTTTTATCTCTTTTCTCAATTAACTCTATCAAGTTCGGTTTTATCTAATTTTTGTTATGATTTCTTTTTGATTTTTTCCCCGCACCTTATATACTTATTAGTTTGTGAAATTCCATAAATAATGTCTTTAAAAACTTTATATATATTTAATTCTTCCATTGATTTCTCTCTATAATTTTGTAACTTCCAATTCATTTCAGACATATCTCCGTTTATATTATTTTGATCAAAAAGCCAATTATTATTTTCTTAGTTTGTTTCAGTATAAGTAGCTTTATTCAAATTATATTTTGTGTTGCTAATAAATGCTAAAATCACATAGTTATTTGTTATTTTACTTATTTAAATTATTGAATTTGCTGACCTATTTTAGTTAGTTTTATATTAATATGGTCTATACTGTATTAGTAATTTTATTTTTTATTATTTATTCTCCTGTAGCTTCGGTTATTAGTCTTTCGAAATTCATTTCTGCAAGTAGCCTAATATAACTTTCATAGCTATGCTTTTTAGTGTCCATTATATCGATATCGATATCGAAATCACCTATTGAAATCTGATTTTGAACTTTTGCTGTATTTTCTAATCAGTTGCGGAAATTCAACTGAAAAAGAAGTCAGGTACGTAGTAGGTTATCTGTATAGTGATAAAACATGATATATTACTCTTTTTTTTTTTACTTTAATATGTATAGATAGCCTATAAATTGTGCTAGGCATAAACTGCAAAGAAAGAGGTGTACCAATCCCCAGTGATGACAAATTGCAATACCGACTAAGAATGGCCACTCTCTACTCGTTGTAAATTATTCTTATTCAAAAATTTTAAGTCCCCAAAATGCATTCATTGAAAGAGTAAAGAAACTCTGTCCCACATTATCCTCAATTGGAAAGAATATGAAGAAATTAGAAATGCATTTTCCCATCATCTCTCCAAGGTCTGAAAGAAAAGGTTTCAGGAAAGGTCTGAAAGATACAGATGTAGCCGAAGAATACCATGATAGGCTACTTAGTCATTATACAATCGTGGTTTGCTTACTGCTGAAGTTGAGAAAGAATGGAATCTGTTTAAACAGGATGTTCTTGAAACCAACAATACTCTTTGGTGTAAAAGAGAAATAGAGAAAACAAAATTATCTGTATGATAAGGCTATTTAACTTATTTCTGAAAGAGAACAGTGCAGAATTAATATGAATCAACACCCTACTAGTTCTAACGCAACGAGCTTAATAAACGTGTAAAGGATCAGTTAACAGCTGATAAGAATCTTTGGCTTGATAGCTTGGCTGACAAAGAAACGGAAATAATAAGACAGAACCAGATTGTTAATACTGTACCAGATGGTTAATATTTTGTGTGGAAAGAGACAGACAGGCACACGGAGATTGACGGATCAACATGGCAAGGTGGTTGAAGGGAGGATTCTGTGATGGCTAGGTTGGCTGAGCATTTCAGAGATGTTCTAAATAATATGATTATTTCTACTCCCATTGGTTGTAATGAGGATAGATGCATTACTGGCTTTTATTATGACCCTATATCACATTCCGAAGTCGCAATGGTGTCTCTAAATTAATACTTCGCAAATTCCTAGGGGTGGATCAAATCACCACTGAAATGCTTAAAGCTGAAAATATTTGTGTTGTCACATGCCTGACTGAAATTTTGAATATTTTTCATAATAAAGATGTTGTTTCTAGAGAATATACAATAACTACTATTATATGATTTTTTAAAAAAGGTGATCACAGCTCTTGCGATAATTACAGGGGAATTAGTTTACTTTCTGTTCCAGGTAAATTTCTTTGCATTTTCTTGCATTCTGTTCCAGGTAAAGTTCTTTGCATGATTATTAGAGTGGGACGAAAAAATTTAAAATTTTTTTTCATGTCGTAATACTGCGGAAAAGTTGCGAATTGGGGAGACTAAAAAGGGGTTAAAAAAGTAGAAAAATTAAAATAAAAAAACCGCAAATAAAATCGGTTTATATCTTCCGGTCGCGCATGTGCTCTAAATTTTGCCGAAATTTGGAAAAATTCACATTTTTACGATAATTTTTAACATTTTTATATTAACCTCTTCCCGAATGTAATAGCTCAACTACTTATGTATTAGAACCACAGAAAATAATGTTTAAATATTATTTCAATCCATCAACATCTTCCGGTCGCGCATTGCCTTCAAAATTAATGAAATTTTGAAAAACATTTGCAAATAAAGGTAGATCACAGTTCAAGGGAAAAAAACACTAACAACTTACATGTTCTTTATATTTGTTCTTTATAGAATACAAGTTTAAATATTTAAAAACAAATTATTTTAGACCTTTAGTAATATTTATAAACACATTTTTTTATTCAAGATTTTTTTATTCAAGATATTTTTTGTATGAAGAGTCGTAAGTCCAAGAAACTCATGTTGAACAATTGAACATCTCCGTTTTCATTCATTCTTAGCTGAAGGTGCTTTGAAATCTGATTTATGGGCGAAGTTAGGCATGGTTGACCTTGACAGCAGAGTCGTTCTGATAAAACCATCCCTAGAATCAGCTCCGCAAACTTTTCCTGACGCTTCTGTCACGAGTTTCACACATCGTTCAACTGCCTGTGTGTGAACTGGGAATGTCTTGAATGTTATATTCCAATTAGGGACTGAGTCACTTTGAATATCTGATTTAATCTCATCGTCACTAATATCTTTTAATAATGGGGGAGAAGATAAATCACAGTCATCCAGTTAATTATTTCCGAGTATTCTTGAGCCTTGAAATTGAGTTTTGGCGGCATGAATGTTCTGATAGTTGTTCTCTTTTGATCTAACTGTCTCGCCTTTAGAATTCGTCGAAGTCCGAGCTCTCTTATGTGTTTTGTATTATATTGTGTCATGGCTAACATTAAATGTTCTGGATGAGCGAAAAAGCCATTTCGTTCGATCACAGGGTCGACAATATTACGTAAATCTTCAGACAGGTACCTTGAAGATTGTATTGATTGGTACACAAGTTTTGGTCCCTCTGTAAAGTATTTACTTGTTTTAATACTAAACCACATTGGCATGTATGACTTCAAAATAAATACAACTATTTCTTGAAGTTCAGGTGTGGGACTTTATTCACTTAAGTACAATCTGAGAGTTCGATTTGCTGTTGTCAACCACCTCGAGTGTGACAAGCGACCAGGATCTCGTACAGCCATATCCTCTTTACAGTTTTCCGACTTTATTACCATGGAAATATCGAGTAGATATTGCTGATCCTTACTTAGTATACTTCTGTCTATTATGGGGATCTGACAGCCAATACTATTGAAGCCAATCACTAGACGCTTTTCGCAGCCACTTAGCTTTTCACCGATTGGCCCTCTCAAAGATTTCGGACCCGTTGATTTACCGTCTAGGTATTGAAACAGATGCCGGAATGGCAGTTCATTGAAATGGAGAAGGCAAACTGCCGATTGTAACGGTTTCCCCAAATGTATTTCGATTCGGCGAATCATACTGTTTTTCCAACCTGTATTAACAGCAGTGCCATCACATCCTATGACAACTAATTTTTCAAGAGAAATACCACGACCAGACAAGAATAATAGTAGTGACCAGTAGGAAGCTTGATTGATGAAAAATCTTTAGGTGTACCAAATATAGAGCAATCAAATACCTGTCTTGTGATGACTTTCTTAGGTACAGCCATAGTATATCACCGTTAAGTCACAAAGTTACAAAAAAAAATGTCATAACACAAAACCAACATTGAAATAAATACCAATGCCAAAATAATAACTGGAACCTGGGAAAGCCTGCATAAGGACCTCCCATATTAGTGTGACGTGTAAGCAAGCAAGCAATAACTGGAAGAGCGAACGAAACACACATCAAACACGAGGAATAAGTGCAGACTGACAGAACAATGGCGCGGCGCGGTGGCGAGAGTGGTAGGTGGGGGAGCGTCGTGGTCATTGACCCGAGCGAGTTACGACAAGCGCGAGAATTTGTTAGATTTGACAGCTGTTGCGCGAGCGGAAGACCTTAACCGATTTGAACCACTCGTTTTTCTAAATCATTATCGGTTCGAGTAAGAGTCGACTAGAGCTATTACATTTAAATATTGGCAAGTTAAGTAAGATAAAAAATTATCGTAAAAATATAAATTTTTCCAAATTTCGGCAAACTTTAGAGAACATGCGCGGCCGGAAGATATAGACCGATTTTATTTCTTTTTTCACCCCTTTTTAGTCTCCCCAATTCGCAACTTTTCCGCGGTATTACGACTTGAAAAAAAGTTTGAATTTTTTCGGCCCACCCTAATGATTATACTTAATAGAATTAAGAATTTGGTTGTTCGACAACTGCGTGATGAAAAGTGTGGATTCATAAGTGGTCTGTAAATGGTAGCTAGGTAGTCACTGGAAGGAGAGCTATGCACCAATCCCCAGTGATGATGCATAGAACCGGCCAGGCCGGTTCTATGCATCATCACAGGGATTAGTTAGTGACCGTTAGTACCTTTCAAAAGAGATACTCTCTTGTGGAAGTGAACGGAAGGGGAGGGCTGCCCGATTAGTGTGGCCTACTGATCTGGACAACTATGGCTACTTTTCTTTTTTTTTTCTACCCTGCTCAGGAGTGGTCAACCACACAGGGTCCTGGTGCTGACCATATAAACCCACTGGACTGGACAGGTATATGGCTCTTAGCTTGATTATGGATCCTGATTTTGCTGCACTGGTGGGCTTCTGTGGAGGAAAAATCTTCCGCTGTGTTTTCTGTTTGTTTGTGGGTTGAGTCCCAAGTGAATAGATTCGCAGGATATGTTTATCAGCTGGTGGATAATCCTGAGCAGAGGTCATTGCAGGCACCTGAACCCTTTGCTTCTATTGGAATCGTCAAATTCTACATTGGAGAAAGTCTTCCAGTGTAGATGGCTAGCCTTTAGTGGTGGGGGAACGGGTCTTTGCCCCATGTCTGCGATTAGGGGGCTGTTTGATATTGTCGGCATTCCCTCAATAAATAAACATAGTTTCTTTAAACATCCTACTAACCATTTTCTCTCCATAGGTAGTTGGAATGTGAGGACTCTGCACAGAGCTTTTTCTCTTGATGTCCTCACACAAGAATTCCACCATTATAATTTAGATATTCTCGGCTTGCAAGAGACCAGATGGACAGATAAAGGTCAGATTCTTAAAAATAATCTTAAATTTCTCTTTTCAGGGAGGGACGACAATAAGCATCTCCAAGGCGTGGGTCTGCTTCTCAGCAGACACGCTAGTGATGCTCTTCTAGGATATGAGTGCATTAACGAAAGGTTTACAGCAAAATTTCAGATAACGTTAAAGACCTGAATGTTATCTGCTGTTATGCCCACACTGAGGATGCCGATGAGGATGAGAAGGATAGGTTTTATGAGCAACTTCAGGATATTTTGAATTCTGTCAAGAAAGGAGATATTACCCTTGTTCTTGGTGACTTCAATGCCAAAGTTGGTACTGACTCTGACCTTTGGGGAGGGGTGATTGGCCCTTTTGGTATTGGTAGCTGCAATGGCAATGGGTAACGTCTCCTACAGGTAAGTAAACTCAATGGTTTCAGAATAACTAACACATATTACAAACACCGCGGCATACATAAGTACACATGGGTTTCACCTGATGGGCTGCATAGGAATATGATTGATTATATATTAATTAACAGCAAATGGGCTAGTTCTGTTAGAAATACCAGGGCATATAGGGGAGCTGAAATTGGATCTGACCATTACCTTGTTAAAAGTGTCTTGCAACTTAAACTTAAAAAGTGTTGTGCTAGGGTTAAAAAATTTGATTTTAATACTGAAGCTCTGAAAGACCCAGTTATAGCTAAAGCTTACCATGATAGGTTACTTAGTCATTATGACAGTCATGGTATGCTTACTACTGAAGTTGAGGAAGAATGGGATCATTTTAAACAGGCTTTTTTGGACACTAACAGTACTCTTTTAGGAAAAAAGGAGCAGAAGAGCCAGAATTATTTGAGTGATAAGGTACTTGAGCTTATTTCGGAAAGAAAGAACCCTACTAGTACTAATAGAAAGCATTACACAGAACTTAATAAACGTGTAAAAGATCAGTTAGCTGCTGATAAGAATCTTTGGCTTGATGGTTTGGCTGACAAAGCCGAGGAAGCAGTGAGAATCACAACAGCAGAGAGCTGTACCAGATAGTTAATGTTTTGTGTGGTAGAAAACGAACAGGTATACAGGGATTGAAGGATAAACAAGGTAAGGTTATAGAAGGTGAGGATTCTGTCATGGCTATGTAGGCTGAGCATTTCAGTGATATTCTAAACAATGCGGTTAGTTCTATTCCCATTGTTTGCAATGATGATAGATGCATTGGTGGCTTTAATGTTGGCCCTATAACACAATCTGAAGTTATTTTGGCTGTTTCTAAACTTAAACTTCATAAATCCCCAGGTGTAGATGAAATTTCTACAGAAAAAATGTAATGTTCTGGAAATGTTTCGGTTACCACTTGGATGACTGAAATTCTGAATGTCTTTTATGATAAAGGCATGGTTCCTAAGGATTTTACCAGAGCTATTGCTATCCTTATTTTCAAAAAAGGTGATCGCAGTTCTTGTGATAACTATAGGGGTATCAGCCTACTCTCTGTTCCAGGTAAAGTTCTTTCCATGATTGTGCTTAATATAATTAAAAATCTGGTTGACAGTCAATTGCGTGATGAGCAATGTGGATTCAGAAGTGGTAGGGGATGTGTGTATCAGATATTTTCACTTACGCAGATTCTTGGGAAATGTTTAGAGTTTCAGAAACCTTTGGTTGCTAGCTTTGTTGATTTCAAAAAGGCTTTCGACTCTGTTGATCGTCATAATTTGTGGTTGATTGTGAAATCATATGGTGTACCAGACAAGTTAGTTAACCTAATTAAAGCTCTCTATAATAACACTGAGTCGTGTGTGAGAGTTGGTAAGGCTTGTAGCAATTGGTTTAGCATTACTTCTGGTGTTCGACAAGGGTGCATTTTGTCTCCTTTTCTCTTTCTCTTGGTTATTGATTTTGTTATGCGAAATTCACTTCAAGGGAAAGATTTTGGCCTTAAATGGACTGCAGATACGAAAATTTCTGATTTAGATTATGCTGATGATTTAGGCCTTTTTGGCAAATGATGTTGATGAGATGAACTGTTTCATTCGAGCTGTTGATGAGACTGGTAGTAGAGTAGGTTTGGTTATAAACAGAGAGAAAACTAAAGTGATGAAAATTGGTCAAGCAAGCTGTGATTCAGTTAATCTGAATGGTTGCAGTCTTGATCAGGTGTCACAGTTTAATTATCTTGGGAGCTATGTAACAGATAATGGTGATGTGCGGCATGAGATTAACAGACGAATAGGGATTGCTGCCGGGACTTTTAAGAATCTATGGAGAGTGTGGAGAAATAGGCGTATACACCTAAAGACTAAAATTAGGCTGTATAATAGTTTGGTTCTTTCTAGGGTTAGTTATGGTAGTGACACTTGTACACTTTGTAAACAAGATAACAGGAAACTAGATGCTTTTGATTCCAGATGCTTACCCAGTATCTTGGGCATTAGGTGGTTCAACTTTGTAACTAATGATGAGGTTAGTCAAAGGAGTTTGCAACCTCCTTTAAGCAGCATATTGTGCAGAGAGAGACTCCGCTGGTTTGGCCATGTTGCCGGTATGAATACTTATAGTTTGGTCAATAGGGTTATGAACAGTGTGCCTAAAGGCCTCAGAAAGAAGGGGAGACCTAGGATGTGGTGGGCGGACAATGTCAGACAGGACCTTGTTAGAATTGGTGTGCAGTGGCCAGATGCAGTAGATGTAGCTCAGGATAGACTTGCTTGGAGAACTAAATTTAAATTGCACGGTCTGGTTGGACCTCCGTAGCCCATGGCTGCTTGATGATGATGATGATGATGATGATGATGATGATGATGATGATGATGATGATGATGATGATGATGATGATGATGATGATGATGATGATGATGATGATGATGATGATGATGCATTGATCAAATATTTTCACTTAAGCAGATTCTTGAGAAATGTTTAGAATTTCAGAAATTTATGATTTTTTTTTATATATTTTAAAAAGCTTTTAAATCTGTTGATCGACATAATTTATGGTTGATCGTTAGATCACATGGAATACCTGACAAGTTAGTTAGTGTAATGAAAGTTCTCTATAATAATACTGAGTCGTATGTTAGAGTTGGTAAGGTTTGTAGAGATTGGTTTAGCATTGCTAGTGGAGTTAGACAAGGAATCGTTTTCTCTTAATTTGGTTATTGATTATGTTAAGCGAAATTCTTTGCAAGAGAAAACGTTTGTTCTTATGTGGTCTAGAGATATCAAAATTTCTGATTTAGATAATGGGGATGATTTGACTCTGTTGGTTTATGTTGTACATAAGATGAATTCTTTCATTTAGGGCTATTGAGAGACTGGCAATAGAGTAGGAATGGTGATAAGCAGAGAAAAAACTAAAGTGATGAAAATTGGTCAGGCAGATGGTGATTCAGTTGTTATGAATGGCTGCACTCTTGAACAAGTGTCTCAGTTTGATTACATTGGGAGCTATGCAACAGATACTACTGATGTGAGACATGATATAAATAGAAGAATACCGCTGGGACCTTTAAGAATCTATGGAGAGTGTGAAAAATTAGAGGCGTACACTTAAACACAAAAATTAAGCTGTATAAATGTTTGGTTTTTTCTAGGTGTGGTAGCGAAACATGGATCCTTTTTAAGTATGATAACAAAAAACTTGATGCTTCTGGTGTTCGACAAGGGTGCATTTTGTCTCCTTTTCTCTTTCGCTTGGTTATTGATTTTGTTATGCGAAATTCACTTCAAGGGAAAGATTTTGGCCTTAAATGGACTGGAGATACGAAAATTTCTGATTTAGATTATGCTGATGATTTAGGCCTTTTTGGCAAATGATGTTGATGAGATGAACTCTTTCATTCGAGCTGTTGATGAGACTGGTAGTAGAGTAGGTTTGGTTATAAACAGAGAGAAAACTAAAGTGATGAAAATTGGTCAAGCAAGCTGTGATTCAGTTAATCTGAATGGTTGCAGTCTTGATCAGGTGTCACAGTTTAATTATCTTGGGAGCTATGTAACAGATAATGGTGATGTGCGGCATGAGATTAACAGACGAATAGGGACTGCTGCCGGGACTTTTAAGAATCTATTAAGAGTGTGGAGAAATAGGCGTATACACCTAAAGACTAAAATTAGGCTGTATAATAGTTTGGTTCTTTCTAGGGTTAGTTATGGTAGTGACACTTGTACACTTTGTAAACAAGATAACAGGAAACTAGATGCTTTTGATTCCAGATGCTTACCCAGTATCTTGGGCATTAGGTGGTTCAACTTTGTAACTAATGATGAGGTTAGTCAAAGGAGTTTGCAACCTCCTTTAAGCAGCATATTGTGCAGAGAGAGACTCCGCTGGTTTGGCCATGTTGCCGGTATGAATACTTATAGTTTGGTCAATAGGGTTATGAACAGTGTGCCTAAAGGCCTCAGAAAGAAGGGGAGACCTAGGATGTGGTGGGCGGACAATGTCAGACAGGACCTTGTTAGAATTGGTGTGCAGTGGCCAGATGCAGTAGATGTAGCTCAGGATAGACTTGCTTGGAGAACTAAATTGCACGGTCTGGTTGGACCTCCGTAGCCCATGGCTGCTTGATGATGATGATGATGATGATGATGATGATGATGATGATGATGATGATGATGATGATGATGATGATGATGATGATGATGATGATGATGATGCATTGATCAAATATTTTCACTTAAGCAGATTCTTGAGAAATGTTTAGAATTTCAGAAATTTATGAATCTTTTTATATATTTTAAAAAGCTTTTAAATCTGTTGATCGACATAATTTATGGTTGATCGTTAGATCACATGGAATACCTGACAAGTTAGTTAGTGTAATGAAAGTTCTCTATAATAATACTGAGTCGTATGTTAGAGTTGGTAAGGTTTGTAGAGATTGGTTTAGCATTGCTAGTGGAGTTAGACAAGGAATCGTTTTCTCTTAATTTGGTTATTGATTATGTTAAGCGAAATTCTTTGCAAGAGAAAACGTTTGTTCTTATGTGGTCTAGAGATATCAAAATTTCTGATTTAGATAATGGGGATGATTTGACTCTGTTGGTTTATGTTGTACATAAGATGAATTCTTTCATTTAGGGCTATTGAGAGACTGGCAATAGAGTAGGAATGGTGATAAGCAGAGAAAAAACTAAAGTGATGAAAATTGGTCAGGCAGATGGGGATTCAGTTGTTATGAATGGCTGCACTCTTGAACAAGTGTCTCAGTTTGATTACATTGGGAGCTATGCAACAGATACTACTGATGTGAGACATGATATAAATAGAAGAATACCGCTGGGACCTTTAAGAATCTATGGAGAGTGTGAAAAATTAGAGGCGTACACTTAAACACAAAAATTAAGCTGTATAAATGTTTGGTTTTTCTAGGTGTGGTAGCGAAACATGGATCCTTTTTAAGTAGGATAACAAAAAACTTGATGCCTTTGATTCAAGATGATTGCACAAAGACTGTTGGTTTGGCCACGGTGCCCCTAGGCATAGCTCCAGATTGGCAAATGGAATTATGAACAATGTTCCTAAAAGTTTCAGGAAAAGACCTAGGATGCGATGGCAGATAATGTCAAACAAGCCCTTGGTAGAATTGGGGTACAGTGGCGAAATGCGTCAGCTGTAGCTCGGAACAGACCTGTCTGGAGAGGAAAATTGCAGTCTGGTAGGACCCCCGTATCCCATGGATCCATGAGGATTTTGTAAGTATGTATGTATGTATGTATGGTTTCCGTTGGAAGTATTTAATGTGTTATTATTTCAATATCTAATTTCTTTCTATAGCATATTGGAATACCCTAATATATTATTTTTATTATCATTTGCAATTTTATTAAATTGTCGTGATTTCATAAATGATTTTCGTATTTTTTTACATTTATATTAGTTAAAAACAACAAATCAATATGTTCCATATAATTGACCGTACTTAGTTTTAATGCATTCCAATATTTTCGTAGACTTCTTATATTTACATGAACAATTCCTAATTTATTTTTATGACTACATCTACCGTAATTACTTTCGAACCAATTGTCTCCTTTTAAACCTAAAGCTACATAAGTAACATCACAATTGCTATTAAATTCTTCCAAATTCACGTGAAGTGTAGCTAAGAAAAAAATTCACTATGAAATTATCAATTTGCAATAGTATTAAATAAAAGAACAAAGGAACAAAAAAAGCTAATAGAAGAAAGATTTATCGGATATATCGTGACATGTAATTAATGCTGCTAACTTATTATTATTATTTAATTGAAAATATATTGATACTAAAATATTTTACTTAACGTTAAAACTAGTTATAATTTCTCGTTTTCAAATATCAAAATTTTATATTTTTTTAAATATTATTTTGTACAATAATAAACTAAATTGATATTAAAGTACATATTTTTCTCGTAATTAATCGCATTTTAGCACAAAAGCGAACAATATGATTCTTTGTGATCAACACGAACTAAGTAGGGCAGAGCTACTGAATTACACTTTCGAACTGCCAAATATTTAATTTTGTTGAATTTCGGACTGTTTTGCGAGCTAAAAGGGAAAGGAAAGCAGTAAACACGCGATAATAACCATACATGAATCAGACGAAAAGAAACCAGAAATGTCAATGGCATCTGCCGAATATGGAATTACCTGTTTCCAAATGCGAAAAAAAGAACTTATCTATCCCTCCTTGAGAGAGGCAAATCGCCATACGATCATAATTTGTTATCTAAACAACAATGTTGTGCATAAATAGATTGTTTACAATATTAGTTGAACACTTTCTCATCGTATATTAAACGGTTGAAACTCATACTAATCCGAATTTCGGAATAGGAGATGTTTAGATTAATTTCGTTTATCTCTTAAAAGAAGAAGTTGAATATCGACGGATGATCAGGGTAACAGAGGATAAAATTAAATTATCAAAAAAAATTGATTTTTCCTTGAATGGGATTCGAACCCACATCTCTCGGAAATATACCAGTTATGCTGTTATGCTAATCACTACACCATCATCGGTAAACTTTTTCTTTTTCAGCTTATTATTTCATGAGTTCCATGTCTAAAGGACACATCCTATAATTCTTTACTACTAAATCATCAGATTTTTTTTTACAAAAGGAAACATAAAACAAAAACTTTCAAATGCGTTTATATAGTAGTAGTATGATGTCCACCTTAAAGCCATGTTTGTATGGGCTATTCAATCGTGACCCCTTGTGAAAGAGAGCCCTACCATGTGCCTTTTAAAAGAACAGAATGGGTGGCCTTGACGAAATGCTTCATCTGTCTCCTAAGAGCTGCGCAGTATATCCCTTTCACCAATTTCTCTGAAACCTTGAAATCCTGGTGACCTGGATATTTCGTCCATCATGTGCAAAAAATATACCATTCAGAAGTAAAACCGAAACCCTGTTTTTCGACAGATTGTTTGTTTTCCCTCTGTTATCCTTTTGCAATAGTAAAGTGCTGTTCTTATTCGGCTTTTGTGTTTTATACATATCCTCTGCTGCCAAAAAATATTTTTATGATTGTCATTTGAGTAGCTCTGATATACCGTAAAAGGAAAAAAAAAATATCTGGCAAACCATTAGATTTAAATGGAAAACATTAAACCAATTAAATGCTGTTAATTACTTTTTTTTATCATTTACTGAAGTGCTAACTCTTATAGAAAAGCGATGGCAAAAAAAGGTTAAATTTGCTTTACTTTCCTAACCCATTACCACAACTAGCTTTCGTTGCCAGTTGTGTTACATGCACAAATAGATTATGCTGTTAAATGCCTGCGGTTTTAAAACCTGTAATATCGAAAGGATGTCTTCTCCTATGCTTTTTTATCTGCGGGAAGAAATATTAGTTACAACTGTCTATTTCCCTCTGACTCAGATTGCAGCTTATCAATCATCACTGCCAAGACACCCATGGGAGAGTTGGAAAGCCCCTTCTGCCCTCATTAGAACTTCGCCTTCCACCAAAGCATTGCTGTGTCTGTGGTGATAGCAGGATATAGGCAGATCCTGACGCCGGCAGATAAGAAAAGAACGAGCCCAAGCACACGTGTCACGTCGGCTGTAAATGAAGTGATCTATCACGTGATTGTTAAAGAGCGAAACCCTCCCTATACACACGACGCATCTGTGATACCACGAAACACACCACGCAGGGATGTGTTTATGGTGTTAATTAGAACAGATGAAAGGGAAAGTCGATATTGGCGTATGCAAATGCTCGTTAGATTGAGCTGAAAGAGAAGTAAAGTCTTAAACTGACTGATGATCGGTAATGATGGTTTAAGAAAATGAGATTAAGATAGGCAAAAAGAAGAACGCCGAAATGGCTAGCTTGAGCAACACAACAAGTGATCTAGTCAAACGTGTTACTGAATGGGTATCTCGAATGCAATGGAATTACTTCTGGAAAAAGAAAATGCACATCATTTAGTTTAATCGCTTCAAGAATTGTTGTTTAAAATGTTAGTAAATTATTAAGTGGTACTTTTTATCCTCAAACAGTTGGATAAATGCCGAAACTTTAGTGGAAAATGCTTCAGGGAAACTTTAGTGGAAAGAGTAATCAAATGAAGAGAAATGCATAAATGATATACATACTGTATATCCATTAAAACTATCTTAAGACAAAAGGGGCATGATCCGGTTTATATAAAGAAACCGTAGTAATAAAATAATAAAAACCAGAAGAAATTCCAGACCTCTAGATGGCTTTATTTAGTATTTAAATGCCTTCCTGTGTTTTATTTTTAAATTGCTACAGTATAAAATTTTGTCAAGCCGATATTGTCTTCTCAAAACTTCCCAAACTTTTCAATGCAAATATAATCAAAAAGGATAAAAAGGAGCATTTATTGAAATGTTCCGTAAATGCTGTACCAAAAAACTGCGTATTTTTAGTCTATGCTTAGAAACCAGCGGAAAATCCGACCAATTTTTATAGCTCCAATGAACAAAAAGCTGTTTGAACCAGAAAAAGTTAAAGAATATTTGAGAATCTGAGAGGAAACCACATAGGAAACTTAGTAACATGTTTCCAATTAAGTTACAGAGCGTATTATTTATATTAATTAATAACTCTTATAGAAGTGGAACTTTAATAAGCTGAAAATATGCTCAGACATTTAGTTCAGTTAGATACAAAAAAGCTGTTGGGTGAAAAAAAAATCTATTAACTCTGAAACTTTGTATCTCGATCATTGATGTCTTACCGGAAACATTACATATTAATGAAACCAGAGCACGTCTTAATCAGAAGCGTCTGCCTGTTGCGCGATTGAGAAGTACTGCTCATGCGTGTGTCTAGAATTCTTTTGCCTGGCTAATCGCTAAAGAAAGAAACATTTTGCTCTCATTCGTGGAGTCACCGTTGTACTTGTAGCAGATTTTTAATCACTTCTGTTGTATAAAAATTAAATGACACCAGCAATTAGTATTGATAATAATTAGTATTGATAATCATGTAACCAATTAATTCCACGACGGAATCACATGAAGCGAGAAATCTTGAGTGTAGGATTCCACATTTTACTGATTCATTCTCTCTGTGACCTAATATTTTTCAGCTTTTTTTATAACGCAGCCGATGAATTCATACGAAACAATAATTCATGAATGAATGTACGGTTCCACACCTCACTGCTGTAAAATCCTTTGAGCAAACGGTGCATATTCCACATTGGCATCGTTGTAAAAATAACGATGGATAAAAATGTGCATCTCACTAACCAGCTGGACAAGCAGAATAATGAATTTATGATAATTTATTTTTAAAATTTTATAACTCTTTTATGACAAATATTTAATTGCACATTAATGATTTTTCGTTTTATATGAATCCGTCGGCCTCTTGTAAAAAAAGCCACCAAAAATAAAAGGCCGCAGAAGGAATGAATCACTAAAGTGTGGAACCACAAAATCACGCATGATTCTTTTACAGCATGTTTTCGAAAAATCGAGGAACAATGTATCTGTGGAACTTTAGTCCATGTGCAGAATCCATAGGAAGAAAGAATGATTCCATAGTTATCTTTCGCACTTACAGAAGCATTCCACGTTTAGCGCATGCAGAGAATCTCAAGGCAGACAAAATGATTCCCCAGTTCAAGGACCACTTTATCCTAGATTCATGCACATGAGCAGTATTTAGGAATAGAACAGCCTAGACTCTTGAAGTCCCGATCGGTTTGTTTTTATTCAAATTCAAAGCCTATTCTATGATCCGCTGTGTTATTTTCAATCTAAGCTGCATATTCGTCAGCAGAATTTTAGACCAACATTTTATTCAATTGGGTATGTATATTGATGCATTTTATGCAAACTGAGACCTAAACGCAGAGATTATGAATGAAAACAAATAGGTTGTTTTGCCTCTGAGCAGCCCTTATTTTTGCACGGAATGGGCTAAATGGTTACAAGGACTCCAAGGACTCAGAGAGTTTGGGGGTCCGTACAAACCTATTCCGTACACGGGAATAGACTTAACGTCCCATCCGACAAACAGCGACTTTTCATGCCCATTGATGCCTTCTACTGATCTAGGTGAGGAGGTTGGGTAGCATAGATAAATTTCAACAGTGGCAGAGGTGAGACTCGAATCTAGGAACTGCAGATTACGAGCCTGGCGCGAAAACGACTGAGCCACCTCCACCCCAATAAAACCAGTATTGGCATATTTGTACTCATAAAAAAGGTTGAAAAGAAGTTAATATTGTTAGCGAAAAATGACAAATCAACTGGACTACTGAAGTAGTTGTTAAATGTTTTAAATACAGGGTGGGAGCGAACATATTGTGAGAGTTAATAACAAAACTAATTAGAAGGATGCTAAGTGGTGGGGAAATATCCGAAGAAACGAGACTTGGATGCATTCTATCGATGTTAATAAAGCGAATTTAAAATTGCTAACTGCATTACAGAGATCTTTAGCAAAAAATAAAGAAATAATATCGAGCTGAATATGACTCTATGAAAGAATTGTTCCGATTTACAAGAACAAAGCAGCAGAGATTACTTACCACAGAGATATTTACTCGCAGAGATATATTAGAAACACTTAAAACTAGAAGAAATGGAATTAGGATAACTGTTATCTATCTAGATAAATTATATGATAGTGTGCCTATAATTTTGCTTTGGAAAACCTTGGAAGAAATAGGTATCGACTCTTCAGCTACTGGTAATATCAAATTTTCATAAAGATAAAATAAAGATCGTGGGGCAATAAAATAAATATTAAACTGTCTAAAGCAGTGGTTCTCAACCTTTTATGCTTCACGTACCCACTGGAAATGTGTTATGTAACTAGCGTATCCCTTGTAAAGATAGATAAAACTATAGTTATAGTATAACAATGGGAATAAAATAAAACATATATATATATATACAGGGTGAATCTGAAAAAGTGGGTAAAACTTTACGGGGTGGTAGAACGCAGCTATACGAGCAATATTCGTCATAGAATGTATGGTGGGAACGCAAGCGGTGAGAAGTTAAAAGGTAGTTTTCCACTGTCACATTTAAAGAATGAACACAAGAAGGAGAGGAGATACTTCAGAAAACATTTTATATACAGGAATGTAATTGAGGTACATGCTCAAAGAAATTGCTCAAAAGAGCTGCCGCCAGCTGTAATGCAGGCTTCACACCTGCGGGATAGGGACCGACGCACATTTGCGAAGACACCAGGCATTTCCAGAATATCGCCGGCAACAACGGCGATCCTGGCGACTAGATCCATATCGGTTTCAATGTAGCACTCGTAGATTAGGCTTTCCATATGGCCCCACAGGAAAAAGTCCAAACACGAGAGATCCGGCGATCTTGGTGGCCAAGCTATGGGACCACCTCGACCATTTCCAACGCCATCTAGCGGCTCGCCGTTTGCGTTCCGACCATACATTCTATGACGAATATTGCTTGTATAGCTGCGTTCTACCACCCCGTAAAGTTTTGTCCACTTTTTCAGATTCACCCTGTATACACATATTAAATATTATATTCGTAAATTACAGATATCGATAAACACAAAAAATGATATAACTAATTTAACAAATCTTATAAAATTATAAACATTTTACTGGGTAATTAGTCAAATGGTTGCGCTTGTTTATTCCTGCACAGTTCATCAGTGGTTGGAGTTTTCTTGCTAAGATAAAGTCACAAGTCATTTTCAACATCCACCCGGTTCCTATATTTTTTAAAGCAGTTAAAAATGAAAACCCAGTTTCACCTAAATAAGTTGTTGTGAAAGTTAACAAATATTTGACTGCAATTCTCGAAAAAGTCGGATATTCCTTCTCCACTCCAATCCAAAAATTAATTAGTGGCTTTTTGGAATGAATGCTTTTTAAATTATTGTCACAAGATATCTCAATCAACTCTTCTTTATTGGACAATGGAAGATCTAGCGACTTTTGAGCTCTCAAGGCGTACCCCAAAAACTTTTACCGCGTACCCCACGTTGAGAACCCCTAGTCTAAAGAATATCTCACATTTGCATATCTTCTACAAGGATGCATCGTCACCAATGTTGATTAAGATTTTTATTTAAGTGGCTCTGGTTAGATGATCGAGAAATATAGACCCGTGGCAGAAACATTTAAGCTCACACTATCTATTGCTTGCGAATGATCAAGTATTGAAGTTACAAGTTATGGATAGAGGAATACAACAAGTGGGATTTAAATATTAATATGGGTAAAACAGAATTATCGAACATGAAACAATTTGCGGAGACAAAGATTTAAACCTACAAGAATGGTAAGCAAGTTTAAGGATATGAGATTTGTTGCAAAAATTAATGGATCACCGAATGAAGAAAGAAGAATCTTAGAAGGATTCGTGCTTGGTGGCTTCACCTCTAAGAGACATATTTTGCACATAGTGGACTAAATGAGAAGTTATATTTGACAATATTCACAATGCTCACAATAATATTTGTCACAAAGTATAGGTGACATACTCACAAGGAGCACAAACTTGGAGAAATTTAGGAATTGGTTGAAAAGCTCTTGGGGGGGGGGGGGGCAGATGGAAGCCTCCAGTCAAAGCCATCCAGAATGCTCTTTAATCTGAATATGGTATTGCTCTCTTACAACCGGGGTGCATCTTTAAGTCCCTTCTGAAGAAGAAGGCCTTTTGAAGTCCATCTGTATTCTCGTTCTCACCCAGAGCAGAATGGAGGTTATAAAAAAAATAAATAAATACCCCCTCAAGCAGCTACTTGCCACACAGGTCTGACAGGAGCCTGTCAGTTTATATGCCATAGTAGAAGGTCTGAGAGGATGGCAGGACCTCAGCAGAAAAACGACACATACATCCATGCCTTATCTGGGGCTCGAACCCAGGTCCTTTTGATTGGTAGCCAAGGGTGCTAACCACTGGGTTTATATTAGATACAGGTAACATTACATTAAGCGCCTGATGCACTACCAACCGAGTTAACTATAGTGTTAACTTAGAAGAAAAAATAGCGATTGGAATGCTGAATCCATCCTATGGAATAAAGATGTTACATTAAAAAAACACTTATTTTTTATTCAATTTTAAAGCGCACTCTGCTTAGTACAGACGCAGATTGTAAAGAACGGCAACAAAATAAATTGTTCACTGCGAAGTTGGACTTTTAGAGTCGATCGGCAATAAAATAAAGAACCTAAAAGGTTAGAAACGAGGACGTTAAAACATTGATGGAAGATGCAAAAATATAATTGAGGTGATAGCGAAGAAACCAATGAGATGTATAACATGAAAAGCATGAGACTTAAATCGATCGTAGAGAGGAACCCTGAGGGGAGGAAGAGTGAGTGAAAAGTCGTAGAACCGTGAGGTGATCAAGAAGAAACAACTGAGATATACAACGTCAAAAACATGGGTTTAAATCGATCCTAAAGTGGAACCCTGAGGGAAGAAAAGTGAACGAAAATCCGTTGGACGGAGGAGATGAGGAAATAAATAGAACATTGGAATGAAAATAATTAGAAATATGAAAACAATAGGAAAGCATAATTTTAATTATTTGCGACTTTGTGGATGGGAAAAAATTGTATTTCTGAATTCCGAATTTGTACACAGAAAAAAATATTGGAAAATTCTTTTTTTTCTATTTGTTGTAAAATAAAAAAGAAAGTCGATATTAGTGTAAGTAAATACTCGATAGATTAAACTGCAAGAGATATCAAGTTTTAAAGTGACTGACGATAGGTAACGATTGTTTAAAATATGTTGACCTCCGTTATTTAAGTAGATATATCTCTGGATCTAAATCCTATTAGACCGTAATATTTGAATAACATTATCGTAGGCATTCTCTCGATATTCCGTAACCAATGCACATAAGAAGTATTCTATTGTTTCCCACCAAACGCGTGCGATCAGTCAGTTTTAATATGCTGTTGTAAGGAACGGAATGCAGATATTTGATGATAAAATATACAAACATGCAACTTAGTAATGTGGAGGCCACCGTACATGAATATTAAAGTTTACATAAACTTAGCTTTCACCCGTGAGTTCCGTGTATCCAGGTGTGTGGACTGATGGTAAAGTTTGCAAAAACAGGTTGCACTTGTAGCAATACACGTGAAGGAGGATTCTTTACACTGACTGAAACAGTTACCAAGATTCACATTCTGAATTGTGGACGGTAGTAAACTTGAACTTGAACGAAGAACCAGCAAGCTACGTGGAGAAAATAGTTAACATACCCTAATATAGAAAATTATATTCCACAGTATATTTGGACCTACGTAGACCACTACTACTTAAGTAATATGGGTGTATGTATGTTTCTTGTGCGGAATAACCTTGATGATTATGGATGAGTATCAGAAAGCACCGCACACATTACCATGTAGGCTGTATAGAATATCTTACAGATGACAAGTTACATGACTCCTTGACACGGTGGTGCACTTTGTGGCCAATTGCACGACGATGACGGATGGTTTCGCAGCATTCCATGGAGAGATTAGGCACACTTAACTGTTTCGGTAGGTGTGAACATCAAAAAACATGTCATTTGGTGGGAAATAAAGTCACATCATCTCCTGGAAAGTTACTTTCGTGAAATTAAAATGATATTGTGTGTGGTGTCATAAATACTGAAAAATATACTGCATTTCTTCGAAGAATAAACGTTTCACAACCTGTAAACATGAACTCTCATCGCAATATCGCGAGGAGTAACACGTATTTCTGAATAGTAATATAATATCTGATCTTCGGGAAAGACGATTTTAGAGAAAATTCATTTCATTCAAGATGGAACACCGCCACCTATCGGTGGGAATGTGAAAGGCAAATACAATTACCCTTTATTCCATCGATTTTTCCCTATGAATGGAAGCCACGTTTTTCCGACATAAAAAAACAATGTGTTTATCTTAAGCTTAGGTGCAGGGGTACGATAATAATTATGTAACTGAAGTTATATAAACTTTGGAATCCTAACAGTTATTCCCAATATAAGAATAAAACATGAAACTTAATGAAAGAAGACGAAACAATGAGCTTTAAACTATAAGATAATTTTGGAATGGGTTTTGGCACATTCTTTATGTAATTCAGAATTTCGAAACAAAAATATCTGCATTAGAACTATAAATGAAGTTACTTTACAGTGCCTCAAAGCGGAGTCGAATAACGGTAAAATATGACGACATGCTTAGTAGCCGGTGTATAAATAGGAATGTTTTATTGAATCTTCTTATTATACAGTTTTAATTCCAAAGTTGAAAATTGAATTTATTATTATCAATTCAAAATGTGTTAATATGAGAGTATATATCCATATAATTCTATATTTTAGTCATGGATTCATAACAACAAAAATAAAAAAAACATAAATTAAATGAATATCAACATTGACCAATGCTTCAGGGACGAAATTTCATAGTGATGAAATGTAGAGACAAGTCATCATGGGAAAAAATGTCAGGGATGTACTGATCGGATAAACAGTGTCAGGTAAGAAGCGTTTTAATCCCTTTTGTTATAGTCATTGAACTTCAATAATCAAATGACTATGCTTTCATTTCCCACACAATTCATTTGTAATAAAAAAGCTACTTAAGTTTACAAAAGTAGTTAAGAATGAAGGGCAATTGTGGAAATCACGAATTGGGCATTGACACTTTCTCATTTCTCGCAGCTCATGGGTTGATTGACAGACGATTAATAATGTCACTGATTAATAAAGTCATTTCCCAAAAGTGGTTTTTTTTTGCATATTATCACATGTACGTTTTCCTTCATCTTCTGTAAATTCAGGAAGATAAACTTAATTTTGCGGTTAGTATAATTAGGGAAATATAATTAAAGTATGTCTTGCCAGCAACATAATATTAAAATCCTATAGATTGAAAGAAATGAATATTCAATTAGTATAAATTACTGCAGACATCTTCTAAATTAATCGATCTTCAGCCTTCGGGATAAAATATACTCAAAAATTTATTTTCGATATTTCCTGCAATAGTCTATTGGAAATGCTCAGTAAATGTCAAACAACTCTAATTTTTTTCCAACAAAATAAATCATAATTATTTGTAATTTCCTAGTTTAATATATTTATGCATATGAATATTTTCTAAATATTACCACAACAAATAAAAGTTAGCGTTAATAGCTGTTGGTGCATGCCTTTCAGCTGCTCATTATCTCAGTAAAAGGAAACCATAAGCCCAACACTAATTTCACGGTTTTCTATTTTCTTTTAATTATGAGAATTTTTGTACAAACAGATGCACTGTTAAAGAAGCGGTGCTGTGATTGAATACGGATGAGAAACGAGCTAAGCCTGTTACATATCTCGTTGCTATTGATGAGATTAACATCAAAGAGGAAAAATCTTTTTTAATATAACTGAGAAGAAAGTGGAGAATTGTTCTTCAATTTTTTTGCTCGAATCTCATATACCTCTAAGCAGTTTTTCTAATATTTTTGTTATATATTTTGAAACTAAAGTTCTCTCTCCTTCAAAGTTTCATAATAAGCTCTGCTTGGAAAACAATCCATTGTCTTTTTCCATTCCGTTTTCTCCCGTGAAACTTTAAATTTTATTAACAAATAAAAAATATTCTGCGCTTTTTTTTTACTTTTCTCTCTCTCAGCTTCGTGTGAAGAAATGCAATTTATCACCTATGACAGATAGCCTTGGTGTTTTCAAACATAAATCGTTGGGGATCAGAGGAACATGAGCAACACATGTACAGTAAAAGAACGTAATGCTTCTAGTCCCTATGTTCTTTAATTCCTTTCATGTTTTTTATTTTTCATGAAATACCTAAAAATCAATCATAAATGGTATATTTCTATCTGAAAACGATATTTCCAATAGCTAGAATATTTTCAAAGCGAGATATATTCAAAATCATCTAATTATTTTCAGTAAACATATTTTTTCAGTTTTTAATATAAATTGCAGGTGTGGAACATACATTATATTGCACTAAAGAAAAAGCAGCTACGAGTGCTTTCATTTTTCTAAGGTTAAGTTCTTCATCATTGAAGAAATCTTAATTTTCCTCAAAAAAAGCAGTGATATTGGAAATTTTACTTTTTTCTTCCATCTTGATTCTCATTTAGCTTTATGATAAACAAAAATAAGTTATGAAGTTAAAATTAAGTTAAAATCAAAGAGGAAAAAATCTTTTTTAACTCTTTTAACGATTAAAAAACATTTATATTGGATGTAAATAATATATGCCGAATTCCTGAAATCGAACAAATTACTATTAAAGTAGAATTCGATGGATTTCGATCCGAGTGTACATACATCTCTTGAATAAGGAGCAGTGTACAATTTATCGAACTACTGATTAATAAATTTTCTTCGTATCCTCAAGGTCATCTTTGATGAGCTTATTTCGTAGTACACCATTTTACATTAGAACAAGATGGCCAGTGTTTGGAGGATCTACAATTTAGGTGCGTTTTCTTTAGAAATAACTATAAAACATTTTTTAATTATTGTTTAGAATAATTTTTGTTATCCCGGAACTGTAAATGACAGCATGTGTGAAGATCGTGAAATGGTATAAATAACACCTGATACTGAGCTCTGTTAATCAGTGTTGTTCTTGTTCTTCAGATGGGAAAGGCAGCGGACTTAAGTGAGTTTGACAAAGGCCAAATTGTAATGGCCAGATGACTGGTTCAGAGCATTTCTGAGATGGCAAGGCTTGTGTGGTGCTCATGAACAGCCATGCATAGTACCTTCAAAAAAAGTGGTCCGAGGAGGAAAAAGCCACGAACTGCCAGCAAGATGTAGGGCCGACCACGGCTCATCGATGCTAAAGGTGACTAATGGCTATCCCGTATGGTACGTGCCAACAGAAGGGATACTGTGGCGCAACTCGCCAGTAATTTGAATTCTAATGACGGAAGTAAATGTGTCACAACACACAGTACATCGAACCCTGCTGAAAACGTAGCTTCAGGCCACTCCAAGTGTTCATGCTAACCTCGGTTCATCGTCGAAGGCGCCTACAATGGGCACGTGAGCATCAAAACTGGACCTTGAATGATTAGAAGCAGGTCGTCAGGCCGATGAATCTCGTTTCCTGTTTCACCATGTGGACAGCCGGGTACGGGTACATCGTTTACGTGGTTGGCACCAGGATACACTTTAGGACAAAAACAAGCTGGTAGAGGAAGTGTAATGCTTTGGGAAATGTTCTGCTGGAAAATCCTGGGTCCAGTCATTCATGTGCAGGAACCTATGGCGTCTACCACCTACCAAAGCATTATTTCAGACCAGGTACATACTTTCATGGTACGCTATAATCCTCTAGTAGGGCCTTCAGCAGGATAATGCGCCATGCCACACTGCCCGGATTGTTGGAGAATTGTTTGTGGAACATGAGGAAGACCTTCAGGTATTTTCGTGGCCTCCAAATTCCCCAGATATCAATCCAATCGAGCATTTGTGGTTTGTGTTGGAACAGCATATCAGATTTGCGGTGGCTCAACCACGTAACGTACAAAAGTTAAAGGATATGCTGGTAACTTGTTGGTACCAGATACCACAAGACACCTTTAGGAATCTTGTAGTGTCCATGCCTCGCCGGGTAAGAGCTGTTTTGGCGGCACACCGAGTACCAACATCTTATTAGGCAGGTGGTCATAATGTACTGGCTCTTCGGTGTATATCTGAGAAAGTGAAAGGGATTTATGAACCATGGACAATTCAACTTAGATAGAAATTTGTCAAATATTCATATATTTATTCATTACTATTAGCTTGTTAGTATTGGCCACAGATCATTAGTATTTGTCAGAATTTAGGAAAAACAACTACGCAAAACTCATGAAATAATGGTAATGGCAATTCTAAACTAAGACATCACAAAAAAGTAATTTTCCCTTTATTAAGATAATGACACGCAAAATCCTCGAACTCTAATTCGAAGAACATGTAAAAAATGAACTTCTTTTCTTCGTTTCCCGAATGTTGTAGAAGGCAATTAAAAATTGAACGAGGAAGAAACGCATGACACCTTTTCCCAATATTTTCAACAGAATAGCGCTAAAGGACAATAAATGTGAACTGCAGTTTTTATAGTAAAGTTTAATAAAAAAAATGATCAGCAAATGCACCATAATACATTTAACTCTGTAAAACTTTTTCTTTCTGTACACGGTTACTCACTTCTCCCTTTTCTACGCTTCCTTAACACCACCTACAGAAAAAATGTTTTACCAAAATAATACGTTACGATTAGAGAATTTCTCAGATATACACCTGCTAGTAATTCTGTTAGAATAATATAGAGGAAAAATTGTCATTTGCCGGGTGGGTTCAGATCCCAGCCGCCTAATGGCAATTTTTCCTCTATATTATTCTAACAAAATTATTACCAGGTGTATATCTGAGAAATTTTCTTATTGTAACAGTAATGCTTACGCTCGAATTTCGTCGTGTTGGCTTAAAAAATAAAATACCATGTTGTCTGACGGCCGTGTGCACTGGACTGAAAGGTGCCATCTTCACCTGGACTGATTGTAATTGAAGACTCTGGTCCCCACACTTGGACCACAGTTTTCAATTACAGTCAACTACATTTCCAATTACTATTCTGTGGTATAATATTTAAAGGTTAGTAAACTGGAATATTTAATATCAACAGTGCAAGTTTAAATAATTACTCTGAACAGTTGATTAAAATAAACTGAAAAGTAATAACTGTTATATTAAATTTTACCAATATGTGCAAAAGTTTTTTTAGCCGTTCGCGTAATAATTAAGATAATTTTTAACAATTTTGAATTTTTTTGCACAACGAATTAACTTTTTAAATTGAATAAATTTCTCAACGTTTTCGTTCAACTGTCACAGATCACCTGACATATTATCAAGAGGTCGTCGGTTCGTATCCCACCCGGTTCAAGACAATTTTTCTTCTAAATTGATATCGACTTTAAATTAAGAGTGATACCTTCCTTGACAACTTCCTAAATGTTTCAGCTTCTATGACTCTTTAAATACTGAACAAAAATTGTTGTAAAACTAGATTTAAACAGTGTTATTGAGAAAACATGGACCCGTTCCTAATAAAGTGGTCGTTGAGTGTATGTCAGGTATGCGTCATAAGTGTTAGAGCAAAATATGTTCTTAATTTCTCTTTTCACGTTGTCTACTGCTTATGACGTATTTTATAAGAGGGTTTTCTTAGATATATTAATGCTTTCTACCTCACTAGTGGGGGTGGTGGGGTGGTTCTGTTGGGTGTGCGCCAAGTTCATAATCTGAAGTTTCCAGATTCAAGTCCCACCTGGGCCAGCTTTGAGATTTATCTCCGCAAAACCCTTCCCTGCCATCGGCCAGTAGGCGACATTGATGGGTTTGGAAAGGCTGTCGTCCGTCGGATGGGACGTAAAGTCCTATGCACGTTAAAGAGCACACTGGAAGGCATTGACGAGAGGCTACCATTTGTCTCCTAACAGCTCCTCCAGTGGGTCCCTTCCCCCAACCTTCTGTGAGTTCTCGGGGTCCTTGTGACCTGGTCATTTATCCATTATGTTGAAAAAAGTGCCGCTTAGAGTTTTACCAACAAATTACCTCACAACAATTATTACAACAGTTTACCTCACAAATGAATATGTTCTGTTTTCTTATTGGAACCTCATGCAGCACATAAAGCTACGGAGATATCAGCATATATAATCTCAAAATGGTTTAACGATATTACTGGTGATGATGATGATGAAATTTATTGTGGCAATTCTGTTCTTTGTGAACTTAGTTAGATTATTCTTGCGACAATTTCTGTTATTAGTGGTGATGCTAGTGACAGCAGCAACGATGATGGGTTTAGTAAATAAATATAAGAAATATACCAGTTGTTTAGCCTGGCGAGAAAATATAAATTTACAGCAAAACCAAATACAAGATTTTGTCCATCATATATCACATTCTTTTATCACCTTTTATTAAGAATGAGTTTATTATGTAACAAATCCTCATTATTCGTTGTTCGTATCCACGTTTTTGATTATTTTCCGCATCCTTCCATAATCTTTCTACCTTAAATTCACGTATTTTTGTTTTTGGAACGTTAGTACCTCACAGTTATTGAACGTCGTTTGCACTATTAAAGCACGCTAGACACTTCTCTAGGGCACCAACATTACAACAAACCAGTAATTTACAACAAACCAGTAACAACAAACCAGTTACCCTACCATTATGTAATGGTAGTACAAAGATTTACGTGATAGAATAAAATTATGTCCTTTTCATTTCTTAGGAGTTAAAACATGTTGCAAATCCTTGATACAAATAGTGATTACCTTCTATTCAAATAATTCGCTCTCTCTTGATATTTGAAAGTAAACTTTTCAAAGAATATGGATATGGGATATACACCAAATTGACAATTGTGTTTGAATGCTTCCACGTTATATGAATAGAAATTTTATAATCAATCAATAAATAAATAAATTTTATTTCATCATCATATACAATTTCTAACACAGAAAAATATGAGTGAACTCAAAAACCACATGGTTTGTCTGGGCCAGTAAAGGAAATTAATACAAAAATTAATAACGACTTACTCACTACAAAGATTACAAACAATAGGTGTCATTTTTCCGATATATGTACAATACATTTTTACTTTACCTTTGATTATTTAACATAGGTGCAACATCTTCCAAAGAAAAGAGAAAGCTTTTTAAATTCTGCTTGAACATATTAAATTTTTTCACTTCTAATTTCAAGAGACAACTGATTGAAGATTTTAGATGCGATATACGAATAATTCTTATGAGCAATATCTTTTTTGGTCAAAGGATCGGAGTATTTTGGACCTTTCTGAAGTTTATAAATCCGGCTTAATGTGAAAATTAGAGCAATTTTGCTTAAAAAATATCATCACTCTGAAAACAAATATGTCTAATAGGTAGAATTTTTAGCCTAGAGTAACGACTGAAATTGCTTAAAATGTTAGTGTTATTTTTTGCAATTAATTTAATCATTTTATTTTTCAGAGACACCAGAGGTTTAAAAACCGAGACATAAGTTCCACCCCAACAAACAATACCATATTGAAATGCCGCTTGTATCCATGAGAAGTACAATGTTCGCTGCATATTAAGATTAACTTTGTATTTCAAGTGGTGTAATTTGAGTAATTCGTAGCGTGCTTTACATGTGATGTAGTCAGTATGTTTCTTTCATTTTAAATTATTATCTATGAAAATACCTAAATATTTAATGCTCTCAACCTGTTCTATGTCATCGCAACGGCAATCAATATGTTTATAGAATTGAGGTGAATGCAGTTTAATGACAAAAGTATTTACAGCATTTTGGTTATTTTTCAACTTGTAGAAAACAACTTTAGTTTTATTCTTTTTAATTGAGAGTTTATTATTTTCGACACATATTAACTTTCTCATGAACATTATTGCATTTGACCATAAATCTGTAATAATTCGGTTACTAAACGTTAATGCAGTGTCATCTGCAAAGGTAGTAATATAAGAATTAATGTTCATTTCACAGAGGTCATTAATATAAATATTAAACAATAGAAGGCCAAGAACAGAGCCCTGCAGAATGCCATATTCAGTTCATTTAGGATTATTTCTGAGGCAGTTTTTTAATTTAACTGATTGAGTTCTATTTTTAAGTAACTGATAAACCATTCTAAAGCAATCCCTCTCATACCCAAATGTTTCAGTTTTTTCAAAAGCAATGAATGTGTTAACGTGTCAAAAGCTTTTTCAAGATCTAGAAAAACTGAGAGTTAAATTTTATTGGTCAATTGATTTATAAATAAAATTAGTAAATGACAATAACGCATGATCAGTGCACTTATCCTCAGTGAAGCGAAATTGATTTGACGAAAAGAAATTTATTTTATTTTAATAACCCAATACTCTGAATTTTACTAGGTTTTCAAATATTTGGAAAAAAAACAGGTAAAATCGAGATCGGTCTGGAGTTTGAAAGGCAGTTTTTATTTCCCTTCTTGTAAATCGGAAGTACAATGGAGGTTTTGAGATCGTCTGGACAAATCCCAGTTTGACAAAAAAAAAGGTTAAAGATATATACTAAGGGCTGAATAATGGAATTTTTGCACTTTTTTACTGTAGTTACTGAAATTTCATCGATTCCTGGGCTTTTGCCTTTTAATAAATTTGTAATGGTTTTATCTAATTCTTGTACGGTTAGAGTAGTAAAGAGAAAGAACTATCTGTTTAAAATAATTTTCCTAATATTCATATTCAGTAGGTTTATCATTAACTATTTTGCTAGGTGAATCGACAAAATAAGTGTTAAATTCATTTGCTGCATCTCTAATTTCCTCAATATTGTTACGACAGATGAACGCGCTGCAGTGACTTCATGACAAAACGTGACATGAAAGCTCGAATATGCTTGTGCGTGAGAATTATACAAGAAACGAATTTGAATGTAGAACCGACCTAAAAAAGAGAATGATAGAATTACACTCTTAAAAATAGTGCAGATTAAAAAAGGAGGTTTAGTTAGTCTGAGTTAGTGCACGATAGGTAAAAACAAGAAGTATTTTATGTGGTGTATGCGCGGGTGGTTGTTTTGTTTTGCTAGTGTGACAAATCTTGTGATCTAATCGAAGACGAAGGATTGCTTACATCTGAAGTGAAGCTATTCAAATGATATGACAAATAAAATGAAGAGGTATTAGTTTAGTAGAACAGACAGAGGTGGTAGACATTCACTCTGTAGAAAAAGGGTTATTAATTTATGTACGATAGCAGTTAGTTTGTGTATAAGTTATTTCATCCAGATTTATGTGATAATTTGCATTGTATTGTAATTTGTATTGTAAACATACTTATTATACTCACGCTCAGTGTCATCCATTTAAAACATTGCAACACTATTATTCATCTTATCCGGTAGAACTTCACCTTTTGAGTTATTCCCAATTAAATTATTTACGAACTTCCATTTTTATATCACCATTACATTTTAAAAATTCTTCCATGTAATATTTGTTTTTGGTCTCCTTAGTTTTAGACCTTACGTTATTCCTATGTTCTAAGAATTGCTTCTCATGGTCCTGTTATATGGATATTTTTTTAAAAAATTTCATATAGCTTATCTGTATACTTAATCATATCGCAGATTTCATTTGTGATCCAAGGCTTTTTAAGTTTTTGAATGTTTCTGTTTCCATAGGAAGATGAATCCTTAATTACTTTACACAAATCCTCTGAAATTTTTTGTACGCATTATTAACGTTAGTTCCCTGTGTTGTCCCCTCCCATTTATAATCATTTAATTTATCATTTATTAGTTCATAATTAATTCTGAGCATGTAATCTTTAATATTATCATTTCTTTTATCAAGTTTAATTTTAACTACTATGGGGTAATGATCTGTAATCGGCATTTTATATACTGCAGCTTGTACTTTAATTCCATTGTTAATTTTAACCAGTACATGGTCCAAAAAAGACTGGGTATTTTGGACCTGTCGATAGCAATATTATGATTGACTCATATCCATACATAGCAGTCAGATATAGATATTCATTTACAAGTTTGGAAGTATTCTCTAACAAATCTATATTTATATCACCAGTTATAATAATATTTCTTGTATTTAACTCCTGCATAAATATGCTCTATTTCATTCATAAAATCAGATGGTGAATAACTGTGGGAACGGTAGATTTGCAATTACTGATATTTCACATAATGAAAGCTCTATATGGAGAAACTCTGCTGTTTGTATTTGGCTATAGTCTATTGTTTTAACGTTAACATGAGATTTAACATATATCATTATACCACCAACTTTATTATATTGTCTACAGTTGCAATATGTTGTATAGCCTTCAATCTGATAAAGATCAACCTCATCTTCCTTAATCCAGATTTCTGTCAGTATCATGCAATCAAATTTATAATCTACAGAGTTTATAAATAATTCGAAAAGTTCAAAATTGGACTTAAACTTCTAACATTTATATTTAAAATATTTAAACTATTGTAATCAATTGGTCCCAAAAATGCAGTTAAATTAGATTCTTCAGTGATTATTGTCTATTAGCAACATTATCATTGTCTGCCATTAATTGTCAGAGAATTTATCAAAGTATACTTCAATGTGAGCTAAATTATGTGTTTGAGAATTTATCCAGGTCTGCCTCATTATTTATGCGTAAAATGTTAGATACATCGGATTCCCTCAACAAGATTTTCCCATCCTTAACCCATGCATACTTGTACTTCAATATTTGTTTACAGTGCTTAGTTTTATAAAGAAGTTCTTTATTTCTAGGTGTTAGATGCTCATTCAGAAAAAAATTACTTTCTCTAAAATTTGGGTTAATATATTTACAATTTAGATAATATTTTGCTGTTTGGTTACCTTCCAACCAACAGTCCCTAATTACTTTACTTTTAAATTTTACAATTATATTTTTAATTTTATTTATGTTGGTAGCCGAAACTCTATGCGCTACAACTATATCACCTTCTGTTATTTTAACGATAATCTTATCAGCTATTTTGTTAAGAATGGTACCCACTTGATTATGGATGTTGCACAATTATAGATCTCAAACAAAAATATCCAAATATCTAGTTTTAAAAATATTTGTTTAATATTGAAAGAGTTATTGAGGCTAAAATATTTGACAGCAGATGATTCTGTTACACTTGTCCTAAACACTCTTTAAAAATTAACAAAAACTGAAAACCCATTTCGCAAATTTCTGAAAATTCCATTTATTTGAGTAAGGGATGTGTTATAAAGTTTTATGGAAAAAAACTTGCGACTACAAACACTGCTGTTAAATATTTCATCTTCCAGAACTGTTCAAGTAATAAGTGTTGTCTCTAAAGCGACTGCACGTGAGGGTACAATACCTCTTCGTGTGCCTAAGGGTGCGTGAGGTGTAAATCCTGGCCTGATTATGCGTCACATTTTCCATTTTGATTATATATACTTTCAACTAATCATTTTTCCACATCATATTCAAAACGTATAGACAGCTTTACATCTGCCTCTTCGTCTAAATGAATGGAAGCTTAGGTTGGATCATCTGAGTGGCCCGTTTTTGCACACAATGAGCTAAGTGGCTAGATTCCAAGGATTCAAAGGGGTCAGTGTTGGGTTTGAAAAGGAATCCACAGCAGAACTATTTGAATACTAAGTGAAATTTCACATTAAAATCATCCAATATACAGCATTTAACCTACAGAGAATATGGCTCTCCTGTATACAAAGCCTATGATAAAAGTCAATTTGTTTGACAAGGAATCACGAATGGAGGGAGCATGTTTTCCTAAGCCCATCAATGTCTCATTTATCACCGATGACCGATAAATATCTAAACGGACGCAAAGTGGGGATTCGAACCTAAGAACATCGTATTACGAGCATTGCAGCTAAGAATTGAATCAACTCTAGTAAAAACAACGATTAATGTAATGACTTAAAGTAGTATTTTTTTTTAAGTAGTATTTTACTCATTGGGGTACTCATAATAAACTAATTTATTGGCAGTTACCCCGCAGATTCTACTGGTCGCCATTTCGTAGTAAACAGATTTATCGAGAAATCGAAGCACCATATAAACTAGAAGAATGCTTATCGCCTTTGGCGCACATGGGAAATCTCATTTTCAGAAAGAATATAGTTTTTCGTTTCCCTACTTTTGAAATCCTCATAAAACCCCTCCATAAAAATTTTAATTCGAGCTAATGGATGATGTGGAAAATGCAAAGAGTAGTATTTTATTAGTACATATAGAACAATAAAATAGCTTTTATTCTTCAAAATTTAAGTTTTAAAACTTTGAAAATTCTTTAAAATGAACTTTTTTTATTTATTCTTTAAATTTAAAAAGTTCTTTTTTCTCATGCCTCTCTGAGAAGAGGATTGTTACTGTCAGTGAAATAGTTCTCGACACTCTATTACTGAAATTTCAAATTTTACCATAAAGAGTTCACTTGCAGCATCCGTTAAAAGTTTTGCCGTGTCCGTATTTAGTTATCTCTAATGATATAAATAAAATTACCTAAGAATTTGAAAAATGTGAATTATAACATTTCATTGATATGAATCTAAGTGAATAATAATAATTTTTAATTTATCTCTTAAACTGAAACAGTTGCGTTTTCCAACCACCCTGAGTATAAGTGATCAACTCATTGGGGTGCAAGGAATATAATCGAGCCTTAAAAATGCAAAAGAGGGGATTCCCTCCTCCTATTTTTCATTTTTACTGAGACTCGATTTACACTGCAGTGTAGCATTTTCATCTCCGTTCTTCAGGTCTTTAAAATATTTCTTGAAGAATACATGAAATATAAATCAGTTTAATAATTTTAGACTCTGTTACACTTACTAGCATTCTGAAAGGAGGGCCATGACCCCCTTTCGTCCCCCCAGATCAAACCCTATTCATAACCTTCATGTTTCATCACCAAAATGTAAAATTTTTCAGATAAGTATATGTTTGCATATCCGTTTGGAATTTTGAAAATTTTTAACTTTTGAACTTTTTCCACCGTTAGAGAGAGCAATTATAATTTTTGGGAGATTCAGAATGTTCAGATCATAATGTTTCATGAAATGAATTTTTAATTTATTTCTATAAACATAAAAGTTCGATGTCTATAGATGGACAAACGATAAAGTGAACATATTTTCTCTTTTTGGTTTTCCTTTTGTATTTGAAAATGAGATAAAAATAGTAAACTTTCGAGTTCTTTAGAAACAACAAAAGGATCTAAGATATTCCGGTATCCATGCTTCGATAAAATGGAGAATGCATTATCTGGAGAGATGACTAGAACTAGAAGAATGTGCCCTTGACTGGACCTGTTATTTGTGAAAAAGTCAGACGTCTTATATGATATGTCAATGCAGGCACCATTCAAAATGATTCAGCACCTAAATCTTTCGCAGCATCATATGGTCGGTTGCACAAATTCAAGTTCCGAAGTCCCTTGTATAACGTCAAGCGACCTGTAAAAGAGGCTTCATCTACCGACACTGCACTATTCACGAAGAGAGCATTACGAGGGCATTACGAGAGCAAGCGGGGATCAGGCTTTATCCAGGATTTAGTTTCGGAGAGGGGAGAAGGGGGTCGGAGAATAAGATTTGAGTAGAGTTTTCTACTAAAATGTTCCACTGAAGAGAAATGTTAAAATCATTTACATGTGAAAAAAAATACATTTTTTTTTATCTATTTTTAATGTGGGATATGGGCTAAAATAAAATTATGCAAAGATAATCTTTGGGATTCAAAGCAGGTAGAGAAGTTTCAGATTCCGTATGAAACGACGGGATTTCGGTGGGGTTCTCTATCCCTGCTCCTGGGTACACAGTGCAAAGAACTGTGACGAAAATAAAATCTCCAGAAAAAAACGGAGCAGACAAAGGTAAAGAGATTCTTGAAAGAAGATAAAAATTACGTTTGATTTTGCGTTAATTGAATAGGGTGTGAATAAGTGAATAGTTTCACGAAGAATGAATTTTTTTTTTACTGTATGGACTTTAATTGCAAAAAAATACGGTAATTGTCTGAGCATATGGCTTAATAATCCTTTTCAGTTGAAAATGCGAATTGTTATTTTTGTTCCCCCAGTTATCTGGTAGAGTACATAATTCCATAGTTTATTAATTAAGATATTTATGGACTTAAAATATTTCATTTTTGAAAAAAATATAAACGTATTCCTCATGTCATAACGTGTATTAGGTTAGTGAGCCATTAATCTTCTTATACCTTTGAGTGTTCTGTTGTTTATCAGGAACTGAGCCCATCTTTGCTATTGGTCCATATTTCAATATTTGCCGGGTTTTCGTGCAATATAACTGCCGCAAACATATGCTTACTGTATCTTGTATCAGGAAAATATGGACCTTGCTAAAACAAAGATTCATTGTATAGAAGAGCATAGAAGCCATCATTCCTATTGAATCTCGAATTAAAGACTACTAATGTCACATGCAAAAAACACGAGCTCTCAATGTATCTACCATTAGGGTTCGCCACATTGTAATCGAAGACAGAAGGTGAATCTATCCTCTTCTATTTGTAAACACAATTTCATTGCACATCCCTTTCTTTACTATTGGTAAAAAACATCGTGATCTCCATATTAATGACCTGCTGTATTGTAATGCCTAACTGATATGTCGGTTAAAATTATTACAAATTCAACGCACTCAGATAATTGTATAATTTATTTTAGGTTACGTTAAATACTTCGTCCACGTTTCAGGACCATTGTAGCATTTATTAGGAGTTTAAACATTCAAAACGTTAAGGAAATAATATAGTATCACTAGATATTAAATAATGACCACACTACCCAAGTCTGTAAAATTAACTGTGGTAGTGGAATTAAAGATGATGCACAAGAATTGCAGCATTTAATTCGTGATGAAGTTTGTGATACGTGTGAATTGAATAATTGCATACGACGAAATTTATCAGAATTTGAAAGAGGTATAACTGTTAAGAACCAAATGTGAAATATCTCAGAAACGGCATATCGCATTGGTTGTTCAGAGCAGCTGTTATAAAAGTGTGCAAGGATTGGAACAGTAAAGAAAACCGGAACTGGAAACAGACCAGTAACTAGATCAAAGTAACAGGGTGAGTTTTAGTATTCATAGGGGAGAGGGGATTTGGTATTTGTAGGGGGGGAGATGATAATTTTTTTATGTAAATGAGAGTTAAAAATGCAAGCATGTGATAAAATGTGAGCTGTCGAAATTTTTTGCGTTAGCGTCCAAAATGTTAAAGAATTCTTGCAAAGTAGCAAACATTAAAAATTTTAAAAATACAAACAGACCAAACAACTTGCTAGATAGGGCTCATGAATAACCAGGAGGATATTACCCTTTCGTTACGGGCTTAACTGGAACACTACACTGGAAAACAACTAATAATCACATGAAATATAGTGAGAACCAAATGTGGAGCTTCGAGGCCTTCTGCAGGTTAACAGGCATTCAACAGTTGACACTCACCTGTGAATGTAGTTCTGGAAATTGTCAGTAAATTTCCAGTAGGAAACGTCGTTTGAGATATCAGAGTATATTCTTATAACGTATCCACTAACCTTACAAACACCAACGTATCCCCTAACCCTACAGCACCTAAATCCATATCTGATGGTACCAGGACCATCAGACATGGATTTTTGGATGAATGAAAAAGGAAAAGTCTGTTGAACCTGTTAATTGCATTTTCTTTTGCATCAAGTAAATGGACGACTACTGGATATGGCGAAAACAGGAGGCAATGTGCTCCGTGTATGTTGCGTAGAGTGCGAGAGATCGTGATAGAAATCCCTTGGTTTGAGGGATGTCTTTTTCGATATGTTAGATCCTTTGATAAAGGTGTGACAAGGCACGAAAAGTGTGGGCTACTTAAACATAGTTACAGATAAATTTGGATCGTTTCACTTCTGAGCGGCATTTTTTGCACACAATGGGCTGAAGGACCAGGTCACAAGGACTCCAAAGGATCAGATAATGTTTAGGGAAAGAGAATCATTAGACAGCTATAAGGAGATAAATGATAGCTTCCAGTCAAGAGTATCCAACTTGTCTGTTTTTAACGCACAAAAGTGTGGCTCTCCTGAACATGGAACCACGGCTGTTTATCCCATCAGATGAACAGCGGCCTTTCGAAACCCCTCGGTGTCCCTTTCTGATAGAGGGAAGGATGGCCGTTTACGGAGATAAATCTCAAAACTGCCCCAGGTGGAGCTCGAATCTTGAACCACACATTACGAGCCTGGCGTTCTACCGACTGAGCCAACCTCTACCCCTACAGATAAAGTACATAATTTAATGCCAATTTATTCCTCAATGGTGATGACGTCTTTGAACAAGGCAATGCACTCTGACTATTTCATTTCAACTAATACTCTGACTAATATTTTGGATATTTCACCCTCCACATTATTGCTAGCCAGCTCCAGGATCTGAACCCTAAAGAACATTTGTGAAACATTATGAAAATTGAAGTCTCATAAGCTCACATTACGGCTATTCAATTGAATATTTTTGAAATACCTTCTATAGGTTTTCCGTCATCTGGTTTAGGTGAGATACAAAATGTTGCTCCATGGCAGCGATTTGAGCATCCTTAGTATACAACATATATTTTAAATCCTGCGAAAGCCCGAATGTAGTGAATATTTCTATTAATTTCCTTAATAGTGGCATTTTAATGGGTTAAATTTTAAGACTTTAAAGTGGATTCTTTTCTATTTGCAACCTAAATTATTCCTAATTTATAATCATGTGCTTTCATTTCGCGAATAAGCTTAGGAAACACGAAAATATAGAGCACAAATGTAGAGAGAAATATAGAGAGAATACAGAGGAAAAATAAGAGCGAAAATATAGAGCAAAAACACCGTGATCTCCATATTAATTACCAGTTGTATCGTAATGCCTAACTGATACGTTGATTAAATTATTATAAATTCAACGCATTCAAGTTAATAGCGGCTACAGAATTAAATCTAATATCTGTAGAGCGAGCATTCCAAAACAGTGTTTTAACAGTTCTATTTTGTCATTTTGAAATAAATAAGATTTGTGAAGAATCTCAATCTCTGAAGTGTTTTATACACAAAAATTACGCAAAATTTTTATAATGCTAGTTATTATTCCAGACTGAAATTTTTAATCTTGTCAATTGGTAACTATGATACAGAATAACATTAATCATGCTATATATATATATGTAGTTTACAGTCCGGAACGATTAAAAAGACCTTGACAGTTAAGTGGGTTGAATGTTAACAATCGTCTATGGTTACGTATAATAAAATGCATATAACTTGTCATTTTTGATTAATAAAAACAAAAATCACGAAATGAAACTAAAAACCTTATATTATCACACATTCCGAATCATAAGGTCATTCGAAATAATGTTTAAATATTATTCAAAATTAAACTAAAATACCTTAATTGAAAATTAAAATAAATTTATACTTTTCATTGAAAAACTATTGCTAACAGAATTATCCATTTATCTAAATAAATTCGATAAAAATATTAAACAAAATCTTGCACAATTTCACCAATATTGATAAAGAGATAAAATATCATATTTGTATCACCAAACGGTTTGAAAAGTAAAACCCAAAACTGTTTGCTTAAACATATCTGGGTCCCAAATGTTTTATATTGATTTTCAATATCAAAAATATATTTTTTTATTAAAACGAATATTATATAATTTTTGATGTAACAAACAGTGAAGGAGCAAGATGACTTAAATCCCTGGTACGAGAATTCTTTACATGGAACCGCACCCTCAATCTTTTTAGAAATTTTTTGAAAAAAAAAAATAAAACAGAAAAAAAGGGTGCGAGTGTTGTGTTCTTTTTCGTTGATCATCTACCAAAGGCCATCAGCAGTAAGTAAAAAAGAAATACTACTAAACCTACAAAAAAAAGCCACGAGGACGGGTTCTTATTGAGCCCTAGTTTAGCTGAACCAATGTAGTCATACCAGATACGCTACTGAGAATAGCATAAAAAACTTGACTGCATTTCCAACTTTGGCAAAAACTTCTTATGCTCTTTTTAAACCAATGATCCCTTAGATGAATCATCGTTACATTGCAAACTGACTCTAAAGGTTAATCCTAATTCACTATATTTAATGTTTTCACTCTACAGCCTATTTTCGTTAACTCGAATTTGCCGTTTATCTGATGTCTTCAAATTACATTTTTCTCTGTCGTTTGTCTATTACACCTTGACCTTTAACTGCCCTAGCCATCCAAATTTTTTGTCATCTTCCTTTCGATTCCTTTTAACCTTCCGATCAGTTAAACCCTCAGGGGAAACACCAGACTGACTAGAGCTTTGCTATCTCATCAATCTTCATGAATGATTTAAACTAACCCACTCGACAATAGACTTTATCTTCCATCGTTTTTTTTTCTTCTTTAAGAGCTTTGTTATAGCTTTTGCATTTTGAATATAGCGAATATTTCATATAAGGATGAATTAAGAGATCTTCGAAGATTTTCTACAAAGACACATTAAAAATTTAATTTTTTTTATGGTGGCAAGAGAAAAGTATATTTTGGTGGGACACTAGGACTGAACGAAAACTTGACGCTGAGAATATTCATTTCACCTCGATGAACAGCAACAGTGAAAAAGAATTAATGCATAAAAATTACTTGAAATTTAAAATTATTCTGATCTTACTAATATATTAGCATTATTAAAAATACCTGGGTGGTCCAAGAAAACATTCATCGTTTCAAAGTCAGGTACATTTCTACCTATTGCTATCGATATATTCAAATTAATATTTCCTGATAGCAAAAGAAAATAAATACAGTTCTAAGCGCAAATTTTTATACCCTATTTTAAAGTGCTCCCTTTAGGAGCGAATAAATATAAAACTATTATGCTTTTAAAAACACTTGAATGTAATGCTTTTTATTATTATTATTATTTTCAGTTATTGAAGTATAGCCGGATATATCTAATAGACGTTAATTTCTCAGCATTTTTTCTTCTGCTGAGAATTCACGCAGCTGACAGAGATAAAATTAAGCATTAGAAGTGACAATTAATCAACACAACATTTGTAAACAATAAGAAATATTGTAAATTTACATTTTTATGGAAATATCTATAGAACAGAATTATACACCTTTTAGTTGTATTAGACCTTTGTGTTTATCCAGAGCCCTTTAATGAAGATAACTGATGTTTATTCTCCCCGTTCCTCGCAACACATAGAAGACCATCTTGTTTTCCATAACGAAATTACGTGTCTACTGCAGACTGCGTCACCAGAACAGTTAGCTACAATTAGAGAACGGGTTGTATTTATCCTACTGTTAACATATCATGCTAGATTATCTACATCAGTTTTCAGAGTGAAAAGTTGCTATCTCCATGCAAGAGATATCAGAATGTTAAATGCGAATTTGAGGTAATAACAGAGTGTTGGATATGATATCAAACGCTCGTTACATCGACAACGGCATAACTAAATGTGTAATTAAAGTGGGGCATTGTGCAAAAGAATAGACACCGTAAGAAAAGATATCCTATAACGCTCTAATAAAATATATCCTTTTGAAATACTGATGGTGATCATGCAAGCGTATCCCAATAAAATATGAACTTGTAGCTCTGTTTTCAGAGTTAATATGCTGTTAGTGCATTTACAATTTAAATAATCCTTCATACCAGACATGATTGCCGTGTTATCAGTCTAGATGCTCCATCATATTAGTATAATAACATTCATGTCCTATTCTTTTTATGACCTAATTAAACATGGCAGCAGCATTATGACGAAGATGAGCAAAGTGACAAAATGAGATCACTTGCCATGATCAGAATGAATAATTACTTCGCCACAGCATACTGAGATAGGTGAAAAGGAAGTTCTCGAAGCTAATTGAGTAGTCATACGCACGTATTTTACGGGACATTAACCATCATTAGCAATATTAGTCGAAAGGAGATATTACAGTCAACTCTCTCTATAGCAATATTGCAGTCTGTTGAATTACCTTGATTATTGAACAGAAATTTGACATATGAAATCAGACAACTTCGAAAACTTTGTCCAATACAAATACGGTGGAGCTTGAGCACCTGTATTCCACTAAGCATGTATCATTCATTTACACCTTCCTGTAGATTAGAATTTTCATTGATAAAAAGGAAACAACATTGAACTAGGCTATTAATGCTGCGCTTATCCTTTCAAAAATAATTGCATCTCCCTCCAAATCCTTCTGCCTTCCCTATTGTCAGGTAATTAAGGGTTGATTTTAAGGGTTGGGTTGTTGTACCTCTGAAATTTTATTTCAGATCTATTTTATATACACAATGGACTAAATATCAAGGGCGCAAGTGTTCAGAAAATGTTGGGTGGGAGGATGTACTGGACAGTTGTAAGGATACAGTTGGCAACTTCCCATCACGACTATTCAGACTGTTCTTTAACGTGCTTCGGATATGGATCGCCTTCATAAAAGACGACAAGGCTTTAGGTCCTATCCGACGAACAGCAGGCTTTCCAATTCCGTCGGCTCCCCCTTTCTGAGCGAGGTCAAGGTGAGGTTTGGGGGACATAAATCTTAAAATTAGCACAGGGACTTTAACCTTGGAAATGTAGATCACGAGTCCGGTGAGCTACCTACTAAGTCTATCCTCGCCCCGAATTGGCATTAATGGAATCATAGTAAATGAATTTCAAATACCTTTTTCAAATTTATTTACATATTTATATTTAATATTGGAAGAATTAAATATCACACAATTAGGAATATATTTTTATAATTACAATTAACATAATAATATTTTTGTCAAAATTATGATTATTATGATTATTATAATTGCACTCATGGTCATTTTATCATCTGAAAGTGTCAATCATGCCTTGAAATATCTACTCAGCACTTATGTTATATATTTTATGTGCATATGCGTTATTAGCATCATGAAGTGATTGGCTACAGAGATCTAACAAGACTGTGCATTTTAGTTCTCCAAACATGTCTGTTCTGAGCTACATATGCTGCATCTGGCCACTGCACACCAATTCTAATAAAGTCCTGTTTGACATTGTCTGCCCACTGCATCCTAGATCTTACCCTATTTCTGAGGCCTTGAGGCACACTATTTATAACCCTATTAACTATTCTGTTATTATGCATAAGGGCAACGTGGTCAAACCAACGGAGTCTCTATTGTAGCAATAACAATTCATAATTCCGTATTTCAATAATATCGATTTGATTTGTTATCTCGAAAGCTGTTTTTTTTTTTCAATTTAACAAATTATGTAGAATAGAAGATTTCTAAGATATCTGTGAATCCGACATATGACCCTATCCCATGAAAAAAAGGAGAATTTAAGAAACAAATTTTTGTTTGTGTTAGTTATTTATAAGTCATATATTAGTAATTACATAATTATATACTTCACCAGTAGTAAACAAAATACACCCATTACTTCCTTCCATCAGTTTTTTTTTTTTTAAATATTTGCTTCTTCCGAAGTTTTAATACTTTATTCCACCAGAAAATATTTGCAGGCTACGTGCCTAATGTGAATAAATTATGAAAATAATATAAAAATAAATATTTTTCCTTATTGGAACTAATAATAAGTCATATCCGTCTTGAGGAAATAAATCAGCGCCAGATTATACTGCAGACCTTCCTTCAAAGTAACACTTTCTTATCACAAGATTGTAAAAACTAACAACTGTTCGTTTATTGCACATTATTTGAAGGAATTTATTGTTTTTCGATTTTGTTGAGAGAACCCGATAAAATGTTTTCTGCATTGCATATTTTAATTTCTATTATGCAATTCAATTTAGTATTCATCTCTAAGTATCGCCTGACTAAAGCAAAAATAATTTAATTCTAAGTTGCTTTTTCTTATTTGATTTCCAGCCTTCCCGGGTTCTCTAATTCAAATGACTTTCCAGATTTGCAATTTACTTTTTATCTTTATACATGCTATCCACTGATACATCGAGTATTTCATTTCTCGAAGGCGGAAAAAGTATATTGTTTATATGTTTAAGACAGTAGTATGTTTCGTTTTCCTAACGTAGGAGACTGAATATCTGTCTTTAATAAAGGGAAGAGCAAACTCCGATTATCTTTTCACCATTCGACCCAGATATTTCTTTTCAGATGTTACAAAAGGTGACCTTCTCTAGCATGGAAGAGACTTCTCTTATAGAGAGCTCGAGATGGCCACCGCAGCCAGCAACGGCTAGCAACAAGAGATCTAAGCCACTGCAGGATGTGTCACATGATGCCCGATCGAAAGCACCCGTATCAGCTGACAGCACGTAATGGCCAGATCTCTCCGCCAACGGCTACAGTAAACATGCAACAGCGCGGAAATGTGGGAGACAGGAGGAAGGCAACACTGATGGGGGAGAAGGCAGATGTAACTCCCGAGGTCATGGTCTTGGCGTTTGATTAATAACTCTCATTTCTGTTCAACATTGCACCCTCTGTACCTGTCTGTTAAACTCTAGGTGAATATCAGTTTGGGTCTAGAAGCTCAGCTGTCAGACTAATGAAATTCTACATAAATATGATGAGTCACAAAATTTTGGCATGATGAATGAGCCTTTGTTTACTGAGTTAAAATTTGCATTCTTAGTCATGGATTTTTTACGTTAGGGTTTATATCGATATACTCGCTTGCAAATATTAAAGGTCAGCAATACCAGAAAATGCAAACGTCTATGAGATGGGAATTTAATTTATCGCTGATATCTTTGCTGACAGGGACTAATACATAGCCGTTTATGAATTTGTTGGGAGTTTGGAACAACTTTCAGTTGATTACTTACGTAAGGATATTCAAAATGTACTAACGTTTGAGATTAGGTTGAACTGTTAACTCCCTTTAAACACAGGAAAAAAGTATTTACATATTTCTTTTTCAAAAACTTGCTGTTATATAATTAGGGTATTAACAAATTTGGACAACTGGGTTTTTAATTTTCCCATTATTTTTTTCACTTTTAATAATATTGCTTAAAATTGCACACAAAACAATTTTGTTTCTAATATTTCGAAAGAGTACTACTGGTGTACATGAAACTATGTACACCAGTAGTTAATTTAATCTAAAATTATCTTAGATAAGTTTTTGTTCAGAGTTGGTCTAATATTGAGAAATATTCGCATTTGCAGGACGATATTTTTTCGTCTATGTTTTAAATTAAAACATTATTATGAGTAGGTTAAAGCTTATAGAAGCATTCTATCTGAAGTTTATGTTAAATATTTTATGCTAATATAGGCAAATTATACAAACAATAAATATTATTTCATAGGAAGAAGATATTCAAAATTTTTTTCTTAAAATTTTAGTTTATTTTTATGCTCAAAATTAGTTTTTTAAATATTTACTCAAAACGTTCAGGGCTATGTACAAAGTCTAGGGGATCGCGATCATCCTTCAGTATATTTATTTTAATGTACGAGGCATTGCTTTCTATTATTCAAAAATTAATTTTATGCTTTAAGAATTTGCATATTGTTTCCTGATTTCTATTTGAGTTAATTGGTACTTTGCTATTGTATATATTTCCTATAATTATGAATTGCATATTTAACTGGCTTCTAGATAAATATAATTAACGCACATGTAAGAAACTAATATTTAGAGTTGCTACGGGACCTGGGTTCGAGCCTCCGTGTAAGGCATGGATGTTTGTGTTGTTTTTCTGCTGAGGTCCTGCCATCCTCTCAGACCTTCTACTCTGGCTCCTGTCAGACCTCTGTGGCAAGCAGCTGCTTGAGGGGGTATTTATTTATTTTTTTAAGAATTCGATTTCTTTCCAAAAAATTAAGACTGATACCGAGATATTCTCCCCTGCATTGCCCTTTTTTAAAATAATCGGATAATAGGAGGGACCCTTTTTTTTAATAAATTTTCTTACCTTCCCCAACCCCTTTAAAACCACTGATACGATTCTTCTTCATCTGGGTCCTGATTCTGAGCTGGTACTGAAATTTATAAGATATAGAGCGGTTATAAGTCGACTATGGATTGTAAACTGTTAATTAAGAAAAAGTCAACATTTTGTAATTTGCATAAATTATGTTTTCTATTTATAGAATAATAGAAATCAAAATAGAAATATGGAACTCCTTATCTACTTCTATGAAATTTCATGTTAAATGATATTGAAAATATCATATTTTAAATGCAAATAACAATTTTTAAAAAGAGTTGGAAGAAATTATTAATTAAAGATATAAAAAATTGAAGTACCGAAACTGATACGTATCGGAATGGCATGTAAATTATTGTCCTCCTCTTTTTAGTAAATGCTTTCTCCATTCGAAAAGTAACACTATGTAATAGCAAACTAATATATTCAAATGTTTTCGAGCAAAAATATATTTTACTTAATAATAAATTTCATGTAGAATAAAATGTTTTTACTCTAAAAGAAAGATTACCACACTTCGGGAAATGATTGTATTTCAGTATAATCTATTTAGCAACGAGTGTTATCCGCATCAAGAGTGGTAAAATGAAAAAAAAAAAAACTGACCAGCCAGTAGTTTTAATCAAAAGACTTTACCAAAATAGGAGATAGAGATAAACAGAAGCATTTTTTTAACCTGGGAATCAAACGTATTATTTTTACTTTCGAATTTAGCTTTATGTTGTATGTGTCAAATGCACATTAGAATAAGTAGAGTGAGAAAAATTATGTTTCTACAGAGTGATTCATAATTCGCGCAACGCATATTGGAAAATTTAATTTTTTTTCAGTTTAGGTTTATAAATAGTTTTAACATTTTTTAGTTTTAACAATAGATGTTGAAAGTGAATCAGGAAACTGCTCGTTGAAGTCAGCTTGAACAGTTAAAAATGATTTAGTTACTAAATAACGTTCGACTATGCACATTCGGCCTGGGAAAATTTCCTTATGAGCAACTAGTACAATACACGTCACCAACAAAGAACTGACAGCGTGAGAACTAAACTAAACAGTGCTGCATATGTCAGTGACTGCAGGGTTGCCAACGTTGGATTGGTACATAATTCCATTCAGTTGGCGCGAAATAATAATCATTTACATTGGGGTTGCACGAATTTTGAATCGCTCTATATTTTTATATTTCCTAAATATTTTCCGATAACACGCGAAATCTCTCAACAGTTTAACGGCAAATAAAAGTAGCAGTCAGTTGAATGCTATAGTTGTACAACGTTTTGTGAGTGTCGAATCAAAAAAGCTGCCACAACATATTAGTTCAACCTAAAATCTCATCTTAAGGGGTGAATGCTTTTAACGTATCATCCCTTATTTGTTTCTTACGTCTATAATATTTTCGGTTTAATGAAATAATAAAAGTTAGACAACAATTCGTTAGTGATTTAAAAGGCATGAATTATATCAAAATGTTTACAGCAAAGTAGCAAAACGTTTTTTTTTTTCAATATTGGAAGTTTAGTTTGGGCTGGGTTGTTTCACCAATGAACGGCATTTTCTACATACTATGGGATAAATGGCAAGTCTTAAGGACCCCTAGAGCTCAAAGAAGTTTGGGGGAACGCCATCCACTGAATAGGTGACAGAGGGAAACCTCCTGTCAAGGTCACCCACTGTTCTTTAAAGTACATAGGGTCTCTCCTCAACATTGAGCCACGATTATATGTCCCATCCGACTGACGGCAGCATTTCCAAGCTATTATTTAAATACTACTTTAAATTGAAAGCCAGATCCCAAACATGAGAAAATATTGATACTCAGGTTTTTATATTCATTCTTCAATTTGGTTTAACCGGCTTTCGAGTAGGGTCACACCCACGGGGTGTAACATGCAATTACCTTTCAATGCATCAAAGATCTGCATTTAATAGCTGTTCATCTAATATATACAAAGTCGTATCAGAATAATATGACCACCTACTAATAATGGGAATAACCACCCTTGGTCTTGATGACAGCAGCGAGACAGCGTGGCATGGACGCAATGAGGCCCTGCAAGGTTGCCAGAAGCACACGTGCCCATTCGGACTCCAACAAAGCACGGAGGTTCCGGAAATGACATGGTTGTGAGTCCGCATGCCGAAGCTGTAGATCCAAATGGTTCCACAAGTGCTGTATGGGATTGAGGTCAGGTCACTTCGCCAGCCAAAGGAGAACGCAGACATTGCTGTCGTGTTCCTGGAACCAGTCACGCACCAACTAAGCAACATGGAAGAGCGCATTGTCTTCTTGATAGACACCATCACCGCCGGGGTAAACGTCTAACATGAAGGGATACATGTTGTCAGCGAGGATGGACAGATAACCATTGGCTTTCAGGGACCCATCCAGTGGTAACAGCGGTCCCAGGTCATACCATGAAAACATCCACCAGTCATGCACACTGACTGTCTACTTGACCGACAAGTGTGTCTGGGTGTTGGTTCTCATGTGTCTGACGCCGTATCCGCCACCGCCCGTCACTTCTGTCGAGTAGAAACCTCGATTCGTCGGAGAAGGCAATCTCTTTCCACTCTTCCACTATCCAATGACGGTAGTCCCGTGCGAGCTGCAGGCGTGTTGCAGATGGACCTTCGTTAACATGGCGCCTTTACGCAGCATCGACTCTGGAGACCCATGTGTAACAGAGTTCGCTCTACTGTTATAGGGGACACGTACCTGGTGCCCCAGCGTTCATTTGAATGGTGGTCAATTGCTGTACTGTTGTGCGTCGATTGCCCTTTACCAGTCGAAGGAGGCGACGTTCTCCTCTGGTGTCGATGGCCTTTGGGGATCCACAGTTATGACGTCTGGAGGCACTCGGTTTGCCAGCAGTCCGTTCTTGATACACACTTACTAAATCATCTCGCGAACAGCCCACGAAGTCTGCTGTTTCCCAGATGCTTCCACCCTTGGCGCGGTAGCCGATGATCATTCCTTTTCGAACGTCTGTCAAATCAATACCTCTGCCCATTGTACTCATGTTACGCACCTATGGCTCATCTGTCCTGACCGGATGCTTATTTATCCGTGTGGTCGACCTTGTCATGTGCACTGTGTGACGTGCCTGGGCGGGTACACTGTGATTCCGTGGGTGACAGCTGACAGGGGATCAAGCTATAATTCTAATATGATGCAGAAATTATAGAACTATGGAAATTTGCACCTCAAATCTGGGTCGTATATCTCGAGAAAAATACTAAATCTGGCCTCTGACTTGTCCTTCAAGGTCAAATAGAGCTCACGTAGAGGTCAAACCACAATCGACGACTCCTAGAAAAGTAATAATTGAGTGTTTCCGGTTGCTGATATCGGAAACATCACAAGTGGTCAAATTCTATTTAGAGGTCAAAGGTAAAATTTAAATACATAACTGTTAGATATCTAAAATTGGCTCCTGGGGATATTTTAAGTCCTAGATCTCAGACATTAGACTAAATTTTGGATATCATGCGTCCTTTTAGGTCAAAGGTCAAATTCTATATACCACTGCTGGAGACCTAAAAATTGGTGAATAGGGCTAATTGATTCGGTAGAACTAAAAAAATAAGAGGGATTTTCAGATTCGGGTCGTATTCAAATTCAAATAGGGATCATATTGACGAGCTAGCAATCAAGAGGTGAAGAAAAAAACCTAGTAATCTTAAAGTCCTTGCAAAAGTTAGAACATTGCTTTGTATTAGGTCCGGTACCTTAAATATTCAATCAAAAGCACAAAGTGAACAATTGATATTCTGATCTGCAAATTGATATCCTATATTTTGAAAAACTGAGTCTCTTAAACATGTTATCCATATATAAAATAATAGGTTTAGAAATCAGATTATGAATTATTGCCCTAACGGTCAAAATTTATGACATGTAAACTATTCTTTTACGCAAAAAAGTCAAATGAGAACTTTGTGCATTTTAAAGAAGTACTTCTGCTTTAAGAATAATGGCGGAGTTCTTCGAGTGAGTAGCTGTCGTGAGTATCGAGCTGACGAGTAGATGGATGATCAAAATTATCTTGAATAATGTTTCTGGGATAGCAAAGCGGCTTTACATCTTAACAGTTGATTTGGTCACTGTTCATCAAAGAAGAGAGCTTTGTTACAATTTTTATCGTGAATAGAAAAAAAAAAACATGTCAAAATATTTTCGTAGGGTCTAGGAACAGTGCCTACTGTGCCTAGACCCTACGAAAATGGTCCCTATTGGATACAAATGTCCTGTCAGCGTTTAGTAAAACGATTTTGCTTTCGCTCTTCAAGTTGCTCATATTTCATGCTTTTCAATCGGCTTCAAGTTTTGGCATTGTAATTTGGCATCATGAGAAATTAATATGACTTCTTAATCATTGTTGTAAAAATGTTATTAAACATTTGTTCCTTAACAACTTTGGTATTAAGATCAAAAATTCCAAGTTGAATTTGAAAAAAAAAACTGAAACCCCGTTTCATTTCTATTAAAATTTCGCAAATTACACTCGACATATTTCATATTTTAAACATTGATCAATCTATTATCCTTTTCTTCTTGTACTGACTGAGGAAATCTCTGCTGCTACTGAAGATGGAAATGCAGTAGTCATTAAACAATTCGTAATTGAGATAGTACACAAGCTATACATTTTCAAACGTCTCCAACTGTCGCTTTTAGTATTTTGCACGTTGCATTTACTTTTCTAAAAACAAGTCTCCATGTCCAAAGCAGCAATAATGCTACTAAACATAAAAATCTTTAATGAATATTTTGGCACAATTTTCTACTGTGATTTGATAAATAAATACTTCTCGGATATACGATATAGAAATTTTATCTTTTCAAAGAATTATAAACGTACAAGGAATAAAATTTTTTTTCAAGGAATGACTTTTCTGATGCAAGTTCTGAACATCTAGTTATAATTAAACTACGAAGAAGATACGTATAATAACTATTCGCATTTCAGCCCTTTAATTCCACGATTAGTAATGTCGTAGACATATATTAATTCGAACAGAAAAATGATAAAAGGGTGACAAAGGCAAAACTTCAGCATTAGTGGAACAAAAAAAAAGTCACTGTGCGTTCGTGACTCTTACATGTTGCCCAATCGTAGATACAGATCATTAGATGAGTCTGTTACAGACAAAGCGCTTTTTGTGCTTCTCGGTTTCCGTTTGCATAGTGGAGAGAAACACACACCGATAAGATGGAAAAGTATTGTTCTCTAAGACGGGCGACTGATGCCCCATTTCCCGTGCCACTCGTGTGTTGCCACAAAGACCAGACCAATACCGTTATCTCTTCGTTAGGATGGCACCGATAACATTATCTCCTGGCCTGGATTGTCGTTGTGACAAATGGTGGAGATGCATTGTGTATAGAGCAAATACCTGAAACTCTATGCGGACCACAGTGATGCTGAAGTATCACTGAGGTGGAAACATTCCTTCTTTAAAGAGCAGTGTTGTGGAAAACTGAAGAATATGGTTGCAGGAGGGATAAAGTGTTGTAAATTAGAATAAGCACAATCGCTGATTTTAAGTAACAAAGTCTTTCCTTTAAAGATTGCAAAGTTTCTTTCTTGCAGATAAGCATTTTGTTTCATTTTGCCACGGAACGCAGATGTATTATTCACCTTAAAGTACAATGAAACGCTTCTTGCTATTGAAAGTAATGGATTTAAAAGGAATTTCTTGTGGAATAAAAGTAATTATTCTTAAGTAAAGATTTTATACATGTATATTGTCTTATTTTTAGCTTTTAAAATCACGCAGTATATGAGTACCTAATTTAATCTTTAATCAACATATTTTATTACAAGTCCATATTTACCAAATTCAATCGTAATATTTAAAGCATTCAGAGTTTACCATAAAAGAGATAAAATGTATCGACAGAGAAAAGAAAAAGTGCATCAGTTATGTATAGTAGTAGAAGCTTCGCAATATTTGTATGGTAGAAGCTTAGCAAAAAGGAAAAAACGGAAACTGTATTGGGGAGAGTGATTTTCCTCGCTAGGCTGAAATATGTATTTCTAATATTGTTATCACTCACCTTTGTAGTATGCTGGCAATGTTTCTGAATAGCAGCTCCGCTTAGGTCATTCGTTCTTACGCATTCTTTTCCTTAACGGGCGGACGAGAAATCTTAGTGTGAGTTTTATGACACCATTTTAACGATGAAACATATTTTAATCGAATGCCCAGCTTTTAACTGTGAACATCATATTTATTTTGGTTCTTATCATTTATCAACCGTACCCTTTAACTCGGACACCTTTTACATGATGACTAGTTTTTATACCCGGTTTTTAAAATTTTACGTTATACAGGCTAGATAGTCACTGGAAGGAGAGCTTCCCCTGTGAACCAATCCCCTGTGATGATGCATAGAACAGGCCAGGCTTAACACCTAATGTCCAACCCGCGTTCTCGTGGTGCAGGACGTTAGGGCCTTTCAAAAGAGGTACTTTCTTGTGGAAGTGAAGGGAAGAAGAGGGCTGCCAGATTAGTGTGGGCTACTGATCTGGACAACTATGGTTACTTTGCTTTTTTTTTTTTCTATCTTGTTGAGGCGTGGTCAACCATACAGTGTTCTGGTGCTGACCATACAAACTTACTGGGATTGATTAAGGCTCTGAACTTGATTTTGGATCCTGAATTTGTTGCATTGGTGGGCTTCTGTGCAACAATAATCTGCCGCTGTTTTTGTTTGTTTGTGGGTTGACAGCACCAAGTGAAAGTTTTACAGCATATATTTTATCAGCTGGTGGTTAATCCTGAGCAGAGGTCATCGCCGGCACCTGAACTCTTCCTTCTATGGGCATCATCAAATTCTACATTGGAGGAAGTCTTCAGTGTAGTCTTTACAGCTGGGGGAACGGGTCTTTGTCCCATGCCTGCGATTAGGGGGATGTTTGTTATTGTTGGTGTTTCCTCTCTCAATAGACATAGTTTCTTTAAACATCCCACTAACCATTTTCTCTCAATAGGTAATTGGAATATGATCACTCTGCACAGAGCTTATTCTCTTGATGTCCTCACATAAGACATCCACCGTTATATTTTAGATATTTCGGCCAGGCAATCTATCGGCCTGCAATAGACAGATAAAGGTCAGATTCTTAAAAATAATCTTAAATTTCTCTTTTGAGGGAGGGAATATAATAAGCAGCACCAAGGCGTAAGTCTGCTTTTCAGCAGACACGCCAGTGATGCTCTTCTTGGATATGCGTGCATTAATGAAAGATTTCTTATAGCAAAATTTCGGACAAGCACTAAAGACCTGAATGTTATCTGCTGTTACGACCCCACTGAGGATGCCGATGAGGATGAGAAGGATAGGTTTTACGGACAACTACAGAATATTTTGAATTCTGTCAAGAAAGGAGATATTACCCTTTTTCTAGGTGACTTCAATGCGAAAGTTGGTACTGACTCTGACCTTTGGGGAAGGCTGATAGGCCCTTTTGGTATTGGTAGCGCGATGGCAATGGACAACGTCTCCTACAGGTAAGTAAGCTCAATGGTTTCGGAATAACTAACACTTATTACAAACACCGCGACATACATAAGTACACATGGGTTTCAACTGATGGGCATCATAGGAATATGACAGAATACATAATAATTAACAACAAATGGGCTAGTTCTGTTAGGAATACCAGGTCATATAGGGGACAACGTAATAATAATGTGTGAAGCTGAAATTGGAGCTGACCATTAACTTGTTGAAAGTATCTTGCAACTAAAACTTAAGAAGTGTTATACTAAGGTTAAAACATTTTCCTTTAATTCTGAAGCTCTGAAAGACCCAGTTATAGCTAAAGCTTACCTGATAGATTACTTAGTTATTATGACAGCCATGGTTTGTTTACTACTGAAGTTGAGGAAGAATGGGACCGTTTAAACAGGCTTTTTTGGAAATTAACAATACACTTTAAGGTAAAAAGGAGCAGAGGAGATAGAATTATTTCAATGATAAAACACTTGAGCTTATTTCAGAAAGATAGAACTGTCGAAATGTCCTTTATCAGTACCGTTTTAGTCCAAATGGAAAGCTCTACAGAGAGCTTAATAAAGGTAAATGATCAGTTAGTTGCTGATAAGAATCTTTGACATGATGACTTGGCTCATAAAGTCGAGCAAGAAGTTAGACAGCACAACAGCAGAGAGCTGAACCGGATAGTTAATGTTTCGTGTGGTAGAAAACGGACATTTATAGAGGTATTGAAGGATCAACAAGGTAAAGTTATAGAAGGGGAGGATTCTATCATGGCTAGGTGGGCTGAGCATTTCAGTGATGTTCCAAACAATGTAGTTTGTTCTACTCCAATTGTTTGTAATGATGACAGATGCATTACTGGCTTTAATGCTGACCCTATAACACAGTCTGAAGTTATTTTAGCTGTTTCTAAACTTAAATTAGATAAATCTCCAGGAGTCGATGAAATTAATACGGAAATGCTTAGAGCTGGGAATGTTTCGGTTACCACATGGATGACTGAAAATTTGAATATCTTTTATGATAAAGACATGGTTCGTAAGGATTTTACCAGAGCTATTGTCATCCCCATTTTTTAAAAATGGTGATCGCAGTTCTGCTGATAACCATCGTGGTATCAGTCTACTTTCTGTTCCAGGTAAAGTTTTTTCATGTTTCTTGCATGATTCCTAGGGAGACCTAGGAATTTGTGCTTAATAGAATTAAGAATATCATTGACAGTCAATTGCGTGATGAGCAGTATGGATTCCGAACTGTTAGCGGATGTATCGATCAAATGTTTTCACTCAGGCAGATTAGTGAGAAATGTTTAGAGTTTCAGAAACCTTGGTTGCTAGCTTTGTTGATTTCAAAAAGGCTTTCAGCTTTGTTGATTTCAAAAAGGCTTTCAGCTTTGTTGATTTCAAAAAGGCTTTCGACTTTGTTGATCGTCATAATTTGTGGTTGATTGTGAGATCATATGGTATACCAGACAAGTTAGTTAGCATAATGAAAGCTCTCTATAATAACACTGAGTCGTGTGTGAGAGTTGGTAAGTTTTGTAGCAATTGATTTAGCATTACTTCTGGTGTTTGACAAGGGTGCATTTTGTCACCTTTTCTCTTTAGCTTGGTTATTGATTATGTTATGCGAAATTCACTTCAAGAGAAAGATTTTGGCCTTAAATGGGCTGGAGGTACGAATATTTTCAATTTAGATTATGCTGATGATTTAGCCCTTTTGGCAAATGATGTTGATGAGATGAACTCTTTCATTCGGGCTGTTGATGAAACTGGTAGTAGAGTAGGTTTGGTTATAAACAGAGAGAAAACTAAAGTGATGAAAATTGGTCAGGCAGGCTGTGATTCAGTTACTCTGAATGGTTGCAGTCTTCAGCAGGTGTCACAGTTTAATTATCTTTGGAGCTATGTTACAGATAATGGTGATGTGCGGCATGAGATTAACAGACGAATAGGGATTGCTGCCGGGACATTTAAGAATCTATGGAGAGTGTGGAAAAATAGGCATATAGACCTAAAGACTAAAATTAGGCTGTATAAATATTTGGCTCTCTCTCTCCGGGGTTAGTTATGATAGTGAAACTTGGACGCTTTGTAAACAAAATAACAGGAAACTAGATGCTTTTGATTCTAGATATTTACGCAGTATCTTAGACATTAGTTGGTTCACCTTTGTAAGTAATGATGAGGTGAGACAAAGGAATCAGCAACATCTTTTTAGCAGCATATCGTGTAGAGAGAGAATCCGTTGGTTCGGTCATGTTACCCGTATGGATAATTATAGATCGTACGGATAATTATGGATAATTATAGATTAGGGAATAGGGTTATAAGCAATATGCCTAAAGGCATCAGAAAGAGGTGGGGGGGTAGGATGTGGCGGACAAACAATGTCAAACAGGACCTTGTTAGAATTTATATGCAGTGGTCAAATGCAGCAGATATAGCTCATGACAGATATGCTTGGAGAACTAAATTGCACGGTCTGATTGGACCTCCGTAACCCATGGCTGCTTGAGGATGATGATGATTATAATGATGATGATAGGATATTTTAACCGTTATAATATTTCTACTTTGTTTTTTAGCTTTTACATTTGTTTCTGATTTTAAATGAATCCTATAGAATCATTGTTGATTGTTGACTTTTACACTTAGTTTTTTTTAATTCCTGATTTTCTTAACTCATCCTTATTATACACTTCTTGTTTCTGGGATCTTTACTGTTTGTGTGTTGTTTTTAATTTTGGTTGTGGGTTGAATGTCTTTTACCTCTGTATTTACCTTTGTTTGGCGCGATATAGCCCCAACCAACTAAGCAAACAATGAGTCTAAATAGTAAACGTAAAGTCACAGTCATTTGAGAATGACCATTATACAGAACCAGAGAAATCATACGCAGAGCAGAAAACCTTTTTTTTTTGGAAAACACAGAACACGTGTTTACGAGCCTCGTGTGTGTTTCACAGTTAATTGAGGTTTCTCCTGATTACTCATAACTTACAATTACCGAAGAATTTATAAACTTAACTCTTTAAATCCCAAATTTATTTGGTTAACCTAATAAAGGTTGGTACGCAATATTATTTTTATTTGGACCAAAATAAAAATATTTCGTCAAATATAAATGAAAGTCATGAAAATGGAAAAATGGTAAATGAAAGAAAACTAAACTAAAAACAAATACTTTTAATAATTGTATATTCATTGTACATTTTAATATGGCAAACGTTATGGGGAAAATGTTTATTTAACAAATTTGTATTAATGAAGAATAGTTTCACAGTTAATGTTCCATAAAAGCTAATGGAATCTGAAGGGTTAACAAAATTATCTCGAGACACACTGTAGCTGCTATTAGTTTTCTGCACGTCAGTTACCTTTTAATCAGTTTGATGTCTGCAAAGAAGTCTCATGTAACTGCATTTATAAGGTGCATGCATTTATAAGGTGCATGTGTTGAAGTGTATTTTTATTAAAATAAGTCTGCATATTTACACTATGTTAAGAATCCCGATTAGCTAGTATGGCTTTCGAAAAGAATGAGAAGGAAGTATTTGTTTCATAAGCTATAGAAGAAAACTTTTCTGATTTAATTATCTCATTGCTGTTTAAATATGGAAGTAAAACAGCTTGGCGTAATATTCTGCAGAGTTCAAAATATGTGGAATTATTTTTTAACTGTTAGGCTAAGGTTAAAGAATTAAACATCTTCTTGATTATATAGCAATTTTTTATTGTTAATAAGCGAAAGCTTCCAAAATGTGTTTTTAGAATGGAACAGCGTTTTCTTTCTTTTCGTAAGTGATAAATCGTTTAGAGATGATCACATTGTTACATAAGCTTTGATTGTATTTGCAGAATAATGGTTTTCAGAGTTTAAAATCAGATCCCAAAATATATAGACCATAAACGATGTTTGTGCAAGACTTTAAAGCAGTTGAACGGTTTCTAAACCGTTCAACTGCTTCAAAAATTGGCATTTTATTCTTGAATAAAATCATTAAACCGGCGTGTTCAATAGGGTTCAATTAAGAGTTTACATTAAAATATATTATGAAAACTGAACAATGAAACAGAATGCATTAGCGAGTATACCACTGATAAAAGAAACACGTTGGGGAGAGTAGATCTGTCGTGTAGTTAAATATTGTCGGAAGTTATAGCAATAATTAGTGAACCATGATTTCAATAACTTTCAAAATCACTACTCTATTATTCATTAAATTGCATTGCGTTCAAAAAATGAATATGAAACACAATTCTTAATGCTATTGACGCCATTCTTATTGACGCCTTAATGCTATTGACGCAATTTCAAAATGCTATTGACGCCATTCTGTAGAAGTAAGCCTTATCTACATTATACTACTACAAATTATTTCCAGACGAACTCATTTCACACTAAAATTATTTCCAGACGAACTCATTTCACACTACAACAGCGTTATTTTGTGTACAGAAGTAGTACAAAGATGAAGTGCTACAATGATTTCAGGACTTTATACCAAAAGCAATAAATATTTCGAAAGCAAGAAAAAAAAAGAAAAAACCTTAAGCTTTTATTCACTTTCGGTGTTTTTTAACCGTTTTTTCTTATTGAATTCCATGAAAAGAATCACAATTACAACCTTCGAGTACAAGAGAAAATTAAGACACAGCTGTCTGCATCTCAAAATGTGTTAATAGTCAAATTTAAAGCTTAATTCTCTCTGAAGAAAAAAAACTTTTATTTTCTTCCCTGCCCAGAGTAAAGAGCGCGATGAAATAGGTAGTTTGACAACAATGTACTCGTACTCTAAGATTTGGAAAACATCGAAAGAGATTTTGAAACACGATTCGCTAAATTTCAGTCTTTCAATTAATAATCACTTTCATATGAATATATTGGATTTTCAGCCAAAGTGCAAGTGTAATGAAACACACATTACTAATGCAGATTTAGTAATTATCAAACGTCAATTTGATTTATAACTGAAAGATCATCACAAAACCTTTTTTTTTTCATTTTAATATAAACTAGAAGGACCATATTGCCTCTGGGACATATGAGAATCTCGTTTTCAAAGAGAAATAAGTTTTTCTTTACCTACTGTTTCATTCCCTAATTTTAATTTGAACTAGTAGATGATGGGGGAAATTCAAATAGTATTTCATTAGTAATTATACAACATAAAAGTATTCGTTTTTTAATTCTTAAATCTGAAAAGTTGATATCCCACACCTCTCTCGGAAAACTGGGTACATTATTGCTGTCAGTGGAATGTCACTTAAAATCTACCCCTAATTTTTCAAATTTCTATTCTGTACATAGTATTTGTAAAAGTCAATAACTGTTCGATCATCAGAACGATGATTCTCTATGCTTCATTCATGTGAACGAATACTACACCCACCAATATTCGTAAGATTCAGGTCTTACAGAACAAGATTTTGAGAACTGTGGTCGATATCCCCTGGTTTGTCACTAACAGACAACTCCATAAAGACCTGGGCATCGACCGTATATATACACATATAAAACGCACCTTCAAAAGGTTTTTTGAGGCTGTAAACAATAATCTCAATGAGATTATTTCTTCTCTGATTCTTTACGATCATACTGTTTTGAACAAGTACAAGAGGCCTAAAATGGTAGCGTTCTCTGAGACCTACCCGTTTTAGGTTTCTTATACAATTTTAATGCTATTTTAGCTTTTCTTATGTTTGCCCTTAGGGGCCCTCCTAAGGGTGGTTTACTTATATATTTTGCTCTTACTGATGCCAAATAGGCATATCTTTATGATGGAGATGGTTACGGGTAAAATTATTACCCGGTTCATCGAATAAGATTATACGATCTAAAATAACATCTCTGCTGTTTCATCATTTCAGCAATCTGTAATAATATAATAAATGCCTCCTGAAGCAGCTGCTTGCCACAGACGTCTGACAATACGCCCTAGTAGAGGGAACTGTGGGGATGTCGGGTCCTCAGCAGTTTTTTTGCCAACTGTCACGCGGTGTTTCCAGGTGGTCACACCTCCTAAGTACTGACCGCGCCCAAAACTGCTTAACTTCGGTGATCGGCGAGAACCGGTGTTTTCAGCTTGGTACTGCCGTTGGTTGTTCGGTGATCGGACGAGAACCGGTGTTTTCAGCTTGGTACTGCCGTTGGTTGTTCGGTGATCGGACGAGAACCGGTGTTTTCAGCTTGGTACTGCCGTTGGTTGTTCGGTGATCGGACGAGAACCGGTGTTTTCAGTTGGTACTGCCGTTGGTTGTGATCTGTAAAGATACATATATATTAAAACTACCTAAGTATTTGAAAAATGCGAGAACAAATCAAACTAAAATCATTATTACCAATCAAACTAAAAAGATATTTTTATTATTATCATTTTTATTGTTTTCAATCGAAACATCATGACGTTCATATTCCACCACCAAAATTTCGTATTTCTATCATTAATATATCGTTCAAATATTCGTTTAAAATTTTGTAATTTTTCAAACTTTTCCACCGTTAGAGGGCGCAATTATAGTGTTCGAAAGATTCCGAAATTGTTAATCATAATATTTTATCAAGTCGTAACTAATTCTAAAAATAATTTTTTCATTCATCTCTAAATACAAACAGTTATCTGCTAAAACAACGAAAAAAAATTGTGTTTTCCCACCCACCCTGGGTCTAAGAAATAAATTCATTTTTGGCAATGTAAACATCACGGCATTCACATTCCACCACCAAAATGTTTCTAGCTTAAATATATCGTTTGCAATACTGTGTTTAAAATTTTGATATTTACAATTTTTTTAACCGTTAGAGGGCGCAATTATAGTTTTCGGCAGACAAAAAAGAAGTGTGAATCGTTATATTTTATCAATTGCTATCTAACCTAAGAATAATTTTTATTTATCTCTAAAAGCAAACAATTATCTGCTAAATCTAAAAAGGTGTTTCCCCCTCTGAGTCTAAGGGCTCAACTCATTATTGGCAATGGAAACTTCGTGACCTTCACATTCCACCACCAAAATTTCAAATTTCTAGTGTAAATGCATCGTTTGCAATATTCGTTTGAAATTTTCGAATTTTCAACTTTTCCAGTGCTATAAGGCGTAATTATAGCTTTAGAGAGATACGGAAAGTGCATATCGTAATATTACATCAATACCTATTCCACACAAAAGAAATTTTTAATTTATCTCTGTAAACAAAAAAAAAGTTTTATGTCTATAGATGTACAGACAGACAACAAAGCGAAACTTTAATATACTTCCTATATATATGCCCTTTAGCGTTAAAATAAGGCATGGTAATGTGGAAATTGTTTCGAATCAATCAATTACCCTTTAAGAAGCAGCTCAGCACAAAGGTCTGAGATACCTTGTCGGTATATTATTTCATAGAGAACAGATGTGAGGAAAGCGCGACCTCATCAAAAAAAAAACAATGCGAAACTAGAAGAGCGATTATTGCCTCTGGGAGTATGGAATCTGGTTTTCAAAGAGAATGAAGTTTTTCCTCTACTTACCTATTCACTCCTTAAAAGTTTAATTTAAACTAACGAAAAGTGGGAAAAAAAATAGTATTTGATTAGTAATTATGCAACAAATAAAGAATTCGTATTTTATTTCTGAAATATATTTTATAAGTTTCAACCCCAGTAAATGTGGTTTCCAAATATCGCTTTAATTTTTTTCAATGAAAAAGTGGTGACCTTCCCATTTCACCATAAAAATTTCAAATTTTTAGCATAAATACATTGTTCGCTACATTCGTTTAAAATTTTGGAATTTTTTTTTACCTTTTCCGACACAATCCGAATTCTTTTGGTATATTCGGAAAGTGCAAATCGTAATATTTAATCAATACCTATCCAGTTTAAAAGGTATTTTTTAATTTATCTTCATAAGCAAACAATTATGTTTAAAAAAAAAGTCACGTTTCTTCCTCCCCATTGTGGGTGTAAGAGGTAAATTCGTTGTAAAAACATAAGTCTGCACGAAAGAACGGTAAATGACAAATGGAAACTTCATGACGTTCACATTCCACACCAATAATTAAAATTTCTAGCTAAAATACGTCGCCTGCAATATTGGTTTGACAATTTGGAATTTGCCAATTTTTCCACCGTTACAAGTCGCAATTATAGTTTTCGGAAGATTTAAAAATGTGAATCAAAAAATTCAATTTCCATTTAATCCAAAAATATTTTTTCATTTATCTCTAAAAACAAACAATTATCAGCTAAAGCTAAAATGACGTTTTCCACTCCTTCTGGGTCTAAAGGGTCAACTGATTGTTAGCAATGTAAACTTCGTGATCTTCGCATTCCACCAGAAAAATTTAAGATTTCTAGCATAAATATATATGGTTTGCAATATTGATTTGAAATTTTCGATTTTTCGAATTTTTCTACGGTTAGAGGGCGGAATTATATCGTTAGAGAGATTCAAAAAGAAATATATTGTAAATTTTTATTACGTTCACTCATATGCCATTGGATTCTGAAAGAACATAAAGTTCTTGCCAAAAGTGTTCTATTTTTCACGAATATAAGGTGGAAAAATGAAACTTTGCGTCGAAAACTTAAGAACAAAACACAAAATTTCTAATTATTAGGAACGAAATGTAACAGTGGCTACAAGGAAACTTTACAACGTTTCCTGTCATATGCTAAATGATGCAGTCTACGAAGTAACTGAAAAATATGTCTGCGCGAAAGATAGGTAAATTAAGGCATTTTTGGCGAAGCGTACTAAGTACTCCTTAAATCTGCTCAGTCAAGAGAAGTATTCTCGACAGCATCTTCTGCTACAGAGCTCTGCTATGGGAAAGAAAAATGAGAAGCACTCAGTTCTATATGCATTCTTTAAGTAGCAGCGTTCATTTGCTATAGATAATAAATGATTCACAGCTTGAAACATTTTACCAGCTACAATAGCTCCTTACCGAAAAATTTCGCTTTGCTTCATTTTATCATTTTACAATGTACTAGATGTGATTAATTTGAGTGAAATAATCTCGAAATCATTTCATTAAATATGGTTTTATGAATATACTGGAGCTAAGAAGTGATATTGCAGTATACTGTATGTCATGTGCTTTTTTTGACTTATTGTGCACTGTGGTTTATTCATTAATCAATTGTTTATGAGTTAATTAAACATATATATATATTATATCATAAATAGAAAATAACACTAATAAGAACAAATTTGAATACTATATAAATGCCATTAGAGGATGGTTTGCTGAAAGTTATCTTCTTCAGAAGGACCGGATCTAAGTGAGGGGAGACGGGCAAGGGAGTCCAGTCCCCCCATTTGAAAATGCTAGTAAGGGTAATAATGGCAAAAAATATTAAATTTATTTATATTTCATGCATTTTTCAAAATATTTTTAAATGCATGTAAAACGTAAGAGGAAATATGCTGCATTGAAATTCTAGTCTTTTGACTCCCTCCCCGCCTTTTGTATATTTTTGGCTCGATTGTTATTCCTGTACCTCATCCCACCACATCCTTACTCCTACGTCAACTGAATTACAGTTTGAGTTATCTGAATCATTGATAATTATGTAACAAAAATGATTTTAGATTTTATTACAAACCTGACAACACATAATTCTGAGCATTAATTTCTTCAAAAAATGATACAAGACAAATCAATTTGACTTATTTGTTCAATGTTCTATAATCATTTATTACAATTTTATTTTTCCGCTTTACAATCAAATGTTTGTGTGTGTATGTGTAGTTTTTTATATTTTTCTTGGCTTGGAAGAATGTGTTCTATTTAAATGATTGTTTAAATGGTAAGACATCTTTGTTTTTCTGGACGTTTATTGCGTAAGATTTTTTATATTAGATGTACCTCATAACTTACATCAGCTAATCATATCAAAGGCCATATCAATCATTAATGCATCACGGAGAAGTGTATTTGGATAGAAAAGAAGTAATAGGTTGTTTTTTATGTGTAGTGTAATAACCCGTACAATTTTATTTCGTAATTTACACAAAGCTTGCATGAAAAGTTGAAAATGCAAGACAACCCTTCTTCAAACCTCAATTTCGTCATTCTTGACTTATACGATCTTTAAACTTTTCTTCAGTATATTTATAACTTTACGGAAACGAAATTCCCCATTCTCTCCAACCCCTTCAGTGCAACAAATGTGAATCATACTGTTTCTGGTAGTTTAGGCCAGAATATCAAAGCTGAAAAAGAAGGAAACGCCTTAAAGAGGTCAACTTTGATGGTTCCAGAAAGGTTTCTCTGGAAAAGTTGCATTTCTTTCTTCTTCACGTTACACTATCTGATTTATAGCAAGTGGATTTTAAGATTAATATTGTTTGCCTTAACATTTCATTGAAGTACATTTATGACCATACGAAGACACTGAAAAAATTCTTGACACGGATATGTAGATTTGCACTCGTTGTTCCGAAGTTAACGAGCTAAGGCTTCTTTAAAAGCTTGTATAAACTTGATGTTACATGTTAAAACAAAGGCCATGTCATCATTTTTCTTTTCGTTGGCGGCGAGTAAAGTTCGGTCTGTGAAATCTATGCATTGTTGCTATGGAGTCTATTGAATATTGGGAAAGATTTTGCATTTTCCTAAGCATGCAGCTCGGGGACGACGTGAAAAAATTTTGCTGATTTATCACAAGTAAATAGGGATCACCTTTGTTCATATGGCACTGTTACTGGATGGATGCGCAAATTCAAAGAAATCGGTCGAGCTGCGAAGACCTCCCTCGTGCAGGAAGGACCTCTTCGAAGACCTCTTCGAAGACCTACCTCATGTTCCTCCTCTGCTGTTCCGGAACTCATTAAGTTAAATCCGCACATCACACATCTATACACTGACATTGTAATACGTTTCGATGTCAGTGTATTGATTGGCAGTGTAGAAACAATGGCAGTGTAAAACACATCAACATTTAAAGTTCCGAAAGATCTGTGCCAAATGGGTACCCCACAAACTGACATAACATAAAAAAACGGCTATAGTCGACTCATGCAAAGAAGATGCTGGTAATGTTTCAACCTATTGGCCCAAACGATTAACAGACATTGCCACATGCGTGACGATCAATAGACATTGCCCATAGACGTGGTTCTATTATTATACAACTCCCAGAAACATTGCTAACTATGTTTCGGTTACGGAAGATGAACCGCCCTCCAAATCTTCTGACAATACTTTCGCTCAAGGAAGATGTACCAACGGTGTACGTTTCCATGACAGAACGCCAAAGAAAAAAAGCCAAATGCAAAAACGCATCCTGAACAATACGCCCTCAACAAAAACACTGACTCCTCATAACACCGTAAAAAAAAACGCTGACTCTTCCATTCCATTTCTAGCATAAATACATCATTTTGGAATATTCGTTTGAAATTTTGCAATTTTTTTAACCTTTTCCGCCATTAATAAATAAATAAATACCCCCCTCAAGCAGCTGCTTGCCACAAAGGTCTGACAGGAGCCTGTCAGTTTATATGCCACAGTAGAAGATGTGAGAGGATGGCAGGACCTCAGCAGAAAACAACACGAACATCCATGCCTTACCCGGGGCTCGAACCCAGGTCCCTTAGATCAGTAACCAAGCACGCTAACCACTCGGCCACTGGACGGCTTTCCGCCATTAGAGGGAGCAATTTAACTTTTGGGGAATGCCGAAGGTGCGAATTGTAATATTCATCAATACCTATCCGAGCCAAAATATTTTGAACATATATCTTTAAAAATAAAACTAATGAACGTATACAGAAGACAAAGTGGAATTTTTAATTTAAATTAATAGCAATAGTAAATTATAATAATAGTAGAATTCATTAATACTTTTCTTGCAACACGTATAATGTCGGTGCATTTTACAGTGTTGGAGTTCGGCGTTTTCGGCGTAATGTTGCGATGGCATTTTTGTTCTCGGCGTAATATTCCGACTGCATTTTTGTTCTCGGCGTTATGTCCGATGGCGTTTTTTCGGCTTTTTGTTGTCGGGGAATTGCAGAGTTTGGCATTTTTGTTGCCGGCGTTTTTTCTGTCGGCAAATTGCATAGTGGACATTTTTGCATTAGCGTTTTTCCGGTGGCATTTCGTCGTGATACCGCTGTGTACACCTTACCTGAAACAAATGATTATAAATGGCTAATACTATACCAACATTGTTTTGCCCAAATGGTTAAGGAAATGAAGGAGTATCATCCAACAATAGGCGCGTCAAGATTCTATTTCTTCACGACAATACCAGTTCTCACAAAACCCTGCAAGTTACGGTCTATCTGGAGCAAGAATAAATCAAACAGGTAGTCCATCCTGCATATTCACCCAATCTTGCACAATGTAATTTTTTGTTGTTTCTGAAAATGAAAAAAGAAACTTTTGGGAAACCTTTCTGAAGTGTACAAGAACTTGCAAAATGAGTTCATTCAGAGTTCCAACAGGAGTACCACCAAATGTTCCAGAATTGGCGTAGATCTCGGAAACTTTGCATAGATGCTGGAGGGGAGTATTTTAAAGGAGAGTAAAAATTTTGTTGAGGAAGTTCAATGGTTTTTATTCTGCAGATACATGTCAAGGACTTTTTAAACTCCTCTAGTAAAGCCACGAACAATTTCGTTTCATAACTTTCAGTTCTCCGTTTTTAAGGTAGGTTAGAATGCGATATTTTATAATAAATAACCCTTCTTACGTTAACCAATTATAAGCAATTACAAGTAAGATTATAATGCAAACGCCACACCTACATGGAGCATTAAAACATCAAATAAAACTCACCTTTCTGAACAATACTTTCAGGAATAAAAATTTGATTGCTGTTATATCCGAAATCGGATAGAAAATAAATGTGATCTAATGATTATTGGAGACGTTTTGGTAAATGCGGGTCTGGTAGTGATTAATACAAGCAAGTAATATTTTTCTTTCTAATATTATCAGTGAAGTATATATCCAAAATGTCATTTGATTAAAAAAAAATCAAAATTGAAAGAAAATGAATCATGTATTGAGCACATTGTGTGAAATATAATCAGAGGCTTTTGATCCATATAAATAAAGTGATTGTTGCAAAATAAAATGATTATTGCCGTTATACTTAATTACAAAGCATATTATTCATTATAATACGAGCATCAGTTACTTCTTAAACTATTAATTAAAGTGTCACCATAGAACATATAACGATTTAGTTCAGCTCTATTCTCAGCTTTGATTTCAATCTTAGTATTTAACCATTTTAAATTAAAATCATTGACAGAACAATGCAGATCATTGTGTCTTGTAAATGAAGCAAAATCTGCCATTTTTAATCTAAATTTTGCTGTTAAAAGCAAGTGTTTAAAACTAGAAAGAATGACGTATCACCTCTCGTAAATATGGGATGCTCGTTTTCAAAGAAAATTGAGTGTTTCATTTTCCAAATGTTGCACTCTTTAACTGTGAAAATTCGTACTAATGGGCTATTGAAAAATATAAATAGTGATATATAAGGATTGTGAATAGGTAATGCACAATTAATCACACGTGCATGTGTTAAAGAGAGGGGAGTTTTAATAGTGATTACTTGTTGTACTACCAAATTCCTAATACCGCACTGAAAATAAATTTTCTTTAGTTCACAGGTAGAAAGATGTGGATGGACAAAGTGACAGCCATATCCGTCAGCGTTCGGTGATTAAATACCTGTTAAAATCAGGTGATTAGTCGGTCACATCAATCCATTTAAAACTCTTGGCAGTTTGTGGGGACCAGACAATTGATCAAAGTAATGCCAAGAGGTGGCTCCAACGTTCCAGAACGATGATTTCGACACCAAGAACAATTAAAAAGCGCAAAGATCCACGCATGTAATAAACAGTGAAAACGAACAATTAATTGATCAACTCATACAAAACGACAGGAGCATAATTACGATACACTGATGGACGCTGTGCGAGTGGCAAAGGTTAGTGTTTTGACCATCATCCAGACTGCGATACAGAAAAATCTGTTCTTGGTGGATGTCTAAGCTGCTCACATGAGAAACGATGGCCACGAAAAAAGCGATCTGTGATGATCATCTGGAGATGTTTGGTTCTTCCGGTACTGAGAGTTTTAACGGGATCATCACATGTGATGAAACACTACTTCTTCATTATAATCCACAAAGCAAACGTCAATCCATGGAATGGGAACATAGGACATCGCCTGCAAAAAAAAAAGGCCAAACTTTCCAAATCATCAAACTTATGGCCACTTTGTTTCTTTTTTTTAACAATGGAATAATTGTTACCGATTTCCTGAAGCGTGAAATCAACCATCAACAATCATCATCGGTATCTCAACCATCAACAAAACAAAAACACTTATTGTCCCTTGAAAAGCTCAATCGAACTCTGAAAACCAAAAGACCAGACCTCAAACGGCAGGACATCAAGTTTAATCATGATAATACGAGGCCGCACACAGCTCAAATGACACTAGCAAAGATTGCAAAACTGGTGTAAAGCACCAGTTTTGCAATCTTTGCCAGTGTCATTTGGGTTCATCTCATTCACCTTACAGCCCAGACCTCACTCCTTCCGATGTTTTTTTGTTTGGTAGACTGAAAGCATACCTGCGTGGTAAGGTGTTTGAGAGTGATAAGGAACTCATTTCATACGTGTAAGAGTGGTGCGCAGGTCATCCTCCTGATTTTTAACAGAGTGCATTCACTGCATGGAGAGAACGCTGGAGAAAATGCATCGAGTACAATGGATCGTACATTGAGTGATATTTTCACACAGATAGAAGATTATATTTTCCATTTGTGCAATATGGTTATATTATCTGAAATAGTAAATCAGTTAACGCTAATTGTGCAATGCAAACATAATTTCTCATTTATTCCTTAAAAACCCCTTAAAGTGGAAAAAAAAAACATGATTTTCCTCTTCCCCTAGTTTTAAGAGGCAAATCAGTGAGTATATATATATATATAATATAAATTAATAGCTCATTATTACTGTATCAAAATATTTGCAAAAATGTTTAAAACTAAATACTTTTCAAAAATAAAGAACTATTAGTCTAATTTAACCAATAATAATTTAACTACAACACATAAATGTAAATAATAATTCTGTTTATAAGCTATTTAAGTATCTGTTGTTGATCAACTTATTCTAACACCTGAATTTCTAGCATAAATATGTCTTTTTCAATATAACTTCAAATTTTACATTTTCTATATGTAGTGCTCTCTAATGATGTAAATTAAAAGATTTGAAAATTATTCATCACCATATTTCATTAGCATTTCTTCAACGCATTTCTTCATCAATGACGAAAAGAATTTGTCATTGATCTATGGGGAAAAAATTGTGTTTCCCTATCCCCTTGGGCTGAAGGGAGAAATTGTTGCAGCTAATGTATCCCAAATTATCAGCCCACTCCACCACTGAAACATTAGATTTTTTCCGGAATAATGAAACTTCCTTAAAATTTTCAAAAATTTGAATTTTTTGCACATCAGAGAGAGCATTTAAAACGTTTGCGAGATTAGAAAATTGGGAAACGTATAATTTATTAATACTTATCCAATCCAATTTTTTTATTATTATTCTGTAAAAACAAACAATTATCTCGTAAAACGAAAACAATTAAAAAAATGCTTTCCCGCCCCTGGAGGTAAGGGTGAAGATCTTTATTGTTAATATGAAATTCATGACCATCACATTTTCACCAGAAACCTAATTACACCAATTACAATATTTGTTTAAAATTTCCAATTTCCAAGTACTTTCACCGTTGCAGGGCGCAAATTATAGCTATTGGGAGATCCCAAAAGTGCGAATCGTATTAGTTCATCATTATCTACCACCTAAAATGTATTTAAATGTATTTAAAAAAAGGACGTGGAATGTCTACAGACAGTCAGACAAAGACTAAAATAAATAGTTCGTTTTCTTTGAAAGCGAGAAAAAAGTATTGTGTAAATGTTTGTATGTTGTATTAAAAATTAGAACAAACTACATTGGACATCTATTTTATTCGTGTCCTTTGTGTAGCCGGTATTTTCTTTTATTTTTAATTCCCTTCATGAAATATCAAAATACGAAGTTTAGTTTTATTATATGAGTGACCTCTGTTGTATATGGACCGTTCTTTCTGTGGTTTAAGAGTGCTATAAATATATAAATCTTGGTTTCTAGAAAGTTTTCAAAATTGTGGATAACTGCCCCTCTTGATTGCAAATCATAAATATTATTTCTGCAAGAATATATCATAATGTCGTTTTCTTACACAGAGTTGAAATCACAAATAATTTGCTTACATATTGACTTAGAATCAATAGTTTTCATTTCAAAGCAATTTATTTTTTTTATGTTAAAACATTTAACTGCAAACAATACAGGGCATATGTCCATTCTTTGAAGGTCAACGAGAAACAGCAAAATTCTGAAGCTATCATGTAAGTACCGTAACATCAAATATCTTATAAGCACTTATACCGGAAACTCTTTGGATTGAAGGCACAGTTGCTACAAGTACTGCTCTGAAGGTCTGAAGTGGTAGTCAGAAGGAGTTTGGCTTTGGCTGCGAAGTATTTGAAGTGCTTGCGTGTTGGAGTTGCGTGTTGGAGTCTCTTCAAATAACTAGGTCTGTAACTTTGTAAGTTTTAAATGACTGGGCTTAGTTTTTATACTTCTTGACTATAACAATTGAAAACATCACTGATCATTCTTTCGATTTCTAAAACATTACATTTTCAGTTTGAAAAGTTGCAACTACGTTTATTATAAGTCTTCTGATATTCCATATAGATAACATTTATATAATAAAATAAATACCTCCTCAAGCAGCTGCTTGCCACAGAGGTCTGACAGGAGACTGTTAGTTTACATGCCATAGTAGAAGGTCTGTGAGGATAGCACTTAGGGCTCGAACCCAGGTCCCTTAGATCAGTAGCCATGCACGCTAATCACTCGGCATATCGACGTAAAAGAACTATATTGGTAATATATTTATAAAATATATTTCCAAAAATACGAAGAGAGGCTAAAAATCATAATTATGCATAAAATGCTTAAAAAAATACTAGAAATCAACTTGTTTAAATGAAAGTAAAAAAAGGCGAATATGGAAAAGGACTGAAAAATGTGGTTCATCTGGTAACCATTGTGCATCTTTAGTTTAATTTGCTATAGTTATGAAACACATTGAAGTAAGATATAGGTATTTATTCCACCTAATGTTTTAAATGCTCAACACATTAAGTTTGAGAAATGCGCTAATCAGCACATAACTTAGATGAAAATTTAAAAATTTCAAACTAAAAAAGAAGAAAAATGAAATGAAAACTCAAAAGCAGAAAGTTTTCATATTTAGAAAAACAGACTGATCGCTTATTACAATATTCGTCCACTTATTGAAGTACTATTTATGCCTTGAATTTTGTAGCTTGTCTTATAATTCGAACTACAATTAGGGTAAAATTAATTAATCAATATTTCCCAAAGGTTTTAATATTGGAGCACAGATATATGCGATATTGGAAAACTCGGACGAAAATGGGTTAAACACATATGCCGAAAATAAGATTTAAGAAAAAAAAGTATTTAAAAAAATCTATTTTTTTAACACGAGGTGAAAAATAATTGAAAAATATTTTGGCTTTTTCTCATAAGGATTCAAAATTAGTTGCTGATAAAAAAATTACGATAAGGGACGAAAATGGAATGAAAGTAATTTCATTTCATTTTCAAACAATCGAATTTCATCTGTTTTCCAGGGAAATAATTATAACAGTAGTAACAAATTCATTAATATCATGTTTAATAACATTTCTGAATGTCCGTTTCGATTTTGCAAAAGCAAAGGCACAATAGAATAACAACATATTTAGTATAAGAGTAATGTATCTTATGGCCATTTTACTATAAACTGTTTCGTTTTAACGTGTTTCAATTATTATTTTTTAAATAAATTATTATAATTGGCACTACTACAGTTAAGTATTGCAACTTTCATAACTTTCTAAATCTTAAACGAATATTGTTGAAAATCAATATTTTCATACATTTATTGAGGTATCTAATTTATCTTCTTTCATGTTTCCCAAAATTTTAGAATGTGATGAGCTACGAATGAAATTTCTTATTTTATAACATTGCGCTCTACGTAATAAAATCTATGACTACACAATGGTACAAAAAAACATAAATTTTGTACTGTGTCTTGACAATCAATAAAGCATTTTTTCATTATCATAAATGTTTTAATCCTTAGCATCATGTCTATAAAGGCAAAACTGCATGTAATTATTGGTACAGTCGCTCAAAAAGTATCCGAACACTATGGTTGATTACAGAATTCAGTAAAAATATCTGGCAACGATTTTTTTAGAAATGTGTGAAATTAGTGTCACGTGACACGAAGTTTGCCAGATCACTAATTTCTAAAAAAATCGTTGCCAGATATTTTTACTGAATTTCGTAATCAATCATAGTATTCGGATACTTTTTTGAGCGACTATACCATGTCGTCGACAGAAGACAGTTATTTCTAAAGGGGCATGATTGTTGGAGCGCTTGTAGCAAAAGTTCGTGAAACACAAGCTGTTGGCTGTCACTAAGACAGCTGATTCGCTAGTGTTTCACGAGGTAGTTTCCAAGGTCATGTCTGCATAGGAATCTAAAGGGAAAGCATCGTCTGAAAAAGAAACAGTACGCGAAAGTACATATTTCAGAAACGGAACGTTCGAGAGTTAGTGCGATGTGCAGAGCGAAACCGGGGGCTACAGCTGATCAGTTGTGTACGGATTTCAACGTACCATGTGATAGGCCAATTTCGTGAAAACGGTATGTCGAGCAGTGCTGAAGTGTGACTTCCTCAGTAGGGAAAGCAATTACCAAAAGCAGTGATGGAACTAAATCTGAACGCCGTTCCGGTACTCTATGTTTCCAAATCGTTGAACCGGAATGCCGTTCAAGTACCTGATGTTTCTGAATCGTTGAGTGAAGATAATTCTATACTTTTTAAACGAAATATTAATATTATATATATTCTACCAACGAGGAGGGATTGAGAATGCAATCCCTCAGTCAATGTTTTTAAGAAACTCTGTTCATTAGCATTTCGATGGCTGAGGGACTAGCCTGTTTGGCTACTAATCTTAGCAACCTAGGTTCAAGCCCCGAGTAAACGAAATGAATGCTTTCTCTCTGCTGAGGTGTATAAACGGAAATACATTTTAACGCTGTCGCGGTTGGGACTCGAGCGTGGGAGCATCAGAATACTACGCCTGAGAGCTACAAACAGAAACCCTCCGCTATCATATGCTGAAAGGTTAAATGCTATTACGCTAACCTTTGACTGGCAAGTCACAGAAAAGTAATCAAAAGAGACATCTAGCGATAAACGTTTTGTTTTTTATATTCATTTACAAAATCACACTGCTCTTTTCGTGTATTTCAAAAAATTTCAAAACCCTCTATTCTAATTTAGGCAAAATAGTTGGATTTTTAAGACAATGCAATATTGTTTATGTTAAGCGATGCGTTACTGGAAATATTGGAATAAGCAAATCTTGTTTGAAAAGAATAAGTAGGATACTCCAGTCCTACCGTTATGTCAATTATAACAATTGCTAATTAAATCATTATCGAGATGTGCAATGTCTTCATTCAATAATAATTAGTGAATATTGAAGAAAGCGAAACAATGCGCACGTTCTGCGTTATAAATATTTTTTTACATTAGGTGCAAACATTTTTGCACAAACTTGATATCCGGTAATCTCTTCCAGTATCAGCCAGGGCGTGAAGCATTTCATTTACAAGACGAATGTGACGGAATTAAAAGTTGATTTATTATACAAGAAACGATTTCCTAGATGAGTTTCGTGTCCTCTTTCTACGTTAAAATAATATTAAAATAAAAAAATAAAAAAAAACATTTATACAGACCCGGTTGATAATAAATCTGTATCAGAACATTGCCTGTAGTCGTTTTATATATTTTAACACTTATTTACGTAACATTAGAGATTCAAATTTCCGGAATTTTCATATACTTTATTGGATAGCTACGTGATTAACAGTGTGGCTTCAGGAGTGGTGGTATGATTAACATACGTCCTTCCTTTTTTATCTCATGTCCTCCCAGAGTTTTGAAAAAACATGAAATGTCCTCCTTTTTCAATAAATTTATAAAATACTTCAAAGTTAAATTAAAGCACTTTTCTGCACTTTTTCAAATTCCTTGAACCCATGATAATTATATGATTTATTAGGTTAATCGTGAAATACTTTACTGTTACTGACCGCTAGCTCGGTCAGAGTTCATAGAAACAGAAAATTTGCCTCCTGCAACAGCAGATAGTTTCTAACCATTGATCTGTTAATAATTTTAACAGATCAATATGAACAAAAAACGGCATATCAAAATATATGATATGACAATAAACGGCACATCATATATTTTGATGTGCCGTTTTTTGTTCATATTGATCTGTTAAAATTATTAACAGATCAATTTAATAAGTATTATGTCTTTTTCTGACTCAACTGTTAGTTGGTACTTGACATAAAACTTAGTAGGAAAAAAAGTATTTTAACAAATTAAAAGCATGTCCTCCTATGTCCTTCATTTTTGCTTTATTGTCCTCCTTTGTCCTCCATGTCTAGCTTTTTTATTCACTTTTTAGGACACTGGCATCTGATAACCCTAAGTGGTGGGAATGTATTAATCAAATATTTTCATTTAAGCAGATTCTTGGGAAACGTGAACCAGAAAAATCTGTGGTTATTAGCTTTGTTGATTTCAAAAAGGCTTTTGACTCTGTTGATAGTCATAATTTGTGGTTAACTGTGAGATCGTATGGCATAGCAGACAAGTTAGTTAGCATGATGATGGTCTCTGTAATAACACCGAATCTTGTATGAAAGTTGGTAAGGTGTGTAGCAAATTGTTTTGCTTTGCTACTAGATTTCGACAAGGGTGCATTTTTGTCTCATTTCTGTTTAGTTTTGTTATTGATTATATTATGAGGAATTCAACTCAAGGGAAAGTTTGGCCTTAAATGGTCCAGGAATTTGGAACTTTCCGATTTAGATTATGCTGATGATTTGACCCTTTTGAAAAATGACGAGATCAACTCGTTCATTATTGCTTTTGATTAGCGTGATAATATAGAAGGTTTGGAAATTAAAGAGAGAAAGCGTAAGTGATGAAAATTAGTCTGGTTGATTGTGCTTCAGTTGTTTTGAATGGTCGCACCCTTAAGCAAGTGTCTGAGTTTAATTATCTCGGCAGCTGAGTAAAAGATACTGGTGATGTAATTCACGATATATACAGAAGAATAGGGAATTGCTGCGTAGACTTTTAAGAATCTGGTAAGAGAGTGGAAAAATAGGCATACACTTAAAGATTAAAATTAGGCTGTATAATAGTTTGGTTGTTTCCAGAGTTAGTTATGGTAGTGAAACTTTGACAATTTGTAAACAAGATGACAGGAAATTCGATGTCTTTGATTCTAAATGTTTATGCAGTATCTTGGGGGGCGGGGAGGGGGGACTCAGTCGGTAGCGCTCCAGGCTCGTAATCTGTAGTTCCCAGGTTCGAGTCCCAGCTGGGTCAGCGTTGATATATATCTCCGCAAAATTCCCTGCCCTGCCCACGGTAAGTAGGGGACACCGATTGGCTTGGAAAGGCCGCCGTCCGTCGGATGGGACGTTAAGCCGTGGCCCCGTGTGCGGGAGAGCCATACCCTGTGCACATTAAAGAACACGCTGGATGGCCTTGACGGGAAGCTACCATCTGTCTCCCAACAGCTGTTCCAGTGGGTCCCCTCCCCCAACCTTCTCTGAGCCTACGGGGTCCATGTGACCTGGCCATTTAGCCCATGGTGTGCAAAAAAGTGCCGCTCAGAGGTAAAAAACACAACACAACAAGCAGTATCTTTGGTATTAGGTGTTTCAACTTTGTAAGTAATGATGAGGTTAGATGAAGGAATCCTTCCTTAAGGTTAGATGAAGGAATCCTTCCTTAAGGTTAGATGAAGGTGCAACTCCTTTTGAAAGCATATTGTGCAGAAAGAGACTGCGTTGATTTCACCATGTTGACCGTATGCATAACTGCAGGTTTGTGAATAGGGTTATGAAGAGTGTGCCTGAAGGCCTCAGATAAAGTGGAAGACTTCGGATGCAAAGGGCGGAAATTGTTAAACAGGACTTTGTTTATAATTGATCTCAGTGGCCAAACGCAGCAGTTGTATCTCAAGACAGACATTTTTGGACGACTAAATTGCACAATCTGGTTGGATCTCCTTAGCCAATGGGTATTTCAGGACTATGTATGTTGAGGTTTGTCTTCCTTACAAATCTTCTATGCCTTATTACATTGACTTGCTCCTGTCAGACCTCTGTGGCAAGCAGCTACTTAAAGGGTAATTCTTTTAAAGGAAATTACGGAAGTGAAGGTTAAAATCATTTACTTTGTCACCAAATGATATTAGAATAATAAGCAAAAATGCTATGAAAGAACTCAATATTTGTGCAGAAAGTGACTTTTCTAATAATTGATATTAAACAGAAGGAAAATGCAGAATATTTTATTGTCAGAACATTCCTTGTGATGAGGGTGCGACATTCATTATTATATTTTATGGGAATGGTATCTCATATACGTTTTGTTCTAAATTGTAGGAAAATAATGTAAAGGAACTTTCAAATGTTTCCTTAATGTTTCAATGGATTAAAAACTTATTAACATATTAAAACTTAATGGCAACTTCATATTATCAATTACTCTATTTTATCCTCTTGTATTTTTGTCTGTATGTTACTGGAAAACATTAAATGAACAAGTAACGTATATATATAATATATACTTAAAACATTTTCTATTAACTTAGAGTCGTGTTCTGGTTTCCTAATGTATAAATGTGAAAATGTACGCATTTTTCTGTTGTAATATAGGTTTTCGATCAGGTTGGTCGAATTCGTCCTTTCTGGCATTACAGAGAGCGTCTGAAGGGCGTCGAAAGAAATACGCTATCATTTAGACAACTCAGCACTTTACTATATACAGTTCCATGTTTTGTGTTATGACTTTTGTTAATAGTAAGGCAGATATAAGACTTAACAACTCTTTAAATAATATTTTTATCAAAATATATAACTGAAAATAATTTTAGGAACTTAATCTGTTTAAAAATCGATTTCCAATAATATGCGTTTCAAGAGTTATGGAAGCTGAAACGCTTGGTACGTTAGCTCTTCCTGTAAAATATCATTCAGAATTAACGAAAGTTAATCTAATTTTATGTGTACTGCTGAAAACACTCTTAGCCGAAATCAGCAAAGTTTAGTATAATAGTTATTGCTTTAGTTTTAACTTGTTTCTGTTAATTTTGCGAGCAATTGCAAAATGGAATTATTTCTATTAAAAGTTCATTTTTCGTAAATTGAAATAACTAACGAATCACACGCGTTTTCAAAAAATAATTATTTAAGATGATTAAAATTTTATTTAAGATTTAAGATGATTAAAATTTTATTTAAGATTTAAGATGATTTCGGAAATCATTAACTCCTTAAATAAGCTTTTTTATGAAAAAAATGTGACTGAAGATATTCTAAAGATATCATCAAATATATTCAACCTCGATTTACAACAATATGCGTTGAGCACTTCAAGTTAAGGAAACTGAAACATTCAGCAAAATTACCTAATCTGCAAAAAATCATTCAAAATTGATGAAAGTTAACGTAATATTTAAGCGAAGTGCTGAAAATATCCTTACACGTGTTAATAGAGTTTAGTGTAATGGTTATTGCTTTCATTTTAATTTGTTTTATTAAATTTTCAGAGTTATTTTTTAAGCTAGCATTGTTGCTGTTAAATAATCCAACTATGCATCTGTCTAAATGTCAAAGAAATATTGTTGACTGAAATGGATTCGAATTTTATTTAAATCATCTCTAAACAACTCTGTTTAAAAAAAGCTTATTTAAGAAGTCACTGAGTTCTATATCTGAGTTACTATTGACATAACATGGAACTCTGTCCAATGAAGTGGCAGCTGAGTATACAGTATATATACCCGATTCATTTAAATTGATCATTTGACGAACATTAAAACCCTATTATTTATTCTTAGTTAATATGTGATTTTTAACTAAGAGTAGAAGTATCTATTGGTTGAAATCGTTGCTGATGAACACTAGAGAGAACATTTCAATTGTGAATGTCCTTAATTCAAAGGAGTCATTTTACAGTGATGCTGGAATCGTTAAACACTCTGCTTGCGCTTGTGTCTTGTGTCAACGGCCAATAATAGATGACTTCATAAATATAGCGTATGTTTACCAACAGCTAACTCAGGAAGAACTCATGCATTAAACATTAAACTTTTGGGAAGCAGCCAAGAGACTGCCTTGTTCTTATCTTCGCAGCATTAAATTGAAACATTTGCATATTTATTCACTTTCACACTTCAGATAGAACTCTACGAGCCACAGCCGAGGAGAGTTTGGTTTTGGTTTACGATAACCATACAAAATATGCACCGAACTTGCCTATTTTACTCACTGGCTATTTATACGATAAGATATAAAAGATTACTTACTCTCTGATCTGCGACTTCAGTATGTCAGTAAGAAATTTGTCTTCGCAATATTATTCACAGGTGGGTATAATAAGTGTCTTCCGCACACAGGCTTATTATAGCATAATCAGTGCGGAAAATATACATTTTGTTTTCGCAAAAAGAAGACAGTTATTTATATCCTACATAGATGTTGGGAAAGCAACAAAAGAATAAGGTATTTTTACTTGAAAAAATTTACGGTAAGAAAGAAATGAAATCGATATATGAATTCCCATAGTCGTAGTTCCACTGGTAAAACAATTGGTTCATAACTAGAAGTAGATATTGTGTTCGAATCCGGTGGTGGATTGGTGTTTTTTTTTCACATTTGATTAATTGTTGAAATTAAATGTTTTTTTTTATAACCATCAATAATCTGAATTCCATTGCTTTGTATCAAATGACTATCGCCGAAGATTGATAAGATTATAAGCATTGGGATCGATGCCTGCTGCATTAGAATGGCCCATTGATTATTTAAAACCAGCTGCCTGGGTCTCAGTTTTAAAATGATGTCTGTGTCTCACTTTTAAGATGTTGTCTGCATTTACTGCATTGAATGTCAGTTTTGGGAGTATTGCATCCTACCCCCCTCTCGTCATCTCCTCAGCATATATTCAACACGTATATATGTGGTGTTGTAATAAGGTAATTCGCTTGAATTCAAGTTGCCAAATCCGAAATATGAAATTATTCCTAGACTTCAGAAAATGACAACAATGGATTTGGTAGCAATTATAGTTTGTCGTAGGAATAGCATGACGTGTATTTTTGATTCTAGCAAGTTTCTTTTTCGAACTTTCAATTGACTTTGGCCACTGCAACTACGACAACTTATAACCCTCTATCAATTTTCACGAGTTCGTCACATTTTTTTCCGATTAGTCAGAGAAACACAGATAAACACCACTTTTTATTATTATAAACACTCAGGGTCACCATGTATTTAAATAGCGCATTTATTAAGCCCCAACAATTTGAACTACTTTTTTCGGTAATGAAGCAGACAAGTATGGATAGCTATCGCATGTTATAAAATGATAAAACAACTAGCGCATAATCCAGATATCCCGTGTTCGAATCTTGGAAATGGATCTTTTCCTTTTGAGACACCTAATTTTAGATAGTCATGTTTTGGAATCATCAGAATTATAAAAAAATAACATTTTGTGAGATTTGTCATTGGAAAAGAAATGAAACTTTAGCTTAAAAAGAAAATTCTGTTTTATTGATTTTATCACCTACTCTGTGCATAATATTGAGTCTGAATCATCAATTGTAATAAAAAATTATTACGATTTTAATGCTTATAATACTTTGCATTAGTATTTTGCACGGGAAAAGAGCACATATTAATCAGAAAATTTATATAAAATCCGTTTTCATTCGAGCATAATACCAAATATATTATCTTTGAAACCATGTAATGTATAAAATTAGCAACATTAATTGGCAGCATTATGGGTTTCTAAATTAATATCATGTAATATTAAATTCTGTGAAAATTTCCTTGTAAAGATTTTGAAATTTTAATTTCTACTGTTCATGATATCCCCAGATGAACTGCAACTGACAATTGAATGCGACAGATAAGTTGCCAAATTAATATTCGACGGAATTTTGTTTCGAAAATATCACTGCTATCTTGTCATGATACGAAATGCCCATCTGACTGATCCAAATTTGATCAGTGCTTCGAACAGAATTATTAATTTCACACCCAGTGTAAGTATAGTTAAAAGTGAGACGTGAAAACTGTGTAACGTAAATTGATTTTAGAGAGTGCTCTCGCTTCCGCTGTTTACCTTTTATAATGACTTTTAAGTGAATTGCTTGAATGAGAGATAGTTTAGATCGCTAGCGTCATCAAAACATTCTGTTTCAATACACTTTAACTTGGTAATAAGTCTTCTCTTTCACCACAAATAATTCAAATTCAAGCTTCCCCTTGATTCACCGGGAAATCAGTGGCTAAGGAATAAGATAGAACGCAGCAAAATTTCAAGTGCTCATAGCCTTTACTTGTATTCGGGTATTCCTCATTTCTGTCTACGTACAGCTAACGTTAAGGACGCAACTAATCAGACACCGCAGTCGTTTAAAGTAGCTGGTACAAATTGTGTTCTTGAAGAACATTTTAGCAGTGTAATGTTTACAGATATTTTAATTACTGCGTAAATGCTATTACGGTTATTTATTCGTCCCAAATTATACGAATGTTTTGAATGCATTTTACTCATTTTATCAAAACCTTACATACATACAAATATCTACTTCCGTCTGCTTATTTTTATCATTATATCATAATGTATATAATATAATATTTTTTCTTGAAAGTGCCAACTTTCCAATATATAACATTATATTAAAATTATGTTTAACATTTTTCCATGCGCTTAGACTCTTTCTTCAACCTTTTCCCTCCTCCTCCGACTCTCACACTCCACATTATTCCCACCAATTAACCTAGAAAAAGACACAATTTTGAACACTTTTTCCTCTAAAATTTATATTAATCTATGGAAATTTCTCTTGTACTTCTATTCTTCTGGTTTTAATGCTGGTAAGTTGTTATTGTTCTAGAGTTGGAGCGACATTTTTATACTATTATACTTTTGAAAAAGCAATCGCACACATTCAAGTCGTCAGACTTAGATTGTTTTACATGGATATCCATCATTATAGCTCGTTTTTAAAAAATTAAATAGACAAAAGTTTTTACTTTATTACCTGTCTGTTTATCCGTCTGCAGAACTAAACTTTTTTGTTTTTATATATAAATTAAAAATTGTTTTGAGTCGGACAGATATTGGTAAAATATTACTATTCGCACTTTCGAATCTTGCAAAAACTTTAATTGCACGCTCTAACGGAGAAAAAGTTTGAAAATTACACACTTTTAAACCAATATTGTAAACGATGCATTTATTCTAGATATTTATATTTTCGTTGTAGAATGTGAAGTTAATGAGATTTTCATTATAAACAATGAATTAACCCTTACCCTAAGGTGGCAGGGAGAAAACGCAACTTTTTTGTTTTAATGATAATTGGGAAATGCTTTTTGAGTTCAAATATCCACTGAGTAAGTATACATCCCAGAGTAAACAAACTCTCAAATATCTCGGAGTAAATGCAAAGAGGCTATTATTAACTGTGTATTTCAATCAGGTTAACTAACATGAATCTGAAATAATTTCATTTTGAAGTTAGACTTTCAAATTTCATTTGTATTATTTCCCAATTAAAATATCATATTTGAGGTATATAAGTAACAAGTGAGCCAATAGAGTAAAAGTTACTGTTCACCTTCTGTTGTTTGACTATTGAGCCTTTGAGAGTTTAACATACTTTACTAAACTACACATTGCGTTGGATTGGTTTTTGAGAAACGTAAGTGATAATAATCATCAATTAATAAAAAAAACTATCCTTCAGGCTGACACGTCTCAAAGAGTCAGATTAACATAATTTGACGTAGAAAAATTTTCTAAAGGTGAAGATATCTGAGCAGAATTGTACGTAGAAGCAAGCTTTCTAACGGGCCTCGTAAAAGAGCCCCTTTAGGTTTTCAATACAATCCTCCAAACTTTGAACCATTGGTACTTAATTTACATTCATTTAAATTTTTGATTCTAAAATTTCAGCTACTCTTCTGATTGTTTACAAAATACTTTCATTAGTCACTTAAACATTTGGATTAAGTGTTATATTGTGAGCATGTTTGAAGTAGGCAGTGTTTTTTTTCTCCTTTTGGTTTTAATATCAGTTGCAATGATCATGATTTCCGTAGCATAACACCCTTAAATAGAATATTCTTTTTAACAATTAGTTGGCTTTACTACAAATAAGAGCGGACACAAGATTTAAATTATTTTCACTCCGATACCTTCTGGCATTTAAAATATTGTTTTGATCATTCCCAATTTGTTTCTAGATGTTTGGTCAAGTTTTGATACATCTAGCAAGACTTGATACATCTTTATAATAGCAAAACATATTCTCAGTTCACTACTAGAAAGACATTAGATTATGCTGGGATGCGTAATTATATTAACGTATTTCCCCAGTTGAATAACACCGCTACATTAAGGACGCGAGGTAAAAGGTAATGCGGAGCAAAATGATAATACAAATCGCAAAAACAACCCAAGTGCTGCTATCAATCAAAGAGAAATGGAATTACGCCTTCGTGGTACCATCCGTCTGGAAGCATTTCCATCTAAAAGATGCTTCTACTAATGTACTTATAAACATTATCAGAGAAGTAGCTGAATTCTTGCAAAAGAACACTTATTCTCCGAAAGATGCATTATTCGAATACCCACCTGAATCTGATGGGCGAGTGGTTAAAATGTTTAGCTAATGATCGAAAGGACCTGGTTCGAGCCCCGGATTAAGTATGGGTGTTTTCTTCTTTGTATTTCTTTCTTCTGAGACCTTGCGTTCTTCACAGATCTTCGGCGCAATATGGACTGAGTTGCATTTCTGAAATAAAAATCGAAATATAAAATAAAAAACGAAATAGATCTTTATTATTAAACTGTCAGATCTCTGTGGCATGCAGCTGCCTTATGGATAATTTATTCATTAATATTATTTTTAAATTTACTAACATTGAAATAATATGCTTTCAATCAATTTTATTTCTTGCATTGTTTTAGCATGTTCGTAAATGTAAAATATATATATATATAAACAGAGCCTGATCTAAGGGATGATAAGAGGACACCCTATCTTTGACAATACTAGTAACTGGAACGGAGGTGAAAAATAATTAAATACATTATTAGTCTTATTTTTTTTTAAGATATTTGTTAAGAACAACGTAAACAGTGAGAAAAGTTTGATACCGGAATGGCGTTCAGGTTCATTCCACCTCGATCTTGCTCCATTCTTATCACTTGTTATTTTTTATAGATCTTGCCCCACCCTTTATTTTTTAAGAACGGGCCTATATATATATTCGGGCATGGATCTAGAAAAAAAAATCGAGGGTGGAGAGGCAATGAACAGAATCGAGCAGGAAAAATGTAAAAGGGAACCAAGAGAGTGGCTTTTCAATGCATTATAGCATATATATCTCTTCATTTTAAAGGTTTTGTAAAATATTCTAGAAAAATTGATGAAATATAAATAGATCTAATATGTTTGCCTCTAGCTGTTAGCAATCTAAAGGGAGGAGCATAGCCTCCTTGGCCTTTCCTCTAGATCTGGCCCTGTGTATATAGTACATGGTGGCTTACAAAGTTTTTCAGATTAAGGTTCTTGGAATATTATTTTTTAACATCGTGGATTCTTACACTATATTAAAGTTGTTTTTCTTATCCGCATAAAATAAATGTTATTTCTAGTTGCACAGACTCGACTGACTGTTTCATGAATTAGATTTTGAAACATAATTATATTCCAAAAATAACAGAAATCGAATAATAATTAATTGCATTCAAAAAATTGAATGAAGATAATATTATTTACCTTTAAGGCGAACTTTGGTTGTATCTCGATGAATTTGAAAAGCGTAATCGATCACACGATGGCAGTTGAAGGGAATATCTTTGCTTCATTTTCTAACATTGTTAAAAAAAAGGTTCAAACACACGTTCTGAAAATATTAACAGCTAGATAATCGTCGCCTTATGAACGAAACATCAGTATTCTAAGAGTAAAATAAAAATACAAGTTGTTTGTTTGAAAAGCAACCCCAAGTGTCATATACATAACTAAGTCTGTCAATTTGTACACTAGTCAAGATTTCTCTAATTTTGCTTCCTAAATATTACACTCGACTTCTTAGATTTAATTTCTCTTAAAATCCCTACAGTTACCCTGGAAATAAAACAAAAAAAGTTATAAATTTAGAAAATTCTTCAAGCTCCATTCAGAATCATCTGTGGATATTCAGCTGTCTCGGATTTCCTATTACGGAACACTACGATAAAATATAATGTGATACCAAATGGTAATGGAATACTAATTTCATTTAAAAATTGTTGTTTTCATTTATTTGATCACCTGTGCTCCAAATTTAGTATGATAATCAGAACTATGCCACATAATCTTCAACATGTTTATTACTCTGCTCTATAAGAGATATTTCTGCAACAATGTTGTAATTTCTACAGTGTAGGTATATTACTTTATGCACGTATCTTTGAAGCTTTTATTTGGTATTGGTTTAATTTTCGTAAAGATTTAATAAAACTGGATTGATTGTAAAAATTACGACGTTGGGCAAAACTTAAACGGAGAGGAACAAAGTACGATTTTCCTCCATAAAACATCCTCTTTTTGCTTCGGATTTAAAAAAAATATGCAATATAGAAAAATGCAAACTACTTCTTAAGACCGATAAAGAATTTTACTTAACATAGTCAAACTTTCAACACCTTTGAGTATGTTTGATACGGATTTCTATTTAGTAGAGTGTAAAGTATGGTTTAAACTGGGCTACACTTTTTACCTTCTTAAACTATTAAATATCATCATTATCATATCATTATTAATCGAAAGGAAGAAAGGTATCGAACGAATGATTATTTTCTATTCTATTAAATAATTAGTCTTTTGGGTTGATAAGAAAACCTCTGCTTGCGTGGTATCATTCGTTGGTATGTGCGTTTTGTGCTACATTTATCTACTCTTCTAGCACACACAAATCTTCAACTCCGACATCTTTCAAAATTATACGACCACATATACTGCCTAGAAAAAAATAATTCGATAATTTTCATATTACCCCAATGATTAGTTACCTTCGAAGCTTCTACGTTTTTAATGGCAAAATGTCACTGAAGGTAAATTAAAGAGCTGTACCAAGTTTATGTAAATCTTAAATATTAACAATAGTCATGCATGTTTTTAAAGAAGTATGGAAATTTGAATATTTAGCAGTTGCAATATCTTAAGAACTAAAAAGCTAGACAAATATTGAAGGAATTATTTACTCAAACTTCTAAAAATGCACATATTTTATTAAACTGCTTGAAATGTCACTTGTTAAGGTTTCAGTTCACTGCTGATTTAAATTCTTATAACTGAAGAACTTTTATTGTTAAATGTTCCAATTTAAGTAACTACTTAAAAATTGAGAGAATATTGTTGAAATTCAAAATTGAGATAAAATTTTTAAATATCTTTAATTTATTGTAAACTTTTACAAAAAATATTATAGAAGTTGTAAAGCTTCATTGTTAGCATTTTATTGTCGCACTAGAAATTATTTTTTCTAGGCAATATATCAGCAATATTGTTAACTAGTTTTTTAAGCGTGTAAATGAGTGATTGCAGTCGGTTGTCTGTAAGACTGCTAATCTCAGGTTATCAAGTTCGGCTTTTTACTTTTGCGGCCGTCAGAAAAGGAACTCTTTAGGGTTTGGACTAGCCAACATCCGTTAAACTGAACAAATTGCGGCTCTATGTTCAGGTTGATACATTTACCACAAATTTGATAAAACAAATTACGTGACTTTAACGGATTACTCTAATATGCTCCCAGCATTTCTCCCGTAGGAAAAGGTTCCAGTTCTATTTCAAGAACTGGAGATCCTTTTATTAGAAACAATTTCTGCTGTGTGTTTAGTAAATTTCATTTAAGAATAATACAATGAATACAATTCCTTCAGCAGTGTACAAGCAAGCCATCCTTTTAAATATTCATCTTTCTACTTTAATTATCCATTGTATTAATTTTTAACAGCAATTTATGAAACAGCCTATCTCAGATATGAAAAACGATGTAAAAAAGAGTGAAAAATAATAATTCAGTTCGTATGCACTTAAACTGTTAATATTAAATAGAAATGTTAAAATATGCAAAAATATGCAAAGTTAAAATACGTAATTTGCATGCATATATACGCTTTATAACACTGAAATCCAGAAGTGGTAGGCATGAAAGGCATGATTATGTTTCCAAAACAAATGGGCAATTTTATTCCAGAAAAATAAGGCTTATCAGTAGGTGTTAAAACCACATCTATTGTCAATACACTGATCAACGTGTCGTGGTAGTGAGCCGTAGATACGGCTTCGGCACTGTCTACCACACTTCCTACACCTGATCTTGAAAGGCGGACATTGCCTGCACTGGTTGCTGGTGGGTGTTCTATTGTGAACAGATCCGGAGATTTTACTGGCCACTGGAGGACGTTGACAGCATATAGACGTTCCATGGCGATGTTTACCGTATGCAGATGCACGTTACCTTACTGAAACGATACTGTCAGGTACCACTCCTATGAAAGAAATAGTAGCAAGTATCCAGGGTATGCTCCACGTACAGCTGAGCTGTCAAAATGCCTGCGAGGAATACTTGATATGTTCTGTTGTCATAGCAGATTGTTTCCCAGACCATGACGCCTGACATTCACGCCGTATGCCAGTTACTCTTGAATTAATCCATTCTCCACATCTTCTTCTTATGAGAACAGAGAGATCATAATAGAGGACCCCCGAAAAATCGAGATTCGTCACTAAACGACACACGATGCCATTCTGTGTTCCAGTTCACTCGAGCACGGCTAGCACAGGCGACACAACATAAGCCGTGCATGAATACATTCCTCCGCCAATCTTCAAGATACGGTTTTGTCTGGTGATTGGACGACGTATAGAGAAACATTCACCGCTATTCTAATGGTAGATAGAGTGGCTGTAGGGGCGGCATAAGCTTGTCTCCGTATCAAACGGTACACCCGTGGCACGGTCGTCGTGCGTTCTCCAGATCCTGGATGACGAGAGGGAATATCTTCTATAAAAACCTGCTGCCATCACCGATGCACTGTTGAGTTGTCACGGCCCAAAATGTTGCTCCGCAACATCTTGGCTAGTCTACCATCCAGCCTCTCGGAGTCTAATAATCCGTCCTGTCGCAAATTCGCTCAGCTGGCGATATGGTCGGCAAATCTGCTGCCTTGGCATTCCATAAAAATTTCACTTCCTCCTAGAACTCGCAGCTCGACTTCGAAATACTTTCCTCACGAGGATTCTGGTGTTAATTGTAACATTACGGAATAGGAGTTCTTGCTGACATCGGCAAACGCTACAGCCAGATCGGTCCCATATTAATATTTGCAATAGCGGCATAACTCAGATGCCTACTTATTTGCATGAATTTCCCACCATTCCTTCTAGGGGTTGAAATTTTAATGTTGCAAAATTACGGTATAGATATTAAACGCTCTATAAATCTAGGACCACTGTTTTAGTAGAATGCCTTAGTTGTATTCAATGTTTTGAAAATGTTGTTGCAAGATTTGGGGCACACTATGAAATAAAGCTATGCTTTGGGAAGTATTAATAATGGTAGCAAATAGAAATGAGTTCGGGCTCAATTTTCTGAGCTCCCACCCGTCCGAGTCCAAACCATTTCGACAACTGTTGAAACTGAGCCCGATTTAAGGAAAAAGATTCTCTGACACATCATAAGACGTATATACAGATATCTACACAGCCAATCATTAATGTTATTCTTTTATTATTATTTGTAATCGTTTTTGGGAAATAGCATAATATTGTTATGACAGATGAACGAGCAATAACGAAACCGTGATGTGATGTTTCATACTGACGTTGGAGTGAACTACAGCGTGAGAAGTACATCACCAACTACTTCGAACGAACTTAACTTAAAAAAATGAAGAATAAGTTGTTGTAATTAAGAGGAATTGGCGTATGAAGGAAAATGTAATTTGACTTGTCTGCTCACGATGTTCTAAAGAAAAATATTTTTTATTTGGTGTGTGCCCGGATTATTAGTGCCGATTCTGTTAGTGGATGGTAAGAAAAAGAAGGATGCTTAGGACACTTAAGGATGTGGCTAAGGAGATATGTTAGTCGAACAAGCAGAGCTAATCTCAACTTTCCTGTAGGAAGAATTCATAGTTTGATGATTAGTTATATTTAGTTTGTTTAAGAATTGATAAGGTTATTCCTTATAGATTGCAGGTTTGTTCACAAATATGATTCTAACACTTATCGACTGTTTTAAAAAGCCTTATCTTATGCTTTGAGTAGAGATAGCAATAATTATAGTTAAAAAGCCTTATCTTATGCTTTGAGTAGAGATAGCAAGAATTATAGAGGACACATCTCTTTGTAGGAAGTAAAAATGTGATATGTTTTTCTAAAGGTTTATTTTGATACTGATAAAGATTTGTGTTGGTTGAATTTGGTTTCCATATAGGTACTTTTGTAATCATCATCATCATCATCATCATCATCATCATCATCATCATCATCATCATCATCATCATCATCAAGCAGCCATGGGCTACGGAGGTCCAACCAGACCGTGCAATTTAGTTCTCCAAGCAAGTCTATCCTGAGCTACATCTACTGCATCTGGCCACTGCACACCTATTCTAACAAGGTCCTGTTTGACATTGTCTGCCCACCGCATCCTAGGTCTCCCCTTCTTTCTGAGGCCCTTAGGCACACTGTTCATAACCCTATTGGCCAATCTATAATTATTCATACGGGCAACATGACCAAACCAACGGAGTCTCTCTCTGCACAATATGCTGCTTAAAGGAGGTTGCAAACTCCTTCGCCTAACCTCATCATTAGTTACAAAGTTGAACCACCTAATGCCAAAGATACTGCGTAAGCATCTGGAATCAAAAGCATCTAGTTTCCTGTTATCTTGTTTACAAAGTGTCCAAGTTTCACTACCATAACTAACCCTAGAAAAAACCAAACTATTATACAGTCTAATTTTAGTGTTTAGGTGTATACGCCTATTTCTCCACACTCTCCATAGATTCTTAAAAGTCCCGGCAGCAATCCCTATTCGTCTGTTAATCTCATGCCGCACATCACCATTATCTGTTACATAGCTCCCAAGATAATTAAACTGTGACACCTGCTCAAGACTGCAACCATTCAGATTAACTGAATCACAGCCTGCCTGACCAATTTTCATCACTTTAGTTTTCTCTCTGTTTGTAACCAAACCTACTCTACTACCAGTCTCATCAACAGCTCGAATGAAAGAGTTCATCTCATCAACATCATTTGCCAAAAGGGCTAAATCATCAGCATAATCTAAATCAGAAATTTTCGTATCTGCAGCCCATTTAAGGCCAAAATCTTTCCCTTGAAGTGAATTTCGCATAACATAAGCAATAACCAAACTAAAGAGAAAAGGAGACAAAATGCACCCTTGTCGAACACCAGAGGCAATGCTAAACCAGTTGCTATAAGCCTTACCAACTCTCACACACGACTCAGTGTTATTATAGAGAGCTTTCATTATGGTAACTAACTTGTCTGGTATACCATATGATCTCACAATCAACCACAAATTATGACGAACAACAGAGTCGAAAGCCTTTTTGAAATCAACAAAGCTAGCAACCAAAGGTTTCTGAAACTCTAAACATTTCTCAAGAATCTGCCTCAGTGAAAATATCTGATCCACACATCCCCTACCACTTCTGAATCCACATTGCTCATCACGCAATTGACTGTCAACCAGATTCTTAATTCTATTAAGCACAATCATGGAAAGAACTTTATCTGGAACAGAGAGTAGGCTGATACCCCTATAGTTATCACAAGAACTGCGATCACCTTTTCTGAAAATAGGGATAACAATAGCTCTGGTAAAATCCTTAGAAACCATGCCTTTATCATAAAAGATATTCAGAATTTCATTACATATAGTATAATTAAATAATAATATATATTACATATAATGTTGTAATATATACTTTTGTGATAAATTATATTTTTTTAGAATTATAATTGTTATATATTATTTTTGAACTCACGCTCAGTTTCCATCCTTTAAAATTCATAACAATATTTTAATCGTATTGGGAATGAAAAAAATATTAGAAACATTAGTATAAACTGAAAGTTTGTGGGTAAGATCATTATAAATGCATAGAGCTAGTCATTTATTAAAGATAGAGAATACTTAAAATTCATCAAAATTTTATGGTGCTTATTTTAAATTATATATTAAATTATAATATTTTAATTACGATTATCATTATTGTTTTAAATTATAATATTTGTAAACCAATGGCTGAATCGATATTTAGTAAATCGGATACATTCTTCAGATAATTGACTACATGACTCCTTATTATTGTATATATAAGTATTTTAAGTGCTTTATATTTGCTAATTCGACAATTTCTTATGTGCGTTAACAAAAAATGTGTTTCTGACCGTACTCATGCACTATTCTTTGGTATATGAATATACTGATGAAGCAAAGCACACTTCTCACCATAGCAGATCAATCGATGAGCAGGTGAATCATGAAGCTAATGATGAATCGTGAAGCAAATGAATCGTGTGAGCTGCAGTAATGTTATTATCTCATGGACGCCACGCAATTTATAGCAAAATTCCAATAACCCGAGACAATAGCTGATAATTCGGCATGCGCCAGATCTGAGGCAGTGGTGGAAATGATGGAGAGAGGGGTTGCAATAGGACGGAGTCCCACTAGTTCCGAAGATGAAAAAAAATAGATTACATCCTGTGTAACATACACCGTTCTAGACAAGTAGTTGAGGGGGCGGCGCCATTCCCAAGCATTGTTCAGTGTGTTACAAGAAATGCTATGACATCTTCAGAGTATCTTATGTTGGAGGTGGGGTGCGTGCTGGGTTGCGGTGTGAAGTGCAGTGTGGGAGTTGTAGAATTGATATACTTCGCATTACCCCTAATGCAAAAGGGACGGGTTGGCTCAGTCTATGCTCGTAATCTGCAGTTCCCAGGTTCGAATTCCAGCTGGTCAGTGTTGAGACTTTTCTCTGCAGTGGGTCAGTGTTGAGACTTTTCTCTGCAAAACTGCCTGCCCTGCAGGCATGTCAGTAGAAGGTACCGATGGGCTTGGAAAGGCCGCCGCCCATAGGATGGGACGTTAAGCTGTGGCCCTTGTGCTGGAGATCCCTACACGTTAAACAACACGTTGGATCCCAACATCTGTTCCAGTTGGACCCCAACAGCTGTTCCAGTCGATCCCCTCCCATAACCTTCTCTGAGCCTTCGGGGTCCCTGTGATCTGGTCATTTTGCCCATTGTGGGCAAAAAAGTGTTGCTCAGAGGTAAAACAACCAACCAACGAGCCCACTGTCAGTCCGCGGCTTTACGTGCTTTCGAAAGCCAAATTCATCACGTTTTATGTTCTTACTAGGTAAAGTTTTCAGTTTGTAGTTGCATCGCTCCTTGCTGCTTTCCCATTTGAAGACTTTTCCGTTCACAGAGCTTGTATTAAACTCGTCACGGAAATGAAATGGTTGATAAAAGGCATAGAGGAAGGCTCAGAAACCGATCACTCTGCCAAACAAATGGCAGATTTCCCATACCTGAAACGACATTCGAGGTTCTTCTCCATTTTCTATGATATTTAGGGCTTTGAATTTTCAATGTAAACGTTGAAGAGCATGGTAGTAATAAATATTAAATATTCAATAAGTGAATAAAGCTTTTTTTTATATGTACTATAGTGTGCCATGTCATAAGTCGTGTGCGGTATTATAAGTTGCACTCCACACTAATCTACTGCTTTTGATCATTTCTCGACATCTCTACATTATTGTTGAGTACGATAAAATGCTATTCTTCGAGAGAAGGATACTTAAATTACTACTGCCAAAGTTATTTTAATAATGTATAGCATGGAAAAACTAAATAAAATCGTATTTGGCTATTTCTAGGAGTATCATCCAATAATTCGGAATATTGAATAATAGATGGCCCAGTGATTTCGGATTATCAGAATTTAAAGTTTATTATTTTCGGATTATCAGAATTTAAATTATATACTGTGTGTGCGATGTAAATTTTGATCAACAGAGACGAAAAAAACTTTGATTTTATGCACCCCGATTATGTATGGATGGCAACCATCAGCCGTGTTTCAAACTAGGTTGATCTGCTTTTGCTCATTTAAAGTCATAATCAACTTTTAAATTTGTTGAAAACTGTTTCTGCTCCACCCAAATCACGCTCATTGTAAGGCAATAATAGTAAACTGCTTACAAGGGGATTCCAGCTCTTTACCACAACCCTCAATTAATAATGAATAGGGAGAACATGATAACTCTGCGCCACAACCCTTTACTAGTAATAGGATTCAGAATCAGAATAACGTTTCCCCGTTTAGTGTACAGTATTGTTTATTTCAACGTTTTATTGCTATTATTATATTGATATATGTAGATACATGTATTAGTCGATTTAATGGTGTTCCTAATGCACTGAATGGTTATTAAGACACTAGAAACCAACCGGTGCTTTTGGTAACTCTTGATTTTTAGTCCGTCACTTAGACCCTTATTTGACCTTAAATGCTACGGTGGATTTGAAAATATTTTTCATTTTTGAATTCTACATGTCTCAAATGGGCCTATTCACCTTTAGTAGACTCTCTCTCATTTGTTCTCTGCTCAACCGGCCTCCACTTTAATTAGTCGTTCCAAGAAGCGGAAGCAAGTCGTCGCTTGTTTTGTTTATTAGCTTCAGTTCCAAGAAGCGGAAGCAAGTCGCCATGTGTTTTATTTATAGTACAGTACATATTTGCTACAATTTACAATGTACTGTGCATATACAAGGAGTGTGTGTTCTGATTCATTAATTATTGTGTGGTACAAAATGAGTGGGTGCAAACGTAAGAGTAATGTCGTTACGATGGAGATGAAATTAAAAAGCGTTGGGACGTATTGACAAAGGTGATCCAGTAAAACATATTTGTGATGAACTAGGTGTTGGTAAAAGCACCGAAAATGACTGGAGAAGGAATAGAAAACCTTTACAAGATTTTTGCACTCAAGTCGAGTCAGGAAAAACGCTTTCTTCTCTTTTCATCTTAAAAAGCCGAAAATGAAATTGTCGATGATGCATTTTGGTTATGGTTCATGTGAGAGCGTCGAAAAGGAACGCCAATCAGTGGGCCAATCATGAAGAAAAAACATTAATCTTTCATTTTAAAATCGATAATGGGGGAGATTTTTCAGCAATCAAGGGATGGCTTTCTCGTTGGAAAAAACGGCATGGTGTTCATTACCTTGGTGTTTGTGGTGAGAAATTATCAGCTGATCCCTTAGCAGCAAAGGAATTTTCAGAAAAACTTTTAGTGCTTATTGAAGAACAATGCCTATGTGCAGAACAAATCATCAATGTAGATGAAACTGGGTTAAATTTTAAACTTCTTCCAACGAAAACGTTTGTGAAAGCGCAAGAAACCTTACAATCAGGATTAAAAAAGCAAACAAAGAAAGAATCACTGTGGATGTGTGTACAAATGCTGCAAGTATGCACAGACTTCCTCTTTTTGGTAATTGGGAAATAAGAAAACCCCCGAGCACTAAATCATTTAAATTTAGCTGCTCTGCCAGTTTACTATAAAGCTCAAAACTCTGCTTTGATAGACTCGTATTTGTTTAAAGAGTGGTTCTTTACAGAATTTATTCCAAAATAAAAAACCGCTTGACAAGTCTTAAAATGGCTCTAAAGGCCCTACTCATTATCGACAATACCCCAACACACCCAAGCAAACTCATTTCTGACAACATAAAAGCTATGTTTTTGCCACCTAATGTAACATCTTTGTGCAACCAATGGATCAAGGTGTGCTTGTAAGTTTAAAAAGGCGATACAGGAGAAAGTTTCTTTAAGAAATTCTACAGCGAACCAAAAATGACGGAAGAGTACTTTTAAATGCTTTGAAAACAATAAATATCAAGGATGTGATCTACACGTTGGCAAGAGCTTTTGAAGAAATGCCTCGTACAAATGTTTGTGAAGTCATGGAGAAAACTTTGGTCCGAAGTTGAAAACTGTGTAGAAAGTACCGAAGGCGACAACACAAAAGTATCGAATGAGCCTGCGCCTGCCGAAGATATGACGGATAATGACAATATTTCGTTGCTTAATGATTTTAAACTGCTGCCTGTATATGACACACTTGAAGAAGGTACATTGAAAAACGGTTAAAAAGTAATGAACAGTTGGAAAATGAAACACTGAATGATGACGAAATTATCCATGAGGTCTGCCAAGAAGGAGACGGAGAAGAAGCGGCGAATGAAGTGTAAGAGGAAGAAGAAAAAGAAGGGAAAGTTAGCCATACTGAAGGAAAAGAAACTTTGGATGTTGCAGCAATATACATTGAAAAACAACAGGCCTCATCTGCGATTGATGTGATGTTTATTTAAAAAAATGGCAAAACTTTGCAGGTAAAAAGATGTTAAGTTCAAAGTGACAAAAGAAAATCACGGACTTTTTTAAGTGAGTGTGAGTAAATTGTTAATATTGTACAACAAATTATTAATTAAAATACAATACCTTTTTGTCATTTGCAGTTTTTATTTATTTTCTGACACAATTTTCGGATTAACCGGCCTTCCGTTCATCCGGCCAGGGGCCCTGTCCCATAACGGCCGGATAAGAGGGAGTCTGCTATATTTTAGATCTCCACCACTGATATATCGAAATTCGGACTTTGATATCACATTCAAAATTTCAAAATATTTTTGAGATTACGACGGATAATACCATCATCCACCACGTTTTAGGTATCTAGCATATAAATTTGACCTGTGATCTCGAACGACCCTCCGGATCCGACATTTTGCAACATGTCCAACATCTACAACCTGAACACCCGAAGGCACCAATTTTCACATTTCTAGCACTCGTATATCAAGGTTTGACTTCTATTTGACTTCTGTTTGACCTTGAAGCTTTTGATGAATATGATAAAATACTATTCTTAGAGAGGAGGATACTTAGATTATTATTCCCATAATTATTTTTAATACTGTTTAGCATGAAAAGATTTCAAATAAAATCGTCTTGGGCTATTTCTAAGAGTATCTCCAATAGTTCGGAATATCGAGTAATAGATAGCCCAGTGGTGCCGGTTTATCAGAATATAAAGTAATATATATTGTATGTGCGCTGTGAATCCTCTTTTGTTTACGAAGCTGTAAGGTCTCTATACGCTGTAAGACTTGAAGTCTTTCAAGGTCAAATTTCGGATTGTTTCCGAGATTAATGACCCGAATTATCTCTAAGTGTAAATTTTCAGAGCCTTGCCATTTCTGCATCATAGTTGTAATTTGCGTGATCCCCTGTCAATCAGTGTCAATCACTGAAAATCATCTATATACTATATATTAGTGGCCTTAAAGGACACGCTTTCCTCTCGATTATTCTGTTAAATCGAAGTTTCGCTGTATATAAGATCAGCACAGTATGCCTCGTAAATTGCATACTACCCTGATAAGGTATGCAATATATAAGGTATATCCCTGATAAGGTATGCATTTTTTCTGGCGACTTCTCGCCTTCTCTTTTCTTGAGTTTTCTTTCTGGTAATGTCTCACCTTCCTCACAGGCTTTCTCTGTGGCGTAGTGTACTAATAGGTTCTTATCAGACCTTTTTGGCAAGTAGTTGCTTGATGTCTAACTCATGTATTTACTTTCCTAGGTTGTTCTATGTTTGCTTGAATCATAATTACTTCCTATTTTAACGCAACGTGATGGTAGTTTCTGCAAGAAATACAGAAGAATGAGCCTAATTTTTACTCTTTCTAATTTTGAAACGAAGTATTAATTTGACTTATTCGCATAATTGAAGAAACTGTTTGATAGTAAAGTTCGGTTCGTTTTACTATGTGGCTTTTTTCAATCGATATTCATGAAATCAGCTAAAATAATATTAGCTGATTAATCTAACATTCTAAAGTGCTACGTTTATTGAGAACCTGGTGGAATTACTTTCGTTATTTACTAGCAAACATCTTTGCCATAATTGAGTTTTGCATGCATTTCTTATTGTAAAACATTGGCAAAACTGCGATAAAATATATTCGTTTTTTACAATACATAAAGGCAATGCTTCATTAAAAGATCGTCTATTAATCGGACCCAAAACTGTATTACTGTTAATGTTCGCCACTGTGCAGTGCAAAATGTTTGAGAATAACTTGTCGAGATGAATTTTCATGAATATTTAATGTTCTGGCTTTTCCTTGAAAGAGTTCATCATGGTTTATAAACAGAAGCTTTAAAACGACTGTTATGAATAAGATGGAAGTGAGTAATGTTAATAAAGGGAAAAAATACTTGCAGAAGCAATTTTCTGTAGTTATAAGTTTATCTTTTACGTAGTAATCAAAGTATGGGGAAAGAAAAGCAGTGGTGTTCTCTTACGTCATTCATTTTCGTAGAATGGAAATAATGATAACCGATATTTATTTACTGCTTATAGTAATTTAAGTCGATGTTAAAGAGCAGGATTATTTTTGATCAGTTCTACTTATTCTCTTAGTATGTATGCTTGCATAACATTTGATTTAGTTTCCTAAAAAGTCAAGTTGTCAGAATGTTGTCAAATGCAAAATTTTGAAAGGATGTATTAAATCTGAAACGGAATCGGAACAGACTGCAGTTTTACTCTCCACATGAACCAAAAACGAAACCGGAACAGACGGTAATTTTGCTACACACGAACACGAAATGGAACCGGAGCAGAGTATAATTTTACTATACACGAACCCAAAATGGAATCGGAATATACAGTAACTTTGCTATCCACATGAACTCTGATGGAAACTAGAACAGACTCTAATTTTACTCTCCACAAGAACCCGAATCAGAACCGGAACATACTCTAATTTTAGTCATCACAGGAAACCCAAAAAGACGTGAGCAAAATGTAAATTATGTACCCCTTGAACGTAATGTGTTTTTTTTTTCGTTTTCGAAAAAGATTTCCTCTTTGTCGAAAATTTCTGTCTGCCCATCTGTATCCATTCAATGTTTTAGTCTTTAGAGATAAATTGAAAATTATTTTTGGTTGGATAGGTATTGATTATATATTACAGTTTGCACTTTTCGAATCTCCCAAAAGTTTAAATTTCGTCTTGTAACAATGGAAAATTTTGAAAAAAAGCAAATATTTAAGCGGATATTAAAAATGACGTAGTTATACCAGAAATTCCACATTTTTGTGCCGGAATGTGAAGGTAATAAGTATCCATTGGTAACAATGAGTCGACACCTTGGGTCCAGGTGTGGAGGAAATGCAACCTTTTTGTCTTAAGAGGTAATTATTTGTTTTTAGAGATAAACAAAAACGTCTTTTCAGGTTGAATAGGTATTGATCAAATATTACGATTCGTACTTTTTGAATCTCCCAAAAGCTACATTGGGCCATCTAACGATGGAAAAAAAATCGAAAATTGCGATATTTCGAATGAATATTGTTAAGGATGCATTTATGTTAGAAATCTGAAATTTTGATATTGAAATGTTAAAGTTTCTATTACCAACAATGTGTTGTCCCCTTACGCTCAGAGTGGATGGGAAACGCAACTGTTTTGTTTTAAGAAATATTTGGGAAACTATTTTTGAGGTGAATTGCTAATAATGAAATATTAAACTCAGATTTTTCAAATCTCTAGGTAATTTTAATTTACACTGTTAGAGGTCACTAAATACGGTAAGCGCGAAATTTTTAACAAATATTGCAAGTGGTTTATTTATGGTAGAAATTTGAAACTTCGGTGGTAAAGTATTAAGAAATATTCAACTGGCAGCAACAATTGACCCTCTTTTCTCAGAGGGGTATGAGAAAAGCAACCTTTTTATTTTAAGTAATAAAAAACAAATATATTCTATGTTCTTTACGTACTAATAAAATACTAGTATTGACATTTTTCCCATTCGAATTAATACTTTAAGAAAAATGAAAAAAATTAGGTAAACGAAAAGCTTCATTCTCGTCGAAACGAGATTCCCATATTCGCTTAGTCGGCAATATGCATTCTTCTAGTTTCATTCTAAAAGAAATTCGATTGGTTGAAGAACCTAACGGAAACAAATATATACTTTCGACTGTATTACGAATACTGATCAGTAATTTTCGAACTTTTTTAAAACTTTGGCCTATTTTTGTAAAAATATATGCAAAATGATCAATACGATAAATTTTACATATTTTTTTTAAAGATGAAAACTACGGATTTTGTTTATGAAATGATGGGCAACATTTTATATAAAAACTATTATGAGTCTCGATTAGAATGAGAATCAGAGTGTGAATCATTATTTCATTCCACCCAATTTGATATTTTGTGGGATAAAAGAACTCTTCACTCTTGGTTGAGATATGATAAGTATAAACTGGAAAAATTAAAACATATCTTTTGAGCTAAGTAACCAATCGAAATCAAATCGAAATATGTTAGTATGTTTAACAAGTGTAGATTGATTGAGTAATTTTTAATTACACTTCTTATAGGGTCCAAGTCACGAAAAAAAAAAACACTTGCAATTTGCTTTATCAAAATTCAGAAAAAACTGGATATAATATTTTCATCGGAAATGCATATAAATATAAATGAAGATATGGAAAACCAAACTATATCCTCTGCTAGAGACATCTTTGGGACTTAGGGTCTGATATACAATTATGCATGAGTACATTTACCTACAAGTTTGATATATTTAATGAAAATTGTCTTATTTAATTTGACATTAAATTAATGAAAAACACCAAAGAATTCCTAACATCGTCCATCATTATATCCAAAAAAACGGAGAAATTGTTAACTAAATATTTAATAGTGACTGATTTCGTTTATATTGAACACTAGGAAATTGTAATAATTACGTCAGGAAACCAAAATATTTCAGGGAAAACTGTGTCTGCCAAGAGATGTACTATGGATAAATATTTTATGAGATTGTGTATTTGTGTCCCACTCTTTTCAAAACTCAAAGAAATTTTCAGTTAATAAAATATGTAAGATTGATATTTTGAACTTGTATATTAAACAAGATCTGAAATATTCTGAATTCAACCTCATTAAACTAATGTTCGTTACACCTGAAATTTGAATAGCAGAATTTGAAACACTAGAATTTTATTTTTTACCAAAGTAAACAAGAAAGAAAACGTTCAATTGATTGAAATATTAATTACGTAAGGAGTATTAACTCAGTGAGTTTTATTTTACTTTTGTAGATTCTCCTACATTTAAATCATTTGTTATTTCTGCTGTCTATTTATGTAATTTTTAAGTAAAAAATGTATGTAAGATGTTTTGTTATTCACAATACAACAAAATACTTTATATACAAAAGAAATTGATAAACTGTGATATTAAATATTTTTCAGATTGCATAGCAAAACAAGAAACACGTTGTATATATCCTGTATATCATAGAAAACCTTGATTTTATGTAAAACTGTATAAACTGTCATAATTGTTATTAGTATACAGCACTTTCTCGTTTTTTCATTTACAATGTTAGTAAAAATAAATATAAATATCCATAGAGTAAAACATTCGTGTTTGGTGGAAATTACGCAACATCTCTCGCTACATCTTAATTCATCTTTGTGAAACTGGCTGTCAGGACAGGATTGTGTCGTTTAACCTTTGAGCCAACAGCCAACTGGTAAAGGGGCGCTGAGCACTGTAGCATCCCTGGCCCTTAGCGTCGCGGTTCCCTGAGACCTCATAGAAACATGATTTTTTTATAATAATAATAATAATTGTTATTTCACAGAAATTCCACAGAATTGGAAAAAAAAACTATTATAAGTTTCACCTACGACCTCTCAAAATAACAAATATTGAAATCTTGAAAATGAGACCGAATTATTTATCGCAGTCCGTGCAACTCTGCTACAGTTGTCTACTTGGAAAAAAGTGGCGTCCTCCGCTGCTCTAGGCTGCAGTTTTGCGCACATTATGAACTAAATAGTGAGGTCACAAGAACTCCAGTGGCTAAGAGAAGGAGGTCTCTTAGGAGACAGACAATATCATTCCGTCAAACACACCCAGGATGTTCTTTAGGGTGCACAGGTTATGGTTCTCCTGCACACGAAGCTACGACAAAGGCACATATGAGACAGTGGGTTTTCCAAACCTATTGCAGAGGTACTTATCTCAAAAAAGTCTCAACGGTGTAGAAGGTGAGACCTTTTTCAGTTGAGACTCGTACTTGGCAGCTGTAGATTACAAGCCTGGAGCATTTCCAATTGAACCCCCAGCTCCGGTTAGGACAGGCTTTTTCTGCCTAGTTATACATCTTGCTTGGCAATTCATTTATATTTCGTGTTTTAAATATGACTTTAAGTTGGCTGTTAGTTATTGTGCTACTGAATATCATATTAGGTGCAATAAAGTAAAAATAATGAATCAGAGAGTGGTTTAAATTTGTGCAGAGGCTCTCAGAAAGTGACAAGCTGAGTAAAGGCACCGGTTTCACCGCATGAATAAAAACTTATTTATTTTTATATTATGATTTATTATATCCCTATGATTGTAAGAAATTGCTTACTTCTTTCAACCTTTAGAGTTGTGTTTTGTTGCAAAATAAGCTAAATATTGGCAGTGCCTTAGGAAAGAGTACCAGATGACCCGTTATACAGCTATTAGCGATAGATGGCAGAACGCAATAAAGCTCATATAGCTTACATCTTAATCTGCTTATGGCCTTACGTGCGCTGGGAATACGGCTTAACCTTTCACTAGGCCTTTGGCAGAAAATCATTGTATCCTTTCACAAGACTGTCACAACACGAACAAAAGAGGACTAGATCTATCTCACCTTCAATGAAGTAAGGATTCATACTAAAAACGTAAAATTGCAAGTCTGGAATGCCACCAACTGTGTCATTCATCTGTAAGGGAAATCAAAAAAATTAAATAACGAATCAATACAAATACAAAATTTAAAATTATATCGCTGCAATTTGAATATTTTAATTAAAATTATCGACTTGATAATTTATCATATAATAATTTTAATCGTTGATTTTTGTGTTTTCCTGAATAGACTGAAAGTTAGCGTAAGTTGAGCTAAATAAATCGGTTTTGTTGCAAAACAATATGTGGCTGCTTTGCTTTTGAACAACTCGTCTTGTAAAGCTGTATTTAAACATGGTAATTGTTCGAAGCAAAAGTTTGGATGTGACGGAATGACTCATTAAAAATACACCGAATATGTGAAAAATACAGATTAGTATTTGATTCTGCAATGTCGAGAAATTGCTCGGGATTTCCAATTTTTTAAAAAAGGTTTTATACAATGTAGTAATAATCTCCTAAAAATTTAATTTTGGTTACTGCTTTGATAATGCTTCCTTCAACGAATATTTATTTTCGTTGAAAAATTGTATCTGTTACAATTGAACAAAATAAAGCATATTTCGTTTTTGCTAGTTTAAAATAAAAATTCCCTCAATCAACTGCTTTCCACAGAGGTCTGGCAGGAGACTCTCAGTTTAATATATAATAATACTAGAAGATCTGTGAAGAAAGGGTGGGAAATTCTCTAGGTGAGAAATTTCATGATATTATAAAAAAATTGAATTTTTCCCAATCCTTTTAATTACGAATTCGTTTTTGTTTCTCTGAAATGATACATACTATCAGAAAATATCTTTGCTCGCAGTATTGGCATACATTAGTATTTAATCAGCACTTTTTAGGGTCTTACTCTATTTGTGCAGTTTTTCCTTGCTAGGTTCTTTTTTATCAACTATGCTTCATTGGTTTGAAGTACTTTCGCTAATCACTTCAGGAAATCATTTTTTTTTCACTTAACTGGTAAAGATGTGATTATTTCGTTTCATAGCATGAGGGTTGCCATTTTTTCCTTCATCCAACGTGAGTTGAGATGAAAAAAACCTCATGACATCTGAACGCCTTTAAAACGTCAAAGATAATGGGGATTAAGTTTCTTTCAAAGGAATTTCCATGAAAAACTGTCACGCATAGTGAATAAAATGTGGTTCATTGCAACCTTTAGTTTACTACTTCGCTCTTTTTAATAAATTCTGTTAAACATGTCATTACAAAAAGAAGTGTAAATGAAAAGAGAGAAAAAATGTAAGTAAGAGATGTTAAATTCAATTACAGTGATATTTGAATGTCTCACTGAAAAAGCTAAATTTTTGTGTTTGACTGTAAAAATAATATCCCTCTGCGAACACTGCATGTACTGCTTCCTCGATCGATATATGACAGCATGGGCACCTCCTGATTGAAGAATTCTCTTCATAGTCATGGTTGTTTCAGGAGTTAGTAGCAGAATAACTGAGATTTTATCAGGAGGCTGTGAATTCGCACTGTACCTACACCAAAACTAAATTTTCAGCTATCCTTTATCATGTTCATTCATTTTCATCATTCTCATTACTACACAGTGCTTGATCTAAGAATTTCCCCACACCACAGCTACTATAATATAGGGAGATACAAACTCCAGCTATTTAACCAATTTATCCTGCTCGAGTGAAAATTGGATGATATAAAATATTATTTTAATCTGAATAAAATGAAATAAATTATATTTTAATAAGACAAAACAACAAAATACCAAAACTTGTTTAACATTACACAACTAGCTAAGTCGTCATTGAAGCCGAATATTCGGCAGCTCATTTCTGGGATACAGTCCTATTCCTTCACATAATGACTGGCTTCAACAAGGCAACTTCAGTTTCGACATTAAATATACTTTATGTTAATATTTAATATTTTCCCTATTATTTTTTACTTATTAATATGATAAATAAAGTTAACAGGTTTTTGTATCCTTTTTATTGCACACTCGTCCTCCCCTCCCACACCAAACATATTTTTCTGTTTGGCCCAATGCCCAAAATGCTTATGCACCCTTCCCTTAGACCAGGGGTGGGCAAATAGCGGCCCGCTAAGAGTTTTTTGTGGCCCGCCAAGACAGTCAGAAAAATCCGCCTTGAACCGAGATTTCCTTCCCGTGCGCTACCGAAAATTCGTCTCGTATTTTCCACTAGGACGGCCACGTCAATACGCATGCACAGTGTAGATACGAAAACAATTGCCCACCCCTGCCTTAGACCATATCCTAAACACAACCTCAAGTGCTTTCTTCAGATTGTAGCTCTCATGATCATCATGATTTAAGTATATATTTTTCCATTACCAACACTCCATAAGAATTCATGATTTTAGCATTTTGTTATGCTATATGTTAGATAATTCAATACAGAAAAATATATTATCTTTCCATTGCTGATCATATTTTACATAATATCGTTTTTATTATTATTATATATTTTTTCTGCACAAGGATACAATACTTTTGACAACCGCACAAACTTCTAATTCGCACTGAAAAAAATATTTTTCTACTTTACATTATATATCCGATTCCAGGTTATCATTAATCCTGAACTAAAAGCACTTCCTACGTGTTTAGTACCTACCATTTTGGCAGTGGAAAAGTTTGAAGAAACACTACTAAAAAGAAAGAGTGATTATTCACGTTGGGATTCTGATGAATCTATAGAATACCAATTTGCACTAAAACGGTGATTTTCTGTGGTAAAGATCTGTTTGCGAAATTCCGTTTCCTTCAAATGATATATGGCATAACAAGAAAATATTGCCTTACCAAAAGCATTCCTATAGAAACATTTATGTAAGTCGATGTGGAGGCATATGATGTCATCAAGTACGAACATTCAGAAGCTTTGTATGTAAAACAGATATTCTAAATTATGAAAACTAAGTTGAATAACACGAAATATTCTGTGAATCAATTAGTAAAAAAGGGCCGGCATTACCAAAATGTTGCTGTTATCATATAATTGCGTAAAGGAAAATAATGAAAGTATTAATAACAAGCATCAGCTAATTAACTCTTAAACGAGTCTAACAGGTCTCTTCATTAATCCTGTTAGAAAACGATCTAAATGCAATACAAAAAGGTGCAGGAAACCACAGTTTTATATATATATATTGTAGGATTCATAGGAAAAGAAAGAAATAGCGGAAATAAGATATTATATTTCTGCACGCAGTACACAAAATTCTGATATTTTTTAGTGTTTACTGCCAAAGGAAGTTCTTTTTCAGTTTATATAAAAAAACAACATATTCATATATATATATAATATATTTGGACGAAAATAGGCATTTAATATCATCATCATCATCAAGCAGCCATGGGCAACGGAGGTCCAACCAGACTGTGCAATTTAGTTCTCCAAGCAAGTCTGAACTGAACTACATCTGCTGTATCTGTCCACTGCACACCAATTCTATTAAGGTCCTATATGACATTGTCTGCTCACCGCATCCTAGGTCTCTCCTTCTTTCTGAAGCCTTTAGGCACACTGTTCATAACCCTATCCGCCAATCTACAATTATCCATACGGGAAACATGGCCAAACCAACGGAGTCTCCTTTTGCAAAATATGCTGCTTAAAGGAGGTTGCAAACTCCTTTGCCTAACCTCATCATTAGTTACAAAGTTCAACCACCTAATACCCAAGATACTGCGTAAGCATCTAGAATCAAAAACATCTAGTTGCCTGTTATCTTCTTTTACAAAGTGTCCAAGTGTCACTACCATAACTAACCCTAGAAAGAACCAAACTATTATACAGCCTAATTTTAGTCTTTAGGTGTATACGCCTATTTCTCCACACTCCTCCATAGATTCTTAAAAGTCCCGGCAGCAATCTCTATTCGTCTGTTAATCTCATGCCGCACATCACCATTATCTGTTACATAGCTCCCAAGATAATTAAACTGTGACACCTGATCAAGACTGCAACCATTCAGATTAACTGAATCAGAGCTTGCTTGACCAATTTTCATCACTTTAGTTTTATCTCTGTTTATAACCAAACCTACTCTACTATCAGTCTCATCAACAGCTCGAATGAAAGAGTTCATCTCATCGTCATCATTTGCCAACAGGTCTAAATCATCAGCATAATCTAAATCAGAAATGTTAGTATCTCCAGTCCATTTAAGGCCAAGATCTTTCCTTTGAAGTGAATTTCGCATAACGTAATCAGTAACCAAGCTAAAGAGAAAAGGAGGCAAAATGAACCCTTGTCGAACACCAGACGTAATGCTAAACCAATTGCTACAAGCCTTACCAACTCTCACACACGACTCAGTGTTATTATAGAAAGCTTTCATTATGTTAACTAACTTGTCTGGTATACCATAAGATCTCACAATCAACCACAAATTATGACGATCAACAGAGTCGAAAGCCTTTTTGAAATCAACAACGCTAGCAACCAAAGGTTTCTGAAACTCTAAATATTTCTCAAAATATGCCTGAGTGAAAATATCTGATCAACACATCCCCTACCACTTCTGAATCCATATTGCTCATCACGCAATTGACTGTCAACCAGATTCATAATTCTATTAAGCACAATCATGGAAAGAACGTTCCATGGAACAGAGAGTAGGCTGATACCCCTATAGTTATCACAAGAACTGCGATCACCTTTTTTGAAAATAGGGATAACAATAGCTCTGGTAAAATCCTTAGGAACCATGCCTTTATCACAAAAGATATTCAGAATTTCAGTCATCCAAGTGGTAACGGAAACATTCCCAGCTCTAAGCATTTCCGTAGTAATTTCATCTACCCCTGGGGATTTATGAAGTTTAAGTTTAGAAATAGCCAAACTAACTTCAGATTGTGTTATAGGGCCAACATTAAAGCCACCAATGCATCTATCATCATTGCAAACAATGGGAATAGAACTAACCGCATTGTTTAGAACATCACTGAAATGCGCAGCCCACCTAGCCATGACAGAATCCTCACCTTCTATAACCTTACCTTGTTTAGCCTTCAATCTCTGTATACCTGTTCGTTTTCTACCACATAAAACATTAATTATCTGGTACAGCTCTCTGTTATTGTGCTGCCTACCAGCTTCCTCAGGTTTCTCAGCCAAGCCATCAAGCCAAAGTTTCTTATCAGTTGCTAACTGATCCTTTACACCTTTATTAAGCTCTCTGTAATGCGTTCTATTAGGACTAGTAGGGTATTGATTAAGGACATTCCTGCAGTTCTTTCTTTCCGAAATAAGCTCAAGTGCCTTATCACTCAGATAATTCTGTCTCTTCTGCTCCTTTTTTCCTAAAAGAGTACTGTTAGTGTACAAAAAAGCCTATTTAAAATGATCCCATTCTTCCTCAACTTCAGTAGTAAATTCTTCCTCAACTTCAGTAGTAAATTCTTCCTCAACTTCAGTAGTTTCAGTATACCATGACTGTCATAATGACTAAGTAACCTCTCATGGTCAGCTTTGGCAATAACTGGGTCTTTCAGAGCTTCAGTATCAAAAGTAAATTTTTTAACCCTGGAGCAACACTTTTAAGTTTAAGTTGCAAGACACTTTTAACAAGGTAATGGTCAGATCCAATTTCAGCTCCCCTATATGACCTGGTATTCCTAACAGAACTAGCCCATTTGCTGTTAATTAATATATAATCAATCATATTCTTATGCAGCCCATCGGGTGAAACCCATGTGTACTTATGTATGTCGCGGTTTCTGTAATAAGTGTTAGTTATTCTGAAACCATTGAGTTTACTTACTTGTAGGAGACGTTGTCCATTGCCATTACAGCTACCAATACCAAAATGGCCTGTTACTCCTCCTCAAAAGTCAGAGTCAATACCATCTTTGGCATTGAAGTCACCTAGAATGAGGGTAATATCACTTTTCCTGACAGAATTCAAAATATCCTGAAGTTGTCGATAAAACCTATCCTTCTCATCCTCATCGGCATCCTCAGTGGGGGCATAACAGCAGATAACATTCAAGTCTTTAACGCTTGTCTGAAATTTTGCTGTTAGAAACCTTTCATTAATGCATTCATATCCTAGAAGAGCATCACCAAGGCATAGTGTTTGCTGAGAAGCAGACCCACACATTGGTGATGTTTATTGTCTCCCTGAAAAGAGAAATTTAAGATTATTTTTAAGAATCTGACCTTTATCTGTCCATCTGGTCTCTTGCAAGCCGAACATATCTAAATTATAATGGTGGAATTCTTGTGTGAGGACATCAAGAGAAAAAGCTCTGTGCAGAATCCTCACATTCCAACTACCTATGGAGAGAAAATGGTTAGTGGGATGTTTAAAGAAACTATATTTATTGAGAGAGGGAATGCCGACAATATCAAACAGCCCCCTAATCGCAGACATGGGTCAAAGACCCGTTCCCCCACCAATAAAGGCTGAAGGCATCTACACTGGAATATTTCCTCTAATGTAGAATTTGACGATGTCAGTAGAAGCAAAGAGTTTAGGTGTCTGCGATGACCTCTGGTCAATATTATCCACCAGCTGATAAACATATCCTGTTTATCAGCTATCTGTAAATCTATTTACTTGGGGCTGTCAACCCACAAACAAAGAGAAAACACAGCGGAAGATTTTCCCTCTACAAAAGCCCACCAGTGCTGCAAAATCAAGATCCATAATCAAGCTCAGAGCCATAATTTCTTTCAGGTTGGTATATATGGTCAGCACCAGGACCCTGTGTGGTTGACCACTACTCAGCAGGGTAGAAAAAAAACGAACAGTAGCCACAGATGTCCTGATCAGTAGGCCACACTAATGTGGTATCCCTCCACATCCGTTCACTTCCACAAGAGAGTATCTCTTTTGAAAGGTACTAACCGTCTACACCACGAGAAGGTGGGGTCGGACATTAGGTGCTAGGCCTGGCCGGTTCTATGCATCATCACAGGGGATTGGTGCATAGCTCTCCTTCCAGTGACTACCTAACTACCATTTATAGACCTAGTCACCTTTAATATGCTTTGAATTAAATATAAATTTTTGATGTCAGATTTCGAATTAGAGAAATTATACCCTGATATGTTGTGAGCATTCTGAGGGTTATGCTGTGAGTGGGAATTGACAGGTTATTTTTTTAAAAGCCAAACGTAAAAATCAGTTTATAACTAGAAGTCTAACATATTGCCTTTGGCGAATATGGAATGCTCGGTTTGAAATATAATGAAGTCCCATTTTCTACTTTAAGCACGTTCTAACAGTGTAATTCGAACTAATGGATGATTGAGAAATTGCAAATAGTAATATTTAATTAGTTCCTATAAAATGGAAAACAATTATTTACCTTTTAAAATGAAAATGTTGGGATTTACCCATTACTCTGGGATTAAGGGTCACAATCGTTGCTGTCATTGTAAACCTCTTTAACATTGACATTCCACCACCAAAATTTTAATTTGTACCAAAAGCAGATCCTTAGCAATGCTCTTTAATATGATTGTTTAAAGAGAAGAAATGTTTCACAGTTACAGGGCACTATTAAAAATGGAATGGGGATTCTAATATTTCGTTATTACACATGTGGAAGAAAAATATTTTTTTTTGTCATTTATCTCTAAACGCGAAAACAGTTGAATGTCTAGAGAATGATAACAGACAAAGAAAAAACAACAGCTCTTGATTAAACGAAGTAAAAAAAGTGATTTCTGTGTACTTTGTAAAATATAGGTATATAACATATAAACCCCAGTGCCTATGTAGTAGCATGTGTTTGAATTGTAGCTAGGTAATAATTCAAAATTTGTGAATTGTGACAGGGATACCAGACGTCCTGGAATCTGTGAAACGGTTGCGCAGAACATCAAGTTTTCTCGCATCCCTGCAATCTTCAAATGTCCCAAGAAATTCATTCTTATTGAGTCGGTATTATGTCTTATATAATGAGCTTAAAAATCTGTGTTAAAAATCTGTTCTTTTACTACAGATATCGCCAATTTTCAACCTAATACCAGTGTATATTAATGAAAAAAATTACATAGTTTTTTTTTTTTAACAATCTTTGCTAAGACTGTCATGATACAAAAAAAACATTCAGAGTTGCTGTATACCTGCAAAGCTAAAATCTTATCTGCCGGAGACAAAGTTAAATATTTTTATATTTTTTCTACTTATTGGATTACATTTATAGGCAGCTGTGTAGCAAAAATCAAATTTCACGAACATATTAACTTTTCCCATTGAAAGAAAGGTGACTTTTTTAATGATTATTTCTATATTTTAGAGTTTTAGTTCAGTTAAATAGAAAAGTTTTTCGACTTAGTTTTTATTTTGCTACATGACATTAGAGGTAATAATTTACTCGATAAGAGATTAAAAATGTATGCGACACTCTAATAGCTCAAAGGTTTACCAAAATTGTTCATGAATGATCGTAATTAGCATTCCTATATATATATAATTTTTTGTCTAGATACTCTCTTGTGGAAGTGAACGGAAGTGGAGGGCTGCCAGATTAATTTAGCCTACTGATCTGGAAAACTATGGCTACTTTTCTTTTTTTTCTACCCTGCTGAGGAGTGGTCAATCACACAGGGTCCTGGTGTTTACCATATAAACCTGCTGGACTGGACTGAATTATGGCTCTGAGCTTGATTATGGATCCAGAATTTGCTGCACTGGTGGGTTACTGTTAAGGGAAAATCTTCCGCTGTTTTCTGTTTGTTTGTGGGTTGACTGCCCCAAGTGAATAGATTCACAGTATATGTTTATCAGCTGGTGGATAATCCTGAGCAGAGGTCATCGCAGGCACCTAAACACTTTTCTTCTAATGGCATCGTCAAATTCTACATTGGAGGAAGTCTTCCAGTGTATATGGCTTCAGCCTTTATTGGTGGGGGGAACTGGTCTTTTCCCCATGTCTGCGACTACGGGGCTGTTTGATATTGTCGGCATTCCCTCTCTCAATAAATATAGTTTCTTTAAACATCCCACTAATCCTTTTCTCTCCATAGGTAGTTGGGATGTGAGGACTCTGCACAGAGCTTTTTCTCTTGATGTCCTCACACAAGAATTCCACCATTATAATTTAGATATTTTCATCTTGCAAGAGACCAGATGGACAGATAAAGGTCAGATTCTTAAAAATAATCTTAAATTTCTCTTTTCAGGGAGACAATAAACATCACCAATGCGTGGGTCTGCTTCTCAGCAGACACTATGCCTTGGTGATGCTCTTCTAGGATATGAATGCATTAATGAAAGGTTTCTAACAGCAAAATTTCAGACAAGCGTTAAAGACTTGAATGTTATCTGCTGTTATGCCCCCACTGAGGATGCCGATGAGGATGAGAAGGATAGGTTTTATCGACAACTTCAGGATATTTTGAATTCTGTCAGGAAAAGTTATATTACCCTCATTCTAGGTGACTTCAATGCCAAAGATGGTACTGACTCTGACTTTTGAGGAGGAGTAATAGGCCATTTTGGTATTGGTGGCAATGGCAATGGGCAATGGCAATGGGCAACGTCTCCTACAGGTAAGTAAACTCAATGGATTCAGAATAACTCACACTTATTACAACTACTGTGACATACTTTAACACACATGGGTTTCACCAGATGGACTGCATAAGAATATGATTGATTATATATTAATTAACAGCAAATGGGCTAGTTCTGTTAGTAATACCAGGTCATATAGGGGAGCTGAAATTGGATCTGACCATTGCCTTGTTAAAAGTGTCTTGCAACTTAAACTTAAAAAGGGTTGTGCTAGGGTTAAAAAAATTACTTTTAATTCTGAAGCTCTGAAGGACCCAGTTATAGCTAAAGCTTACCATGATAGGTTACTTAAAACGGTCCTATTCTTCCTCAACTTCAGTATTACTACTGAAGTTGAGGAAGAATGGGACAGTTTTAAACAGGCTTTTTGTGGAAACTAATAGTACTCTTTTTGGAGAAAAGGATAATAGGAGGCTGAATTATTTGAGTGATAAAGCACTTGAGCTTATTTCAGAAAGAAAGAACTGTAGAAATGTTCTTAACTAATGTTCTTAACTAGTCCTAATAGAAAGCATTACGAGAGCTTAATAAACGTGTAAAGGATCAGTTAGTTGCTGATAAGAATCTTTGGCTTGATGTCTTCGCTGACAAAGCCGAGGAAGCAGTTAGACAGCACAACAGCAGAGAGCTATACCAGAGAGTTAATCTTTTGTGTGGTAGAAGACGGACAGGTATACAGGGATTGAAGGATAAACGAGGTAAGGTGAGGATTCTGTCATGGCTAGGTGGGCTGAGAATTTCAGTGATGTTCTGAACAATGTGGTTAGTTCTACTCCCATTGTTTCTAATAATGATTGATGCATATGCTGGCTTTAATGTTGACCCCTATAACACAATCTGAAGTTATTTTGTCTATTTCTAAACTTAAACCTCATAAATCCACAGGGGTAGATGAAATTACTATGGAAATGCTTATATCTGGGAATGTTTCGATTACAACATGGGTGACTGAAATTTTGAATATCTTTTATTATAAAGGAATCGTTCTTAAGGATCCCTATTTTCCTATTTTTTAAAATTATTTTCCCATCCATAATTTCAAAAAAGGCGATCGCAGGTCTTCTCATACATATAGGGGTATCAGTCTACTTTCTGTTCCAGGTAAAGTTCTTTGCATGCTTGTGATTACTAGATTAAGAATATGAAAAGAAGTCAATTGCGTGATGAGCAATGTGGATCCCGAATTCGTAAGGGATGTGTATATCAGATAATTTCACTCAGGCAGATTCTTGAGAAATGTTTAGAGATTCAGAAACCTTTCGTTGCTAGCTTTGTTGATTTCGAAAAGGATTTGGTCTCTGTTGATCGTCAAAAATTGGGATTGATTCTGAGATCGTATGGAATACCACTCAAGTTAGTTAAAACAATTGCGTGATGAGCAATGTGGATCCCGAATTCGTAAGAGATGTGTATATCAGATATTTTCACTTAGGCAGATTCTTGAGAAATGTTTAGAGATTCAGAAACCTTTCGTTGCTAGCTTTGTTGATTTCGAAAAGGATTTGGTCTCTGTTGATCGTCAAAAATTGGGATTGATTCTGAGATCGTATGGAATACCACTCAAGTTAACATAATGAAAGCTCTCTATAATAATACTGAGTCGTGTGTGATCGTTGGTAAGGCTTGTAGCAACTGGTTTAGCATTGCTCGACAAGGGTGCATTTTGTGACCTTTTCTCTTTAGTTTGGTTATTGATTATGTTATGCGAAATTCACTGCAAGGGAAAGATTTTGGTCTTAAATGGTCTAGAGATTTCAAAATTTCTGATTTTGATTATGCAGATGATTTTGCCTTGTTGGCTAATGATATTGTTGAGATGAACTCTTTCGAGCAGTTGATGAGACTGGTAGCAGATTAGGTTTGGTTATAAACAGAGAGAAAACTAAAATGATGAAAATTGGTCAGGCAGGCTGTATGTAGTTCAACTAATCTGAATGGGTGCAGTATTGAGAAGGTGTCTCAGTTTAATTTTCTTGGGAGCTATGTAACAGATATCGATGATGTGTATCATGAGATTAACAGACCAATAGTGATTGCTGCCGGGACTTTTAAGAATCTGAGGCAGAAGTTCTCAAGTGGATTACGCGTACCCCATGTTAAGAACCCCTGCCCTAGATTCTTAAAACTTTTTGGGGTACGCGGTGAGAGCTCAAAGATCGCTAGATCTAATAACAAAGTCGCTAAGTTGGCATTATTTTACTATAACTATAGTTTTATCTATCTATGTGAGGGGTATGCCAGTTACATACACATTTCCATTGCGTAAGTGAAGCATAAACTGTTGAGAACCACTGATATAGGGAAAGTGTGGAAAAATAGGCGTATACACCTGAGACTAAAATCATACTGTATAACAGTTTTGTTCTCTCTATGGTTAGTTATGGTAGTGAAACCTGGACATTTTGTAAACAAGATAAGAGAAAACTTAATGGTTTTCATTCTAGATGCTTACGCAGTAACTTGGGCATTAAGTGGTTCAAATTTGTAAGTAATGATGAGGTTAGGCAAAGAAACCCGCAACCTCCTATAAGCAGCATATATTGTAGAGAGATACTCCATTGGTTTGGCCATGTTACCCGTATGATAATTATAGATTAGGAAATAGGGTTATGAGCCATATGCCTAAAAGCCTCAGAAAGAGGGTGAGACCTAGGATGCGTTGAGCAGACAATATCAAAGAGGACCTTGTTAGAATTGGTGTGCAGTGACCAGATGCAGCATGTATAGCTCAGGTCAGATATGCTTGGAGAACTAAACTGCACTGCCTGGTTGGACCTCAGTAGCTAATGGTTGCTTGAGGATGATGATGAGGATGATGTTTTTATTATAATTCGTTATTATTACAAAAAAACTGTTTCATACATTATTGCATGTATATACATTTTTGTAAAATTAAATCCTCAGATATTAAACTCCCTTTTAGGTGAATTTTTGCACGATCTTAAAAATGAATGAAATGTTTTGCTATTGAAGATTGGACGCGTTCTGTGTTTTTCATATTCGTTATACTTGATGTACTATGGATTCTAATATCATCATCAACATCCTCAAGCAACCATGGGCTAAGAAGGTACAACCAGATAGCGGGATTCTAATAGTGTGATTTAAAAAAAATGAATCCGACATTACTGTGTAAAATGTTTAACATGTATTAATAGCTAAAGTATATCGTAGTTCTTTATTCATCTCCAGTGAACATAACCTTAATGTATTACATTTTTCTTTCCGTTGAGTATTCTCCCGAAAAGTGTTTTCAAGGTATAAGCCTAAATAATTTATAGAATCCATTCTATTAATTATAGTGAAGCTGCAATGTGAATATTGTCAGATTCTTTTTTATTTTGTATGGTGTTATTTATGTTTTTATTGCGTATGGAGAATTATCAATTTTGTTTTCTTCCTGTTTAAATAAATTTTATTTTTGTTTTGCTAGCGTTTGATTATAACCCTCTTGTATCAATTGTACATTTTCTTTATGAGTCCTACTAGCACTGAGTAAAACAATATCGTCAGCATACAAATAATTATAACTATTCAGTTTTACGTATGCTCGATGAATGATGTAAATCCGAAACAATAAAGGAGCTAAAATAAATCCTTGAAGAATTCCGCACTTAAAATTGAATGGTTCACCTATAGTATTTTTACTGATAGTAAGTTATCGGAGGAAGTACATTCATCTTGTTTCTAGTGTATGATCTCCAAAACTTTATCAGCCTTCAAGCGACCGTTGCATGGTGTTCATTGTTACCAAATATTAATTTATACGCAAACTATTGGGTTGGGCTGGGTTGGATTGCTTTACCTGTGAGAGGCACATTTTTTCATACAATGGTAGCCCATTGGCCAGGTCACAAAAACCCCAAGAGCTCAGAGAAGGTTGGGAGAAACGTACCCACAGACAGCTGTTAGGAGACAGATGTTAGACTCCCGTGAAAGCCATCCAGCGTGTTCTTTAAATTGCTTTGGTCACAACGTTTCGTCCTACCCGACGTACGGCAACATTTCCAAGCCAATCTGTGTCCCTTACTGACCGTGAACATGGTAGTGGTTTAGTGGAGATAAATCTCAACGCCAGGACAAGTGGAACTCGAACCTGGAAAAATGCAGAATATGAGACTGGCCAGCTACCGATTGTTGATACTACCGATAATTGCTCATGCAAACTGTTGCAATTTATATGCTTTCCAATTTTTTGGCCCCTGTAATTTTTATGTAATCACATGTTTATAAATTGAAAAACTACTCGCAATAATTGTTCTTCTCTCAGTTTGTTTTAATTTAATTTGTAGTCTGGGTTGTTAAAGTAACCTAAGCTCAAATTGTAGCCAAATGCAAGCAAGGAATAGTAAATTGTAACCCGGGATACTATTCGAATATTTACTACACTAGATAGAGTTTGAAATTGCCTGAAATTTCAGTGTAATTGAAATTATTTTGGGGTTTTAATGTGGTAGAACTTATATTAGTATATTTATACCTCAATCAAAATTAGATTCGTGGGATTTGTAGATATTTTAATTTGATATTATTATTAAATAAAAAGTAACATTATTCATAATTACTGCCGTAATTATTTGAAAAAAGAAAAAAAAATATTGATTTAATGATATTTGATTAAGGGGGAAAAAGCTATAAAGCCTAATTTTAGGTTCCGTTCAAGTGAAATACGAGTATGAAGTGCATCTGTATTCTAGGTTTCAAGTGAATTCTGAGATTAGATTAGAGTATTTTAGCGTAAAAGTTGAACTTTTCTCAAAAAATCTCAAGAAATTATTCATTGACTTGTCAATCACTGATATTGAGCATTTGCATAATGACTTCAGTCGTAAAAGGAAATGAAGAGAAGAATTGCGATAACATCCATTCCCATGCTTCAAAGGAAACACAAGAATGAAAGCAAAACTGTAGTTTATGAGCAAAATATCTAAATTCCTAAAGGATGTGTGGCAGAGTATGCCAACTAACCATAATAGTTATAGTTTCATTACCTTTATCTTAGATCGTGTTGTAATTACGTTGAGCGACCATATCGCAAATAAGCTACATTTTTATGCAAAATTTATCGAACTGAATTTAAAAAAATGAAATAAGAACTTTGAGTTTTCTTTTCTTATATAATAATGAATGCTGCGTTTCAAACTATTTTGACAGGGTAAGTAAATTCCTGGGCTATTCATTATACTTACTCGCAATCACACTCAGCATGCTGTCGAGGTAACCATTCGTTTTAAAAACACTGACTTTTTTTTTTTGCGTTGCTCTTTTGCGTGCTTAACAATAAGTCGCAGACTCTTTTCGACGCGTGCCATACGGGACAAGTAATCAATCGTACAACAGCACGCAATGTTTTTTTTTGTTTCAACTTGTGCTAAATCCATTTTAATTAATTCAAACGAACTGCAATATCCTTTTTCCGCCGTTCTCGAAAACGACACTACCAACGGACTTCTAATTCAGGAGCAGCTTTCAGAAATGAAAAGATAAAATTTCTGCATCATTTCAAACTATGTACTTTTCCTCTTTTACTAAAGTCCTTCATTTCATTTTTATTGTCTCCTGTGGAACATATATTATCATCGCGTTCCAGGTGTTGGCCTTTTTAGTACCTGAATAGTAGTTCAATATTTTGCTGTAATAGCACAACTTTTACGTTTGCCTAGTGAATGTTTCTACTGTTATTATTCCAAGCATAGGTTTAATTTAGCTCTGCAGATAAATTGTTATTTACTAGCAACACATAAACTAATGAGAAATGTAAATACGGTATTCTATATATCGTGATACGAAATGGAAATTATGATCTGCTTTCCGAAAATTGCATTTTTGTCTTTTGTTTAGCATAATACATAAAAAATAATTAAACAAGTTATTTAGCAATAACCTCTCGACTTCCATTGTTGTATTATTTATAAGAAAGATGTTTTCTGTTTTCTTAATAGTGTAAGCAATTCTCTTAATCATATGAAGAATTTAAAAAAATATAGTACACTTGCAGAAGAAGAATAAATTCAGCATTATATTGCGATTACGTTTCACTGAGAAGAGCGATATATATTATTTACTTAGCTTTTCGTGAGCTTTAAGTACATTATTAAAAATTAAAAAAAATATTTTATCTGGAAAGAATTATAAGAAAGAACTACGACAAATATAACTTGATATGAGATATAAAATTCTGAAAACGATATTAACTGAGAATTCCCTTTCTAGAAAAATCTATAATGATAAAAGAAGTGTCTGTGGCAGTCATATTTCAAAGTGAAATCGTGGTAAACGTCAGAAGTTTGCAGTTTCTGGTTGTCGAGTGAATTGCAGTGGCAAAATTCAAGTCGAAATTCCAAAAGGTGGCTTGATACAAACAAAATATATTTACCATGTTACTCCTAAGGGAAACCGAAATCGATACGAAACCATTGTTGCCATTTTTCTTCTCCATAACTGTGAACCTTAGTCATAACAGTGGGTATGTCAGCTTATTACCAAATACCCTCGCATTGAATGAATGAATTTGTTTATTAAGTTAAATATTACAATTTTATTGTCTCGTTTGGAATATAGACGTATATTATTATCACTTTCCAGCTGTTGGCCTTTCAGTAGGTGAATAAGAACTCAATATTCTGCTGTAATATCATCGCTTTTACCTATGCCTAGTGAATGTTTCTGCTGTTATTATTCCAAACATAGATTTAATTTAGATCCCAAAAGTATTATTATTTGCAGGTAGGAACTTAAGTTTTTAACCCAAACCAAGAGGACCCGTATATGTAATCTCGGATCTTTCGGTCAACCCTCACGGGAACTACAGAGTACGGAAATCGTTAAAGAAACGGAAAAAAATCAACAATTTGCGTAGATACGACGTCAATGGCTATTAGAGCTCGCACTCACGTCAGCTACGTCGTGCAATTCTTCATGTCAGATCTGTGTAGTAAGAGATTGTGGGTGTGGGGATTACTCGCAAAAACTATCAGTTAGCAGATTGAAACCAAGAATATGGCGATTGAAAGTTAAACCCGGGTAGCATTGTGTGACCTTTCAGCTAGAACGAAATAATTGCTTATTAAATGGATTTGAAAATAGTAGCTATTCCATTCACTACCTTTGAATCTTACAATAAACATTAACCTATCTGATAAATTAAATAAAATACACTACAGGGAAATAATGCAACATCTGGAAGGATTAATGCCACTTTTTTGAAACGTAGCAACTGTTAGCATACACTGAGATGTGCGATTGATTATATTATCGAGAAAAAAAAATGGAAATTTACCACTTTATCGGATGTGGTATAATTAGTATGATGTGGAACCGCCCCGCGCAGCAATGCATTCATGAACTCGGTGGGGATGGGTATCGTACAGCTCCATAATGTCGTACTGAGGGATATAACGCCAAATAACCCAAAGTAGCTGTTCCATTTCAGCGACAGTGGTTGGCGAACTTTTAGGTATTGGAGCTGTCGACCCATCATGTCCCAGCCGTGTTCAATAAGTGAAAGGTCCGGCTAGCGTACTGGCCATGGTAGTACCTGAAAGTTTTGTTCGTGTAGATACTGCAGAGTAATGCGGGCTGTGGGGATGTGCGTTATCTTGCTGGTAAAAGGTTCTGTGCTGCTAAACAAATGGGACAGCCACTGGCTGGTAAATGTTGGTAACTTATTGTGTGGGCAGTTAGAGATCCCCTTATGATGACCAGTTCTGACCGAGATGTTCGACTAATAGCAACCCACACCAAGACACCAGGTGCCGGAGCTGTTTGACGATGTCGAACACACTAGGTGGCGTTCCTTTCCCGTGGATGACCACGAACACGTTGTCTACCGTTGTGCAGACCAAGACAAAACGAAATTCGTCACCAAACACCACAGTACTACACTCTTGTTCATTCCAATTCTGTAAGGCGACCACTGAAGCCGTGCTTGCATGTGGGCAGATGTGAGGGGCAAACGCAGTGCCGGACGATAGGTTCGGAATGAAAACTGTCAGAGCCTATTGTTTACCATCCGCTTTGCAGAGTTATAGAAAGTTGTTACCTGTTGCCAGTCCCTTTACAGTTATGTTGTAATCGTGAATCTGTCACTCAATGCCATGCGTCGCAAATGATGGTCCTGTCATTCTGTGGTCATGCATCGTCTTCCTGATCCTTGTCGGCGTGTGCTAGATCCATCTTGAACCCACTGGCGACATATGTGTACGATGTGTGTACAGAGATATATGTGTGCCACATGGCGTACGTACATGTTCGTTAGTATGGCAGAAATGTACAGAAATGTACGTATGCCATATGTGTACGATGTTTGTACAGAGATTGATCATACAGAGATTTGTCGTACAGAGATGTGGCCAACAAGGTTGGACACATCTCCGTAAGACAAACCAGTTTCTCTAAGGCTGATGATTCTTCCACGTTCAAAGTCTGTTAACTTTGGAACGGCTGTCGACGTCTGCGTAAGAACAATGCGGTTTGGAACAATGTTCACAACGTTTTGCCAACCAGGGAGTTTTGGTCACCTTATCTGTGTTTGACTGCTCCGCACCTGTGACGTCAGCTCGCACCTGTTCAATCGTTTCGATCGTCCTGCAAACCTAATCATTTCCCCATGTATTTCCATATAATACCGCCTCCCCAAATTTCGTCACATTTGCATAACTTCTTGCAAGTCTTGTATTTTTTTTATTTCATGTTGAGTATATATATATATGATAAAAAATTACAGAAATATGAATAGATAATAAATATAAATATGAATAGATAATATATATATAAATGTAAATAAATATAAATAAACATAATAAATGATATATATATATATATATAAACAATATAAATGATACATATATATAATGAAAATAATTATAAATATTACTTAATGATAAATCTGATATAAATATCTGATAAATAAAATACTTTTGTTCCTAAAAACATATGTATTTAAATTTAGACAAAGATTTACTTAATTCTAATTTTGCAAATTCTACTGAATTAATTTTGTTTTTTTAAATGCAGTTATTGGCGATTATGGGAAGACATTTCATTTTATTGCCCACCAACTCTCCTTTAAAACTCCGTGATCTCTCTAGGGAAATTTTCATTCGACTGATATTTATTTCCCGTTTTCTACGTAACACTCCAGTAATATTTTTGAATTTATATTCCGTTTCGCCATCAAAATAATCGCTTCTTTCACCTAGGATAAGTTTTTCCACTTGTAGCTTTATCCCAACGGACTTTTCTTTTTCGTTTTCAGAATGAATATCAGCATTGACTTTTCAAATCAGATTTCTTTCATTATTATTTCCGCCATAAATAATGCAATAATGTTTCCTCATATTTCTGCATATCTTATCAAATACGTGACTTAACCGCCATCCGCGGTTTTATTCGCTATCCACGATATTGTTAATCTTTTATCCGTTAAGAGTTTTAAATGCGGATATCCGCATCCGCGCAGCTCTGTCGTTAGTTCCTTTCAGATCCCTCCCAGATTTATCAAGAAATCAAGAATCATCCAAAATTTTGAAATTTATGCATTAAAAATTTAAAAAAAAAGTGAAACGCATCCTCTGTCCGGGCTGCTAGGCAATCGCCACGTTCTTTGAAACATTTCTACTACATGAGTATAGCTGAATAACATCAATATCAAATCGGTTTTTAATAATCGCATGTCTATAGCTAAATATCACATGAGATAATGTTGAAACGGAAAACAAAAGAGCTCATTGAGGACAAAAAAAAACATCGTATTTTCACAAACTATACAATAATAAAAAAATTCAGAATTATTTCCCACCTCTCTTTCGTTGCTTTCTGCAATAGTAGATCATAACTGGAAGTATGTACTTCACAACTGCAGTGATATTTACAAAATAATTAGACTCTGCGGTGAAACTTTTAGCTCTTGTGGTAACTTGTCTCCAGGGAGTTATTACCTCCGGTAAGAACATTCAGTCTATTTCACTGTTGTTTATTTGTATTGGTCTATTTATTCACAGTGAGACTAATACGAAGGCTACTTTTCAATAATTAAAGAACCCTCGTGCCACTTTTCAATAATATAGAAAACTCACGGGTCGCTTTCAATAATATATATAACTCATTGACCACTTTTCAATAATATAGAAAACTCACTTGTCACTTTTCAATGATATTGAAAACTCACAGACGAATTTTCAATAATATGGAAAACTCACAGGACATTTTACAATAATATATATAATTTAAGGGCCAGTTTTCCCTAATATGGAACACTCACGGACCACGTAATATATATGTGGATTTTCTACATTATTGAAAACCAATATAATTTTCAGTAATATAGAAAATCAACTGGAATCCTCCCAACAGTATGGAAAATTCATGGGCCAATTTTCAATAATTTGAAAAACACGTGGATCACTTTTTAATAACATAGAGAGCTGATTAAAAACAATTTAATAACATAGATAGATTTTAAATAACATAGAAAACTCACGGGCTGTTTACAATATTGGAAACTCCGGCAACATTATTAATTTATTTACTTTTGATTAATAATAATGATCATTATTAATGAATACACTGATTAAAGGATATAAAAGCTCCTTTTACAGCTTGAACCTATAACGTGCTGATTCAATTAAGAATTTATAGTGTTCTATAAGAATAAACATAAACTAAACGCTTCTCAACAGCGGGAAAATAATAATTTACAACTGCATTCACTCCTGCGTAAGTATTGTTCATGCTCGTGGCCTGTGGTTTAGAGCTGCTTGTTTGGATATGGTAGTTAAAACATCAGGTATGTTGAACACCGAAAAGAATCCTTTTCATTGAGAAAATAGACATAATGTAGTTACGCAAGTTTCACAATTACCCAAGGACTGATTAATAAACAGAAATCTATAATTATATCTGCTTTCTCTCATTTTTTCTAGAATGTTGCTAAAGACACCTCTAAGCCCATATTTTGGTAGTATTATATTAAAAATGACAGCCAATGATCATTTTTTCACTCTCCCGGAGGTTTTGATCATCTGCAATGTTCATTCCTATTCATAGAGATAGGTGTAAGGCTTATGCTGCTGGTCTGTCGTCCATCTGGAGCATTTAACTACGTCCTAACTTCGGTTAATGAATGAATCTGTCATTTGAACCTCCATCTTGGTCAGTGTTCAAATATACATAAAGTTGCTGTGGAGATGGTCGAAGCAGGAAATTAATAGTCCGTTTTACACGCCAACTTCTACTTCATTATATTCTTATCGCGTACTGGCCAATGTGTCTTAATGACATATAAGCGGGATTTTAACCCTTTATTAATAGGCTATTTAATATTCTTAGCGATAATAAATATTTATGTACACCTGCCATCATGCACGAAAATGTTTTTTAGGTTCAGTATGTGAAATACTGTTAATTAGAGTTTAACGAATATTTTTTAAAAAAACATATTTTTTCCTAAGCAAATTTTCGCAGTAAATATTACTTTTTATCTTACTGGTGCCGTCTGGAAATGCTTGACGTCATACGAGCGAGTCACTTATTTTTAAAGTTTCCTATGAAACTTTAGCATCACCAAATGAATCCAAAGACAAAAAAACCGACTTTCAGAGGTAAAGGTTTTATGAATACAGCTATCGCGAGCGGAGCATAAATTTTGTAGGAGAGTATCTACCGCTACTAGTTGGTTAGTGAAAATCGCCATAGAGTGGAACGTTTATAGCTAAAGGAAACAGTGACTGCAAAAAGTATAAATAAGCTAGGTGAAAGATCATATTACAGTAGAACCCTGCTAGATCGAAACCCAATGGAACGAAATAGGCAATGAACCGGGAGGATTTCTTCACAGTAAGTAATAAGTGGAACAGAAAGTTTTCGATCGAACATAGTATGTGTGTATGTGCTCTTCGAATGGAAAGGGTCGAAAAATGTTTACAGAAATGCTTCATTTGGATTGGTTTATTTTACCACAGAGCTGTCTTAACATACTATGCAGTAAAATATGTAAACCATATAGGTTATTTTCATTCTTCCAAACTCAATTTTCTCATTACGTTATTATTTCCTTGATGTCGAAAATAAATCAACACATAGCATAATATACATTGAAATCTCCGTAACATTTTTCTCTATATTTCTCCAGAAAGAATATGAATTTACGCTTCAAATAATTTTGCACTCATCATAACAAATGCAGAATGTAGACTTTTTTGTGCTGAAACTAAATCGTTAATAAACAATGTTTTCCATAAGTAAGCATAAAATTTATAAATATCTCGATCTCGGACCAAGCACACACAATTACTTATAACAACCAGATCATCTATAGAATGCACTATAATCAAGACCAGTAACGATTAGAACCATATGTTGCTTCTTATTTAATCTATGCATCAAAACTGATCACTAGGAAATCTTGCTTTTGCCATTAAAATGTAGACATAATTTTTAACAATATATTTTTCCTCTATACATATGCATCAATTATACTATATTTATTTTTATTTACATCCCTCTGAAGGACCCAGTCATAGCTAAAGCTTACCATGATAGGTTACCTAATCATTATGACAGTCATGGTTTGTTTACTACTACAGTTGAGGAGGAATGGGACCATTTTAAACAGGCTTTTTTTGGAACTAATAGTACTGTTTTTGGAGAAAAGGATCATAGGAGGCTGAATTATCTGAGTTATAAGGCACTTGAGCTTATTTCAGAAAGAAAACTGTAGAAATGGCCTTAACCAATACCCTACTAGTCCTAATAGAAAGCATTACAGAGAACGTAATCAAGGTGTAAAGGATCAGTTAGTTGCTGATAAGAATTGTTGGCTTGATGGCTTCGCTGAGAAAGCCGAGGAAGCAGTTAGACAGCTCAACAGAAGAGAGCTATACCAGATAGTTATTCTTTTGGATGGTAGAAAACGGACAGGTATACAGGTATTGAAGGATAAACAAGGTAAGGTTATAGAAGGTGAGTATTCTGTCATGGCTAGGTGGGCTGAGCATTTCAGTGATGTTATAAACAATGTGGTGAGTTCTACACTAATTGTTTCTAACAATGATTGATGCATTACTGGCTTTAATGTTGGCCCCTATAACACAGTCTGAATTATTTTAGCTATTTCTAAATTTAAACTACATAAAACCCCACAGGTAGATAAAATTACTATGGAAATGCTTATAGCTGGGAATGTTTCGTTTACAACATGGATGATTGAAATTTTAAACATCTTTTATTATAAAGGTATGGTCCCTAAGTATTTTACCAGAGCTATTATTATCCCTATTTTCCAAAAAGGTGATCGCAGTTCTTGTGATAACTATATGGGTATCAGTCTACTCTCTGTTCCAGGGAAAGTTCTTTGCATGATAGTGCTTAATAGAATTAAGAATCTGGTTGACAGGCAATTGCGTGATGAGCAATGTGGATTCGGAATTGGTAGGGGAGGTGTAGATCAGATATTTTCACTTAGGCAGATTCTTGAGAAATGTTTAAAATTTCAGAAACCTTTGGTTTCTAGCTTTGTTGATTTCAAAAATGTTTTCGACTTTGTTGATCGTCATAATTTGTGGTTGATTGTGAAATCATATAGTATACCAGACAGGTTAGTTAACATAATGAAAGCTCTCTATAATAACACTGAGTTGTGTGTGAGAGTTGGTAATGCATGTAGCAATTGCAATTACTTCTGGTGTTCGACAAGCGTGCAATTTGTCTCCTTTTCTCTTTAGCTTGGTTATTGATTATGTTATGCGAAATTCACTTCAAGGGAAAGATTCTGGCCTTAAAAGGACTGGAGATACTAAAATTTCTGATTTAGATTATGATGATTATTTAGCCCTTTTGGTAAAAGATGTTGATGAGATGAACTCTTTCATTCGAGCTATTGATGAAACGGGTAGTAGAGTAGGTTTGGTTATAAATAGAGATGGAAAACTAAAGTGATTAAAATTGATCAGGCTGGCTGTGATTCAGTTAATCTGAATGGTTGCAGTGTTGAGCAGGTGTCACAGTTTAATTATCTTGGGAGCTATGTAACATATAATGGTGATGTGCGTCATGAGATTAACAGACGAATAGGGATTGCTGCCGGGGATTTTAAGAATCTATGGAGAGTGTGGAGAAATAGGCGTATATACCTAAAGACTAAAATTGGACTGTATAATAATTTGGTTATTTCTAGGGTTAGTTATATTAGTGAAACGTGGGCACTTTGTAAACAAGGTAATAGGAAACTAGATGCTTTTGATTCCAGATGCTTAAGCAGTATCTTGGACATTAGGTGGTTCGACTTTGTAACTAATGATGAGGTTAGGCAAAGGAGTTTGCAACCTCCTTTAAGCAGCATATTGTGCAGAGAGAGACTCCGTTGGTTTGGCCATGTTACCCTTATGGATAATTATAGATTAGCGAATAGGGGTATGAAGAGTGTGCCTAAAGACCTCAGAAAGAGGGGGAGACCTAGGATGCGGTGGGCAGGCAATGTCAAACAGGACCTTGTTAGAATTGGTGTGAGTCGCCGGATGCAGCAGATGTAGCTCAGGACAGACATGCTTGGAGAACTAAATTGCACCGTCTGGTTTTGACCTCCGTAGCCCATGGCTGTTTGAGGATGAGGATGATGATACGTTGAAACACATATTCTGGTATAGCGGTGGTAACAACAACAAAAATAAATCATCAACGTCATGATTACTTATGTATAGTAGTTTAAATAGAGGATACAGCCGGAAGAACAATAACGGATTAGTCCGTTTTATGATTCATCACATTCTCCACAATATCGGGAGTCCAAAAAGCTTTAAACATATATTTTAAGATAGACAATGTAGTCAATATTGTTATCAATCTTATTACAGATAGCAAACGATGGATTATATAACAGTATAGTTTTGTGTTTTACGGCAATATTATATACGATTACATCATATAGAAATGACCTAAATAACAGTTTACTTTAAAATACTAAAGAACAATCTAAGAATTTAAATATGCTTCAAAGTAAGTTTTTACTTTTTAAGGTGTGTTTAGGTGCCAAGATTCAGCTAAAATTATTTTTACCTTTCTCTAGTTTCAATTAATATATAGTAAATGACACTCTTTACGCATTTAGATATTTTAAGTAAATGCTAGATTATTTTTATCAAATTGTGCATTTTTTTATAAACTGCACCATACTCTACTAAAGCATTCTTTTGGTGCAGACAAGTTCAGTCGATAGTGCATCAGGTCGTAAACTTATGTTTCTAGGTTCAAATCCCCACTGTGCGTACATTGAAATTTTATCAGATAATCCTCATTCTACCCTTGTTGTAAAATTAGTTAGTAGTGGGCTTGAAATATCTGATGTCTTCAGATGGGATGTTAAGTGGTGGTTCCAATGCAAAAGATTCCTCTGTGCACGTTAACAACAATCTAGAAGGTCTTGACGAGAGGCTTCCAATGCATTTTATTAACTCTCTCCTAACAGTTCTAACAGTCCTATTATCTTCTAGGACCGTACAGTAGATCCCCATTACCTAAGCATCTATGAGTACTTGAAGTCCTCATGTCCTTGTCATTTAGCTCATTGTGTATACAAAGGTGCAGCTCAATGATAAACACCTCAGTGAACTCAAATATTTGTAATAGAGGAAAAATGTCATCTATTGATGAATGTCATCTATTGATTTTAGAATTAGTGCTACTTGAAGACTATTTATTGAAAACAAACAATACGCCGCATATAGTTTTTCTAATGATTTATTCATGAAGTTTTCCAGTTCTTAGGTTTCGAAGCGATCAGCGAAACTAGAAAACTAGAAAAAGATTTCAGAAATTTGACCACAAAAATTAGAGGAAGGACTTTCAAATGAAGCCTTCTAATTAAAATTTGCATTGTCAGAAAGATGGGAGATAATACAGTTCTTTTCTTTTTTCCCGCCAGTTCTTCATGGCTGTCTAAATTAATTTTAAGGGTGATGCGCAAGGCTTCCTAGTTTTTTTCCCATATGTTCCATTCTTTTTACACTGAAGTGAGTTTTAATTTTTAACAGAAACCATCCATTGAACCATAAATCATCCCTTCTAGATTTTCATCAAGTTTTTTATGGAATTAGATGTACGTTTACGAAAACTAATTAGCATTTATATATCGACAGAAATGAGGTATTACATTCTATTACGATAACCAAACTTTTAGAGTTACGAAATGGATTTTGTCTGCATTGCCTCTTTCCGAGATCAAACTATTAAATTTCGCAAAAGTAAAAAAGAAGTTATGAATAAATCTTCACAGAAATGAAGTTGATAATGATCATAAATTATTTAGCTGAACAAGGAACAGCTACAAATAACAATCTTAGGTAATGAATAAGTATATTACATCTTCAACTACTGCACAAATAGCAGAAATGATGAAATAAATGACTTAGAAAGATATAAGGAAACTAACAGTTTCCTTAGATTTTAGAGATAATTTAAAGACATATAGCATAGATTCCTCTTGAAAATCTTTTGCAATTATAAAAGTAATCCAATACAGTTGACTGAGATAACCTAATATTTGTCGTCTTTAGATAATGCATGTAGTTAGAAACGTTAATATCAGATTGTTAATGTGCTGCTCCCCAACAAATGTCATCTTTCTATAACCTAACCATTACTGGCAGAATAAATAAAAATATTATATCTGAAATTTTTGTTCGAGTTTGGAATCGTAAAACTGAAGGATTATTGGCCGAAAGATCTGGAAGGGACAGATATATAGAGCGATAAATGTCTAAGTAGACATGAAGATTGTATTATGCGTGATCACTGTTTAACCGAGTGAATAAATTTTTCTGATCTGTGAAGTGATCGAGGAATATCAGAATTGTTTATGCTTATACGTATACGTATTTCAGATCAACCTGGCAATGTTATTGACCCAAAAATAAAGTGTAGTTCTGATATAATATGATTTCATGGCAATTGCTTATGTATAAATTTTTTAACTATATTTTTGTTCTTTAATGTTTACTTTGTAAATAGTTTTCCTTTTCGTAAGATAATTTGAAAGTGCAATATTCGTTGAAGTAAAGGTTTAAATTTTGCAAGGGTCATTACCTCTTCATACTGTCCGACGTCAAATATCCGAAAAGAAACTATGAGAGGTAATATATTCTCAAGTGTAAAAGTTAAGGTACGCAAAAACGTTGGTTGCTCAAACAGATTGCTATGGAATTTAACCATAAATGCATAAGTAAGATATAATATGTTTACAATTAAGCATAAGGGTTAATTACTGTAGGATAAGTAGTCGTATTATGTTTACATGAAACAACAAAAACTAAGTCCGAGAAGCAGATTTAATATTCACTTTAATAAGAAGTGTGATCACCCCTGAGAGCAGTGCAGGACTCAAGACGCCTCCTCATGATACCAACATCGTCTCCAATCAAGGAACACTGAGAGCTAATAATGACAAACCGTCTCCGCAAATCATCCCAGATGTGTTCAATAGAACGTCTCAGAAGGAAATCAATAGAACTGCTGAATAGAAGCCAGACGTGCTGAACAGAAACTACCCATTGAAACATAACTCATCGCTTCTATATTTCATCTTTTTTTTTACTACTTTCAGTATCCTTAAGTTCAAAATATTGTTATACCAGATGAGCTCTATTCAAGCCAAACTTATCGTCCTTTACAATACGAACTCCGAGTCCAATGCAATGACAAATGAGCCAGCATAAGGTTCGAGATAACCATAGTCCTAATGAAACACTAGCCATGTGAGAGTCCTTCTGCGTATATATCACAATAGCAAATGAGGTTTTCAAATTGTTTCAGAAATCAGGACCACACATTTAGGTCACATTTCTTCGCCAATGAATAGCCTCACGTGTTATTATTTCCCTACATTATATCCTCTGTGATAAATTTCTCAATTCAAATTTAAAATTTGCGATATACTTTCAGAATTTTCGGTTTTATATAGTCGCCTGATGATATGATTCAGAAGACTTTTTGTACATTTGAAATACTTTGCAACACTCTAATCTACTATAAGGGCGAAAATAACTAAGAATATTTTGACATGACTTCTTATAGAGATCTACGGAAGCTGTAAAAAAACGGTTTTAGTGTGAGCAATATAATTCAGTTTAAATGCTGCCATGGTTTTGAAGGTAGGAAACACTAGATGTAGTTGTCCTTCTTAGCAGAAATGCCAGCGATGCTTTTTTGAGATCTCCATGAATCAAATTAAAGTTTTCTTATAGATAAATTTAAAATGAAGATTAAAACGTAAATGCTATCTATTGATATGCCTCTACCGAGGACTCTGATAAGAATAACAAAAGATTTCGAGAAACCTCCAAGATATTTTGAAATCTGTCGAAAAAGCATATATTGTTCTGAATGACTTCACTGCCAAAGTTGGTAATAACTCTGACCTAAGGCACAAATGATATGTCCTTTTAGCATTGGTAGTAAATTTAGGTTTTCAAATTAACTACAGTATCAAATGGCAATGGAGAGTGTCTTCTACAAGTAAATAAACTCAATAGTTTGAGAATGACAAATACTTATTTCTAACGCCTGGAAATAAAAAATATACATGTGTTTCACCTAATGGGTTGCATAGGAATATGACTAAGTAAGTTTTAATTAAGAGCAATTGGGTTGATTCCGTTTGGAGCACCAGGTCGTATTGAGGAGATGAAATTGGTTCTGACCAGAAACTTGTTAAAAGTGCCTTGCAATTGACGCTTAAGAGCTTCAAGTGTTAAAATATACTTTTAACACTTGAAGCTCTGAAACAACCTAAGATAACTATAACTCACCATGATAGGTTACTCACTCATTACGACAATCGTGACCTATTTATTATTGAGAATGGAGGTAAATAGGACCATCTTAAACAGGCTCTTCTTGAAATCAACAATACTGTAACTCTGTGAACAGTAGGTAAAATTCCGCTGAGAAGACAAAGTCATTTTAATGATAAGGTTGTGTAGCTTACTTTTGAAAGAAGGGAGTGCGGGGCCGAGATGAATCAAAAAACTTGCTGATCTCAACAGACAGACAGCTTTGCTAAGATTTTACTAAATATGTAAATGATCAGTTTAATATTAACAGAATCTTAGATTTGATAGCCTGGTTGACCGAGTAGAAAAAGTTGCTAAATAACACAATAATATACGTATCATATATAAAATATTTTTTGTTGGAAAAGCAGAAGGGTTAAAAGAGATTGAGTAATAAGATGGTAAGGTTATTAAAAAGTGAGGTTTCTGTCATAGCTTCAGAGATGTTCTGAATAAAATATTTAGTTATGCTTCCATTGTTTGTCTTTATGATAGATCGGAAGAACACTGTGGATTCAGAAGTGGAAGAGACTGCTAAGATGAAACGTTTTTGCTTAGACGAGTTCTTAAGAAATAGGAAGATTTTGGTAAAAACCTATTTTTGTTTCCTTTGTAGATTTCAAAATGGTATTTGATTCTGTTGATCCTCATAATTTGTGGTTGGTTGGGTGATCGTATGGCATTTATTACCCCTTACTTAAAGTAATGACAGCACTCTGTGTTGAGTCGTATGGGACAGTTGGTATAGCTTGCAATGATTGATACAGCGTTATTACTCAAGAAAGCTGCATTTAATCTACTTTCCTTTTTAGTTTATTTATTGATTATGTTATGAGGAATTCACTGCAACTGAAAGACTGTGATCTTTGATGGTCTAGAGAAATGAAAATATTTGACTTCGATTAGACCGAAAATTTAATTCCTTTGGCAAATGATGATGATGGCGAGATGAACTATATGTCACTAGAGGTATTGGTGAAACTGATAACAAGATAGATTTGTTGTTAAATAGAGAGAAATATAAGGTGATTAAAATTGGTCAGGTGGATGGTGGTTCAGTTATCTTGAATGACTGTGCTCTAGAGCAAGTTTCTCAGCTTAATTATGTCAGTTGTATAATAGATACCAGTTATGCTACATCAGATCAACGGATAATAAGCATTGTTTCAGGGATTTGTGCAAATGGTGGAAATTTATGTGTATATATCGGAATAAATAATATTAGGCTTTATAAAAATTTAGTCATTTCAAAAATTTCCTCTGGTAGTGAGATTCGAACCCTTTGTAATGAAGGTAACATAAAACCTGATACCGTTGATTCTAGATGTTTAGCATGTCTTGGACATTGGATGTTTTGACCTTTTAAGTAGCGATGAGTTTAGACGAAAGAATAAGCGCCTTCGAGAAGCTTATTGTGCAGAGATAGACTGCGTTGATTTGGCCACGTTGTCTTCCTGCAAAACTATATATTAGAGATAGAGAGAATAAGGTTATGAACAGCTTGGCTAAAGATCTCAGAAAGATAGTGAGACCCAGGATGTAGGTTGGGTTGAGTTATTTTTACCTATGAGCAGCATTTTTTGCTCACAGTTGCCTAAATGGTTATGTTGCAAAGACCCCGATGATTCAGAGAAGGCTGGGGGAGGGGATCCACTGAACAGTTGTTATGAAACAGATGATAGCCTCCTGTGAAGTCCATCCGACGTGTTCTTTAACATGCGTAGGGTATGGCTCTCCCACATACAGAGCAAAGGTTTAAAGTCCCATTCGACGCCGGCGATCTTTCCAAGCTCGTCGGTGTCCCCTACTGATCAAAGGCAGGGTGAGGAGTGTTACGGAAATAAGTCTTAACTATGTCTCAGGCGGGAGTCGAACTTGGTAACTGCAGCTTACGAGCCTGTGGTGCGCTACCAACTGGTAGGTAGATAATGTCAAACCGATCTTTTTAGAATTGGCCTTAAGTAGCAAATGCAGCAGCTATAACTCAGACATACGCGCTTCGAGGACTAAATTTCTCAGTCTGACTGGACTCCTATAGTCACGGCTGCCTGATGTATATGTCTGTATCTAGGAAGGGAGGGAGGAAGGACGCTAAACGTATTACGATGATTTTATTGTAATGAATGCTAGGAAAATTAAGAACTTGTGGTGAGAGAATAGAAATGGAATTGCAGCATGTTAATATTAAAGTTCGCAAAATTATTGAAAAAAAATAGTTTGCAAATTTTAAAGCTTAATGCAATATTGAATCAGAGGAATTATATAATCAGGATAGGAGAAAATTTTGAAATCATAGCTTCATCTTTTTATATGATCTATCGGCATAGATAATTAGAATTATTTGAATTGTGATAAACTTTGAAGAATCCGTCACCAACTCACAGGGAAAATGTACGTTGATGTTTTTCGCTATTTTTTAAGTGATGATAGAAAATCGTACGTATTATAAACATTGCTATTAAATGCTACAGAAAGAGGAGTAACCAAAAATGAGTTAGGCTGGATATCAAATAGAAGTTAGTAGTAGATTTCGACTCCAATGGATTTACTTTTAGTTGCTGTTGAAGATACTGTATGTTTGCAGAACGAAATTCACAATGTGATTGATATCAATAATATCTTATTTCTTGAGGATTTTGATTGGATATTTCTTCGGGAAATCGTTCCTTATCTCCGGAGATTACTGCAATTATTGCTTAAAATAATTACATAAGAGGAAAAACATATTTAACCACTTTTCAATGCAACGGAAATTCATAAAACAAGGTCATCTACAAGTACGTCGGAACTAACATATGCGATCTTGCGTGTTTTAACTTCCTTAAATACCAAATCCTTCTGAATATCTGGCATTCATATCCTTTATATTTATTCTTACAAGTCACGCGAAAGTTATGTTATGCACAAATGTAAATGTTCTAACCACTCCTTTTGAACCTTTCCAGTCCAGATATTGTTCGCATCAACGTGGTTAGCATAAAGATGCACGACAGTAGCGGGACTGTCAAGTTTTATTGACATAGAATGAAATATCGTTAAACTGTAGAAGTACTGTACATCAACTCCTCAAAATGTCAAACAGTCGTTATACAGAATGGGAGGCTGAAATAATATATTTATAAATTGTGAAATGATTGCTGCTTGTTTTGAGCTTATTTATATTGCGCAGGCTGTGTAGACTAATAGTCATTTCTTATTCCTTTTCACTTTCTCCAATTTGGATAACCTTCCTATGTTTAACTAACTTTCTTGTTTCTCGTTGGCTAACTAATCGACATCAAATCCTATTCGATGAAGCAAGTTGGTGAAACCTATGCAATTAATAACAAAATTTTTGAAAATTTTATGCTATACTTAAAATTACAATTTTAATGAAGCAGAATCGCAGTGATAGTGAGGTTATTAAGGTATAATTATCGAATGCTGGTGGATAATCCATCTTATAAATATTTAATTTGCCAAAGGTTCATTCCTCATTGGCAGGGTTTTAGTTCGTATGGTTAATTGTTCAACGTAATACAGGAACTGTAATTAACTACGAGGTGCGATCCGAAAGTTGTCAGACTGGTGCTATGATCCAGAAATGTGTTGAAACAGGATCATGAAACTAAGCTTCATTTTTTATGAATCAGGCCCGGATACAGAAAGAAATCGAGGGGAGAGGGCCAAGAAACGCAATCGAGCCTGAAAAGAGGAAAAAGGGGGAACCAAGAAATTGGATTTCCAATTCAGCATAACATTTCCCCCTCCATTTTACGGGTATTAAAAGAAAGGTGTTGAAAATGCATGAAATATAAACAAGTTTAATATTTTTGTCTCTATTACCCTTACTAACATTCAGAAAGGGGAGCAAGCTCCCTTATTATATCCGGCCCTGGTATGAATGATCACCATATTATTAACTTGTTTTATCTGTCTGCGCTGACATAAACCTGTTGTTTGTGACTCGCTAAATTCGAGGAACAACCTGTATGTCAGCTCATTGTCTCTTCCAGTAATTTCTCGATAAGAACACTTTTGCAAGTGTTCTACACACGTCATTCTCCAGATATGACTCCCTGCAATTACTTCATGTTCCCAAAGTTTATGATTTCTCTAGAGGGAATGAGATTTGAAGCGATTGAGTCACTTAAAGAAAATTTGACGGGAGGACTCATTGCTATCTCATTACTTCGCAGCTTACTTCAGGAGGTGAAAAGATCATTGAGACCACTGTATACATGCCCATGATACTTCGAAGCTGATGACAAACATCAGGTTGGGGGTTCAGCTGTTTTATTTTATTCCCACAGTCTAAGAACTTTGGTAACACTTCCATGTATATATATAGATAAAAGAAATAAGAATAAATCTTCAGTCAAATGATAGGAATTCTACGAATTCTCAAGCAATAAACTGAAATAGTAGATATTGTGGAAAATTCAAAGTTTAACTTACTCTTCCATATAGAGAAATATTACTGGTAGGTATTAAATATAAGCATTATATTTGTCTGGTAGGGCATATAATAATTGGAGGAAGAGGAAATAGTATCTATATCAGTTTGGGTAAGTTCAAAAGTTAGTTCTTCTTTGTATGAAAATCAATTTCTTTACTGAACAATGCATAATATGACAAGTCCCAAGGGTATAACAGTTCAGGATAGGGTTCGAGAATGGAACACCTAATTTTTCAAAAAGTGAGGATCTTATCTGACATTCTTTCAGTATTTCTTCCTTTATATTTTTTATAGTACGCAAAATATGGGCCGCTTCTCCAAATCCAATTTCTTTTTCGTCCAAAGCAGAAAGCGAGGTAACAAATTATTTAAATCTGACTGTGTTGGGACTTGAACCGGGGAACTCCAGATCAGGAGACTTCAGCGATTCTACTAAGCCACTTCGTACTCCAATACGAGGACATTGAATGATCGGAATAAGAAAGGCATCTGCATCAAAATTTGAATAATTCACACTAGAGAAATAATGCACCAATTACTTGCTCTGCATTGCGCATCGGTTACGAGATGAAATCTGCAATACAGCAGTAGTGTCTGATTGCTTTGCAGAAAATCGCTTACCGTGATAATTAAATTTTTATCTTCAGCATAAAATTCTATTTTTGGGTTAATTGTGAACTGTATCATCTTTAAGGTATTATTTAGATTCTATATGCCCTTTATATTTCTATAAATTAAAGAAAAATATCAAAGAACACTTTTTAAATGAGGTTTGAACTTCAGTAGCGAAACATGAGTGTCAGGTGTGGAAGCTGACAGAAACTTTGTGTTTGAGAGTTAAAACTTTGACAGATCAACAGCCGTTGACTTGTCACTTACTTTCCAATCTACCATTGGATGAAATGAATGAAAATTTATTTTAATAAGTTATCAATCAACCATAGTGCTCAATGAACTATCATTCACCTTTCATTCATTCAGTGATCTATAAATTACTTTATGAGACCGCCTTATTTTCTATGACTAGTTTTAGGGTAATAGTTTACATTTCCCGATTTGAACAATATTTGACCGATGCAAATAGCTAGAAACATCTCGAAATAGCACCTTAATGATCATAGTCTCCTATTGCCATTGTGGTTGACATTTATTCTTCATTACTCCTCTAGTGTGATGTACCTCGATATTACACCTATCACTATACACTACGTAGATTATTCAGCAGAAGAAATTGCATGTGCAATTCCCGACGAAAGTCAATTTAAAAATGTAGCTTAAATTTATACTATGAAGACTCTATGCTATGAAGATATTTTAATTTAGTTTTAAAATAAATCCTTCATTCAGGGTTTTTATCAGTGGATTTCTCAAAATGGTTTTATTTATTTATTTATCAATTTTTAATCTTTTGTCAATATTAAACAATTTTTAAATATTCCTCAAGATGAATGTGCTTGCGATACAGAGGATAAGGCTGCATTCTCATAGAACTAGTTTTATAAATAATTCAGTATACGAAATTTCGTTATTAAAACTTTCGGTCAAGTATCCTCATGGAACTAATTTTATAAAATATTCAACATACGAAATGCCGTTTTACTAAATTTAAGGAAATTTAGCGAGGTTCGCTAACACACTCGTATGATAAATTAAATAAAAATCCCATCATGTAAATTGCATCCATATGCTTAGAAACTCTACGTCAAATCAAAAAAAAAAAAGAAATCTAGTGGTACAAGACTCAGAATGAACCTTTTTCACTCACAGCTTCAAATTTATTTCCGATGATTGATTTTGAATTTTCGATGTTTGTAAAAGAATGAATGTTTTGCAAATGTTGATGAATAGTCGAAAAATATTGTATTTATACAATGTTATCACTTCAGTAGTTTGTTGACATTTCTAGCTATTGGCATCGGCCAAATATTATTCAAATTGGAAAGTTTAAACTATTACCCTGAAAATAGTCATAGAAAATAAGGTGATCTCATAGAGTAAAAGAAAAACAAAGATATAATTCATTTATTTTAATCTGAACTCTTATTGCTTCTCTGTCATATTTTTTGTCATTAACTGGTTCCAAAGCTGTTGTCCGTAACGTCTTCACAACATGCAGCCAATTGTAATATGTCGAAGGATGAATCAGTCGGTGCCTCTTGATTTCTCGGCCGTTACTCCGACTCCTATTTGTCTTTAAATGAGACACCGGATCTGAAATTCTTTAACATCTCTCAGATTTGCGGCGCGAAATACTCCTCTGTACCAATCTGTGTTTCTCTAGCACTGATAGATCGAAATTTGACCTATGACCTCAAAGGACCTGCCTGATCCCAAATCTATCATCTTTCCGAGTTGTTCAACCTGAAACACCCCACGTGACACAAATTTTCACATTTTTAACACTTGTTGATCAAAGTTTATTTTCTAAATAGCCTCTCTTTGAACTTAAAAGACACCTCGAAGGTCTAATTTCAGATTTTTCCAAAATCTACGACCCAGATAATCGCTACCTGCAAATTTTTAGAGCTCTAACATTTCTTATGATAGTTACATTTAGCGTGATCCCTTTTCAGTTAATCAGTTTAATCACTAGTCAATTACTCACACTTGTTTATATAGGTTGAGTCAACTGTCGTTAACTCGAACCTCTGGATTTCGCGTTAACTAACTTTTTTTTAATTCCCAACCGGATCCTTATTCATTTATTCTATCTTCTATCTATTTAACTCGAACATTTTTTCATAATCACTCTATAACTCAAAATTTTGCGAATAATATTTAAAAGAGAATCACTTTTTGAATCTCCCCCCCCCCATGATATTTTGTTTTGCTACTAGTGATTGGTAGTTGCTGAAATTCTTGCCAAGTGGACAAAGCGATTCTCACCGACTACGCATTGTCTCCATTCTTGCAGGTGGGCGGATTGATTGCTACTGACTATGCACTGCGTCCCTCCCTCCTTGCATGCTGACAAATATCGAAGCTTTCCTCTCATAGAAAGTGCTAGTTTAAGTTTAGTTTAGAGCTAGGTACAGAATATTACAATGGATGTAATGCGTAATTTGAAATATCTGTTATTAAATAATAAAGCAAAAGTAATCACAGCTGTTGAAAGTAGCAGAGAGAAGAAGAAAAGTATTGCCAAAGAATTATCAACTCCTAACAGTACTCTGTCAACAGTTTTAAAGAATAAAAATCAAAAGATCAAAGTAAGCATTGAGACATCTAGATTGCGATAAATGAAAAATAAAACGAATGAGGCATGAATAATTTCCTGATGTTGACCAGTAAAGTTGCTAAAATGGTTTATTCAATGTAAGAACAAAAACATTACAGAAGATGGGAATCTCTTACAGGTTATATGACTAGATGACTAGATGAACTGTTTATGTGTACTTTTAGCACAGATTCGATAACTCGGAGGTTTTTAATTTCCCTTGAGCAACAAGAGTTTACTGTATTAGACAAATAGCAGGGACATAAGCCTGGAGAGACGAGTTAAAACTATATGCAATTTATGAACGGTTAACTATTTAAATTGACTCGAAATTCGCTTGACCGAGATCGATTACGATAAAATTTCAATTGTATTTCATATTTCGGTAAACGTATTTTACATTTTTTTTTAATATTGCTATACTTCTGTAATAACTATGACAGAAATATATGAATCTGCAGTGGGTGAGTACCGCGATCTTATTGAGTTTTTATTTGGAATTCCATTTTCGACATTACTTACTAGAGACTTGGGTTACAAAAAATTAAAGACCTACTCCCATTATTTAATTAGTGTTGAAATAATACGTCAGTCAAGTCGTATGAAACCTTTACAGTTGTAACGTAGAGCAATTGCTATTAAAGAAACTGCGAATTGATAAAAGATTTCAAAATTGATCGTTTATCATTTTAATGTTACTTCAAGAAAATTGAAACAGTAAAATGGGTAAATTAACCATTCCTCTTTCGTTCTGTATTGTAGCACGAATGTTCGCACTGAGTCTTCCACCCCCATGATATGTTTCTTAACATTAAATACCTATATATTGGCTTTTTCGCTTGGCTAATTTGAAACATATTGTATCGTTGATGTACATATCAATCTATTTTACGCCATAAATAATACTTTTTTTTTTCTTTCAATAACCAATATAATTCAGAGTGCTAGTGAATTCAAAGCATTTTTAAATACCAGACAAGAAATGAATCTGCGATATATCTGCGAGAGTTTACTTGTCTGCTTCTCGCTTTTTTGTGTCTCTGTTCTCAGGCCCCCAAAAGTTTCCACCTTCCTCTGCAAAAAATTAAATTAGATCATTAAAAAGCCGTAGGAATTGCTTGTAAAATGGTAAGCACTAGAACGGCCAACCCAGTACACTGATTTCTCGAGTCATAACTTAGACAAAAGTAATGGTTTGTTCTCCAAAACGTACCTATCCTAAAAAAATTAACCTATGTAAATAGTTAAGAGCAAGAACTACCAAACTCAGTATACTACTTCCTCTAATCGTAACTTACTACCTTTTAAGAGGAATTTGTTTCTAAATGGTAATCGCAAGAACCTACGAACTGAAAATGCAGTGTCCTATAATCGTAAATTAAACCAACGAAAGGGTTATGATCTCCCCAAATTTCCTTCCCTCCAAATACCCCTCCTTCCCTTTAAATTGTACTAGGAACTGCTTGTAAACGATAAGAGCTAGAACCTCCAAACTGAGTATGCAGTTTCCTCTAATCGCAACGTAAACCAAGGAAAGGGTTCGAGACCCAAAAATTTCTCTCCCTCCAAAAAATATCCCTACTCCTTTAAAAAGTGATAGGGTTGGATTGGTATACCTCTGAGCGGCACTTTTTCGCAGACAATGAATAAAATGGCCAAGTCACAAAGACCCCGAAGGCTAAGAGAAAGTTGGGGATCCAGTGAACAGATGTTGAGTGACAGATGGTAACCTACTGTCAAAGCGATCCGTCATGTTCTTTACCGTGCACGGGGTATGGCTCTCACCCCCACATGGAGCTACGGAGTAACGTCTCATCTGACGGACGGTGGCTCTTTCCATGTCCATCTATATCCCCTACTAACCATTGGTAGGGCGGGTAGTTTTGTAGAGATAAATCTCAAAACATACCAGCTGGGACTCGAATTTGAGAACTGCAGATTACGAGCCTGGTGCGCTACCGACTGAGTCACCCCCGCTCCTAAAAGTGATAAGAAATGCTTCTAAGCCATAACAGCTACTGCTTCTTTTATTCGTACTTAGAACAATGTAAAGGTTAGACCAGTAAAACGTTTCCTCCCCCCATATAAAAAACGAACTGCTTCTAAATCGTAAGGAACCACAAAATTCAGCATACAGTTTCCACAAACCGCAGATTATAAAAGTGAAAGAGATTAGCGCTCCCCCTCATATAAAAACGAACTGCTTCTAAATCATCAGTATTTCTTATCCCCGTCAAAAAATAGCTCAATAGAAGATCTTTCGTTTTTTTTCTCTAGAAAAAACTGGGAGGGAATTTTCTTAAACGGTAATAACTATTATTATGGAATTCAGTATACAACTTCCCCTCATAATGGATTAAAGAAACGTAAGAATTTATTCTCCCTTCTTCCATCCCACTTCCCAAAATAGTGCCACCCCCATAAACGCAAATACCGGGAACTTTCTCCTAAACGACAAAATGCAGAATGGTCGAAATTAGTATACAACTTCCACTCATCTTTTTTTTAAGCAATATTATGTTTACATCCCCAACCTCTCCTTCCCGCAAAAAATAGCCCTCTACATAAAACAGGTACAACAATTTTTCCTAAACGGTAAGAGCTATGATCACCTAATTTTTTTATACAGCCTCTTCTCATTATGGCATTAACCAATGTGAGGCTTTTGAAACCCATTGTTTCTCCATTCCCCTTGGAAGAAAAGTCGCTCTATATAAAATAGAGAAAATTAATAATTATTGCAATTTTAAATACATCGAATATATTACTTTACATATCATATTTATCAAATATATTTTACCGTAATAAAATAGTCCAAAAAATATTTTTCGTTCTGTAACACCACAAAAGGTAAATATACCATTGCAGAAACCAGAAAAAAATTCACTGTAGATGCGCATTTTAAGAAAGCAACATGGACTAAATTATCTAACCAGATAAACCTCACTTCCGGTTAAACTACGAGCTGGCACATCATTTAGCACATATTTATACAGTATACTTAATTATGAAAGAGATTACAGATACATATTGGTGCACTGAGTCTGAATACTCTTGGTTCACCTGAAAAAAAAAATACACTGTGATTAAAATCGCTGTTAGATTCAACAATTCATAGTTTTATTTTCTTACTATTTATTCTCTTTAACGAAAGTATGCTGTTCTGATGGAGTGCACTGGTTCGCAGGTGAACTACTACGTGAAGGCTATGCACATCTTCCGGTTAATTTATTCGTGCGCCTCAACCGACCTCACAACTTCACAGACTCCGCGATAAACAGTCATATAAAAAGTTTTAAAATTCTTCAATTAATCATAATTCATAAAATCTTTTCCCCATTTCTACTTTTACTTATCATAAACACAACTGTTTTATGTTTTTACGATTCCCCCAAACCCCGACACTAAAAAAATTGCCTTTCTTTGTTTATTTTTTTTTTCAAATAATTTATAATAATTTTATTTCTAAAATTTTAAATCGAAAAAAAAATTATCAGGCACACCTGAAGAACCAACCGGTTCTGAAGGTGCCAAGTTTACATTAACAACCTGTTTTATTCTTTCTGAATTTTTTTTATCACTTTCAGAAATTAGCTCAACAATAGTACTTTAGTGCTTTATCACCCGGCATTCCATCTTTAAACCTAAAAAGACCAAATTAAACCAAAATGCATTTACATATGCATATTTGAAGCGCGTCGAAATTCATAGCGGTATAAAATCCATTTACATCCTACTACCTATTTTTAATATACCTTCTGCTCTTTCAGTTATTTGATTTCCCATGAATTTCATAATTTGCTTAATTTTAACATCAGCAATTTCGACTATAAATCAAGACAAAGATGTTTGTAACTAACTGAAACACGACATATTCCAGTAGGAAATACAGAGAAGAGCTCTTTAAAACAATGAAAAAAAAAATGTCATGAAATTTGAAAGGAAAGCTCAGCTGGTTTATAAATTAGTTTGATTAAATTAACATTCAGTTCAATGTACATCAGACTACCATCTTTAATTCAAGAAAGGAAAGCATAAAAATAAATTTAATTAATTCTGTCAACATTCTTCAATACCAATCGCCTTGAACAGATAAGTGTTTCATGCATGTTTGAAAGTTATCCAATGTTTTCCTAACTTTATAGCATTCAAATAATGGTTATAAAATGATTAAATAATTGAAATGCAGGCTTGAACTGCTCGATAGCTATAGTCATTCTTATACTTGCTTAATCTAATCTATGCCTTTGAATAATAAATTCGAGGCTTACGATTTAATTCTCATTTTTTAAAATTCATTCACTAATTATATGCGACAAACTTATAATATAAATTGCAATTACTGTGGTAAAACAGCATATCTTGAGATGGAATTATAACATGAATAGTTCGATTTTTGTCATTGTAAAATACCAATTCGCAGCGGCTTAATATTTTAAAATAAGATTTCTACGAAATGAATAATGACACAATCATTAATATTTCAATCAAATTTCAATCTACACTTTAAACAATATTCACTTAGTTTTTAGAATTACAAAAATGAACTATCAGCAGTACTTTTCTCGTAAAATATTTCTTCAAAATTAATAAGAGTTGAATTATTACATAATTTTTAGCTTCACGTATGTTAGCGAACGTTTTGAAATAATAATCACGATTATCATTTTAATTAACTTCAAAGGAAAATATTTATGACTCCCATTGGGGCTGTTAGACTACTTTTTTTTTCAATTTCTTGAGTGCTGTAGTAGAAGTTGTAAATCAAGATCATCTAATAGATGTTTAATTAGATTTTTAGGATTTAGATTTTTATTATCAAGGAAGATATCACTCTGAAATTATAGTCGATCAATTTTAGAGGAAAAATTGTCTTGAGTCGGGTAGATACGAACCCATGACTTCCTGATAACATGTCAGGTACTCTTGCTGCTGAGCTACCTGCCGCCGATCAAGATGTCCTGTAATTGATATTATGAACTTTCTACCAAGTACACAATTTTCTGTGTGTATATATATACTGTTGGTAGAAAGTTCATAACATCGAAGAGAGGTGATCTTCAACGGCGGCCGGTAGATCAGCTGTTAGAGCACCTGGCATATTATCAGGATATTGTGGGTTTTCCTTTAAGACAATTTCTTCTCTAAAATTGATCGGCGTTTATTTCAAATTGATATCTTTCTTGATAGTTGAACAAATACGTCGAAAGATCTCTACAATTTAATAGATTTCTACTGATCCATTTTTTTCACTTTTCAGCGGCACTTCCCAATATATGATTCAACCATATCCCGAGTAGCACAAATTCTACTTGCACTGTTTTGGTTTAATGCGGTTTTTGAAGTAGAGCTGGCTTTTCAGTAACGCTACTGGTAGTCCGATTTATTACGATTTGTCCATTACTTCTCTTCAGTTCATTATATTATTGCATTTACCATATACCATATAAGAAGTCACTTTGGATGCTATCCTTATCATACCTATTTGTTCTATTCTTGTTCATAAGCACTTCCGAAAAGTTTTCCATATTTGCGGATAAAAAGTATTGTATTGTATTTTAATAGCTATAACACGTAATATATTTGTAAACAATAAACGGCGTTTTAATTGTCGCTGACCTTTGATAGTGTACGCATATACAAATTCATCCTGATGTGACGTGTAGAGTAGAAAGTTTGTAAACATACAGTAAAAAATCTTTGCTACTCGACAACAAAATTCTTTTCTCAGTCTCAAAACAATAATACTTTCTCATTTGAATATACTCTACAATGCTCGAAATCATCTATGCAAAGCACCATGTATTAAAACAATACGGAATTTATCCTTTTTATGTTTTTACCTTTACCATTGTTTGCTTTCTTTAAAAATGAATTACTTGTAAGAACTAAACATAAATAAATGAAAAATACAAAGCATTTAACCAAAGTATAACAATATTCACGGAATAAAATTAAAACTCTATTAATCGGGCTAGGATTCTGCTACGCATTCCCCCTATTTACTTTATTTCGTATGAAAAATTTCTGTCCGATTAACACGATTTCACTTTATACAAATTTCTATGTCAAAACATTTTTAAAAATGAATGAGAAAACTATTTATAAACCTGGGACTGTGTGCATTATGTCATGAAGTTAAAATAATTTTCAGGGTAAGTTTACTGAAAAAAAAATTAAATGTACCTAAACATACATTTGAAATTTTAACAGTGTTTGCAATTATATAAATTATTTTGTGGGGAAAAAGTTTGATTTTGAAGATATATTTCATTATAAATTCAATTTGTTAATTTAATCTAACTGATCTATACACTAGATATAGTAATATACTGCTCACAAAAATTAGGGAATATTTCTTCGCTTCATATTCTTTTTGAAATATCCCCTAATTTTTGTGGGCAGTATATATCGCAGTTTCCTATATGTATTACTTCGATTGTAATGATGCAGATTATTTTATTACTCTTATTGATTTATGCCACATGATCATCAGGAAGAGCTGATTTATATGCTACGTAATGTGCAGAAAGTGCGAACAGAAAATTTAGTTTCTTCTTGCAAAAGTACTCGGAATACGTCTAAGTTTGACGATGTTTGAAACATTTCTAAAATTTAAAGTTTTGCTACAAGCATATTGCTTTTCTGCTAACATAGCTCTAACAACTCCGTTGACACGGTCCCTGAGAAAGATCAGTTCAGCCCCAACACTGAGAAAAGGTATCTCAGAGTCTGAGGAATATATCTAAATTACTAGAGTAATGTCCTTCTGGATGATCGAGACATAGTTACAGGAAAATCCTTTTAAGGGCATCGAAGAAGTGCTAGGAAGAAAGAATTGGATTCGAGTTGGCCGCCAAGTATCGACCGCTTAGTCTTGCAAGTTGAACCTTTAAGAGGATTTATCTGGGTGTAAAGGAACAGTGTACTGCGGCGAACTTTGGACATTCAGTGCTCCTTCATATACATAAATAACAACAAAAACCTCACAAGGGACATCTCTCTCGGAAAGACTTAAGTTGTTTTCCTCTTCACTCTTCAGAGCTTACTTAAATGGGGTAACAATGTTCTAAACACATAACAGAAAGTCCAACAATAAAGTAAGAGATATCCTCAAGAAAAACAATACTCGAAATGAATGTGTTGTTTTACCTTCATAGATTTCTGAAGGTAGACGATTGATATAAACAGCATTGTAGACATAAAACTGTTGCTCTGTTGAAGGAAAGGAAATTACATTTTGTTGCTAGGTTCAAGTGAGGAAATAATAAATGTTTCTAAACATCATTGGAAAAAATGAAGTCAGATATTTACGTACCCTTTTCTCCATCGTTCAGATAACAGTAGTTTATAGTATTTGAGATAGACAAAACAATGTATTTTAAACAAAGTGTTATGTTTTGTGCTATTTTCCAAGCAATATATTGAACATATCGCAGTCTAACGAAACACTAAACCGAAACGGTTTCACTTTAAAGTGTGCCTGTTTGGACGGATCACGTGCATTACTATGAACGTCGACTCGTACATCTCCACTGCTGTTCACCTTATTCCAGAGACTAGCGGATATATGTATTATTTGCAAAAACCACTTTAATTAATAATTATTAGGTTCCATTCTGGTATGATAATCAATTTTAGATACTAACAATAACAAATACTGAAATAGATGGTGTGAAGTGAGATGGAATATTGCAAACTAAGGGACTAATTATATCATACCACAGGAATTGAAATAAAAGCGTCAGTTTCATTAGATTTACCAGGAAAAGGACTAAGGTATCCATTCTGTGAGTAAAATGAGAAAGGCGAAAATTGCCATCTCACAAACCATACAGAGCGCTTAAAACATCGTAATTAGATTTTATTACCATTCTGGCATTTTTTTAAAAAATAATTCTGATTTTCCTTTTTTAATTTTTCTATTTCTATTGTTTGGAAAAATTGTGTTATGGAAAATTATAATGAATTTTACAATCTGGTTAGACCTTCGTACTACACGACTGCTTGAGGATTATGCATGTTTATGCATATATGTACGAAAAAGGGAAATATCGATTGATTAAAGGAGTTGAAGAAATTAATATCGAATAAAAAAAAGAAAAACAAGTGGAAAAAATACTAAAATCTAGTAGAGCCACTTATGTACATTTAAATGTTCATATTTATTTTGAGTATTGCAATCCGTAGATTCATTACACCATGTCGTAAAATTTCTATCATCCCTTCTTTTAGATCAGTGGTTTGCAAACTGAGTGCCATGATTTTCATATCTCATACCTACCGTCGGAGAATTAGAGTCCCGCGAATTTTTAAAAAATTTATTCTTTTTTGAAACTTTAACGTTCTAATATAAAAGAAATATACAAATATAATCATTCGCATATTTCACATTAAATGTCTGTCTTAATTCTAATTTTATTTAATTTATTACTTTGCATATTTCTTTCAAAGTAATGAAATATTATTTAATCGTGACGTGTGAATTTTATTCAACATCTGCATATTATTATAATATTATGGGTGACTTAAGATTGCAAATCTTGACCATCGATATTCTAGAAAAATCATTAATATTAAATCTTGGATTGCAAATTTACGATGATGCTGAAACGTCCATGCCAAAAATACACATCATAAAACTGTTGAAGGTCGCAAAAAATAATAAAAAAAATCTATGTACTGGAGAGAATTTTTAACTGTTGTTTGTATGCAAACTTCCTTAATTAAGAAAAGAGAATTTTTCAGCTAAGAGAAGAATAAATTTTGCTCTCTATGGAGCGAGTATCATATTCTCTTTATTTTCAGGCAGTAAAAACGTGAAAGTGCCTTGTCCGTGCTTCCATTCGTGGATATCCATTTACTTCTTTGCTAAAATTGAAATCTATGGAACTGGAGCATTTTCAAAAAGTCATTAGAGTACGGATGGACTAGTTTTTAATCCAATTAATCACACATAAGTTGTAAAACACTAAACATTATGTGACTATGAAAAATCAATAAACCATAATTTTTATCTGCACTAGCCATCTCCTTTTTTCCCGCTCTGTTAACTTTATCATTATGCATTTTATGTGAGAATAACTTGTTTACCTCTTTGTTTCATATATGTTTTATGGTGATATTTGACTTTTCCCAATGTTTTGTACAGTTTTATTGTTTATGTCACACAGTCAATAGACAATTTATAAATTAATGCGATGTATTTTAATGCAATTAACTGTCATTTGACCACTTTAAAATTAATTTGAATATGTGTTTCCCTAAAATTCTAAAAAGCAATCTTTCATTATCCTCGAAATTCCGTATGCTACTGATGTCGAATCACACCGTGCAATTGAGTTCCACAGTCACGTCTGTCCTGAGCAACAGCTGCTGAACAATAATCCATTGTACACTATAAGAATTCTTAATACGGATCTTTTCGACATTGTCCACTCACTTTATTCTAGTGTGCCTCTTTCTTCAACCCTTTAAGAGTAGTTGATATTCAAAGAGTTCTTCAAGGTCAACTAGAATAACATAGAGGTCACACCTTGATCTACTAATGCTATAAACGTCAAAATTGATGTTTGGGGCTCTAGATCTCGGAAACATCACGAAATTTCGGAAGTGTTGTGTTAAGGTCAAGGTCAAAGTTCAAATTCCACTCTGCTGGTGCTACATGGTTAAAAATTAGTATCAGGAGTATTTTAGGTCGTAGATTTCAGAAATGTGAAATTTTGGATGTGCTGAGCGCTTAGAGGTTAATGGTTAAATTTTGATACATCGTTCAAGAGAGCTAAAAATTGGTGCCTGGCAGTATTTCCGATTGTACATCTCAGACATTTTGTGAAATTTTGGATCTTTTTGTGCAATAGACCTTTCGGGATAAAAGGTCAAATTTCTATATAACGTTGCTAGAGAGCTAAGGTTGGGAAAATGTATATTACAGGCATTAAAACTAGGAAATATCAAGAATTTTCAGATCCAGTGTCACCTTCAAGGTCAAATAGGGGGTCGGAGTGAGGGTCTAGAAATCAAGAAGAATCACCGATTGATTTCTAGTTTAAAATACCATTACTAAACCGCAAAAACATGAATGAAATCAAACAATGATAAGGAACACACCACGAATTTTACCAATTGCTAATATTTGCAGAACTTTTCCTGCTTCCTTTGAGAAATCAGATGTTTTTTCCAATGAGGCGTGAAAGAACAGACTATGTACAATTCGATTTCATTTAATGCAAATGCACTCACCCCACGTTTTGCACCGTAGATTCGCCCCTGAAAATGTTAATTTAAAGCCAAGTGGATTTTTTTCTGATAAACTGCAATTTAATTTAATTTCAACATGTATTTTTTTTAACTGTTTCATGGAGTCAGATACATAATCGTTAAAGAACTACGAGATGATTAGAATCGCTCAACGATCAAGCAAGCTAAACTATATATCTGATGCCCTTTAATTGTATTATCCCTGGTGGTACTACCAATATGAGAGATGTTTTCAGCAATAAATCGAGATTGCGTAGTTCCCTATGTAAGTCGAAATGTTTATTTCGATTTTAAATAACTTTTGTTGTTTACATGAGTGTAAAATTTTAGCTACTAATATTTGCAACTGTTTATGCTCGGAGAATCAATCCACACTCTGCTAAAGTGAAAGTGATGGCCATGCAAAGCTAGTTTTCAAAATTTTGCCCTGTTAACGCGAAGACTTCTTAACATTAGGTAGAGATGCACTCTTATTTTGATGTACCTTATTTTTGATGATATTTACCAGCCTGTCTATGGCAGCATTAATAAAACTTTTTGGCTTAACGAAATAATAAAAATAATGAATAAAGGAGGAGCGAATGATAGACACAAAGATCATAAAGGATCACAAAAATGTGTGAAACTTTAATAGATTCAAAAATATGCCCAGTTGGAACGCGAAATTTTCCACTGTTGATAAGTCATGAGTGTCTTACGATAGTAGGGAAGGAGGTGGCTCAGTCGGTAGGCTTCAGGCTCGAAATCTGCAATCCCAGGTCCACGTCACACCTGGACCAGCGCGAGATTTATTTTTGCAAACATCCTCGCCCTGCCCTCGATCAGTAGGAGACACAGATGGACTTGGAAAGGCCGCCATCCGTCACATGGGACACGAAGTAATGGTTCCGTGTGCGGGAGAGTCAAACCCTTTGCACGTTAAATAACATGCTGGATGGGAGGCTACCATATGTATTTTAACAGCTATTCACTACATCCTCTCCTCCAACTTTCTCTGAGCCCTAGGGGTCCTTGTGACCTGTCCATTTAGTCCATTGTGTGCAAAAATACCGCTTAGAAGTAAAACAACCGAACTCTTATATTATCCTAATTCTGGCCTTCATAAGTATGAAGTAATGGCATGCACCATATCAACAGTGAGTTCAGACTCTTTCATGCTATTTAATTGTGAAGATGAATCCGAAACTTCCTAACTTTGAAAAGAAACTTTTTACAGAAAAATATCACAAGAGGGAAATTTTAGATCTTACTGAAATCTATTTAAATCCATATTTTTGCGCCACAGGGAATTTGCTCTCTAGCCTCATAGACATCTGTTCTTTCACAAAATTGTACGTTCGTTCTCGAGTCTGTTGTTAATTGCCTGCTACCTTTAACTGCAGTTTACTTTAACTACTGTTAACTAGCAACTTTAGTTTCATATTTAAAGTATTAGCGAAGCAGGAACACATAACATAACAAAATATAAGAAACAGCTGGTATTAGCCTCATCCTAAATACCTCCATTCGGAATTGACGAAAACTAAAACAATCATTGCACAAAACGCCTAAAATTGCGTCCACGTTATTAGGTGATTTACTGCAACATTTTTTTGCGTGTGTTGGTCAAAAGAGATTCATGGGTCAGTAATGACTTTTACTTCGTACCGCTAGGGGAACAGTGGTGGAAAAGGGCAACTTTCAAATTTGAAGAGATAAATGTAAACTTCTCTTTGCTTTGTATACGTACTAATTAAATATTAGTATTGGTACTTTTTCAACCTCACAGTAGCTGAATTTTCAGTTTGGAGGTGCTAAAACGGAATATAAAACTCCATTTTCTTTAAAAGAACTATATTCGCTAGAGGCGATATGCTATTTTCTACTCTCTGTTTCGTATAAAGAATGGAGCGGCAAATCTTCCTCGAGGAATTCTCGCTTAATACTCTTAACCACGAAAACAAATAGAAAGCAAGATGTAAGACCTAAAAATGTATTAATCCTCAGTTCTTTTAGAGGGTTTCTGCGGCAAAAATTTTGCTTCGCGAATGCAACAACTTCCAGAATGCACACTTATTTTCTTATCGTGTATTTTACAATACACCATATTTCGCAATTAAACACAGTATTTTCAATTGGTCATTTCCATAGACTATACACAAAATAATAATTTACGATGGAAAGCGTACTTATTTCATGCATAAATTATGTATTTTTTGCTGTTGCAGAGTATTAAATCTGCAAGTTGTTCTTGTTAGAATTCATGTGAGCATTGCATCTTTTCATTGGCTGATGCCTTCTTTGATCTTCAGATTTTGCCGGAATGGAAATATTACTACAACTCTTCTGACATACCAGCCAAAGAGGTTTTTTAAGCAATATAAATTTTCAGCATATGCGATTATTTTGCAGGCTGAATTCTTTCAAATATGTAAGTCAACTTACAGGGGTAGAACGAGATTTACTTAATGAAAATGTTGTTTTACTAACAGACCTCAAAGCAGCCATGTTGGCTTTACAAAATGATATTTACGTTAATAAACATTATAAGATCAGGTTAGCTCTTTTTAAAATATTCACTGAAATATGTTAAAAAAGGTAACCAACCATATTAGTCTTCAATGTGGTTTCCTAGTCATTGTGTAGTAGCAAGTAATGTGAATATGGACAGAATAGCCAAGGATGCTATTAATTTACAAGTAACTGCTACTTTACCTTCATTTCTCATCAGTCTTAAAGGGAAATAAAAGTAAAAGAAATTCAAGAATATAACACATATTTCAAATTTTATGCTCAAATTAATAGTAATTTCAGATTTTGCCTTGATTAAAATATTTCATTTTTTAAACGTTTTCATTTCAGTAGATAAGATATTAGTAAAATCATAGGGTTGTATATAGATACACCTGCACTAAATAAGAACCTTTTCAAACTCAAGAAAATCCAGTACGATCTTTCTAACACCTGTAAAGTTATAGAGACTGTTTCGCATGTCTTGTTAATTGTGAAAAATATTATGAAATCCAAAAAAATTTTGAAGCACCTCAGCACAAATGTAATTTACCAGAATTTAGATTTCAAAAATATGTTTAATCATGATACTCTCCCTTTTTAATTGGTTATATACCAGTTTTGAATTGCTTTCCATAGAGAATCGATGCTGTGTCATAGAATATAGTTTTGGCTGTCGAGTCTTTAATAGCATATGAGAGATCTAAATAGCTCATTCAGCCAAAGAAAATTTTCTACCTTTCTTCCTTGGTCTATCTGTGTCAAGTATATAAGACTTTTTTTTTTACATCGTATCTTCCTCTATGTATACAGTATATGTAACGTTATTATTTTATAATCTTATTTTTAGTATTTCAGTTTCTCAATTGCTTTGGAGTAGAAGTGTACAATTATACGCCACAGAGGCCTGTAATGTTACATAATGATAATTGTAAATTTTCTTATTTCGCATCCAAATATTTAAAGTGGATAATTCAAAAGCGGTCCAGAAACGGCCTGTAAGTAACGATCAACAAGTTGCTGATCACTCTTCTCTTCCCCATTCCTACACTGCAGTTTAATTTACCTGCAATATCAGTTGAAGAGAGGACTGCATCAGTTCCATTCTCTCGAAACATTAACTAAGCGATCGAGTTCTTGCAGAAATCAGTTTTGTGTTGTTATTTTTAATGTTTTCCTAATCATCGCGTCGACCTTAGCAGAGCCTCATGCTTTTCTACACCCACAAAACTGACATGGTTAAACAGAATTCTAAGCAAACGAGGTATTTAAACAATTTTAACTTCAGTAAATGCTTAAACAATTTTTACTTCAGTAAATGCACTAAACTAACTTTTAAGTTTCAACTGAAGAAGAAAGAAAGAGCCCAAGTTGGCAACGTGCATTCCCGCTAACTTCTTTTATCTTCAGGACTCATGCAGTTAAAAAAGTGTCAAACAATTAACGACAGACTCGAAAGTTATCGTACCACTTTGTGAAGAAACAGATGTCTACGAGCTAAAGACCAAAATTCCCTTCGGAGCAATAAACATCAATGGCGTTGTTTCTTGAAGCTTTGAGACTGCAGAAGTTCTATGAGACGAAACCCTTAGAGCGTGGTTGCGACATTTTTTGGTCAATAGCTATTGCACGACATGTTCCACAATAGCCTTGCGTGACAGATCACTGGTGAGTTGCGACAGTTCCGAGTGAAGTATGAGAGCCTATTATGCATATTACACAGATGTCGTTTCCACGATATTTCAACAACCATAAAGACGACAAAAGGGCGTGTCAACTTTTTTGACGATAATGCTCAAGAAACACACACACGGAAAACTGGATTTTTGAGTTATTTTAGACTTCATAGATTCATTTCTATTTTAAGTGGTTCTTTCTCAAGTTGAGCGTTGAAAACTCAGCAGAGAGTGATAATACTCACAAACATATTTCATTAAGGAAAGGACATAAAAAAATCTATTCAAGTACAGAATAGAAAAAAAATATTTCCCCTAAATATGCGTTTTCCAGAGAAGAAACTGGTAAGTTTTCCATTAAAATCTTTCGGGGAAAAAATAGCTTTGAGGAAAAAACTATCCAATGAAAGATTTCGGAAATAAATAATCGAGAAAAAATTGAGTAAAGTAGAAAGAATGTCGGTCAAAGAAACTCCTAGTAGATGTATCGTTTTTGTTCCATCATTTTTCTTGGGATTAAGGATATCTGAACAAGGAAATCTTGTTCTAGGCTTTAGATTTGGAGCAAGTCTCTCAGATATTTGAGGAAATCATATAAAAAAAGCTTTTGTGATTTTAGTACCTTTTCGTATTTTAGGAAACTACTGCGAATAAACGTGGCTCTAGGATTTTTATTTCAAACTTGTCGAATGAAATCCAGTTGATGTTAGGTTTTAATATACTAAGAGTTAATGAACAGAAATAACGTAAATAGTCGTTATTGATTATAAATATCAGTGTTTGTTTTGCTTTTTTTATTAAAAATATATCTTTTCAACTTTGAAATGATCACTTATTTTTGAATCAGTACATAAATTCGAACCCGTTTAATCAGCATGGTCATATTGTTTCTACACCATGCTTTTTTAATTGTAAACAATATGATTTGTTTATTATATAACAGCATTATATTATGTTATATTATAAAATGCATTGTAAAACATAAACAGCAAGTATTATTAACAATTTATTGCTTGACAATCACTGCTTAAGTTTGTGATGTGTTTGTTGCTTGAAGAGGCTGCCATCACCATCTATAGTTTCATAATAGGTACAATTTGCAAATTGTATTTTACATCAGCCTTTACAATAATACAGGCTAATTTGTTTCGATTTTCAAATGTCATTGGTTTCTAGCTATTATTGATAATTTTAGGGTCTTATTGAGTAGTTGGAACCACTGTTAGACTAAAAGCAACTAAGCTTATTGATTGCCTGACTTTTTTTGTTCCCAGTTCCATATTCTCAGGATTAACCAAATGTTTACTGTATCTCCCAGCAAAGTTTCACAAACATAACTCTGTCTATAAGTTCTCCTTGCATGGTTTTTTTGTAAGAAATCAGATGAATATATCAATTTCACTCTTTGGACATTATCCTTATAAATCCATTTCCCAACGAAATTTGAAGAAAAATACATTTTACTCTGCTTTGAATTTGAAAATAATGCACTATATCTGTTAATACGCAAATTAGCTATAGAACAGTAGACTTAACTCGATGTTCAGCGAAGTCAGCTTTTCTTAACGTCCGTTAAGATTATTTTAACAAAACCCGTGTTTTCGAACTCATCTTCATCCAAAAATATCTGAATTCCAGAAATGTTAAATCGGTTTATTGTACTTTTAACAAAATTGACACCTATAGAAATTAATCCTAATTATACTAACGAGAATTACCAAAGTGTAAGTGAAAACAAATGTAACAGCAGAATTATATTGGATGCAACGATATTAATTGAAGGCACTACATATTTGGCGGAATTATAGAGTCAGCTTCGCTTTAGTACAGTTATGTTCATTTCTTTAAACTTAAATAAAAATTATTAGTTTTTTTAAAAAAAAACAAAAATTGCAAAATCTGGCTTTGGGGGAAACAAGGATAGTTAAAAGAAACACGGAAAAAATTTCCTGTAATTTATCTTAAAACAATAATTTTCTTTCAGCCCAAATTACAATTAATTTCATTGTCACTTCACTTATTTAACTAAATACATTTTCCTTTACATTTTGGCAACTGTTCTATTACTCAAGTTTGATGGCAATTAACATTAATCCCCTGTCATTTTGGCTCGACAATGTTTTTTGTTTAAAAAAACAACAAAGTTTTATTATTTCAGTCATTGCTACTTCAGTTCTTTTAAGAAGCTACAAGTTTCAGTTCCCGACTAATTTCGACAAGAGAAATATATTATCTGACTATAACTGCTAATTAAATCCAATTAACTGTATGAAATGAAGAATAATAACATGTACGCGTTTCTTTCATCGTTACATTCAGTTCTACACAGCTTTTTCTTTCAGCATTTTGTCATTTGCCATTAATTAATCCATTTTAATAAGGCAATGAGATTGTAATCCGTTTGTTTTAATATGATTGAAATAGTAATCTCTTTAAGATTATCTGTAGAAAGAAAACTGAGTATAATAAGATTTTTGCGTAACATCCTACATTTAACACAGTGGTTCCCAACTAGGCATCCATCGTCCCTTAGGGGGGCATTTTCTTGATTTTTTTTGTGCAAATTTGCACGTGTAGGTGGCGCAGTGGTATAGCATTGGTTTTCATTAACACTGCAACTACCGAGGTCCGGGTTGGATTCCCTGAATTGTATGGTTGCTTGTTTGCGTGTTGTTAATTCTAACCGGGGTGGTCAGCAGTGATTTTAATCTTAGTGGGAAACGTATGCGAAAGCCTGTACAAAGTATGAGTATTTATTAAAAACCCTTCTCCAACCAATATTATACGAAAAAATATAAGTACAATGTCGAATACCTTAACATAATCTTCCAACAAGGGTGGTGGGTATAAATATAATGCTTGGTAAAAGCATTTTTTTTTCTTATTATTATCATTATTTAGTTCAAACAAAAAGGTTGGGAACCATTGATTTAACACATGAATAAATAAATACCATTTAACAGTATTTTATTAGAAAGTGTACGTTGATAATTAGTTTGTATAATGTCAAACCATATATCAAACCGTAATGACGTCTTTAAGATGTTTTCTGTTTAAGATTTTGAATATATAGATATATTACTTTTAAAAAGGAAAGAAGGTATTCCCCTATCCAAAGGAAGGAGATAACCTAAATCTATAGCAGTCTTCTACTGGTTTATCATACAACATAAAAACATTACAAATGCCAGCTTACTTAGCAGTGAGGTATGCCAAATACTATACCAAGTAGGGCTTAAATAAATCCTAACCTAAGTAGCAAAACTCCAAAATCCTTCATATTTATGCAATTGAAATCTAAGAATGTGTTTTTATTACATTCAGTCTTTAACTAAAAAGTTTTAAATGCGAAGTGTATCATTTTATTGTTCCCGTATCTATAATTGTCATTTTGTGTGGTTGACAAATTATATTGTTACCCACAACAGCTTCCTCTCCCGTAACACTTATAATAACAGTTTTGCTTTTCTGTTCACATTTGTTGTTGTGTTGACATTGTGCGTTCCCTTGGATTTACGAAACTGATATATCCTGTTAATTTCGTGTCACTGGTAAAATAAATTTTCAAATCATGGTCCAAACCTAGAAACGAATGTCCAGTTCTAGCAATGCTCGAATAACTTTGGCCATTTAATGTTTTTGGAATTTGGCTATTATTTTCCAATAGAGATTAACGTTGAAAATTGAGCATCCTATTTACAGGTTATCAGAGAAAAACGCTAGACATGTCCTGTAACGGTTTTTGAGGTCCTAGGTGAAAATTTGAAATTCGGGGCCCATTATCGGCACTACTCTTTGTAATAAAATAATGTTTCATTGTATTTATTTATGTGTTAAGTCATTAGGTTTCCTATCCTTTTTGAACGAGGTGTTTGAGAACGAAGTGTAATTACCACTTCGTGGTAATTTGTGACCCTCACTTTATTATGTTAATCTTAAAAGGTATTTTATATTCCATTTAATCTATATTTTGCAACATGCCTTTATTGTCGAAATTCTTGTTTCGATTTGTTTCAAATTTGTATTAAGAAAAATCATGAAATTCGAAAATATTAAACATAAACTCTGTATCGTAGGCGTATTGAACAACAGGTAGCAAATAGTCTTCCATTTTATTAAAGGGGAGTGTTCATTTATTAAAAGAGAAAAAATGAAAAGCGAAAAACCAATAGCGTGTCGAACAAGAGGGATGGATGTCATGGGTAATAACTCTCTATTGTGGACTTGAATAACATATAAACATAGTAACTCATATAAACCCCTCGATTGTTCAAAATGGCTGTGTAAATTGAAACCGCAAAAAAAGAGAGCTGTTCAAGATTTATTTCAATGTAAGGTGTAATTGTCTGAAGTAATTTCTTCATTTTGTTATAATAGAAATATATTGAGAAAATATTTATTAAAAAATATTGTGTACAGTACATTTATTTAACATTTATACATCCGAAACAAAAATAAATTTCGTACGTAGGACTAGAATAAAATTTTAAATTAACGGCATGCTGGTTGGAAATAAACCTTTTCTCTTGCAGAAAACACTAAAACAAATGCAGTACATTAAAGGAGCACAGCATAACATTTCGAATAATCGTGGAACATTTAATGGCACAGTTTCTGCTTCTGGAGTAGGAACACAAGACGTTCAGTTTCTTCCTTTCTGGGGAAGGACTAGGCGATGAGATTAATGAGGGAAGTTCATCAAAGAACAGAGCACTGACACGTTCTTCCGACAATGATTCTTAAGTAAATGTGGAGGCAAAGGATGTTAACGAAGTTGTAGATGAAAAAGTAGTCTACGGACTACAATAAGTCTGTGCTTGATTCTTTCTTCAAGGTAGTCATTGTGAATGATTATTTAGATGTTTTCGTCTTTTCATGCATTAGTACTTAATAAAACTACAAAGATATATTCATGTCTGTTTAGACTTTTCTACTTCTTTCTGCACTTGAGTCTCTGACATGTTTTGGGATGGATTTTGTATCATATTAATGAATTTTTAAAGAGTTAAGTGATTGAATTCTTTAATTAGTTTTTGTGCGTTTCGTCACCTTCGTCTGTAGCATTCTCAATAAGCTTCAGTTCTATGTGAAGCTGCATTTCTCAGAAACCTCTTTGCTCATCGCCTGTTCTTCATTTTGATTTTCTACTTTCGCTTCTTGAAATCCTCTCCCTTTTGACGAGCGGTGATCCTATTGTTTAACGTTTTTTAAGTGACAATCCCTTACAGTAAAGTCTTTGAAGTGGCTGTAGTCCAACTGACCGCTAGGGAGAAGTGACAACGAATGTTTGTATTGTTCCTTTTTTATGCAATGCAGACTCCTCAATTTGATACACCACTTTGTCATTTCTCCCATTTTTCTGTTTTAGAAAGGAACACGAAGAAAATTTTTCCACATTGGGATTCTCCGAAAATTTCCGCTTATCTCCAAAAGATGGGATATTTTCTTCAAATGTTCTCCAAGAATCATTGTTTTTCGGAGAAAACGTAAATGGAGAGCTCGTAGAAAGCGAACTCGTGTTTTTAAGGCAGAGACTAAACCAAGTGAATTCCATTCCATTAGGTTTAAACATTTAGCACCACTCCATTAGAACTCTCTAGGTATGTCGCAGGAATAAACTAATTTGATAACATTTAGTAAAACTAAGTGATCATCGAGGGATTGCAGGAGATAATCCCATTAACAGTAATATGATTGACACAATAAACATATATTTGCTATGCAAAATCTTATCAATCAAAAAATTTATTATTAATCATAAAATTTCTATACAAATGTTAGATAAATCAACTTTGAAATTTTAACAATGATGTGCTTCAGTCATGGAACCAGAAAGTGTTTTCAGAAAGAAGGTGCTAAATAGAATAGATAGCGATGGATCTATTTATTGACAATAATTTTCTTCATTGGTCAAAAATAATTCCAAAATTGACAAAAATCTTAATGTTCCTAAATACGTGTAGTGAATTAACTATCATCCCTGCTAAAAATACAACTTTATTTTTTTAAAAGATGAATATAATTTTTTATCACTTTTATTTTCAGCTCGTTTTAAAAATAAATGGGAGCTAATGTTTTCACTTTGCCGTCTGTGTCTATGTCCATGTGTAGATACTCATTTTTTATTTTAGAGATAGTATAAAATTATTTATGAATTAATAAATTATTACAATTTTGATTTCCCGAATCTCCCAATACTTTCAATGATGTTCTCTAACGTTGGGGAAAAAATTTGGAAAATGCAAAAATTAAACAAATATTGCCAAAGATCTATTATTGGTAGAAATTTTAAATTTTGGTCATCGAGTGAAAGACAAGAGAGTTACATTGGCAACAATGATTTCCTCCCTTACCAACAGAGGTAATTGAAAACCACACTTTTTGGTTTAAGGGATAAACGAAAAAGTATTTTTCTGTTCCATAGCTACTAATTAAATATTATATGCATTTTTCCAAGCTTTATACGATTAGAAGATCTTGCATCAATGATTTTAAGTGATTGAAAATTTTGGTCTTCACAACCCTTTCAACTGAAGGGATATTTTCGAAAAATAGAGATATGGTTAGATTTGATTCAGATCTTAATTTACCTTCAATCATATATTTCCACAAATAGCCTATATAAAAAGTCACTGGTTTCTTAATCGGATTCTTTATTGACATAATAAGGAGATGTTTCCATTAAAGTAGCCACAGACTATAGGTTCAATATTTAATGTTAATTTTTGCGGAAATTTGCATATATGCTTTCAAGGTAATAATAAATGAATCAAAAACAATTGAATACCTACGATAAAATGCATTCTTTTGAACATTAATCTTCTAAGCGTTTAACTTTCTTATATTTTTGGATTAGAGACAACCCCATGTCTAGGCGTCTGATGTGGTTACATCATTTTCTTATAAAAAGCGCAATAATTATATCAAATTATTTTGAATTCTGGTGACTCCTTTATTAATGCGGGTTCCTGATGAATTGGGTTGCTTTACTCTGAGCGGAACTTTTTTGCACACAATGGGCTAAATGATCAGGTCACAAGGAGCCGAAAGGCTCAGAGAAGTTTGGGAGACAGATGGTAACCTCCTTTCAAGGCTATCCAGCGTGTTATTTAACGAGCTCAGGGTGTTAAACCATGGCCCCTTATTCTCTCCTGCACATGAGACCACGGCTTATTGTCCCCTCCAAGGAAATCAGGTTCCCCTTCTGACGGGGGCAGGGTGTTTTACGGAGATAAATCTCAACGCTGCCCCAGCTGGGACTCGATCCCGGGAACTACAAATTACGAGCTTGAGCTACTCCGCCCCAGGCTCGTGACACGACAAACTGTTATAACCACATTCTGCACAAACCCGCTACCACGCAAAGCAATCTGGAATTTAATCGAGATCAGGACAAGATCTGGGAGGGAAGGTGGCATGGCCACCTTCTCTCCCAGTCTTTGAGAATGATAGTAAGTGTGATAGATGAAAACATTATTAAACTTGTGCTATTTCACGAATTTTTCAAAAAAAATGTTTAGACCTTTAAAATGGAAGGGAAAATGTTATACTGCAATAAAATTCCAGTTTACCACCCTTTATTTTTTTCTAGATCGGAGCCTGATCCAAATTATGTCTCCAAGTGTCAATCTGTTACTACTCGTCACTAAATCTTCGAAAGTAAAACCAGAATGTCCTAGTTTACGGATTGGCTCCCAGGCATATTGACATTGTTTAGGCAATCCTATTCGTTCCAATACTGCCCACATTGAGAAGCAACTAGATAGAAAAATTAATATCTAACTAATTTGCGGACTCCTTAAAAAAAAAACTTAGCTAACCTTCAGAAGTCTGCGTACCACTATTTACTAACGCTGGCTGCCGTATTTCACTGTTACACTGGGATAACGTTCCGGTTATGTCTGGTTGAATCCTTAATCACTTTTTTCACTCACAATTACATGAATTTAGTAACATTCATATAAATTTTATATTTATATAAATATCATTAGTCCAACCTGTCCAGTGGTCAGTACACCTGACTACTAAGACCACAAGGTACGCCCTTATGTAAATGCTTATACGATGTAGGAGAAACCGGGACAAGCTATAAAAGCTTCCAGATTATCTGTCCTCTTAAAAAATAAATATATTTTTACTATTTATTATCAAAAGGGATTTGAGAATTAAATAAACAAGAAAATAAATGTAAATAATATAATACTGCTTTCATACTGCTTTAACACTTCCGGAACAAGTTCTCCTGGATGATGCCACACGTTTTTTCATAAGTAAATCAAAAGCATCTAGAATCATATGTAAATCAATCATATGTAAATAAATGTATTTCATATCAAAAATGTGTATTTCATATGTAAATCAAAAGCATCTAGTTTCCTGTTATCTTGTTTACAAAGTGTCCTAGTTTCACTACCATAACTAACCCTAGAAAGAACCAAACTATTATACGGTCTAATTTTAGTCTTTAGGTGTATATGCCTATTTCTCCACACTCTCCATAGATTCTTAAAAGTCCCGGCAGCAATCTCTATCCGTCTGTTAATCCCACGCCACACATCACCATTATCTGTTACATAGCTCCCAAGATAATTAAACTGTGACACCTGCTCAAGATTGCAACCATTCAGATTAACTGAATCACAGCCTACTTGACCAATTTTCATCACTTTAGTTTTCTCTCTGTTTATAACCAAACCTACTCTACTACCAGTCTCATCAACAGCTCGAATGAAAGATTTCATCTCATCAACATCATTTGCCAAAAGGGCTAAATCATCAGCATAATCTAAATCAGATATTTTCGTATCTCCAGTCCATTTAAGGCCAAAATATTTCCCTTGAAGTGAATTTCGCATAACATAATATATAACCAAGCTAAAGAGAAAAAGAGACAAAATGCATCCTTGTCGAACACCAGAAGTAATGCTAAACCAATTGCTACAAGACTTACCAACTCTCACACACGACTCAGTGTTATTATAGAGAGCTTTCATTATGTTAACTAACTTGTCTGGTAAACCATATGATTTCACAATCAACCACAAATTATGACGATCAACAGAGTCGAAAGCCTTTTTGAAATCAACAAAGCTAGCAACCAAAGGTTTCTGAAACTCTAAATATTTCTCAAGAATATGCCTGAGTGAAAATATCTGATCAACACATCCCCTATCACTTCTGAATCCACATTGCTCATCCCTCAATTGACTGTCAACCAGATTCTTAATTCTATTAGGCACAATCATGCAAAGAACTTTACCTGGAACAGAGAGCAGGCTGATACCCCTATAGTTATCAAAAGACTACGATCACCTTTTTGGAAAATAGGGATAACAATAGCTCTGGTAAAATCCTTAGGAACCATGCCTTTATCATAAAAGATATTCAGAATTTCAGTCATCCAAGTGGTAACCGAAACATTTCCAGCTCTAAGCATTTCTGTAGTAATTTCATCTACCCCTGGGGATTTATGAAGTTTAAGTTTAGAAACAGCCAAAATAACTTCAGATTGTGTTATAGGGCCAACATTAAAGCCTCCAATGCATCTATCATCATTGCAAACAATGGGAATAGAACTAACCACACTGTTCAGAATATCACTGAAATGCTCAGCCCACCTAGCCATGATAGAATCCTCACTTTCTATAACTTTACCTTGTTTATCCTTCAATCCCTGTATACCTGTCCGTTTTCTACCACACAAAACATTAACTATCTGGAACAGCTCTCTGCTGTTGTGCTGTCTAACTGCTTCCTCGGCTTTGTCAGCCAAACCATCAAGCCAAAGATTCTTATCAGCAGCTAACTGATATTTTACACGTTTATTAAATTCTCTGTAATTCTTTCTATTAGGACTAGTAGGATATTGATTAAGGACATTCCTGCAGTTCTTTCTTAAATAAGCTCAAGTGCCTTATCACTCAGATAATTCTGTCTCTTCTGCTCCTTTTTTCCTAAAGGAGTACTGTTAGTGTCCAAAAAAGCCTGTTTAAAATTATCCAATTCTTCCTCAACTTCAGTAGTAAGCATACCATGACTGTCATAATGATTAAGTAACCTATCATGGTAAGCTTTGGCTATAACTGGGTCTTTCAGAGCTCCAGTATTAAAAGTAAATTTTTTAACCCTAGCACAACAATTTTTAAGTTTAAATTGCAAGACACTTTTAACAATGTAATGGTCAGATCCAATTTCACTCCCCTATATGACATGGTATTCCTAACAGAACTAGTCCATTTGCTGTTAATTAATGTATAATCAATCATATTCTTATGCAGCCCATCGGGTGAAACCCATGTGTACTTATGTATGTCGCGGTGTTTGTAATAAGTATTAGTTATTCTGAATCCATTGAGTTTACTTATCTGTAGGAGACGTTGCCCATTGCCATTGCAGCTACCAATACCAAAAGGGCCTATTATTCCTCCCCAAAGGTCAGAGTCAGTTCCAACTTTGGCATTGAAGTCACCAAGAACAAGGGTAAAATCTCCTTTCTTGACAGAATTCAAAATATCCTGAAATTGTCCATAAAACCTATCCTTCTCATCCTCATCGGTATGCTCATTGGGGGCATTAACAGCAGATAACATTCAAGTCTTTAACGTTTGTCTGAAATTTTGCTGTAAGAAACCTTTCATTAATGCACTCATATCCTAGAAGAGCATCACTAGCGTGTCTGCTGAGAAGCAGACCACGACTTGGTGATGCTCATTGTCGTCCCACCCTGAAAAGAGAAATTTAAGATTAATTTTAAGAATCTGACCTTTATCTGTCCATCTGGTCTCTTGCAAGCCGAGAATATCTAAATTATAATGGTGGAATTCTTGTTTGAGGACATCAAGAGAAAAAGCTCTGTGCAGAGTCCTCACATTCCAAGTACCTATGGAGAGAAAATGGTTAATGAGATGTTTAAAGAAACTATGTTTATTGAGAGAGGGAATGCCGACAATATCAAACAGCCCCCTAATCGCAGACATGGGGCAAAGACCCGTTCTCCCACCACTAAAGGTTGAAGCCATGTACACTGGAAGACTTCCTCCAATGTAGAATTTGACGATGCCAATAGAAGGAAAGGAATCAGGTGCTTGCGATGACCTCTGCTCAGGATTATCCACCAGCTGATAAACATACCCTGTGAATCTATTCACTTGGGGCTGTCAACCCACAAACAAACAGAAAACACAGCGGAAGATTATCCATCCACAGAAGCCCACCAGTGCAACAAAATCAGGATCCATAATCATGCTCAGAGCCATATATCTGTCCAGTTGGTTTATGTGGTCAGCACCAGGACCCTGTGTGGTTGACCACTCCTCAGCAGGGTAGAAAAAAAAAGAAAAGTAGCCATAGTTGTCCAGATTAGTAGGTACACTAATCTGGCAGCGCTCCCCTTCCGTTCACTTCTACAAGGGACATCAGGTGCTAGGCCTGGCCGTTTCTGTGCATCATCACAGGGGATTGGTGCATAGCTCTCCTTCCAGTGACTACCTAGCTACCATTTACAGCCCATTTCACTATTATCTCAAGCCATTTGTATTTATAATAACTCTAAACTGACCTTATTTTTGTAAGGGAAGAAGGTGCTCTGCTGCATAAAGACAACCTAGAAGTCTTATTGCGCTTGTTCTGGTTTCTCATACAGCAAACATACAAACACATGCCCACTGATTAAGGAGTCAGTCATGCTAGCCACTAGACCAGGTAAGGGCTAATAAAACCATTGCTAATATTGATATTATTTTTGATGATGACATAGTTGCGTCCTTAGGATGTAATGGCTTAGGATGTATCGACTAGCGTAGTGGTTAGAGAGCTAGCTAATGTTCCAGCAAGCAAATTTTGTGTATTATGTTAGCTCTAACTGAGATAGTGGGTCAGCAGTGACTTCGGTCATAGTGAGGCACCCTTCTATGAGAAGGTTTGTACAAATGAGAAGTAGTTTTTAGGACACTTCTCTATCCTATATGTTGCAATCAAAAAAAGAGTAATTGTACTTAAAATGTATTTTACTTACCGCACTTTAAAGCTGAAAAACACACTTAGAGTTCATTTGATCTGTGGTGTGATCAATTAAGTTTTTCTTTATCTTATCAGTTTATCACACTGCATTTTTTTACATGGAGCTTAAATAAGATATTCGTTTATACGAATAACCCAAAAGGAATACGCTAAAACAGCAATCCGGAAGCTTTCATTTTTCGCATACCACAAAATACCTAGCATGTTTTGTACTATTACTAGATATATATGAACTTACAGTTTTCCTAACGAAAAATGTTTTCATACAAAGTGTATGAATCAAATATCCAGTACTAAAAATATAACATCTATGTTTCACCTACTCTGTAAACTGAGCAAAAGCATCACAGAACAACAGACGTTGCTGGTGATACTGTCATACACCTCTATTCCATTCTGCGCTCAGAGTGGTGGGAACTGTAAAATATTCGCAGGAAAAAAAGTAAAATTCGCGCAGTAAGAGAGCTGAAAAACGCAAAAATTTGCTCAACATTTGCATTTACAATTAAAAAATGCACCTCAGTGGCGCGCAAATAAACAAAGTAACGACAATTGTATGCATACACATTGCTTAAAAACAACCGAAAATTAAATAATTAGTTTTATTTAGGTTCAACTCGCACATTGTATATCAAGCACCAAGGATGAATCTCTCTACAGTATATTGCACTCTTTTATATTCCTGAGATCATTTTGCACAACGCCTCTGTATTTAGAAAAATATCCTTCTTAATTAGCATTGTTCATTAAGACCAAAGGAGTTAAAAAAGTTCTTAACATGTATCTGCAAAACAAAAACATTGCACTTACCTCAACAAAACTTTTACTATCCTTCAAAGTACTCCCCCCTCCCCAGCATCTATGAAAAGTTGCAGATATCTACGCCAGCTCTGGAATTCTTTGTGGTACTCCTATTAGAGAATACTCCGCAAATTGAATTAATGCAATTTGCAAGGTCTTGGCATCCTTGGAAAAGGTTTCCCATCAAGTTCCTTTTTAATTTTTCGAAACAACCAAAATTGGCACGATGCAAGTTCAGGTGAATATGCAGGATGCGGTAACTGTTTTATTTTTTCCTGCTCGAGATATGCAGTAACTTGTCGAGTTTTGTAATTACTGGCATTTGTTGAGCACAAGCTTATTGTTGGACGTTGCTCTTTCATCTCCTTAACCATTTTGGGCAAAGAAATTTTATTGTTTTGACTGGGATTCGAACCCAGGTCTCCCAGAAACATGTCGGGGGTCTTAACCACTAGACCACCGAGGAACCGAATGCTTCTGGGAGACCTGGTTCGAATCCCAGTCAGGGAAACCAATTTTTTAACCCATTTTTTCAAGTGCTCCTTGTCTACAGGACTTTTTCTGTGATAATTTATTACTCAATGTTGGTGTAGTTTTAGCCATTTATGGTCATTTTTTCAGGTAAGGCGTCTACGACTCCTCCTCCTTGGGAATTGAAAAAAATTATGAACATCCTCTTCCTTGAACGAAAGTCTTGCCGGAAGATTTGGGGACCCAGGTCATCTTACGCAACCCAAACATAATTGTATAGTAATAAAACCACGTCTCATTACCTGTGATAATGTCTGTTAACCGTTTGGGCCACTAGGTTCAAACGTTGCCAGTATCTCCTTGCACGAGTCGGCTCCAGCCCTCTTTTGCTGTTCTTTCAGTTTGTGGGGCACCGATTTAGCACAGATCTTTCGGAATTTTAAATGTTGATGCATAATTGTTTCCGCACATAATAACACTGAGTCGTGTGTGAGATTTGGTAAGGCTCGTAGCAATTGGTTTAGCATTACTTCTAGTGTTCGACAAGAGTGCATTTTGTCTCCTTTTCTCTTTAGCTTGGATTGATTATGTTATGCGAAATTCGCTTCAAGGGAAATATTTTGGCCTTAAATGGGCTGGAGATACGAAAATTTCTGATTTAGATTATGCTGATGATTTAGCCCTTTTGGCAAATGATGTTGATGAGATGAACTCTTTCATTCGAGCTGTTGATGAGACTGGTAGTAGAGTAGGTTTGTTTATAAACAGAGAGAAAACTAAAGTGATGAAAATTGGTCAGGCAGGCTGTGATTCAGTTAATCTGAATGGTTGCAGTCTTGAGCAGGTGTCACAGTTTAATTATCTTGGGAGCTATGTAACAGATAATGGTGATGTGCGGCATGAGATTAACAGACGAATAGGGATTGCTGCCGGGACATTTAACAATCTATGGAGAGTGTGGAGAAATAGGCGTATACACCTAAAGACTAAAATCAGACTGTATAATAGTTTGGTTCTTTCTAGGGTTAGTTATGGTAGTGAAACTTGGACACTTTGTAAACAAGATAACAGGAAACTAGATGCTTTTGATTCCAGATGCTTACGCAGTATCTTGGGCATTAGGTGGTTCAACTTTGTAACTAATGATGAGGTTAGGCAAAGGAGTTTGCAATCTCCTTTAAGCAGCATATTGTGCAGAGAGAGACTCCGTTGGTTTGGCCATGTTGCCCGTATGAGTAATTGTAGATTGGCGAATAGGGTTATGAACAGTGTGCCTAAAGGCCTCAGAAAGAAGGAGAGACCTAGGATGCGGTGGGCAGACAATGTCAAACAGGACCTTGTTAGAATTGGTGTGCAGTGGCCAGATGCAGTAGATGTAGCTCAGGATAGACTTGCTTGGAGAACTAAATTGCACTGTCTGGTTGGACCTCCATAGCCCATGGCTGCTTGATGATGATGATGATGATGATGATGATGATGATGATGATGATGACGACGACTATCAATCGATACACTGACATCTAAACGTATTATCTAAAAGGTGATGTGTGAATTTTCCTCAGTGAGTTCACGAACAGCAGCCTCGTTCATCGTTCAGGCCTCATACGTCTTCCTGGAAGAGGGAGGTCTTCGATGCTCTGCTGCCCTTTGCTGAATTTTCGCCTACATCCTATAATAGTACCATATAGACAGACAATCTGATTGAATTATTTCACCACGTCCTCAAGCTGCAGCTTTGTGAAAATGCAAAATATTTTACCGTCTCAAATTCCATAGCAACAAAGCACAGATTTCGCAAATTGAATTTTACGCGCCGCCATCGAAGAGAGAAATAATGATATGGCTTTTGTTTTTAACACGTAATGGCAAATTTAAACAAGCTTTCAAATAAGTCGTAGCTCGTTAACTTCGAAAGAATGAGTGCAAATCTATAAACGTGTAAAGACTTTTTGAACGCCCTCCATACTACAGAGACTGGGAAATCTTTCTTTTTAAAATAACCAGAAAATTAAATTTTCAGTGTTATTTAATTCTTTCAGTTTTTTTTCACAGCATCGCTACGTTGCCTTTAAGCCGTTTTCATCTTAGAGGATGAACATGCTAATAAAAATTATATTATTAACATCGTTCGTAGAAATATATGACTTCAGTTAATTGGGATCGAAAATCCGGTAAGCTTTAAGAAAAAAAAAACGCTGGTACAGGCTTACGAAATCTGCAGTTTTTTATTTTTTCTGAACATGAACGGAATGTGTTTCTTTGCGAATGTTAGATTACATTCTGGGCATTGCTGAGTAATTTTACTGCCAAATCGTTCATTTCGTTATAGATTTTATGTGCTGATATAAGAGGATTTTAAACAACGCCGAATATTTCGATCCACAACGTCAAGAAACATAGGTAGATCAGAAATGTTCGGCCCATATACTTTAGATGTGATTAAAATCACTTCTAAGGAATCATTTTTACACATTTGAACGGTATCTTTTGATATAATACTGGAACAGTTCGCCATTTTCTGCTTGAAAACTCCTATAATCTTCTACAGTATATGATCGCGGTAATAGAGTACAGCATGGAACCAAAAATCCTATCTTACTTGAAAGGGAAATGGTGTGTGTTAGGGTTGTCTCCTTTTTCTTGAAGAAACATATTGTTACGACAGATGAACATGCTACAATTGGCTTATGGTAGATGTGTCATAAACACTCACATATGCTTCAGCGTGGCAATTACGGTATCAACTGTTTAGAACGGAGATGCTTTGAATAAGTAGATTCGTGGAGGAAAAACAAAAATGGTGGAGTAGAAAATAAATAAGGATATATTGCATTAAATAAGTGTTGTATGATACTACGTAAGAAGACTTATTATTGAGTCAAGATGAACCTAGTTTCGGTGGTGACAAGGGAACCAACAGTAAAGTTATTTTTGGGTCTTCTTATCAGGAGAGATAACATTAGATGTTTCACATCTATAACGTATAAGCATTACTAAGGTCTAACACAAATTAAATTCAATATAAATTGGTTTGTTTGTCGGATGTTACAAAGTAATAAGTTCTATTTTTTCATTGGAGTTGAATATTGACAGCATTGTGGTTTAAACATTGAAAATTAGTTAAGCATAGTGAATAGTTCTTTTTTTTATGATTTGATTTTTTACTAAGAGGAATAGAAATACTTTTGTTTAGATAAGATTGTTTAATTTGTATAATTTTTGTACTTTTGTAATAAATTTCATTGTATTATCATTTTTATTCATATTTTCACCTGAATTCATGCTCAATGCTCGCTCATCCATTTTTAATTTGCAACAATATTAAAACGAGTTTTACGTGCAGGACCAGTGCTGAATTTACGTTTAACAGCTCCAAACAAAGCATTAACAGTTTTGAATTTCCGTTATCGTATCTTACCAACAACATTTAGAAGATAAGCATTACATGTGACTTGAACTGAATTAATATATATATAAGGCTTTTATCCCCATGCTTTAAACGTTTACGAAGCACTGTAAGTAACAAAAGCTCTGACAACAGAATGTTTTTAATTATACACTTAAATTTGTTTGTACATCGAAAAATTGTTAAAGTGAACAACAGTGCGTTAGAAATGTGCCAAAACGCAATACTCTATTAATAAAAAATAAAATCATGTAGAGGGAATTTGAATGGGATTGTCTCACCCACCTAAAGAGTTAATGTATGGAAACGTTTACAGTTTAGTCATGTTGAAATTTGCTACTGAGCAAAGGTTATTAAAGTAAAAGTCACACATCTATATCAATTTCTCAAAACTCATGTTTTCATGCATTTCAGAAAAGCAAGCACAAGAAACACGTCCAAAGTCAGAAATTTACCTAAACGGAATATTCATTTTCGTAATGTATCTGTATTTTAACAATTTGAAAATTAAAAAAAAATCTGAGAAGCCACAAAATTTTAGGAAAACAAAAAAACACGATAAAATTTCGCAAATCGTGAAAAAATATTGAAATTCGCGGAAAACTTTCGCAAACTATGCAATTCGCGCAAATTGCCGCGGAAATTCGAAAAGCCTACAGCCCTAACAAGGAATATTCTTCTGCGGGACCATTGGGATTTTTTAAATGCATGCCTCGTGATCATAGAGGTGAAGTTATTATTTTGACTTTGGGCTCTCTCTGAGCCAAAACCTTTTATTCATATCTTTAACAAAATTTTCTTGCGAGAACACTGTTACGTGGAAGTTTATTTCACAATCACCTTTACATTTTTATGAATAAATTCTTTATTCGCTTCCTTGAGCCCACATTTACTAATTTCAAAATCGGCCAATCCTTGGCTTGAAACTAAGCCCAGAAATGGCACCATTAATTTTCTAGATTTAGCATAGATAAGCAGTAGTTTAAATTGCAGGGCTCGTGCACTTGGTCACAAAGGGGGTAATAGGTAGAGATGGGGAGAAGAGATAATACAATAAAAAAGGTTTCTGACCTGTCTTCCAAAACCGCCTGCTGATCAGCATGACAGTGACTTCTTTCGTTGGTTCTAACAAACTTACTTTGTCCGTCCATAAGTTGTCTTTCTTTCCGATGCTTTTGCTGACTACAAAAAGAACGTGGGTAGCACAAAAGTTGTGACGTTTGGCTTCCCATATCATCGAAATTGGCTTAGCAATGGCTGAATCATTCCCTTTTTAGGCGGATCCTCAGCTCACACACCGAGATATTTTCACATCGGGCTTGAAGACTGGTAGTGGACAACCACTCGCCACCATGGTCGGTTGTCGATCATCTGTAGTGGGACAGTGGATGTCCTCTGGTGAGTTAGGTGAGGTCGTGTCGAAAGGCACATTTCCAACAACATTTAGAAGATAGCATTACACGTGACATGAACTGAATTTAGAAAAACAAATTTAAGAATTTTACCCCCATGCTTTGAACGTGTACGAGGCGCTGTGACAACATAATGCGATAATTTAAATGTGTTTATACATCGAAAAATTGTTACAATGAACAACAGTACCTTGGATGAATGTGCAAAAACGCATTACTCTATTAATAGAAATAAAGTCACAAAGAGGGATTTGAATGTCATTGTCTCATCCACATAAGCAGTGAACTATTGGTGGTCAGCGTGCATGATAAAGACTGTGCTTGTAGCATGACCTTTGCTGCGGGAATGACGGAGTGAATTCAGGGGAACGGAACGAGTTTCTGGTCGGTTCTTTTTCTGATCTGGTTTTCCCCCAGATAAGCTTCTTCACAGGCTGCAGGTCTGCATGAAGATGCAAAATTTGGGGGCTGGAAGGGAAACATGGCGTCCAATTGCGAGAAATGGTGCAGGTAGAGGTTGTGGAAAAATTCTCGGGGTCGCATCGGAAGTATGCGGACACAACAATATATCCGAACACAACTCATATGCATTTTACCGATCCTAACAGCCGAATATTGGGGCAAGACACGAAACGTACGAATGGTATTGTCATCATTTTTCATTGATTATCGTTTGCTTATTGAAAGAATGTTATACATATATATAAATATCACATATTTGTATTACTCTTATTTACCTAATAGTAACTAAGTTCATGTAGAATAACATACAAGTTATTTAAGAACATAATATCGGCAACATCGACAATCAACATTACGTTGTGAAAATATGCTATTTCCGACAATAAATAAATTTATAAAAATGTGTTAATCGTTTTTCTTATTTAACACTGAAATCAAGCTGTCAGTATTTATAAACGTTCATTAGATAAACCACAATCGGTAAACAATTAAATATTTTGTGGGATAAACAAACAAATGTTTGTTAATAAATTCATTTTTGCCAGTGACGACAAAAACCTATTGCTCATCATCTTGCGTAGAGTAATTTGTATTATGCAATACTGCATTGTTGATTTTCGAAGAAAAAAATAACGTTATTTTAACAAATATGTGTCTCAATGCAAATATACTAAAAATCGCAATTTTAAAAAATATCGTAACGGTATTATATTTATCATATTTGGTAGTATTTAGCGTATAAATTTCTTTTGTATTCAAATTAGGCTTCTTAATGATGAAATGTATAATCCATCCCAGCTTGTAATACCATACTATATAGCAGATAGGAACCAAAATATGTACAACTAATTAATACTTTATTGCTGCATAGCGATTTTTTTTTAAATAGTGCAATTTATACAGCATCCATCCAAGTACTGTTGTTAGATTTCCAATGTATATTTTCCAACTTAGGGAAATACATATAAATATAAAGCAGACTTTTAACCTCTTCAATTTCTTCACAACAACAAGCTGAGAATTGTTGCAAGGAAGAGTATACAATTTCAATTTAATCGTATTGGGATTATATCATTTGTTTTATAGGTTAAATAAATATACTTATTCTTTTTTGTATTAAAATATAACCCATTTAAAGTCAATTGTTTCATCACACATTTAAGATTAGTGTTTATAAAAAAATTAAGTAGATTTTCTAGAGACCAGCACAAACGTTAATGATATGTCATCTGCAAAAATGCTAATATAGCTATTTATTTTGAAATCAGAGAGATGATTTATGAAAATCGAAAATAATATTTCTCCCAGGGCTAACGTTGAAGTAAATATACCCTTTCTTGAGCGTTGTGCAAATTCATTTATGAATGAATGCTGGCACACAACTTGCCTACCACCCTCAGTAGAAGCTTCATGTACCATAGTTTCGGAATCGCTATTCTCGAAGATACTCTTAGATTATACTAGGATCGACTAGGTTTTGTTCGGTCAAACTTTCGTCTCTACGACATTTCATCATATCGATTTTTGACTACGCTATGTTTCAATTATCAGTTCATTTCCTATATATTCTGTTTACTCTGACGTCTGTACATCGTGTACGATTTCACCAGACGTGCTTTGAGGAAATGCAAGGCCATCAGATAAGCAAAATGAATGGTTGGTAGAAACAAGGTAATAATTTTGAAGTTGATTGCGTTACAAATGAATGTTTTGTTTTTTGAACTTCCATGAACTTCGTTTTCACAATTGTCAATGATAGATGTAATTTGCAAACATTATTCTTCTCTTGTTGAAGAGGAAGTACAAAATCTTGGGATGGAGGATCTCGTAAAATTAAGTACGCTAAATGCACAAAAATAGAAGATTAAAGAGCTTGAGAGCTAAGAAATGAATATCGACCTGTTTTCTGTATATTTGTTTTTCTATTACAGATAATTATGAACTACATCTACATCTAAAGTGAATGAAAATCGTCATATATTGAGAATGCTAATTAGGGTAATGAATGCAAAAATAATTAAATGAATATTTCACACATTTTACAATAATCTTTTAAAAATTTTCTAAGATCGATGGGAATTGTTATACTGCAATGAAATTAAAGTGACTCGATGTGCAAGAGAAAAGTAATAGAAGAGGGGGACCTCTTCTATTACTTTTTTCTTGCACATCGAGTCACTTGGCCTTTTGAAAAATTATGAAATAATGACAAAATAATTTTTGTCATTTTCTGTTAAAAAATCTATTATCAATATCTCATCAAATATCTATTTGATACAAAACGATTTTTTACTGGCTCAATCGAGCCCTTTTATTTTTTCTAGATGCAGACCTGGACATATCTAAATAACATTTTTTTTCGTTGACTCCCACTGGAATTTATCTATTGCCCTTTCAGTTATCTTCCAAAAAAGTGTCAATGCTCCAATTAGAAAGCATTATTGAAAAATTGAATTCCAGTATTGATAGCATTGATTTGAAACTGCACATAAGATTGCAAATATTACCTGATTTTCTTCCAAAAAAGGGGCGGGGTGGTTCAGTCAGTAACGCGTCAGGTTCGTAATCTGCATTTTCCTGGTTCGAATGCTACCTGGACCAGCCTGAGATTTATCTCCTCAAAACTCCCCGCCCTGCCATCAGTCAGAAGGGGAAACCGCTAGGCTTGGAAAGGCCGCCGTCCTTCCAATTGAACGTTAAGCTATGCCCCGTGTGCAGGAGAGCCATACCCTGTGCACGTTAAAGAACACGCTGGATGGCCTTCACAGGAGACTATTCTCTGACTCCTAACAACTACCCAATGGGTCTTCTGTCCCCAACCTTTTCTGATTCCTCGGGGTCCTTGTGACTTGTCCATTTAACCCATTGTGTGCAATAAAGTGGCGCTCAGAGGTAAAACCCAACCCAACAGTTCTAAATTATATTTCTTACTAATTTGATGACCTCTCCTTTCTTAAAATCAGGTATGCTGCAAAGAGTATAGGCTGCATAGGAAGCTCATTAAAGAGAATTCCGGAAAATAGTGTATAACAAATCATTATTGTATTTCATTTAACTCAGCCTAAGAGTATAGGCAGATTACAATTGGTTACAAATAATGATTGAATTTAATAGGAAAAATGTTAATAACCGAAGTGATATTTCTTTTAGATTAAAGGTAATAAAAATATCTGACGACCTGTTACAATTCTCATTTTATGAAGCTGCCAAAAGCATCAATAGAGCTCTCTAAAGGTGGAAAAATGTGGAAGAGTTTTATATAGGCAAAGCAATGATATGGCTGCTTTACCCCCGTGACGAAGCAAAGTTTTCGTTTTAAGATATAAATAAAAAATATTTTCGATTTTTTAAAATCCAAATAAAATAGTACTATTGACATTTTTTTAAATAATTCATTAGTTTGAAATTTTACCATTAAAGTGTGCTAAAGGAAGAATATATAAAGTTTCTATAACTCCCTCTAAATGTGGAAAATTGTAAAATGCCGAGTTTATTAACCCGTATTGCAAATGATCTCTTTATTCTAATTTTATTTTATTTTTGTAGTAGAGTATGATTGTCAGGAGGTTTATTTTGGTAGCAATGATATACTCCTTATTCGGAAAGGAGCGAAATAGTACTTTTTTTTTAAAGAGATAAAGGGAAAATTATTCTTGAGTTCATAGGTTCTAATAAAATATAAATATTTATATTTTCCCTATCATCTATTAATTCGAATTTCCACTGTTAGGTTCCACTATTTTTAAAGTAGAATTTAAAAGGGAAAAACAATGCATATCAATTGGATTTGAAGTGTAGGATAGTCGTAAATTGTTGGAAAGAAATGTATAGGAATACAGCATCACTTTAGAAATAATAAATTGAATAATAATGAATCTCCTACGTACAAAACGTCGCTAAGACAAAATGTGAATAAGCGAAATACCATAGGGACAAAATATCGCTGTAAAGAAACATGGGACAAATGTCGCGGTAAAGAATTAATGACAAAATACAGCTGTAAAGAAAGTTGGCTAACATGTCGCTGTAAAACACTATAGGGACAAAACGTCACTGGGATGAAATATCATAAGGACAAAGCTTGTAGGTGCTGTTAACAGGCCTTCTCGTAAACGTACTTGCTCTACTAAAAGAGAAAGCAAAGTTTCTGATCACTCCCACAGTTTTACAAAGCGCAAGATTTGTAGCTTTGTGTTGTACCATTGGGACAAACGCTACGTCCCAAACTACTATCCTAGTAAAGGCTAACCACTCTCCTTAAGAGTTCCCATTACACGTACTAGCTTTAGCTTTTTACTGATTAAATCTAATTGATAACAATAGAAACTCTTTGAGTTCGATTTTTAAGGATGTTAATACGAAACATTAATAAGCTAATAGATTTTGTTGCTTTTGTGTTGCTATCAAATTTGTTACCTGATTTCTACTCAGTTAAGGATAAATAAAACTGTTTCCGTAAAATACTGATATATCGTATCTATTTGATGATAGTGTATTTCGTACGAGCTGGTGATAACTTTGAAGGTGACAAAGTCAACATTTGCATTTTTCGTATAGTACACGCTAAGTCTGAGGAACATGAGTGGATTTTTTTTCTTTCACTTAAGATGAACAGCTCTATCACCCGATTGAATCTCACTAAGTGCTTGTGCTCGCTCTTTGTGATAAATTACTTTTTCTCACCATTATCTCCTACAGTGATTCTGGATCCTATCTAGAAGAAAACAGTAATATAGGTTCCTGTCTTGTCTCCGCAATAGAAGATATGTGTCTTTTTCCAAATTGGAAAGAGTTTTCGAGCATATTGAAATCTTTTCTGCTCTATTTTTCTCCCATCTCTTGTAAAACGACATTATATTTTAACATTTGTGGAACAGAAAGGAAAACAGATGACAGGATATTCCCATATACAGGGTGAATCTGAAAAAGTGGGCAAAACTTTACGGGGTGGTAGAACGCAGCTATACAAGCAATATTCGTCATAGAATGTCGGAACGCAAGCGGTGAGGCCTTAAAAGGTAGTTTTCCATGAACACAAGAAGGAGAGGAGATACTTCAGAAAACATTTTATTAACAGGAATGTAATTGAGGTACATACTCAAAGAAATTGCTCAAAAGAGTGCATATCCGCCATTTCGTGGTTAGTATAACCAGCCATCCTCTCGGCAATCCACGGTAGAAATGCCGTTAGGTGCGAGGACCGACCCTTTTATACCATTTCCAACGCCACCTAGCGGCTCGCCGTTTGCGTTCCGCCCATACATTCTATGACGAATATTGCTCGTATAGCTGCGTTCTACCACCCCGTAAAGTTTTGTCCTCTTTTTCAGATTCACCCTGTATATATAGCTATTGTATATTTCAGAATATTCGCTTCTTTTACGTTTTGATTTTATTAATTTAAATCTTGCATACAAGTTTAGACTTGTACTGGATGTACTGGCATTGGACTTGCACTGGCATTTAAAATAATGACGATATTAATAATAACTTTCTGTATTTCGTTTCTATTTTAATGCAGATGCATATTTTACCTTATTCTGTAATAAACATTCATTATAGCTGGCTATAAAAAACGAAAGAATTAAAAGTAAATTCCAGATGTACCCGGAGATATTCGTCTACTGTAATTTGTTTCAAATTGAAACATGGGACAAAACACTTGTGAAACGAAGTACAACTCAACACAAAAAAGCTCTGAGATCAAGTCACGAAAATTATTTGCTCTATGTCGGATACTTCCCGCAGCTTGTTGGTCTAGGAGTTTTCTGCAGTTCCCAAGTTTGAGTCTCACCTCTGTCAGCGGTCAGAGTTTGCTCCGCTAAAGTCCCACCTTTCCCTCGCTCAAGAAGGAGGCACCGACGGGCTAGAAAGGCTGCCGTCCGTCGGCTGGAACTTTAACCCTTGGGGACGTGTGCATGAGAGTCACACTCTTTGCACGTTAAATAATACATTGAGGATGATTTAAAAAGAATACGCTACATCTGTCTTCTAACAGCTGTCTAATTGATCCCCTTTCCCAACTGTTTCTGAAATCTTAGTGATTCTAGAGTTACCTTCCGAAACCTGCATATTTATTCCATTGTGTGCAAAACAAGAGCACTGATTAGCAGTAATTACCATGCTCTGACAATATATTTCAGTAGCAACGAAATGAAGAATTTTAAAATTGTTTTAGCATCCTGACGAATGTACAAGAGATAGATCTTTCCATCTTCCTATTTTATATCCTCAATCTTTTCAGTTTCAGATCTAGCTGACCAAAAATATAGTCGAAATCTATTAAACAAAAAAGAGACACTAAATACAAAAAAAAAGTTATAGTGAATACTCCCACGTTAAATATTTTTATATACAATGCGTTGAAAGTTGCACAATGTTACCGCTATGTAATCCTTCCATCTACCATCATTCTCTGATAAACGATCTTATTTACGTCGGTCGGTATTGCTTCTCACTTAACACTTTTGTGTTCAGAATTTTCATTTAGATTTTCATTTCATCCAAAGTTATTCTACTCGACATGTATTCCTATATTTTTCTACATGAAAATTTCTTTTTACTTTGTTCCGTTTAACCATCCATTGCTTCAGCTGAGACTAGTAGTAAACTGTAAGCTCATCGGTCTAGATAAGAACGCAATAACAAAAGAGATTGTTTCGCTGTTTTGATGAATAAGAATGGCTGAGTTTTCAATCTCCTCGCAACTGTTGACACGACAGACTACAATGGTGCATAACACAGCAAACAATTTCATTTGTTCAAGGCATATTTCTGTTCACAGAAAGCGATGCAATGAACTATTATTTGAAGACCGTTTTAAGGCTGAAACAGGACAAAGAGAATCATATAGCGTGTTTCTTATTTTGATAGTTTCGAATTTATAATTTTTTTCGCATTTTTAGCCCAGGGGATTAATATATCTTTCGTTTCTGTATATGACATCATGGGTCGTCGGTTGTGTATAGAATATATATATATATCCAGTTATACATTAAGGTAATGTCACTTTAACGTAAATTCTTTAACATTAATTTTCAATAATTGTAATTTGCTGATTTGATTGTACAAACCGTCCGGTGGCCGAGTGGTTAGCACGCTTGGCTACTGATCTAAGGGACCTGGGTTCGAGCCCCGCATAAGGTCGTATGTATGTGTCCTTTTTCTGCTGAGGTCGTGCTATCTCTCAGACCTTCTACTTATGGCATATAAATTGACAGGCTCCTGTCAGACCTCTGTGGCAAGCAGCTGCTTCAGGGGGTATTTATTTATTTAGAGTTTTCCATGATGACCTCGTAGTTTTAAATTATCGTTAGTAAGCCGTTTCCCACAGATCAGGGTTTTCTCAAGCGAGAACTGTATTAACAATAAAGTGTACATATTTATACAGTTTCCAGATGATATACAGTTTCCAGATATTAAAATATACATATTTATACAATTCCAGATGTACCCGGAGATATTCGTCTACTGTAATTTTGTTTAATAGTATATTACGAACATTAAAGTCTGACCTTCATCTCTTTTATAAAACTAAGTGTGATTTTGTTTGTCCTAGAAAATATTTTAAAGCTATTAAGCACACGTTTCTCGAAATAACCCCTCCTACAGAACAAATTTTAGAGAACTAAAAATCAACTCAGGTCACAACTAAAGTCACTACTCAGGCATTTACATGCTTCATCAATGAATGCTTGGTGTAGCTCTGCATAGCATACTATGTAGGGTTAAGGAATTAATATTTTATTCTTGGTTTTTTTCTACTAAACGTTAAGTGTATCAGAAGCATTTGTCTACACCTTCTTTCAGTACGAAACACAACGTAGAGTCCCTATAGCGAAAAATAATCCGATTAGTGAATAATTGTCTCTTTGTTCCGCAAAGTGTTTCTTAAGTGATTTTACTTTCAACATCAAATATAAATCAATTTACTTTTTATTTATCCTAATTAGTTCGTCCCATTTACCTTTTGAAGTTTGCAAAAACGGAAAGATGAACTAGGACAAAATTTTTGTAATTAAAATTTTTTGCTTATTTTGCTGTTTGTGAACTTATCAATAAAGCAATTTTTTAATCATTATTAATTTTTAAAATTATGCCATGTGCTTAGAACTATATAAATAGTATTACAAATGACGCTGCCTTTATTATCTCACTTAAAGTTTATATTTCGATGAAAATGAATTTATTTTTAATCTCCTCTTGGATTGCAATATTTGATAAGCTGGAATTACCTCTAATAAAACGGTTTTTAAATTTGTAATATAATGAACTATCAATAAAATATCCAACGAATATTACGTAAAATATGTATATCGCTCAGTGTGGTATTCATGACTGTTTATATTATGCTATTCAGGTATTTTTCAAATTTTAGAAAAAAATATATTGTTTACTTGTGATTTTCCAGCTTTCGACGAACCTGAATAGTCTTCAACTAATTAGATATCAGTCGATAAGTATTAATCAATGAGGTATCAATTACCAAATGCTATGAAAGAATACATTTTTTAACAAATAGGAAGCAGGGAGTCCCTGCCACGAATGACGAATATACGAGTAATCAAGAGTTAATTAAAATGTGTGCTAGTTTCTTATATAACATATAAATTCTTTACACAGGGCACTCACTCTATGTTGGTATTTAGATTCGATTAACCATTATATCAGGTCGAGATTAAATCACAAGGTAGTGTTCAGATCACTAGTTAAGGGTAGTCCTTAATTAGAAACCTTTATTTTGCATTTAAAAATTTTCAGATTTAGTTACTTTGATGTATCTATCGATTGTTATATTTTTATAGTTAATCTATATGTTTTATTCTGGTCTCCAGGTGTCTATATTTTTATAGAGAGTTAACTTAATTTTTATTTTACTAATTAATTGGTATTATATATATATATATACAATCCCGGCGGTTTTGCTTAAATATATTATATCCCACTTCAAAGTGCAAAAATTTAATTACCAAAAGTTACTTAAATACAGTTAAAACAAAATAAAATACCTCTTTTTAACCGAAGAATAACTTTCCCAGGTACAGTCGCTCAAAAAAGTATCCGAACACCATGGTTGATTACAGACTTCAGAAAAAATATCTAGCAACGATTTTTTTAGAAATTAGAGATCTGGCAACCTTCGTGTCACGTGACACAAAGGTTGCCAGATCACTAATTTCTCAAAAAATCGTTGCTAGATATTTTTTCTGAAGTCTGTAATCAACCATGGTGTTCGGATACTTTTTTGAGCGACTGTACACAAACCTGATATGTAACAGCTGGAATATTAAATTAAATACAAAGAAAGAGAATGTTACAAAGAGCCAATCATTACATCCAAGTATTCTCACGGTGTACAGATTACTTAGTTTTGAAATGTCTTCTTTTCACAAAACAACAGAAAATATTTGTGACGTAAAATATTCATTACCTTTTTCTGAAAAAAATTGCTTTATCACGCAAAAGCAGCAAAAAAAATTAATTCAACCTTTTCTTCTTTCAAGTTTATAAAATATTTTCAATAACGTCTAAAATCTATGGCAATATCGACAGCTTTAATCCGGTCCATATCGATTTTGAAATATTAATGTTAAGTCCATGGGAATTTTGAAGATTTAAACCAGTTCCAAACAAGATTTGGCTCTGATCCCAGCAAGTTCTCACATAGCGCGTTTTGTGAAACCATTTTAACCATTAAGCATATTTTAATTAATTGTCCAGCTTTTAACCTAGACAGATATTTATTTTTTACTTTCCACAATTTTACGGCCGAGCCACTTACACTCGGCCATCTTTTATCTGATAACTCTTTTTTACCTTCTGTATTTGCCTATTTACGTTTTATAGGTTATTTTAACAATTTGTAATTTTATGGATTTGTCTTTTACACCCAATATAACCTAGGTCTTTTACACCTGGGTTGCTTTTACCATTTATATATTTGAATTTATGACTATACTCCAATTTATTTCTTTTATCCAATATTGTTTTGAATTTTAACTTTGGTTTTGGCTTTTGCTTCTTTTACCCTTTTATTCATCTCGTTTGGCGCATTATGGCTTCAACTGCCAATGCGCCATTAAACCCCAAACAACCAATCTCACATAGCGCATAATCTTCACCTCTAACTTTTTAGGGCTCTCAGAACCTACACAGAAGGCCATACTACTCATATTTGATGTCAGTACCAGTGTACGGAACCACCAATAAAATGGAAGGCAGCTCATCGTTGTCAATAAACCTTTTCCTTTCTTTAACTTTTTCCACTCTTAAATCGTTAACATCAGTTAGTAATGAAATATTTTAGCTCTTTTTCATTAAAAAAGCTTCCTCTTTAACAAACATTCAATATTTTAAGACATAAATTTAATATCATTTTTGACTTTGATAAGTATTGATTAACCATTAATATTTGCAGTTTCGGAGAGTATAGACAGCTTTAATAGCGCCGTCTAACAATAGAAAATGCCAAAACTTCCAACTAATAATACAAATGATTAATTTATTATAAAAATTAAACGTTTGGGTGGTGGAGTGAGATGGTCAAGAGGTTTACACTGCAAGCAATAATTGCCCCTTATTCTAAGAGAGGACATTAGCTTTTCCTTGAAAAACAATGTCATCTTTTAAGAGAACCATTAATTTGAATTTCCACTATTAGATGATGCCAGAGATGGGAAATAAATAACTACATTATAATTCAAGCTAATATGTCAAGTAATATCTATCAGAGTCAATGTCAGTTTCCTTATTTTCGGAATAGAGGTATATAAAGAATTAAAATGAAGCCAAACGAAAAATTCGCATTAAAGGAGTTTTTATTTCTAAATTAAATCCACGTCTTAACAACACTCAGAACTATATCGCATCTACATTGCAATTAAACTGATGTGTTAGATAATTTTAATTCTAGTTTACGCAACAAAATTACGAAATTTATTTAAAACAAGAAAAAATCATCAATTATATGGAAGATGACAATTACTTTTAAAAAATAATAAGATTTGATGCATGCAATATCAGTCACCATTAGTACCCCTTATTCACCATAAGTAACTTTGTAACTAAAAAGGAACTTTTTGAAACCTATTTAAATTCAAAATGAAAATTTTAAGGTATTTAGCTATAAATTACAGAACAACTATTGTCAAAAAGAAAGTTTTATAAATGTGATGAATTTTAAAACATAGCTTTCATATTAAACTATAAATAAATTCTATAATTAAAAAAAAATGCAAAATTTACACTCCCATAAGCAATGTGATCAAAAAGGTCTCTGTGCACTCTCAGTCACTGATGTGGAATACCTGTACCATAACAATAAACGTTGAAAGTGTGTCTAGCTAGTCTCGAGACATTTAGGGACCATGATGGTGTTAGTGTGAAGTTAGTGAGAGAGACGCGGTTACGGTCGCCTGCCTGCCAAGCAGTGAGGCACTGTAGACGTGCGTTGTGGCAATGGTGTCATCTGTTGAGGAGCGTGTGTTCCATGTGGAACATGTGTTTCGGTGTGGCGCAGAATACACACAAGACGTTCAACAACGATTCCAGGCACAATTTCAGGAAACCATGGTGCCCCATCGTAATGCAGTGCGGCAGTTGATTCAGAAATTTCGGGAAACTGGTTCCGTGTGTGACACGCCCAGATTTGGTAGGGCATCAATACTGACAGAGGAGAAAGTGTTGGATATCGCAGACCGCTTGCTCCGAAGCCCGAAATCGTCCATCAAAAACGCCTAGGCTTTACAAAATCATATTCGTGCATGAATTAAAACCTATCTACTGTAAGCAGAGAGCATACTGCAGGTGGTTATAGACTTTCTTGACCATGAATGAGAGGACATTTTAGACGTCAAATACTTCACAGACGAGGAATACTTCCATTTGTCTGGGTACGTAAACAGTCACACACTCTCTGGTCCTCACACAATCCCCATGAGTTCCATGAGTCGCCACTGCGTGATTAGAAGATTGGTGTTTGGGTTGAAATTTCGCATAGGCGCAAAGTCGGACCCATTTTTTCTCTGAGACTGTCAACTCCCAACGATACTGTGACAATATTCTTTATCCTTTCTTTGCGCAATTGTCAGAAGATGAAATTAACAGGGCCTACTTTCAACAGGATGGCGCGACGGTCCTTACCGTCGCGCTATGTATAAGGCATATGTATATGGCACTCTTGCAAGAAGTGTTTGGGGACAAAATCATATCGAACAATATTTGGCCTCCGAGTTGCCCGGATCTTTCCGCGCCCGCCCTTTTATCTCTGGGGTGCGATGAAAAACTCTGTGTATAAGGAAAATCTCCGCACAATTGATGATTTGAAGACGGCCATCGCAGAATACATTCAGAATGTGGACAGTGCTGTGCTAACCGACGTCTTCAAGAACACAATTCGGCGTGTCACTAAATGTCTGGAGATGCGCGGGACACACTTTGAACATTTATCGTAATTCTACAGGTACAAATCTCTCATTCCCTATCAGGTGCATAGCGACTTTTTGATCATCATATACTTTTCACCCCAATACACGTTAAACTGATATCTTTATAGTAGACTACAAATGTTTTGCTTTTTAATACCATAATCATCATCCTCAAGCAGCAATTGGCTACTGAGGTCAAACCAGACCGTGCAGTTTAATTCTCCAAGCATATCTGTCCTGAGCTACATCTGCTGCATCCGGCCACTGCACACCAATTCTAACAAGGTCCTGTTTGGCATTGTCTGCCCACCGCATCCTAGGTATCCCCCTCCTTCTGAGACCTATAGGCACACTGTACATAACACTATTCGCCAATCTATAATTATCCATACGGAGAACATGACCAAACCCTCGGAGTCTCTCTCTGAACAATATGCTGCTTAAAGGAGGTTGCAGACTCTTTTGCCTAACCTCATCATTAGTTACAAAGTTAAACCACCTAATACTCAAGATATTACGTAAGCATCTAGTTTCCTGTTATAATATTTACACAGCGTCCCAATTTCACTACCATAACTAACCCTAGAGAGAACCACACTATTATACAGTCTAATTTTAGTCTTTAGGTGTATACGCCTATTTCTCCACACTCTCCATAGATTCTAAAAAGTCCCGGCAGCAATCCCTATTCGTTTGTTAATCTCATGCCGCACATCACCAGTTATATAGCTCCCAAGGTCATTAAACTGTAACACCTGCTCAAGACTGCAACCATTCAGATTAACTGAATCACAACCTGCATGACCAATTTTCATCACTTTAGATTTCTCTCTGTTTATAACCAAACCTACTCTATTACCAGTCTCATCAATAGCTCGAATGAAATAGTTCATCTCATCAACATCATTTGCCAAAAGGGCTAAATCATCAGCATAATCTAAATCAGAAATATTAGTATCTCCAGACCATTTAAGGCCAAAATCTTTCCCATGAAATGAATTTCGCATAACATAATGAATAACCAAACTAAAGAGAATAGGAGACAAAATGCACCCTTGTCGAACACCAGAAGTAATGCTAAACCAATTGCTACAAGCCTTACCAACTCTCACACACGACTCAGTGTCATTATAGAGAGCTTTCATAATGTTAACTAACTTGTCTGGTATACCATATGATCTCACAATCAACCACAAATTATGACGATCAACAGAGTCGACAGCCTTTTTGAAATCAGCAAAGCTAGCATCCAAAGGTTTCTGAAACTCTTAGCATTTCTCAAGAATCTGCCTTAGTGAAAATATCTGATCTACACATCCCCTACCACTTCTGAATCCACATTGCTCATCACGCAATTGACTGTCAACCAGATTCTTAATTCTATTAAGCACAATCATGGAATGAACTTTACCTGGAACAGAGAGTAGGCTGATACCCCTAAGATTAGAAATACTTAAGTTTAGAAATAGCCAAAATAAGTTCAGATTGTGTCATAGGGCCAACATTAAAGCCACCAATGCATCTATCACCATTACAAACAATGCGAGTAGAACTAACCACTGAAATGCTCAGCCCACCTAGCCATGACAGAATACTACCCTTCTATAACCTTACCTTGTTTATCCTTCGATCCCTGTATAACTGTCCGTTTCTACCACATGAAACATTAACTATCTGGTACAGCTCTCTGCTGTTGTGCTGCCTACCAGCTTCCTCAGCTTTCTCAGCCAAGCCATCAAACCAAAGATTCTTATCAGTAGCTAAGTGATCCTTTACACGTTTATTAAGCTCTCTGTAATCCTTTCTATTAGGACTAGTAGGGTACTGATTAAGGACATTCCTGCAGTTCCTTCCTTCTGAAATAAGCTCAAGTGCCTTATCACTCCAATAATTCTGTCTCCTCTACTCCTTTTTTCCTAAAAGAGTACTGTTAATTTCCAAAAAAGCCTATTTAAAATGATCCCATTTTTCCTCAACTTCAGTAGTTAGCAAACCATGATTGTCATAATGTCTAAGTAACCCATCATGGTAAGCTTTAGCTATAGCTGTGTGTTTCAGAGCTTCAGTATTAAAGGTAAATTTTTTAACTTTAGCACAACACTTCTTAAGTTTAAGTTGCAAGACACTTTTAACAAGGTAATGGTGAGATCGAATTTCAGCTCCCCTATATGTCCTGATATTCCTTACAGAACTAGCCCATTTGCTGTTAATTAATATATAATGAATCATATTCTTATGCAGCCCATCAGGTGAAACCCATGTGTACTTATGTAGTAAAGAGAAATCTAAAGTTATTTTAAATATCTCACCTTTACCTGTCCATCTGTTCTCTTACAAGCCTAGAATATCTAGGTTATAGCGCTGGAATTCTTGCGTGAGGACATCAAAAGAAGAATCTATATATAATGTCCTCACGTATCCATGTTCCTGCAGAGAGAAAATGATTAGTAGAATTTTTAAAGAAACTAAGTACCGTAATAACATTTCAAAAATCGTTCATAATTTTCGTATATAATAATAGAAGAATAATTCTAAAGTAGCGTGGGAGCATACCAGTCAACATAAAAATATATGTGGTCAGGGGTGTGAACAGCATCAACATACACACCAAAGTAAACACATTAGAACTTCTTTAACACTATAGCAAGATGGTTAAAAATTGCCAGAATGGTTCTTCCAGGTCGACTTATGATGATGTCATTAGAATTGATTTTATTAGTGTTATGGTCTTCTACTTAAGTGGTTCTGACTCAGTGCATAAGCGGATAGACAGACAGACAGAGAAATACAAACACACTTCATTATTCATTACTATATATAAGATTTGCTTTTGGTGCTTTTTTTTAGAGAAGTGCTATAAAACAAGTTTTTTTTAGTAAAATACCTTTTTACTCTTGTTTAAATTGTTTCTATTTTCGATTTAGTTTTCTTATTAGGTATCTTGAGCATTTATATTTTTAAATGTTTTTAAGTTGCTAATTCGAAATATAGCTAGAACGTCTAATCGCCTCTCATGAATAAGGCAATGATCTCCAAACATATTTTCATTATGTTGTCAATTTCCCCTCCCCACTAGTTTGGGAACGCTTGCTTTATATTGCAAAAACAGATCACTTTTAACTCTAAAAAGAGATCACCTTTACCTGTTCTTGAACTATAGAATCTTACAACTACGTTTTTTCTCTCCTAAAAGTTAAAATATGTATTATTTTTTCAATTAATTAAATAAAATACCTCACCGGAATACTGGGTTGGGTTATTTTACCTCTGAGCGGAACGTTTTTGCACACGATGGGCTAAATGGCCAAATCACAAGGACTCCGAAGGCTCAGGGAAGGTTAGAGGAGGGACCCACTGGGCAGCTGCTGGAAGACAAATGGAAACCTCCCATCAAAGCTATCCAGCGGGTCATTTAACATGTACAGGACCACGATTTAATGTCCCATCCGACAGACGGCAGCCTTTCCAAACCAATCGGTGTCCCCTTCTAACCGTGGGTAAGGCGAGGAATTTTGCGGAGATAAATCTCAACGCTGACCCAGGTGAAACCAGAACCTGGAAACTGCAAATTAGGAGCCTTGCATACTACTGATCGAGCCACTCCCGCCCTTTGAGGAGATAAATCTCAATGCTGGCCCAGGTGGGACCATAAGCTGGGAACTGCAGATTACGAGCCTAGCATACTACTGAACGAACCACTCCTGCAAGCTTTTTAATGCAAATTTTGCTTTTGCACATCTAAAAACAAGTAAACCAATATTTTATTTAAAAAATTGCAAAAATAATTCATTCCCAAAAGTCAAATTGTATATTACAAAAACGGCAATATCTGTCAGTTTTTTATTATGTACATTAAGAAAAGAGTGTATGATTATGATGGTGCACATTAAGTGAAGCAAAAGAATCCCTGTGACAATTATTGCGGTGGGAGGGGGTTCTGAAATTTTATGGTACAACTCTGGTTAGGGTTCGACATTTGTCGGGCTCAAAACGTCAGAGACGATTTCCGACACGGGCTTCATAGGTCTCAAAATAGAATAAAATACTTCCGTCTCGGGCTGGCTCGGGCTCAGAATAATTTAAATTCCAACTGTTTCTGGAAATTGCGGAAAAAAAGGAAAAGCATATAACTTTTTTGATTATAGTTTCAACCTTTTAATCAGACTTTGGTAAATAAAAATAAGCATCATGTTGCTTTTGATTCCTTTTTATGTATTCTCTGCATTTAATAAATGAATGGCTCATTGCGTTTATAATGATGCTACACACGAACTTTCGGTTTCGACTAGTAGTATTTTAATAGTTTTCATTCCAAATAGCATTAATATTTTAATGTTTTTTATGGAATGCTGCAATTAATAATGTAAAAATAAATGAATGATTAGTCAATTTAAGTTTTGTTTATACGTCTTGTGATTCGTCAGAGAAGCTTTTCCCAAAATCCGTCTCTGTGTCAACAATTGCAAAATAGTTCGAAATCACTCTCACTAACTTCAAGCTTGAAAAACTGAGCCCGAACTCATCTCTAATCTAGCCAATAAGAAGAAATTTTAAATTAACTCCACATTTTATGTGTCTGTTTAAAAACATAGATACCTTATTTATATTTTTTACTAATTCTGGACTTTAATGAACCTTTTGATGAAGTCTCAAAAAATAAAATGAGTATTAATAAAAATAAAATAAAATGAACGGACATCCGTTTTGAAATCAGAACTATAAAGTGCAACGTATACAAAAACACATTTGGTACGTTGGAAAAAATGTGTTAAAGAATCTTAATATTCACATTCATCTTATTTCAGTTATGCGAGATGTTTAATTAAAATAACTGAAATGAAATATCTCTTTGTGAAGTTAAATAATGCTTGGATTAAAAAAGAAACGCATTGTATTAAAGCAAGGGCTCAAAACTGTTGAATATGATGATGCACATGACACAAAAAACAACAACTCGACACTCGCATTATTTAACGTTCTTTCTATTCACATATTCGACAGTGACTGCATGTTTAACCTTGATACCATACTTCAAAGCTTGGTTGAAAAACTCTCATTTTTTTTTCTAACATTTTATGTTATTTTATTCCAACGGCAGAATGATCAAAGTGTTCAGACGGAAAGCGCAGTTGGAACAAATATAAAACTATACTGGCTTTTATGCCGTTTAATGCTCTCTTTTTTCTTTTTGCGCATCTTATTTTTTTTCCTCTCTTAAGTATTTTTTTCCCCTCTCAGTCTGCCTAAAGCAGTCGACCAGTACGTGACTTGCTAATCCTGCATGCCGGCGTGTTTGCATTCAGCGAAGCGGCAACTGCAAGTAAACACGGTCACGTTGGCTCTTACGTGCAGTGGAGTTAATAATGTCTCCTGTACGCTTTGCAGTCTTTCCGTTCAGCGCGTCGCTCTAGCGGGAGGTGGCTTGGGCTTGGTAGCTGCAAGCGCTGTATAATATGCTTGTTACATCGATCGTAGATATTATCTCACCTTTGCTGACGCTCGATCCGTTGACTGGAGGGAAGTGAAACTTTCTGCATTATAAATGCTATAATGACAGCGAGGTGAATGGTGAAAAAAAGGAATTCAGCAGCAGCACGCTCCATTAGTGTTGCGAGGATTTGTCAATGGTTGGCAGATTCATAACCCGCTCATAGAGTTTGGAATGGAAAGGAATAAAATGAATGACTCAGAATATTTTTCACAATATGGCATATTTAACCACGAACCTAGCTCTGGAATAGTCATAAGAGAAGACATTCTCTTTAGTGTTTTCTAAAGTTACACATTTTTCACATTGGGGTTTACGCATAGAAATAATAAAAAGATGCAAGACACCTACTCAGAATGTGTATGTAACGACAGACAGCAAAATCTTGCAATAAATGAATTCTCACTTGTATACTATTTTATTTTGATAGCATGTAATAAAGCCAGCCCAATTTTAAACAAATGAAGCTACCTTCTCTCAGACCATATTAAATATTCATTCGGTGGCAATATTCTAATGATTCATATATGTTTACTCCTACAATGTTACCATACACATCTGCCCTTTGTACCATTTCAATACCTTGAGCAAAATCCCTTGTATCATTTTAATATATTACAATTACAGGCATATAAGATGAAAATATTTCAGCATTGAAGTGTGGAAAAAGAATTATTTTAACACATAATGTTCACCCTGCTATGTTTGCTGGAGTTGTGATTGTAACATACACATATTCTCACATATGTAGCTGCAGGCCAGTGTTTAAGAATCAATATAAGCTTTAACTTCAAAATTCTATAACTCCTAAAATATTCATTTACTGAATATATGTGATAGTTAGGCACCGATCTAGAAAAAAATAAAGAGGGAGGGGGTGTGGGTGGCAAGAGAATGGAATCTCATTGCAGTGAAACATTTATCACCATTCGTTTTAGAAATTATTAAAAAAATATTTAAAATGCATAAAACATACATAAATTTAATATTTTTTGTCTTCATTACCCTTACTAATATTCTCAAGGGCAACATTGCACAGGTCCGGATATATAGAGAGTGGCTGATTTCCCCTCCCTCTAGATGATGTCCTGTGCAACTGATCCACTTTCCAACGAAAGCAATGTACATTTCTTGTGATATTCTATGCTTTCTAATCAGTTAGAATCAATATAGGAGAAACTTAAGATATAACTTCAGTTAGTTGCGAATAATTACTCCTTATATTTGAATCTTTTTAAATACCTATTCTAAGACAGCCATGAATTAAATTGTTACACTTTGTTAGAAAAAAAGTACTGAAGGATTCAGACTCACTTCGCAGTTTATCAGCAACCTTTCACCATTCAACAAAAGTATCAGAAGACTGGTCGCAGGCAATAATAGAATGGATGTTCCTTCAATCAGAAGTGTTGAAGATCCTCTTAAGAAGCACCCAGCATCAGCGAGAACCATTAGCTGAAAGCTTCGGTAAACTTGGAGGTATTCGAGGTGCCTATTTTTACGATTGGCGTTCCGACCGTGTGAAAGAGTGACAAAGCTTCTTTGATGGAGTGAGAGAGACGAGGATGACAGTGTCAATAACTTCTCTAGAGTTCAGTAATGAAACTTCTGTAATAGAGGATGAGTGGCGATTTCACATTCTACAAGATAGTCAATAGTGTGCCTTTCACAAATGGAAATAATACTGTAAAAATCTGACAAGACATTGTATATGGATATCCTCATAGATTGATAACGAAAGAATAGCATGGCGTCATTAAACCGAAGTTCACACAGAAACTAAGAAAGGAAGATGAAGAAAAATACCTTTTCAGAGGCGAAACGCTAAGCCAAATTTCAAGTTTCCTAATAGTCATAGCTATATTTTATAAATGTATTTTAGGAGTACATGAATGATCTTTAGTATATACTATTGGTATGATCATTATCTTTGTATTTTATTTACTATGCCATTATGGTTTACATTATATACACTACAGAAAATAAAAATTGCAACACTTGCAAGAAGTTATGCAAATGTGACGAAATTTAGGGAGGCTATAGTATATAGAAATGCATGAAAATTATTAGGTTTGCAGTACGATCGAAACAATTGGAAGGCGCGAGCTGACTCAAACATATATAAAGGCAACCAAAGCTCCCTGATTGACAAAAAGCTGTGGAAATTGTTATAAACCCCTAGAGATTCCTTTACGCAGATGTCGACAGCAGTTCCAAAAGTTAACAGACTTTGAATGTGGAAGAATCATCAGCCTTAGAGTAGCTGGTTTGTCGTATAGAGATGTAGCCAACCTTGTTGGCTGCAATCCGAGCACCATCGTACACATATAGCGCCAGTGGGTTCAAGAAAGATCCAGCACACACCGACAGGAATCAGGAAGACGTATGACCACATAGCTACATGACCGCCATTTGCAATGCATGGTATTGCGTGATAGATTCACGACTGCAACGTAACTGCAAAGGGACTGGAAACATTGAATACCTACCAGGCAGACGGTAAACAACAGACTTTTACAGTTTTCATTGCAAGCCTATCGTCCAGCACTGCGTTTGCCCTCACATCTGCCCACATGCAAGTACGTCTTCAGTGGTGTCTCTCAGACAGAAGGGGAACGAACAAGAGTGGAGTACCGTGGTGTTTAGTTGCGAATCTCGTTTTAATCTTGGTCATCACTTCGGTAGACAACATGTTCGCCGTCATCCAGGGGAAAGGTACTTCACTCAATGCATGCGACATCGTCACATAGCTCCTGTTGTCTTGGTGTGGGTGCCATTAGTCGGATATCTCGGTCGGATAAGACCTTCAGATAAGACGAGGTATAAATTTTCGTCAAAGTTTTATAGTTTTAGCATATATCTGTCCTATAAGAGACCCCAAACTATCAACGGCCTATGAATTTAGTTTAGATCGGCGATCATCATCTGGATACTAATACTGTATAGCGTATATTTAATTATGTCCTATTCGCAAACATTCGCACTGATTCGGGCATTCGGGTAATGACCTTGACTATTCACAAAAGCGTCGTATGGGCTATTCTATTTTGTGGACATACCGTACTCTGTACTAGTAAATAATTACGGTTTGTCCGTTTTTTTCCTCAGTAGCTCAATAAACATAACTTTTAATATTTATTTTGTTTTAGTATTGTTTTCCTATTACAATGTAATGTATTATCATATAGCGTATTTAAATAATATGATAGATTTTTCGATAAGTTGTAGTAATAATGGTTTCAATTTATATAAATTTCAATCTAATTTTTTTGTATCTGTCCTGTAAGACGACCCGGATTTTGGGGGCCTTAACTATCGTCTTATCTGCGGAAATATACGGTAAGTAAAATTACATTTTATTATGATGAAATATTTTGCTGCAATAGTGCTCTAACTTCTCATGACTATAAGCTCTTCGTTATTTAGAAATAATGAATTGAAGCCTTAGTCCAGGAAAGGGCAAACCTTTTAGCTTGAGTGCCATAGATCATTTAAAAAAATAATTGTTTTGCATGCCTAACTAGTGGTCTTTCTTTTTCAAATAAATACATTTAAATTTGTTTGCAAACCATAGAAGCCATTGCGTTTTTTATTCAAATAAAATCATTTTATTTTGGTATAGTTAAAAAATATATAATTTCTTTGCATATTTTAAAAAACCAAGAGCAAAGAAAAATGAAAAAAGGATGTAGAAATGGAAAGGATAAACTATTAAACTTAGAAATAAATAAAATCGTATTATTTATAATTTTTTTTTAATTTAAAAATAGGAAATAGCATATATTTTACCTCGTTTTCAGAAGAAAACGAGCTAATGTTTTCACTTTGTCATCTGCCAATTCGCATTTTCGGAGTCTCACAATCTCTGTAATTTGCTCTCTACTGTTGAAAACTTTGATAATGGTATTACTTTTAAACGAAAACTTTGTTAGTGCTTATAATATATCAGAAATTTGAAATTTTGGTGGTGAAATGTGAAAGTCACAAAGTTTGCATTGACGTAACAATGATTTTTACCTTTATCCCAAGGGGGAGGAAACGCATTTCTTTTAAAGAGATAAATGTTTGTTTTTAGAGATAAATTAAAAATGATTTTTGGGTTGGATAGGTAATCATAAACTATTGCGATTAGGATATCCCAAAACGTTTAAATTTTAATCTCTTAGGGTGGAAAAGTTTCGGAATTTCAAAGTTTTGAACTAATATATCAAATGATATACTTCATTTAGGTGGAAATTTTATATTTTAATGATACACTTTGATGATAAAGGGATTTACATTGACAACGTGCAATTGGTCCTGGTCACGCGGTAGATGGAAAAATAGAACTTTTTTTTATTTTAAAATATTAGTGAAAAATTATTTTTGAGTTGAACTGGTACTAACGAAATACAGGTAACGGACAAAAAAATGGAAACAATAATGTGAAATCTCTAATACGGTGTTCGGCCGCCACGTGAGTCCAGTACAGCCTGTATACGTTGTGGCATAAAGTCTACCATGTCTGAAAATCAGTGGGAGGGATACAAAACCATTTGTCTACAAGAAACGTGATCAATTCTTCCTCGTGACCTTAATTTTTGTGATTTCGAGAACTACCAGCTTCAACTGCAACCAAAGACACAGATGATCACCTATATGGCAAAGTTTTTTAATATAAGGACAATTTTTCTTGAGATGGATTTTATATTTTATTAATATTTCTACTTTATAACTACTTTTTTATTTGGTAGTTCTGCTTTATATAGTTACAATGTATTTTTATTATTATCTGGTGATCTGGATGTAATAATCTCCCACGACCTCCTGATGACGTGTCTAGTACTTTACTGCCGAGTAAGATTCCCTCTATTCACATCTATGAATACTCTATACTAGGGATGGGCAAGATCTTCGAAAAGAGGAGCCATATAAAATATTTTTCATACATTTTTGAATGCTCAAGAGACAAAGAAAATATTATTTTAAAATTGTATTTATAAATAATAAATAATACAATAATATAGTAGTCCACTCACCAAAGCAGAATATGTTTATCTCTGCTCGTTGAAGACTCTTATGGAGTCTTAATTTTTGGAGTTAATATTTTAAAATCTGGCTGGTAGGATGACAAATCTGTTCTAAGAAGCTCAGTGAGTTGGCTGTTAGTGATAATAGCACAATGTTTTAACTTGACAAATTTCATTACAAAGAAGAGATATTCACAACAGTAAGTTGTCCCAAATACAGAGAACAGTCGGAAGCCAGTTTTATAAAGATTGGGATACTTTACTTCTTGGATTTGTTTCCAAAAGTCAGTTACTAGTTACGTTCCGCTACCGCCGCAAGCGCGTAACTTGTGTGTACTGCATGAAGTTTGATGACGTTTTGGTTATGTTTTCGTTTTCTTCGCAATCTATTGAAAACGGCGATTCCAATGGTATACTTCTGAATTTTATACCTCTCGGGTCTACGGGAAAATTATCGTTTCCTCTCCCGGATCTCAAAGGTTTAATTAAAATTTTAGGAAAATTGGCAATCAAACCCAATATTATCTCGGGAGCCGCACAGAGTAGCTTCGGACCCTCAGTTTGCCCACCTTTGCTATGTACTACGTACTCAGTTACCTTTAATTCCGATATAAAATATTACTACTGATTGACATGCTATCAAGGGGTCGCGGGCTAATACTCCATCTGGCTTACGAAAACTTTTCCTCTAGATTCAGAAATCCATTTGTAGCACTCTAAATCAGTAGTTCCCAACGCAGCGTCCTCATAGGTTTGTTAAATTGACATGAAAATATTAGTAATCATAAATTAGTCTCGTATAATACGGCAGTGAAGTTATCCGATTATAGTGGCCTTCCAAATTTGATTATAGGTATCGAGATCAGTGTCAGGTGTCGTATCTGGATTACTCCGTAGATTACACAAGCTGCCAACGTATTAAAGAGGTGAGATTTGGAAGTTATTTATTTTGTGCCAGTGTTCCATGTGATATTTAAAATACAGGATTTCCATATTGCCTATAAATTTTAATAAGGTTGTTAACAATAGAGAATCAACTATAAACAACAAAGTTGGATATTCTATGCTCGATATTTAACTGGGGGAGGGGCAAAGAGTCATGCCCTTCTTTGAGAATGCTAGTAAGGGTAAGAGCGGCAAAACGTTATTAACCTTATGTATTCTCTTACATTTTTTTCAAGAATTTAATCTTGAAAACGGAATATAATTTCTCATTATTATTGCTATCTATGTTTGGAATTTTGCATTCCTTGAATACAAAATTCCAATGCAAAGAATCTCATAGTAAATGTATAATATTATGAAAAAATGCATAGCAATAAAATGAATCATATTTGAATATAAATGAAGTGCTTGTAATTTAAACTAGATGAACATAAAGCCCCTCTGACTAATAAATGAATATCGTTTTAAAACCAAATAAAGGTTTTCATTTATGTACTTTTCCGCTATTTAAAATGTTTATTCGAAAAAATGGATGGTGCAAACAGTAATATTTTATTAGTACCTATAAATTATCGCAATTACTTTTCTTTTAATCCTTAAACTGAAAAAAGTTGCTTTTCTCATACCCCTTTGAGAAAAGGAGGGATATTGTTGCTGTCAATGGAATATCTCTTGACACTCTACCACAAATATTTCCAGTTTCTACCATATACAGATCACTTGCAATATTGGTCAAACGTTCCGCCTTTTCCATGCTTTGTGTCCTCTAACGATGTAATTGAAACCTCCTAAGGGTTTGAAAAATCCAAATTATAATTTCATTAGTGCTAATCAAACTAAAAAAACCCCAATTATCTATTAAAACAAAATATTTAATTTCCTATCCCTTGAGTATAAAGAGGCAAATTATTATTTTCAAAGCAATCTCATGACTCGCACATTCCAACACCAAGATTTCAAATCTCTAGCACAAATACATGATTAAAACATTCGTTTAAAAGTTAGCAAGTTTTTCTCCGTTAGAGTGTGAAATTAAAACTTTTTGGCGTTGCTAAAAAAAAACTTCAACAATACCTGTTCAACCAGAAGGATTTTACAATATAACTCAAAGGAAAAAAAAGAGTCAAATGTCAAAAGACTACAGAAGATAAAGTGAAAATATATCCCTATATTTTATTGGAAACGAGATAATAAACTAAATAATGCGACCTGTTTCTTATACATTAGAAATAAAATTCTTGATTTTAATGAGTATGACGGTTGTTCAAAATTGTTGGCAGTAAAAAATTAACCGGAAGAATAGCATATAGCGCCTGGTGAATATGGAATGTTCCGTTTGAAAGATAATGTAGTTCGTTATTTTCTGACTTTAACACCCTCTAAAGGCAACAAATTCCAACTAACGGATGATTCTGGAAATTTAAATAGTATGTTTCATTAATTCTTACCACGCCCAAATGTTTTCATTTATCTCTTAGAACAGCAGAAATTTCCATCCCCCTAGGGAGCAAGAGGCAAATCGTTGTTGTTAATGACCCTTGACCAACATTCTACCATCCAAATTGCACAGTTCAAGCTTGAATGGACAGTTTGCAATGATCGCTAGATTGATCTTTATTCGCCACGTTTCCCGCATTCTAAGGAGAATATTAAAACTGTTAGGAAAAAGGGAATCCAAATATTTCATTAGTTCCTATCCAACGCAAAAAATATTCTTTCATCTGTAATCAAAAAGGAAAAAGTTGAACGTTCACAGATGGACAGACGACCAGGTGGAAACAATGGTTCGTTTTTGAAAGTGAGCTAAATATCACCTGAACAGGACATGTGAAATAGACAATTAATATTATTTTCACAAGTCAACCACTCATGCAGGATCGATCGACTGGTCAAAATGGTGGCCGCAACCATTCATTTTACATTCGGATGCGTCCTTGATATTATAAACATCGGGAATCTCCGCTCTGAATAACCACCTTCCACCACCACCACCACCACCACCACCATCATCATCATCATCATCATCATCATCATCATCATCATCATCATCATCATCATCATCATCATCATCATCATCATCATCATCATCATTTTAAGCAGCCATGGTCTTCGGAGGTCCAACCACACCGTGCAATTTAGTTCTCCAAGCAAGTCTGTCCTGAGCTACATCTGCTGCATCTGTCCACTGGACACCAATTCTAATAAGGTCCTGTTTGACATTGTCTGTCTACCGCATCCTAGGTCTCCCCTTCTTTCTTAGGCCTTTAGGCACACTGTTCATAACTCTATTCGCCAATCTACAATTATCCATACGGGAAACATGGCCAAACCAACAGAGTCTCTCTCTGCACAATATGCTGCTTAAAGCAGTTGCCAACACTTTTGCCTAACCTCTTCATTAGTTACAAATTTGAACCACCTAATGCCCAAGATAATGCGTATGCTCTAGAATCAAAAGCGTCTAGTTTCCTGTTATCTTATTTACAAAGTGTCCACGTTTCGCTACCATAACTAACCATAGAAAGAACCAAACTAATATACAGTCTAATTTTAGTCTTTAGGTGTATACGCCTATTTCTCCACACTCTCCATAGATTCTTAAAAGTCCCGGCAGCAATCCCTATTCGTCTGTTAATCTCATGAAGCACATCACCAGTAACTGTTTCCTAGCTCCAAAGAATATAGAATCCACCTTTATCTGTCCAACATAATTAAACTGTGACAACTTCTGAAGACTGAAACCATTTAGATTAACTAAATCACAGCCTGCCTGACCAATTTTCATCACTTTAGTTTTCTCTTTGTTTATAACCAAACCTACTCTACTACCAGTTTCATCAACAGCCCTAATGAAAGAGTTCATCTCATCGACATCATTTGCCAAAAGGGTTAAATCATCAGCATAGTCTAAATCAGAAATGTTCGTATCTCCAGCCCATTTAAGGCCAAAATCTTTCCCTTGATGTGAATTTCGCATAACATAATCAATAACCAAGTTAAAGAGAAAAGGAGGCAAAATGCACCCTTGTCAAACACCAGACGTAATGCTAAACCAATTGCTACAAGACTTACCAACTCTCACACACGACTCAGTGTTATTATAGAGAGCTTTCATTATGTTAATTAACTTGTCTGGTATACCATATCATCTCATAATCAGCCACAAATTATGATATGAACAGAGTCGAAACCCTTTTTGAAATCAACAAAGCTTGCAACCAAAGGTTTCTGAAAATCTAAACATTTCTCAAGAATCTGCCTAAATGAAAATATGTGATCAACACATCCCCTACCGCTTCTGAATCCATATTGCTAATCACGCAATTGCATGTCAACCAACCAGATTCTTAATTCTATTGAGCAGAATCATGCAAAGAACTTTCCCTGGAACAGAGAGTAGGCTGATACCCCATATAGTTATCACAAGAACTTAAATTCCCTTTTTAAAAATAGGGATAATAATAGTTCTTGTAAAATCCTTAGGGACCATGCCTTTATTATGAAAGATATTCAAAATTTCAGTCATTCAAGTGCTAACCGAAACATTCCTAGCTTTAATCATTTCCGTAGTATTTTCACCTACCCCTGGGATTTATGGAGTTTAAGTTTAGAAATAGGTAAAATAACTTCAGATTGTGTTATGGGGCAAACATTAAAGCCACCAATGCATCTATCATCATTGGAAACAACGGGAGTAGAACTAACTACATTGTTTAGAATATCACTGAAATACACAGCCCACCTAGCCATGACAAAATCCTCACCATCTATAACTTACATTGTTTATCCTTCAATCCCTGTATACCTGTCCGTTTTCTATCACACAAAACATTAACTATCTGGTACAGCTCTCTGCTGTTGTGCTGTCTAACTGCTTCCTCGGCTTTGTCAGCCAAACCATCAAGCCAGAGATTCTTATCAGCAGCTAACTGATCTTTTACATGTTTATTAAGTTCTCTGTAATGCTTCCTATTACGACTAGTAGGGGCTTGATTAAGGACATTCCTGCAGTTCTTTCTTTCCGAAATAAGCTCAAGTGCCTTATCACTCAGATAATTCTGTCTCTTCTGCTCCTTTTTTCCTAAAAGAGTACTGTTAGTTTTCAAAAAAGCGTGTTTAAAGTGGTCCCATTCTTCCTCAACCTCAGTAGTAAGCACACCATGACTGTCATAACGACTAAGTAACCTATCATGGTAAGCTTTAACTATAACTGAGTCTTTCAGAGTTTCAGAATTAAAAGTAATTTTCTAACCTTAGCACAACATTTCTTAAGTTTAAGTTCCAAGACACTTTTAACAAGGTAATGGTCAGATCCAATTTCAGCTCCCCTATATGCCCTGGTATTTTTAACAGAACTAGCCCATTTTCTGTTAATTAATATATAATCAATCATATTCTTATGCAGCCCATCACGTGGAACCCATGTGTACTTATGCATGTCGCGGTGTTTGTAATAAGTGTTAGTTATTCTGAAACCATTGAGTTTACTTACCTGTAGGAAACGTTGCCCATTGCCATTGCAGTTACCAATACCAAAAGGGCCTATCACTCCTCCCCAATGGTCAGAGTCAGTACCAACTTTGGCATTGAAGTCACCAAGAACAAGGGTAATATCTCCTTTCTTGATATAATTCAAAATATCCTGAAGTTGTCCGTAAAATCTATCCTCTCATCCTCATTGGGGGCATAACAGCAGATAACATTAAAGGTTTTAACTCTTATCTGAAATTTTGCTGTAAGAAACCTTTCATTAATACACTCATATCCTAGAAGAGCATCACTAGCGTATCTGCTGAGAAACACACCCACGCCTTAATGATGTTTGTTGACTTCCCTCATTAAAAAGATAAATTTAAGATTATTTTTAAAAATCTGACATTTATTTCTCCATCTGGTCTCTTGCAAGCCGAGAATATTTAAATTATAACGGTGGAATTCTTGTGTGAGGACATCAAGAGAAAAAGCTCTGTGCAGAGTCCTCACATTCCAACTACCTATGGAGAGAAAATGGTTAGTGGGATGTTTAAAGAAACTATGTTTATTGAGAGGGGGAAAGCTGACAATATCAAACAGTCCCCTTATCGCATACATGAGGCAAAGTCCCGTTCCCTCACCACTAAAGGCTGAAGCTATCTACACTGGAATACTTCCTCCGTCTGTGTCACTATTTCCACTAATCTAACTCACTCGAAGTGTACATGGCATTGTGTATCATCCAGCATTGTATCCTTACAAGTATTTCAATATCGTAATAATAACTTTTCTAGCTGTATATTAATAGAAAACTGATGATGAACAAGTCTGAAACTTCATAGAGTTCTCTATATTGTTGATTGTAATGAGAAAATTTTTACAAAGCCATTAAAACCGTACTCTCCTGTCCTGAAGCATAGTTGTGTTTACAAGATGACCAATATGAGGATTATTCATAATCGTTCCAGTGTCACATTATTTATTAAATTGCTTTTGGGCCCTATATTATGAAAACTACTGATTATTACATGGAATATTATCTCACTGTCAATTTTCATGAATGGATATTGTTCTCTGCAAGTATTTAATATATCAATCACCGGCTTACCACTAGCGGTGGCCAGCAAAGAACTAAGTCAATGACCTGGATCATTTTCCTTTTATAACCAAAGAGTGAAAAATGCTTACGCCAATTTATTCAAAGTACAGAAGTATACTCAGTATTAGCAGAATGCAGCAGCGAAGATAGTGACTTCAAATAAACCTAATGGTCTCTGTCAAACGAAAAGATAATCAGTACAATAGAGTTTTAAAATACGTGAGGGTTACGTTTCTGGTACCTTTGTTTAAATGCGAATTCGCGTTAATTGAGGCGATACCCTATACAGGGCTAGCGAAATGTTCTCCGGGCCATATGCAAGCAATTACAGGGACTTCAAACAGATACATAAATGATAAATAGGTTCGGGGCTGACTCTATATCTTGAAATTATGTGTAATAGCGAGTTGCGACTTGTCGCATAATGATCGGTAACTCATCCAGATATTGTAATTCCTGAATCACCCATTTATCTACAGTTAGTCTGAATGAGCATCTGTTGAATGAAAGTCGCAGCCTCACTGATGATCAGAGACAGCGGCTAGTTCTCACTTGCATCATAACAACGCCCCCTGCATACTCAATGCTTTCCATCAAAAAGGTTTCTTGCGACGTGAACCCCTATACTAATTTGATTTGACCCATTTTTTCAAGCTTAATGCCCTTGAACGGCCTTTATTTAGAGTGCGACACATGACCTATTAGCAATTCTTTAACAAAAATAGCTTTTTGAGAATGCTTGCAGATGTTGTAGAAGAATTGGAATCAATGTATTATATATATGTATATATATTATGTGTAAAACAGGCTACTTTGAAGAAGAGACATCTGAATAGCCGGTAAGCTTCATCATTTCAAAAATTTATTTCAGTCCTCGAACTTCTGGATCACACCATTGTATCAATCTGAACATTATTCTTATTTATATGCATATTTCCATTTACTTAACTTCCTTATGCTTTTAACGACATAAATCCGTTATAGGTTCAACCTACGAAAATTTCACTGTCAAAGTGGGTACTTTTACCACAATAACCAGGCAATCGAGGACATCGCCCTGGGTGACATCCTCAATTTCCGAATTGTTTGGTCTGCCCCGCCCCTATAGAAAATACATACAGAATGTACATATACTAAGAAAACCCACGTAAACTCGTATAAATCATGTATGCTTATTATATATAGCTTTATTTGGGTATAATAAATGTATATAAATCTTAAAGTACAAATTTGACAAAATACTGAATTAAGAGGTTGCGATTTTTTATCACTAATATTCTTCCGACACCTAAATATCGGGATACATTCTGGCTTGAATTTTCGACAGGATAGGTCTGTGATTTCACAACGTTTTCCTTGCAGACGCTGAAACACGAGTATACGGGATGCATTTTGCGGCGATGCAGTGGAAGACTGGGTGATGATAGAGGATACAGATGGAATATTCTCTTGTGGCTTTTCTTGATGAACATTGCTCTCCTTGCACCCTTAACGGGAGTTATTAACGGGATCTGTTCACTTCCCGCGTGATTCTTAAACTCCTTTTCATCGATGGATCATATTCCTTCATCTTATCAGTTAGCAGTTTAAGGAGTTGAAAAACTTCGCTGAACTTATGGAGGTTCCATGATACTTGCTCGATTTCTTTTACCTGTTCCATTGTTCCACCTCTGCACTGTCGACAAGTTCTTGTAGGTCTTGATAGCTCGCCCCCATTACCATTACATAATTCTTCTATATCCTCCTGGGCCATGTGATTGAGATCTTCACCGACTACCGGACGAACAATATCAACAGTCCTGTTGAAGGTCAATCACTCATGAACGGGATCGCGACTCTGAGTTCGCGTAATTTGAGATCGTACTGAGTATGTTTATTTCCAATCGTAATCACCATGTTTATAACTATATAATATGCTAAATACTTCCAATTGCTTATAAAATATCCATTTAAACAGAAACCTATGTAATAACGTTGCGAACATGGAATTTGTCACATTTAGAATGTTAACTAATTACATATGTATTTGAAGTCATTATCTTCGCCTTTGATAACTTGCTTTTATTATCTGCATTTAATGGGAATCTTTATTTACTTGAAATGTTATTAATTGAAATTTTTATTGTCCACTTAATTCCTCTGTAGTTAAACTTTTTTGTTTTACATTCAACTGTATTCTAAACACTGTTCAAGTTTGAATTGTGTTCCATAGGATAGATCTGTGCATATACATGTGTTTATCATTTGCATCTTTGATACTTTTTTTGGAAATTTCCAAACTTCCCAAACTATAGTTTCTCTTCTTCTATGTAACTCAAAATATTAGTAGTAGACAGATGTCCAAATATTCGAATTTTCCAGAATTTGCAAAAATGCAGACTGTTTGAATACATTTTCAGTTTCTAAACAGTTTCCATACAACGCAATAGAAAAGAGCAACAAAAACCTAATGCGTTATTTTGAATCAAAGAAATGCTTTATCCTATGAAAAGAGAAAGTTTTTTTTATCGTAATCAAATTTTGAGCGATACTAAAAGAGCTAAAAGTATGCGTCCATTACGTTACATAATGTTCGTATAGTCATATAGAGTGTGAATGGAAGTTATCAAGACAGTTAAACAGAACGCAAAAACTCAGAATGAAATTTCGACCAGAAATCCTTTCCCTACCTCAACGAATGTTTCACTTGCATGTCAATGTTCTATATACGCTGAATAAGAAAACCCTGAATGTGCCAATATTCAGGCGTTAGGTAGTGGTACTTTCTCTAGGTGCAAATCACACTATTCGCTGTGTTTCTATCCAGCCTCTGGAGTATTACACCCGATAATAGGGACTTTGCGTGGCTGGTCTTGTAGTTCTCCATTGACGTTTCTCTGTATCGGTGTTAATGATTCAGCTGGAAGTTTCTCTTTCATGTTTGATCTTCCAGAAAATAAGGAAATAGGAATGCATTTTGTCTCTAAACATAAAATATAGCTATGCAAAAAGATGTTCTTTTCAGCTCACTGAATATGTGCACGAAACTAATGCATGATTATTTATTCCCTTAGTATGGTTATTTTTAACACATATATACAGGGTGTCTCAAAAATATAGGTACAAACATTTAGGGGAGGTAGATAACATCTAAAGGAGTGAGAATTGCATAGGAACCCATAACCGGAAACATCATGGGAAAGTGGTAGCAGAGGTATAAGATCTGAAAGGACACAAGACAGTGATTAATGGGAAAACATTTATTGGACATAATTATTACAAATGGTCTACTGGATGATACATTTCATAATGTTACAGCAGATACTCGAAGTTTGACCCCTAATCACACAAATTTTGATGCGCACTCGCAAACAAACGGCGGCTCGGCACATGTCTGTGTCGGGAGAATTCTTGATACATTCGTTGAGCAGCTCGTCCGTTGCCCTCAGCTATTCCATGCACTAAGTGCACGTCTGCCAGCTCCCTGTTCGAATACCTTTGCATGCTCTTCGTAAGCCGACTACCGCTCGAATGAGGAAATCCGAAATTTCCCCTCTAGCGCACTGATGAACAGCGCCGCCTATTGACTTACGGTGACGTTTCCGGTTATGGGTTCCTATGCAATTCTCATTCCTTTAAATGTTATCTACCTCCCCTAAAAGTTTGTACCTATATTTTTGAGACACCGTGTATATATATTCTGAGATAGCAAACCCTTTGAACAGATACAAAATAATAATGAACGTAAATTCTTCATCATTCAGGCATAATATATATAAAATAATAAAAATAAATACCCCTCAAGCAGCTGCTTGCCACAGAGGTCTGACAGGAGCCTGTCAGTTTATATGCCAGAGTAGAAGGTCTGAGAGGATGGCAGGACCTCAGCAGAAAAACGACACGAACATCCATGCCTTACCCGGGGCTCGAACCCAGGTCCCGTAGATCAGTAGCCAAGCGCGCTAACCACTCGGCCAGGAGGTATAATATATATTTAATATTGTTATGACAGATGAACGTGCTACAATGAACTCGTGATATGATGTATCGTTTTGAATCTCGTGTGTGCTTCAGCGTGCGAATTACAGCAACAACGTCTTGGAAACCTAATTTGACTAAAGGATATTCAGTTCTGAGTTCAGTGAATTAAAAAAAAGAAAAGAGTTGATTTGGTATTGTGCGCAATTAGTCGGCTTGAGTGTTGTTTTATAATTACTATCTTGTGTTTATCTTGAAGGAGATGTTTCTAGTCAGTGTCAAATAGTGAATTGAGTGTATTCAACATAGAAGACAGAAATTATGTTCTTTCTTACAAAGTTGTACTACTAATAATAGAAGGCAGAGGTGGTATGAATAAAACATAAGTTCGTAATATAATTTAAAGAAAATACTTGGCATTCTTGTAAGCCAAATATAGTAAGTTTTACTAATAATTGATTTATGTAACCTGTTGTTTCTAAGTAGAGATTTGTTTGACAATGTGCTTGCTTCTCAATTAAGATAGTTCGACTCTTAAGACTTGTTAATTTGAATGTCGTATTAAGGATATTGGAATATTCTGTTCTATTAACATTTGTCAATAGAAGATAGTGAATAATTAGTCATAATCATATTTTGTTCAATATTTAAATTCCCATACTTCTTGTATAAATAATTATTAAATACTACTGTAAATTGTTTTGAACTCACGCTCAGTGCTCATCTGTTTAATTTCGTATCAGTATGAATACTGGAAGAAAATTTACTTTTTTTAACGTTATTTAAATGTAAAATGAAGGATCCTGATGCTGAAGAACACGGTAGTCTAATTATATATTCTTAGATCAACTTGCTGTGTTTCTTAACATTCTGTTTAATTTCTACATGTGACATTTCTTATTTTCCGAAGGGTAAGAATGCGTGAATAATGTATCTTCTCTTTTTCAATCATCGGCGTTGTTTTAATGTTCACGGTATTCTGCTCCTGAATAACACGACCTTTGTGTACTGCAGATTTTTTAATCCACTCAGAAATTTCTCAGTTATTTGAATTTTAATCGAAATGAAAGAAAATTGTAAAGGTTAAAAATAATCTTGTAGAAGACATCAGGATATAAGTCAACAAGGATGCAACCAGAGAAAAACAAAATTAGCTTCCGCTGCGTTATTGAATAAAAGCTTTAGGAAAAATAAAAACAACTATCAGTCTTGAAATCATTGAAATAGTGATTCGCGTACTTAGTGTATCTTTTTCGTTTGTCAACGTAGAATGTAAAGATTCTGGTTCTGTGCGTTTCAATTCTTGCACAGTGGCAATTTTTCCTATGCGCTTGATGCTTCAAGTAAGTTATGCCTGATCTGTTATGGCATTATAATGCTGTTTTTCTGTAAATATGTTCTGATTAAAACATTGAGGTTAATTGAATTCATTGTTGGTAACTTTTCTTCAGATAGAAAAAAATGCATTTGTCATTTATCTTCGTCTCCATTTTGCTTATTAATCTTACCTTCACCTGTGTTCGTTCCTTTGATTTTATAATGGCTCAGCAATATTTGGCAAAAGGATATTCTTATATAGTATTCGACAAAGTCTGTGTCCGCAAACATGGCATCCTTTCGGTGGTTGCGAAACGCAAAGTGATGTCGAATCCATAAACCTGAAATGTCATTCAAGCAATATAAATGTTACCATAAACTCACAATGAATGTTTAATTTGTGTTTAAATAACACTTGATTTCATTTAATAACATAGAGGCGAGGATTAGCTCAGATGATAGTGCGTCAGGTTCGTGATCTGCAGTTATCCGGTTCGGACCACACTTCGATAAGCGTTGATATTTCTCTACGCCAAACCCCCACGCTGTCTTCGGTCAGACAGAGGACACCGATGAACTTGGAAAAGACGCCATCCATCGGACGGGACGTTAAGCCGTGGTAACGTGTGAAGGGAGAGCCAACCTGATCCATAACACGCTGTATGGTCTTGACCGGAGGCTACCATCTGTCTCCTAACAGCTCTCTAGTGGGCCTCCTTACCCCAAACTTCTCTGGACCATTGTGGGAATATTGTGACCTAGGAATTAGTCCATTGTGTGCAAAAAAGTGCCGCTCTGAGGTAAAACAACCTAACCCCAATTAACTCAAAGCCTGTTAACATATATCTCAGATATATTATATATATATATAATACTTTGGCAATCAAATGTTAAGGACCCAATTTTGAATAATATTTATTGAATTAAAATAAATTATTTTTACATAACATATGAAAAATATAAGTTTGTCTGATGTTTAAAACCAGGGATCTAAAACTTTCAGAAGTGTACGCACTAAATTCATCCAAATTATAGGAGCTGTAGGGAAGATGGTTGCCTAAATGGTTTTAAATATAAGTGTTTATTCGAGATTGGTTACAAAATAAAACAACTTCCCATTCAAATGTGCAGTCTCCTTCTTATCAAATAACTTCGCAGTAAAAAACTTAAAGAAATACTAAAAATAATTTTGCAAAGATAAGCATATTAGGAAAAAAATGAAAATTAATATATAACTAACATGTGAAGCAAGATATAGAGTTCCTGAAGACCACAACAATCGGCAATTTTCCTATTCGTTAGATTATAGTCTGTGGGTAAACTGGATTTAGGCACCAGAAAAACGCTGTCAGTAATGTGAAGCCATTCCCACGTTTTCTGTTCCTCGTGGATACCATGCGCTAATGTTAAGTTAGCTTAATGCATTTAGCTATTTAAATTTAATTTATTCAATTAAGAAGTTATCAAGGTGGATCCAAAACACCTAGCATATATTCAGGAGACGTGTGTTCGTGTTGCACTAAGGGCGAAACTCATCCTTTCAGCAAAAATTTGAAAAATATTAACCAAGAGTTGCCAAGTTCGAGTCCGGGGAGTAGATGGGTTGATTTTTACGCATTTGCCTAATTACTAAATAACTGCGGGTATTCAAAAATCGTATGGAAAGTATGCGATAATTAGCTATTAAATATTCTTTTTCGTCCAACGTTCGCCAGCCAGAAGCGAAGAATCTCAAATGCAGGCAACTATTAAGAGGGTTGCTAATGCAGGCAACTATTCGTTTTATATTTGACGTTGCAGTGCCTCTTGAACATTGGGAACCTTTGCTTTACGGCATAGATTCTGTAATATTTATTGCAAGAAATATTTCAGATTACAGCGAAAAAAGCCCGAAGAGTTTTTAAATAAATACAGAGGGTACACTGGAGTTTAAAATGAAAATAAAATAACATTTTGGTGATAAATAATATAATAGTAATAATAACCTAATAGAATTTGGTGGATATTATGGATTTAAGTAAAGTGAAATCGGAATTTTTAGCTCTGACTTGTCGGGATAGGTATCCCAACGCTAACCAAAGAGGTGATTAGAATATGCAAATTACATTGATGGAATTAAAGTTAAGAGAGATTGAGTTGGATTACGAAAAGGGATGAAATTAAGATAAATCTAGAATTGAAAGGAAATAAAATTAAAAGAAATGGAAATTCAGAATGAAAATTGTGATGAAACTTTGGTGCAAAATAAGCCCATACCTGGTCTAGTGGTTAACGCGCTAATCAGCGGACATGCGTCTGTCTGTCTGTAACTTGTAAGAGAAGCCAATGCAAGGTTACAAGGTTATCTCCATCCTTTGGTAGGGAAGTACCTTCTTCCTTATAAAACACGATTCGACCACGTTTTCAAAATGGATAACGAAAGTTTACCACAACTAGTCACCAGAATTTTTAAAATTTGAAATATTTATTCCCAGAGTTGAAAAGTCATTAATATGGAACAAATGAATAAACTAAGAGTAGCAAACAATATTAAATCTATACTATCAATGAATACTCTAAGTTATACTGTACTATTTGCAAGGAAGGTTATAAATGGGTGAAGCCACAGAAACTTGTCGAAATGGCCGGAATACACTTAAATAGTAATGTATCAAAATTTCACGAACGCAGGGGGACAAAGAAGACATAAACACACATTTCACATCCAAAACCTCTGACACAGAAAAATAAAAGAACGCAAGTATTCTAGAACACAGTGTCAAAGTCAACATATTATAGCAAGCCGAATTTTGATCCACAGGTAATCAAGTGTTTTGGTTGTCGAATACCGGGACATTATCGCAAACGTTGTCCAAGGTGCAAAGCACGAAACATCTCACGAACACATATATCAATAGAAAGTGGCAATAATAGGAAAACGGAACTATTCTTGCCAAAGTGTCGGAGTTGTTTGATCTGACAGAACTGGTTTCATAAATATGTGAAAATAAAACTAACATAACAAAATTGCAGGAAGGTAAAATTAACGATGAAATTATGAATGATATATTGGATACTGGAACAGAGGTAAATGTTTTATGCTTTGATACTGTAAACGTTCAGTTACTTGCAGAAATATGGTATTGAAAGGAGGTTTCAGGCAGGATGTCCCTGCTAAGCTAATTAAATAAAACATCCAGTTAGCAGATGTAAAAGGCTAGCTTGCAGGGAGATGAGGTGCTGTATGGGATAACCCCACAGTTATGTAAATCTTTGTTAATTATGCAGGATATTTTGAATTTATTGAGTGAGAGTACTATCATGATTTCAGAAGAAGCAGTCACAAGGTGAAGGGTAAACTGGAATTAATAAGAATTTAAAACTAGAGAGTACTATTAATAATTCTGATAAAGCAGGGGTTGATAGTATGCTTGCCAATAAAGAGATTTATGAACATTATGGTAAAGAAATGGCTAGAAAAGTGACAAATGGTGATGAAAATGATAAAGTTAGTTATATGGTGATTCAGCATTATATCAACTAGTCAGAAAAAAATTACGAAATTTGATTTTGTAACTGATGTTTATGCCAAATGGCGAATTTTACAGTTAACAATATTTTATGTATTTAATTTATTTAAACACGTTGGAAAACTTGTATAATTTTCATTATAAGTGAATAAGTAAAGATAAATTTTCTATAAAAATCGGGGTTTAGTAAATTTATTGCTTCCAAAGATTTGACAAACAAGCAATTTATTTATTGAAAATGCTTTTTAATGATCTAGTAATGGGAAAAGAATAAAACCGATTGTAAATCTTTATTAAAATTAAGAACGGAGTTGAAAAATTCGATGTAACTGAAACATTACTATGAAGGAATCATGTAATTGAAATTGAACTCTGCATCCTATAATTTTATTGTTTTTTTTGGGTGGGAGGAAATTAAAAATAATTATTTATTTAGTGGATAGTGGTCAGTTGTTGGGACAGTCGGTAGAAGGCCAGGTTCATAACCTGATACTCCCGAGTTCGATTCCAACAGTTTTTTTTTTTTAATTTCTCTTTTAATACATACTTTTCTCTCGGTTACAAATCACTTGATATATTATATATATTCTCGTCAATCTGACACCACATTAAGTATGGACCACTTAGATAGAAGCTTGTGTTCTTCAAATAACACGCTAGACGGCCTAGATCAGCGCTGTCCAACTAACCGCCCGCGGGCCGTATACGGTCCGCACAAAAATATTTGTGGCCCGCGAACAAAATCAAGTTTTTACTTGAAATTCTAAATAAATATCTGTAATCCACCTTATAATTTTTGGTCAACTTAAATTACTTGATATGCAATCTTCAACGTGCTCATTATATTTGCAATTATTATTGCATTATTTCAATTTACTCATTCTATTCTTATTGCCCAACAACCACGGCCACAATGCTTGCATTAAATTTATTAAATATTTGATGAAGCTTAGAAAATTTATATTGGTTTATTATTGCTTATTATTTTTCGTATAAATAAAATAACTTTTTGAGGTTTATTATCATATATTATTTTTCGTATAAATAAAATAATTTCATATCAATTTTTTATTCGTATAAATAAAATAATTTCATGTCATTTTTATTCATATAAATAAAAGAATTTCATAATAAATTAAACCACCACCACCACCACCAGCATCATCATCATCATCATCATTAAGCAGCCATGGGTTACAGAGGCTCAACCAGACCGCGCAATTTAGTTCTAGCATATCTGTCCTGAGCTGTACATCTGCTGCCTCTAACCACTGCACACCAATTCTAACAAAGTCATGTTTGACATTTTCTGCCCACCGCATCCTAGGTCTCCCCCTCTTTCTGAGGCCTTTAGGCACACTGTTCATAACCCTATTCGCCAATCTATGATTATTCATAAGGGCAACATAGCCAAACCAACGGAGTCTCTCTCTGCACAATATGCTGCTTAAAGGAGGTTGCAAACTCCTTTGCCTAATCTCATCATTAGTTACAAAATTAAACCACCTAATACCCAAGATACTACGTAAGCATCTAGAATCAAAATCTAATTTCCTGTTATCTTGTTTACACAGCGTCCAGGTTTCTCTACCATAACTAACCCTTGAAAGAACCAAACTATTATACAGTCTAATTTTAGTCTTTAGGTGTATACGCCTATTTCTCCACACTCTAGTTTCTTAAAAGTCCCGGCAGCAATCCCTATTCCTCTTTTAATCTCATGTCGTACATCACTAGTGTCTGTTACATAGCTCCCAAGATAATTAAACTGAGACACCTTCTCAAGACTGCAGCTATTTAGATAAACTGAACCACAGCCTGCCAAACCGATTTTCATCATTTTAGATTTCTTTCTGTTTATGAACAAATCTACTCTACTAAACGTCTAATCAAAGCTCTAATGAAAGAGTATGATAAAGTATCAACATCATATACCAAAAGTGCTAAACCATCAGCATAATCGAAATAAGAAATATTCATATCTTCAGAACATTTAAGGCCAAAATATTTCCCTTGCAATGAATTTCGCACAACGTAATCAATAACCAAGCTAAAGACAAAAGGGGACAAAATGCACCCTTTTACAACACCAGAAGCAATGCTAAACAATTGCTACAAACCTTACCAACTCTCACAGACGACTCAGTGTTATTATAAAGAGCTTTCATTATGCTAACTAACTTGTCTATTACGCCATACGATCACACAATCAACCACAAATTATGGCAATAAACAGAGTCGAAAGACTTTTTTTAAAATCAACAAAGCTGGAAATCGAAAGTTTCTCAAACTCTAAACGTTTCTCAAGAATCTTCCTGAGTGAAAATATCTGATCTACACATAACCTACCACTTCGCAATCCACATTGCTTATCAAATAATTCACTTGTCTTCAGATTATTAATCTATTAAGCACAATCATGCAAAGAACTTTGCCTGGAACAGAACGTAGGTTGAAACCCCTATAGTTATCGCAAGAACAGCGATCACCTTTATTGAAACTAGGGATAATAACAGCTCTGGTAAAATCCTTAGGTACATTGCATTTATCATAACAATTACTTAAAATTTCAGTCATCCATATGGTAATCGAAACATTCCCAGCTCTAAGCATTTCGTAGTGATTTCATCTATCCCTGTAGTTTTATATATAAGTTTGTTAATAGCTAAAATAATTTCAGACTGTGTTATAGGCCAACTTTGAAGCTCATAATGCATCTATCATCATTACAGACAATGGGAACAGAAATGCAACATTATTTAGAACATCACTGGAATGCTCAGCCCATCTAGTCATGACATACTCCTCACCTTCTATAACCTTACCTTGTTTATTATCCCTATATACCTGTCCGTTTTTTACCACACAAAAACCTTTACTATCTGGTACAGCTCTCTGCTATTGTGCTGTCTAACAGTTTCCTCGGCTTTGTCAGCCAAGTCATCCAGACAAAGATTCTCACCAGCTGCTAACTGATCTTTTACACGTTTATTAAACTCTCTGTAATGCTTCCTATTAGGTCTACTAGGGTATTGATTAAGGACATTCCTGCAGCTCTTTCTTTCTGAAATAAACTCAAGTGCCATATCACTCAAATAATTCTGCCTCCAGTGCTGAATACTGTTAGTTTCCAAAAAATCCTGTTAAAGAAGTCCCATTCTTCCTCAACCTCAGTAGTAAGCACACCATGACTGTCATAACGACTAAGTAACCTATCATGGTAAGCTTTAGCTATAACTGGGTCTTTCAGAGCTTCAGAATTAAAGGTAATTTTCTAACCTTAGCACAACCCTTCTTAAGTTTAAGTTGCAAGACACTTCTAACAACGTAATGGTCAGATCCAATTTCAGCTCCCCTATATGACCTGGTATTCCTAACAGAATTAGCCAATTTGCTCTTAATTAATATATAATCAATCATATTCTTATGCAGCCCATCTGGTGAAACCCATGTGTACTTATGTATAACGCGGTGTTTGTAATAAGTGTTAGTTATTCTGAAGCCATTGAGTTTACTTACCTGTAGGAGATGTTGCCCATTGCCATTGCAGCTACCAATACCAAAAGGGCCTATTACTCCTCCCCAAAGGGCAGAGTCAGTACCAACTTTGGCATTGAAGTCCCCTAGAACAAGGGTAATATCTCCTTTCTTGACAGAATTCAAAATATCCTGAAGTTTTCCCTAAAACCTATCCTTATCACCATCGGCATCCTCAGTGGGAGCATAACAGCAGATAACATTCAAGTCTTTAATGCTTGTCTGAAAAATAAAGAACTAAATAAAAAGAGAAATTATTCATACATTATTCCTAATATAATCCAGTTCTAGGTCCTCTTCAGAAGACTATTGTTGAAAAAAGTGATGTTCTAAATAATATGGTTAGTTCTGCTCCCATTGTCTGTAATGATAATAGATGTCTTACGGGCTTTATTGTTGGCCCTATAACAAAGCTTGAAATTATTTTAGCTATTAACAAACTTAAACTACATAAATCCCCAGGAATAGACGAAATTACTACGGAAATGCTTAGAACTGGGAATGATTCGATTACCATACGGATGGCTGAAATTTTAAATATCTTTTATGATAAAGGCATTGTACCTAAGGATTTTACCAGAGATATTATTATTTCTAGTTTTAAAAAAGGTGATCGCTGTTCTTGTGATAACTATAGGGACATCAGTCTACTCTCTGTTCCAGGTAAAGGTTTTTGCATGTTGTGCTTAATAGATTAGAATCCGAAGAGAAGTCAATTGCGTGATGAGTAATGTGGACTGTGAAGTGATAGATTACGTGTAGATCAGATACTTTCACTCAGGCAGATTCTTGAGAAATGTTGTTTCAGAAACCTTTGTTTTCCAGCTTTGTTGATTTCAAAATGGCTTTGGACTCTGCTGATCATCATAATCTGTGGTTAATTTTGAGATCGTATGGCATAATAGACAAGTTAGTTAACATGATGAAATCTCTTTATAATAACACCGAGTCGTCTGTGAGAGTTGGAATGGCTTGTAGCAATTGGTTTAGCATTGATCTGGTGTTCGACAAGGGTGCATTTTGTCCTGGTAGTTTGGTTATTGATTATGTTAGGCGAAATTCTTTGCAAGGGAAAAATTTTGGCCTTAAATGCTTTGGAGATACGAATATTTTTTTTATTTAGATTATGCTGATGGTTTAGCCCTTTTGATAAATGATGTTGATGAGATGAGCTCTTTCATTAGAGCTGTTGATGAGACTGATAGTAAAGTAGGTTTTTTATAAACAGATAGAAATATAAAGTGATGAAAATTGGTCAGACAGGCTGTGGTTCAGTTAATTTGAATGGCTGCAGTCTTGAGAAGGTGTCTCAGTTTAACTATCTTGGGAGCTATGTAAAAGATGAATAGGTATTGCCTCTGGGACTTTTAGGAATCTATGGAGAGTGTGGAGACATAGGCGCATACACCTAAAGGCTACAATTAGACTGTACAATAATATGTTCTTTCTATGGTTAATTATTGTAGTGAAACGTGGACATTTTGTAAACAAGATAACAGGAAACTTGATGCTTTTGATTCTAGATATTTATGCAGTATCTTGGGTATTATTTGGTTTTACTTTGTAAGTAATGAAGAGGTTAGGCAAAAAAGTCGACAGCCTCATCTGAGCAGTATATTGTGCAGATAGAGACTCCCGTTGTTTTGGTTGGGTTGTTTTACCTCTGAGCGGTCCTTTTTTGCATACCATGGGCTAAATGGTCAGGTCACGTGGACCCCGAAGGCTTAAAGAAGGTTGGGGGAGGGGACCCACTGGAACAGTTGTTGGGAGACAGATGGTACTTTCTGGAACAGTAGTTGGGAGACAGAAGGCCATCCAGCGTGTTCTTTAACGTGCACAGGGTATGGCTATCCCGCACACTGGCACAAGGCTTAACGTCCCATCCGACGGACGGCGGCCTTTCCAAGCCCATCAGTGTCCCTAACTGACCGTGGGCAGGGCGGGGAATTTTGCGGAGATAAATCTGAACATTTACCCAGCTGGGACTTGAACCTGGGAACTACTAATTACGAGCATGGCTCGCTACCGACTTAGCCACCCGCCCCCAGAGACTCCGTTGATAGCCATGTTACCCGTATGGATAATTATAGATTAGCGAACAGGGTTATGAACCGTGGCCTAAAGGCCTCAGAAAGAGGGCGAGATCTAGGATGCCGTGGGCAGATAATGTCAAACAGGACTCAGTTAGAATTGGTGTGTAGTGGCGAAATGCAGCAGATATAGCTCATGACAGATATGCTTGGAAAACTAAATTGCGCATCTGTGTGGACCTCCCTAACCCATGGCTGCTTGATAATGATGATGATGATGTTGATGATGATTTTCGTACTCAGTCCTTAATTTAGATTTTTTTCCTTTCCTTGTTTCAGTTTGAGGATTGTCTTTTACATTTCTGTATTTCGATTCTTTTCGGAAAATGACGAATAATACTTAGATAATTTGTATTGTTATAATGCATATCATTTGTACGATATTTATAAAAGCATAAACCGATTCCATCTGCCATTGTAATAATTTTAATACTCTTCCTACTAAATTAATAAAAACTTTTAGTATGTTTATCATGTATTATAATAGAAATCCCCGTTTTGTGGATCGGACGATTTGTTTTTTTTGCATGCAGTTACATGGCTGTTTGTGTCGTTTTTCTGCTGAGGTCCTGCCATCCTCTCAGACCTTCTACTATGGCATATAAACTGACAGACTCCTGTCAAGACCTCTGTGGCAAGCAGCTGCTTGAGGGGATATTTATTTATTGTTTTTTTTATTACAGCCCGAGATTTTTTCTTTATTTATTCATTTAATCCTCTGACCTTGTACGTTTAGTGCCAATCTTTTCTTTGTTAGTAAAGGAAAACAACTATGTACTTTATAACTACAAGGACGAAAGTTTTTTCATCAAATAAGAGCTTTGCTCTCAGTTCGAAAAAATACCTGCTTGCATAAAAAATGTTCCTTTAAAATAATAGTTAAATAATCTTGCAAACGTAAAAAAAGCTAACACGTATACTTCCCTGTCTGTTTGGTGGTTATCAAATGGTATTTGGTCAACTTTATTATCTATATAATAACGTAATTTTAATCATTTTTAACAGAACGGTTTTATTAATTTTTCGCTTTTTTCTGAATAACGAAAGCATATGTAATGTTTATCTACACTGTACATTTGACACATATGAGTTTATTTTCTTTAAAATCTCGCAGAATTGTAGAAATTGTGATCAGCGAATAAAAATTTCTAACAACACATTTTTTCACAACTTGCAACTTTGTAAATTCCTTAATAGAGTAGGCATACTTTCCCGAAGAAATTATTCTCCCTCTTAGGCTAACATTATTTTAATTCGTACATAAATTAAAAGTGTGAAAATTTAAAACACGAAAAAATGTAATTTTATATTTTCTATACAGATGTTAAATTAATTATCTTCCTCATTACAAATGATGAAAACAATAGATGAAAAGGTATTACAAAAATGTGTTACTATATTAATGGTCGGAGCCGACGGCAATTGCAAGGAGTCTATCGCTTTATAAAAAGGAAACGCATTCTCTTAAATGTTGATGCTTTAAATGGCTGGAAAGCAGCTCATTAATTATTCTAAACAAAAGCGACCATAGTGGAAAATGTTTCTCTAAATTAGCTCTATTATGAAGCAGAAAAATAAATGTCCTCTATATTTAGTGCATTCGACCTTTATGAGAACAATTTTTAACATACAACTGTTATTATGCTTAGATTTTCGAGTTCCAGTTCAAGTTTAATACATAACAGAATATACAATTTAAGATTGATATTTATTGGTGTAGTCCCTAGATCTGTTTTACATCCTAAATTGACCTTTACAGCAAAGAAAGCAAGCATTATGAATCACATTTTTTCATTAAAATATCGATACATTCACATTGGTGCATATAATATAACGGATGGAATTAAATGTTCAGTAAATTCATAATGTACAACTATTATTTAATTTAGTTTTCAGCCATCTTATAACTATTTATTACATAAAAAAAGGGTGCAAATTTAAAGTGTTATAAGATGAAAGCCCACATTACAGACAGATAATAAAATATAATGTAGGATAAAAATATATCAGTAGTTTATGTTAACGAATATATTGCAGGATTTACATTAATAACGTGTTTATAAAATATAATATAGCATTTTTAAATATCTTTTGAACTGCATAGCAATAAGTTTCAAATATTATTTAGGAAAATTCGTATTGATCTCTCCCTGTGTTCATAGTTTCTCTATATTCATACTTTCCATATTTACCAGTTTAATAACTTTTTCTGATATGTAAATGTTCACTGTTTAACACTTTTCCCGTGTCATGAATGAAGCTTTATTTATCTTAATTACTACTTAGCTAAAATCCTGACATAATAAAATGCGCATTTCCTTCAATGTGTTAACTCTCCATGGAAAGGGACACTTTACTCATTTAATCACTCTCAACCCCTATCACAAGATGTTAACTTTGTCTTTGGTTTAATGATCGCCTAAAGGTTTCCCGAGAGTGCTTTTTCATTTCGCAGGGAAGAGCAAACGGAGAAACTCTTTTGTCGCTTTCCCTTTCCTCTCTAAATGTATTAGTTTTATGGTCGACCAATGGCATCAATCATTGCAGATATCAACTGTCAGAGTAAGCATCGAGAAGACCAGAGCTGTCGAAAGCTTTGTGGTATACAACAAGGAAAGAAATACGCAACTGCAGTAAAAGCAGTTTTTCAGATTTCGTGAACGGAACTGAAAAATCGACTCTAAGTGCAGTGCGTTTCGTATTTATGTAGAGCTCTTTCAGCTATGTTTCGGGTATTTTTTTCTTTTTAGCTTATGGTGAGACCGAAGGAGAAAAAAAAAAACATAAACCATTACGATGCAACTTCCCGATATTTTTTCTCTTCTATTCATTTCTTTGCATATTTCGATGTTTTTCTTTTTCTTACATGTCATGAAATGAATGGTTATTAGAAATAAAAGAAAATCGAATGTGGTAATAGAAAAAAATGACTTTTTTCCTTTTCTTTTCCTGTTTTGTGGGACGTGTTTTCAAAGTCTATCTTTAAGTTTATACCTGTAATTTATATAGGTTGCGTAGCAACACCGAGGAAAGTATTTTATATTTCACACTTATTTCTATATTAAGTAATGAACTGAATTAATTTTTATGACACAAAATTTGTGTTTCACAAAATATATCGTTTTATTTTGGAACCTTATGCAAAATAAAAGTGGTGTGTTAATTGAGTAAACCATTGATTCTGAACCTTTTATGCTTCACATACCCCCTGGAAATGTGTATCTAACTGGCGTACCCCTTGTATAGATAGATAAAACTATAGTTATAGTATAACAATGGGAATAAAATAAAACACCGACTTTGTTACTAGATCTAGCGACTTTTTAGCTCTCACGGCGTACCCGATAAAATTTTATCGCGTACCTAACGTTGAGAACCCCTAGAGTAAACTATTGATAATCGAGAATTCTGTATCTGAATTATCTAGTCAAAGTTGATCGTTTTCGTTTACCCTTCCCTAAATCATTTGCAAGGTTTTTAGTAAAATGTGAATAAACTATTTTGCTTAAATCCTTAATTTTCATGTATTTTATTATTTGTTGATACTGTTTAATTAGACTGTGAACATTCTGTCAGCTATACGGTACTGCATGTAACTAGTAGTTACAGGTAACTGGAGAATCAGGAAAATTTGCAATATTAAGAAGTTGAGGAAGGCAGTATCGTGTTCTCTTATGTTCCATTTTAAATTTAGTGTGAAAAAAACGATGTTGCCGTTATAGCTAAATATATATCTAGTGAAATGATGAGCATGAAATTATTTTTCATAGCTTTTAAACTTACTGTTAAAAAAACTATTTTCAGAAAGCAAAATTCCAAACTTTTTGAGAAAATGTTTATCTTTACAAACTTTAAAATCATTTTTATACTCCTTCACAAATTTCTGTAATTTAAAAACCATAGAAAATTAAAATAGCGGAGATGTTGAATAGAAAATCTGATCATTCGGAAGTCTAAGCTAAAAAAACACATATCGCCTCTGGCTCTCATGAGATTCTCGTTTTCAAAGAGAATAAAGTTTTACTTTTACCTACTGTTTCATTCCTTAAAAGTTTTAATTTCAGCTAGCGGATGATGGAATAAAATGCAAATAATATTTTATTAGTAATTATACAAAATAAAAGTATTCATCTTTTAATTCTGAAATCTAAAAGTTGTATTTCCCACATCAATTTCAGAAAAGTGGATATATTATTGATGTCACCGTATTATCTCTTAAAAACCACCAATTGCTTTTCAAATTACTATTCTATACATATTATTTTTTTTTAATTTGAAAATAGTTCTGCCGGTTCATACTTAGTAATCTGGAAAGATATATTTTGAAACAATAAGTATTTGAAAAGTGCGAATTATAATATTTCGTAAGTACCAATCATACTGAAAAAGAGCTCTCTAATTATCATTTCTTGTTTCCAAAGGAAACTTCATGACGTTCACATTCCACCACCAAAATATCATATTTCTATCATTAATACATCATTGCAATATTCGTTTTAAATTTTCAAACTCTTTCACCGTTAGATGCCCCAATTATAGTGTTCGACAGATTCCGAAAATGCGAATCATAATATTTTATCATTTCCTATCTAATCATAAAAAGATGTTTTCATTTATCTCTAAAAACAAAAAATTATCTGCTAAAACAAAAAATTGTCTTTTCCCGCCCAGCAAGAGGTCAATTCATTGTTGCCAATGGAAACATCGAGGCGTTCACATTCCACCACCAAAATTAAACATTTCTAGTATAAATATATCGTTTTTAATATTTATTTGAAATTTTGGAATTTGAAAATTTTCCACAGTTAGAGAGCGCAATTATAGTTTTCGAAATATTTAAAAAATGTGAATCATAATATTTTATCAATTCCTATCTAACCGAAAAAGAATTTTTAATTCATCTCTAAAAACAAGCAATTATTTGCTAAAATAAAAGGTCTAAAACACACACCCTCTCGGTCTAAAGGGTAAACTCATTGTTGGCAATGGAAGCTGTGTGACCTTCACATTCCACCACTAAAATTTCAAAATTCTAACATAAATACATCGTTTGCAATATTCGTTTCAAATTTCGGAATTTTCAAATTTTTCCACCGCTAGATGGCGTAATTATAGCTTTAGAGAGATTCGGAAAGCATATCGTAATATTTAATCAATATCTATTCAATACAAAAATATTTTTTAATTTATCTTTTTAAACAAAAAGTTCGATGTCCACAGACGGACAGACAGACAGATGACAAACCGAAACTAATATATCGTTTTCTTGAAAACGAGATAAAAAAGAGAAAGCTGAAAATAAAATTCTCTCAATGGATCGAAACATCTTTTTTCGAAGCATCCGAATTAAATAAAGTTTAACTAAAGTAGTTAAAATATAATGATACCTATGCATATACAGACCCAGTTGGAGAAGAAGTGGGAGGGACATCAGGACCCTTTAGATCAAACACCTGGCCTAGGGGGCACTAAAATAAATGTCATTGTTAAATTATATGTCAAATAAAAATAAATGCGTCAATTGTAAAACGCTGTAAATTGTTTTAATCTGTGTTACATAATTTAAAATTTCTTTTAATGAATGATACAGAAATCTGATTTTAGTGCGCATTAACCATATTGATGTATTTATAGGACTTCCGCAGAGAAGTGGGGACCCCCATATTATCTCGTTTTTAAAGATTTCGCTTAGTCGTCTGTCTGTCTGCCTGTCCGTCTGTAGACATCGAACTTTTTCGTTTACAGAATTAAATAAAAAATTCTTTTTGTGTTGCATAGGAATTGATGAAATATTACGATAAGCACTTTCCGAATCTCTCTAAAGATATAATTACGCCCTCTACCTGTGAAATTTTTTAAAATTACAAAATTTCAACGAATGTTACAAACGATGTATTTATGCTAGAATTTTGAAATTTTTGGTGGTGGAATGTGAAGGTCACGAAGTTTCCATTGATAACAATGAGTTGACCACTTAGACCGGGAGGAGTGGAAAACATTCGGAATCTTTTTGGTTTTTGCATATAATTGTTTGTTTTTAGAGATAAATGAAAAATTCTTTTTGGGTTAGATAGGAATTGATAAAATATTACGATTCACACTTCTTAAAACTTCCGAAAACTAAAATTGCCCCCTGTTACGTCGGAAAAATTTGCAAATTCCAAAATTTCAACAAATATTGCAAACGACGTATTTAGGTTAGGGTTTTTAACATTTGGTGGTGGAATGTGTGATATTTCTATTAAATTAAAACACTCCCTCAAGCAGCTACTTGCCACAGTAGTCTGAAAAGAGCCTGTAGTTTACTTGCCATTGTAGAAGGTCTGTGAAGATGGCAGGACCTCAGCAGAAAAGCAACAAGAACCTTACCCGGAGCTCGAATCCAGGTCCCTTAGATCAGTAGTCAAGCGGGCTAACCACTCGGCAATGAATTCATTTCTTAGACCCAGGGAGGTGGAAAGCAATTTTGTGTTTTACAGATAATTGTTTTCATTTAGAGATAAATGAAAAAAAAAGCTTTTTAGGGTTAAATACGAATTAATAAAAAATATTATGATTCGCCCTTTCGGAATCTTTTGAACATTATAGTTGGTTTATCTGTCGATGTTGCACAGTCTCTCGTTGAATAGTGTAGTAGATCGAATAATAAGAAGGCTAAACAACCTTTTTTAGAAGTTTATACTTACTAATTTTTGCATTCTAATCTTCAAGACGTATAAAATTTAAAAAAAAATGAGTTGATTGTTAAATAGTGCTTTAGAATATATAAAAAATGTGATCGAATTCGTCGTAACAATTAGGATTTCACAGACATACAATGACTAGAAATTACATTATAAAACATAGGTATATTTCAAAGTTCTAACTTCTTCTTCAAATTATAGCTGTACAGAGATGAGAGGCACGAATCATGCAGAATGATACGCACTGTCAGCTGTCACGAGAAGCGCAGGTGATAGTTGGAGTTATGGTTGGTTGATGAATTTTTGTTTAATAACTGTGGCAAAGACATATTGCTTTGTAGAAAAGTTTGCAATAGAATTTTCCATGAGTGATTTAGTTGGGTTTGGTCGGTATTACAACAAGAGTTTTTATTGACAAAAATTAGGAGATTTTCAGTAGACGATAACTTGAAGATGGGTGAAGGACTGCTGATGATGAAAGTTTGTTTGAATAGAGGTTTAGCTCCTTCAATAGTAACAGTAGGTGAAAGGGCTGTAGTTGTTTGCATTAATTTGATATTTCTTTGATGTTCCTTTATTCTTTCTTGGAGAGTTATTTCAGTTTGCCCTTTGTAGCCGAGAAGTTTGGAAGGATTACAAGAGTCGGATTTAGGGTAAGTGATGGGTACAAGATATACCACCACCTGTGAGTGAATATGTATCTCTGTCTTGTTTTACAAGAGATGAAACAGTGGTAGGAGATTTGGTAGGCACTTTATAATTATAATTTTTCATAATATTGTTGATAGCTGGAAAAGTAAAATGAATGATGTATATTTTACATCTTGAGAAGAATTGTCTTGAAAATGGAAGTTGTTGATTTTATTTCTGGTGGAGAGGTGAATTCTCTTTTTGAATTGCTGAGGATATCCGGCATCTTGACATAGAGAATATACAGATGAAGGTTCTTTATTCAAAAAATACATGTTGTTGCAGACTTTATAGGCTCTGTAGAATAATGAAAACGTGGTAGACTGTAGTGAAGATCTGTTGTGAGATGAGTTGAAAGGTATTAATTTGTCGATAAATGAAGGTTTTCTATAAACTGTGGTTTGAAACCTTGAGTTAGTGCGATGAGTAAATATATCCAGAAAAGAGACTGTTTTATTATTTTCATAGATAATAGTAAAATGTATTTAGTTGTAGGCCTGATTTAATTCTATGAGAAATTCATTTAAGGCAGCTATAGAATATTGTCAAACAACAAATATATCGTCAGTGTAATGTTTCCACAGTAATGGTTTCAAGTCTCTTTTAGCTATTATTTGATGTTCAATATCTTGCATAATTATGTTAGATAAAAGTCCTGATAAAGATGAACCCATTGGAATGCCTTTAGTTTGTTGGTATATTATAGTATTAGATAGAAAGTACTTGTTGTTAAATACAAGGCATCAATTATTGTTTTGGTTTCATTTGGTTGATTGATAATTATTTGAAGATTCAGCTTGCTTTTTAGAAGTTCAATAGCTTTATCTGTACGATGTTTAGGATAAAGGCTAACTACATCTAGAGATAACATGTAGCTAAGTTCAGTTAAATTATATCTTTAATGCAGTTCAGAAAATGAATGGTTGATTTTACAGTATATTTAGTATCTGGATGTAATTGGCTTAATTCGTTGAATAAGGCCTTTTCTAGTTTATACATAGTAGAATGTCTTTTAGAACTAATGGTCTGGCAGAATAATAACTTTTATGCAGCTTGACTTGCAAGAATAGCTTTAGAGAACTGTATGCATAGGTGGAGTACAAGCATTATGGATATGCACAGGAAGTTGTTTTTTTGATGCGATAATTATTTATTTGTGAGAGATATAGTTGGATTCTTTTTTAATTCAATGCAGTTGAGATCTTTGAATATCTTTGACCTTTTATCTTCAAATTGTTTGAAATGTTTTATCTGCTAATAATATTTAATTGCAGTTATTTTTTAATTTTTGGAGTGCTCTTACTTCTTCAACGTATTCATGTGATATTTTTTGGAATGATTATAAAGATTGCATAGTCTAAACCTTTCTTTGTCTTGTTTATTATGAGAAACATGTATAATTTCTTCAAGATCAGGTAAAAGAGGAAGTAAAGGTGGAAATTTCGTTGGATAAGTAAATTTGGGTCCTCTATTAAGAGCTCTTTTTTCAATAGTAGATAGATCGATGTTAGCTAGATTAGCAAAAGGTACATGTTTTGTATTTACATTTTCATTTTGACAGTTAGAATCAGAAGTTGTTTTCAGATTATCTTGTTTAGACTTACGTCTCTTCATAATAATAGCTTAGTCATTTTCCAATACAGCATTAAGTTTGCTAAGAACAAGATATAATTCATTTTGAGAATTATATTTATTATATAAAATTTTCCACAAAGTAATATGTCTTTGCCATATTCATTAAAGAAAAATTTATCAACCAGCCAGAACTCCAACAATCAGCAGCACCTCTCGTGACAGCTGACCTTGCATATCATTCTGCATGGCTCGTACCTCTCATATCTGTACAACTATAATTTGAAGCAGAAGTTAGAACTTTGAAATTTACCTATGTTTGATAATGTAATTTCCCACACAACCACAGTCTCCTGAATATATCTATAATATGTCTAATATAACCAGTGGATATCCATCGGTCATCATAAAGATATTATGTATATTATTTGGAGATTGTGGTGGTGTGGGTTCTAGTCATTGTATGTCTGATAAAGTCCTAATAGTTAGGAGGAAATCGATCACATTTTTATATATTCTGTTGCACTATATAATAATCAACTCACTTTTTAATTTTATACATCTTGAAGATTAGTATACAAAAATTAGTAAGTATAAACTTCTAAAAAAGTTGTTTAGCCTTCCTATTATTCCATCTACTACATTATTCAACGAGAGACTGTGCAACATCGAGATATAAACCAAATATAGTGAAGCAAACAAAGGGATTATCATATATATTGGAAAACTATTTTTCAATTTGATTCGTACTAATGAAATATAATTCGCATTTTTGAAATAATAGTTTTAATAATATATCTTTACAGGTAAGTGACAAGATGAAATGGCAAAACTAGAAACATATGTATGAAATTGAAATTGAAAAATTAATGGTAATTATAAGCGAAACTCGACTGACAGTAAAAATCTACACATATTTCGGAAAAAGGTGTGAGAAATGTAACTTTTTAGATTTAAAAGACGAATACTTTTATGTTGTATAATTGCTGATGAAATGCTATTTGTATTTTTCCCATTATCTCATAGCTCAAATTGAAACTTTTAAGGAATGAAACACTAGGTAAAGGAAAAACTTCTTTCTCTTTGAAAAGGAGATTCTCAAATGCGCAAGAGGCGATATGCGTCCTTCTAGTTGGATTAAAACTTTCTTCAAATCACTAATTCACAACTTGTATTACATATAAAAATATTTTTACTCAATCGAACATCACTAGATTTTTTCTTTACTTTATTCTTTTCTTGGACAAACAATTTATATTTTCTTACACAAATATTTTTCCTGATGAATTTATGATACGCATAATTATATAGATGATGTATTTAATGTGATGCATTAACCATGCCTTTATATAAACTTGCATTGAAAAATATACAGTGTATTGTATATACTATATCACTTTCTGAATTAAACGACTAATTAAATATATATTTTAAAAAAAAGTATTTGTATTAAAATTAAGAAGATAAATGAAAAACTATATAAATTCTCTACCAAAAATATTTATTCAAGAAATAAAATGCATTTTTAAAAGATATATTTATATGAAGTATATGAATTTTGTTATAAATTTCCTTTTATTTTTAACAAATTAAAAGGACTTAAAAAACTTTCAATAGATTACGTGGTAAAACAAGTATCCAAGAAAGAGGAATTTACCAAAACTTTTAATTTAAAGGAGCTTTCATAGAATTTCGGGCATATAATAACTGAACAAAATAAATTGGAAAAGGAATTCAACTTGCAGCAAAATTGCATAGAAGAAGAATAAAGGAATTTGCGACGTTATCGTGAAGAGCTGGGTTCGATTGAATAACTTTGAATTCCATTTTTTTTTTGCTCTCTGTATGTCTTTTCATACTTTAAACTGAAACATAATCAGTGTTTAATTAATACCTCTTTGTTAACGAAATAGAGACATCTGAACGATATATAAAATAATTCCAGACATAATTAAAAAATGGAACTGTCCAAAGTATAAATCACATTGTATTATATGTTCTTGTGAATGAAGATGAATTAAAAATTAACTAAAAGGAAACACATTCAACAGAATATGACTCTAAGATGAAGTTATTAGTAACTTTCTCGCTCGATGTTGAAACTTGACCCTGTACTCTGATTAAAATCTTTCCTTTTGCGCTTTTCATAATTAACGTTTCAGTTTCGACTGCTTTCTAATTCTTTTATCTATATCGATGGAAATTAACCCTATCATATTCAGAAGATTTACTATATTTGAAAATGCTTGAAAAATGGAGCTGGAAAATAAAGAGAAAAAAGTGAAAACAAAACATTATTTGACAATAATTTTTTCAAAAAACAAAATATTTTTCTTTAATATATGTAAAAAATAATTCATTTTTGTTCTCTACATCAGTGGTTCTCAAACTTTTATGCTTCACGTACTCCCTGGAAATGTGTATGTAACTGGCGTACCCCTTGTATAGATAGATAAAACTATAGTATAACAATGGGAATAAAATAAAACATATTTATATAACATATATATATAGCGAATTTTGAGCTCTCACGGCGTACCCCAAAAAATATCGCGTACACCCTAGGGATACGCTTTCCCCACGTTGAGAACCCCTACTCTAGATTGTCTCTTAAATAGCATCTTAATGAAAACACAGCTATGTCAAACCATTTTCTTTGGTTTGCAACAACCGCGTTGGTTTGCGGTTACACTGCAAATGTTTGTGTCTAGGTTTGAGACCCGGGAATAGAATTAAAACAGGAAAATAAAAAAAATCCAAACTTAAATGCTCTTTAAGCACAAGCCAAAAAGAAATGAAACCACACCTACAGACACTCGAAGAGTCTAGTTGCCTTGACACACTAGACCAAGAGGCAAGTCATCGAGTTTACGATTTATCATATCCGGATACAGAAAAAAAAACAAAGAGTGGAAGAGAGGAAAGTGATCCGAATGAAAGGGGGTAGAACAAGATCGAGTCAGAATGAACCGAAGACCGTTCCGTTATTTAGTTTCTTCCCTTTTTAGGAGATCGTAAATAATATTGAATAATAAGGGTAATATAACTATGCTTAAGGTGTTTTTTCTACTCCATTCCGGTTAACCAGTGTTCTCAAAAGGGGGGAGTGCATAGTCCTCTTCCCCTAGATCCGGTCCTGATATTTATTGTAATTTTTAACATTATATATTATGTATATTTATATTTATATATATATATACTGTTTAATATTATTATGCTTTATTATTGTTTATTGCATAAAACCAAAAGATTAAGAAATGATTCCGGAATTTTTTCACAGATAAAGAAAAGAAAACTGAACTTAAAGATGATTTAAACAGAAAGCTGAAACAGAAGAAAAAGATCACACTTACAAACGATAAAAAAAAGTCTAGTTGCCTTGACAAACTCGATCAAGAGTCGTGTCACCGCGTTGACGGCCTGAACTCAGCGGAACCATGCAAGAAGCTGAGGGACAACTGATAATTCCTAAGGGACTAAAGACCGTCCAGTAGTTCCTGCTTTAGCCAGCCGTAGACAGGACAAGTGAGCAGGAAATGTCCCACATCCTCAGGGACATACGCGCAGCAGAGGAGGACTGTCAGCCTCTTTGATCATGACGAAGTAGGAAGCGAGACGAATGCGCTCAACTCGGAGTCAGATTAGCACCACATTCTCCCTGCGCTCTTCAGTTGGCATCTGATAATGGAATCCAAGCTGAAAAATGAGAGACCGCTCCAAGTGAAGAGGCCTGCCAATCTTTTTGCCATAGGTAATTTATCCGATCCCTGATATGGATCATGCAGTAGCAAACATCTAAAGTGCAAAAGTATTTGAACCTATCAAGTCGTGTTCCCTACTAAGCATTCGTTGTCAGTCGATTTATTTCTACAAGAGTCCCATCTGAACCTAGATGAGTTTAGAGTAAACGTTGAGTGAAGGGAATGGGAAATCTGAAACAAAACACGGTATATGTATGAAGAAAGCGAACTGCGTACAAAAATCCTCTGGGGTCGATTTAGCAAATAAATGGAACGCTCTGAATGCAAACTTTTGAATGGAGTAAACGTTTATTTATATTAAAATATCTGACTTGTTTAAAGAAAAAGAGTTTGTTCATTTATTTTTTTGATGCTGGAAGATTTGTGATCTACAACAATCAAAATACCTTGCACTGGTGGGCTCAAGTTAGAGTTATCAGATGCTAATGTTCTAAAAAGAGGACAAAAGAGAACAGGATTTCAATTTGTGAAATAAAACTGTATCAAGTGCCAGCTAACAGTTCAGTCAAAAAAAAGGTTTAATTCAATACACTTTAAAATATGGTGATTTTTATTCATATTTGATTATCAATCAAGATTCACTTGGCCTTAACTGCATAGTGGTTAGGGAACAGCTATTATTTCTGCAGAAAACTTTGTGAGTTCTAATTGGAAGCATGATTTACCAGGAATGTCCTTGTATGCGGCATATACAAACAAGGAGTAGTTTCAAGGATTCTTCGCTATCTTGTATGTTGTAAATCAAAACTGCCATCAACTCTTATAGCCCCATTTATCCATGGGCGGTAGCAGATTTCAATGTAATTTTCTAAAGTATAAGCTATTTGCGATTGACATATAAATTGCTGATGTTGAGTATTACGGAGAACGTTCAAAAAATTTTTGACACATGTGTGAAGATTTGCACTCATTTCTCCAAAGCTATCGAGCTACAACACGTTTGAAAGTTTGTCTAAACTTGTCATTATACGTTAAAAACAAACGCCATATCATCATTTCTCTTTTCGTTAGCGGTGCGTAAAGTTCGGTCTGTGAAATCTATGCATTGTTGCTATGGAGCCTACTAAAGACGGGGAAAGATTTTACATTTTCACAAGAATGCAGCTTCGGGGTGACGCGAAAAAAATTCATACCAATTTATCACAAGTATATTGAAATCATACATGTTATGACATACATGTTCATATGACATATGTTACAGGATGGATGAGCAAATTCAGAGAAGGACGGCAGAGTTTCGAAGATCTCTCTCGTGCAGGAAAATCGAAGGAGGCCGAACGAGAGAATCATTGCTGCTGTTCTAGAAATCATTAAGGAAAACCCACACATCACCGTTAAAGGAATATGTTTAGATGTCAGTTGGAAACAATTTAATAACATTAAGTTCCGAAATTTTGGTATCAAAAAAATTGACAGATCAGCATAAACGAGCTAGAGTCGACTCGTGTAAGGAGATGATGGCAATGTTTGAATCTGGTGGCCCGAAAAGGTTAACAAGACATTGTTACTAGTGATGGGATGTCGTTTTCTTACTATACAACTCTCAAAAATATCAACAACTATGTTTGGGTTGCGGAAGACGAACCGCGTTCCCAAATCCTCCGACAAGACTTTCGCTCAAAGAAGCGGATGTTAGCAATTTTTTTTCAATTCCCAAGAAATAGTAGCCGTGGGCACCTTACCTAAGAAAATGACTATAAATGGCTAAATACTACACCAACATTATTTTGCCCAAAATGGTTAAGGAGATGGAGAAACAGCGTCCAGCTACAGGCGTGTCAAGAATTATCCTTCATGACAATGCCAGTGCTCAAAAAACCCGGATAGTTACAGCCTATTCAGAACAGGAAAAAAATTAAAAAAAACTGCCCATCCTGCACATTCCTCCGATATTGCACCATGCGATTTTTGGTTGTTTCACCCCAAAAAAGGAACTAGCTGGGAAATATTTTCAAGGGTGCAAGACCTTGCAAAATGCATTCATTCCGAGTTGCGGAGTATTCCCAAACAGGAGTAACATGAAGCGTTCCAGAATTGGCGCAGACGTCTGGAAATTTGCATATATACTGGAGGGGAATACTTTGAAGGACAGTAAAAGTTTTGTTGAGGTAAGTGCAATGGTCTTTGTTCTGCAGATGCCAGTCAAGAACATTTTAAACGTCCCTCGTACAGAAGAGGGTAACTTTTATAGCATTAAATAGTTCATCTACATAATAGTGTATATATATATATGAATAGTGTACCTATATTTTTATAGCATTAAATAGTCTATATATAAACGTGTGCAAAGTAAAACGTCACTTAGAGTAATCGGACTACAATAATGAGTTTAGTGGACTTCAGTACACTTAAAGGAAAATGTTCAATAGATGGTAGGTATGATTAACATATGCAGATGGCGAAAGTAATACGATCGTGAAAACTGAAGTTATTCTTCAGCATTCACGATTTGCTTTTACGATAAATTAATTCACAGTTAACATTAAATAATTTGACAGTCGCTGCTATAAGAAATGTACTAAAACTCAATACCAAAAATGCGTACTCTAATTTTATTTGAAAAGATATTTTTATAAATTTATGTCAAGTCAAGGACTTTTTTTTAAATACCGGGAGGACATGAATTTTCAGATGTAAAAGAGAACATGTCCTCATTTTGTATGATGTATGGTAAACCTAGTCCGGTTCATTATATTTTGTTGGATTTTACTTCACAGCATAATTGTTATGATGGTATTGCTGTAATGATTGATTTCTATTTCGCAGCATGAATTGATACACGAAAATCAATCTTCATTACCATGTCTTTTTATGAGTAAGCGAAAGCATACAGTTCATTTTGTTCACCCTCGAAACAAAAGGCTAATGATGGCTCGTATAGTTTTATGTCGAGTTCTTATTTTCGTATTTAAGTTATCCCCCCATGTGTCATAAAGAAAATATTACTTACATAGTAATCCGGTCTTTTTCTTCGAAAAGTAGTATTACTCCTTTATAGAGTAATTTCCTTACAATTAATGATAATATTTCAATCATTATAAAGCTCCCATACAATGTGCTGCATCTGAAACAATGCATCACAATTGTATTGTGCGGAGATCAAACAAAGTAAAGGAGATTGAAATCTTTACGAAGCAGAACCAACAAGAAGAAAAAAAAGTTTATGGAAGTGTGTATATTAGGGTGACCAGACATCGCCGATTTTCAGGGACAGTCCCTGGATAAAAAGTTCTGTCACCGATGAAAAAATGACCCCCTGAAGTATATCCGGAATTTATTTCTATATACACTGCTGGCCATTAAAAGTGCAACACCAGGAAAGACAACAGATATCAACACCATATTTAGTGAATATATAGCTTATGTTACAAGGATCAAATGATTACAAATATAACTCGGTTAGACTTGTGGAATACAAAGAAATCATTATCTTGTGTAGCCACCATGAGCGGCAATAACTGCTGCTACACGGTCCGGCATTGAGAGGATGAGACATCGGATGTGTGTTTGGGGAATCAGTCCATGTAGTTGCAATACGGAACCAAAGTTCATCTGTTGTAGCAGCTGCTGGTGTCTGGTATGCTATTCGTCGTGGGATCATGGACCACACATGTTCAATTAGGGACAGATTCAGTGAACAGGCAGGCCAAGGCAGAAGTGTAACATGGTGGCTATCCAGGAATTGTTGGACGATGCATGCCACATGTGGTTGGGCATTGTCCTGTTGGTAAATGGTACCAGAAATCTTCTGAAGATAAAGTACGACCACAGGCTCCAACACCTCAGTGTAATGATGGCTGTTCAAAGTACCAGTAATGTATACGAAGTGCATGCGTGAGTGATGTCCAATGGCACACTATACCATAACCCCAGGGGCCGGACCTGACTAATGCTGCATCATACATGTCTCACTGAGCTTGTCGTTGCGATACTGCCAGATGCGGATTCGTCCATCATGGTGCTGCATACTGAAGCGGGATTCGTCTGAAAAGACAATGCGATGGCATTCACACATCCATGCGCGACATTCTTTACACCATTGTAGTCGCATAAGCCTGTGTTGTAGAATTAATGGTAGCCGAAACAATGGCCACCTAGCAAAGATGTTCTGATGCTGCAAACGATATCGAACCATACGTGTGGACACTGGTTGATGTGTAACACACCGTAACTGTTGAGCTAAGGCATTTGATGTGGCTGCACAATCATTCAAATCCAATGCGCATGAGATGTCTGTCCTCTCTTTCGTTTGTGTGACAGGGCAGTTGAGATCGTTCACGTCGGTGAGTTCGTTCCTCCTCTACCCACTAACGCCATATTCTCATCACTGTGGCAGCATTCCATCCAACACGAGCCCCGATGTCTCGGTACGAATCCCACAACTGTCCCTCGATCAAAGTCGAAAAACTGGTCGTATGGATGCCGTGTTCTTCAACGGGGCATACTTGATCCTTTAGTATGCAAGAACTACGAGCAAACACAATTCCAGTGCTTTATACCAGCTATTTGTAATCTCCTCTTACACCACTTCCAGGGGGCGTTACTGTCACACATGATGAACGTATGTACTATGCTTTGAATCATTTACATGTTCTCCCATTGGCTACCCGTTTTGCATATTTCGGGACAATCTAATGAGTTCGTCTTGGTGTTGCACTTTTAATGACCAGCAGTGTATTTTAAATTAAATGTACAGTGTAAGCAGTTCTTTTAATAATAAAATAGCAGTGGCAACACTTTTAAAAATAATCCTGTTAGTAATGAAGGTAATTGAAAAACTGAGACTAAAATTTTAAAATGAAAGTCGTCAATTGCGAGCTGTCAAACTACGGTACCAGATGTCACAGGAAAATTGGAAAATTTCGTCACGCTAGTCGGCAACTCGCAACTAAATTCATACTGAATCTCCAAATGTCCCCGGGTCTTCTTCTGTAAATCTGGTCACCCTAGTGTAAATATATCCAGTGGAGAATCTGAAGATATGAAGATTATACAAATGTATAAGCAGAGCCATATCTAACCACTAGGTGGCTTAGATACAAAAACATTTGACGCCCTTACGTCAACCTAGCCTAACTTAAGCAAAGAGTATGTATATTAAACAACAAAGTATGTATTTATTATAAAAATGCGTTCATTTAATAGTTAGTTTCTGTGCTATATTTCAGTATTCATAATTATTACATTTTGTTTTCAGACGTGGCCGCCATTTAATTTTAGCCACCTGTATATAGTACTTCTGTTGCGCTCCGTGTACAACGACAGTGTGTATAAGTTTGTATTTGTTTCAAGACGGATAATAATCTTTATAGCCCCTAACTGATTTATAGGTTAGCATATCTGATTTCTAAGACTAGCGGGCATATCCTTGTGTATATGTTGTATTAGAACAACCTAGTCAAGCTTCTGCTTTTGGGTGGTTTATATGTTGATAGATTTTAATGTACAATTTCTATGATGATAGAATTGAACTCGAATCCTGAACAAGCCTGATATAGCTTCTAGGTTCTCTCTGTCCTTTGTGTAGGGAAGTAATTTTTTCCTTTTTAAAAAGAAAAAATAACATTAAAGAATCTGACAAAGTGTGGACCTCAAATGATAAAGCTAGAAGATTTTCGATTTTTCGTCAATTTTCACTTGCGGATTCAATGAGGACGAATCACCTTCAATGAGTCACTGAATATGCTGTATAGTAGCTATATCGAATATCTCCACCACAATCAGTCATTAAAAAAGATCGCAATTGAAACAAATTGCAGAACTTTTTTAAATTTCGTCAGCTCTGATGACACCAATTTACATCTTTATTATATTTCGTTATTTTTTTACATTTTAAAAAAAGTTCTTTTTTTTTCTTTGCCAATAGATATAATTTTTTGCATGGACAAAATATTTGAGAGAACCATGTTTTCCGATGAGTTCATTTTCATTCAGACGGAATTCTTTGCTGGGGAAGACCTGGATATGAAGTTTCTAGTACTGCTTCTCGTTGTTTCAGTTATAAACATTTTTACGCCAACAGCTAAAATTATTATTTAGCCTCTCTTAAGTTGCATGAATTAAGTTCTTTTTCGAAATTTTGTCATTTAGTATTTGCTGGTTGGGTTAAGTTTAGCAAACTCTTGCTAACAATTTAACACATATGTTTTTATCACATCACTTCCACGTCCTTTTTGTTACACTGAAAATAATTATCTCTTCTTAAGGCCAAATAAGATAAGATTTTCAAAAGCATTTCAGCCTTCTCTTATGAATCAAACTTCACTACCTAATAATGTACATCAGTATATGTTTATTCATTCTCATATGTTTTTGAATCAATGAAATGTTGCAAATATATGTGCACGGCTTATTTGGTAAGTAATGTATTTTGATAAACTAAATAAATATGACACATAATTATGACACTGTTACAGCAGGGTTAGTGCCAAAATGTGTGTATATGCAAAATAATTACAACTAAATAAAAAGATTGAAAAACTGACTAAAAATGAGTTGTAGTTTGTTGAGCGACACATTTTTCAAACATTTGACTAAATGACCAGTTCAAAAGGACACCAAGAGCTTAGAGAAGGATATAGAAGTGGATCCACTAATCAGTTGTTAGGAGCCAGATGGAAGCCTCCTCTCAAGCCAGAGTGCTCTTTGGCGTGCACAGGGTACGGCTTTCAGACACACTGGACCATTGCTCAATCGGCATTTTGAAAACCAACAGTGTCCCTTTTCTCACCGAGAGCATTCTCAAAGTAGGATTAGTTGTTACTAGATTTTGGTTTGTAACCTCGTAACTGCAGATTGCAAGTCTGGCTTGCTACTGACTCGGCCAGCCCCACCGACCTAGAAATGATGTTTACTACAGTAACGTAAGAGTTGATGTGTTGAAGAACATGACATACACGTAAGATAATATGTATGGTGATTATCAACAGATAAACCACAAAGAGAGAAACACATATTGGACAAAAGAGACATTGGAAGTTCTTACTAGGAAATCGAGTTTCTCATCAGGGTATATGCGAATAATAACTGATTATAACTGTTCTAAGAGTAACTGATTATAACTTTTCTAACCTGAGCTTGGGGAAGGATGACCAAGTGTTTTGAAAGTCTGAAATCAAATACTAATATCCGAATAATTTAATTATTGAAGGTACTAGGTAAAACAAAAAAAAAAAGTTATAAAATGTCAGTGATGCTGTTGCGTCATATTCAACACATTTTTCTATGGGGCAGGAGTGCGTGGCTTAGTCAGTAGCGCATCAGGCTCGTAATCGGCAGTTTCCAGGTTAGAGTTCCGCCTAGGCCAGCGTTGAGATTTATCTCCATAAAACTCCCCTCCCTGCTCTCGATCAGTAGAGACAAAGATGGGCTGGAAGGCCTGCCGTCCGCAGGATGCAACGTTAAATCATTGCTTGGTGTGCTGAACAGTTATACCCTGTACACATTAAGGAACATGCTGAATGGCCTTGACTGAATGTCACCATCTGTCTACAAGAGCTGTCCAGTGAGTTTCTTTCCCCAAACATCTCTGAGCTTTCGGGGTCGGTGTGACCTGGTCATTTAGCCCGTTGTGTGCAGAAAAGTGTCTCTCAGAGGTAAAACAACCCAACCTGTTTGCCATAGACAGTTGCCATCACGTGAGAACTGCATCGATCACTATAATATGTCTATTCCACTTCTCTTAAAATCATCTTATGTTTGTTGAATGGTCTAAGCATTATGTACTATAATTAATAAATTGCAACACCGGGGAATTGACCAAATAAATAAATATAAAATAATGTCATCCAGGGCGTTTTTAAAGGAAAAAAAACAATGAAATCGCCATGGGTGACAAATAATTGCTTTCGGGAACACTGACATATCTCTTGAACTTATAATTTATTAGTTATAGCATAACGGAACTTATTCTATAGGGGTTATGTAGTTAATCATATTAGAGAACTATCATCATAGGAGTAAACTATATATAACGAAACCCCAACTATACATAAATCCAGAACACAACGCCTTACGATTAGAAAGGGTGTGGTGGCTGAGCATCAAGATTCCTACACCATGAATGAGATTGTATCATGGGACATTCACCAACAGTTGTAGTGGAAAGCTATCACGAAATATATAACCATAATAAATGCAAAAAGCATCACAGTGCCTGCATATGAAGCAATTACCTGTTTGCAGAACAGAGGATCGTATCACGGAATATACATTTAGAGCAGAGGTTCCCAAACTTATTTTTTCTACCCCCCCCCCCTTTTTCAGGAAAAAAAATTACTCAGCACCCCCTTGAAAATCCACCTTCTTTAAGCGAGTAAACAGAAAGATGCAGTGACAAATTTGTGTTCTTTTATGTATCTGTATTTCTACCTACGTCCTACATAACAAAGTAAAACAAGTAACAACAACATAGTAAAGGAAGATGTTGTAAATAAGACACCTTGAAGCTTGAAATTACAAAATATTTATTGAAATCAACTATAGTAACATTCGCATTACACACAGAAAATTAAGATAACGAAGGATAATTTTATGTGTTTATTTGGAAAATAAAGTAATCACTACGACTTTCTGTTACACAACAGATGAAACGTGTACGAATTGTTTTTCAAAATTTTCTTATCTTCCCTTCTTTTTTATGCTTCCACCGCCCCCAATTGTACTCGAGGCAACTATCGACCTCCTGGATCGTTTCAGCGACCCCCAGGGGGCGGTATCGCCCACTTTGGAAAACAGTGATTTAGAGGAACCTCTTGACCATACTAGAGACGCGATAAAATTCAATCCTTTCCAATCCGTGGTTCGCCGACCAAAGAATAAATAAATGGGCCTCTGCATAAATTGAGGGAAATTACAGAAAGTGGTCTTTGGCTTAAAAAAGATTGGGAAAAGCTGAGATAGAAAGTGAACTTGTCGGTGATCGATACGGATGACCATGATAAGGTGCCATGCTCAAGAACAAAATCCAATTGAGATACATAATTGGCTAACTCTGTTGAAACTCCTGAGTGGGTGAGAAACATGCCAAATATAATAACCACTACACTAGCATAGACTAGCCATTCTCTTCACCAATGTGACATATAAGCATTCAGCATATTCTGTTGAGTCGCCACTGGCGCCATTTGTGTCGAGAATCGGGCAACTAAGCTGCCTCATATAATGGAAGCAATTGTCCACCTAGAGTGGTGTTTGTCACTCACTCTCAATGTTATATAAATAATTCAGTAATGTTTCTGGGAGACGTGGGTTCAAATCCCACTCAGGGGAAAGCAAATTTTTTCATCTAATTACTTAAAGCTAATTGCTCAAGTTTTGTCTTTTTCACACCATTAGGCGGTCTGCTTGTGCAAGTCATGAAAACGAATGCATAATGGTTACTAGTTGACCATAAATTCGACTTATCAAATATGCATACATACTTTGAATAGTATAGTTTAAAGTGGTATCTACGCATCCCCACTCTCATATCACAGGTCCATAAACAACAGCATTCTCTGGAATGAGAGTCGATTTATTGTCGTTTATTGTCGTTTTCAAATTCTGACGAAATCTTTTTCCTGTGAGTTTGAAATCGATGTGAAACTAAGAGTGAATATTTCCATTTATGTTGAAATTAATGTCGATAATTTTATTAAGTGATTGAACTAATATACTCGTCATATATATTACCATCAATTTCATGCTGCTGTCTCTAAACAGAGTAGACTCTATCTTTAAGAAACACAAATAGTTATGTACTGCAAGCAGAAAGGTTCATATCATCAAATAGTGGGAATTTTGATCAGCGGCAGGTAGTTCAGCTTTCAGAGCTTCTGACATGCTATCAGGAAGTCGTAGATTCGTCGTTTCCCACCCTGCTCAGGGCATTTTTCTTTAAATTTGAAATGTACGTGAAGCTAAGACCCAATAAGCCGATGTCTGTTGAAACTAACATCTCTGTTTATAAACTGATCTATAGCAAATATTTTAATTAAATTTAGTGAATGCTTTAAGGAAATAATCCAGCACTCAGTATCGTATTTTTCCTCTTTTTGCTGAGCAGAATAATCATTCTAGCATTTTTCGAAAAAACTATTTGTGTAAAGGTTTCACACTAAATTCAGCATTCTCCACATATTAAACAATGTATCATACACATTTTGCATATTTAACAAACATTTTAAATATTATGCAGAGTTTTTCTACTTAGTAAATACCTAAAGAAAGTTCAAAAAATTGTCTAAAGCTACAACGCATTCGAATGACAGATACACGAATAACAAAGATAGTTGTTAGAAGTGATATTTAAATTGATGACTTGCATCAGTAGAATAGTGTTACACCATTTGATTAAATCGCAGAACATAACATCAAATGCTGTTGCTGCTTGGTTTCAGCACACTGTCGATTGCAGTTTGGAGTTTCTTCATGCAATGTTGGTTATTGCGGAAGATATTGGCCTTTATATATCGTCGCAGATAATGATCACAGAAACAGTGGCCACGTGGGCCGTCGCACTGTCTAGGGAAAAAATGAGAACGTCCGATCCTCATGTGATAATTCAGGAAAGAACCGGAGCAATATGTCATTACTGAAGCATTATGTGGTAAAGAAGCGGTATGAGAAAAAATGGGACCAATTATTTCCAAACCGATAGGTACACTGGAAGCCTTCGTTTATGTCATATACTGGCACCTAGTACATGTCTTATGATGAGTTGCAGCCGCACAAGTGGCTTTAATTGCTGATGCAGAAATGTAGATGAAATTACAACTCTATAAAACACAGCCTGCGCAGAATAACATCCCCCCTCTCTCCCAATCAGTCTGCTTGAGCAACTGTGTGATGTACTTCAGCAGTTTCATAACATAGATCGAGTAGATGCATTGGTATTACTACATGTTTTAATTATGTTGGGCCTATATTATAATAGTTATATTCCCACAGGTGAGTAAGTGTAATGCTTTGAGAACAACTAATGCATTCTACAGACACAAATATATTTATATGTACCCTTTGATTTCATCTTATTTATTAATATGAATGATTATAAAATAATTAATTGTAAACATGTTGCAGCCTAAAGTTTATGTGGCTATGCACATAAAATTTAGTGGTTGCAGTCTAAAGTTTACGTGCTATGTGGGTTATTGTGGAAAATGACCTTTAATATATATATCGTCACAGCTAATAATCACAGAAAAGATTATAAATACAGAGATTACAGAGGAGCTGAGATTTGATGTAATCATTATCTTGTTAAAAGTGTAAAATTCCTGAAATATAATAAATATTCTGCAAATTTTAAAAGGAATATTTTTAAGAATGAGAACCAGAAATGGTTACAGTTTATTATGTTAGATTATAGGGATGAGTTCGATCCTCGAACTTTCGAGACCAAAACCGCCCGAGTCCAGTTTGGAGAAAATAAATCACTTGACACATCCAGAAATGGATGCCGATAAACAATTTAAGATTCTCCGTATGATGGGCTATTATGAACTTTAAAATAATATAGCTATTTGAAGACCGAATCGAAATCTTAATGATATTTGGAACTACAATTAATACAAAAAATTTATAGGGACTTAAAATTTTTGAGTAACATGGGTATAAACGTTAAAATTGATCCATTAAAGAAAAATAAATAATGCCTAAAATAATCAAAAACATTTTTAATTATCAAAGGCTAATTAAAAACTTGAAATTTTGGGGGGAAAATATTATTTTATTTCATTTTTGCCATTTTTGTTTTTACTATTAAGAGAAAAATTAGAAATTTAAGTTATAACTGAGTCTGATGGGGGGAGGGGAAGGAGGGGATCGATCTCAAATTAGGATGAGTTAAAAAAGGACGCTATGCAAAACTTGAAGCGATTCGGGTTTGGGCTCTGCCTATGAAGTCCAACCCCATTCATTTTACATCGCCACTATGACAAAGGTAATTTGCTTATAACAGAGGCTGAAAAAACCAGTGATTATAAAAAGCAGACTATACTTGAAACCAAATGTTGTTCTCTGTAAAATGGAGAGTAAGAGAGAAAATCACTTTTTTTTATTCAGAGTGATACATGGATAAACTGAATCAATACCACAATACATTTATTAATATTTAGAATTATATAACTAATATTTAGACATTATATAATATTTAAGAAACGTTTAAAATCGGTAGGAAATTAATAAAAATCTGTAGTTTCGTAATCTCAGAGAAGCAAGGAAAATTGTTAGACTAGATAGATAGAAAATTGTTAGGAAGACGAGAAGCAAGGAAAATTGTTAGGATTATTGAAACTAATGTCGAGAATTTTATTAAAGGATTGAACTAATATACTCGTGATAATATATTGTCATTAATTACAAGCTGCTGCCTCTAAACAGAGTTAAAAGTGGAGTGTTGTACCACGTAAAAACACTTTATTATTACTTTATTTGCGTGGCGAAACTGAGAAGTAGTGGACTTTTTTCAGCATTTTTAACACATCAGAGAAACTATACCTATATTTTAGTTTACTCCAATTACACTGCTTGTGTCACTGAAATTCTTTAGTTCATATATTTATGCATTCAAGGGTAACAAAACCATCCCGGTGGCCGAATAGTTAGTGTGATTGACTGCTGATCAAAGAAACTTGGGGTCGAACCACATTGAAGAATTTATTTTCCTGCGTTGTCTTTTTGCTGCGATTTCATCTTCCTCTGGATTCCTCTATGGCGAATTATACCGATGGGCTCCTGTCAGCTTCTTTACTGCGGATTTAGTTGCTATGTAACACCAGGACTGAATCTAGAGAGGGGATCCCCCGTCGAGAATCATTGGTTTAGATCAGGGGTTCTCAACGTGAGGTACGCGGTAAAATTTTTTGAGGTACTGTACGCCGTGAGAGCTCAAATGTCGCTAGATCTAGTAACAAAGTCGCTAAGATGGCATTGGTCTATAACTATATATACTATAACTATAGTTTTATCTATCTATATAACGGGTGCGCCAGTTACATATACATTTCCAGGGGGTACGTGAAGCATAGAAGGTTGAGAACCACTGGTTTAGATGATTATTTGATATGTTGGAAGTTGACTACAAGCAGGAGAATTGAATGCATAGGTAAGAAGATCACTCAATACGTCGAGAAAGTTGTCATCGACATTTTGGGAACAGTTTCAGAATGAAGGAACCATTATCAGAAGGTTTGGGTTGTTTTACCTCTGAGCGGCACTTTTTTGCACACCATGGGCTAAATGGCCAGGTCATATGGACCCCGAAGGCTCAGAGAAGGTTGGGGGAGGGGACCCACTGGAACAGCTGTTGGGAGACAGATGGTAGCCTCCCGTCAAGGCCATCCAGCGTGTTCTTTAACGTGCACAGGGTATGGCTCTCCCGCACACGGGACCAAGGCTTAACGTCCCACCCGACGGACGGCGGCCTTTCCAAGCCCATCGGTGTCCCCTACTGACCGTGGGCAGGGCGGGGAATTTTGAGGAGATAAATCTCAAGGCTGACCCAGTTGGGACTCGAACCTGGGAACTACAGATTACGAGCCTGGCGCGCTACCGACTGAGCCACCCTCGCCCCCATTATCAGAAGAGCTGGGCAAGGTCGCCGAAGAGTTACTTACATCCGAATTCAACGTAACTTGGCTCTAACGGCCAGAAGAAACAGTCCGATGACCGCGTCAAATGTCTCTCGAGGTTTCTGCGGCCACAGGTAAAAGGATTTGGAGCAAAAGAGCGTCACCAAAGCTTAATGCTAGTGAACTATATGCCAGGAAACCAATGGATTTTTTCCCTTTAATCCAAAACTACCGAAAAGCTCGTCTGGTGCCGCAGTCATGTCACTTGGGGCCTTGAACAATGGGCTAATGTTCGGTTTGCTAACGAGTCCCGATTTAGGCTGTCATATTGTAGATGATGCTTAATCTAGAAGAAAGAGGAATGCGATACCATTCGTCCAATATTAGAAAAAAAGAATACTTATGGGGTGTGGTGTGTTAGTTTGAGATAGCATAAACATCAACGCTGTATTTCTATTTATGTGTTGTTAGATTAGAAACCTTTGTACGACGCTTTAGGGATGCGGTTGGCTCTAATTTCCTGTTTATGGACAACAATCCCCGTCCTTTTAGAAATAATCTGGTGCAGGAGTGCTTAGAAACGGAAAATATCCAACAAATGATTGGCCATCAAGGTATACTAAAATATATTTTTGCCCAAAGTTTGTTTCATTTCATCGTATAATAATATTTCATTTTTCTTGGAAAAACTATTTCCATATTTTGTTAGTGTTGCTTCTGAACGGCACTTTTCGCATACAATGGACTAAATGGCCAGGTCACAAAGATCCCGAAATGGTTGGGGAAGGGAACCCACTAGACAGCTTTTGGGAGAAAAATAATAGCTTCACGTCAAGGACATTCAGATTTAACGTGCACAGGTATGCCTCTCCTGCACACAGTGCCACGGCTTTAAAACCCATCCCACGGACGCGGTATCTTATCTACGTCTAAAGCCCATTGGTGTCCCCTAAAGACCGAGAGCAGGGCGGGAGTTTTATGGGGATAAATCTCAACGCTGTCCGCAGACAGGGCTCGAACCTGGGAATTGCTGAATACGAATCTGGCGAGTTACCGAATGCAATTTTGCTAGCGCCCTTAATTTTGCCAAGCAGTATACGTATTGGACTTATTCTGAAAGTATACACATTCATATTTCTCTGTTCTTCAATCAGCTCCTTAATATGAGTCACAGCTATTATGTTTATTTTCCTTACTATTTTTCATTTACATTAATTCCCATTTTACACTTTTGCTTCTCCAAATTACAATATAAAAAGAATTTTATAAAAATACTTTTAAAGTGATAACTAATTGTTTCAATTTTTGATTCACGTTAACATTTGAATTTTTTGATCCATGCTGTTTTCAATCTCGCTTTTAATCAAAAAATAATAGAGTAGCTAATCGTTACATGATTTAGCTACTCTGTTATTTTTAGGAATTCACTTTTCAAATTTTCGCTATCATACTGTAAAATCTTGATCAATGAAATAATTTTCCCTGTATTCAAATTGTTTAATCTGCATCAGCTCCCACTTATTCATGTTCTGTTCTTTTTTATTACTCCCCTTTTCATTCCAATTTTAACAAGGAACGTTACAAGATTAGTTTCTTACACGTTCTTCAAGTCATCTTATAATGGAATTAGCATTTAATCTTTCCACCTGGACTACTATCCTATTACCAAATATTTTAGCTAAACCTGATCTTCTACTTTCTCGGCTATTCCCCAAGGAACTCCTATTGTTTCGTTTTTTATCTCTTTTCCAAAAAAAAACAACAACAAAAAACGAGACATTGTTTTCGCTTTTTCGAGTCTATAGATATCCAACTTGCTTGCAACGTGCTTTTAGAGATAAAAGTTATTTTTGAATTGGATAGATACTGATGAAATATTACGATTCGCACTTTCTGAATCTCCCAAAAGTTGGAACTGCGCCCTCTAACGATGTAAAAATTACAAAATTTAAGCGAATGTTGCAAACGATATATTCATGGTACAAATTAAAAATTTTCGTGGTGGAATGTAAAGTTCATGTGTAAACAAAAATGCGGTACCGCTCAGCCACAGAGTAAATGGAAAAATGCAACTTTTTTTTTATTTTGAAAGAGAGTGAGAGAGAATTGTTTGTTTTCTTAGCAATAAATATTGATGAATTATAATTATGTGTGCTTTCCGAATCAGCCTAAATTATAAGATATTGACCATAAGAGTGATTCAACCTGATCGGTCATTCCGAATGTCAGTCATTGTATTTTACTATTTAGAGTGGAGTATTTTTTTTTCTTGACTACTGATCTAAGGGACCTGGGTTCCAGCCCCGGATAAGGCATGGATGCCTGTGTTGTTTTGCCTGCCATCCACACACACCTTCTACTATGGCATATAAACAGACAGGCTCCTGTCAGACCTTTGTGGCAAGCAGCTGCTTGAGGGGGTATTTATTTTTTTTTTATTATTAAACGCGTTTTTCGTTCGGAGCAGAAATTTTTGCTTGTTCTCCTCTATCGGGATCATAAAATAGCATCTGTTTTTTCACCAATAAGAGAATATTTTTAGTTGTGTTTGCTTGTGTGTAGATTTTTTCGCTGGAAAGTATTTTTCCTCTGAAACTATTTAATAGCATACGCTCTAAGGTTAAAATTTTCAATTTAGTATCATTTATAGGTTTCTTTTGCATTGCATTAAACAAAATGCATGGGTTGTGCATTTGTACATTTCTATAACAGTACCAAGAAGAGTTCAGTATGAATGACGTTTTTTCCAAACTATATGATTTCAGTTTCAACATACTTTTCCATAGAGAGTGATCCAATGGTACATACAACAATCCGTTTCTTGGTTTAAAGAACCTGTATTTTTCCGAATAAATTATTGTAATTGATCTAAATATACATATAAATAATTTTTCACCAGTATAATTTTTTAATTAATTATAATTGTAAATTTTTAATTTAAATTCAAAATAGCGTTTGGAGTATTTACCTATTGATATATTTAAATATGCTTAAAGGTGGAAAAGTTGACCGAACAAAAATTAGCAAATTGACTGTGTAGTGAACCTTTCCTCTTTTATTCACTATGCACCAGTAATCAAATCTAGACCATCATATCAACGTAATGTATTGTGCTTGGAATTTTCAGTCATTCAGAAAGATATGCGGTTCGTGCCCTCTCTTCCTCCAAATATCGAAGAAAATAAAAGAATTAGAAGAATTAGATAGAAGGAATAACGTTTATGCGTAGTTAGTTGCTTTTAACCACTCTAACATTGCATTACAATTATATACTTTATCAGTATTAAATAAAAAAGTAAAGCACCTAACGAAAGTTTTTCCCTATATTAATTGCTGGCTTAATCTGTAGCGCACCAATTTTTAATCATCAGTTCTCAGGCTAGAGTCTCAACTAGGTCAGCATTTAAAATCTATCTCCTCTTTTCCCCACCGTGTTCTCATTGAGAAAGGGAACACTGAATAGCTTCGAAAGACCATCGTCTGTCAAATGGGACTTTAAGCCGTGTCCCCATTTACAGGAGAGACATACCCTTTGCACAATAAAGAACATACTAGATGGCCTTAACAGGAGGCTTCCAGCTGTCTCCTAATAGATGTCCAGCGGGTTTCTTCACCCAACCGTCTGTGAGTCCTTGTGCACTAACCACTTAACCCATTGTGTGCAAAAAAGTATCTTTTAGGGATAAAAGAACTCAGCCCAGCCTGCTGTTATTGCTTTAAAGCTTTGCTTGAGGCCCCTCCGGAAATATTTTCTGGCTACGTATATGGTAATTTTTTTCCAAAATACATTATTCGTTTTCCTGGTATACGCAAAAAAAATATTGAAATGCTATCTATTTATCAATTATAAAATTATTATTATAGGTTGGTTAGCGACGTTTTGGTTCCTTAGGGGTGATTAAGGTACAAAAGTGTAAGAACTCCTACTTAGCTAATCGCCAATATGACCACGCCCAACAAACAGTTTGAAGACATCTGTTTTGGAATATAAATATGTAGGTTTGTTTTCTAATCAAGAAGCAATTAAAGACATTTTAATGATTCTCTTCGACAGAGTCTTTATTCAATCATATATTTTACTATGTTTAGAAATTCTTATACGTAATAAAAATTTTTCCATGAATGTGGATATGATTTATTTTCCACACAACAAATTCTCAATTCTTTAGAGTTTTTTTTTTTTCATTTCCCATAATCTCTTTAATTATAAATCTTGAAATGGTTTTAATTTTGCTTCTACTAATATAAATAAAACTCCTCTACCTTTACTTTTATATTAAGCTTTTAATGATTTTACTCTTTGGTCTTTTGCCATGAAAGAAAACAATGAAGAGCTCAAATTACTGTAGGCAGAAATTAATCATTAAAATTTGATTTCAGTCAAAAACTGTTTAATTAAGCCTCCAAAATAAGTGCTTCCAACTCCTTTTTGCACTTAATCTCAGCCATTAATTAAAGCCATAAGGCTTTTCATTAAAATAAGGTTGAAATTATTGAGGTTATTCTTGTAATATAAAATCATTACCGTGCCACTGACCCTATCAAAATAATGCTCTCTTTTTAGTTTTGTGTCAGAGAGCTTAACGCGCTTGCCTACTGATCTAAAGGACCTGGGTTCGAGCCCCAGTAAGGCATAGTTGTTTCTGTTGTTTTTCTGCTGAGGTCCCGCCATCCTCACAGGTCTTCTACTATGAAATATATACTGACAGGCTCCTGTCAGACCTCTGTGGCAAACACCTGTTTCGGGGTTATTTATTCATTTATTTTTATTACTGTGTAACAAATTCTTTTCCTGAATAATATAGACCTATCAAAAATAAGTTCCTATCTATAGTAATTTTTTTTAATTATTTAAAATATTTTAACTCTCTCAGAAAAATTAAAAAAACTTATAATCATATTAGTCTTAAAAGAAAAATACACGTAATTTTATTCTGAGAATGCAAAGATAATCCTCTAAGGAAATAAATCTATACCTATCTATAATCCAATATTCTCGTTCATATTTCATCAAACTCAAGGAATTCAATCCCCTAATTTTGATAAGCCAATTATAGGATTTGATACTAACACTCAAGGCGCCTAATAGTATTTGATGGGAAAATAGAAGGTGAAGATTCGATCATGACAAGGTGTGATGAGCATTTCAAGGAAGTTCTGAATAATGCGATTAGTTTTGCTTTCATTTTGGCATGGAAATACATTTGCTTCAAGGATGGCTTTATTATATAGTACATTGCAAAAATGTGTTCAGACACGTTCATGTTATCCGAAAAAAAAAAGATTCAAATAAATAGATCCAATTTGTTCTAACTATGAAAATATTCTGTTTACCGAAACTGTTACGGAAATAAACCGCATATTTCTCTCAAATCTCTAAATCTCGGCTTTCAACAATATTCATTTGGTATTTAAAGGGTTATAAAGGTTGCGGCATTTAACTGCAGCGTCGATAATCATAATAGTTTATCTTTAAAGTTAACTAAAACACAGATAATAATCGTTATAACAAATCACTTATTACAATAAATGTAAATTTGGAAATCGGAGAATATTTCTTACGCTTTTCGTTAATTTTGAAGAACTGTTTAGGTCGAGTATAATAACAGTATCATCTGTTGAATGATTGCAACTTCAATAACTCTTTAAATAATATGTGTGTTTAAACGTGTTAATATATGTATTTTAAACGAATGTTGTGTAAAATAGATATTTAGATATGAGTGAGATATCCAATTTATTGTCAGGGATAATTTTCATTAAAATTGTAATTGTAAGCTCTGAATATGGCTTTTCCATTCAAATAACATAGGGATGTCCGAACACTTTGGGGAATATAGTGCATGTGTACATATACAATCGCAACGTTCGGCGCCTCCTGAATTATCGACCTTTGTTCAGACCGTTATTTGACATCGAATGCGACACTATACGAAATTTTTAACGTTTTTGAGATCTACGATCCAAAATACACTATACCCAATTCTCATCTTTCTAGCACAGGTAGATAGAAATTTGACATCTGACCTCGAGGGACTCTTGGGATCAGGAATTTGGCAACATATATAAGATGTAGAAAGAGAATTATACCTAGATATCAATTATCATGTCAGTAACACCTGTAAACAGAAATTTGACCTCTGACTTTGCTGGACTGATAGGATCCTGAATTTTGAACGCTTAACTGAAACTCAAATAATAATCGTTGCCACAAATCACTTACTAAAATAAATGTAAATTTAGAAATCAGTAAATATTTCTTACAGTAATTGTCCGTGTAGATCCCAGTCTGAGATTAATTTAACCTCTATTGACCTTTAAGGAGATGTTGAATTGGAAATTTCATAACTTTTCTGATATCTTCGACGTGAAAAAATTCTAGGCAGCAATGTTTGTCTCTCCAACATCAATAGATCAAATTTTGACCTTTGGCCACGAAGGACGCACGAGGCCAAAAGTTCCGTAACATGTCTGATCTAGAATCTGAAACACCCCTATCGCCAATTTTCTCCTTTCTAGCACGTGTATGGAGGTTTGATCTGTACGTGACTTCTATTTAACCTTAAAGTCCATGACGTATGTAAAATTTTAAATTTTTCCCGAGACGGATTATCTCTAAGTGTAAATTTTCAGAGTTCTATCACTTCTGCATCATAGTTTAGAATTAGCATAATCCCTAGAAATGAGTTCGGTTTCTTTTTTCGAGACCAATTTGCTGAAAAATGCCTATGACAGGTCATAAGACATGTATACAGAAATACATGTCTTTAATCATTTATTTTATCCTTATATTATTAATCATAATCACTTTTTTGACAAAGCTAAAATTTTAATGCTATTTGGAACGAAAACCATTAGAAATTTTAATAGAAATTGAAATCTATTGGATAACATCATTTATAAACGCTTTAAGAACCATTCATTTATTAAAGATATAATATACCGCCAAAAATAAATAAAATAACCAAAAGCCGTATTACACTTATTTTTAATTACTAAAGACTGAGATTATAATCAAAACGTAATTTACATTTTTATTTACTTTTTTTTTTAATTGCAAGAAATATATGAACATTGAATAATGCTGAGTTCGAGCCCGAAGTCGTCTATGCTATTTTTTAAGACATTGTTTTTTTCATTCATAAGAACATTTAATATAATACAAAATACATAGGACCCACAAAGCTAAATAACATATCTATAGGTAATTGAATAATACATTCATAATACACATACTCATGTTCTCTCAATTAATAGTGTTATTAAAAAATTGAAATAAGACAAAATATAAAATGCAAAACGTTCCTGACATATACCAAATTTAGTATAGGTAATAATTTATTAAAATATTTCTTTTAATTTATTTTTAATCGATTATAACTGTTAACATTTATAATTTCTCTTGGAATTGATTTAAAAATGTGTGGTATTTTATATTCACTGATACATCTTCCATAATTGTTTTTAAATTTAGATAGTTTGCAATAAATTTTAGCTTCTAATCTTTTCATTTCATTATGATCTATTTTTTGACAAAATGTTTTCCCTATTATAAAAAAAAAAACATTAAATAGATAGCCTCTGAAGCAGCTACCTACCGCAGCAGTCTGAGAGGGGACTATTAGTTAATCCGCTATACAGAATGTCTGTAAGGAAGGTGGGAGCTCAGCAGAAAAACAACACAAGGAAGAGAACACGAACCACTTGGCCATCGGGAAGGAATTATATAACCTGAGTCAAATTCAGCAGCACCTAAAATATTTCTTTCTACATTTTTCACAATTTTTTCACAATTCACAAGAGCATTACATAACATGCAACACACTAACACTCACAAAACTAAATAGATTATCTATAGGTAATTGAACCAATACTAATCTAATCCAAATGTAGAATATGGTTGAATAAACGATTTTGTAAGGTAATGACGCCATTGAAATTTCTATTATTTGTATTTTCCCAAACACAAACAGCATAAATATTGTAAATACAAACCAATGCATAATACAAATGCATCAGTGTTTTATAATTTACAATATTTATGAATTTTCCAAATAAAAGTTTCCAATTCAATATATTTGACATAATAGTTCTCAGACAGCAATGAGATAATTACAGTTTAAATCTGTATCAATCCAAACACATAGAACCTGTATTTGTTGACATGTTTCAACTTTTGACTAAACACCATAATTGTAAAAGATAACTCTTAACTTGAAATCCACTCTCTTAACTTGAAATCCATTCCAATGTAAAAGATAACTCTTAACTTGTAAAAGATAACTCTTAACTTGAAATTTTTTTAAAAAAAGCTTATATTTCGTTTTAAACATACTAGTAATTATTTCATTACGATTTAAAAATGCACGTTTTTAGAAACTGCAATTGTTTTTTCTTTTTTTCATTTAATTGAAATACATATTGCAGCTTTTTATTTCTTTCGCTTGAAAAGAGTACAAAACCTAGAAAACATTTCTATTGTGTATTAATTTTACACAAGATATCAATTTGAAAATTTTGAAACGTAAACTAAAGAACAATGAAAACCTTTATATGGAAGAAAAGGGGCCGCTGTAGTTTTCAATCCTGTAGGGGCCGCTGTAGTTTTCAATCTCAAATGTGCCAACGTTGAGATTTATCTCTGCCAAACCCAATCCTGCTCTCGGTCGAAAAGGAACAGTGATCGTCTTGGAGCCGTACTCGGTGCACTTTAAATAACACGTTGGACAGCCTTGATGAGATGCTTCCATCTATCTCCTAACAGTTCTCCAGTGGGTTCCCTTCCCCAACATTCTCTGAGATTCATGGGGTCTTTGTAGCCTGGCCCTTTAGCCCATTGTGTGCACAAAACTAACGTTTAGAATTCAAATAATCTAATCTAATCTTTATATCCACCTATTGCTTTAAGGGTATGTTTTTTTTTTAATTATTTACAATGTAAGCACATTATTCAGAATTATAACTTAAAGGTCTTTGCAAATGAACTTTCGCTACATTCTGAAAAATACATTTGTTATGTTTTTGTAGAATCGAGTGGCACTATTATTACGTTTCCCTGCTTCATTAGTTTCTTTGCATACAGAATTATGTATGGCTATTGAAAACGTAATATTACCGTGCGCAATGAATCGCTTGTCATTGGAGCATTTAGGCCATTTTGCTGAGATGACCTAAATGCTCCTGATCAGCGTATGAGGAAAAATTAATCATTTTACAAAAACGTTGAGAAAAATACTTCTTTTATTGTGAATTGTAATTTATAATGAGTGGTAGTTTATAATAATAAATAAACTCTTAACGCTGTCTATAAACACAAACATCGTCCAAAGTTTTTCCTGCCTTTTATTATATGACTACTAACCAGTAAATGGTAGCTAGGTAGTCACTGGAAGGAGAGCTATGCACCAATCCCCTGTGATGATGCATAGAACCGGCCAGGCCTAGCACCTAACGTCCGACCCCTCCTTCTCGTGGTGCAGACCGTTAGTACCTTTCAAAAGAGATACTCTCTTGTGGAAGTGAACGTAAGGGGAGGGCTGCCAGATTAGTGTGGCCTACTGATCTGGACAACTATGGCTACTTTTCTTTTTTTTCTACCCTGCTGAGGAGTGGTCAACCACACAGGGTCCTGGTGCTGACTATATAAACCCACTGGACTGGACATATATATGGCTCTGAGCTTGATTATGGATTCTGATTTTGCTGCACTGGTGGGCTTCTGTGGAGGGAAAATCTTCCGCTGTGTTTTCTGTTTGTTTGTGGGTTGACAGCCCCATGTGAATAGATTCACAGGATATGTTTATCAGCTGGTGGATAATCCTGAGCAGAGGTCATCGCAGGCACCTGAACTCTTTGCTTCTATTGGCATCGTCAAATTCTACATTGGAGGAAGTCTTCCAGTGTAGATGGCTTCAGCCTTTAGTGGTGGGGGAACGGGTCTTTGCCCCATGTCTGCGATTAGGGGGCTGTTTGATATTGTCGGCATTCCCTCTCTCAATAAACATAGTTTCTTTAAACATCCTACTAACCATTTTCTCTCCATAGGTAGTTGGAATGTGAGGACTCTGCACAGAGCTTTTTCTCTTGATGTCCTCACACAAGAATTCCACCATTATAATTTAGATATTCTCGGCTTGCAAGAGACCAGATGGACAGATAAAGGTCAGATTCTTAAAAATAAACTTAAATTTCTCTTTTCAGGGAGGGATGACAATAAGCATCACCAAGGCGTGAGTCTGCTTCTCAGCAAACACGCTAGTGATGCTCTTCTAGGATATGAGTGCATTAATGAAAGGTTTCTTACAGCAAAATTTCAGACAAGCGTTAAAGACCTGAATGTTATCTGCTGTTATGCCCCCACTGAGGATGCCGATGAGGATGAGAAGGATAGGTTTTATGAACAACTTCAGGATATTTTGAATTCTGTCAAGAAAGGAGATATTACCCTTGTTCTTGGTGACTTCAATGCCAAAGTTGGTACTGACTCTGACCTTAGGGAGGGGTGATTGGCCCTTTTGGTATTGGTAGCTGCAATGGCAATGGGCAACGTCTCCTACAGGTAAGTAAACTCAATGGTTTCAGAATAACTAACACATATTACAAACACCGCGACATACATAAATACACATGGGTTTCACCTGATGGGCTGCATAGAAATATGATTGATTATATATTAATTAACAGCAAATGGGCTAGTTCTGTTAGAAATACCAGGGCATATAGGGGAGCTGAAATTGGATCTGACCATTACCTAGTTAAAAGTGTCTTGCAACTTAAACTTAAAAAGTGTTGTGCTAGGGTTAAAAAAATTGCTTTTAATATTGAAGCTCTGAAAGACCCAGTTATAGCCAAAGCTTACCATGATAGGTTACATAGTCATTATGACAGTCATGGTATGCTTACTACTGAAGTTGAGGAAGAATGGGATCATTTTAAACAGGCTTTTTTGGACACTATCAGTACTCTTTTAGGAAAAAAGGAGCAGAAGAGACAGAATTATCTGAGTGATAAGGCACTTGAGCTTATTTCGGAAAGAAATAACTGCAGGAATGTCCTTAATCAATACCCTACTAGTCCTAATAGAAAGCATTACAGAGAACTTAATAAACGTGTAAAAGATCAGTTAGCTGCTGATAAGAATCTTTGGCTTGATGGTTTGGCTGACAAAGCCGAGGAAGCAGTTAGACAGCACAACAGCAGAGAGCTGTACCAGATAGTTAATGTTTTGTGTGGTAGAAAACGGACAGGTATACAGGGATTGAAGGATAAACAAGGTAAGGTTATAGAAGGTGAGGATTCTGTCATGGCTAGGTGGGCTGAGCATTTCAGTGATGTTCTAAACAATGCGGTTAGTTCTATTCCCATTGTTTGCAATGATGATAGATGCATTGGTGGCTTTAATGTTGGCCCTATAACACAATCTGAAGTTATTTTGGCTGTTTCTAAACTTAAACTTCATAAATCCCCAGGGGTAGATGAAATTACTACAGAAATGCTTAGAGCTGGAAATGTTTCGGTTACCACTTGGATGACTGAAATTCTGAATATCTTTTATGATAAAGGCATGGTTCCTAAGGATTTTACCAGAGCTATTGCTATCCCTATTTTCAAACAAGGTGATCGCAGTTCTTGTGATAACTATAGGGGTATTAGCCTACTCTGTGTTCCAGGTAAAGTTCTTTCCATGATTGTGCTTCATAGAATTAAGAATCTGGTTGACGGTCAATTGCGTGATGAGCAATGTGGATTCAGAAGTGGTAGGGGATGTGTGGATCAGATATTTTCACTTAGGCAGATTCTTGAGAAATGTTTAGAGTTTCAGAAACCTTTGGTTGCTAGCTTTGTTGATTTTAAAAAGGCTTTCGACTCTGTTGATCGTCATAATTTGTGGTTGATTGTGAAATCATATGGTATACCAGACAAGTTAGTTAACATAATGAAAGCTCTCTATAATAACACTTGGTCGTGTGTGAGAGTTGGTAAGGCTTGTAGCAACTGGTTTAGCATTACTTCTGGTGTTCGACAAGGGTTCATTTTGTCTCCTTTTCTCTTTAGTTTGGTTATTGATTATGTTATGCGAAATTCACTTCAAGAGAAAGATTTTGGCCTGAAATGGGCTGGAGATACGAAAATTTCTGATTTAGATTATGCTGATGATTTAGCCCCTTTGGCAATTGATGTTGATGAGATGAACTCTTTCATTCGAGCTGTTGATGAGACTGGTAGTAGAGTAGGTTTGGTTATAAACAGGGAGAAAAGTAAAGTGGTGAAAATTGGTCAGGCAGGCTGTGATTCAGTTAATCTGAATGGTTGCAGTCTTGAGTAGGTGTCACAGTTTAATTATCTTGGGAGCTATGTAACAGATAATGGTGATGTGCGGCATGAGATTAACAGACGAATAGGGATTGCTGCCGGGACTTTTAAGAATCTATGGAGAGTGTGGAGAAATAGGCGTATACACCTAAAGACTAAAATTAGACTGTATAATAGTTTGGCTCTTTCTAGGGTTAGTTATGGTAGTGAAACTTGGACACTTTGTAAACAAGATAACAGGAAACTAGATGCTTTTGATTCCAGATGCTTACGCATTATCTTGGGCATTAGGTGGTTCAACTTTGTAACTAATGATGAGGTTAGGCAAAGGAGTTTGCAATCTCCTTTAAGCAGCATATTGTGCAGAGAGAGACTCCGTTGGTTTAGCCATGTTGCCCGTATGAATAATTATAGATTGGCGAATAGGGTTATGAACAGTGTGCCTAAAGGCCTCAGAAAAAACGGGAGACCTAGGATGCAGTGGGCAGACAAGGTCAAACAGGACTTTGTTAGAATTGGTGTGCATTGGCCAGATGCATAAGATGTAGCTCAGGATAGACTTGCTTGGAGAACTAAATTGCACGGTCTGGTTGGACCTCCATATCCCATGGCTGCTTGATGATGATGATGATGATGATGATGATGATGATGATGATGATGATGATGATGATGATGATGATGATGATGATGATGATGATGATGATGATGATGATGATGAACCAGAGGCAGGAAACCTCCCACCTCTAGAAGATGGCAGTAACCTGAATGGAGCAGAAGAAATGAAGCATAGAAAATTACACGTATTTTGCAGATTTTTTTAAAGAACTTAACTAAAACGGGTTTCCGGTTTCTTTTTTTCCCTCCCCATTATCACTCGGACTAGATTTTTTAGATCTGGGCCTGGACCAGCCATTTAGTCCAACGTATAATATTAAGTTTTTGTCTTATGTTTAAAATCTACAAACTCTGACTTAACTCTTGGATTATCAGAAATCATTGTTTTTATAATGAATGTTCCTGAATATACAACGCATTTCTATAGTTCTGCAATATAACAATAAGAAGTACCCCGTAATTGAGCTGGGTTGGGTTATTTTACCTCTGAGCGGCGGCACCTTTTGCACACAATGGGCTAATAGAACCCCAATGGCTCAGAGAATGTTGGGGGAGAGTGCAGCTATTGCATATGGTACCTCCCGTCAAAAGAACCCAGTGTATTCTTTAACGTACACAGAGTATGACTCTCCTGCACACGGGGCCATGACGTTAGGTCCCATCCGGATAGCGGCCTTTGGATGCCCATCCTTGTCCCCTACTGGCAAAGGGAGGGATGGGGATTTTGTGGAGATAAATCTCAGCCTGCACACGGGGCCATGACGTTAGGTCCCATCCGGATAGCGGCCTTTGGATGCCCAGTCTTGTCCCCTACTGACCAAGGGAGGGATGGGGGTTTTGTGGAGATAAATCTCAGCCTGCACACGGGGCCATGACGTTAGGTCCCATCCGGATAGCGGCCTTTGGATGCCCATTCTTGTCCCCTACTGACCAAGGGAGGGATGGGGTTTTGTGGAGATAAATCTCAGCCTGACACAGGTGGGATTGGATGCAGAAATGAATACAAAATATGAAATGCAATGTTTTTCTCAATATCGTGAAATTTAATCTTTTCGTTATTGACCAGGATGTAAAGTTTTTTACATTTCGTTGAAGAGTTCTACTACATATGATGAATTTTCCTGGTGCTAATTGTAATCTTTTGTAATTCTGCATTCAAGTGCAGAATGCCTATTTTTGGATGGCCCTAAAGGTTTCTGAACAAAGTACTGATTGCCTAACTGCATATATATGAGTTCCCTGAGTATTGTTCTGGTTGATATGGGTTGATTTCGGTCTATGTAGAAAGTAGTAGTCACTTTATGGAAAACGAAATAATATGTGACAATCCCGGTGCACTGCAGTACAATGACTGCATATCACCATAAGGGAGTTGTCATTGAAACCACTATCGACTAGCCAGGTTCCTGACTGTCTGAGCTGCCTTACATTGAATATGCCTTACTGCGGGAGACGACCTCGTGAAGAGAAAAACACTGCTTGGGATTTTTAGCCTGTCTGTAGAAATAATCATTGAGGTGCAGTGAGAGTGGGATCTTTTGGGATTTTTGAATCATTGCCTAGGCATATGCCCAGCACTCACTGGATTTTGTCCAAAATACTTTGCCAAAAGATAAGATGGTATCTTTTGAATTTAGAGCCAAAAAATATAATATGATATCCTAACGTTTTGCATGGGGAAGCTAACATGATGGAGAGTCTTCAGGCTCTCCCATCGATAAGTCACACTTAATAGGGCTGCAGTCCCGTTCTGCATGACCTTCAATTTCGTCCTCTCCGCCGTGACACCAACCGGTGTCCTCCCCAGCAATACCTCGAGCAGGACTTCGCTGCAGCCGAGCAGACAACCCACATGACCGGGGGACTCCAATCCCGGTCTGCAGGCCCCACAAGGCCACTCCATCCCAACTCCATGACACCCCAGAATTCGCTGGGTCGATAAAGGAGCCCACTCGACTGGGAACCCATTCCATTCGGCAGGCCCTCTGTAAAGCCTCTCCATCGGGGCACCAAGACGTCCTATGACTTCGCAGGGGCCGACCAATAAGTCCACTCGACTCGGGACTTCGGTCCCAGTCGGCAGCCCCTCGGCCAGCCCCTCCATCGAGACCGCAAAGCACTCCAGAAACACCGACGAGCCGGAGCCCAGTTTCACCGAGGGACCTTCAAATCCTTCACCATGTATAATATTTAACCTAATCTTGGTTGCCTCAAGAGTTACTGGGGACTCTTAGTTTGGCTTTTCCATCTATAAGTCCGCTGGCAGGGGTGGAAGCCCCCCAGCCGCGAGCCTTAAACTTCGTCCTCTCCATTGTGAACGAGCCGAAGCCCCCCATTGAACAGTACTCCGACCACGATATCACTGAGACCGCATCAAGAAGCCCACAAGACGAGTGCACGAAGAAGGAAGAAGAAGGAGTGCAGCTCAGTCCGCAGAACTCCCCAAGTACGGCCGCTCAATCGAGGCTGCAACCCCTTCCTTCTCAGGGGTCAAGTCAATGAGACCGCTGGACCGGCCCCAACTCAATCCTATTCGCAGTCACTAGACAGGCATATCTGAACAAGATATCTGAACTCCAGAGAGCCAGCGATCTGAACCCAACTTCTCAGATGCACCGTAAGCCCCCCCCCGGGTCCCACTCCGGGGGGGGGACTTGATGAACAGTTAAATGTTTATTTGATTCATATGCCTCTGTAACACACTATAGGTCATTTCCTATAGCATCGCATGTCTCCCACAATTATTCCAGCCAAACGTCGATATTCTGTCTTCTACAATAAATATATACAAGATGGTTCTAAATATATACAAGATGGTTATCTTGTATATATTTTAGAGAAGATAACTATGAACAGTTCCATAATTTTGACTACAATTGCTACAGCACTTCGAGCAACAATAATGTCCCTTTTTTGGAAGTAAATTACGTCACATATTTCCCATATCGTGGTGGAATGTTTTCCTGTGGCTGTGCTGTTTATATTTAAGACAGTAAACACGTGATCGTGATTATGTTATTGCCCGTGGTCGTGATATGACATTTAAGACAGCGATCATGTGATCGCGAAATGTTATCTTCTAGTTTGCATATCAGTGCTTTGCATGGTATTAATTGTAAATAGTTTAGTGTTACGAATGTTTTGCCAGGGAGTGTATATATTAGAGCAATTACAAAAACTAATATCTAAAAAATAAAACAATCGTTGTTTCTACAATTACTAATAGAATTACTCCAGTTTCGCCAGCCATCTGTTTGCAAACGTAATTAATCAGTAACTTACTACAACAATTAATTCTGTTTCACAAACCGAATTCCGAAAATCTTATTGACCAATTTTTGGAACTGAAGAAAAATAGAATTTAAAAAATCATTTTATTACCTAAAATTGGCACGGATCAATTGTGTTGATTGGTCGTTGGTGTTTTATGACGCGAGGATATTTAAAGTCATACTACGCCAAACAAGGTAGAAAGTAAAAGAGTAAAGATATAAAAGTCATGCAAACCGACAACCAAAGATAAAAACAAAAATTATAGACGACCCAATAAAAACAACGAAACCGTACAAAAAACAACAACAATGACCATAAAGAACCCATGAAAAAATACGAACCAATAAGTGTGTAATGAAAGATAAATAATGGAACCGGTCCAAAACAGGAAAAAATCTAAGAAAAGAGAGCACAAATTATGAAATTGTATTGAAATAGCCAATATAACGCAAACAAATCCAAGATAGGTGTGAAAATATCTGATCGGATAAGAGATAACCTAGTGTAAGTTCAGTGAACGGGAAATCAATGAAAAAATAAATAATTGACGAATGAAGATTATTTTTCGTTATTTGGTATTGCGAAAATATTCTTCAGATCGTCTTTTGTATAAATTTGACTAAAAAATGAATCCTTAAGATATCCTTCGATCTACAAGTGATTGAGAAAAGGTTTACCTCAATGCAAAATCTAGTCATCTGCATTTCTTGTCAAATTTTGGTTTTTAGTATCAAATGCAAAAGAAAAATAATTCCCCATCATAAGAGATAAAAATAGCTCATCTGCAATTAATATAGAATAGTAAAGGATCTGTTTGTGTTGATAGACTCAGTTTTTCAGAAATTTTTTGCTAGTTTCTGAATCATTTTGCGTTGTACTGATGATACGTTTTCGCATTGATGTTTTCAGATAATGATGAATTTCTCTCTATTAAGAGTAGATTGTGTGTGAGATATAAAAATACCATAAGCACTTTTGAGTCGTAGTCTTGTTCGGCGTCCTATGGTTCAGTAATCAAATCACCTGACATATTATCATTAATTGTGGGTTGGTATCGAACCATTCTCAAGATGATTTCGCTAACTTTCATAAAATGTACAGGTGTATTTTTTCACACTTCCCTAATTAGTGAAAATATACTTTCAACTGAGTTTTAGAAGGCGGAATTCGCGATAAGAAGGTAGTGCAATACAGAGTTAACGTTAGGTTCAGAACTGATTCTAGAGTTTATATTTAATCGACTTATACTACATGGTAATCGTTACACGAACTAACTGGTTTGAATTTGAGTTTTATTCATATCCAATGCTATTTTTCATCTGGAACACAACGGAACGCCTTTCCCGAATTTTTGCGTTTTTTATAATTAAAAGAAGTTATTAAATAAAATTTGTTTAAAAATGCGAGCATTGTACTTTTGTTATTTATAAATTAAACCAAGATTTAAATAAAAGGAAAGAGAGATACTCAGAAAATTTCGCTAATATCTGCAGACAAAAATATCCGTGATACTGCCTCCCCTTTAGTATGTATTAGATTTGGAGCCTTTTTCTACAAGAGAGTATGAAATAGGAGTTTTACAAATGAACCTGATTGTCATACCAATAGGTTTCCACTGTTGAAACTCACTACATCTGTTCTACTGTTCATTTGAAAAGTAGATCGACGCATTTCATGGCTAGTTCAAAGTCATAAATTAGCATTCGACAAAAAAAGTAAAAATAGAAATCACGACAAAGACATTGATGGAAACAGGTTCTACATTTTAAATTTTTCCTAAGAATTTCATATTTTTCTTTTTTTTTTTTAAATTAGTGAGATTAAAAGAGTATTTGTTCAGGAATTGAACAAAAACAAACCTCACTATGGCCGCATTTTGGACTGTTCTGTAAGTCCGGATTCTACTTTTTTTATTGAAAAACCGTACTGCCTCTACCTAATTATACATTTCAAAACAACCGCGAAAAAATGGTATAACGACTTAGAGATTACTTTGATTTTTGTTTTAAAACTTACTTTTCTTACTCCCCTCAAAATATAAAGAAAATATTTTTATTATTATCTAGAGCTCTACGGTCCAGCTACAAACTCGACGAAAACAAAACGTACAATTATCCTGGCTTTGTCAATAAATTTTATCAAGGTCTGATGCCTGGAAAAGCATCAAAGCGTGAAATGCACTTCCATTAACGGCAAACATTGATGTCAGATCGTTTTTATCTCAGTGTTATTAAAAAATTCCTTTCAATACGTGTAGCAATGTTTCTTTCAGTAGTTTTTACCTCTGATGATATTTCTCCTTTCCCTTAAGGATACATAAAATTTATCTCTCTGCTGAACTCTCATTTGGATTCACCATCCTGAATTCTTCTATCTACAGGACGGGTTAAATTCTTCAGTCACTGTCGCACATATTAAAGTTCGCATTTACTCTGTTATTTGTAAAATAAATTAAGCAATTATCGATGCGTTCCTCGGGCAAGAAGTAAAATCCAGTTTAATGCAGCATTCAGAAATATTAATAATCACTAAAATCTAATCTCAATAGAAAATAACAAAAACTGTTGAAGTCAGAAAAAGAAATATGGAGATTACTATAGTGACGTCATTCAGCTTCCTTTCTGACACAGAGAATAGTGATCATAGCACTCATTCCCACTAGATAAAATAAATGCTGCTGATTCACAAAGAAAACTAAGGCAATTTCTACTCTCACAAAACTCATCTGTCTTTATTGCTGCAGTCATTTAATTTACTTCTCATTTTATGGTAATATAAACAATTTTAAGGCGATTTTCATTATTTTTGCAAACCGTTGTTGCCACACATATATATTTTTTTCTAAACGGGAAAGTATAATCTTCTTATTCTACCCTTGACGATACTTCTTTTCATTTACTTAAGAGTATGAGCTGTGGGATAAATTCCTCCACGTAATCCATCTACGTTTTTTTTTTTTTTGCCATGGCAGTTTTATCTCTCTGCCTTTATCTTAATCTTTCTGAACTTCACTGAGCTCCGCTGTTATCCCTTGATGTGCATTATCACTTGTAGTTTCCTCTAGCCTTCGAACTCTTATAGAAGTCTGCAATCCTCAGAACGTCGTGTTCCTTCGTTACCATAGCAACTCCTCTCTGCACTCTCTGTTTCTGCTGGTCTTCCGTTTATAATCTCTTTGGAAAAATCATCCTCAATTAGCTCCACACTCCCAGCTTCACTTCGGCTTCTGCAGTATTTTCCCATTCGTTTGACAGAATGTTTTAGTGGTATTTCTGTCCTCCCAATATAATTCAGAGTGAGGTTAGTCTGGGCGTTACCACTCTGATTTTATCCATTATTTCTTTCAGAAGGTAAAGGTAACTTTTTTTATCAAATTTGTTCTCTCAGCATTCTAAAAACACTTGTCTTAAAAGACATGTTAAATCTTACCTTGCGATCTTTTCAAAAATTTTAGGTGCAATCTTTTCATTAAACACATTAATTTGTTTTCCGTAATCAACATTTACTGGTTTGATGTTCCTGTTAATACCTTTACATGGGGACATGGGTCGTTAATAAAGTATGTGATGTTTAGCAGAATATTAATATGTCCTCCTCCTAGGTAGGGTCAAGTAAAGCTTTACAGGACTGAATGTCTTCTCCAATATTCTTGTTACGTAAAGAATAACTTTATGTAAAGGTCTTCGCTTTTTTAACGGTAATAAGCGTATCAAATTATCGTGATAGTAATAATACTTAATTTTAAATGATAATGTAATAAATTAGTTGTTTATATAAACAGAATACGGAAAAACTTCTGAAGTGCAGAAATAAGCATAATATTCTAAGGTTAGGTGATGATACCTCTTCCCCATGTAAAGCGGCGTAACGAAATCATAACTCTTCGTAGTATTTCGAGTTGTTTCTAATTTATGGACAACCATTGCTCTTGCTTTTTGCAAGTTTGACTATACTGATTAAGGAATGCCGTTTTTCTTAATCGACAATCAGCTAGGCTCGTAATACGGCATTCCCAGATTAGGGTGTCATCTGTGCCAACTTTTAGATTTATCTTTGCCAAACCCCACCTTGCCTTCTGTCAGAAAGGGGTCACGATGGCTTGGATAGGCCGCCGTCTATCGAATGGGCTTAAAACTGTGGTCTCGTATACAAGAAAATCAATCATACACTGTGCATATTAATGAAAGCGCTGGATGACATTAACTGAAACCTGTCTCCTAACATAACCCTTGTAACATAACCTTGTTGTAACGTAACCCTTGTAACATAACCTTGTTGTAACGTAACCCTTGTAACATAACCTTGTTGTAACGTAACCCTTGTATAGATAAATAAAACTATAGTTAGAGTATAACAATGATTATTTTTACTTTGTTACCAAATCTAGCGACTTTTGAGCTCTCACGGCGTACCCCACTTTGAGAACCCCTAATGAAGGTTTCCATAAATTAAGGAAAAATGAGAAAAATCAAGATAACTCGCCATAAAATTGTGCGAATCTCACCAAACTTGTTTATGTAACCAGTAAAATAATGCCGAGTGAGCATATCGTATGCAAATTAGTCTAGTTTACGTCAATTTGGGTAATCTGATAACGGCATAAAAAACGGGTGTTTTGGAATGGATCGTTATCTTGTGTTGTAAATGTGAGTAAAAAATTTCGAAACAGCATTTTTGTAGGAATGACCACGAGACATCATTTGCCAAATGAACTGCAGTGGAGAGCAATTGGACGGCTCGAAGTAGGCTAAAGTCAGTCAGACGTGGCATGATGACTGAATGTGAGTCCTCTGTGGTCCATAGACTGTGGAATCAATTTCTTAAAACGGATTCCGCTTCTAGGAGGTTTAGCCGAGTAAGGGCTAGAGTTACGACAGCTGTACAAGACCGATATCTGCGATTAACAGCAGGAAGAAGCAGGACGTCTACTCCCTCTCAGCTACTATCCTCTCTTGTAGCAGCCACTTGGAGGGTTATATCAGCTTCTACTGTGCGTAGAAAACTTCATGTTGGAGGTCTGAACACTAGAAGGCCAGTGATTTGTATACCCCTCACGTCACGTCACAGGAGAGAGTGGTTGAATTGGGTACGCACGCATATTAATGGACAGAAGAGCAATGGTGACCGTACTGTTCATAGATGAATCCAGATATTGATTGCAGAATGGTTTCAAACGTTGTTTGATATGGAGAGAACGAGGTACTCGCTATCATCCCAGTAACATCCATCAAAGAGACAGTTACGGCGGAGGTAGCGTATATGTTTGAAGTTGAATTTCCTTAGATGGACGCACAGACCTCTATGTGTTGACGACTGGGAACCTCAATGCTCAAAGGTATAGAAATTACATCCTTGATCCTTAGGTGCATCCTTACGCTGGTGCAAGAGGTGAAACATTCATCTTACAAGACGATAACGCTCGTCCACACAGAGCACGACTAGTGGAACAATACTTTCAAGAGGAGATCATTATGTGCATGGAGTGGCCATCTCGATCTCACAGCCTAAATCCGAAATCCGAATGAGCATGTGTGGGATACTCTAGGATGACGTGTTGCTGCCCTCAATCCGCCACCTGAAAAAAAGTGAAGGTTATTACTGCTTTAAAGGAACAATGGTCGTTACTCCCTAGTGAGCTGATTCACAACATCATAAACAGCATGGAACATCGCTGTCGTACCTGCACTGCTGTAAGGGGTGACTACACTCCTCATTAAACAATTATGTCCATTGCATTCTGGCACCTGATTTTTGGACAAGTTCCTCTAAGTGTTATTGTTCGACAAAAAATATTTCTAGTGTAAAATATTTAATGTCATTCTAAAACTAGCATTGTAATTCCTATTTTCATCAAATTTCATTAAAATCATTCAAATAGTTGTTTGTTTATCATATTTTTCTACGTTTTTCTTAATTTATGGAAACCAGTGTATTATATGCATGTATGTATTTTACGTGTTTCAAATTCCTTTAATTTCTATTTATTTTGTTAAACAATTATTGTATCTAATCACTGTCATTGAATCATTTACTTTGAATACTTACAGACATCACATGGCTTTCAATATTCCTTAGCCAAACTAAGTAACCTGCAGACGTCGTTCATCTGCCAATGCGTTCTGAGAAACCTCGTCTATTTTGTCTCTTACTTCGTGGAAATTGTCTCTTCAGTTATCAAAGTCTTTGCGATTTTATATAAATTTATTTTAATATATTTCAGTTATCATGTCTGTATACAACTTCTCGCGTTGTGATGAGCGAATATGCTTCAAGATTCTGAAACGGTTATTTTCCATTTCAAATATGCACCTTTTTAAGATTGTTATTCTTCAAATATAATTTTTTTTTTATCATAGTTGCTTTTATCCAAATGTTTATATTATTTTATGATGGTCATGATGTCTGGTATTTCTCTACTGAAATATCTTGATCAAATCGTTTATATCCTATTAATAATAGTATTCGACAATAACATATCTATTACTACAGAACTATTTCGAATAATTTTTATTTATTTTTTTTATTTACAACATTTAGGACAGAGAAGAATCCTAGAAGCTACTCCTAGCTTTTACATGCCTTCTCATACAGGGACATACAGGACCGAAGTCACTGTTGACCATTGCCTCAGAGCTAACACAAGAACAGTCGATAGCTCCCTAACCACTATGTCAGTTAAGACCTTTTACTAACTTTATAAATTAAATTTTGCATTTGTCTACGTACTGATGTTTATTTCAATTTACACTACACTAACCCAGTCAGTAATATATTAAACGTATGACCATATGTTCATAATTAAAAATATTATTTTATCGTCGTTTGAATCTAAGTAATTTAAATTTGAAAAGGCTTGATTTCGCTTCCCTTTGCCTGCCGAACCCGTCTCCTTAACGAGTTCTATATCATTTATTCACCGTAACTTTGGATGATTGATGAATTATCAATCTATTACAGTAATACCCCGCTTTACGACGATCCACTCATACGACGATTTTCAATTACGACCAATGCCCATTTTTACTATGCCGCATTCGTTCATGCGAGGGTTTTAGCGGCAGGACGCTGCCGTGAATCAAACAAATCTTGGTAAAGGGTAAAGCGTGACAACTGCATAGTAAAAATGGCCGAGCATTAGTGACCGATCGCTCGAACTATATTTCATCCAACAATATTTTGCCATGCTGCAAATACGTGTTTCATGTAGGGAGCCAGTCATTGGAGGCTAATTTCAGCATGATCTTACAACACCTAAACCAATACATACCCAATGGAGGTAGTTTGTTTTGCATAGTATTGCGCGCGACGTCTTTGCATGTGACTCTTCTCATTGGACAATGTTTTCCGTTTACTCAGTTTTGGAATCAATCGATGTGCAATTTTCGTGGACTAACGACTGTACTATGTTTACATCTTTGATCGCTGCTTCTTACTGTGCTTTGATGCTTCGCTCTGAAATATAAATTGTTTATCATTATTATTTTATTTCATTGTTAATAATGGCGGATAAAAATTTAAGTAAAAGTACTGTTGCTTTCAGTGAAGAGAAGACTGGTAAACCTATTGCGTTTGATACTAATTTTAAAGTTATAAAATTTAGTAACGAGTAAGAGAAATTTGCTTTAATTGTAAATGCTTTATTAATATCAATAACGCACATATATGAGTGCTTAAAAATATTATTAAATCATTACACCCATGTACAAGGGAAAACAAGGCAATGATTCGCTATAGGACGGTGGTCTGGAACCTAACGTATCGTATGACAGTGATACGTCTATATTAACTTATTGTCATAATTGATATCCAACTGGAAACTGCTAGTGTGATCCATATTGATTTAATCTACATCTTGTACATTTTAATTTGTATTAGATTTGGATGAGGCATATCTAGCTGAGAGTATTCAATTTGTGAATATTCAGGTATTAAGACATAAATGAACAATTACAACAGATTTGTGTTTTGTTATGCGTTCTATTGCAGAGACCGTTAAGAATATCAGAACTTGCAATTTTGTAGGAATAATAAAGATAAATTTTAAAAATATCCGAGGCGTGAATTCTGATGAGTTGGGTTAATGAAATATTTTGATAGAAGCGGAGAACTAAGATTTTATGGATCATATCTCAGAGGTTGCGCAACCACATGAGATCTATGAACTAAATTTTCTACTTCTGCAAGTTGAGAGAACATTACAGTTTCATAATATTTTACATTATAAAATAAATATACAATTAATTTGGCTATCGCTAACTAAATCTTGTTACTTATTTCGTTGCAAATATCATACACAAATGGATTCAAGCAGGGAAGGTGAATCCGAAGCTTGGGGTGTGTTTGATAGTTGCTCTCATAATACTTCTTTGTTAAATCCATTATAATAATCGATTTCAAACAACATTACATACCATAAATCGCAACTATTATACTATAGGATAAAATATATTTTGCACAAATAAATAAAGATCAACATAATCGCTACTCAATTTGAACAGATGACACTGGATCTGTAGGTTAAAAACTAGTGCAATATTTCTTCGTCATTCGCCAATATTTGTCACAATAAGAGTTATTATGCTCTCATACTAAAACTTTAAAGCCAATAATTCGATAATAATGATTCGATTTTCTGATATTATTTCCAGGAAAAATTCATTTGTTTTCAGCTACAGAACTGCGAAAACTAGTTAATACACACATCAGGGAATAGGCGTGACCTTTAACAAGTTGAGAATTCAAATTTGCCGTTTCAGTTGGGAAAAGGAAGAAGGACAGAAATTGAATCTGCATAACCGAATTCTCTCGTTCCTCGTTCTCTGATCTCAAAGCTTCGTCTTTTCATGATCTGACAAAGGTTGTCAAACAAGAATCCGACGAAAAAGAAAAATTCCATTCAAAAGCAAAATAAGGAAATATCGTTTGAAATGCGACTGTACTATGTTTATATTCATTTAAAGAAACTTGAATATGCAATGGAAGGGACAAAGACTCTAGAAACGTTTGGACATCTTTATTTTGTACATATACTAAACATGCAGAGACCACACATGTAACCACGACAGCTACAAAACACACATATTATATATCTAAGGTTACAAATGGATGTATTTTTATCAACTTAGATATCTTTTGAATACTTTGCTGATATCAGAGGCTGTTCGTGAGGGAATCATAGATTATCCTTAGTGTAAGCCAAGACAGCTGATATGTTGTCTAACGATTTAAAAATTTTGACACCAATCAAACTTGAAACAATACATATTAAAAAAAGTTAATGTTTAAAATGTTTAAATTGCTGATATTGAATACTAAAGTAATACAGTTACCTGTAGTGGTACTCAGATTGCAATATGCATTTTACATTCACAAATAAACTATAAAAAATCTGATTTTTTATCTCGTCACAGAATGAGATCTGAACTCTTGTCGGTGATGGATTTGACGACTGAAGAAGGCAAACGAATCCTGTATTCACAACGATGTCTGAAATAGCTTATGAGAATGGGACGCTTCTTCACATTTCATTAATTCCTCTTGTGATTCGTCTTGTGATTCATGTGAGTTACATTCCTCTTGTGATTCTGCTTGTGATTCATGTGAATTATATTCCTATTGTGATTCTTCTTGTAATTCATGTGAGTTACATTCCGTTTGTGATTTTATGCAGCTAAATTAGATTACAGATTCAGATACTTGAAGTAAAAACTTATTTCAAATATGGAAGTAACAGTGAAGCTCTTATAGAAGAGTGCTTAATTTATAATATTGGCTGGAAAATTTTGCTTATCTGTATCTAATAATATTTATGATATAATATAATATCTTATCCTAACTATTTGCGCTAAAGATCTAAAATTGGTTTGATTATTTCGCAACCAATATATGTAGTCAATAAACTGTTAGTTTATTTCTGACTACTGTAAAATAGTCAGTCTTCAGAGAAGTTTTTCAATTTTTCACCTAATTTATTTTATTTAGAGACACGAATTATATCGAAAGAGTCAATCATTTTACAATTTACAGTTTACTATCGTACTATCATCCGTCCCATGGCCGAGTGGTTAGCGCGCTTGGCTATTGATCTAAGGGACCTGGGTTCGAGCCCCGGGTAAGGCATGGCTGTTTGTGTCGGTTTTCTGCTGAGGGCCTGCGATCCTCTCAGACCTTCTACTATAGCATATAAACTGACAGGCTCCTGTCAGACCTCTGTGGCTAGCAGATGCTTGAGGGGGTATTTATTTTTTTTTTATTTATCGTACTATTTGCAAATAAAAAAGATGTTTCTTTTTGTACACGATTAAAGGAGTTAGTCAAAATAAATTAAGTTTTAGCTCGAATTAATCAATAATGAATTCACAGATTACATGTTAACATATAATTCAAGAAACAATTTTATGGAAAAAATGATTCTCCAATAAAAGGGATTCGAACCCAAACCTCTCAGTGGCATGCCAGGTGCTCTAACCAGCTCTGTTTTTATCCATTTATTTGTTACTTTTAAATTTCACTGACCTTATCGCTCTATATGATCAGAAAAGGCAACTTACCCAATATTGTTGAATACGTGGGAGATGTGGGTTCAAATCCCACTCATTGGCTAATATTTTTTTCAAAAAACATTTTTTTTTAGTTTCAGCTGAACTGTTTTCCGGAGAGTGGACAAAAAACATAATAGAAATAAAGCAAAAGGTCTTTTAGTGGAATAATTTTCAAATTACTTACCATTACTTCAGCTCTGTTTGTTTTAAAAAAATGTCAGAGAGCAATGTTTATTCAAATATATTCCTTCAGTATAATCCTAAAGATTGTTTCAAACGTTTTAGTGCAGTGGATATTAATATTTGAAACATCGAAAATTAATTAATTATTCACCAATTACAATTATTAAAAAAAATTACACGAGTATTTGAACATCAGAGAACGAAGACTTAAATGGCACATATTAATAGTTTTAATATTTTGAAGTAACAAAACTAATAATGACAAAGTTATACGCATTTTCTATGATCCTCCTATTTCAATTCATGCACTTTTGTTTTATTGTGCGGATACAATAGCTTCGTAATACCCTTATAACTGTTGGTATGAGACACACAGATTTGTGCTAGCCTCCGCTTTGATTGGTATAAGCTTTCCATCATGGGACGAAGAATATCCGTATTTTTGCCTCAGTCATGACTGACGGTATAGCAAACTATACTGAAGTAGTATGCAAAACATGCTTGTCTACAACCCTTCTTCAATGCATCATTCTAACATAATTAATACACTGGCGGATATTGAAAAAATAATACCCAGAAGGAATTCTTTTAGAAACCTCATATTTTAATACGTTAATAGTTAAGGGCAGCAGAAACCGTGATCCAAGATTGAAAGTCATTGGATGAAATAATGACGTCACTTAGAAAGACAACATGAAAATTTACACAGTGCGTATTTAAGGACTAAGGCGTGAAGAAAGAAGTTATTCGTCTTGTATCGTGTTGTTCAGAGCTCTTTGATGAAGCTACCATATATGGACGACGCAGGCGCACAACATTTGTTCAGTTAACGGAGTTTGAGCGAGGTCGTTTAGTGGGTCTTCGGGAAGCAGGTTGGTCTTTTCGTCAAATTGCACACTGCGTTGGACGAGAGGTATCGGCAGTGGTACGGTGATGACGTCGATGGTCAGAAGAGCATTCACACGCTCGCAGACGTGGTTCCGGGCAACACGGAGTTACAGACGCACGAGAGGATCGGCGTAACAAGAGGGTAGCAGTGGCAGAGCAGATAGCTACGGCGTCACAAATTTTAATCTTTGTCCTACCAAGGATGTCTACAAGAACGATACGCAATCGTCTTTTGGAAGCAAAACTGCGGGCACGCGTACCGCTGGCATAGTTACCATTATTACCTCGTCACTGTCTAGCAGGTTTGCAGGGTGTCAAGAACGAGTTCATTGGAGAGAATAAATGCAGTCTGAAGTCTTCAGTGATAAAATCCGATTCTGATTAGGAGCGTCTGATGGTCGTTTACGTGTCCGAAGACGACAAGGTGAGCGGCTTCTTTCATCGTACATCCGCCAGAGACACACAGGACTCACGCCGGGCATCATGGTGTGGGGAGCGATTAGCTATCACTCTCGTACATGTCTGGTGTTTGTACAGGGTACACTGAGTAGCAATGCGTAGGCCAGCGACATCGTATAGCCGGTCTTCCTGCCATATTTGAGTGTAATCCCAAATGCGATATTTCATCACGATAACGCCCGCCCACACTCCGCCCAGGCAGCTTCTTCAGGCAGTGAACCAACTCCCTTGGCTAGCACGCTCTCCGGACTTGTCTTCAATCGAACATATATGGGACTGGATCGGACAAAGAATCTTCCGCGGACTGCGGCAGGCAACGATCACCGTGAATTACACATCCAAGTTGAAAACGCATGGAATGGTATCCCCCAGCATGACATTCAGTATTTGTACTACCGATTGCATGCCGGATTGGAAATTTGTAATGCTGCTCGAGGAGATTTAACACCTTATTAAAATGTGACTTCTGTAAATTGTAATACTCATTAATAGATGAAATTAACATTGAATCACTTCCCACGTGTGATCACTGTCCTTTCTCAACAAATTGTTTCTACTAAAATAATAATAACTATATAATATTTCATCAATAGTCAAGACGAGTAAGAGAAACTGTAGACATATAAGAATATAAGATGATGTATTTATCACCTAGAACATACTTTGATGTTAATGCACCTAGAATTGTCCCCTGCGTGAATAATAACGTAAATTGGTCGCTGAATCCTGACACGAATTCTAATAAAAAAAACAACTAAAGTTTAAACCTAATTTTGCTCTTTACTTTAACTTCTAGCTCAATGATACAAATAACAGTCAAAATTTAATCTGTCTGATACACGTCAAGATTTATATTACTTTTTTTACGAAAAGGAACACAGTCGTCCTTTATTTTTCGAAAGAATACTCAACCAGCTGTGGGCTGCAAGGTTACATCAGACTCTGCGATTTAGTTGTTCAAATACGTCTCTCGTGAGCTACAGCTGCTTCATTTGGCCACTGCAGGCCAATTCTAACAAGGTCCTGTTTCACATCGTCTGTCCATCTCATTCTGTTTTTTTTTTGACGCCTTTAGGTACATTGTTCATAACCCTATTCACTAATACTTCAGATTCAAGAACACCTTTGAAATATAGACCTAGAAAATTCAACGAAGTCTCTACATACGATGCCGCTCAAATGTGGTTTGTTTCCTTCCTCTAACCTCATCATTATTTACATAGTCAAATCACCTAATGTCCAAGATAAATAAAGTTGTCCCGAATGAACGTTATACACGCACTGAATGAAACGTGGATAATCTTAACCGAATTAATTTGAGTAGATTTAATAAAACAATAAATTAAGTTTTGATTTTGATTTATGTATGACAAATACTACTTTTCTGAGGCTGTGAACATTGCCTCTTTAACTTCAGACAAATTTTTCTGATCCTGATTCGATTCTATTGTTTATTATTATAGAAGATACTCTAAGAAGGAGACAAAGATTTGGAATCAAGGGAAGTTTATGTAAAGGAACGTTTTGACAACCGACGCAAGTATTTTTCTAAACAAATAATAATTAAAAGTAAGGAATGATGACCTACGTGATAATGCACAGTTTAGAAAGTTAAGGCAATACGGACAAACTTGAGTGTACTAAATATGCATAATTACGACATGCACAAGCAATAATACTTGTATTTTTCAAAGGTGTTCACTCTTTACATCCTAAATAATATTTACACAATTACTTAATGAGATAGAATTCTTTGTGATTATAGAGTAGTAAGGATTATTATTTCCCTTTTCACTGTCAACGAGTGCGGAGCAACTGGCAATTACAGACTGAAAGATTCCGTAATTCCTAACAATTTACTAGATTTGCAGCCGATGGCTGAAGCAGATATTGAAGATGAAGATGCTGCTGCAGTAAAGCAAAAGATTGAAGTTCAGCCAAAGCCAGTAAAAAGAAATCGTAAAACACACTCTTGGTGAAAAATGTCGTGAACACTGTAAAATTTCCTAACAAATAGACTGAGATAAGGTCGTGAAAACTTGGAAAAAAACTTCGCGTCCAGAATTTATCGAGGAGGAAATTTTACAATAGCTCAAAATAATAAATCGAAATGCATACCTTTAGCGAAAATAAAATGTATTATAAATATTTTACCTCGGGGTGACTAGAATACGATCTTTGAAAATAAATTGTGTTTCAGAGTCTAAGAATGACTCAGCTTCAGTTCAATTTTCTGATAAAAATGAACTCCCTATAAAGGAATGTAAACATTGGCTGTAAACGTAATGATTTAGTCATCATGTAAGTTCATGATAAATTTGCTTATATTATGGATAGCTTATATACTTTGTGCTCTAACGATTCCCGTCATAAAACGATAAATCCGTAGGTGTTAAATCAGTGCACGGTGGTTTAAAATGCGAAAAAACGGATCAAAATTTCAGTATTTCAACTTTTGTATTTAATTATTTAGACTACATAGGTGGAAAGGCATATAGAGAGATTACATAAAAAACATATTTGATACCTCTAAACGTCTCCTACCCTTCCTCGTTTTACATGTTAGAATGGCCTGAAATTAAGCAAATATTGTATATTTTAAAACTTTTTTTCTGATATGGAAAAGTAAGAAAAAATAGTTTGACATTGTTTTCAAACGGGACATTAGGATGGGAATTCAGTCGGAGGAGATATATGTATATAAATTATTACTAGATGTTTCATCCAATTTTTTATTTTATTCAAATTATTATTATTAAATTAGTTTACATATCAATTTGGCCAAATTAAGAATTTTTTTCCAAAAAACTAAAACCATTTTGTGAAGAAAAAAACCAGTTTTGCTTTGCTAAAAATGGCCAGGAATATGTTTTAGACCAGTCAGTCTTGGTGTGATTTACAAAAAGAAATAGCTGCCACCAAATGCCCCCCCTTTTTTTTTTGTTAAGGCAGAAACCGTTAAGCAACTGCTTTACTCCTATGAACAAATTTACAATACGAATAAGAAAGTCACAAAAAACGCCAAATATGTATAATAAAACGTCGATTTTTCCCAATTCTTTAAGCTACTATATTTGGGAGGATTGCACAATCTAACAATACAACTAAAATAACAATTTTAATACTAACCAGACAATTTTAAGACATTGTTCGGCAGTACAATTGACAATATAATAATGGAAGCAGTCATTAGCACAAAAAGGAAACGAAAAGCTATGTGGTCTGAAATAATACTCCTGTTAATTTGCTGACTTGGAAAACAAGGGGAAATGCAAGAGGCAGAGATTAATTCCTCTTTGCTGAAGTGATGATAATTTAAATGTGTCATTTTTCGGAATTTTCTAAATTAAATTTCTTCAATTGCGTTTCATATGTTATTTAGTCTATTCATAATACATCCAATTTTGTTTCAAAAGGATTTTTATACACGATTTTAATTTAACACGGTTTAGAAAAAAAAAATCCAATTTCTTTTTACCCGATTTATTTTGACCTAACACGGTTCAAGCGTCGCCTTTTTAAAAATCTCCATTTGAATTTAATTCTGATAAAATATTCGTATTCAAGAAAAAATTCCTAGAATTTACATTTATAACAAAGATGCCGCTTTTATGGTCACATTTTTCGAAGTAGTTTTCACTTTGAAAATGTACTATAGACACACATTTTGTGCAGTAAAATCCCAAAATAAAAACTACACTAACATAACTACATAAGAAGTCTTCTCTATTTTATTCTCTCTTTTATTGAAAAATTGTAGAAACCTACTTCATTCGGAACAAAGCGGCAACATTGAGTTCCGGGAATTATCCTTAATTTTTATCTTCAACACATACGTTGGTGTCTCATTTCTCATTTAAGGTTAGAAGTAAACACTTCTAACTTTAAATATAATTTAGATTACTCGCAAAAAAGAATACCTCTAGACGGAAATTCTAGGCAGATACAACAAATGGAACCAACCACATCAGTTCAGTTAAACAAAAATTATGATTTTTCTGCAAGTACAGGTTGGCTTGCAGGATTTCTTCAAAGACACGCATTTTATAATGTAATGATAAAAGGTGAAATTTCATCTGCAGATGAGCCGGCTCTAAAGAAACTTGTCCAACATTGCTCCAAATCATTGAATATGGTGGATATACTCCTGATCAAGTTTGGAATGCAAATAAAACTAGTCTTTTTTTAGTTTTATTTAAAAAAAAAAATGCCGAGTATAACTTACGTAACAAAATAAAAAACCTGTTGGTGGCTTTAAAGCGGCTAAGGATTTTCTGACTTTTCTATTTTGCAGCAACGTTTCTGTAGATCATATGTTAAAATCGCTGCTCATCAATCGCCCCTAAGACCACGGTCAATGAAAGGTGTAGATTTGAATAATTTGCCAGTGTTTTGAATGGCAAACGAAAAAGCTTGGGCTGCAAAAATATTTTTAATGAATGGTTTAATAAATGTTTTGTTCCAGAAGTTAAAGGCTATTTGAAGAAAAAAAATTCTCGAATTTAAGGTTCTATTGATCATAAACAATGTGCCTGGCCATCCTGATTTGGACCACCCAAATGTGCAATTTCTTTTCTGAATTTTAATTTCCTTAATACAACCACTAGACCAGGATATAATTCATCATCATCATCATCCTCAAGCAGCCATGGGCTACGGAGGTCCAACCAGACCGTGCAATTTAGTTCTCCAAGCAAGTCTATCCTGAGCTACATCTACTGCATCTGGCCACTGCACACCAATTCTAACAAGGTCCTGTTTGACATTGTCTGCCCACCGCATCCTAGGTCTCCCCTTCTTTCTGAGGCCTTTAGGCACACTGTTCATAACCCTAACTTACCACGTAAGACGAACATTCCAATACATTTTGGATAAACTAGATAAGGATAAAACACTAACAGTTATTGATGTGTGGAAGAAATTTTTTATTTTAGATTGTATCAGACATGCTGAATTGACGTTTACGAATTAAAACCATCAACTTTAAACGCATGCTGGAAAGTTATTTGACCCCAATATGTAAAAAACAAAGATCCTGTACTCCCAAATACGACTGACTATCCTAATATCATCACTTTAACACAATCAGTTGGTGGAGAAGAATTCTATGATTTATCGTTTGCTGATATTGATGAATTGCTGGTTGACAAAGCTCTTAGCGAAGATGAAATAATAGAATTTGTCCTTGAGACCCCTGATGAAAAAAAAATGCGATGGTGATGAAGAGGTTCCACTCACTGCAGATTTAATTAAAGAAGGACTTCAAATGACTAGTAAATTGGAAAGTCATTTTCTTACACATGATCCCATTGTCGAACGAGCTGAGCAGTTTAAAGGTGAACTGAAGTCATGTATGGCGCGTTATTAAGAATTATACAAAGATCTAGTCAAAGCAGGCTCCCAACGATTGATTATAGAGTTCGTTGTCAAAACTAATCAAACTCAGAATCACTGGAAACAAGTGATAATTTAGTTCCCCATACCACAGAGAGCATTTCACCATTGGAGTATGAACACGACGACCAAAATGTTTCAAACGATTTTTTTCCAGTCTTACTCAAACGAATGCGTCTATTGTCAGAAAGTGACAACGAATAAAATCTAGTTAATAAGCATATGTAAGTCATAACTTTTTCCACTTTTGTATTCTTGAATTAGTGACATATTATTTTCTTTATGAAGGCTAATTTACCTTATATATGTACATATAATTATCCTTATAAGTTTATAAACTAAAAAAAAGTGTTTAAATGAATAAAAATCAAATAATGATTTAATTAAAGATTTTGATATGATTTGTTTGAAAACAACTTTTTATTTGTACTGGATTTTCGCATCTGGAACCAATCTTCTATTTTTTCATATGCACTGTATTTTTTTACAAGGTTTTTTCGGGAACCTATTTACCGTGTAAAAACAGAATTGGGTGTATATTGCACTAGAATCAGACTCACTTAATTATCATCTACTACATTAACTATACCTGTAACAAAGAATTCGGTTTTTGCGACACCTGCAAATATATATATTTATATTACGTAACATATGTTTTAGCTTTAGTGTCAATTTTAATAATATATTAATCCCAAATTTTCGAATATATTATGTACTGGTACTCTAACAATTGTTAGTGTAAATTTTATGATAATCGGCTATTTTATGTTTCAGTTATTTCTTGAGAAAGACTCTCCTCAAACATTTTTTATTGAATAGCATTAGTGCTTAAAGTTCAGTCGAAAATTATCCAATACGTAACTTCTTTTGTTAACTGCTTTTCTGTGGGCGGAATGTTAAGTATGTTATGGACATTTACACCTACAACTAATTTGCCAAATTTTAGGATGGTTGGATATTTAATATTTCAGTGATCAGTTTAGAAGATTTTTTTTATTTCCCATCGAATAGAATTTGCGCTTGAAGTTTATATAATAATTATTTAAAATATATCCTGTTTAGTTCGTTAATTTTATAGTATGTGGCTCAAACTTTATAGTATGTGGCACAATTACCGCTTAATATTTCAAAATTAGTGGAGCAGTTTTAAGTAAGTTATTAATTTTCATAACGTTTTGAATTTTGAACCAATAGGCAGCGTTTGGAAAAAATTCATATTTTTTTTTTCTTTTCAGAACAATTTCTTAACGAACGAAGAAAATCACTCTGTAGATGAATCCATGATCTATTATGGTTGCCATGAATGTAAAAGTAGCTATACATGATGAGTGATATACGTAATTGATATGGGTACAAGCTATGGATGGATGAAACTTCATCCTAGTATTATATAACGACGGATAAGTAAAAAGTAAAGATAGAGGTGATTGATTTTTAGATTTATATACATTGAGACATAAAATACCCCGCTAAGTCTTATGATTTCTCATCATGATTCACATGAAACATTAACAGGTAATCAAATCACAGGACCTATAAATAATGAAAAACAAATAAGCACATATAATTATAGATTTTAAATACAAATATAAGTACTCCGCTGTAATATTACACGGTTCTGCAAACTAACGTACTATTGACAATTGGTCAACTATTATGTCATGATGTCAATGATCTATTATGGTTGCCATGAATGTAAAAGTGGCTATACACGATGAGTGATATACGTCATTGATATGGGTATAAGCTATGGATGGATGAAACTTCATCCTGGTATTATATAACGACGGGTAAGTTAGAAAGTAAACATAGAGGTGATTGCTTTTTAGATTTATGTACACTGAGACATAAAATACCCCGCTAAGTCTTATGATTTCTCATCAGGATTCATATGAAACATTAACGGGTAATCGAATCACAGGACCTATAATTAATGAAAAACAAATAAGCACATATAATCATAGTTTGTAAATACAAATATAAGTTCCCCGCTCTAATATTACACATTTCTGCAGTATAACGTACTTTTGACAATTGGTCAACTCTCGGAGGAGGCTCTTGAAGCGAGAAATAATGACTGCAAAATATAATTAACAAAATTATCACATATTGTACAGATTATTTGTATCGCAATATTATTTCAATGGGTTCCAACCCTTGGTAAGACATGGGTATTTTCTTTCTTGTGTTATCTTCCTGCTGAGATCTCAAAGACATCCTCTATAGTGTATTAAAATGGCAAGTTCTGGTTAGTTATGCATTATTTATTATTATGGAAAAAGCCGTCCCGTGGCCGAGTGGTTAGCACGCTTGGCTACTGATCTAAGGGACCTGGGTTCGAGCCCCAGGCATGGCTGTGTGTGTCGTTTTTCTGCTGAGTTCCTGCCATCCTCTCAGACCTTCTACTATGGCATATAAACTGACAGGCTCCTGTCAGACCTCTGTGGCAAGCAGCTGCTTGAGGGGGTATTTATTTTTTATTATTTATATTTATTTTTATAGAACAATAATTAGAGTTCATATTTTTCAAATATTTATATTGAATAACAATTTCAAGACGTTTAATATCTGAATAACGATTGCAATTAATTTAAGAAGCAAAATTCTTCTTGGAAAATTAATTCCAAAAAAATATAATAATGCTTGAGTGGAAGATCCGAAAAAAAAGTGCCATGCTGCGTTGGGTTCTTCAGAGAAGAAGGAAGTAAACAACCACTGTCAAATGGTCCACAATTATCATTCCATTTGTGCTCTGATAACTTATTTTTCTCCATTAACTCTATTCGTAGAATTCGCCAAAAGAGACATCAATGGAACGGGCAAAATAACTCTCAAACTGTCCAATAAAAATTCAATGATATTGAAAATATATCCTAGAAATTTTTACGAGCATTAAGATGATTGTCATTCTAGATGGTATTCCATTATGTGGAATGGCAATAGTAGTTTCTACAAGTAAACCAATACAGTCACTGCATCATGTCAAGAAATACTCCTATAAAGAAATCACAGTCCCACAACACCTTATAAAGTGTTGTAATTCATTCATGGAGAGAGTCGATCGAAGTGATGGCAACATTAGAGTGTATCGAGTGTCCATTCTTGGGCAAAAGCAGGATTTCTCTTATTGTTCGCATCGTAGTTGCTAGAAGTTGCATAAAATACGTGGATACAAATTTTATCACCTAATGTTTCATTGTAGAGTGACCATAGCTTGTTTTTCTTCAACTTTTGCTTGTATGTCTGGTAAATATTCATTGCTATTCAAGAACGCAAAAAAACAGAATATCGATACTGACATGACATATGTATGAATTGACCATTATACCATTTCCCAGGAACCCCAAACTCCTTTTTCTCGTTCCATATGAGGACAATCGCTCGGTGTTAAAAATAAGGCATCATTCATCTTGTCAACTGTTCCGTCAAATACCATGCAAAATGAAATGTTGATATTGATATTGATTTTCTATACGGTTTGGCAGTCCTTTAGAGAAAAATGTTTTAAAGAATTGATTTTAAATAATTTTAAAATTTGTCAACTAATATTATTCCCTTTATGTACATCATATATCCATGAATACAGTATTCAATATTTACTCCTACTTACGATTGATATTTGCTAATTTATTTTCTCTAATTTCTATTAATAGCAGTATATTATCCCGGCGTAATTATAGATAGTTTGTTTCATTATTATGCTTATTTGTTTATGCAAACCAATATGCCAATTTATGTAAGCTCTTTCAAGAATCGTTAACCGTATTCGAAATAAACTACTTGTTAAGAAAATCAAAGCTCATAAGAGACAATTATTTTTAAGATTATTCGCGTTATAAATGCTCACTAAAATCAACATAGCCAAATAAATGAACAATAAGATTTTATTGTGCACTTTTGTGGATTTTACTCCTATGCCATTGTCTATCCTATCTGAATATGCGTCAAAGAATTTAGTACATTAAGACTGACTAACAGTTTTGCAATAATTATTTTAACTAATGCTATTTATATCTCTATCATCATATTCTAAAAATATTCCCCAATACAGCATTTAAACCAACAGGTTCGGAGCAGTTAGCTCAGTATAATGGAAGTGCTTTGTTGTAACCAGACACCCACGCTTTTCTTTCTACTAATCAATAACAGGAAGAAGTTAACAAAGGTGTCCTCGGTGAGAATGCAACATATGAGATACTCCTTATGCTTTGTAGTTATATCTTTTTCTGGGAGACGCAGCCACTGCACATTTTGGTTCAAGTTAATTTCAAGAGAATTGTAGAGAAATCCAACATTGACGTTTCATGTTTCACTGGAAGACTCTCTTTTCCAACTTTTACACAAGGGAGTCTCTGTATTTGCTGTTCCACAGATATTAGCCAGTTCAAACAACTAGAGAATGGAAAACAAACACTAGATTTTGTCGCAAAGTGTATTTTTTTACTGAATTCCCTGAATTCCATCTTGCTCCTTAAAAAAGGATATAAAAAGAAGTCAAAAAACTGGGTGTACCTTTAACAGCGAATCATGATTGCATGGGAGGGTAATTTATTATGCATTCTTTGGTTGGATAATAGAGGAACATGATTATTCATTTTATTTAATACGGTATTTAGAATACATTCTCGATTGTTGTAAAAAGCTAATCTAAGTTTTGTACAGCAAAAAATGTACTCTATATAGCAATGCATTTCGATTTATTTTCATAAAGCTGTGTATTCTGCGCGAAATGTTTGGAAACGCGTTTAGGAGTAATATTACGAATTTCAAAGTAATCTAATGCAATTCACATTTAAAGATTTATATGAATCCATAGATGAATTTCAAATAACAGAAATACAGTTTTAGGATAAAAATGACATTTTAAGTAAACCATCGTGATTTCTTTATCACATTCACACGTGTAAATATCCAGATTAAAATACGCAAATATTTTTGAAATGCTTAAGATGAATTATGACCTTGTTGCGTCCAGGGAGGAATTTACCGTTTTGCTTCATTCTGCATAAAATTCCCACTTATAACCCTCTCTTTTATTTTTAGAATTTTTATTCTTTCCTAGTCGGTATTCTGAACATCTTTCATTTTTATTTTGTTTACAACAATGCAGTTTGCATCTTAATGATAATCAAAAGTGAAATATTAATTAAATGACAAAGTTTCTGTTAATTAAAGAAAAGTAAAAACGAAAAAGAAATTGAAAACTCTTCTTTGAGAATTATTAAGCTTTATTCGCCTATGTTTATTATCACATTTTCCTTATACGTATAAATGAAGCAGAGCGAGATGTGGAAAGTGAGTAAAATAAAACTAAATGAGAAGGAAAATATTCAAATTTTCCGAGCCCGATGACAGTTTATTTCAACTTACATCAGCTATAAAAGTAAAATTATGAAATATCGCTGAATTTCACTGTAGCAACGTCAAATATTTAATATTTATAAATAATTATAAACGATTCTTTGAAATATTATAAATCGTCACTTGAACAATGCTAATCAATACAATTTAAAGGAACATATATTTTGATAATGCCAGATAGCAAATATTAGTGTTTCAACAGTCAGTTCAATCAATACATCTTGGTTAAGTTAAAGTATGCATTACAGATTAATGTTCAGATATCAACACGTGTTCCTTGTAACATCAAAGTTATCTTGGAGAACAAGCTTTAAACGAAAAATAAATTAATCAAACTTAAGCCTTCGTTGTTGATAAATTAATCCCACTTACATCCTTGCCATCTGTTTATATTAACAAACAACATTAATACCACTTTCCTTATATTGAGCATTAGGTGGAAGTATTTGCCTGGCAGAAATTGTGATGGAGAAAACATTAGAATCACTCCCACGCTTGGACTTCTGTTGCAAGTAGCTGATAATGATCGCAATCGCAGATTTCCATCATTTTATCACAAGCAAAACTTTCTTTTTTACTCTTCTAAATTTATGACGTTTCGTCCACAAGCATTGTTGAGTTGGAAGTAATCTCATTTGTGAGTTCGGTATAAAGTATGTTTTTTGTTATGTGTGTGTTTTGCATCTTTTGAAGCGTATCGACCAAAGGAAAGAATGAGTGATGCTGTTTATCAGTTTATCGTTTCTCGCAGGTGGCTGAAGACAATTCGGCATAATACAAAGCATCTGGCATAAGAACTTAACAAATTGTATCATGCTCAGGGAGAGAGGCATAATCAGCGGAAACAGCATTAATGATGTTCCTTTTCTTTCTCCAATTCGGGGCTGAGGATATTTTTTGTGTGTAGTCTTACACGAACATTAATGGATAATGTATTTTTTTTTTGCTTTTCTTTTGTGATCATAAAAATATAGTAAAAAAATCTGAAAATATCGTAACGAATTTCACATTTTTAAATATTGTTATTAACTTTAATATATTTTAATAACTTTAATATTCTAATAATTAAAAAAATTCTTAGTTACATTTCGCAGTTTTGGATGCGAGAAGAGTTTGAAACGTTTGAAATACTTTTGTTATTGCAAATAAATTTATGAGCAAATGATTTCTTAAAAAAAGAATTCCCGAAATGATGGAGGAAAAAATTAACTTAGACTTTTGGTTATGTGGCTCACAACACATACAAAGATGTTTTCGAATTTTTAATTATGAGTTCCATATCATGAAGCTATATTTTGTTACGATTTTTTAATACCGGGGTTATCGGCAAAATTAAGGCACTGGATTAATTATGTCTATTTAAAGTCATTGCCTTTCTTTGAATAAAAATGGGTTGCGTTGCTCTTCCTTTGAGAGGCACTTTTTTGCACAAATGTCGCAAACAACAACTAAGGCTCATAGAAGGTTAGACTGGACAGCTGTTAGAAGAGAGATGGTAGCCTATTAGCAAGGCCATCCAGGCTGTTCTTTAACTTGCACTGGAATAGTTATCAAGAACACGGGGCTCGGTTTAACATCCCATCAGACGCATGGCAGCCTTTTCAAGCCCATTGGTGTCCACTACTGATCGAGGGCTGGATGTCAGTTTTGCGGAGGAAAATCTCATTGTTGACTCAGGTGGGACTATTCTTGGAACTGCAGATTAACAACCTAGCTCGCTACCGATTGACCGACCCCCTCTTCTTTAATAAAAAATATATGCGAAGTTGCATAAATGAAATTTTTTACAAAAATTTAGTTGTAATGCAAATAATTAACTTTTTTCTAATTAATTAATGCTAGAACGCAAAATGTCCATGCAAGAATTAATGTTTCAAGGAAATCATTCAATAAAGCAACCATCATCGGTGGCAGGAATTGCCAATTTCCCTGTTGTTCCAAGGCTACTTGAGCGATCTGTCAGAAATTTGGAGTAGACCGTGGGTCGGAAGTGATGTCTCTCGAAAGTGTCCGAAATATTTGGGGGAGCAGGCTCGTCTACCTTTCAAATGGAAAAGTACGTTGTGAATAGAACGTGGAAAGCACTGAATGGGAATAGGTTTGGCGCCAAATATTTCGCGAGATTTAATTGTGACTGGAGTAGTATGTTAACGGTGGAAAGTTATGAATGAACTTATCGATGGGAAGAGTTATCAATGGACATACGTTTCGAGCCAAACTTTTAACATGGATTCAACTAGTACATAAATAATTTTTGAGAGCGTCCATTGGCCACAGATCTCTGGAAAAGGATCTGTGATTATAATACCACATTGAGAAGATCGATGAAGAAAGAGCGCCTTCAACAGAAACGAAAGAAATCCATGTCTTATTTGGGATTCATATTCATGTCCATTTGTTACTCAACATTTCTCACCCATTAAGATGGTTACATTTTGACATTTCTTAGTAAAATTTTAAATAGTTATTTAAAAGAGCCAGTTTAAAACATTAGCCGGTTAACTTAATACAAATTGCTCTTTTTTTACTTTCACAATGAGACAGAAGTTAAGCAGTTGAGAGAATGGATAAAATGAAAATTACGAGACGGTAGAATGTATGGGCGATATGGTATAGATATAATATGGAAGGAAGAAACCAATGTGCGATATAACTGATATAAAATGCAGGATATACTGGAACAGTGCACTGTGGTTCAATATGCAATGTGGTACAATAAGCTGACAAATGTAGAATTAGCTGGAGATGCTGTCGCTAGTGCACTAGAGTTCAGTACGGTGTCGGATGACCCCTTACAGCGATGCATATTCAGATCGAATTTTTATGCTGTTGATGAGAGCAACAAGAAAGGCCTTCAGCATTAAATTATACTCCAATACAAGATCATAGCGGAACTTCAGGAGAGTTCTGGGAGGAGGTTGACGAACTGAAATCCTTCTCCCCAATTCATTCCACACATACAATATTGGGTTGAGATCCAGCGAATATGGTGACATTGGCATAGGCTAGATGTCTTCATTTTCAAGGAAATCATCCAATAAAGCACTCCAAGTGTGGTACGCGTTATCGTCCATAAACAGGAATTACGGGCCAACAGTACCCTGCAGAAGCCTCACTCATTATTCTAGGAATTTGTCTATATATGAAGCCTATCAAAGTTCGTCCAGAAAAGAGAAATGTCGGCGTGCGGCAATATGGCATAATGACACCCCAGACCATTAAGCCACCATTTCCATAATGGTGCATTTTTCTGAAGTTTGAGAGGTGTTATCGTGTTCCGGGTTCTCTACAAATGACAATACAACGATTACCACTCTGTAAACTGAATCTGGATTCGTCACAGAAGAGAACATTGGCCCATTGGTTTATGGTCCAGTCCCAGTGTTGTCTGCACCACGACAACTTGCCTCTTATCCCTGTTGGTGTGAGTGGAATGCAAACTGTAGGTCGCCTCACATTACGTCCTTGTTCATTAAGTATTCTGCATATCATTTTCCCCGAAACTGTTCATCCACGACCCTACCCGTGGACACCAGTAGATTTAATAATCTATAGCTCTCTCTCTCTGACATCTGTCTGTTACGCTTCGCTGTAGTGCCACATAATGGTCATACTGAATCGTTATAAGTCGTGGTCGACCCTGCACACGTGTATGACATACGTTTCCTGTCTCTCGGTAGCTTCTCAACAGCTTTAACACTACAGATTAGTGCACACCTATTGCCGTGGCAACATCACTCTGTGTTCGTCCTGATTCCAACATCCGAATAGCTCGACAACGTGAGATATTATATGCTGTCTGTATGACATATTGTTACAGCAAAAATCGGTTCGAACACATACAAAAAACGCTGGCGACAAAAAATGAGGTTTACATATCTATCCCGTTATTTATAAATTTACAGGTTTGATTTCTTGTACCTTATACAAATTATACACCGAAGAGCAAAAACATTAAGAGCAGTACGTCTTTATGCAAATCGAAACAATGCAAGTAAACGACGACACGTGTGTAAGTCATAAAACGGTATAAATAACCCCTGATACTGAGCTCTGTTAATCAGGGTTATTCTTGCTCTTCAGATGGGAAAGGCAGCGGACAAAAGGTAAGCAACTGGAAAGGCAGTTTGACAAAGCCAAATTGTAATGACCATACTACTGGGTCAGAGCATTTTCGAGACGGTAAGGCTTGTGGGTGCTCATGGTCAGCCATGGATAGCACCTTCAATAAGTGGTCCGAGGAGGGAAAAACCACGAACCTCTGTCAAGGTGTGGCCCGACCATGCCTCATTAGTGCTAGAGGTGAGCAAAGGCTATCCCATATGGTATGAGCCAACACAAGGGAAATGTGGCGCAACTCGCCGTAATTTGAATGCTGGTGATGGGAGTAAAGTGTCACAACACGCAGTACATCAGCTCCTGCTGAAAATGAGGCTGCATAGCCTAAGGCCACTCTGAGTGTCAATGCTAACCTCAGTTCACCATTGAAAGCGCCTACAATAGGCATGGAAGCATCAAAACTGGACCTTGAATGATTGCAAGAATGTCGTCTGGTCCGATGAATCTCGTTTCCAGTTGCACCCTCTGGACAGCTGTCTACGTGTTCAGCGTTTATCTGGTTAAGTGTTAACCCAAGGTTGCACCATGGGATGAAAATAAGCCGGTGGAGGAAGAGTAATACTTTGGGCAATGTTCTGCTGGGAAACCCTAGGTCCAGTCATTCAAGTGCAGGAACCTGTGATGTTTACCATCTACCTAAACAACATTGCAGATCATATACATCCTTTCATGGCAATGGTATATCCCTCTAGTAGCTCCTTCTTTCAGAAAGATAATGCGCTATGCATTGTTGCTTGGATTATTTGAGAATGGTTCACGGAACATGAGGAAGATTTTCAGGTATCGCCCTGCCTCCAAATTTCCAAGACATCAATCAAATCGAGCATTTATGGTTTGCGTTAGAACAGCATGTCCGATCTGCGGCGGCTCAAACACGTAATTTACAAGAGTTAAAGAATCTGTTGGTAACGTGTTGGTATCAGATACCACAAGACACCATTAGAAATCTTGTAGCGTTTATGACTAGGCGGCTAGAGTTCTTTTGGCCACACGTGGCGGACTAGCATGATATTAAGCAGGAGGTCATAATGTTTTGGCTCTTTGATATATATGCTCATATGTTATTACATCATTACTGCCACATTTACATGTGCCCTCCGTTAATCCGAAATTTGACCATCGACATATCCTTCAAGATCAAATAGAGATCACGTAGAAGTCAAACCTTGAATTTCCAGTGCTAGAAACGTATAATTTGGTATCCAGGAGTGTTTCGGCCTGTAGGAATGTTATGACATTTCAGATTCGGAGGATCCTTCCAGTTCATAGGTCAAATTTAGATCTATCGATGCTATAGAGCTAATAGTTGGTTCCTGGCGGTATTTTGGGTATATTTGGCGTAAATTTCGGAAATGTTGTTGAATTTTGGTTTTGGCGGTCCTTCTCGGTCAAAGGTCAAATATTGATGCATAGATGCTAGAGAAATAAAAATTAGTTTCTGTGGGTATTTTGCGTCGTAGATACCGGAAATGTTTTTGAATTCTGTTGTGATGAGTCCTTCGAGGTCAAAGGTCAAATATAGATCTATCTGTGGTAGAGGGTTAACTAAACTTTTCACATCTATGTAAAAAGATGCAGATTTTTTAAATCAATCATAATTGTCCTCTTTTGGAATTGTGAAGGCTCAGCTAGTTCTTTTTCTTTTGCAATTAATATCAACGAGATCTATTCAAATGCGATTTGACTTTATAATTTGAGAATTTTTGTGGTTTAAATTGTAAAATTGTAAAATGCTTCCAAATTTTTAAGGTGGATGTTATTTTTCACGGTTAAAAACAGTTAGTTCCTTGGCGTAAGATATTAATCTGCTACTAATAGCCAGAAACATATGCGGATGTTGATATCCGCAGTTGTAGACATGCATATCCGTATTTAAAAGCTATCGGCGGATAACAAAATTGATTTAACGCGGATAGCGAATGAAATTTCAAATATGATAAGATATCCGGAAACATGAGTAAACAGCTACAAATTAAGAAAAAAGCATGTGAAGAAACGGCCTTTTTGGTAGCAAAGCAGAATGCAGATTCAAAAGTTACCTGAATGTTACGTAGAAAACTGAAATTAAGTACTTCAAAAATTTCGGTTTTGAAGAGCACGAAGTTTTCATGTGGGTACATATAACACCTTACGGATGCGGTGCGGATTCAGATAACTATCCGCGCTAGGCTTTATTAATAGTCTTTCATTTAATCCCGTTATTAAATTCTGCTCTAATCTTGGCAGACTTTGTGACCTGCTTAATTAACTAATTGTGCATAAAAAACCTCTCGAAGTTTCCCCAAACAGGAAATTCTGTAATCATTTCGTAGGTCGGTGCTCTTTATCCCCCACTGACAAAATTAAGACGATTATAATGAAATTACAATAGTATGTTGAAATAATGAAGGGGTTCCATAGTAATTTGCTACTCATTTAATTATTTAACGTAAATGTGAGATATAATCAAAACCGAGGTCTACGGTGAAAGGCACTGCAGAAATATTCTGAAAATGGAATTAAACTAAAAGTTTCTTTGGTTCGCTATTTACTACTGTACTTGATTTTGCATTGCACTTTGTCTACATGTCTTACTTCTGGCATTTATTAATGTCAAATTCATTATTCACATCGATGTCCAGTTCCAAACTGCGGACTTGTTATTTTGCCAAAATTATGATTCGAAGATTCTATAATTAGGCAGTTTCAATTGTTTATCTACATTGGTTTTAATAAATTAAGGAACAACAGTATGTTATTTCAGGTGTAAGCTAACTTCGAAGCTATATAATTTCTAAAATGAGGTTTTTGTTTTGAAAAATGTGATAAAGATCTGAATCAAATACATCACTAACTCGATTTTCAACAATATTCGTTCAGTATTTAATGAGTTATGGAAGTTTGAATATTTAACAATTAACAATGTCAGTAAAAAATATTGACTTCGGAAGTTATTTAAAACTTAGCAGTAAGTATTGTATCAAAGTGTTTAATAAAATAAGTGTATATTTTAGAAGTTTGTGTAAAGAGTTTAATAGTTAAGACTGTCATTAGTTTTGCAAATGTTTATTCAGACTGGCCTTGCAGTTGTTCAATATTCAAACTGTCATAAATTATTAAATACTGAAAGAGTATTGTTAAGCATCGAGATATTGATATCTATGGTTCAGATCTTGATCTGTTATCACATTTTTTTTTTTTTTCAAAATAAAAAGACTTATTTAGACTTGGTCAGCTTTGACTTTTATTTGTCATTGACATAACAGGGTTGTTCCTTTAATTTTTGGAAATTAGTGTGCGTCAGTAACCATTAAATATAATATCATATAATGATATATAAAAGCATTAAAGTAGACTTAAACATGTTTTTCTTATAACTACATTCATGTAACTAACTCTCTTATACAATATTTGAAGAAAAATACTTCGATTTCTCGTCATGCAAACTAAAGTTATCTTGACAATTAGTGATTTAATAAATGATCAAATATTTCGTCCTTGTTATAGTGGTTTACATAAATATATTATTCTCGAATATATGCCATCCTCAGTCAATATGCATGTGATATACACTTCAAGAAATAAAAAAATTGCAACACTTGCAAGAAGTTACGCAAATGTGGCGAAATTTAGGAAGGCTGTAGTGTATGCAAATATATGGAAATAATTAGGTTTGCAAGGACGATCGAATGGATTGGACAGGCGCGAGCTGGTATCACAGGTGCGGAGCAGTCATACACAGATAAAGGCAACCAAAGCTCCCTGTTGACAAAACGTTGTGGACATTGTTCTAAAACGCTAAAGATGCCCTTACGCAGACGTTGATAGCAGTTCCAACAGTTAACAGACTTTGAGGTGGAAGAATCATCGGCCTTCGAGAAGCTGGTTTGTCGTACAGAGATGTGGCCAACAAGGTTGGCCACAATCCCAGCACCATCATAAACATATGGCTCCAGTGGGTTCAAGAAGGATCCAGCACACGCCGACAAGTATCAGGATGACAACGTATGACCACGGAGCGACAGGACCACCATTTACGACGCACGGCATTGCGTGACAGATTCGCGACTATAACGCAACTGCAAAGGGACTGGCAACAGATAACACATAGAATAAATGTGAAATATCAATAAATGTGAATATGAATAATGCATCGAATAATGAAAACTGTAAAAGCCTGCTGTTTACTCTCCGCCTTGTAGGTATAAGGCGGATGGTAAACAGCAGCCGTTTACAGTTTTCATTGCGAGCCTATTGTTCGGCACTGCGTTTGCCCCTCACATCTGTCTGCGTGCAATCACGTCTTCAGTGGTGTCGCCTCAGATAGAAATGGAACGAACAAGATTGGAGTGCCGTGGCATTTAGTGACGAATCTCGTTTTGTCTTGGTCATCACGACGGTAGACAACGTGGGGAAAGGAACACCACTCTGTGTGTGTAACATCGCCATACAGATCCAGCACCTGGTGTCTTAGTGTGAGGTGACATTAGTCGGATATCTCGATCAGAACTGGTCATCATAAGCTGATATCTAATTATCCATTGATATGTTACCAACATTTTGCAGCCAGTAACTGTCCCATTTGTTCAGCAGCACGGAACCTTTTACCAGCAAGATAACGCCCGTTCACATACAGTATACACTCTACCTGAACGTTTTGCTCATTCAGGTACTGCCATGGCCAGAACTATTGCCGGACCTTTTACCTATTAAATATGTCTGGGACATGATGGGTCAACAGCTCCAACAACGCCCAAGAGGTGAGCTAACTACTGTCGCTGAAATCGAACAGCGACTTCGTGCTATTTGGCGTTCTATCCCTCAGAAGGACATTATAGAGATGTTCGATAGCTTTCACTGCCATGTTCATGAATGCATTGCTGCTAGGGGCAGTTCAACATCATACTAATTATACCACTTTACCGGGTAGGTAAAGTGATAATTTTCCATAATTTTTTTTGATAATATAATCAATCGCACATTTCAGTGTATTATAACAGCTGCCTGCGTTTCAATAAAATGGCATCAATCCTTCCAGGTGTTACAATTTTTTTTCCTGTAGTGTATATTTTTACATTTTGTTGAAATAAAATGATGAACGAAAATTATTCAGATGATAGCAATTTCTACTCTTTGCATTTTGCAAGTATCTGCCTTCTTTTTATCTCCTTTCAAAGCTATGTCAGCGAAAATTAAAAATTGTCGCTTCGTAATGCAATCTTTTAAACAACTTCGCCGCTTCTGAGTCCTTGTGAAATAAATGAAACCGCACTGGGTGAAGCTTTATTTTTTTTCTCTCGTGTCTTCTCTCCACTAGTTTCTCTAAGATTTTGTTTAGTCTTCTTTATTGTAGCTTGTAAATTGAAAGCAAACGCAGTTGCAGTTCAACATTACATGTGAACAAAGAAACAGGAAGAAAAACAAGGAACCGAATTGATTTAGAATTTGGATGTAATTGTTAAGGGTAAACGTAGAGCGGAACGAAACGGCAATTCTTCATGGAAAGCATAAACGTCGCAGTTTAGAAGAAGAAAAAAAGAGAAGTATAAAATGTAAGGTTTGTGCAATTTATTTTTAAAGTAATTCTATTCATTTGAATAATATGATATAAAATCACGTTTTATATATTAATCACACGGATGATTATATTTTAAAAACTCTTTCTCAAGCGACAATTTCTCAGAGGAGTCTGACAGGTGACTATGTACATTATTGAGGCCTGTCAAGGATTAGGGTACTAATTAAACATTGAACTAATTCAAACTAATTTTACTATTAAAATTGCTTTAATTTTAGAGTAGTTTTTCATTTTACGATAGCAACAAGTATTCATACTACATTTAGATCAGTTGTGAAACATATTCTAAAATTATGCTAACAAATATACGCTGGGAATCATTGAAATTAAACAGTTCAAAAGTTTGCCTCTTTTTTAGAAAAAAAAAAATATATATATATATAACACTATCTCTTCTGGTTTCATCGTTACTAGGTTTAATCCCACTATACATCGAGAAATTGGCATATTTCCCTACAAACCATCTCCTTCGTCGTCATTTGTCTTTCCCACTTTAGGTTTCGTGGCAAATTCTTTAATCTGCACACACATGATGACACTAATACCTAAATTCATTTAAATCTTTTCATTTCTTTGTAATATTTTAGTCAGAAATTATGATACCATAATGTAACTGGCTCTAGACATCAGCGACTCTGTCACTCCTCTATACTAGAGCGATGGTTATGAACCGGTGTGCAATCACAACTCCGTACGAAAGGAAATGGTTCTGAACTGGAGAGTCGTCATAACTCCGTACTAGAAGACTGGTTCTGAACCGGTATGCCATCACAACTCCGTACTAGTAGAATGGTTCTCAACCGATGTGCCATCACAACTCCGTACTAGTAGAATGGTTCTCAACCGATGTGCCATCACAACTCCTTAGTCGAGTTCTGAACCGTAGTGCGAATGTGTCACGGCATTCACACGAAAAAATCTAAAGGTAAGCTGAAAAATATTAAAAAACTTTATATATAAATTAAATGGGTAAGAATGATGTAAATTAATAAAAGAGGAATTAATAGTTATGTATTATTATTTTTATCATTTAACGATAATATTTTGATAAAACTGTGGAATTTTAATAACGTGAGCACAGAGGTTTTCAAATGATATTACACGGCACACTCAGAATCCACGAACGGGGATGAATAACAAAATGAAAGTGATTCGATATATCAGAGCAAGAGTTTATTTGTTCTTTTTTATTTCTAAAATGCATTGTCTTTAGTGTGCTGCGACAAGGTGAACCCAATACTAGGGTGGAGCGAAGAAGTGAACCCAGTACTAAGAGTGTCGCGATGAATGAACCCATCACTAGGTGTGTTGCGTCATGAAAAAAGTTAATAATCACTGGTCTGGAGCAAAAATACGTTTTGCCAAGGTGATATCTCTGTGATTCGAACATGAAAACATGGAAGTTAACAAATGCTGAAAAGCGAAAGTCTAATGGAATGCGTTGAGTGCTAATCCTTTAACGGCTGCTTAAAATTAATATTATAATTTGGGTTTGCGCACAAAATTTGCCAGATTTTGTTGTACCTATCCGATGTCTCTGTTGTAAACAAAATAATGTTGACCTTTATTTGAATAGGAGAGGCTTTCAAAAATTTCATGACATGCGTCTGTCTGTAGAACAAAAATCATTCCACTCTTATCAACAAAACTTTTACTGTCGCACTAAGTACACCCTCCAGCAACTACTATTTCTGATATTTGCAGACGTCTATACCAATTCTGGTGGATTAGTGGTACTCTTGTTGGGAATATTCCGCAACTTGGAATTAACGCATTTTGCAAGATTTTGCACCATTCAAAAAAGCTTTCTAACAAGTTCCTTTTTAATTTTTGGTAACAACCAACAAGCTTTCAAACAAGTAGTAACTCATTAATTTTAGAGGAACGGATGCAAATATATAGACACGTATAAAAACTTTTTCTACGACCTCCGTAAGAATGGTATCTTGCATAAATTTTGGGATGTTATACGTTTTTCAATTCCAATAAATATCTGAGAAACCATAGATCTCTTTAGAATTTTAATTGACCCACTGAATTTTCACGACTGACTTCTAAACCACGTTTTGCCGCCATCGAATTTTAAACCAGCAGAAATGTTGAAAAATCATGTCATGAGGATTCTGCACAACTTCCAGACTACATTTCCTGCTGTAATTTTACTGCACCTGCGCAATATGATATTATGCTTACCTATATGCAACAAACTAAAACACTGTGCAGTTGAAACATGTATGATTTTTACAGCTGATTGATTTACAGAATTATCAGTTACTTATCAATCAGCCAATAGTTTCTGGCTGTAAAGTTTTCACTACATCTTGTATGTTTTTCATTGTTTCTTCACGCACAGTTTCCAGACCTTTTAACTGTTTGACCACTGGCTTCTGAACTTTTCCCATGGAATTTTATAGAATTCTGTGTCCCCATTTACTGGCCGAGAACTCTTATTTTGCTACTACTACCATGAATCAACAGTTGCGTTATAGACCATTGATTTACTAAAAAGGGACTGAGAGTTCAATCAGCCAATAGCATCATGAATCAACAGTTGCATTATAGATCACTGATTTACTGAAAAGGGACTGAGAGTTCAATCAGCCAATGATCTACGAGAATCATGGTTTCGTCAACTGCACAGGCACATTGTATCAATTGCTTCCACTATGCTTCGCCGCTGGTTAAAACCTTTATTTATATGTCATAACAATAAGATCATCATTTTCTCAGTAATTAATGCTTTTAAAATAAAAACTTTTTCAGTTCGAATTGAAATTCAAGGTATTTTAAATAAATAAATAAATAAATAAATAAATAAATAGTGAGTGCAGGGGAGAAAATTCGCATTTTTTTGAAACTGTGTCTACTAAATTCGACTCACTATGTCGTTTTCTGTAGACCCAGTTTCCAATGAATATAATGTATGAACCAGTGTCATATATGAAGGAAAAGAACAAATGAACACGCCCTGTTAATTAAGCAATAAAAATAATTAAAACGACTCACTATCGTTATGCAATGTTATATAGGAATGTGATACGTAGTATGTAGTTTTGAATTACATTGTAGCTGAAGGTAAGACAACAACAACTGAAAAATAAAAATTGATTTTTGTCAATATTAATAATTATATTTTTTATATAACTCAGATTAAATATAACTTAATGGTCGTTAAAATTAAAAGACATGATTGCTTATTACAAAATAACTGCAAGAATTTTATGGCAAAACTGTAAAATCTAGATCGATTTATGCAAGTCACCCATGAAATACTTTTGGAAATATTTGTAAAATTTATTAGACGTATCGGAGGTGAATTAATATTAATACTACTCTTATGCTTAAATCCTGTAAAATATGAGCTATCTCTAGTAGTGTGTCTGGTTGAATTATCTAAGAAACAGAAAACCTTTTAGAAAGATTAAATCGAATTATGTAGAAAGGAACAATCCGAGTAAGTAAAAGAGATGCAGTGCAAATTAAAAATAAGTTGTGATCGTGTGTTAAAAAGATAAATGAATATAATATATGAACCAGCGTCATGTATGAAGGAAAAGAACAAATGAACATGTCCAGTTAATTAAACGTTATGTCGTAAACAACATTTTCTCACATAACAACATAACTTCACGTAAATCCCATACGAGATTTTCGCTTTAACCAAAACTAGTTAGATATAGAAGATTACCAACAAATAAGAAACAGAAAAACCACACAGATATGAATTATGTTTAATAAATCAAGCTTCTCCAGTTCCTCGTATCTAGTGGTTTAAACGGAATTGCAGATGTGAAGACTTGTGTATAGAAAAGAAGAGTGGGGAATGTAATGTAACAGCATACTAGTTTTAAATTTTGTAACAAGCTGAGTTTTTTTTTCTCATTTTCAGAACACCTTAAATACTAGTACCTTACACTTCTTTTTTCATTTAATTATTCTTTTTACTAATGAGTAAAGTGTGCAAAAAATATGAGTTTGAACATTGAAACTTCGAGAAATACATTTAGCGTACATTTCTTGTAAACGCTCTTTTATTAACGCCTGAAATGTCTTTTCAGATGTTCTCCATTTCATATTTAAATAACTATTCATCAAAGTACTGTTCAAAATGTTGGAATTGAATCCCGGTTCAAATTATTAAGAACTGAACTGGAAGCAATGTTTGAGATTATTTGTGTTGGAGATTTTTCAAGATGATATTTTCTCAGAATTTTGCAAAAGGAAAAATAATTCAGTCTTTTCGTCTAAAAACTTAAGATTGAAAATATAACAGATGCATTTCAAATTCTTAATGCTTTTGTATTCAGTAGAGGAAAGGGAATTAAATTTCATTCCAACGAAATATTTCAGCATCTTAAATCTCCGTTTGAATTGAAAATATAAATCAAGGATGCAATTTTCAAGGCAATTTTAAACTTCTTCTACTCTCTTCTTATAAATTGTATTATATGTGATCATGCAATTTCTCAAGTTTTCAAAATCGCTTCCAATTATTATATTAAAATTCCGAGAAAAACTCGTCATTAATATCATACTGGCAATATCATCTTCAAAAATCTCAAACACAAATAAACTCAAACACTGCTTCCAGTTCAGTTCTTAATAATTTGAACCCGGGTTCAGTTCCAATCTTTTGAAAGCGGGGGACCCCTATTTTAATTTAGAAAATACGGCAAACCACAGATCCACCGTATTTTAACCGCCTATAAAGTTAATTTCTTGCGGACCCCTCAAATGTTACTGAGGATTCCTGGTGGTCCGCTGCTATAGACCATTTAAGGCCAAAATCTTTCCCTTCCAAAGAATTTCGTATAACACAAACAATAACCAAACTAAAGAGAAAAGGAAACAAAATAAATACTTGTCTAACTCCACTAGCAATGCAAACTAATTGATACAAGCCTTACCAACTCACACACTGCTCAATGTTATTACAGAGAGCTTTCATTACATTAACTAATTTGTCAGATATTTCATATTGATCTAACGATCAATATGAAATAACGATCTAATCGATTTTTGATTGATCTAACGATCAATCAAAAATTATGTCAATCAACAAAGTCAAAAGCTTTTTTGAAATCTATAAATCTAATAAATATAGGTTTCTGAACATTTCTCAAAAATCTGCCTAGGAGATAACATTCTATCAATACATCCCCTACCACTTCTGAATACACACTCTTCATCATGCAATTCTCCATCAACCAAATTTTTAACTCTATTAAGAATAATAATGCCAAGAACTTTACCTGGAACAGAAAGTAAACCAATTCCACTATAATTATCACAAAATTGCAATCACCTTTTTTTTAAAAAACGGGACAGTAATAACTCTAGTATAATCCTCTGGAATAACACCTATATCATAAAAATATTCAAAATTTCTGTGAGTCATGTGACAGCATAAATGTTCCCACTATAACCATTACAGTGGTGATTTCATCCACCCCTTGGAATTTATGCATTTTTATTGTAGAGATAGCCAAAGCGACTTCGGAATGGAATATAGGGTCATCATTAAAGTCAGTAATGCATCAATACTTATTTACAAACAATGGGAGTAGAAATAATCACATTATTTAGAACATTTCCTAGCCATCACAGAATCCTCACCTTAAAGCACCTTCTATGTTTATCGCTCAATCCCCATATACCTGTTTGTTTCTTTCCACACAAAACATTAACAATCCGGTATAACACCCTGCTGTCATACTTTCTATCTGCTATCTCTGCTTTGTCAGCCAAAGTTTCTTATCAGTTGTTAACTGATCCTTTACACGTTTATTAAGCTCGTTGTAATGCCTTCTTTTAGGACTAGTAGGATGTTGATTCATATTAATCCCGCACTTCCTTTTTTTAGAAATAAGTTCCATAACCTTATCACTCAAATAACTTTGTTTCTTGGTTCCCTTTTACCCAAAAGAATATTGTTGGTTTCGAGAGAAGCCTGTTGAAACATTCCATTCTTTCTCAACTTCAGCAGTAACCAGAACACGATTATCGTAATGACTAAGTAGCCTATCATGGTATGTTTTGGTTAAATCTGTATCTTTCAGTCATTCACTGTTATGGCTAATTTTTTAACCTTAACACAACATTTCTTAATCTTCAGCTGCAAAACATGTTTGACCAGGTAATAGTCAGACCCAATTTCGGCTCCCTTGTATGATCTGGTATTGCTAACTGAACTGACCCATTTGCTGTTAATTAAAATATAATCTATCTTATTCCTGTGCAACCATTGAGTGAAACACTTGTATATTTATACAAATGTCCCGCTGTTTATAGTATGTGTTAGTTATTCGTAAGCCATAAGTTTACTTACTTGTAGGAGACGTTCTCCATTGCCATTGGAACAACTAATGCCAAAGGGACTTACAACTGACCAAAAACTTAAGTCAGTACCAACTTTAGCATTGAAGTCACCTAACACAAGAGAAATATCTCATTTCTTCACAGAATTCAAAATATCCTGAAGCTTGCTGTAGGCTGTAAAACGTATCCTACTCGTTCTCATCAGAGTCCTCTGTTGGGGCGTAGCAAAATATGACATTCAAATCTTTAACTTTTGTTTCAAAATTTTCTGTAAGAAATCTTTCACTAATGTAGTCATATCGTAGAAGAGCTTCACTGGCCTGTCTCCTGAGAAGCAAACCTACCCCTTGGAGATGTTTTACATTCCTGAAAAGAGAAATTTAAAATTATTTTCAGTATTTCACTTTTGCTGTCCAAATGGTTTATTGCAAACCTAGAATATCTAAGTTATAACGCTGGAATTCCTGCGTGAGGGCATCAAAAGAATAATCTCTGTACAAGGTCCTCAGGTTCCATATACCTGCAGAGATAAAATTATTTGTAGGATTTTTAAGGAAATTAGGTTTATTGGAAGAGATAGGGCCAACACTATCAAACAGCTCCCTGATCGCAGACGTGGGACAAAGAACTGTTCCCCCAGCCCTAAAGTCTGAAGCTTTCGTACCTTTTTCCAGCTGGTAGACTGGTACCAACTGGTAGGAACTTTTGCATCTTTTCAAGAGCCATGTGACCTGACTGAGACACATTACTCCAATTTAGAATTGGCGATGACCAACTAGCTAAGTGAGGGTTCAGGTACCTGCGATAGCCTCTGATCAGGATTATCCAGTAGCTGATATAAGGTATCCCGTGCCTCTTTTCACTTAGGATTGGCAATCCACAAGCAAACAGAAAACACAAAGTAGATTCTCCTTCAACACAGGCCCACCAGTGCAGCCAGTCCAGGATCCATAAGCAAGCTCAAAGCTGTAAACCAGTCTAGTCAAGTAGGTATAAATGGTCAGCAACATGACCCTGTTAAGTTGACCACTCCTCAGCATCAGCAGGGCAGAATAAAAGGAAAAAGGTTGCCATAGATGTCCAGATCAGTAGGCCACACTGATCTGGAAGCCCTCCCCTTCCGTTTGCTTCCAAAACAAAATAATGGCCTGCACCACAAGAATGCGGGTTAGGACATTAGGTGCTAAACCTTGCCGGTTCTGTGCATCATCCCATCACAGAGGTTCGTAGTGAATCAACGAAGATAAAATTATTTATAAGAACATTTAATTCCTTACCTATAGATATTATACATAGAAGCTATTATAGATATATAATGAAAAATGTTATTGTTATTGCTACAAATATTGATTATTACCTTAAAGTTACACAATAATCATTTTTGTGTCTAAAGTAATCTAACGCATTTTTTGCTAAAGACATTTGATTTTAAAAGAATTCAATTTTGCATCCTTAATGAGCAAATAGCTCAATGGTCTGATAAAATGTAACTGTTTATTTTGATTTATTTTGCATATTTTATTGTTTTCTGACTTGTACTAATATTATTTTCTGCTTTTATGTGCAAGTATTATTATTATTAATTTAATATTATCATCTTAACTTTCATTTATTTTTAAGAGTGATTTGTTTGTTAATAGCTGATGCATATTTCTTAATCAACTGCTTGAAATAACTTAAATAAACAGTTGTTCAAAATGCTGTTTGAGAACAGAATTTTGTGGTCGGTAAAAATATATGACAAATGCAAAAATATAAACAAATCGAATAACATTACTTTTTTTGCAAAATGAAACGTGTCATTTAGAAACATGGAAAAAATAAACATCTGGCGTTTAAAAATGAAATTCAATAAAAAAAAGCAAATAACGTTTTGCCTTTCGAAAATGCAATTGAAAAGCATGGTATAAACCTTGGACATTTATAGGATATTTCTTCCAGGAAATTAGGGATTGGATAACAAAACAATAATAAAAAGTTCAAAGAAAAGGGAAAAAAATAAAGCAGACTCTGAAGTCCACAGTTGGTGTTTTTATTTCCTCTTTTACATATATATATATCGTTTTCTTACATTTTCTTGCGAATCACCCTTGTCTCATTTCTTGGGTAAGTCCATAGAATAAACACCACCATTCGGAGAAAAAATGATTCTATGATATTTTCTCTCTAAAATTTCACTCTTACTGTTGCATATCGAAACAAGACTCGCATTTACATCATCGGCAGACTTGTAAGAGAAAACTTCTAAGCGTTCCTCTGTATTTGCTCTATCTCAAATATTCTTTTTCCGTGCTGCTTAATGTTCTCTTATTTCTATAGCTTGAAAGATTATGCTCTTACATTTGTGCAGGAAAACATTGTCGATGCGTGCTATATGGCTTTCATTCGTCACACTCTTATTCCTAGTAGTTGTCCACTAGGTCCTCCTCATGAAACCTGATCCCTTATGACATAGTAGTTTAACCTACAGTGCACAAAAGGATGTTGCTGCGATAAATAAATTCAATGCAAAAATCTCTTTCAAAATTGAAAATCTTCACGTTGCGTGATAATCGTCGCTTAATAATTGTTTCTTTAAATCAATACGGATTATTTTAAAAACAGGATATTAATCAAAGTTCCTTTTCTTTCAGTTTTCTCATTACTTTTTCTTTATCACGAGTCACCAAGAGAAGGTATTCCTTACTTTTTGAAGCAATAGTCCCGTACCCAAGCCTCCAACTACTTTTTACTTTTTACTACTTTTAAAACCTGGTCACATTTCAGTAGATATTCCTGACGGAGAATGATTGCGGGATGCATATCATTAAAAGAAGATATATACCTTCATTCAAAAACAAACATGCGAAATTTTTCTCACGACATTTGTACTTGACGGCTCTTTGATTGACAAATATTTTGATTTGTGGTGTTCATAAATTCACTCATCATCATCATCATCATCATCATCATCATCATCATCATCATCATCATCATCATCATCATCATCATCATCATCATCATCATCATCATCATCATCCTCAAGCAGCCATGGGCTACGGAGGTCCAACCAGACCGCGCAGTTTAATTCTCCAAGCATATCTGTTCTGAGCTACATCTGCTGCATCCGGCCACTGTACACCAATTCTAACAAGGTCCTGTTTGACATTGTCTGCCCACCGCATCCTAGGTCTCCCCCTCCTTCTGAGGCCTCTAGGCACACTGTTCATAACCCTATTCGCCAATCTATAATTATCCATACGGGCAACATGGCCAAACCAGCTGAGTCTCTCTCTGCACAATTATGCTGCTTAAAGGAGGTTGCAGACTCCTTTGCCTAACCTCATCATTAGTTACAAAGTTAAACCACCTAATACCCAAGATACTGCGTAAGCATCTAGAATCAAAAGCATCTAGTTTCCTGTTATCTTATTTACACAGCGTCCAGGTTTCACTACCATAACTAACCCTAGAAAGAACCGAACTATTATTCAGTCTAATTTTAGTCTTTAGGAGCATACGCCTATTTCTCCACAATCTCCATAGATTCTTAAAAGTCATGGCAGCAATACCTATTCGTCTGTTAATCTCATGCCGCACATCACCAGTATCAGTTACGCAGCTCCCAAGGTAATTAAACTGTGACACCTGCTCAAGACTGCAACCATTCAGATTAACTGAATCACAACCTGCCTGACCAATTTTCATCACTTTAGTTTCCTCTCTGTTTATAACCAAACCTACTCTACTACCAGTCTCATCAACAGATCGAATGAAAGAGTTCATCTCATCAACATCATTTGCCAAAAGGGCTAAATCATCAGCATAATCTAAATCAGAAATTTTCGTATCTCCAGCCCATTTAAGGCCAAAAGCTTTCCCTTGAAGTGAATTTCGCATAACATAATCAACAACCAAACTAAAGAGAAAAGGAGACAAAAGCACCCTTGTTGAACACCAGAAGTAATGCTAAACCAACTGCTACAAGACTTACCAACTCTCACACATGACTCAGTGTTATTATAGAGAGCTTTCATTATGTTAACTAACTTCTCTGGTATACCATATGATCTCACAATCAACCACAAATTATGACGATCAACAGAGTCGAAAGCCTTTTTGAAATCAACAATGCTAGCAACCAAAGGTTTCTGAAACTCTAAACATTTCTCAAGAATCTGCTTAAGTGAAAATATCTTATCTACACATCCCCTACCACTTCTGAATCCACATTGCTCATCACGCAATTACCTGTCAACCAGATTCTTAATTCTATTAAGCACAATCATGGAAAGAACTTTACCTGGAACAGAGAGTAGGCTAATACCCCTATAGTTATCACAAGAACTGCGATCACCTTTTTTGAAAATAGGGATAACAATAGCTCTGGTAAAATCCTTAGGAACAATGTCTTTATCATAAAAGTTATTCAAAATTTCAGTCATCCAAATGGTAACTGAAACATTCTCAGCTCTAAGCATTTCCGTAGTAATTTCATCCACCCCTGGGGATTTATGAAGTTTAAGTTTAGAAATAGCCAAATTAACTTCAGATTGTGTTTTAGGGCCAACATTAAAGCCAACAATGCATCTATCATCATTACAAACAATGGGAGTAGAATTAACCACATTGTTTAGAACATCACTGAAATGCTCAGCCCACCTAGCCATGACAGAATCCTCACCTTCAACCACACTAATATATATTACTATATACTATAACCTTACCTTGTTTATCCTTCAATCCCTGTATACCTGTCCGTTTTCTACCACACAAAACATTAACTATCTGGTACAGCTCTCTGTTGTGCTGTCTAACTGCTTCCTCAGCTTTGTCAGCCAGGCCATCAAGCCAAAGATTCTTATCAGTAGCTAACTGATCCTTTACACGTTTATTAAGTTCATTGTAATGCTTTCTATTAGGACTAGTAGGGTACTGATTAAGGACATTCCTGCAATTCCTTCTTTCTGAAATAAGCTCAAGTGCCTTATTCCTTAAAAAATTCTGTCTCCTCTGCTCCTTTTTCCCTAAAAGAGTACTGTTAGTTTCCAAAAAAGCCTGTTTAAAATGGCCCCATTCTTCCTCCACTTCAGTATTAAGCAAACTATGTCTGTCATAATGACTAAGTAACCTATCATGGTAAGCTTTAGCTATAACTGGGTCTTTCAGAGCTTCAGTATTAGAAGCAAATTTTTTAACCCTAGCACAACACTTTTTAAGTTTAAGTTGCAAGATACTTTTAACAAGGTAATGGTCAGATCCAATTTCAGCTCCCCTATATGCCCTGGTATTTCTAACAGAACTAGCCCATTTGCTGTTAATTAATATATAATCATATATGTATATATGTATGTATCATATATGTATATATGTAATATATAATCATATGTGTATATATGTATGTCTCGGTGTTTGTAATATGTGTTAGTTATTCTGAAACCATTGAGTTTACTTACCTGTAGGAGACGTTGCCCATTGCCATTGCAGCTACCAATACCAAAAGGGCCTATTACTCCTCCCCAAAGGTCAGAGTCGGTACCAACTTTGGCATTGAAGTCACCAAGAACAAGGGTAATATCTCCTTTCTTGACAGAATTCAAAATATCCTGAAGTTGTCTGTAAAACCTATCCTTCTCATCCTCATCAGAATCCTAAGTGGGGGCATAACAGCAGATAACATTCAAGTTTTTAATGCTTGTCTGAAATTTTGCTATAAGAAACCTTTCATTAATGCACTCATATCCTAGAAGAGCATCACTAGCATGTCTGCTGAGCAGCAGACCAACGCCTTGGTGATGCTTTCCATCCTCCCTCCCTGTAAAGAGAAATTTAAAGTTATTTTTAAGTATCTCACCTTTACCTGTCCATCTGCTCTCTTGCAAGCCTAGAATATCTAGGTTATAGCGCTGGAATTCCTGCGTGAGGACATCAAGAGAATAATCTCTATGTGATGTCCTCACGTTCCATGTTCCTGCAGAGAGAAAATGATTAGTAGGATTTTTAAAGAAATTAGGTTTATTGAGATTGGTAGGGCCAACAATATCAAACACCCCCCTGATCACAGGCATGGGGCAAAGACCTGTTCCTCCTCCGCTAAAGGCTGAAATCACCGATGCTGGTAGGAACTTCAGGCACCACCTTTTCAAGTGGACTTTTTCAGAGCCATATGGCCTGCCTGAGACACGTTACTCCAGTTTAGGCTTGACGATGACCAACTAGCTAAGTAAGGTTCAGGTATATTCGATGGCCTCTGATTAGGATTATCCACCAGCTGATATAAGGTATCCCATGCCTCTGTTCACTTAGAGCTGGCAACCCAGAAACAAACAGATAACACAGCAGCAGACTCTCCCTCAACAGGGGCTCACCAGTGCAGCAAGTCCAGGATCCATAATCAAGCTCAAATCCATAAACAAGTCCAGTCTAGTAGGTATAAATGGTCAGCACCAGGACCCTGTGAAGTTGACCACTCCTCAGCAGGGTTGAAAAAAAAGAAAAAAGTGGCCATAAATGACCAGATCAGTAGGCCATACTGAACTGGCAGCCCTCCCCTTCCGTTCCCTTCCAAAAGAGAATATCTCTTTTGAAAGGTACTAACGGCCTGCACCACGAGAAGGAGGGGTCGGACATTAGGTGCTAGACCTGGCCGGTTCTGTGCATCATCACTAGTGATTGGTACACAGCACTCCTTCCAGTTTACCCCTAGCTACCATTTACAGGTCACTACTCGATTTATTCACTACTCGATTTATATTTACAAAGAAAAAATGTGGAACATAATTCAGGTTTCAAAGATAAAATATCTCTAGCCTTCTTCAATTCACAATTTAATTATTTCTCTAATTGAATTTTTCGCTATTTTTAAATATAAATATAGCTGATTTTGGGTGTGGCAATGAGTGAGGTAGTCAGAGTAGATAGTCAGAGTAGACCATAATTCTAACTATGATGCGGAAATGGCATAGCTGTGAAAAATTTTGTCGTAGGGTGTTTTGAGTTATACAGGGTGTTTCAAAATAAAAAATCTTAGACTTGTAAACTTGCTACAAGACAAAAAAAGATATAAAATAACTCTAGTCAAATAAACGTATTTGGCATCGGTGTTCTCAAGAAGTAAGTGAAGGCCCGAGGACATCATTGTACTACGGATTGTAGAATTTCAAAATTAATTTGTAACCGAGTTTCTCTCTCTAACTCTCTTATAGTTTTCTTTTTGATATCATTGCCATAAAAAACTGAGAAAATATACTTTTGGAATAAGTAGCTCAATCAGAGGAAGATGGTTTATATCGTTGATATCGTTTTACTTCCAGCTTATTTGTTTTTCTCTAATGTTTCATTAATTTTCAGAACCAGAACTTTTAAATAATTGCTTGATAAAAGGACTTACAATAAGCCAAGTATACGATATTAATTTAGAAAAATAAAACTAATACCGACAACAAATCAGGGATAAGTAGAGATTTTCTTGGTAAAATATTGCATTTTGAACTTAAAAGAAGTTAAAAAAGAATGGCGAAGATGAAACGTATTGGGACATTCATTTATAAAAACTATCATGTTTTAACAAAATTGTAAATCTAATTTTTGGTACTTTGTTTTGCAATTTGAACTAGCACATGGCTGGAAAGATTGAGACTATAATATTTTAAAATTGTGTTGTTCGCCACAAATGTGCTAGATGTAACTTTTAAATCCTGAATTCCGGAATGGGCATTTAACAAAATATAAAATTGGTAGTTATCTATTGGTAGCGTAAAAGACACATTTTCATAGATTATAGAGAAACCAACATATTTCAATATTCCATTAAAAATATTCACTTTTCAAGGTTATAAAAGAACTATTTTGTTGGAAAATCGCAAGAGTTTTCAAACTAAATTAAAATAACTCCCGATAAGAAAGGCATAACTTGCAAATTCCACATGGGCAGACGATCATCTGAGGCTGACGTAGTTACTATAGCAATATGTAGGTATCGCTTGTAATGCTTCTAGCGAACAACAATAGTGTGATTAATTTTCATTGTTGCAGACTTCGCATCACGCTGTTGTTTCTGGTTGTTATTTAACATTGAACGTGGCAGGAAATCATGAGTGATCTCCAAGAGAGTTTGTTGTTTATATGTAATAAGTGGATAACTTAATTTAAAATAGCTACCTTACTTTATTTACAATAAATGAATAACTTAATTTATAATAGCTACCAGACTTTATTTGTCATAAAGGCATAGTTTTTATTTCTTTTTGGTGTTACATCGCTTTTATTTTATTAGGTGTAGTTCCGATATTTTTATTCCAGTTGGGTACAGCAGCCATAACAAACCATTAGCAGACATGTCAGAATATAGCCTACTATAAAAGCTGCCTGAATGCAATCACTAATACGCTAGTGCCAAGTGACTTTAATAAACTAAGAAATATTCCTGCATTTCTAAAAACTACTATGCTTATATACACAATAGTTTGTTGGTAATTTAATATATGTTTAATAGAGTAACGAATTTTTTTCGTTACTTTTGATATACCAATGTAATATATTTTTATGTTGTTAGATTAAACGTTTCATTCACTTTTTTTGCCTTATTTACAGTTTTGCGAGCTTGTACTATTCGTGGTTCAAAACGAAAAGTTTGCGAAGGCTTGTACTATTTCGTGTGAACATAAATTAAGAGTTTGATCGAATTTTTGCCGATATTTGACCATTGAATTGATGTGCCATTCTATTGTCGAGCCTACATTTCTCGAATGAGGATTCGACGCATTAATCAGGTTAGATTCCATCCGTCATTTTGTTGTTTTAGTCGTTTGGATCTTAGCCTTCCCTCACTCTTCCATCTTTGTTCTCAAATATTCGTGCTGTTGAAGAAGGTAGTCCGTGGGGCCCTAGATATTGAAATTCCTACAATATGACACCCCATCCGGCAGAGAGATCTCAGCTAAGGAGTAAACAGAAAACGGCGAAGACGGGGCGAATAAAAGGCTGGACACCCCCATTTCGATACCAGCACACCAATCGCCGAACCCACGACAATCCAGATGATTTGTCAAGACTGTGGCGAGGTTAGCAGCGCTGAGAGAAGAGCGTGCTCTTGCCCTTTTTCTTGTTTTATGGAATGAAAACTCGGACTATGCACTTCTTGTTCGCTGTAAAGATTGGTGTGTGCAAGAAAGAAAACAAAAACATTGTTGCACCTAGAAGTGCGTATGGATGGAACAAACTGGACTCAACCAACCCCCATGAAATGCGAGAGCAAATACAAAGTGAATGAAATTGTTTTCGGATAAGCAACAGATTTCTGAAATCAACAAAACGACCGGCATGTCACGAACAAGCGAAAACCGTCACTTCTCACCACCCATAAGAAAGGAAAGAGATATGGCCATTTTTTCTGATTTTCCAGTTTTAGGTAGAAAAAGATTTGTCACCACCACACTGCCATAAACCTCTTGAATAGTTTAACTGGTGACGTTCCTGTGCCTGTCTTGAGCACTGGAAGAGTGTTATTTGTTTGCGCAAAAATAAATGTGCTGCAATGTAATGATCCTTTAGTGTGCTAATTATTCAGTTTCTTTTCTCCCTTTGGTCATGTTACTGCACCCAGAGTTGGCGGGAAAGGCCGCCCATGAGGCGTATTAGATCATCTCATCATTAAATTAAAACCTGCGGCACCAGGTCCACTTTCTACGAAAGTTTAGTTCATCCACGACGTCAGGCCATTCCCAAATACTCAGGGGTTTTCACGACAGTATGGTTGGAACAATTTCTAAAGCCAGAAATCTTAATGTTTCAGTAGGTACCTTTATTTTCAAATGAGTAATTTCAATTGCATAGCTTTAACTAGGGGTGCTAAGCGATGACAGACCAGTGCTACATGCATGTAGCAACATATCTTTTTTATTTCTATTTTTTATAAGTAACTGACAGATTAATTCGATCACTGCTTTTCTCTTCTTTCACTGCTTAATTTATATTTTATCCTGGTATTGATATTGAAAATCAGTAGTCAGTTTCGACTTTTTTATGCATTGCGGACTGTTTCTCGACTGCATTTAGATTTACTTAGCTTTTACAAGACGTTAGAATGGTTTTCTTTTTCAAGAATATAGAGCAATATTTTCGTCCATTGCGAAATTCGAAACTGTTTTATGTTCCTGATAAGACAGTTTCTAATTTACTGTTTTATGCTGAACTGTTTAAGGAAGGGGAATGGAATTATTCCGCTGTGAATACTAGCAACCGGAATGGGCTCGAAAAAATATTTCAGATATTATTCTTATATTTAAGAGCATTTTTAAAACCCATCAAAACATACAGAAAACTTCTATACTGAAATGGTGTTCCAGTCACTTGGCGTCCCTTATATTAATTTATCCGGATCGATCCAGTCACTTCCCCTACCTCTTTACTATTTTAAAGATCCCAACTTGATTGTATATCCAACTATGAAAGGTAATCTTATTTTATTTTAGATATCTCTGTTAAATGAGCTAAAATATTTTATATCAATTCCTTTTTGTACTATGCTTCTTGAGAGAATGCGTTTCACTAGACAAATCATGCTACAATCATCTTGTCTATCAGTTACCTTTCTCCCATATATAATAATTTCATCGTAACTAAAATAAATCTATGATAAAAGGAAATGTACGTCTGTGTGTTTGTCTATTGTGGCAGCCATAAGTAAACCGTAAAGGAAATCGTGGATGATGCTTCAAAATTTGACAGTGTTTTTGGTGTCGTTCAAGTTGCTCTGGCCAATTGCAAGTCGAAATTGTAAAAGTGGGTATGCTGATAACAAAACTATGTATTAAGCAATTCCTACTGAAAAAGGTAATCGCTGTCATATCAATTGTTGCCATTTCCTGACGTTTAGTCGTAACCACCTCTTTTCATCCTTTTCCCATTTCTTCCTTTCCTCACATTATGTAGGATGTCAAAAAGTAACTCTGGAGGTATATAATTTTTCAGCTAAAGAAAAGACGTAAAACATGTAGGTGACTTTAGTATTTATTTTAAAACATGTAGGTAACTTTAGTGTTTATTTTTTGTTCGGGAGCTATTATGAACACTTCAATGATGTTTAAAGATTGCCCATGAATTAGAGTTGAGGACACTGTAATTAATTGTTTTTCTTTATTATAGCAGCGACATGTATATTTGTTCCATATGTTCTAAGAAATTGGTGATGGGGCAGGGGGAGATATTCACAAAAATAAACCTTTAGTTCAGTGAAAATTCAGTATAATACACCATAGAGACGAACTATGAGGAGTGCGCGACTTCAGTACAAAGCAACACATGGAAAGAAACTTCAATGTCTTATTTAAGGACGATCCTGAAACAAAACAGCAGTCGAGTCAATGGAAGCATCACGAATCGCCGAGACCCAAGAAAATTCGGGTTTCTCGTTCAGGCTGGGGAACAAATGGCTCTTGTGTTTTTTGACATCAAAGATGTTCTCGTTACTCACTTGCTACTCACTTTGTGCCTCGTGAAACTACCTTGAATAAGTATACCTACTCGAAGGTTCTCCGAACCAAACTTCGACGTGCCATTCGTGAAAAACGTCCGGAACTTTCTGGTGTGACTTGGGTTTTCCATGACGACAGCGCCAGGCCCCATACGGCTACTATTGTGCAGCCAGTGATCACGGCCATAGGTTCTGAGGTTCTGCCCCATCATCCATATTCCCCGGATTTAGCACCATGCGATTTTTTCCTCTTTCCGCGACTGAAGGAAGCCTTGAAAGGGAAACATTTCGCATCCGACGACGAAGCTTGCAGAGCCACAACCACACTTCGCACGCTTTCGAAAAATGGCTTCAAAGACGCTTTTAATGCATGGGTAAAACGATGGAAAAAATGTGTGAAGTTCAAGGGAGAGTATTTGAGAAAGACAAATGCCAGGAAAATTCAGAGGATGATATTTAATGTAACTTTTTGCTTCTGTTCACGAATTAAATGATCACGATATGTATTACATTTCACACTTGGAGATCTACGTGATTGATTACATTACATTTTAAGTAATGATTGTGTCAGAGAAAAGGTTTCTCAAAGCAGTTATTATCCATACTCTCTATTTTTTCATTCGTTAAATTTAAGTTACCGTTATATTTCTACGTTATTATTATTGTTTCAGTTAATTAGTTTAGTTTCATTATTAGTACTCAATATGGAACGGAGTCTTTGCAGTTCGTTATATGAACCGGAAAGATATTCTAGACAATGCTTTGGAGAGTTGCGACATCATTAAGAATTCGTGGAGAGATTCTTGATGGGACAGACGGTTGAATTTACCAAATTTTATAAATGGCAAACTCTAACAAGCGGTAAATTCCTTTCGTATTCATCATTATTTAGTATGTAATGTCATAGCACGTTTTTCAATGTATTTCAGTATAACGAATTGGTTTGGTAACCTGTTGGATTTCGTTATACTGGTATTTCACGGTAGTGTATCAAAACAACAACTTTTCAAACCATTCTCTGCCTGAAATAAAGAGACCTTATGCACAAAATGCGCATATTTAAAATATATGTTGTTACATTATTTCATCGGTGAACACCCTTAATTAGAGAGAGACATTACCCTTCCGATAGCTGAGCCATCTAGGGAAATATTCGGATTTCAGGAAAATTTTTGGAAATTGCACCAACTATCGAATGACATGTGTTCGATGGTCAAAGGTCGGTAACAATGAGACAAAACTCAATATATACGCACAAAGGAAATGTCCCCATCTGAGAACAAATCATCATTATATTACGTTATTCGTAAATGTCAAATATTACCAATGAAGTTGCAGAATAGAAACTCATTATTGCGTTGGTTATCGAATGAATATTACATAAGTTAAATATATGTCGTTGTATTGATTAATTAAATAATATAAAATGCATTTCGCTTATAGTTTCCTTTGACGATCTGGCAACTGAACTGCGTTACACAGTTACAGAGTTAGCCTATTATTACAATAGATGCACTCAGGACTACGGAATATATATATGGTTTATAATTATCCACTTGAGGGTTAAGTACTAAATCTGATGAAAACTGACTATGTATTGTCGATGTAAATAACCATTTCACAAAAAAAAATAATGGAAAAAAAATACTCGAAATACTTTGATGAAAGGTTTTTTTATACCCTTGAGACGGCATATGAAACTCCCTGCCTAAGAAAAAAATTCGTATGATATAGAACTATTTCCTATTGACAGCCCATTAAATTCCCCACCCCACTTTAAAGGAAAAGTAGAAAGGATCATAACTTAAAGTATCCTATGGCACTCCACTATGCCACATTTTTCATTTGATCTGCAACTTGCTATATCCGACCTTCGCTTTCGGAAGATAATGGTGGAAAAATCATTTATAAGTTTTCCTTTTTAGGAGGTGAATAGTAATTTTTTTATATCCGATGACACTCCTCGCATCACAATATTTCATTTGACGTATAACCCATTAAGCGCTCTCTTCGTGTTCAGAAGACGTTGAGAAACAATTTTTTACACGTTTTCCCTTTTTAGAAGGAAATGATGGGCGGTAAATGTTTTATAGCATCACGTCACAAGCTTTAACTCAGTACATAACTCGTTACGATAAGCCGCGGCATCGGGAAGATATAGCGAAACAACTGTTCTGACAAATCCGCAAAGCGAGAAATCGAGTCACCGATTTAACCGCTGAAAGAGTCCTCGGCAAAGTCACAAATGTGAAGCAAAGGAAGATACATAAAAGTACATAAATCACGTTTATAAATGCTATCCATTATATAAGCTTCGGATAAAATATTTTGTTACAAACTTTGTTTAGTAAGTTTGACATAGCAAAATTTCATTTTTTTTCGAAAGATTTAGAGTAATGTTTTTCATCCAACGTTACCGCAAACAGTTTGTGGGTAGGCTGCGATATTTTTAGTCATGTAACGCACAGAGGGAAAAAAGGAGGATAAGGAATTAAAAGATTTAATAAAGAAAAGTTTTATGAGTAGAAATATACTTTTTCACTCTACTTACAAACATACAAGAAACGAATTTCATATGTACTGTTCCTCAAAAGTTAAGAAGGGATCAATAAATATATTTGGACAAATTTAATCAAATATCACAAGAAAATGCAAAGATACTGTCTGATAAGCCGGGAAAATTTGGTTCAAAATGATTTACATCTATCATACAAAAACATTTTGAATGCAAAATATATATTCAATAGGGGATGTGGCTTCCTATAGTACTCATGCAACCTCAATGAGATAATCAAAAGAATAAGAGATCAATAAAATCCACTTAGAAATAAGAGTAGTCATGATGTCCTCGAATGGATTGGGCGGCAATGTGTTTCCCTAGGGCACATGTCCTATCGGGTTGAGATCCGGGAAGAATGCGGATCACCCATTCCTTGGGTACTTACTTCTTCATGATTTTTAGTCAGTATTGCTCTGTGGCGACGGACACTATTTATCATCAGAGATAAATTTAAACCTACTCCACCAGCATAGGACTTGACAGGCCTGGATGTAGAAAATAATCGAGGGGAGTGAGCAAGAAACATAATCGATCAGGAAAAAAATGTAAAAGAGAACTAAGAGACTGGATTTCCAACGCAGTATAACATTGCCTCCTCCGTTTCACAGGGCTTTAAAAAAAGTCTTGGAAAATGAATGAAATATAAACAAGTCAAATAAATTTTGCCTCTGTTACTCTGAATTCTGAAAGGGCGAAGGCACAGCCTCATTTACCCTCCCCCCGTAGATCCGACTCTATGACTTGGCTAAGGGAACAAGGGTCCCATCCGATAGCCAGATTACTAATACACCCAATATCTAGCGTCATGAACGATGGCCAGGGAGCCCTGTTACACAAAGCATAGTATCCACTACTACAAAAAGAAAATGTTCCAATAGAGCTGCAACTTACTGATTCTTAAAACCTCCATCAAATGCTTGGAAATCTTGCTGTTACCCAAAGAAAAAACTGCCCATACCGTCTGACGGACACCGCCAAATCCATGTCGCTCAACGATTTTACTGTGCTGGTTGAGCGTTTCAGCATTTCTTCAGATTGTTACACGTCTGCTGTGTGACTATGGAGAACATTTCGACTCGTGCGTGAAGATATTGCTGTCGGGTCCAGTCTATATGATACTGACATCATTTCATATGGATTTCTCTGTGTTTGGAGGTTAAAAAAAGATGCACATAATGTATCGACGGTCATTTAGTCCGACTTTCTGAACGCTGTTGAGACAGTTCTCTGCCTTACTTTGGCTGTGCAAAAGTCGTAAGTCAAACATGTCGATCTTGCTATCGTGTTCCGTGGAACCATGACTAAATTAAACTAGAAAATATAGAGCAGAATACCCTGCACGCTCCAAGCTTCATTTGAAATGCTATTTACAATCAAACTTTATTTAATTTCCGTCCCTACTACGAAGGAAAGAGAGAACACGTCCAGAAAGGAGGGAATATAATTCGAGATAGCCTATGATAATCTCAATTTCAGAAGCTTTCATTTCAGATGTAATTCGTTTCCACGTCAATCTTTCACGTATTCCCACATTTTTTGTGTAGAAAGTGAGGAGAGTTTGAGGAACCAAACGTTGCTTGAAGCTGTGATATAAGTAGTTGTATATCGAATTTTGTAACCCTAGCTCTTAGCATTTTCGAGACGTTTTTCCCCGTTTTTCTGGGTACGGGTGTGGGTGGAGGGTGAGAAGTTTTGCAAGGAAAAAATGTTGAGTGGAAAAGGGGGGAAGTCTTACGTTGCTTTAAGTTATAATAGGCAAAGTGCAATTCGCTGGTTCGTTTCTACTTCTTACAGTAGTAAGATATAGTAAGGGGATTATACTTTTTCTCCCGTTGTTAACTAAGTGGCGAGGAGATTTGGATGTAGAACACACAGTGGTCCAAGCGATTAAGTTGCTGTCAATAATTATAAGTGGGAGCTGTATAAGAAATTTTGTGAAGCTTACCATTATTTTGCTAAATCTTACCATTTAAAGACTGGTCTTGATCAAAACGAAAAACAATAATTTTAATGTCTAGTAGACTAACAGATTTACTCGGTGTTGCTCGTATCTTTGAAATAAAAACCTTATGTTGTTTTAAGTGGGAGGGGGTGGTGGTACGTGGTGCATAGAATAAAGACAAAATATAAAAACTGCGAAATATAAAGTAACTGTCACTCTCCAAGTTACAAATTACGTGGGGGCGTCATTTGACATAAAATCGTTTCGATCGACCACCGAGAAATTTTCATGCCAATAATTATTTTGTTTTGCGAAGGAAGAAAGGAGGGGGACTAATATGAGACAGCTCATGATACCACCCAAGTTAGAAGCTTTTATTTCAGATACATATTCTTACCTCAGCTATCCTTTACGATTTTTGAGAAGGCGGGGGAGAGTAATAGACTAAATCTTTGCACTGTTTTTAATTATCGCAATAGGAAGCTGCATACCATATTCGGCGGTCCTATTTATTAACCTTTACAAGATATTCTACCCCCAGTTTTTTGGGGTGGGGAAATTGTTTGGGGAAATAGAGTAGGTGAGAGAAACTATTATTTTGCTTTATGATAAAAATAATTTCAATATCGAATTTGGAAGTCTTAGCTAATAACTTCTAGGTGGAATCCTTGTTCAGATCGTAAGCAAAGAATCCGATCGATTTTCGAAAATCCATTGCTCGCCAAAAATTACTCATGAATCACAAAATTGCGAAAGAAAAAAAAAACTTTGTTAGCAATAAATAATAAGTTTTAACAACTCTCTGTAAGTTAATGTGTACTTTGGAAAAATCAAGATGTAAACCATGTATAACTTCAAAGAATATGTAAAACGGATGCTCTATAAAACACGTACTTTCATAGAATCTCGATCATTTAAAATTAAATCGCCACAGTTGTCATTCCGAAATAGTAGATTTCTTCATGATGCCCCAAAGAAAACGTCTAGAGGATTCAAAAATATAGAGAATCTCTGGAAGATTGGAGGCTGGTCAAACAATAACGAAGGTGATCATATTATTTTTTTCCATCACCCTGTGGTCTCATGACAAATAAAAAAAAATCAAACAATTTTTCAGGAGAACTGTTCAAGGGCATTCTGGGATTAAAACCCATCAAAAGGATAGTTATATTGGATATATGTTGGTTACTACGAGTTCAGAGCATCCGGCATATTAACAGGAGGTCGTGGGTTCGTATCCTACTCCGATAAAGACAATTTTCTCCAAGTTACATATCGATGTTAAGAATGATTTTATATCTTTCAATAAAAGGAAAACCGATAAATTTATTAAATAGTCAAGGACAATGTCTCTCAATCTTTTATGCTTCGCGTACCCCCTGGAAATGTGTATGTAATTGGCGTACCCCTTGTATAGATAGATAAAACTATTGTTGTAGTATAACGATGGTTATTTTTACTTTGTTACTAGATCTAGCGACTTTTGAACTCTCACGGCGTACACCAAAAAGGTTTACCGCGTACTCCACGTTGAGAACCTCTAGACAAGGGGTTTGCTTTACTAGCAACGACTGACCAAAAGGTACTAATGAAATATTAGGAGCCGCAATTTCCGAATTGTCCAATACCTTTAATTTGGCACGATTAGAGGATACTAAAAATGAATATTGCCAAATTTTAAAAGAATATTATAAATCAGGCTCTACCAACCCGCGGCTCATTACGAAAATAAACTGGCGACTCATAAAACAAATGCACCCATCCCTGATTTCCATGGTAAATAGGTTAATGAAATTGTCGTGTAAATCAAAATCAACAACTTATAAAAAAAGCGGGGGGAAATGTTCCGAAAAAAAAACCCCCTTGCTATGAGTAAATCGTAATTGAAAATTTTATTCGCACATATTTATCTGAAAATTTAGTTGAGCAATAATAACAAACATTAACGTAACATTATTATGTTCTTTATTTACAATAATTCAGAGAGCTTCGATAAACTTCCATACATTTCTTTTTGGTCAAGAAATATTATATTTATCGTTAATGCAGACATACACTAGAGATATTGAAGCTGAAATTTCATCATCATCATCATCATCATCATCATCATCATCATCACCACCACCACCACCACCACCACCACCACCACCATCGTCGTCGTCGTCGTCAAGCAGCCATGGGCTACGGAGGTCCAACCAGATCGCGCAGTTTAATTCTCCAAGCCACGATTAAGGAATCTCATGTCCTGAGCTACATCTGCTGCATCCGACCACTGTACACCAATTCTAACAAGGTCCTGTTTGACATTGTCTGCCCACCGCATCCTAGGTCTCCCCCTCTTCCTGAGACCTTTAGACACACTGTTCAATAACCCTATTCACCAATCTATAATTATTCATACGGGCAACATGGCCAAACCAGCGGAGTCTCTCTCTGCACAATATGCTGCTTAAAGGAGGTTGCAGACTCCTTTCCCTAACTTCATCATTAGTTACAAAGTTGAACCACCAAATACCAAAGATACTGCGTAAGCATCTAGAATCAAAAGCATCTAGTTTCCTGTTATCTTGTTTACACAGCGTCCAAGTTTCACTACCATAACTAACCCTAGAAGGAACCAAACTATTATACAGTCTAATTTTAGTCTTTAAGAATATACGCCTATTTCTCCATAATCTCCATAGATTCTTAAAAGTCCAGGCAGCAATACCTATTCGTCTGTTAATCTCATGCCGCACATCACCAGTATCAGTTACGTAGCTCCCAAGGTAATTAAACTGTGACACCTGCTCAAGACTGCAACCATCCAGATTAACTGAATCACAACCTGCCTGACCAATTTTCATCACATTAGTTTTCTCTCTGTTTATAACCAAACCTACTGTACTACCAGTCTCATCAACAGCTCGAATGAAAGAGTTCATCTCATCAACATCATTTGCCAAAAGGGCTAAATCATCAACATAATCTAAATCAGAAATTTTCGTATCTGCAGCCCATTTAAGGCCAAAATATTTCCCCTGAAGTGAATTTCGCATAACGTAATCAACAACCAAACTAAAGAGAAAAGGAAACAAAATGCATCCTTGTCGAACACCAGAAGTAATGCTAAACCAATTGCTACAAGACTTACCAACTCTCCCACATGACTCAGTGTTATTATAGAGAGCTTTCATTATGTTAACTAACTTGTCTGGTATACCATATGATCACACAATCAACCACAAATTATGACGATCAACAGAGTCGAAAGCCTTTCTGAAATCAACAAAGCCAGCAACCAAAGGTTTCTGAAACTCTAAACATTTCTCAAGAATCTGCCTAAGTGAAAATATCTGATATACACATCCCCTACCACTTCTGAATCCACATTGCTCATCACGCAATTACCTGTCAACCAGATTCTTAATTCTATTAAGCACAATCATGGAAAGAACTTTACCTGGAACAGAGAGTAGGCTGATACCCCTATAGTTATCACAAGAACTGCGATCACCTTTTTTGAAAATAGGGATAATAATAGCTCTGGTAAAATCTTTAGGAACCATGCCTTTATCATAAACGTTATTCAAAATTTCAGTCATCCAAATGGTAATTGAAACATTCCCAGCTGTAAGCATTTCCGTAGTAAATTCATCCACCCCTGGGGATTTATGAAGTTTAAGTTTAGAAATTGCCAAACTAACTTCAGATTGTGTTTAGGGCCAATATTAAAGCCAACAATGCATCTATCATCATTGCAAACAATGGGAGTAGAATTAACCACATTGTTTAGAACATCGCTGAAATGCTCAGCCCACCTAGCCATGACAGAATCCTCACCTTCTATAACCTTATCTTGTTTATCCTTCAATCCCTGTATACCTGTTCGTTTTCTACCACACAAAACATTAACTATCTAGTACAGCTCTCTGCTCTTGTGCTGTCTAACTGCTTCCTCAGCTTTGTCAGCCAGGCCATCAAGCCAAAGATTCTTATCAGTAGCTAACTGATCCTTTACACGTTTATTAAGTTCATTGTAATGCTTTCTATTAGGACTAGTAGGGTACTGATTAAGGACATTCCTGCAGTTCCTTCTTTCTGAAATAAGCCCAAGTGCCTTATCACTTAAATAATTCTGCCTCCTCCGCTCCTTTTTCCCTAAAAGAGTACTGTTAGTTTCCAAAAAAGCCTATTTAAAATGGCCCCATTCTTCCTCAACTTCAGTATTAAGCAAACCATGACTGTCATAATGACTAAGTAATCTATCATGGTAAGCTTTAGCTATAACTGATTCTTTCAGAGCTTCAGTATCAAAGGAAAATTTTTTAACCCTAGCACAACACTTTTTAAGTTTAAGTTGCAAGACACTTTTAACAAGGTAATGGTCAGATCCAATTTGAGCTCCCCTATATGCCCTGGTATTTCTAACAGAACTAGCCCATTTGCTGTTAATTAATATATAATCAATCATATTTCTATGCAGCCCATAAGGTGAAACCCATGTGTATTTATGTATGTCGCGGTGTTTGTAATATGTGTTAGTTATTCTGAAACCATTGAGTTTACTTACCTGTAGGAGATGTTGCCATTGCCATTGCAGCTACTAATACCAAAAGGGCCTATTACTCCTCCCCAAAGGTCAAAAGTCTGTATCAAATTTGGGATTGAAGTCGCCAAGAACAAGGGTAATATCTCCTTTTTTGACAGAATTCAAAATATCCTGAAGTTTTCCGTAAAACCTATCCTTCTCATCCTCATCAGAATCCTCACTGGGGGCATGACAGCAGATAATATTCAAGTCTTTAATGCTTGTCTGAAATTTTGTTCTAAGAAACCCTTCATTAATGCACTCATATCCTAGAAGAGCATCACTAGCATGTCTGTTGAGCAGCAGACCCACGCCTTGGTGATGTTTTCCATTATCCCTCCCTGTAAAGAGAAATTTAAAGTTATTTTTAAGTATCTCACCTTTACCTGTCCATCTGCTCTCTTGCAAGCCTAGAATATCTAGGTTATAGCGCTGGAATTCCTGCATGAGGACATCAAGAGAATAATCTCTATGTAATGTCCTCACGTTCCACGTTCCTGCAGAGAGAAAATGATTAGAAGGATTTTTAAAGAAATTAGGTTTATTGAGATTGGTAGGGCCAACAATATCAAACAGCCCCCTGATCGCAGGCATGGGGCAAAGACCTGTTCCTCCTCCGCTAAAGGCTGAAGTCACCGATGCTGGTAGGAACTTCAGGCACCACCTTTTCAAGTGGACTTTTTCAAGAGCCATATGGCCTGCCTGAGACACAGTACTCCAGTTTAGGCTTGACGATGCCCAACTAGCTAAGTAAGGTTCAGGTACCTGCGATGGCCTCTGATTAGGATTATCCACCAGCTGATATAAGGTATCCCATGCCTCTGTTCACTTAGAGCTGGCAACCCAGAAGCAAACAGAAAACACAGCAGCAGACTCTCCCTCAACAGGGGCCCACCAGTGCAGCAAGTCCAGGATCCATAATCAAGCTCAAATCCATAAACAAGTGCAGTCAAGTAGGTATAAATGGTCAGCACCAGGACCCTGTGAAGTTGACCACTCCTCAGCAGGGTTGAAAAAAAAGAAAAAAGTGGCCATAGATGACCAGATCAGTAGGCCATACTGAACTGGCAGCCCTCCCCTTCCGTTCCCTTCCAAAAGAGAATATCTCTTTTGAAAGGTAGTAACGGCCTGCACCACGAGAAGGCGGGGTCGGACATTAGATGCAATACATGACCGGTTCTGTGCATCATCACTAGGGATTGGTACACAGCTCTTCTTCCAGTTTACGCCTTGGAAGAAGAATATTTATGAACTGAACATAAGTTAGAAATTAAACATTTGTATCAACAATCAGTGCTTTACTTTGTAAAAATAGTATTTATATTGTTACGAGAGGAAAACGTACAACGATAAAACCAGAACTGAGCTCTCTATGCACGCGTTATGCCTCAGCGTGAGAATTACCTCACTAATCTGTTGGAACAAAAGAGACTGAAAAATAACGGAGATGAGTGAAAAATTCGGAAGTATAAATAAGGGGAAAAAGTTGATCTGTTTCTTTTCAGTCGTGGTATGTGTAAGTAAGTTAACGTGCCTTTCGAAGCTGTGGATCGGTGTTATTTCTTCTGTAAAGATAGTAATTGTATTTTTGAAGAAGCTTAAAGTTACTGTCAAATTTAAAAAGTCAACTGGGAAAACAAAATATATTTGTGTAAGCGAAGCGCTAAGTATTAAATATAGAGTTAGTAAGGTCTAATAAATTTATAGTTATATATGGACAAAATTTCTGTGTCGCTTATCAAACATTTTAATAATTTGTTTTATGCCTTAAGTAGAGATTGCAAGATTTGTGTAATACAAATATTTATGAAACAGTTAACAGATATGTAATATTCTTTAGATGGTTTAACTTCATACTGATGGAAGACAAATTGGTGTTTAGTTCAATTGTTATATAAGTGAACTCATTATCTTTGTAATTAAATTAATTAATTTATAACTTTATTGTTCATTTTTTTAATTCACGCTCGGTTTACTACTAAAATTGTAACAATATGATAATTTAGGAAACAGTATACATATGAATCAGCTGCATTTACCCCATGTCTACAAAGATTAAAATGAGCTAAAACTCGGTTTTTACTAGTCTGAAATATTCAGTCTAGAAACATCAGACCTCGCTGGAGATTCAGAAGAACCTTCATTTCATTTTAAGATGTCATGAGACAGATTGCATTACAACGGCAAGAGCATAATTTGGATCAAATAATATACAATTATAAATTGTTACAGATGATTTTATTAATATAGGAATTTACTATTATCTTTTTGTTCTTGAAAATAAATGGTAGCAATTAAAATCATTTAGTTGATTTACTTTGGGATGACATAGTAATAATCTTACTCGAAGCTATACCACAGTTATCTCTCAATATGCATTATATATACATACAATCGCTCAAAAAAATATCGGAACCCTATGGTTTATTACAAAATTCAGAAAACAATATCTGGCAACGATTTTTTTTTAGAAATTAGTGTTCTGGCAACCTTCATTTACAGTACACGAAGGTTGCCAGATCACTGATTTCTAAAAAAAATGGTTGTCAGATTTCTTTTTTTTGAATTCTGTAATCAACCATAGTGTTCGGATATTTTTTAGTGACTATACATGAATACAATCTCAATTCGACCGTTCAAACCGAGTCTATCACCTGTAAATGGAAACTTGTTACATTTTCTGACTGTGTAAATCCGAAATCGTGTAAAGTGAATACCATGTAAATAGAGATATATTGTAATCAATGTACTAAATCTGGCCGATTGCAAATTTTTGATCAAACATTTTTAGATGCATACCTAGATGAATTTGTCAGTTCTTAGCACTTATTAAAAAGTATTTTTTTGTTTTTAATCAAAATATTTTTGAGTCCTAAAAATAGAGGTTTTTTAATGCATTACTTTTTAAAAAGTAATTTTAAACAAATCACCCCTGAGCAGCTGCTTGCCAAATAAGTCTGACAGGAGCTTGTCAGTTAATATGCCATAGTTGCATAGAGAATATTTGTGAGAAAAGCAAGCCCTCAGCAGAAAGCTCTATCATTAGAAGTGATTCGATCTTCTACAAAGATGATCGAAAATAAATTATACTCTTTTTATCTCAGAGAGTATAAAAAGGAATGACATGAAATGTATGCATGTTAATTTCACAATGGGGAACATCGTCATTGCTCATACATTTTTCACTGAGTCATGTTATAATAATATTCCATGAGACATTTGTTACATTTCCTGGTAACCATTTCAAGTTATGTATTTTTTTTTCATTATTCTTTCTAATATTGAGCGCCATTGGATTTTTGCTTAAGTGTGTTAGGTCATTGATATATATATATCAGAAACAGCTGAGGTTCTAGAATGAATCCTTCAGTTACATTCTAAGTTGAAAAGGCATTTGTAATTACATGTGACTCTCACGAAATTTGTTACTGGGAATCTGTTTTCAAGTAGCTTCTAAACCACATCATTGTGATATCTCTAAACATACATTTCTCTGCTGTTTCTAGTGAAATATATCAGTTGAAAGTGTGAAAAACTTTTTGCAAATCTAAAATATTGCTGCAAGTCTTTTTTCTCTGGTTTACTGAACAATGAACTCTGCAAAATGTGGCAGCAATATAGCGGATTTTTTTCCTTCTCCAACCTATATCTTTTATACCTAACCGTATTTTTTAAATACGTGAAATACGTGCAATAGTTTTTATATTATTTTTTCTATACGCATAAACCACTTTTGGTCGATAGTTTTCGATACTGGATTTCACTCCCACTTTTATATATTGCTTGTAATATTGCCTTTTCAAACTGAAACGTTGTTATTTTTAAAATACCAATAGAAAAATTATCTAAAAAAAAGAGTCCATCACTATAGTGTCACCTAGCAATCAGATAATATCCTATGTTGAAATATTAATAAACGAAAGAAAAACAAATGAAGAAAAAGATTATAAAAATAAGAGGAAAAAAAGAAAGAGATTGTAAAATATTAATAATAAGTGGCTCAAAGAACCCATAAAAGGGTTAATGTATAGACCTAATTCCCGTAAATTGCCATAACCTTTTGATTTATTGCACTAGGTTTTATATTTATATGGTATAATATTTTATATTTTAGTTTATATTATATTTAACAGTAGTTTGCCGAAACTAGCCGGTTTTGTTTTTAAATGTAATTCTTAATTATATTAACTTTATCAGTTATAACCATAAAGGTAAGATCTAAGATATGCTAATATACAACCATTATATTTGTAATTGTCGTATTTTCCATGGTATTCTTTTTATATAGTATTTGTGCAATCATCTTGTAGAATTGCATTTGAAAAGTCTAATTGCTTTTAGACATTTTTATTTTAACTTTTGTTTCATGAATTAAAATGATATATTTGTCCTCTAATGTTTAACAATACAATTAGCAAGTTTATCACTTTTTTATAGTATTAGTTGTCGGTATGTTTTTTTTTTCTGTCAATATTCAAAACGAATTACTGTTTTCACTTTGTCTGATGTATCTCTGTCCATCTGTAGACAATCAGTTCTCTTGCTTTAAGAGATAGATCCTTTATTGTTTTGTTAGATACTAGCAAAATATTAGAATGCTTATTTTTGGGATCTTCTAATGATACTAATTACAGCATTAGAGGACGTCAAAGTTTAAAGACAGAAAACTTCTAAAATATTCTAAAAAATATTTTCGTGGCAGAAATGTAAAATATTTTGATAGAGTGTGTTGGTTAACGGTTTATAATATGAATTCCTTTATTCCTCTCTTTTACTCTGTGGGTGGAAAAAAAGCAATTTTTTACCTTTAAGGGAAAAATTTTAAAATTATTTAGGGTTGATTCTTATGTAACGAAATATTGCTACTCATATTTTACTAATATTTCCTTAGTTTGAATTTTCACCTTTTCGTATCCTAATTTAAAAATAGAAGTCTTTTGAAAAGGAGCATTCCATATCCCAACAGAGGTAACTGGGCTTTCTAGATAGGTTCTATTTTCAGCATATTTTAATTATATTTTCCAGTTTTAATGCACCTTGCTTTATTTACTATTTATATTGTATTTCCAGTTAGTCAAGCTTTTTTTAATGAAAATAATTATTATTGTCTAGCTCCTATTTATGTTTTCCATTACCTAAAGGATTTTGCTTTCTTATATTTCCTGATATTGTTCATTGTTTCACTATATTTATTTTAAAACAAATTATAAAATTTATCATTATTGCAAGTAAATTTTCCTTTGTTGATTTATTTGAAAGACAAAAAGTCATTCCGAAACATCGATGTGTAACTTAGAGGAATGATTACAGTAAACTGGGTATACGAACCCACCACAAAGTTCAGTAGATGATACCTTTCTAATACAAGAGGATAACGCCATTCTGCACAGTTTGACGCCTTGTCGATTGCTATCTCGAGAGTAGCACCCTTAACCTTGTGGAGTGGCTAGTCTGATCTCCTGAACTATATCCAATTAAATATGGATGGGATGGTCTTGGGAGATTGGTTACTCCCTTGAATCCCTTGAATACTGCCCACACATAGCTCCCAGAGCTTCGGCGTGCTTTGGATGAGCAAGAGAGATTAATACTCATAGGACTTCTTGGCAATCTTATCAGCAGCATGAGATATCACTGCAAAGGCTGCATAGCGATACGAAGTGATCACCTTCTAAATTAAAACACTTCAGTTATCTCAACTGGCCTTCACCTTTCAAACATGAGTCTGTATTCACATAGAATTTGGTAATTAAAAGCGTTATCCCATTTCCAACTGTTATTCTTACTTACAGTGTTTATTTACACCTATAATCCGATTCAATGCAACATATCCACAGATATTTCGAGAAAATCCAGATTTCTAGGTGTTACTTAATTTACGAAAATAAAGACACAGGATCCAGCTATTAGAAACGCTTATAGCATCTCACTTAGAAGGAGTAAGAATAATTTGATGGTATTTCTGCTATCATTATTATTATGTAAACTAAATTTTGACGAATTCCAATTACCTGGCATATCAATATTTTCTATAATCATTAGTGATAAACGTTTCATCTATATGGTTTCTGCATTGTCAACTTTATTTGTTTCTCCAAAATGTGATATACTTCTATATCTTTGGAGGACACATGTAATGACAGGAGATTTTGCTTCGCGGTATCATTAATCAGCAGTAACATTCTGCTCCAGTTTAATGTTTATTGGAAAAGACATGTTTGGCTTAAATGATCTAAAATTACTTTTCTGTGGTTAAGGCGAAGAGCGAAATTTATTTGCTAAGTTCCTAATACCCAATCTCGTTAATTATTGTCTCATTAATAAATGAATATATAGTTAATCTAACAAACTACATATTTATTTATTACAATTATACCCTGTCTCCGACTGAAACACTTCTTAAAAAAAACTTGTAAGATGAAATCGTGTTAGTCGGACACGAATGTCTCTTAAGAAGTACTGAAAATAAAAGGAGTGCAGTCCATCTAACCTTCATTGACACATTTTTTTTTATTTTAGTCCTTTATTTTCACTATACTTCGGTTAATCATTTGTATTTTTTATTACTTTATGCACATTTCGTATATGTAAATCATTTTTACAGAAAAGTCGACGAAAAAAGTAGAAACAAAAAGAAAGACTCAAGTCAACAAATACGTGTGAGAGAGAAAAAAAACATTTCCGGCGGTGCGAGATTCGAACTCACGGCTCTTTAAATACATGCCACAGTGCTCTAACAATTAAACCAAACGTCAAACAGTAACTTGCTTCCGCAATGTTACCTCATTATGTTTCGCGCTGCTTTTCCATACACGTATTTATTGAATTATATATATCTACAGGTAATCTGTGTATTTACTATGGATTGATTTTTTCAAGTCAGTTATATTCATATTTAATACGTGGTAAGCATAGCTGATTTTCGAGAAATGAAAAAATGGAATGAAGAAATGAGAAATTAATTATTGTAAAAATTGTTACCGAGTAATAAAGATTACTAATTCGATTGTGTATAAGTGTTTCTATTTTACACGGCCCAACTTATTGAAACGGAATCTACACGTGCAACAATGAAAACGAGACTGTGGTACTACGTGACACTGGAGATGAAATTGAATTACGTTAGTAACGAGTTCGAACACGATGAGTTAAAAAAAGGAGGGAATAGATTAAAAAGTAGGCAAAATTGGTGTGAAAGAGGAAAAGGTTTTTTCTTGTGTCTTTGTGCATTAGTGTAAAGAAGAAAGAATTTAATTTGTTTGGTGCAAGGAGATGTGTTCCCGATATTTAAGTGGGAAAAGAAGTCTTATTTTGAAGTAAATCAGCAATTTATCTGTATCTCAGATGTTTTTACTTTAACTAGTGCTATTTAAACAAGGAAATGCGGTTAGTAATATTACTGTTTATACATTGATTTGTGAATCAGTTTCTAAATGTGTTTGGGTTAAGAGTTAGTCTAATAATTATTATCATAAGGATCATTTAATACTGATAACGTTAGTATTTAGTTAACTTTTCACATTTAATACTGATAACTGATAATATTAGTATTTACTGAGACTACAGAAATTTGTTTACGATTTTATGATTGAAATTTGTTTATTATTACCTTAGCTATTAAATCAGTTTATTTATTACGAAATCACGCTCTGTTGCCAAATATTCAAATACAACTAAAACCTGTAACATTTTAATCTTTACCAATCTAGGTGAATATTTATATAAGTTAGTTTTCATTGTTCAGTGGCAATTAAAATATTATTTATTGTTTACAAATATATTACATGTGATAGATGTTTAAACACAGTAATTTATGTAGACAAACGTGAAAAATCTTTTTGGAAGTGCTGAAACAACGAACAAGGATAAGTCAGACAGGTGAGACATGGAGGGCATCCAAGGTGTCTTATAGTAATTAGAATATTATAAATGGTAGTAGAGAAGTTGTGGTGAAATCGTGTTAAATCGAACTACCATTTGTGTTAGACGAAAATCAGCACTACTTTAAAAACCGTGTTAAACTGAAATTGTCTTGGTAGAATTAGTGTTAATTGGGAGCTTGGTGTGCACTCATTTTTTTTTTATTCTAGAGGTGGTATCAACTGCTTTGAAAACTTGTTAAAAAGACAGTTTATTTCTGCTTTTGAAGATCTGCAAATAACACATTATGAGCTAACCCTACAAGTGTTTCCATGGAATTACTGACATACAGCATGGCCACACAGCCATTGCTTACGACTTACTGTGACATTTAATAGCCCAACAGAGGGGGAGAAGTATAACTCTCGCAGGATATCACTCATTCCTATTCTTCTGTATAACGATTCCGCAGGTCGTAAATTAACATTTAATTCTTTCAGTGATATTGAATTAGGTAATATAAGGTAATACACTGAAGTGCCATTGAATTAGGGATATCAACCTAGTAACGTGTTGGACCCCTTCTGGTCCTGATAACGACCGCCACATGACGAGACAAGGACTCCACAAGTTTGCTTAAATGTTCCACAGGTATGGCGAACCATGCATCCTCCAAAGCTGTCCACAATTATCTCAATATCAAATCTCTCAATGTCGTGATGATGGGACATGGGTCCAAACACTCTGCTCAACGGTATCCTAAAGATTTTCGATGGGATTTAAATCTGGGTTTCTAGGTGGCCAATTCATTATTTCAAAATCAGAAGAATGCTCCTGCAACCAAGCAGTAGCCGACCTAGACCTGTGAGATGAACAGTTGTCTTACTTGTAGACGCCATCTCCACTGGGATGAATGATGGCCATAAATGGGTGTAAATGCTCAGCCATGAGTTCTACATACCGGGATGCATTGAGAATCGTCGGTACACGTACCAAAAGTCCCACAGACTCCAACTGAAGACACCCCAGGTCATCACTGAGCCACCACCAGCTCCATGGCTTCATGGGTTGTCGCATACGCTCAGTCTCCCATCGGCGTGATGAAGTTTAAATCGGAATTCATTACTCGAGGCTATCCGTTGCAAATTTTCGATGGTCCAGTTTCGATGTTCTTTAGCCCAGGCAAGGCATTGAGCCTGGTGTCATGCCGTTAGAAGTGGGACTCTGGTAAGTCGGCGGCCGAAGCCGAGATAATGAAGTGAGCGTTGCACGGTCCATGCACTGACTTCCTGGCTGGAACCCGCGTTCAGATGGGAGGTGATTTCAAATAATGTTGGGCCCTATTGGTACTTACGATCTAGGTCAGACAGTGAAACCCACGATTATTCAAGGCTGGATGTCCTTTGCAGTTTGTCGGGGTGCTTTTTTGCCGGGATTTTCATATTCCCGGAAAACTCTTGAAACTGTCGTACGAGAAAATCCAAGTTTGTTAACAATTTCGGAGATCGAGTGTGCCATCCATAGGGCACCTACGATCTCTCTGTCAAATTAATATAAATCCTGCACCTTTCCCATTACGCTTCTCACGACGAATGCTTGGGGAAGCCAAAGCTGACAGCTATATATGACCATAGTTTCAGCCACGCATGCGCGCAAATGCGGGACTTGCTATACTGAATTTAGATAACGTCTGCTATCCCTAATTCAATGGCACTTCAGTGTATAAGAATTGCTCTCTGCTCACCTCTTTTTTATAGTTTACATAAATCGTTGTTCAAAACATTTCATATGAATGAAAAATAGTTTTAATGATTTTTAATTAAATGTATTTTTACAAATATATTTCATTTGTAGTGGTATTAGTTTTCTGCTAATATATCCAAAATATTGTGCATGCGCTCTAAGATTTAAACTAAGAATATTTCAACGTTTCTTAAACTTTTAACATTGATAACAAATAATAAATATTCATAATTTGGAAATAATACCGATTTATAGAAAGCCATGTACATGGTTTAATAAAACATTATCTAAAATACATCACAATTAGGTACATTCAGTAATAAAGTATCACAGGAAAATGCCCTGCAGACAAGAGACACTTGATTGCCCTGAATCTGATTCGAACCCACGTCTCTGTTAAGCTTATCATAACCGCTAGACAACAAGAGACGAATAGTTTTTTTTTTTCAACAATGTGACATATAAGCATTCCTGACATAGATGGCGCCAGTGGTTAATCAACAAAAATGAGGAATCCTGATAAGTCACATTGTTGAAGAAAACGGTTAGTCTCTGGCGGTCTAGCGTTTATGACAGATGGCATGCTTCTGGGAAACATAGGTTCGAATCACACTAAGGGTAGCCAATCTCTTTTCGGTCAATTATTTTAAACATCACAATTATTTTCTGTAAAATCTAATTGAATGGAGTCCATTGTACGTGTTTGTAAACGGTTTAAATTTATCAACGTCGGGCTTCCTAATTATGTTAACTATCGTTTTTAACGAATAATTAGCTGAACGAAATTGAGTTTCATCGAGAATGGTATCTGAACTCTCTCCCTCTTGATAACATACCAGGTGCTCTGACAACTCAGCTATCGCAAGCTAGCTCAGTTACAGATAACGGACACTATATATATGTTGCCAATCGAGAGTCACTCGTGGTGACATTAAGTGACGTGGAAGGGATAGAATAACTGCCCACAGAAATTGCGAAATAATAATTTTTATAGCCAAACACGATAAATTGCGAAATAATAATTTTTATAGCCAAACACGATAAATTGCGATAGCAGAGGTCAGATCATATTACCAGAAAAACACGGGGAATGACCTATAATAATGGACATTTCCAGTCTTCCCTTGTATTAAACCCTTTTTATTTCTTCCTGCATTCTGATCATGATTTCGATGTTCTAATATGAAATGCACGTATGATTGTTATCTTCTGGAATACAGTTTTCTTAATTAATTTTTGATCTATTTTAGACGTCTGGATTTATTGCTGTTAAAGTATTTTTTAAGATATAGAGGAATTTCTACAGCATTCTCATTTGTAACTGATATTGATCTTTAAAACCTTCATTCGTCCCACACAAACGTTGATTGCAGCAGCACTATTTTTTTAGGTTTTATCTTATTTGTATTCTCTCCACTTGCAGACTGTGTATTCCTTTCGGGTTATTCTATGCAAAATATTGAATATTCAGTGACTGAGCTATTTTTGTCATTGCATGTTTAGACTTTCTATATTCTTCTTTGTTGCATGCAACTCCAGGTATTCTTACGTACTTTCTCTTCCTTTATCTCTAAGTGATTTATTTATATTTCGATTTTCTCTATTTCGATTGCCCTATCTGTGTATAAATTCTGTACCGTTGTTCATCTATTGGATAAACCAAACCTTTTTTTTTTGCAATTGTGTATTATTATTTTTTAATTCTCTCTTTTACGTTCAAAATCTTATACCCTTCATTTTAGTCTAAAAATCACCATTGTTTCCATATTGTGAATAACACGTGTACTCGTTTCCTTTATTATCTCTACGTTCCGCGAACACCGAATAATGTTTTTCGAGGATAAGCTCACTATTGTGCCTACCTGACACACGTGGAGACTTCGATAGGTTGTTAATCTTAGTTTCTTTCAAGAGATACAGTATGTTTAATTATCTTACTGAATCCACAACTGAGACAAATCCTTTTTTTATCTTTACTGTCGTTTTTGTAAAATCTCCTTTCCGTTGAACCGCTTTCTTGCGTTGATGTTTTATATCTGAGAGGCAGTTTTCTCCACAAAAAGTGTGATATGGCCAAGTCGCATCAGGGACGTACCAAGATGTGGGGGCCCTTTCGGAAATCCTGTCGTCTTATATTCAATATCAAACCTGTCTACCTGCTTCGAAATCTAAACAGTTATGTCTGAATAATTTTATTTTAACCCCATATTTTAAGTCCGACACTTAAAAAAAACACATTGCATATAGAATATCATTTTAACCTCTCCTGTTCGGTTAAATATTTAATGAACTGGGAAACATTACTGAAATCTTATTTTCAGCCCCCTTCCCCTTCGTCCCCGAAGCTAAATTCTCGGACCCCTAAAATAATAATCTCGCCCCCCCTCCGAATCTAAATTCTGGATACGTGCCTGAGTCGCATACCCCTCAATGACTCATAGCTGCATAGGGAAAAGGAATTACAGAACAGCTGTTAGAAACATATGTAAAAGCTTCTCCGTGAAGACCAACACTTGCACAGATTATGTATTTCTTGCATACGAACACACTATCATTACATATGAAAAACGGAGACCTTTACAAACCCATCCATGTCCCTTGTCTCAGCTAGGGTACTTAAATCGAGTACTGGAAGAGAAACTCTCAACTCATAGTGGAATTTCATACTTGGAGAAAACGAGTGTGGGGCTCAAAGCTTGGAGGAAAGAGAGTGCGAAGATCAAACCTTGGAGGAAACAAAGTTTGGGTTCGAACCACAGATGAAACAAAGTAAGGGACTCGAACCTTGGAGGAAATAAAGTGTGGGTTCGAACCTTGGATGAAATAAAGTAGTGTGGGTTCGAACATTGGAGGAAATAAAGTGTGAGGCTCGAATCCTGGAGGAAACATGTGAGGTCTCGAACCAGGTTAGATCCTGTGTCTAAGTAACTCCCAACCCTCAGTAAACCAGATCGATCAAAATATAACCTATCTCTGCCTGCAATACAGGTTAGGTAAGCCGACGTCAGTCCTTGGTTTTAACTTCTAAACATTTGACGTATTTTGTATCCATTTGTATTTATTGTTTCCTCTAATCTAGTTATAATTTTTAGTCAGCTCAGTAGTTTAATTTGTACATTACATTGTCAATCGAATAGCAGCTTAGGAACGCATCAACTTCATCCAACAAATGATTTTCATTATTTTGGAGACCAAAAATTTAAAATTGGGAATGAAAGGTAATAATTTTTAAGTAAATAATTTCATTTCGTGCAGTAAAACTAGAAAATAATTCACAACACATTATGCCCATTTTGTTGCCAGACAACTTTATGCAATGAATGTTTTCAATGGAACCTATTTCCGAGAAAACAAGAGTAATGTGATAAAGTGAATCAAATTTTTTACTAATCTTAACAGAGTATACAGTTTATTAAACTTCGAAAAGTTCCTATAACCGTTAATAGCATTCTTCGATTTGATAGCGTTTTGTAAAGCAAAGAAAGCAGATAGATGCCAAAACAATAGAGAATTGTACCAGATAATAACTGTCTTGTTTGGTAATATTAATGTGTATAACAGACTAGCATAAGGGTATTGGTAAGGTTTCTGAAGGTGAAAAATATGCCATAGCAAGGTGGGTTGAGCATTTCACAGATATTCTAACAATGTGGTTAGTTCTACTCTATTCGTTGCCTGTATATGATAGATGGAATACTGGCATTGATGTTGACTCTATTTAGCAATCCGAATTTAATATGGCTTTCTCAAAATTAAAATTGCAGAAAACCCCAAGAAAAATTAAATTTCTCTAGAAATGCTTAGAGCTAGGAATGTTTCTGTTGTCACATGGATTATTCAAATTTTGATATTTTCTATAATAAAGGGATGTTGTTACCAAGGATTCTACTAGATGAATTATTATTCATCGACAATTCGAGATGAAGAGTGTGGATTAAAAGGTGGTAGGAGATACATGGATCAAATATTTTACTTAAAGAACCTCTTGAGAAATGATTTCAATGTTTCGAATAATTAATAGCTTCGTAAATAATTCGTTAATAGCTTCGTAATATAGAAAAGGACTTTTGACTCTGTTGATTATCGTAATTTGTGGTTAATTGTGAGATTGTATGACATACATGATATGTTAGCATGATGATAGTTATTTATAATAACAATGAGTCTTGTGTGAAAGTTTGTAAAATGTGTAGCAATTGGTTGATCGTTGCTGATCAGCAAGACAGCATTTTGAAGTGCAGAGAGTGCCTACCTTCGTGCACAATTCTGCCAGAGAAAATGAGTTCAACTGAAAGAGAACAATCAGCATGAGAAAGTCATTCATAATCGGCCTTCGATGAAACTGAGGAAGAAAAAAATTTATATTTAATTGATTTAAACAGGATAATAGCGTCCGTTTTAAGAACGTGATAATGGTTCGCTTCGGACAGTATTCCAAAAGTTTACACAACTAATCAGCCCCTACGTTTTCTTTTAAGAGTCATGTATCATGAATATTAAAAATACAAATTAAGTATTTCTCTTCTTAGGAGACGTAAATAACTCGCAAATATATAAAATTTTCATGAAATTATCTGAGAATCTAAGACGAGTATGAGAAAAATGTCAATTGAAAATACTGAAAACCTTCACTGGGATATAGCCCACCGAATATAGAGTTTATTTATTGAGTTATAGAAAATGCTTCCAACGGTCATTTGTTGTGGAGACTTATTCTAGATAATCTTGATTCTACTTCGTTATTTGTTGGCCCATTTCACAGATAGTTCAAGCTTTACAATTTTTACTAGTAAATAAAATGTTCTTTTTTGCTGCAAACTGTATATAACAAAAAGTTCCCATTTCATTGAATCCCTTTTCGGAATATAGTTTTACTTCTTTTCTTCATTGAAGCTTACCTTCATTTCTTTATTCGTGTTTTTTTACTAATATTGCTTGTTTGATTCTTTTATGCTAGGAGTTCTCAACATGGAGTACGCGGTAAACGTTTTTAGAGTATGCCTTGAGAGCTCAAAAGTCGCTAGATCTAGTAACAAAGCAAAAATAACCATTGTTATATTATAACTACAGATTTATCTATCTATACAAGGGGTAAGCCACGTACACATTTCCAGGGAGTACGTGAAGCATAAAAGGTTGAGAACCACTGTTTTATGTAAAAATTAATTTTCTCATTGTTTCGTTTAATTCTCAATATATTATGATTTGAACACTTTTTATATAATTTTATGACTATTGAAGTTGATTGCATTACATGGTGCTCTTTTCAGTGGGCAGTATAACATCACATACCTTTATGCCACCACCGATCGTGACTGGATCTAGTGTGTCTGTTCTATAACAATTGTGAACGGAGTACCCAATGGCTTCACAGGAATGCGTTCGAATTGTACAGAGCTGATTCTGATTTTCCTTGCTATCCGTTGAAGATATATGCATATAAATAATGAGGTATGACTCAAAGATTTGTCTTGATCCAAACATATAATGTGTTGATGTCCGTACCATACAAGGCAGGCAATTCGTCCTGATATATTGGCTCCAGGATATTTGTCTGATAGTAGAGGGAGTCCGCTTTGGTCTTCTTTTCCACCCTGCGGATTGACAAATTCCGGTTCTAGGTGTACAGTCGCTCAAAAAAATATCCGAATACTATGGTTGATTACAGAATTCAGAAAAATATCTGGCAACAATTTTTTTTGAAATTAGTGATCTGGTAACCTTCGTGTACTGTACACGAAGGTTGCCAGATCGCCAATTTCTAAAAAAATCGTTGCCAGATATTTTTTCTGAATTCTGTAATCAACCATATTGTTCGGATATGTTTTGAGCGACTGTACCCAGCAATGATCATAGAGCCTTAGGAAAAATTTTCTGCACATTCTCTGTACCACTTCTGATAGGCTGTTTGATTCATTGGTTCGTAATATATTGACCGAAAATTGTTGCAATTGTCTACATAGACGTATCCCTCGCACGATGTGGCTACATTTTACGACTTGTCCTCTTGCCTGAAGCAACCGGTACGCCATTCTGTAAAGTGGCGAGGCACCAACGTTTAGACATACTACTTATATATGTGCTATAAGTGAAGATTGTCTCACATGATATAGTGGACTTTCGACTGGTACATTTTCGTGGTTTCGGTAATGACCCTCTGTGTTGCAGAGTTTTGTCCACTGATCATTGTGCAGACCTTCTTGTTAACATATGGTGACCGGCTGGGTGCTCTACGCTTCTTTGGCGTGCCTGCAACTACTTCCTGAGGTCCATTTCCTATGCGCTCTGCAACACATAGATACCCTTTTGAGAAATGCTAAATCCTGTGGTTTCCACATCTTCATAATTTGTGACTCGGAATATTGGGCGTTGGAAAGGGCAATTATGTACATCTCCCAAAACATATCGATTCTATTTGGACTAATGCAAAATTTGTGTCTATAACGATTGAGTATTTTACACCATCGCCACAATTTATTTGTGATGGGTTGCATGTTAGCTAGGTACATTTGCATATGAAATCAGTGTCATGTAATCAACCTCAGTATCTATCTTAACATCCATGCGTGCTAAAAATGTTACATTTTGATCGTACGTGATTAAAGTAGAATGAAATACCGTTGTTTTCGTTTTATCCTTGAAACTGTTTTGTCTTCATGAATCCTTTTAGCTCATAAAAGATTTAATTTCCGTTGATAATTTAATCCTTCAATTTACTATTTTCGTTATGTTTTCGTGAACACAAATACGCAAAATTTTAGGAACATCATAGCCTTTTAAAAAGAAAAACCGATATCGTAAATGGATGCAAAATATACTTATGTCAAACCTAAAATACAAGAATATGGTAGATATGCTAGCCAGTTTCACTGCAAGTGCGTTTCATACCACAGTATTACTCCCACTTCATTAAATAGCCATGATTCCCTATTAACTGTGGAAGAAGCATCAGCTAAATATAATAATAATAATAAATAATTTGCCTTTTTGAATTATTAGTACATATATTTTAAATTTGCAAAGCTCTTTCCTGATGATAATGTCAGTGGTTTTCTTTAACGTCATTCAATTTCGCGAGGTTCTTGTCAATAGAATCACAACAAAAACCCGCCGTTCTGATATGACAACATAGAATCACAGCATCCTATTGGTCAGATGGTCAGTCATTTAAAATTTTCAAAAAACCAAAACGTGTTTTGAATACAAGAAAAAAAAAAATGGATCCCTTAAATATACAAAGATCAAGAACATATAATTTTATTTATCTTATGATTTTAATTCGAGCTTTAAGTTTATTTATGGGCAATACATTCGTATAATAATTTGCCCTTCTATTTTATTTTGGAAGAACACATGAAAATACAAAAGTCGACACCGTCCATATTAAGTCAGAAATTGAGAAAAAATAAAGGGTAAGTGGCTTCAAGTGACTAGATCGAGCTACAAAAAATTGAAGGGGAGGGGGGTCTGTTGCAGGATAAGATTTTATCATTCGTTCTGTGGTTTAAGAAAATTTTTTTGAAAAATGTGTGCAATATATGTATGTTAAGCATTGTTTCACCTTCATTTAGGTTATTAGCATTTTCAAGGGATGTGGGTGTACTCTTTGCCCCATTCTAAATTATTCCCTATTCTACATTAGTGTAAGGTTAGCTTCGCTACCCTACACTTAAAATAATTCTGAGTTTTAAGAAAAATTATTGCTACTTACTTTTATGAGATTAATTTTAATACATTGCGATATGCAAAAAATATTCATTGTCAATGAGTAGTAAATCTACAGATTTGAACCGCCAGTCTTATTCGCCTATTCTTACGTTAAATATGGCAAAGAAATTTAAGATTTTAGAAACTGATCACTTTAGGAAAATACTTATATATTAGACTCTATAGAGTTATGTTTACAGGAACTATGTGTACGAAAGTGTTGATTTTTTTTTTCCAATATACATATATCAAACGTGAGGCCTATTCATAACTCAATAACTTCTTAAACATAGTTTTTATCAGGCGTGTCCAACCTTTTGACTTTCCTGGGCCACATTGAGTGAAGATTTGACATTGAGTGAAGATGAATTGTTTTGGGCCGCATATAAAATATAAAATATAGTTAATGTATATAAATAATAAAACTTCATTTATGTTCTTGTTTTTTATTATAAAATTAAAAAAGGCAACATAAAACTAGTGTGATATCAAAAACTCGCTGAAAATCACATAATCATGTTGAAAGCTTATGTCGTAAACACGTAAACTTTACGATTTTGTGGGCCGCATTACTAGCTGTCCAGGGTCGCATTCGGCCCGCGGGCCGCGGGTTGGACACGCCTGGTTTATATGGAAAATATGGCAGAAGATAAATCAAATATCCTAATCAAATTTATATTACAATATTAAATGTATTCGAGTACTTCTATGCTATTTGAATGGGAAACCATATTGAGTTCCATGACTTTCAAAATAAACTTCGGGGGAAAATGTCACTGAAGATAAATCTTACAAATCTTTTGAAATCTGGATTTCCTACAACGAAAATGGAAATTCGAGCTCTAAATTTATTTATGGCCAAGAATTTGATTTCATCAATAATCTGCACATAGATGTATAACGGTCTATACCTACCACATCACGCCGGAATCTAAAAGAAAATAAAGGGAAGAGAGGTTCAAGCGACTGGATCGAGGTCCAAAAAATTATAGAGAGGGGCGAAGTAACAGATCGTTATTGAAATACAAGACTTATACATATTAATTTTTTTTTTAATTTTTTATCCATTTGAATGAAAAGCCACATTCAAAGTTCCATGACTTTCATAACAAGCGATTAGCGTTAAAGCAACATTTAATAACACGTTTCTACCACAATCGTCCTACACACTTTTCTTCAGAATTAACGAAGACTGAAGACATCATTACACAAACTTCTTTAGATATGTTTATTTCTTAAACAATTTTTCTCAGTAGTTAATATTTTGATTTAATATATTTTTGTGGTAAATTCTTATGACGACTAATGCTACTAGTAAAATTTCAGCCTATTATTTAAATATTAAAGCAATTTTTGATAAATTAAAATAGGATTTGAGAAAAATTTTGTTAACTGAAATTGATATATTTGTGCAAGAAAATTATTTTCAAAGTTAGGGAAATTTAAACGTCGCTTTCCTTTTAAATAACAGGAAAACATCTAAACTTTTAGTAATAGAAATTGAATATAATTTTTTAAAAATGCTCGATATTAAAAGTTATGGAAGCCGAAACATTTAACAACATTTTGCTTGCTCTGAAAATATTTAAAATTAGTATTGGAATATCTATTAACTACATTGATTAAGAAAATGTTTTCACATTTTAGTGAAGTGTGATATAACGGTTATTGTTTCAGCTTTAAATAGCTGGAATTTCTTCTGTTCAATATCCCCATTTGGAAGGCTATTTAAATATCTAAGGAATATTATTAACAATCAAGATTATAACAGATTGGATTGAGATATTTTCCTTTAATCTAATTTATTGTCGAAAAATATTATTTAAAAGTTAAAGTTACTGAACTCTGAATCTGATTACTTATCGATGTAAGATGTGCGTGGTCTTAACAATGTGGCCATTAATATTATATATAAAGCTGAAAGTTTATTTAAAAGTTTTGAAAAATTTTGCTCGATTACAGCTAATTTGTTTTCTTTATGAATATGAGTTTTAATTGTGTTGCAAAATTTAAAAGAAATCATGGTTTGTTTAAGATCTCGGTGTATTATTCTTAACCATGAAATTCGCTTTTGAATTAGAAACTGCCTCCTTTATTTTCCTATCAATGTTCTATGTCAATGTCATTAATTTCTTTGTTAAATATTTTAAATGTCACATTTCAATGTCAATGTTAAACAATATTAATGTCACATCAAATGGAAGATCAGACTGTTCGGAGTCCTGAAACAGTCATTTGGAAATGGAAATGTGGTCTGCGTGATCAGATGGTGTAGACCACATGGGAAAGTCGATGTCGAAATTTTTTAAACTTTGGTTTTGTTGGAAGGTACTTGTAGCTGGGTCTCCCTCTGCGCCATTCTTTCGCTTTTTGTAATGTTTCCTCTTCTTGGCCATTAGGGCCATTGGTTTTTCTTCGTGGATGTGTGATATGCCGAACGTCCCCAAGCTGTAGTGGTATTTTACCGCTACAGAAGGGGACAAGGCAGAAATCAATGAAGTATTCGAGGACTTGTCCTCGGATATGGAAGTTGACAATTTACCACATTCTCTCCTAGGTCCTGTGCTTAGTGAGAGGTGATTGTTTGCATCGTACCATTGCTCTTTTGTTTCAATTGTTAAAACAAGAATGCTAATCATGCTATTGTAAAAAAATATGTATGTAATTATACCATATCCTGCAGATAAGCTTTACGTTTTGCAGGTTCCTGTAATGATAACATTTACTTGTACTATGATCAAAGAATAATAAACAAATTTAAAAAAGCAATAGAGTAAGAGAAAAATTAGATTTCAGTTTAATTCCATGAATACTTTAATGTATTTCAGTCACTTAATATGTACTATTACGTTGTATCTAATCATATGAATGCATCTAAAGTGATTACGCTAATAATTAGAGAAAAGAGCAAAAAAACACCAATTTTTTTCAACGTTATTACTGTTATTGTTAGGTATAATGTTATATATATATTATTATATGCTGAATTAGGTTATGCATATATAATTTACATTAGATATGATATTATTTATTTGTTATATCACCAATTCTAGTAATGTTGGAAGTATTAAAACAATGCAATTTAATTAATGTTTAAGGATGTAAACATATAGGAATACCATTAGTAGCAATTACTTTCTGAAATTATAATGATTATTGTTGTTTTATTAATGTTTTGCCAAAACACACATTACACAGATATGCTATATTTTTAAAAGTAATTCTTTAACGTTTATTTGTACAAGAACCATAAACAAAATGTTGTTACAAAACATGTGGCAAAGCAATAAGAGTTATAAAGCAATTCCTGTAATTACCTTTTAGATAATAAAAGGAAGCGGTTATGTTGCTTGGCAACAATTCTGAAATTTAAAACTACACGTACATTTTTTTCTCCGTCACTAGAAAGGCAACTCCTCGTATTTTTCCTTTGGAGAATCTTGAAGAAATTGTTGCGTATGTAATAAGAGTTTCTTTCTCTCATCCTTGGTAGAAAATTCTGCAGTCGACACACCGGCTTAACGATAGAAGTGCAAAATAGAACAACGATTTAATCCAGAACTGTTTCCATCCCCTGAACAAGTAGTCTATGACTTCAACAGATGACTAGGAAAAAATAGGTGATGTTGTTGTGTCTTCCTCACTTATTAGTTGGCAGCTATTAGCTTTGAGAACCATCCTCTAGTTTCAAGACACACGATCGATATTATTTCACCATATAGAACAGTGAGCAATGTTAATGAATGACATGTACAGTGACCTTACAAATTCGTAGATGAGTAATGTTAAGCCACCGGTTATATACGTCAAAATTATTTAACAAATCCCTTACTCTGTTTTGCAATAATGACGTCTTAGTCTATGAGCGTGCATAGATTCCACAGTGTAATAACACGTTCCGAAAAATGAGGTGAAGTAGGTAAAAACTTTAATGATTATTCGCTCACATTCTCTCACACTGTACACAGGCATTCACAATTTGTTCCTTTTGTTTTCAATTGTTACCACCCGCATGGAAAACTTCCGATCCCGTCAAGAATATGGAAATAACATTTTGACGTTCGTATATTTATTTTTCTGTACAGTTGAAGGTTAGGGTGGCTCCCAGTTGCACTTGGCCACAGGCGTAGGAGGCCAGCACGGATCTGTAGCACCACATGGCAGTCCTGATAGAGACTGGCTGGGCGCAGACGGCTTTTGATCTGTCGTTAGAGAAGGAGCAGAGTGCCGTTGCAGCATCAGCTGCGCTTTCCACTCTGAACCGTCTGCTCTCCAACTGTGAATGTCCCTCCTCAAAGGATGATTGCTACACCTGTTGCGATAAACGAAAAGTTAACGTAGTCAGTAAACAATCAATATTAGATTTCACAAGTAAAAATGGGGACACGCTGTTGATGCATCTGACATACATTTCAACAAGAAAATATCGCCATCTGTTACCAAGTATTTCGAAGAAAAAGCAATGCTAGCAAGGATAAGTAGGGACAGGATACATTTAGTAAAGAGACATATATTTCAATATTTTGCAATAAAATTATATTAGCATAAAATACATGTGAAAAAAAAATAATAAACAAATTTCATTAATGAAGGTTTTTGTCTAATAACATATAAAATAGTGACTGAGATTCGTTGCTGCAGTTATATCAAAATTCATTGGTGGACGCTCTGTAATTTTTTCGTATGTCTCGTATGGTGTTATTTTCGTTTTTCGTATGTCTCGTTACTTTTAGTTGTTCCAATCTGAAAACTGATATATACTTTACCTGCGAATCCTTGATCATTTTCTGTTTAAGTTTCCGAAAAAAAATGATACTGCATACATATTTCCTTATCACTGGTTTGGCATCTGTCATTTAAATAATTATATCAATCTACAGAGCAAATAATTCTGTAAGTATAAGAGAAAATTTTAAATCCCTAATGACATCACTAATTTCTCAAAGAATAATAACCGTTATTGTAGAAGCATAGCTTGAAATGTTAGGTTTTTTTTTATTACAGCTGAATATTTTTTTTATTATTTACAGCTGCTATTACTACTGGACGAATCAATATTTTCATAAATATAAATTATGTTTCAACATTAAATAGTTTATAAGTTCTCAAAACGAGTGGAATTTTCAGGCAGAAGATTTATAGTTCGTGAAGAAGATACGAGTTCCAAAAAATAGTGAAAAGTGGTAGATAATTCTAAATATTTCAGAAAGCGTTACATAAATAAAGCATATTTTCCTACATTGGGTAATAATTCATTGGTGCTCTCCTAGAAATATCACTTTTATTATATTGAAAAAAGAGTCCTATTACAAAAGTAGGTAAATATTATTAGTAATAATTTGAATTTTCGGTTATTTTCAAGAAATATGTTACATTTTCGCCAGAAAATTTCCCGCCCATTTTTCGTTTTTGCAACTCGCTATTCAAATAAGTGACTAAATTATATTTTGTTGAGAAATGGAAATAGTTAATTCCTCCCCTCCACTCTCCGAACACACACACATTAATATATATAGGAATGATTGTGATATTGAACAAGAAGGTAGTTTACTTTTGTACCTTTTTGCCCCGTAATTATAACTAACGATTCTAAGCAATCCAATGTAAAAACTTTCTAACCCAGTAATAACCTGCCTGTTCATATAGATTAATGTTGTTTTAATGTTTATGATCTACGATAACAAGACAAATATTTAGTAATTATATGCAGAAGATATAAGTTTTAAATGATAATTTTATTAAGCTGTTTTATTGTTTATTGCAGAAAACTTTCTATAACAACCAGGCACAGTCTCTCTTAGTCAAAAACTAAGATTCATTAAACTCATTTATTTAATATTTTCTAACGGGATACTCAAAGTAATAAACATTTAATATACAAATTTAGTTTATATATTATTTAAAAATTTATTTAGATATAAGATTATTTGTTATTTACCCTCCATAAAGAAAATATAAAAAGTGGTCTTAATTGTATGTTATCAGTGCTCATTAAATTAAAATGAAATGCTTCTTCTTGGAATATAAAATCTTTTATTCAATTTGTGGTAAAAATTAAATTAATCGAAGCTGTTTTAATTCAACAAAGTCATATTTTAGTGTTAAATATTTTCCTGCATCCTACATGAGAGTTATACATACCTGTGTCTAGGTGTAAAGAATCATAAACAGACAAAGCATAGAGCAAATATCACCTAGAAAATGGATCAAAATAATTTCTGGTCAATGCCAAAAGTAAAATGAAGAGTAATATGTTTAAATTTAGCTGCTAAATTTATCTATTTTAGTTTGTCTGCGGGATTCAGGTACTTGTTTTGAAATATACATGACCAATAACTCAGAAGAAATCCACTAAGATGTAGGATATCAGTTATAATATATACTGGATTATTGGATTATCGGTTATAATATCTACTGGATTTATTTACCAATATCTAATGAATTATTTTTTACACCAATAATCCAGTAGAGAGAGTAAGTTTCTGACACTTCAAAAGTCAGTAAGAGAAGGTAAATTTTCATTCAATTATCCATTAAATATTTCAGTTTCAAACTGTATGGTATATTAATAATAATTATTAAACTTTTAACAGTGGCATAACTACAAGAGGCGTAATGAGAGTTACATAATGTGCGAATGGTAGCAGAACTCAAAACGTTTTATGTGCAACTTAAAAGTTCACAATGCGAACCCTATATTTGACCCGACACATATCGAACCGATAATCAAGTTGCTTTCTCATTCTCTGCAGGACGTCGCCTTCCACTAGTTGCCGATTCACTAAGTTGCCAGACCAGACAACATTCGGCTCTTTTTATGTGGAGGTTACTGAAAGATTCGATAACAAGCTCCCAAGCTCCCGTTACCGACTACATTGTAGGAACACAAAACAACGGATAACAGCTGCTGTGCAACTGGTGGACGGCGAGATTCTACAAAGAAAGAGTGTGTAGGAACTTCGATATATGTTGAGTCACAATATGGGTTTTGAGATTTGATGTAATCTGCGCACTGCGTCATTCATGTTAATAATGTTTTGCAATGCCGTTAAATTTTTAAATTTTACTAATCGTTATGAACAACCCTTTTTAAAGCACCAGCCTGTAAATTAGGAAAATTGTAGCAGGAATTGAAATAACTGCATCCAGTGCCATGATAGCCATTTTTTCCAGTTTAAACTCTGCGCGCAAAATTAATTAAAATGGGAATTAGATCCGAATGCAATTCAATAGCAATGAATCTTAAATACCTTACCCTATATATATATATAACAAAGGGGTTCAAATATTAAAGAATAAAAAAGAGAACGAAAAAATATCCTACAGAGAAAATAATTGTAATAATTAAATATTTCGAGTTAGTTACAGTAGTAAAGTACTCTAACCTATAGATAGGTATTACATAAAAAATTGAGTTTTGAAGCAAGAAGAATCCGAATCCACATTCTCTTGATAAAATGCTAAGAGGTTTTAGGTTCTATTTCCGCCAAAACTGAATTTTGTATACTAACTCTTCATTTGTTCTACCCGAAAGGGACAATTATTAATCAATATGTGTTTACAAACACCAAACGCACCCCAAAGGGAAACTTAGGCATATTTGCCGAAATTTTGATGAAATACTTAAAAGAGAAAGTAATAAAAACGCAGAAGTTCAGTCAGTATGTTTATCACAGATATAAAGATGATGGTCTAGTCATATGGAAAATAATCAAACAAGAGTTGAAAACTTTCCTGGACAATGTAAACAGTTTATTAAAAAATAAATAACAAACGCCGAAAGAAAATGATAATATATCTTTCCTTTATATACTACTTATTTAGAATGGTACGAAAAGAAACACTTAAGTAAAGAGGAACACACATATATTAAAAACTTATTACCACAAAATTCAAATCACTGTATAAGTAAAAAGAGACAGATACTACTAAATATAATAACCAATGCGTGACTAGAAATAGAGCATATTTTCAACTAGAAAATTCCCAAATAAATAAAAAGAAGTATAAACATTAAACAGGAAACAATTTGGATGCATAGCGAAAACTTTATGGATAAACAACTTAGAAGAGTTGTATAAACAAAAACTCGGAAACTCAGTACACTGCAGCACAGGTGAAAATGAAAAACAAAGTACTCCACATCCATGACAAGTAATCATAAAGAAATAGTTCATCGTAAAACCTAGGAAAATAATAGACTTCACAGTTGATATAATTATTTAAATGACAGATGTCAAACCAGTGATAAGGAAATCCGTATGCAGTATAATTTTTTTCGGAAACTTAAACAGAAAATAATCAAGGATTCACAGGTAAAGTATATATCAGTTTTCAGATTGGAACAACTAAGAGTAACGAGACATACGAAAAACAAAAACATGACCATACCTTTAGCTGAAAAAAGTAATAAATATTTTATAAAAGTTTTAATGATACAGAAATAGTGTAGGTACTTATTAACTACCAACTGTAAATGCCAGGAACATTACATATGCTATGCACTGTAATTACATATGCTATGCAAGCATATGTAATGTTACATATATATGTAACATTACATATGCTATGCGGGTACATATAAGAAGAATGCATGTCGCAAAAGAATAATTTCACTTTAACCAGAATTAAAACTTCTTATAAGACTGTCAAATTCATAAATAAACAATTATACAACATAATATATTTAATGGAATATTTAAGACAGTCGTAATTCTCATATCGTAATGCGATATAACACCCTCTTTTATACTCACCATGCCTACATCCTAAACATATTTATTCGATTAAATCATCTTATTTGGTATCATTGTTGACAAATGAACAGCAACGAAATGAATATGTAAACTATACTTAAAAATATAAACACATTTATAAAAATCCGTAGTTATAGTCTTAATTTAATAATGCCTATAATGCCCCAATACTATGGACGCCTCATCACAATGCACTACAATTATATGACAACGCAATCATCAATGAACCGAGGGGGGTTTCAATCATCTCGTGGATTTTAGAATTATAATGCGCATTCAATTTTGTGTCTATGAGAAATTAGAGTCAACACAGTTCTGTAAATCAATGTTCAAAATGTGAAATTCTCTAGAGAAACTGACCAGCGGCCTGCGAAATCATTTTGTGCGGCCACAAGCAGTCGCTCCATCATAAATGGCGGTAGCGTACGGTAGCTAACTAACTGACTTGGCTCGACTGCCTAGCGGAGAGTCTGAGAAATGCTCATACTGTGCTATGCGGGTGGTGCGTTGGTCCATTCAGCTAACTCAGCGACTAAGCAGTCGGGTTCAACTATAATATGTGCACTCTAACTGTATCATGTGTAATGTAACTTCCTCTCCATATTTTATGTACTAAAATCACCAAGCCATAATATGCAAAAACATTTTGTAACGAAAGATGTAACGTTTAAATAATATAACAAAAATATAAGTAATTATGCTTTGATTATTATTGTTTGAAGTAAAATGTGGCCCGCAATATATTGAAAACTGATTGATCTGGATTTGAATTTGAGGCACTTGCTCTAGAGCAAAAGTGCACACTATGAAGAAATATAAGACATACGCAACATCAAAACCAAGGTAAGAGAAACTAAAGAAGACAGATATTATAAAAAATACACTACGTAATATTATAATGTTTAAAATATTTAAGTAATAAGAAAAAAACACTCTTATATTTAACAAATAAAAGAAGCGCAAGTTTAAAAGATAAAATTTCAGATCTTAAAGGTGATATTTTATATTATTTAGTATATTCTTTTTGAAGAAAGACTGTAAAAAATGAATTTTATACACAAAGCATATACCATATTTATCGATCAATAAAAGTGACAAACTTAATTTATATCAAAAGACATCTTTTTTCTGCCCTTAATCTTTTTGTGCTTTTGTAAATGAGTATTTTGAGAAAAAGAATATAATAAATAGCAAATGAAAAAAAGCAATAACACTGAAGAGAAATTTGCTCAAAACGATGAAGTTTGATGCTGTTTACTCAAAAGGAGCACATATGACGAGAAAGATTTATCCAAACAATTTTAAAATATAGATAATTGGCCTTAATCAATGCTATTACGAGTCTCGAATATTGGTGAGCCAATTTCAATGGATTATAAATGTCTAAGAGCAGCACAAACGATTGTTTCTCGAAATTTAATATTTTCCCTGTTACTAAAACATGAAATGACGTGAAATGTTTTTTTCGTAATTGAAAGATTATTTTATTAAAAGATCCATATAAACACATAGTAGCAAAGAATTATCAAATAGATATTAAAATATAAATCATAAATATTTGCACTTATAAAGGATTATTTGAAAAGAAAAAAAAAGCAATGAAATATGAAAAGATTGATAAGACGATTTTCTTTTATTATATCATAATATGATGTGAATAATTTTTGCATAATTCATGCAATGAATAATTTTTGTGAATGGTTTAATGATAAAATAATCCGAAAAGAAAGAGATTTTCCTACTGTTTATACTGATTGTACATATACAGTGTTACGAATGGTGCACTAATTATGTTCAAAACTATTTGAGATATGTTTTCAATTGAAATATTACTTTCAGGAATATCTATATTATTCTCCTACATATTAATTTTCAAATCTCCATCATTATTTTTCGTATTTCATCAATATTAATATTTCAGAGATCTATGATAAATAGAAAGAAAGGGCATTCAACTACATAGTTGACTAAAATTCTTAACAGAACACTTACAATTTTATTTTTTCATGAGTTTCAATAATCATTTGTACTTTGGCAACTACATTCCTTTTCAAAAATATTTAACACTATCGTGTATTAATTTTAACACTGTTACGCCAGTAAAAGTGGATACGTAGAAAAAAAATGGTCTTGAACCGGGTGGGATCCGAACCTACGACCTCCTGATGATATGTCAGATGCTCTGGTATTCTAGGAAGTAACGTGGGTTCGGATCCTACCCTTCTCAAGACAACTTTTACTTTGTACCAACTTTGATGTACATCATAATTTATATATTTTTTAATTTGTAACTATTAAGTGCTGTGATATAAAATGTTACAAATGGTAATACATAATATGTGCATAAATTCCTTTCTATTATATAGACTTTTGTTTATATTAAGGAGCCAAATTATACATGCTTTACATCCAAAAAATAATAATAATTATTGTGATCTTATCCTGCTTTTAAAATATTGAGAGTTTGGTGGCATAGGATTCTGGTAATAACATAATAGCAGTGCCTTTGTAATGAGTTGCACCTCCGTAGCCAATGGCTGCTTGAGGATGATGATGATGATTTTTTCCATTATGAAGTGAAAGCTGGTCAATGCAATATATCCATTTTTGCTCAAATGAATTATAGGAGAGCTCAGTTGAAATGAAAGACACAAATTCGCAGGCCCCGACAGTTTTAAATCTTTGTCCTAAACCATTGATTTTTCAATATATGGATCTATCAAGCGAATGTTATTAAATAATGTGAAGAATAGTGACTCTAATCATAAAGTGTGGAATGTCTTTCTTATGGCAATGAAGTAATTAATATAAAAACTTGCAGTATGCCTAATTATCACTTCACGATTGCCAAAAGGAAATTAATATTCATTCTTATAAATATCGTTATTTTTAAAACGCATTCCGCTATACAATGTTTTTTGCAAAGCTTCAGTAATGGGTTGGGTTGTTTTACCTGCGAACAGTTCTTTATGCATATAATGGGCTAAATGGTTAAAATTTCGTTTTTTATTTAACATTGCTTTGGCTCGGGTGACACTGCAGATACTGGGGTCTGGGTTCGAGTCTCGGGATGACATGATTGCGTTCTGTGAACGTGTTTGGATATATTGCATGAGAAACCAGTTGAAGTCGGATTGAGCTTCTAGATTATCTCCGTCCGTTATTAAAACAAATTTTGATGACCCTAAGGGCACAGAGTTGGAAGATGAATGAAACACACAGATCAGCTGTTAGCATGAATGGAGTGGGTGGAATTTGCTGAAAAATTTTATTGTTATTAAAAAATGTCGTAGAGAATAAAATGTTGCATTTTTTTTTTTCTGTTGGTAAGAAATAAAGTCAATAAAAATGACACTATATATATATATGATTGAGCTTTTTCTAAGAATCAAATCCTATTATCTAATATAATAGTAATGGCGTTCTTTGAAAGTCCCCATCCCCATCCTGGAGAAATTTCTGCCGCTGGCTGTTAATAAATAGATGTTTTCCTCCCGTGTTTCCTCCCGTGAAACCATTCAGTGCGTTATTTGACGTTCAAAGTGTATGCCTTTCGTACAAACGGATCATGGGTGAACATACTTTACGACGGAAGGCAGCCTTTTCAAGCTCAAAGGTGTCCCCTTTCTTAACGATGGCATAGATGTGGTTAGGGAACTTTAGTAATGGAAGTTGATATTAGTTTCAACATTATCTCTGAAGTGCCTTTTATTAATATTTTACAGTAAAAGGAACATTCTATATATCTACGGAAATTACATCACTTCTTTGCTTAGCAAAGCTGCCTGCTATCGAACAAGATGTTGGTAGATTAAGTTTCGCGATAAAATAATAAAAGATTCTTTTACATGTAAATAATATTTCCTGTAAAATATAAATATATTATATTATATTTAATATTTCCTAATTGTAAAATGTCACTACTCTAGTTAAGTAATATACATAGACGCTACCATTTACCAAACAGAAGGTGTGTAAACAGCATATTTTCCGATTTGTTGTTTATTTTGGCTCCAAGTTAGAAACAGGATGTTCATAATGTTTGCATAATATTGAATGCAACATACTCATATATGCGCTAAATATATGTACTTTATTATTATTATTAGGTTATTTTACCTCTGAACGTCATTTTCTTCACAAATGTGCCATGATAGTCCAAATGGCCAGGTCACAAGGACCCAAGGGCTCAGGAAATATTGGGGGAGGGAACCCAATGGAACAGCTGTTGGGAGACAGATGTTAGCCTCTCGTCAAGACCATCCAGTGTGTCCTTTAACCTGAACAGGGTATGGCTTTTACGCACAGCGGGATACGGCTTAACGTCCCATCCGATGGATGGCGACCTTTCCAAGCCTATCTGTATCCCCTACTGACTATAGGCAGGGCCGGTGTTTTGCGAAGATAAATCTCAACGTTGGCCCAGCTGAGACTTGAGCCTGGGAACTGCAGATTGGCGTGCTACCATCCCCGCCCCATTATTATATTCTCACAGAGAATGAAAGTGTACGTGGAGAGAACATTATACGGAAAAAATTGCAGGTTCAAATAATTTTTACAATAAAATTTAGCATATAACTCTTCTTCAGCAGTGAACCATAAGTTCAAAGATAGTAAATAAAATACCCCCTCAAGCAGCTGCTTGCCACAGAGGTCTGACAGGAGCCTGTCAATTTATATGCCATAGTAGAAGGTCTGTGAGGATGGCAGGACCTCAGCAGAAAAACGACACATACAACCATGCCTTACCCGAGGCTCGAACCCAGGTTCCCCAGATCAGTAGCCAAGCGCGCTAACCACTCGGCCACAGGACGGCATTAATACTAAAATATTTAAAATTAAACTCTTCTTTTTCAATTCTGTGAAAAAATTAAAGTTAACTTGCATATTTTACTGAGGTGAATGATGCCTGCATTACGATTATTCAATGCAACTTTTATTCTAACTATGAGAAACATTTATATATTTCTTGTAACTTCTGAAACCTACACATATCCGAAATGTTGTCGAAACACAAAACCAGAACTCATGTTGCATACGACAGTGACCTATGTCCCAACATCACTCCTACCCTGGTGCTAGGTCCATTCAAAATAACGACTGGCATTACTTAGTAAAATGTGCAGTAACTTCTTTTCTAGAGCAGGCAGAATTCCAAATCGTGCAAGGAAGAATGTACCCCAGAAGCCGAATGCTTACAAAAGAACATTCATGGAAGGTTCTTTCCACGGTGCCCTAGAAGGTGTGCAAATGCATGTTTGTCCCAAATCGACATCACTTGCAGTCTTCTTCAGAAATTGTTTCGCCTAGATGACACTTCAGTTTCGTACTACTTCATGCCTCTTTTCAGAATGGACTGAGTTCTCTACCTTCTTCTCTTTTAAGAAGAGGAACCATTTACCTCACATGTGACATACAAAAATGGCTTCTTTCTCAAATGATGTCTGGTCCTACGTTTTGGGCATATTTTGTCTCCAGCGGTACTTTATATCTCAATGAAGCAAATGATGGTTTGGCATATATGTTTAGTCGAGGGGGAAATAGAAATGTCAGTTAAGTAACACGTGAGAGCCTAGTTCTTTGAATATATACTATTTCAGCTCCTTTTAAAATAAATTTTGTCCATTAGTGAATATTTAAGATTTGTCATCTCTAAGGCTAAAATTCATAAAATTAAATATTACAAACTACAATGAGTTACAAATGCATCATAATAAAATTTAAATAAATTCATATACCTGATATTTGCATACTGATCTATAAAATTCTTTTTTTTGCCTTGACATTGCATTGCATTAAAGCAGTTTATTGAAAATTCATACTTTCCATGAGTCTCATAACTTGAAATATTACACACTCCAATAGTTCACCTATATTTTTTTTAAGACAAACATAAACCTTTATGACTTATCTGGAATTAGAACCAGGAATTACGGAAATACCTTCAACTCACTGCGTATCCCTCATTTTCTATAAGGATTTAGATTTAGATATATATACAGTAAGGAGTCGCCAATGATCTGGATACACCACTTCGAACCTTCATTGTTTTCTGCACTGACAATTCAACATTGCAATATTGCAATTGTGAATCATTATGTAGTTGCCCATATGTTAATCAAGTAAATCAAATAAAATAATAGTAATCATTTTTGATGAATATTTTAGACGGAATGTCCATATATCCCACATATGTGAAAGCTTGAGAATATCAGCGATAAAAATACAAAAAATAAAATGCGTATTAAACATGGAAATCTGTGTATTATTTTATAAAGCAATATGAGAATCGATTTTAAATTATGGAATAATCGTGCATGGAGCAACTAACTTATCTGACATAAATAAAATAGAAAAATTGCAATCTATAATAGCTTAAAATATTATTCCGTTTCATTTGCACAAAAAATGATAACACTTCAACAGATATATTAAATTTTTAAACCTTTTATCCTACGGTAATTTATATAAATATAATTTAATAATTAAAAATTTTGGCGAAACGTGCAAACTAAAAATTCAACACAATAAAAATATGACTTCAAAACCAAGGGTATAAAAAAAGCCTATTTTTCGATATAATTACGGAAAACGTACCACAGAATATCAAATATCATTTGTATTTAATGTTATTCCAAAGGAAATATTAAATATAGATTCTTTTAGGAGGCTGAAAATCCAATTGAAAAAAATATTTAGGAATTTCAAATTAGCTGAATATTATCTGTTGTGTTTTGTTGTTGTGTTTTTGTGAATGAACCTATGTTTAATTTAATTTATTCATTTTTTTCTCCAGATAAGCTATTTAGCTCTGTGGGTCTAATGGTAAATGTACTGTATTCTTTACTTTTATGAATAAAAATCTATATTATGCGTAAAAAATGAGTCAGATAAAAAGCTGAAGTTCAGAAGTCCAAGTGTAAATGCTGTACATCCACCTTACAACAGGATTGGCCAGCTTAGCTTCAGAGGCGGGGGGGACGTATAAGGGAGAAGTTTTAAGATATAATTAAAATTGGTTTCCAATTTGCATTTTTTCGAATCTCACATTAATTCGAAGTTCCACCGCTAGAAGATTATAAAACCCAAAAGTGACAAACTTCATTCTTTGAAGTTTGTAATTTTGTCTTCATTCGTTGAAAACGAGCATTTCTATTAGTCGCAGGCTTCTAGTTTAAGATATCTCTAATTCAGGCAGATACTAATCATGAACAAATAAGCCAATTACTTCTAAGGCGAAATAATATATTATAATCTTACATTTAAGCATCAGTGTTTTATTATTTATTTTTCATTATCTAAAACAATTAATTACTTCCTTAACAACATCTAAGATCTGGAATAATTAAGTAATGTGACTGAACGAAGTCATAAAATTATTATAAAACAGATATAAACAAAACATAAAAAAAGAGAAAAATATTAATATTGAAAAAAAAAAGAGAAACCGCGGTTCGTAACAAATTATTTAGCTGATTTACTTCATGAAGTATACCTTCGTGACCGTCTGTTTTATAATTATCCCTCTCGTTAATTTATTTCTTTCTACTCTTTATTATTTCTGAGAGGCCTTCGTTTAAAATACGTTTCCCAAGACAAGAATTATATTCACGGTTTGCGGGGAGGAGCAGCCCTTTTTTAGTTTTTAACGAAAAATCAGTTTCCTCTGTAAGTAATTTTAAAATTCATTTTCGGAGAAAGCGTTCGATTTGCGGCTCACTCCTTCTCCGATTTCAGTTTTCTGACGCCTTTTGCCTTTCGCTTGCTCTCAACCTCTAATGATCGATTGTCCCCAGTACTTGCTCCCTTCCCAGCTCTTTATGAATTATTGAATTTCTTCTTTTTTCGGGACTCGTGCTCGCACCCGCACTAGATAAATTTCCTTTGTTCGCGTCATTATTTTGGACTGGAGCTGCCCACGCTACACTAAGAAGTTTCTCCATTACTCAGCTTTTGCTTTTTCCTTGTGTATTCAGCGACATTCTTTTTTTCTCTCTGAAAAATCCTGATCTGATTCAGATTTGAGAGCTACTTTTTTTTTACATAAGAAAATGTCTCAAATAAATATTTTACTGCCTCAGGACATTACTGACACTGGAAGGAGCATAGGGAAATAGTTTATACGATTGTACCCTAGTCCATAGGGTTCTGAATTACTTCATTTGAAATATTTTTTTATTTCTCTAGACAAAATTTTTCTATCGTAGATGTCGTGTTATTCAGTCTCCATTGTTTGCTTATTATTCGCATAAATTCAAAACGTTAAAGATAATTTACATAGAAAGGGTTTTCGCGAATGTTATTAGAGAAGCTGAGTCTAATGAATCATCAGTTTCAATAATTAAATTTATCTTGCACTTTAGAATAATTCATTACATATTTTGTTGAAACTGTCTGCAAATCGTGTGAAGTATATTTTTAACGCATTAAATATTATCCCATATATTTCACATTAATTTAATCTACAGCTTGGTCAGGTAAAGGTTAGACTCGTTCTTTTCAGGACGACAGGATAACAAAACCTGAAAAGCGCAAGTCTGCTGCTCAGCAGATATGGAAGTAATGTCCTTCTAGGATAAAAATTAGTAATGAAAATTTTCTCACATCTAAATTTAAAACAAGGATTAAACACTTGAATGTTGTCATGTCCCCATTGAATGTTCTGATGAGAATGAAAAAGTTATGTTTTACAGACAACTTCTGGAAATTTTGAAACATTTCAATAAATAGCAAATGATATTCTTGTGCTGGGTGTCTTCAGTGCCAAAGTTACTACTAACTCTGGATTTGGATAGGAGTGATGTGGTTTGCTTATAACTAAAGTTAAGGTAGAAAGGGACCACTTTAAGCACCCTATTTTTTTTAAACCAACAGTACTATTTTAGACAAAAAGTAAAAGACAAGTAATTGCGTGATGAGGCAACGGAGCTTATTTATGAAAGAACAAATTGGGAACATAAACGGAATTAACACTAACCGTAGATGAAATTGCTAGTAAAATACTTAAAGTTGGGAACGTTTCCTCTATTATTTAGCTTACTGAAATTTTGAATATTTTTATGAAGGTGTTATTCCTAAACATTTTACTAGAGATGTTATTATCGATGTCTGTACAATGAAGTGAGAGAAGGGTTTTGATAATTACGGGCTGGTTCAGATGAGTCCACTTTCTCTTACAGACAAAGTTCTTTCTATTATTATCTATATTGTTACGACAGATGAACGAGCAACAGTGACTTCATGACTTAACGTGACTTGAACACTCGTGTGTGCTTCTATGTGAAATTCAATTTAGCCAACGAATTGGAACTTAGAATGATTTGGAAGAATAAAAAAAGATAGCAGTGCAGTGTGTCAAAGTTGTGAGATCTAAAATGGACGTTCAGATGGTCTGATTCAGTGCGTGTTAAGTGAAAATAATTAGTATGTTTATTAGTGTGTGCGCGGGTGTTTGTTTTCTGTTGTTAGTAACAAAAGTTTAGTGAACTAGCAGAGGATGAGAGTTTGTTTACGTCTGAAGGTATTAAAGTGACATGGGTAAGCAAAGTGAAGAGGTAGTATTTTAGTACAACAGACAGAGTTGATATTGTATGCTCTGTACAAAAAGGTTAATGACTTATGTATGAAAGTAGTTAATTTGTTAATAAGATGCTTCATCCATATTTTTGCAACAATTTGCATTTTATTGAATTGGTTTGAAAATATAGTTATTAGTACTCACACTCAGTGTCTATCCATTTAAAAATTTGCAACAATATAATAAAAGAAGTCTGTCTATCTATCTGTCTGACTGTGACAGTCATAACTCTTCGGGAACTCTACGTACACACTTCAAAGTTTCAGAGAATGTTTCTGGATGTCGTCCGGAATGCAGTGGCAAATTTCAGGTCGAAAGTCCAAAAGGGCGGCTTGCTAGAAGCGAAAATATTTACTATACTATTCCTACGGGAAACGAGAATCGCTGTCAAATTTACTGTTGCCATTTTCTGCTCCCTAACTGTGAAAGTAAAAAGTTAAAATAGTATTTAAATCTTCTGCTGCATTCTGCTTCCTGTGCCAGATTCCCCACATTTCCAAAGGCATTATTGAGGCGTTCCATTGCAGCAAGGGACCTGATGTTCTAATCAAACATGGGGTCGGGCAGAGGGAACCAGCCTACGAAATTTGGGATCTTTCGGTGAAGTACGTCGGGATTTACAGAATGCCAAAAACTGACGAAATAAATATCTCGATCGTTTGTCACGGGCTATGAGAGAGCGCGCTGAGTCAGCAATGACCTTTGCAACACCGGGAAATTCTTCGTGATCAAACTATGATAAAATGTCGGGGGGGGGGGATACTCACAAACCTAACTTTTAGTGCAGGAAACAACAGAATATGATTAAAATTGAGACACGAGCTGTCACAATTTCTGTAGAAACGAAGCCACTGGCCAAGTGAAAACCTGATTTTTAAACTAATCACCGGGCCACACGGGGAACATAGAAAGGAAATTTGGACAGTGCAAACGAATATTACGGGAACCATAGGGCAGCAAAATCAGTGGTAACGGAAATAAAATATCGATAACTTACGCAGAAACTAAGTCACAGGCTATTAGAAGTGCTCGCTGACGTCAACAGAGATCAGGGCAAATTTTTTTCTGTTCAAAATCTGTGGTAAACTGTCTGTGGGGGGGGGGCTTAAAAATATACCTTTAATGCAGTGAAAATAGGAATACACAGGTTAAAAGTAACACCCGGGCAGCGCCGGGTACGTTCAGCTAGTGCTTAATAAAATTAAGAATTTTTTTTATAGACAACTTGATGACGAACAGTGTGGGTTCATAAGTAGTAGGGAATGCATAAATAACATATATTTGAAATTATTTTTTGGGTTTCAAATAGCTGTGGTTACTTGCATTTGTAGATGTCAAAAAAAGGCTTTGAGTTTTGTTAGTCTTCAGACTTACGGCATATTTGATAAGTTAGTTAACATAATTATGACTCTATGTAACAACATTGTGCCAAGTATGAGGGTTACTATGGCTTGTATTCATCGTTTTTACTATTACTCCCCAACTTAAAAATATATGTAATACATTGGAATATAGTTTTTTTTTTAAGGTATGAACATTTGTTCGTTTGAATTGATTTTCCCCTAAATTAACTCTGTTAATGTAATTTTTCATCACTATAAAAAAATCAAATTTCCTTGTATGAAGGGGGTAAAGAAGGGCACATTTTGTAGTTTCCCTCTAATTTGTTTTATTATTTTGATTTATTGATGACGAACAGTATGGGTTCAAAAGTAATAAAACTTAGTATTTCATAAGTAGTAGAATAAGTAGTATACATCTCTGGTATATGTGTATTTTTCAGCAGTGTTTTAAATTGTAATGTTGCGCATTAGATATCATTCGTGGCCTTGCTTTGTACTTTTCCAGGTGCTTCCAGAAACGAGCACTGCAAGATCGTTTTATTTCATCTTCGAAGCTCGACTTTCTTCGTATAGCTGAAGAGGTTGTGGTGTGAGCCACCCAGAGATGAGATGGAGAAAGAACCAAGGCAGAAAGAGAATGGCTTTTGAACGAATGTATCATTTTCATGTAGCGCGTATGGCTGGTAATCAGCAGTTCGCAGGTTGGAGCCCCACATCGGATGGAACATTAAGCCGTGGTCCTTTGTGCGTTTTAATGTACCTTGTGCAATTTAAAGATCATGCTGTATGGACTTAACAGAAGGCTACCATCTGTCTCCCAACAACTGTCCAGTGGGCCCTCTCCAACCAATCTTCTCTTAACCCTCAGTGTCCTTGTGACCTGGACATTTAGTCCATTGTGTTAACATTGTGCCCAACTCTTTTAGCACGTCAGAGTGACAAAGAGTTTTCTCAGAAACCTTAAAGGAGCAGGGTTCGGCTCTGTGTGAACCAGATTGTATAGGCAGGGATTATAAAATTCTCTCTCTAAGTTTTGAGATCTGTAAAACATTTTGTGTACGGAAAAGTACAGATTACCCCTTCATTAAATGAAACCTGAAGAAGCAAAGAAGCATTCGAGTTATGTTAAGCTGACTGGAGAGTCTCCAAGGAAAATCAGATTAACCATTTCATTCAAAAAAGTGTTAAGCACAGTGCCCAAAGAATCAAGCACATGCCCATAATGTATATTTATATACACCTCTTGATTTCTAACACATCACGTCGACCCCTATTTGATCCATTTGACCTATGCGACACCGAATCTGAAAAATGTTCCTTTTTCTGAGTTCTGCTTCCTTAAACAGCCCTAGTCACCAATTTTCGTCTCATCAGCACCAATATTATGAATTTAAACTTTGACCTCAAAGTGCCCACCACATCCAAAATTTCGCATAATTTCTGCGATCTATAACTCAAAATATTTCCAGACACCAATTTTTAGCCCTCTCACACTGGCAGATCTATATGTGACCTGTGACCTCTAAGTTTCCTAAACACATCCAAAATTTCGCAACATTTCTGAGATCTATGACTCAAAATATCTCCATAAACTGATTTTTAGTTCTCTGGCAATGATAATTCTAAATTTGCCTTTTGACCTCGAAAGACCCTACGGATCCTAAGTTCCGCAACATTTCCAACGTTTACAATACGAAACACCCCCCAGACACTATTTTTTTTTTACGTTTATAGCAACCGTAGTTCATAATTTGACTTCTACGTAACTTCCATTTGACCTTGAAGAACAGTCTGGTGTAGAGAGCCCCTCATTGGAGACTAATTTCACCATGATTTTACAACACCTTGAACCCTGATAAAAAAAAGAAAACGAATTTTTAAATGCAGAATACCAAAAGTTAAGTAGATTTTGCATTGTAAAAAAATACAAAATTTATTGTCCTTTTCACGTATATTAACTTATGTATTAACCCTCAGTCTTTGCAGGGAAAATACGAACTGAAATGATATTAAAACAAGAATGTATTGAAAACCATGTAATTTTATGTAAAGAATAACTATGTAACTAGCAACTAAGTAGCTTGTAATTCAATAAAGATCAGTGAAGGACATTATACACTTACTAATTTTAAATATTTTCGGAGTTGGTTCTCATTGCAAGATTCTCACCCAAAAGTACAGCAAAATTCAATAAAATTCTATCCACACAGTCTCTTGTATTGAAAAAGAAGTTTACAGCCCTTTCACTATATGCAACTATCCAGACAAGAAGTGGTGCACTTTCACTCAGAAATAATTAGTACAAAGTTTTCCTCGGCCCCCAACTATATCCATTCTTTCAAAATGGTTCCTGCAGCAAAGATATCATTACCTCACATTATACATTTTGCCATCTTTTGACTCTGAACTCGAGCAGGGGGGCAAACTATCTGCCACAGCAGTTGTATAAGTCGTTTTCTAAGGTCGATGACATTGGTTTTGCTCCTCATCAGTATCTAAATAAGTTCTCTTAAATTATGGATTTCTAAATGTGAGCATTTCCAATTATGTCTCTGTCAAGTCATTGCAACTTTGCAGAGAGAATGAAGTAGAATATGAGTTTTATAAAAGCTATAATACAGTGAAATCCTGACTTTTTGTGGAGAACAAGTTTTTTAGTATCTTAAATCAAGGGAAACAGTAATGGGAGATGTAAAATTTCTAACTTAAATAACTGCCCATTTGATTATATTATAAATAAAACATCAGACTGTATCTTGAGTAAAATGTGACATATAATTATAAAATTGTAGTCTCAGTGGAGTTTAATTTTACATTGATGTAAAACATTACATGTTACTTTTATTTGTAACAACTTATGTAGTAAACATGCAATCTTCTATGATAAAACGTTCTGCTAACCAGTTAGAGAAAATATAATCACTCTTCCCCACATTAAAAAATGTAATAATCTTTCGAAAAATCTCCAAACCCACTCCTTAAGTTATATAGAACACTAACTCACATGGAAGCACGGGTGTAACAATTCGTACAATTGTGGATTCCCCTAGAATCACAGGTGAAGATTAATTTAGTGAAATAATTTAATAAATAAAAATTTTAAAATTAAGTTTAGGTGCCCACCATTATTCAGTAAAATCCATAATACACTTAGAATAAGTTCTTATAAACTTTACATGGACATTTTTTATGAAAATTATAAATTGAGAACATCGAGTAAATCGATTACAGTGACATAGATGTGTTCTTGAAATAAATTCGTGCAAGATCGTATAGAAAGTGAATCATTAGTTGGACATGGATTTCTGATAAGAAATAATATAAATAAGAATGATCCGTTTCAGAATCCTAACATGAATCATATTTTTTTTAATTTTATTCCCTTATTAGGATTATACTTTGATTAATGCTTTGGGATATTTTTTGCTGTGTATACTTTGTACATGTAACGCATTATTACAAAAAAAAAAGAACAACGATAAATGTAGAAACTGAAAACGGCAGGAATAATTTTATAGTAATACGTTTTACGTTTAGATAACTATCGAATCAAATTTTACTTGTACTGATAATATTTTTATTTCTTCAATCAAAAACCTTAACCCTTCGGTATATCCTTTTGTGACTTATGATGAGGCTAGATTATTCCAGGAATTTGTGTTCGAGAAGAAATATTATGGTTGACTAATGCGAAATATATGATGGGTTTTATCTAAAAGGTAACCGTTGAAATTCTTTGCTCGGTATGCGAAAACAATAAAAATGAAATATATGATCTGAATCACAGCCTATTGAAATGGAAACATTAAATGAAACGTAAAATGGATATGAATCATAACTTTCAGACATCAGTCCAAGAAAATTGAACATGAACAGTAATAAAACAAAATGAACTGCGTGGAATTTTTCGCAATGGTAAATTGAAAACGATTGAATGAACAGACCTACCAAATATAGTAATACACTTATTCAAGTCCGAATCTAGAAAAAATTGAAGGAATGGGGGAGGAGGAAAATTGGAGAAGAGGGGGAAAAGTAACGCAAACGTGATTAAAAAAATTAAAATGTACGGTATAATAGGCTACATTTCATTCCAATATAATACTTTTCCCTCCGTCTTAGAGGTTTTTAAAAATGTTCCTAAAAATATGAGAAATTTTCACAAGTTTAATAAATTTTTGTCTCCATTACCCTTACTGCCATTCTCAGAAGCATTATTCTTTGGACTTGTGGGGATGTCCGGATGTGGAGGGGGTAGCACGACCCCTTTACTCTTTATAATGTATAAGTCATAAAAAGTTGCAGTAGTTTAAAATGCCAATATTTATATATGAATTTCACTAGGAAAAATAAATTAATTTGCATCACAAAAATGCTGCAATTGGAAGTTAAGTATCTGATACCCTTAACCCTTATCGTAAACCTCTGCAAGCAGCTATACTCAATGTAACATACACTACTGAGCAGCGTGTGCGTTTTGCGGAAAGTGTTTAGCAAATCTGCTATGTTATCACTTTGCAACTTGAGTTTAAAATGATATTTGACTACAGACAATAAGCAAGTAGGCCAACAATTGTGAGATTAGTTACAAAGTTCGAACAGACTGGTGCTGAGTTAGACAAAAAGTGTGTTGTGTAGGAAGATCGAAGGTTTTGAAAACGCTTGAAAACCTTAGGGTATACAGAAAGTGATTTGTAGGTAGAGTTTAACACCAGTGGCGCACCCAGAAGAGTGTCCTAAAGGCGCGTTCCCTACAAATATTGTATATTTCAGTGTGATAAAACACGATATTAGAAGTCAAAAAGTTTTTAAAAAAAGTTACTCTTTTTTAAGAAATCTAGTCTTACGAAAGTGAGGAAGAACGGTATGTGGCCTCCAATGCCCATAAACTTCGAACACATTTACCCTAGTAGCATTTCTCCTCCACACAGCGCAATCCAATTGCGTTCTCCCATCTCCAAGCACAATGAAGTTGCGTTTTTCACACCTCCAAACAGCAATCCTGGTTGCGCCACTGTTCATACCAAACATCAACTATAATCATTTTTCAAAAAAAGCTTAAAACTCTCTTTACAAATTTAGATTCACCAAATCCTGAATGAAGCAGACAAATAGAATTTTGTGGTTCACTTCGGTAATATATGGAACACAATAAAAAAAGTTATTAATTCGCATTTGGTTCACAGATCATGTGCGCTTCCACCTGAACATGTACGCCAATTAAGAAAATATGCATGCATGAGGCATTGGAAGTATTCACCCAATCTCGGAGACACCTTTGTATATACAAGAAGGCACTGTGTGGGGACCAATCATCCTCGATGAGACAGTGAATTCTGAACGTTTTATGAAACAACTTTAAGATTTGTTAAAACATCTGAACATATCCGTTATGGATGAGAACAAAGTGGAGGTTAGCAGAGATATTTCTTAACCTCTAGCATATTTGAGATTCGAACCTGGGAACTGCAGATTCCGAACGTGGCGAGTTAATGACCGCGCCACCCCCTTCCTGGTCCCGTCCTATGTCTACGGAAATAATTCTCATATGGTTACCGCATAGCTGCTGTGAAAGGCATCATTAAAATAACACTGGTAAGAGTTATAGGAAATTTCAGTCGAGTCTAAATATGGATTGGTTGAGATGGTCCGACATATTGATACAGAGTCCACAGATGTCCGACATATTGAAAATATTTATGCGTGAATAAAATCTCACATTATTTATTTTTGCTTTGATATTAGAACCAATACATAAGTGCAATGAACACATTAATAAATATACGCAATTCGAACTATAGTGTCTTTTGCTAATGAGCTTTTAAACATATAGTAGATGATAATGACGTTTTCAACATTCTGTTAAAACTTTATATGTAACACTAGGGATGTACTCTTGCGGCCTAGGCCGCCAACCACGCGAAACTGAACCGCGAACTGCTTCGCCCTTCTGAATCACCCGTTATTCGTTCACTTCGCTCGCTCCTGGGGGCGGGGGTACTAGGTTGTACTCAGTAGGTAGCGCGCCAGGCTCGTAAACTGTAGTTCCCAGGTTCGAGTCTCAGATGGGTCAGCGTTGAGATTTATCTCCGTAAAACTCCATGCCCACGGTCAGTACCGATGGGCTTTGAAAGGCCGCCGTCCGTCGGATGGGACGTTAAGCCTTGGCTCCCTTTGCGGGAGAGCCATACCCTGTGCTGTTTAAGAACACGCTGAACGGTCTTGACGGGAGGCTCCATCTGTCTCCCAACAGCTGTTAAAGTGGGTTCCCTCCCCCAACCTTCTCTGAGCCTTCAGGGTCCTTGTGACCTGGCCATTTAGCCCATGGTGTGCAAAAAGGTGCCGCTCAGAGGTAAAACAACCCAACCCAATTCACTCGCTCCTTCCAGAGCAGTGACTTCGGGTCCCTCACCAGCTGTGGCTGGTTTTATTTTTAAAGACCTCTAAAACAGAGGGAAAATGTTATACTAAAATGGAAATCCAGTCATTTGTCCCCCCCCCCCTCCTTTCCTTACCTTTCCCCACCCCTTTATTTTTTTAGATCCAGGCCTAATTGGAAGTATAGTAGATCAAAGGAAGGTTAAAACAAGAAAAAATATTCCAACTTTTGAATATGAATCATCTTAGTGAGTATGTAATCATAAGTATAGTAACCATTAGGCTGCTATTCCAGACGGTATTCCTTTTATGTTTGTATGTTGTATGTATTGTGTAAGTGTTTGTATAGTATTCTAGAAACAAATACAAGGCAAAAGCTTACAGATTATCTCTCTCCTTCGTGTGTTTTTTAGGTTTCTGAATCTTAAAATTCTGTAATTATAACATGCGATTTGCGTCTGACTCTTTCTTTAATACTAAAAGCAGAGAAGAAATTTACATTTGTGAAACCATGAACCAAATCAGATATAGTACAATTGTTTTTTCACGCTTTCTTATTTCCCATTAAGCTTAAGATTTTAAAATGGTCTTATTATAATTCAATAGAATCATGTCCTACAGTAAACTTCTAGTAAAAATTTTCTCGAAGTTCGTCCAGGGCAATCTTGAAACCTATAGTGAACGAAAGTTTGGTGCGAAAATAAATCCTATATTTTAGTTAAAACTACTGGGAGATAAATATGAAAAAATTTGTAACATAGTACAAGGTCGTAATCTCCTAGAATGTCATGAAATTTCACCCTATATTTATGTCAAAATTCAAACTTTTATATATTTTTCAGGCATTTAGTGAATGAAAAATATTTATTTAGCTCACTGAATGCCATTCTATATATATATATCACAAATACGCTTTTTCAATTCAGTAACTATAGTTTTGCTCTTATAAATTTTAATAACTATGTCTGAATACGAGTAAAACCTGTAGGGCTGATGCAGATTATCCTACTGAGGATTCTTATTTACCAAATTATATACCTTATTAATAGCCTGTGTATTGTATCTGTCCTCTATAGGATTATCAGTTCAAAAGATATTAATTAGCAAAAAATATACCTTTCATCTTGAAACGAAATATATTGTATATTTTTCTTGGTAAATCTCAGAATAATTTACTTTAATTGTTGAATACAACTTCAAACCTTTTCGTACAATTTCAAGAAGAAATAATTTATGTCATGAGCTAACAAAATTATTTTTTAAACTTCATAGATGCAAAATCAAACTATTGACAACATACATCCTTCTTTCGCAGCAATATGCGCTTCAACTGAATATTGTGTCGCTGGGTAAAGAAGATGATTTCTTGTCACAGAGGTCTGACAGGAGCATGTCAGTTTATATGCCATAGTAGAAGGTCTGTGAGAATGGCGGGACCACAGCAGAAAAACGATACGTACATCCATGCCTTATCCGGGGCTCGATTAGTCGTTAAATATCAAGTGATATTCTATAAATATATTTCAACAGCTATTGCTTATGATAGAAATGTTCGGTGAATTGAATTTCACAGGCTGTTTGGAGTTTTGAATTTTTGATTCTTATGGAACATTAGTATTATGTTTTGGTATATAAATATTTTAATCTTATTTTTTTCTTTACATTTAAAACTTGATTATCATCTTTTAATCTTAATGTTTAGTAGCTGAGTAGTTATGATCAAGGTTTTTTTTTTGTATAACACACTGGTATTTATTAATTTTAATGTTTAGCTCTGAGTATTTGTGCTCATATTTAGATTTCTGTGCCAGTGGTACTAGGAACATATGCCTTTGTCGATACCTTTAATAGGTATTATAATAATTAAATTATTGAACTGAAGTCGAACCCGTATTGTATCAAGTCCGAAAATTGTTGAAACTTGGGATCTCTAATATGTGGAAATATAAAATTTGTTTAGCAATCCCAAACTGTCCTACTCATTGAAATATTTCTTTATTTAAACATAAGTTGTTACATTTTGGATGAGAACAGGAATTTTATCATGGAACAAACTTAATATCATGTGGTGTGAAAACTGGCATAAATAATACTTATTCGGGCACTAACAAAACTCTATATTTTGAGTTAACTATAGTTTTAGTCACAATAACTACGGAGAGAAAATAACACCAATTCCAGAGTAGAACGCGGGATTATCTGGTTTACATGTCAGTTGCTCTAAGGTGGTCGGGATTCACGCTTTTTTTAAGTAAATTATGATGGATTTAGGCAATTTTATAATTATATTAATTTAATAATATAAATTAATGAACACATAAACTTCCCACTACCTTTCTAAAACTTTAGCTGTGTTGGCTTTCTAACTCTGCCTGCCACGGAATTTAGGCTTAACGATAACGAGTGGATTACTAATAAATGAAAGTGTTTTATTATTCCCGCATGTGCAGGTAGCAGTTCAGTTAGCATTTTCTGCGAAATATTAATTTAATTTTAATCAAAATATTAGTTAAATTTTTCTTTCTGAATGTATCTGAATGTATACATTTGAAATTTGGCATACACGCTAATGTTAACACCTGTTTTCAGATTTTTTAAAAGCAATGACATCCAGCTCTACGTTTCAGTAATTGGCTGCTCTGCACCTCAAGAACGCACTGGGTCATAGGTTGTAAAACAGTGGTCTACGATAGTTCTCTTGCAGGTCCGTGAATTTCTACAACACCTTTGCTTAAAATACATTGTTTTTAGTTTAACCCTCTATTATCCAATGTAACTTTGAAGTAAAATTCTAGTTGCCCCTCTTTTTTTAATATTTTCTAAACATCCTGCTCTGTGGACAACAGTTACTTCAAAGTTATAACACCCGATTCGTTATTTTTTCTTATGGTAAAAAATTAAATTTAAATTAAAAAGTATACATTATAAATACTTGTAATATAAAGTACTCCCAAAAAACTGGGTAATATAGTGTTAAACTGTAACGCAATGCTTTTGGAGAAATAAAGCTCAACATTATGAATATACTTGAGAGTCAATTTGCTACGGAATTCAAAATGTGAGTAAACAGTAAATGTTCATGTTTGTTGATTCAAATTGGTGTCAGCAGCACACTAAAATTTAGAAACTGCTGCACTGGATGCCTTTCACGGGATTCTTTCTCTTCTCGGGTAGTAGCTGTAAAAACGAATCATTTTTCCAAATTAATAGTGCAACCGGGATTTAGAGACAGTGTTTTTTTTTTTTACTTTTCTAATGCAGTCTCTTAGATTTACAGTGACATAACTACCGTAGAGCTAGGTGAGAGATCGAGGAGGGAGTTTTAAGCTTTGTAGTATCTCTAAAAATATATATATTTGCGGAAAATTCTTCTAATAATAAGGTCGAGGAGGTGAGAGATCGAGGAGGGAGTTTTAAGCTTTTAGTATCTCTAAAAATATATATATTTGCGGAAAATTCTTCTAATAATAAGGTCGAGGAGGTATACGAAAATTTCGCAGGGGAAACGTCATCATAGATATATCATTTTAACGCTGATATTGATATACACTAAGAATAATATTACATTTTTTCCAGTTTTATTTTACTATTCATTCTGGTTCGTGTTATGTGTAAGGAATGTTATTAAATTTAGGGCTATTTAATCAACGTGTTGGCTTTAATCAACGTGTTGCAATCAATGCTATGAATCGAAAGTAAGTTTCGTACAATGCATCGACTTTCTCTCTAATAAGGTCAATATGCACCCTTCTCCTTCCTCAGCAGTGCCACTGTCCAAATACTAGCTGTCAGACTTGGAGCTCTTGTGATTTGTTCAATTAGCGAAACGTTAGCAATCATATGTCACACAGGAATGAAATTATACTACACACTCCAATGGATATTTTAACTCACTCATGATAGCTGTGTTCTTCAATTTTACCCCTCCATTCTGTAGTATTAGAATATTTATGATTTAAAAGTAGTAAATCCTAACTTCCTATTAATAGCGGATCAAAATTTTAGTAATTCTTATTGCTACAGCAATATCGTTGCAGTTGACCTTAATAAAGGATTTGTTTAGTTTGTAGCCTTACTCATTAGAAGCCATTAACGTTTCAGTTCCACCAGCACTTTTCGAAACGCATAATGCTTGCCATTATCTTATGGAATTTGTTCGTCCGTAATGGAATTATAATCTTTATGTCAGTCCATTAGTGTTAAATAATTCCACACGTAATCCAGAATACAATAAAAGTATATCTTCCTCAAAAGATTTAGGAAGTGAAACGATTCTCTACTTAAATTTAGAATTTAATCTCCAGTTTGTAGTTTTCAGAACTTTAATTTAATAATATACAGTAAGATATTTGATGTTTGTTACTTTGGCGAGATATCTTGAACGTGTATGTACATAATTTGCTCTACGTTAAAAGCAATTTTCGATTTGTGACGTTTCTCTTTCTAGGGATTTTTCAGCCAGAAATTGAATCTAATCGACATCATATTAAAGTATTCCAGATGAAACACAGTAAATTCAGATAGAAGAAAATCTTAATTAAATTATGGTTTATGCAATCGATAACACTGATATTAATGTTTCAGGAGGCACTGAAAGATTATTAGGATGTCTGTTGTATCCTCTGAGAAGAAACGTTTTTTACTGCCAAGAGCCGACGACTAAAAATCGGTGTCCTCATGTAGGGGCTTAAACGTGTGGGTCATAGGTAGGCTAGAGGGGCCGTATGTGGGCTTATGGTACCATATGTGGTCTTGTGCGGCCCTAGATGGGCTACGGGGTCATAGATGGGCCTGAAGAGGCAGAGGTGGGGTTGTGGGGTCATAGGTGTGCTTAAAAAGATCTACTAACCATCTGCTTTATCATAAAATAATTTTTGGGTTAAAATTATTTTATATTTATTTTTCCATCACATACATATATCACTTCCATTTTAAAGTTTTATCATAATATTTGCAGAACACCATAAATTTTTAAACTCTTATCCTAAAAAGTTTGAAAAACACTATTGCTAGGAAAAGTAATTACGTTCACCTGTGACACGAAGCATAATTATTTACCATCATAACAAAATATTTGGTTAGCAATTTTCCCTAATATGAGAGAAGTTATTCTGGGTTTGCTCGAAATTCCGTAAATCAATAAAACAGTGAAGTTCCCAGGATTTGTTTACAGAATTTCATTTGGATAACATTCACACTTCAAACGAAACTACGTAATCATGAAATCTCAGTGAGTAGAACTTTTTAATATAGTACAATTTCGTTTCGGTTGAATGCTTCTACGTAAACAGGGTTTTACATTTTTTTTCTAGATTGAATAAACAATTACATATTTGGCAATAATAAAGACTCTCCGAAGTAAGAAAACCACTTTTTTCCAACATTTTCTGCTCAGTATTATTAAATATAATGAGTATTTCACACAAAACTAAAGACAATGAAGCATTTTGTTTTTCTTATGATAAATTAAATCGATAATAAGAGGGAATAATTTTGTTTAAATATTCTTTTTATTACGTTTTATACATTTCTGTTCAGCAAATTTTAGATCAGTTTAATAAGATTCTAATATTAGTTTCAAGCTTCTATAAAGCGCTTTATACGGCTAGAATTATTATTATTTTTATTTAGCTACAAATTTTAAATTTTGCGAAATTTGGAAATATATATATTAGATCATTTCGTTTATTTCAAAATTTTGACGAACTGGCTGGAAAAAAACCTTTAAAACTACCAAAAAGAAAAGTTTCTGCCTTGTGTAACTGATCGAATTCACTCTAACCACACTAAAGTTTAAGAGAGGAAATATAAAAGAAAAGAAACACCGCATTTACATGTTTCACATGCGTGCATACTATACCTTTCTCTAATGCTTCATGTTTCATACATCCGTTTGTCTGTTTTTTAATTTGTTCGTTGCCCTGGGTAAGGTCCATTCCGCCCGTAGACAGTTGCCCGCAGCCTGGCCTGTAGGTGGCTGTTGGGAGTAGTCGTGGAGAGCTGCCATCTGTTGTTGCTGCAGTCCTTTGTCCGGTAGTTGTGGAACTGACGGTGAAGGCACCTGTTTTAGGAGTGGCCTCTGGTAGTTGCTCTGTAACGGAAGGAAGAATGGGCTGAGCAGCCGGCACGCTTTAGCGGTTATCGTACGTCCATTGTGCACCTTCAGAAACGAGTTATTGTTGTTCTTACCAGGGAAGCTCTAATTACTTCTGCCCGAGTTATAGAGGTTGCAATACCTGCTATAGCAACGATATAACGAAATTAAACGCTTTATCTCCGTTTCTCTCGAGTTTTTTCCCTTTTCAGGCTATTCTTTTTGGAGCTTTTTGAATATATTCTCTGTCGTTATATCTGTATGCAATTATACGTAATATTTCTCATGTGGCAAAAAAAGAATAAATAGTGAGGCGTTTTAAATAACCCTAGATAACACACATATATCGAGCAACAAAAGACTTGATGTAATTTGTTTTCGTTGTATACTTGAGCTGCCTACGACCAAAGAAATATCAAGTTTCCCATTATTTTTTTTTAATTATTGAAACGCATTTCTGAAGATTTCAAAGCGACATATTGTTTAAATAGTGAATAACACTAGCTTACGTTCTCAACTCTCACATAATGAACTTCTATTCAAAAAGCTATTTAATTTTCTTTTTAAAAGTAGAAAATATTGCAATTTTAAGATGAACCGACAACGGATTTATGTGTTGCAGGTATAAAATTTCGTATTGTTCCCGTCTTACTAGATATGTGCCGATAGACCCATACCGATACACCAATCAGTATGGGTTGGGGTCTTTTACCTCTGAGAGGCACGTTTTCTGCACACAATGGACTAAAAGGCCAGGCCACAAGGACCCCGAGGTGTAAAATAAAGTTGGGGGCAAGAGACCCACTCCTGGACAACTATTGGGAGACAGATGGTAGCCTCCTATCACAGTTATCTAACGGAATCTTGTCACAATAAACCATAACGGACAATATATGTATATGATGGAGGAGAGACAAATGTTTAGAGAAGTTTAGGAGGAAAAAGCAAATCTCCTGCCTAATCCGACTTTAAAAGAGGAGTCCATAGCTTCTCCTAGAAAGATGATAATTTCTCGATCAATGACAGTTACCGAAATAAATATATATATATTACCTTAATCTTTTAAAATTCAGTTTACGGGTGACAGTTTTTAGCGCCCAAATTAACAGTTTCAAGTTTCAATTAATTATTTTTTATTTCAATCACAATTTATTTTATTAAACTCTGGCTATGGTTTCATCATCGATTTCCGTTGTGGTTTTCTAAAAAACTAACATCTTATTTTCATTATTCTTCTGCTACGATATGAAATATTTCAGAAAACTTTTAACTTTATTCCATTGCCTTCTCTGATCTCCGAATTGTCCTCATTTCTGAAAAGCTTCGGCTTCAGAGAATAAATTTTCTTAACAAAGCTCATTTCTTTACTAGGTTGATGTTTCCTTAACGTCTTGCCTTATTTCCAGAAAAATACTTTCGAATTTATAAGCACATAGTTAATGAACGCATTTTACTATGAGGAATTTTATTACGAGATATTAATGGTCTGTAAATGGTAGTTAGGAAGTCACTGGAAGGAGAGCTTTGCACCAATCCCCTGTGATGATGCATAGAACCGGCCAGGCTTAGCACCTAATGTCCGACCCCGCCTTCTCGTGGTGCAGACCGTTGGTACCTTTCAAAAGAGATACTCTCTTGTGGAAGTGAACCGAAGGGGAGGGCTGCCAGATTAGTGTGGCCTACTATGATCTGGACTACTATGGCAAATTTAGTTTGTTTTTCTACCCTGCTGAGGAGTGGTCAACCACACAGGGTCCTAGTGCTGACCATATAATCCCACTGGACTGGACAGATATATGGCTCTGAGCTTGATTATGGATCCTGATTTTACTGCACTGGTGGGCTTCTGTGGAGGGAAAATCTTCCGCTGTGTTTTCTGTTTGTTTGTGGGTTGACAGCCCCAAGTGAATAGATTCACAGGATATGTTTATCAGCTGGTGGATAATCCTGAGCAGAGGTCATCGCAGTTACCTGAACTCTTTGCTTCTACTGGCATTGTCAAATTCTACATTGGAGGACGTCTTCCAGTGTAGATGGCTTCAGCTTTTAGTGGTGGGGGAAGGGGTCTTTGCCCCATGTTTGTGATTAGGGGGCTATTTGATATTGTCGGCATTCCCTCTCTCTATAAACATAGCTTCTTTAAACATCCCACTAACCATTTTCTCTCCATAGGTAGTTGGGAAGTGAGGACTCTGCAGAGAGCTTTTTCTCTTGATGTCCTCACACAAGAATTCCACCGTTATAATTTAGATATTCTCGGCTTGCAAGAGACCAGATGGACAGATAAAGATCAGATTCTTAAAAATAATCTCAAATTTCTTTTTTCAGGGAGGGGCGACAATAAGCATCACCAAGGCGTGGGTCTGCTTCTCAGCAGACACGCTAGTGATGCTCTTCTAGGATATGAGTGCATTAATGAAAGGTTTCTTACAGCAAAATTTCAGACAAGCGTTAAAGACTTGAATGTTATCTGCTGTTATGCCCCCACTGAGGATGCCGACGAGGATGAAAAAAATAGGTTTTATGGACAACTTCAGGATATTTTGAATTCTGTCAAGAAAGGAGATATTACCCTTGTGCTAGGTGACTTCAATGCCAAAGTTGGTACTGACTCTGACCTTTGGGGAGGGGTGATAGGCCCTTTTGGTATTGGTAGCTGCAATGGCAATGGGCACCGTCTCCTACAGGTAAGTAAACTCAATGGTTTCAGAATAAGTAACATTTATTACAAACACCGCAACATACATAAGTACACATGGGTTTCACCCGATTGGATGCATAAGAATATGATTGATTATATATTAATTAACAACAAATGTGCTAGTTCTGTTAGGAATACCAGGTCATATAGGGGAGCTGAAATTGGATCTGAACATTACCTTGTTAAAAGTGTCTTGCAACTTAAACTTAAAAAGTGTTGTGCTAGGGTTAAAAAATTTACTTTTAATATTGAAGCTCTGAAAGACCCATTTATAGCCATAGCTTACCATGATAGGTTACTTAGTCATTATGACAGTCATGGTAGGCTTACTACTGAAGTTGAGGAAGAATGGGATCATTTTAAACAGGCTTTTTTGGACACTAACAGTACTCTTTTAGGAAAAAAGGAGCAGAAGAACCAGACTTATCTGAGTGATAAGGCACTTGAGCTTATTTCGGAAAGAAACTACTGCAAGAATGTCTTTAATCAATACCCTACTAGTCCTAATAGAAAGCATTACAGAGAACTTAATAAACGTGTAAAAGATCAGTTAGCTGCTGATAAGACTCTTTGGCTTGATTGTTTGGCTGACAAAGCCGAGAAAGCAGTTAGACAGCACAACAGCAGAGAGCTGTACCAGATAGTTAATGTTTTGTGTGGTAGAACAGGGACAGGTATACAGGGATTGAAGGATAAACAAGGTAAGGTTATACAATGTGAGGATTCTGTCATGGCTAGTTGGGCTGAGCATTTCAGTGATGTTCTAAACAATGTGGTTAGTTCTATTCCCGTTGTTTGCAATGATGATAAATGCATTGGTGGCTTTAATGTTGGCCCTATAACACAATCTGAAGTTATTTTGGCTATTTAAACTTAAACTTCATAAATTTACTACGGAAATGCTTAGAGCTGTGAATGTTTCAGTTGCCACTTGGATGACTGAAATTCTGAATATTTTTTTTGATAAAGGCATGGTTCCTAAGGATTTTACCAGAGCTATTGTTATCCCTATTTTCAAAAAAGGTGATCGCAGTCCTTGTGATAAATATAGGGGTATCAGCCTACTCTCTGTTTCAGGTAAAGTTCTTTCCATGATTGTGCTTAATAGAATTAAGGATCTGGTTGACAGTCAATTGCGTGATGAGCAATGTGGATTCAGAAGTGGTAGGGGATGTGTGGATCAGATATTTTCCTTTAGGCAGATTCTTGAGAAATGTTGAGAGTTTCAGAAACCTTTGGTTGCTAGCTTTGTTGATTTCAAAAAGGCTTTCTACTCTGTTGATCGTCATAATTTGTGGTTGATTGTGAGATCATATGGTATACCTGACAAATTAGTTAACATAATGAAAGCTCTCACTAATAACACTGAGTCGTGTGTGAGAGTTGGTAAGGCTTGTAGCAATTGGTTTAGCATTACTTCTGGTGTTCGACAAGGGTGCATTTTGTCTCGTTTTCTCTTTAGCTTGGTTATTGATTATGTTATGCGAAATTCACCTCAAGGGAAAGATTTTGGCCTTAAATGGACTGGAGATACGAAAATTTCTGATTTAGATTATGCTGATGATTTAGCCATTTTGGCAAATGATGTTGATGAGATTAACTCTTTCATTCGAGCTGTTGATGAGACTGGTAGAAGAGCAGGTTTGGTTATAAACAGAGAGAAACTAAAATGATGAAAATTGGTCAGGCAGGCTGTGATAATTGGTCAGGCAATCTGAATGGTTGCAGTCTTGAGCAGGTGTCACAGTTTAATTATCTTGGGAGCTATGTAACAGATAATGGTGATGTGCTGCATGAGATTAACAGACGAATAGGAGTTGCTGCCGGGACTTTTAAGAATCTATGGAGAGTGTGGAGAAATAGGCGTATACACCTAAAGACTAAAATTAGACTGTATAATAGTTTGGTTCTTTCTAGGGTTAGTTATGATAGTGAAACGTGGACACTTTGTAAACAAGAGGACAGGAAACTAGATGCTTTTGATTCCAGATGCTTACGCAGTATCTTTGGCATTAGGTGGTTCAACTTTGTAACTAATGATGAGGTTAGGCAAAGGAGTTTGCAACCTTCTTTAAGCAGCATATTGTGCAGAGAGAGACTCCGTTGGTTTGGCCATGTTGCCCGTATGAATAATTATAGATTGGCGAATAGGATTATGAACAGTGTGCCTAAAGGCCTCAGAAATAGGGGGAGACCTGGGATGCGGTGGGCAGACAATGTCATACTGGACCTGGTTAGAATTGGTGTGCAGTGGCCAGATGCAGTAGATGTAGCTCAGGATAGACTTGCTTGGAGAACTAAATTGCACGTTATTGTTGGACCTCCGTAGCCCATGGCTGCTTGAGGATGATGAGGATGATGATGATGATTAATCAAAATGATATATGCTATACATATTTTTAACAAAATCTTAAAAGAAATATCTTTCACATACATGTTTTTGTGTAGATAGCTCATAAATAATATTAAGCAACATTATTCCAACTCCTCTGGTACGCATTTTGGGATTCATATATATTATTAGAAGTTAAACTTGTATTGCGTCTGTTTGTATGACTCTCCGGAGTCAAGATCAACCCTTGTGACACGACTCTACCTCCTCATTGTAGGGATTTGCTGTTACTATCGTCTAAGAGTATTATAAAGAGTTTCACACAACTGTACATTATGAGATACTTGCGACTTTGTCCAAAGGAAGTTTACTCAGACACCAATCTAGTGTATATATATATTTGCTGTTCATAAGTCAGTACCCTGTTTGAGAAATTTACTCTCGGTATTAAAAACTGAAAGCGAGGCTATAGTGGAAGTGGGTTGAAAAAAGTCTGTGTGGTGAGATAAATCACGATATACGCTCTTTTGTACATATAGCAAAGCTCGAGTTTACCGCTAACTACATGAAGCCACATACCATTCTCGTGTCACATTCACTGTAAAAATTACTGGAGAGAACCATGGTGTGGAGAATGTGCAGATGGTAAGGATTAGGTCTATTCGTATGACTGAAGATTCGGCAAAATACAGAGCAGCATAGATTTAAACAGCATATCCTGCTCTGCTTCATTTCTTCCCTGATGGTGTCTGTTATTTTCAGGATCATAACACAACGATGATGTGCAAAAACTGTGTGTGAGAGGTTTAAAGATCACGGTGGAGAATTCGTGAAGTATTCGGTCTTCTTACTTGGTAGTCCAATACAACATGGTATACAAGCAGGCACGCCAATGATTTCTATCCTGAATGTACTACATGCGACATTACAACTATAATGGTTCCCAGTATCACATAGGCAATCTCCCAAACCATCATCTAATCTATATCAGGTCAAATTCAAGCTGTTTTGAAATGCCACAAGTGCCCTAAAATGCTATCAAGAATATTATAATTTTTTGGTCACACCGTGTACCTCTTAATGTCCAAACCGTTATTCCACGCTACTCTTATTTAAGTCACGTGTTTCCTTTAACAGTGTTTTCAAAGCTGTGTTCCGAGAGCTGTTAAAAGGTATTCCTCATAAAAAAAAATTCATTTATTATAAAGTAAAATAAAAAAAAAAAAGGTTAGGAGAAATGAAGTTTTGATCATTTTATGCGGCAATTTATAAAATTACATTTTAATGATCCGTGTTCCTTCAATGTATTCCAAGTAATAAAATGTATCATGATGAAATAAATTTGTGATCGTCTGCTTTTAACACAATGCCAAATTTTTGAAGAGTAGTGGGATTCTTAATCTCATTAGGCTCTAACAAAGAGAACTGCATGAGGAAAATTTTCAAATTTTTAAACGAATATTGCAAAGATCTCTTTGAGCTAGAAAATTGATATTTTAGTGGTGGAGTTTGATGATCAAGGAGTTTACATTGGCTGCAACAAAATTTCCCTTTACCCCAGGCTGTGTGGGAAGATTCAACTTCCTGTTTTGAGAAATTGACGAAAAAATTATTTTTTGAGTGGAATAGATACTAACGAAATATAATGATCCATAGTTTATAAATCCTCCAAATGACCTTATTGTACCGTAGTTAGAGGGCGCTATGTGTAGAAAATGTAAGACTTGAAGTAATATTTCAAAAAATATTTATATATTTATGCTGGAAATAAAGAATTTTGGTGACAGAATGTATTGATCGTAGATCGTATAATCATATTCGATGTACCGGGTATTAATTTTACACCGAACCATTTACATCATAAAGATATACCTATTTGGCATGAGTAAGAACAAAATATATAAATAAACACCCTTAGATATGGGCCTCTAAGTGCAAATAAAAGAAAAGCTAAAAATAGCAGTAAAATTGTACAAGAAACCTAAAACGGGTAGGTCTCCTCAGAGAACGCTACAGTTTTAGGCCTATTGTACTTGTTCAAAACAGTATGATCGTAAAGAATCAGAGAAGAAATAATCTCATTGGAATTATTGCTTACAGCCTCAAAAAATCTTTTTGAGGTGCGTTTTATATGTGTCGATGGCAAGTTCTTTATGAAGTTGGCTGTTAGTGACAAACCAGGGGACATCGATCGCAATTCTCAAACTCCTGTTCTGCAAGACCTGAATTTTACGAATATTGGTGGGTGTAGTATTCGCCCATATTGGTGAAGCATAGAGAATCACTTGTCTGATGAGAATGTATTGATGAAAAATAGAATAATTTCTAGTCATATGTGCTTTAATTAAATTACAATTGCTAAAAATTCGACAAGTTTCTTCTCAGTTTTTTAAATTCAATACATAATTTAAAATTTTCAATAATCTTTCAATATCGTAATATCATCATCATCATCATCATCAAGCAGCCATGGGCTACGGAGGACAAACCAGACCGTGCAATTTAGTTCTCCAAGCAAGTCTGTCCTGAGCTACATCTACTGCATCTGGCCACTGCACACCAATTCTAACCAGGTCCTGTTTGACATTGTCTGCCCACAGCATCCTAGGTCTCCCCTTCTTTCTGAGGCCATTAGGCACACTGTTCATAACCCTATTCGCCAATCTATAATTATTCATACGGGCAACATGGCCAAACCAACGGAGTCTCTCTCTGCACAGTATGCTGCTTAAAGAAGGTTGCAAACTCTTTTGCCTAACCTCGTCATTAGTTACAAAGTTGAACCACCTAATGCCCAAGATACTGCGTAAGCATCTGGAATCGAAAGCATCTAGTTTCCTGTTATTTTGTTTACAAAGTGTCCAGGTTTCACTACCATAACCAGCCCTAGAAAGAACCAAACTATTATACAGTCTAAGTTTAGTTTTTAGGTGTATACGCCTCTTTCTCCACACTCTCCATAGATTCTTAAAAGTCCCGGCAGCAATCCCTATTCGTCTGTTAATCTCATGCCACACCTCACCATTATCTGTTACATAGCTCCCAATATAATTAAACTGTGACACCAGCTCAAGACTGCAACCATTCAAATTAACTGAATCACAGCCTGCCTGACCCATTTTCATCACTTTAGTTTTCTCTCTATTTATAACCAAACCTACTCTACTACCAGTTTCTCACCAACATCATTTGCCAAAGGGCTAAATAATCTGCATAATCTAAATCGGAAATTTTCGTATCTCCAGTCCATTTAAGGCCAAAATCTTTCCCTTGAAGTGAATTTCGCATAACATAATCAATAACCAAGCTAAAGAGAAAACGAGACAAAATGCACCCTTGTCGAACACCAGAAATAATGCTAAACCAATTGCTACAAGCCTTACCAACTCTCACACACGACTCAGTGTTATTATAGAGAGCTTTCATTATGTTAACTAACTTGTCAGGTATATCATATGATCTCACAGTCAACCACAAATTATAAGGATCAACAGAGTCGAAAGCCTTTTTGAATCAACAAAGCAAGCAACCAAATGTTTCTGAAACTCTCAACATTTCTCAAGAATCTGCCTAAGTGAAAATATCTGATCCACACATCCCCTACCACTTCTGAATCCACATTGCTCATCACGCAATTGACTGTCAACCAGATTCTTAATTCTATTAAACACAATCATGGAAATAACTTTACCTGGAACATAGAGTAGGCTGATACCCCTATAGTTATCACAAGAACTGCGATCACCTTTTTTTCGAAATAAGGATAACAATAGCTCTTGAAAAATCCTTAGGAACCATGTCTTTATCATAAAAGATATTCAGAATTTCAGTCATTCAAGTGGTAACCGAAACATTCCCATCTCTTAGCATTTCCGTAGTAATTTCATCTACCCCTGGGGATTTATGAAGTTTAAGTTTAGAAATAGCGATATGAATTAATTATTTTATATGCACTGGATGATTTGTTTCTTAACCCTAGGGGATAAGAAATCCAACTTTTCATTTTAAGAGAAAAATTGTATATATTCTTTTTCAGCTTTAAAAGGTTAATAATATATAATTATTATTATTATTATTTACATTTTCTAATCACTCATTAGTACGAATTACTACTGTTAAAGGGGCAAAAATTCGGATAATGAAAAATTTTATTTTCTCTGAAAACGAGCATACCATATTTGCCAGAGGCGATATGTTATCCTTCTGGTTTTTGTCACAACAGCCATACATATTCAAACTTATCATAGTTATTTTATATTGCTTATTGCAAATACATGGTTTGGTTCTCATGTGCGGATATAAACCGAATGTACATGGAATGACATATTTCGAATAGAGCTACACGAAATAAGCAGTGCACGTAGAGTATTTACTGGAATAGTTTATCAGTTAAGTGTGCATAATGAAATATTTTTCGATAACAGCCCTTGCTTTCTGGTCTCCTGGCGAAACATAAACATTTTTCATTCCGATGGTTGTGTATGTTTTTGAAATATCCTTGACTTTTGCGTGCTTCAGAGTAATTAATTTGTATTCAAAACACATACATAAGAGAGTTGGATGCTGTTTCTCCCTGCACCATGAATACGACAAATTGATATAGAAGTATTTAGCTTTTGTACGCTTTCTGAATGTGTCATATCGAAATACAGGAAAATGGATTTTGACCATTGTAATCAAGGTCTTAGAGAAAATGGGTAAACAATATTATGAAAAATATTATATACATAACCTAAGGTAGTGATATATGATGAGAATATGAGAGAATGGAAAATAATCTAGATATAGTAAATGGTCAGAGGCAAAAGCGATGGGTTGACGCTTTATATATACCGGCATCAGTCAAAGAGATGTTTACGTGTTATACAACCGAAACTCTACGGATCTAAGGTTGCGGAAGGGTTCATGCTTCGAGAATACTAATAATCAGAACGGAACTACTAAAAATACGTTAAACGTACATATTACCTTTATTTTTCAAGAAATTTGTTAAACAGGACTAAAACGGGGGGGGGATATATATATATGTATATCGAAATGCGTTTCACTTGATTTCGACTAGATCTTGCCGCTCTCCACCCCATTCGCACTGATCATCTGGCACTCGCCTTTATTGTTTTTTCTAAATCCGAGCTTAGTCTTATATAGTTCATTGTAAGTGAGTGACAAGGATAATATTAATTCTAACCATTGGCAACCTTCGTGTACTATACACGAAGGTTGCCAGATCATTAATTTCTAAAAAAAAAAAGTCGTTGCTAGATATTTTTCTGAAATCTATTATCGACCATATGTTCGGATATTTTATGAGCAACTGTACCTGAAATAAGTATATGGGAATATTTCCGTTTGTATATCTTAGAATATTGCGAAATGTCTGATCTAATGTGTCCCTCGAAGTCAGAGGTCACGTTTTTATCAGCCTGTACGAGCAATATGAGAATTTGGTGCGTAGAGGATTGTGGGAGTTACATCTCAGAAACGTTAAAAATTTCAAATCTGCATGCATTTCAGAATGCAGCATTCACAGTCAAATAAGGGATGGGGTGACAGTCGAGAAATCAAGAGGTGCAGAATGCGGCGATGGATTTTCCATGCTCTTGTATACGTAGGACACCTCATAATGGCCACATATAAGAATCATTCTCAAAGAAATGGTCTGAACCTGTTAGAAAGACAAGTGAAAATGTGCTTAGAAAGTATGTGATGATCATTAATTTAGTTCCTAGGAAACCAAATGAGGGAGTAAATTGTCCGATCGTATATTTAAATAAAATGGCGTGTCACTCGAAATGCTTCGATGTCGAAAAACAGGAAAACCCAATTACATCTATTTTCTCTAGTGTTATTTTTATTGATAACTTGTACTTAAATAAATGAACAAAAAGTATTTTTTTTTCATTTTATGTTATTTCTAATTTAATTACTCTTATGGGGAGAAATGCTCTGGAAATATTACCTGTGATTTCACTTTGGCACTGACGAAACTGTTCTGTCGAAAGCAAAATTTTCTTAGTATGAGGGGCGTTCAAAAAGTGTGTATATGCATCTGCAGAACAAATTTCATTGCACTTACCCCAACAAAACGTTTACTGTCCTTCAACATACAACCCCACCAGCAGCCATGCATTTGGAGACGTCTATAGAAGTCTGGAATGCTTGGTGGTACTCCTGTTAGGTTATAGTCTGCAACTCTGAATGAACGAATTTTTTAAGGTCTTATACCTTGGAAAAACGTTTTCCAGCAAGTTTCTTTTAAATTTTTGGAATGGATAAATTTTGGAATTAAATTATGCAGGGTGGGGTAACTATTTGATTTTTCCTGCTCTAATTAGCCCTTAACATTCCGTGTTTTGTGAGCACTGACACTGTCATGAAGGAGAATTCTTGACACACACCTATTGGTGGACGCCTCTCCTTCATCTCTTTAATCATTTAGGGTAGGAAACTACTTAATCATTTTGTTAAAATTTTGTCTTCTAAAAGATGTTGGTGTAGTATTGGCCATTTATAGTCATTTTTCCTAGTAAGGTATCCACGGCTTCAAATCCTCGGGAATTGAAAACATTGTGAACATCCTCTTCTTTGAGCGAAAGTCTTGTCGGAGGATTTAGCGACGCTGTTCATCTTCCACAGCCCAAACATAGTTGTCGGTCTTTCTGGGAGTTGAATAGTATTAAAACCGGTGTAATCAGCTGAAAAAATGTTTGTGAACCCTTTGAGGCCACTTGGTTCAAACATTGCCAGCATCTCCTTCATGAATGTACTCTACCCTTTTTTCGGTTCTATTAGTTTGTGGGGGTGGGTCTCATTTGGCACCGATCTTTCATAACTTTAAATATTGGTGAATAATTTTTTCCACACTGCCAATTGATAGACTGATATCCAAACGTATTACCTGAATGGCGATGTGAGAGTTTTCCTTAATGAGTTCATGAACAGCAGCGATGGTTCCCTCGTTCGGCACCTCCTTCGGTCTTCCTACATGAGAGAGGTCTTCAAAGCCCTGTCATCCTTCTCCTAATTTTTGCATCCATCCCGTAATAGTGCCATATGAACAGGTATGATACCCATATACTATGATAAATTGGCATGATTTTTACACAAAGATAGTTTTTCGCAAGGATGCATCTTCAAGATGCATCCTTGTGAAAATGCAAAATATTTCCCCTCTTTAATTGGCTGCATTACAACAATGTGCAGATTTCGCAGAAAGCACTTTACGCGACGCCACCGAAGAGAGAAATGATGATACGGTCTTTGTTTTTAACACGCAATGACAAGTTTGGACAAGTTATCAAACAAGTCGTAGCTCGTTAACTTCGGAGGAATTGTGCAAATCTGCTGACAAGTGTCAAGAACCTTTTGAAGTCCTCTGTAAGAGAAAAAATGTTTAAAAATATTATAGTAGGGGGTGTTAAAAATTGAAGGTTGGCTCTTTTCCTGCCTATAGCTAGAAAGCGTTTACCTCGAAATTTGGAGTGGAAATGTCGAGACATTCCCTTTTAGGTGGAATGGAAACGAAAGTATTAAAAGAGACATTAGTTTCAAAATGTGGCACCACGTGAAATTGGCATTATATGCATCCACTTAGCGGCGTAAACTAAGTTTCATTTTGAACCACTTACGGTATCTATGCTAAATGCTAAGTGGACCAAATTATTCAAAGCGATAGTCATTGTAGTTCGAAATATAGTGGAAGAATATAATGAAGAATGTTCACAAAATGCCTATTATAAATGTCAATATCCTTCAGTTTGCTACAAGTCGAATGCTTGGCTGGATATGCCTGTCCTTTAGATATCCTAACATGCAGAAGACACAATATGGAAGGAACATGGTCATCGCTGAACTTTCCACTAAACAACTGCATCACTGAGGAAAGAATAAAAAGTGGAACTTCATCCTGGGAAATGGCTTGTTAGAATCAAATAATATCTATCTTGAAGAGAAGTATTCATACGTTGACATTGAAGATCACTGTAAGACGCACTCATCATATTACGTGTTAGTTACATGAAATCTTAATTTCTTCGAAAACGAAAATGGTTCGATGACGCAATTTGTTGAACCTGAATAAGAAGTAACATGCGTACAATGCAAAAGCATTTCCTTGACGATACGTTAAAAGTGACAATTGTCATATTTCAAAATTGTAGGTGTTCACAGTGCCACGTAGCTTGAAAATGAGCTTCTCTTTTTCATTTGTGTCCGCTCATCGGATGAGTGGAAAGTTAAAATGTCAAAGGTTCTCCATCGCCATAACAGCCAGAAAGAGTAGAACAAAGCTGGTGCATAAAGCTTTGGATCAAGTGGTGTAGCCCATCTGGTGTAGCCCCTGGATCTTTTACGCAAAACAATGAAGTATGGATCGAAACATTTTAAAGACCATTGACAATGAAATGCTTAATTTCTGCGACATCGCTCGAGCATTAGTGGGAATGTATTGATTCCGTGCTTCACTATAGGCCACAAAACTAGCGATTTCATTAATTAAATTCCACATTGGGAAGCTATTTCTCTGCAACCTTCTACAAAAAACTTACCCGTTTCTTCGAACTTCATTATTTAGTGCAACTCATTTGACAAAACTCATATTCTTCTTAAACATTTCGCGAGCTATATACCAGAATTACTACCGAATTGCTCCATAGAATTGTTGCTGTTATGCTAAATAAGTTTTGCCAACATTGTGCGATCTTTCATGACGAATACATGCTAAAGTTTAATAGTTTCTATGGAGACATTTGACTTTACAGCCCCAGGAAAGCTTGTGCACCCATCATGTGATGGGTTTTGGTGGGTATGTTGGCTACACATATTTCCTATTTCATCGTTACATTTTGTTGGAAATGATTCCAATTTCATTCCAATTTCTTTCGTTTTTTCATGGTTTTGGCATTGCCTGGTATATATTTTACCCACAGTTAACAGATTTTCACCTACAATTGGCCTGATTGACGCATATTTACTATTCATATGCATGGCACTAACCGTGGATATGATGATTTGGGATATTAATTAATAGCGTTACGACAGATGAAGTGAAACAATGAATTTATGATAAACGCGTCATGAACGCTCACGTATGCTTAAACGTGAGAGTTACGTCACCAACCACATCGAATGCACTTGACTGAAAGAATAAGGAATAAGTGATAATTAATAGGAAATATAGTGCGAAGGAACACGTAGTTTGTCTTTGTCTGTGCACTAAAGTTTAGAGAAGAAATTATTCTATTTAGTGAGTGCGCGGGAGGCTAAATATATGTACTTAGTGTGATCGTGTTAGTAAACTAGTAGAGGGAAAGAAGAATTCATCGTTTGAAGCGTAGTGATAAAATATGTAAAGAATTGGTCCTGAGAAAGAAGCATATTTAGCTGCAGTTTTAGAGTACCTGAAGTCGAAAACGTTAGAAATAAGTAATTCCATGTATATTTATTTAGTAATTTAGGAATTGGTAAGGTTATTCTCGATGGATTGCAGGTTTGTTCACATACATGATTTCTGTTGAATTTAATTTATATAAATGATACTATCCATACTTTTGTAATAAATTACATTGTTTTAGAATTAGAAATGTTATATACTATTTATTTGAACATACGCTCAGTTTTCATCCATTTAATCCATAACAGTAGTATTAAAATATGTAATAGCTCCAAAAGTAAACTTTTTGAACGTTATAATCTGTCATAACTAGCCTTTAGCGCTTAGAAGACAAATTCGATTTAAATTGCGATTTTGGAAACTGTAACCCTCTAATAGATAACATTTCTAGTTGAGCTTAGTGTACTCAAGAGTTTGCAGCGATCTCAAATTACCGAGGGTTTACTTCCGTATTAATTGTTTAAAATGGAACAATAGTCAAAATATGAAAGAATTATTTCCTGTTGTTTCGATTTCATTTTTGTTTGAATTTATTTCCTTTAGTTTCGATTCAATCGCTATTATTATGTTAATAATTAATCAACGATAAACATTCTTGATAGAAAATATCATAAATGTTTAATTGCAAACACAATGTCGTGATAGTAACCATTTTTTGTTGTTTAGATTATTCAGATTTTGCTTTATTCTCAGCAGTATATGATCTCTGGTAGTTTGTTATATTGCATTTCTTTTGGCATGCAATAATATTACACCTCTACTCTTTAAACTTTGAAAACTACTCAGTCAATTGTGAAGTTAATTTAATTCACTAAATGAATGGATTTTACATTATGTTTATCTTTTTCACTAGATCCACTATCGGTGATATGATTCCATTTTAGGAAATTATCGAGTAGATCGTTTATTGGGATTTCTGATATATACTGCTTGACATAGAAAATGCGGCACCAGGAGGTATTTTTCGGAGCACCATGCAAATAGGTGTGTATGCGTAGACTATCGGGTTATGTAAATGAGTGCAGTTGCGAACCAATCACGTTATAGGTAAGGTGGATAACAGGGCAAAACTACTCTGCATAGCTAAGTTTGGTCGTACTCATCTGGGAGTTTGACCACTGCATCGGAGTGATCTTGGTGGCAAAAGCACGTGTGAGGAGTAAGAATGCCTGGGCGACGTCATCAGGAATCCTATAATAACACGGACACCTTTACCAGAGGCTTCATCATAGGCCTACATACAGCTGATTGGTACCTGAATCGCATCGTGGCGAAAAAAGATCGAGATGCACCAACTGTCGGCCGAATTTGGTGACAGTGGTTGGAGGAAGGGAACATGCATTAACGTAGTGGAACTGGTGCACTTAGGCGTACGTCTGAACGCCTTGATCACCACATTCGATGGCAAGCCATAGTAGCCCCACAATCCACAATGGACGTCATTTGATACAGTGTACAGGCAGCTATGTATATCCCCATATCAACACAGACTGTGAATCACATATTGGCTGAGAATCGCAGAATTTCAGCCAATCTGCGGTCTCGTCAGCCATTGCGATGACTGGCACTCACCACAGCACATAGTCACTCAAGGTTGCAATGGTATCATACAAAACATGAGTGGCAGGATAAATGGAACCATTTCGTATTCAGCATTTAACAACCTTCATCATTTCCTGGACCACTTTTTAAAAGGGGCCTCATCCCCTTTATCATCTGGTCCAATGTCGTATTCAGCGATTCTCGCTTCTGTCTCAGTGCCGACGATCGACGATTGAATTGGGCTGATCTTGGTGCCATCCGGTAGTTTCATGGTTTGGGGTGCTATCAGTTTCAACAGCCTTTCACCTCTCAATGAGGTGATGCACCCTACTTTGTTGTATTTCTGTGGTATTCCTAATGTCCAGTTTCAACACGATAACGCCAACCCTCATTACCAACTTCAGTGTCCAGGTACTTCCTTGGCCAGCACGATCTCCAGACCTCTCCCCATAGAGAACAAGTGGGATGTCATTGGGAGATGATTTCATGCCTCTGCATGACCCCTGGCAATGTCGATGAATTATGGAAACAGGTCAATGACTCATGGTCCGTAATACTCAGCACACGATCCAAGGAATTTTCCACTTGATGCCACTCCGTGTTGCCGAATGCATAATCCAGCATGGCGGTCATACGACCTACTGACTGAGGCCACATTATGCTGTACCTCACCTGAGAATCTGAGGGATCCTTCGTGCAATCCCTCAGGAATGAAATAATTTCTTTCCCACATGTTTGTCTACATGTGTGGTAAGTTTCATCTCATTTCGTGTATTCCTCCATGGTGTGGCATGTTATATGTCGAGCAGTGTATATAGTCTAGAAAATGCGAAGTCCATTATAGGTATAGCAATTTATTCTCTCGTCAGTTCAATATAATAAGTCATTTAACTGATGTGTCAATACCCAGCTAGTTCCGTGAATATAGTAATACTGGATAAATATTTATTTGTGCAAATCTTAATTAATTAAATTAAATCGAATCATTCCCAGATTTCTTATCATCAAAGTAATAGCAAAAAGTATTTATTAAACTTTGCCATTGAAAGAGTTATAGACAAATGAAAAAGCTCTATTTTATCCAGAGTTTAATTTCAACTCGCTTCCTCCCCCCCCCCATTAAAATTATATATATATATATATCAAAGCCTACACAAATGGCCCGTGGATTTCATGAAGCCTTCAAATATGTTCTGTGTAGCTCTTGGTATGTTTATCTTTTTTTTTGGCATTTTTATTTATGTTTGACATATTCCAGAAATAACAATCTACGAATGTTATTGTAAGTTCAGACGGTTTGGAAAATAAAACTATGCAATCAATAAGCTTTAAATCATACTTTGTTAATACAGCCACTAAAACAGTCAATTAACCGTTCGTATTTATACGAAACTAAGTGAGAAAGTAAAATCTCCTACTTAATTTTTGTGGAGGGCGGTGATTTCACACCAGAGAAAATATCAGGAAATGTCTTCACATACATAAAATATTTTCATACGTAGTCATCAGACTACTTGAGACACTTTCAGTAATGTTCAATCATCTTATCAAAGCCCTGCCAATACAAGGGCGTATGGCGTCCTCCACAGAGATGCTCCTTCAACTTCGAGTACAAGTTAAAATCTGACGGTGCGAGATGTGACCTGTGAATGAAAAATATCATCTGGTTTTAAGGTGGGTGGTGAACAGTTTCCCATCGCCAGATGCGGAGAGCCTTATCTACTAGATTCATAAGACCGTTTTCAAATCCACATCACCATATCCTCACATGTTGCATCAACATGATATCCGAGACGTATATCTCCATAAGCTGCCAATGGATTTTAACTGGTTGGATGTTCTTTGCCCACAGAAACCGACTTGCTGCCTGGATATCCAACTTCATATACTGCAATAGCTTCGCCATGTTCACTACGAGTATGTTCCTCAGAACACGAATGTGATGAGATGATATTTTGACACTATTTGGTGTTAAAATACGTTGTTGGTACAACCCAAGATGTTAGTATTTATCAGGGGAAAATACCTTATGTTCTGAATTGCCTTCGTATATTAGCACGGTCTGAAGCAGTTAATTTACGGAAAATCCGGAACTTATTGAGGAAGCAAATGTTTATTACAGAGGAGAAATTCGAACCGTTTACATACTAACATGTTTTATATATAATTTTGATATAAATGTGAAAAAAATGACAGTCTTCCTGATAAAGATACTTTTGACAGAAATCTAATAGAAGCAGTCAGTTTAATGTAGGCGGAAAGTAAAATTCGCAAATTTTCTTTCGAATGAAAAATATTATCTGATTTTTAAGAATACTAAGTTTTAAATCTTTCCTTCCTATTTAAAATTCTTTAAAATACGAGTGGACGAATAATTAAAGTTTGAATTGAACTGTGACCTGTGATTTTTTCTCAATCAGTGTTCGATTTCTCTCATTTTTTCCCATTTTTAATCTAGTGAAATAATGGAAACAGCAAATCCCAATATTAACATAATTATTCAATCAAATAAAAACACTATGTACAACATATTGCGAGATAAATTTTGAAGTGTTAGTTTTGAACACAGATATGAGTTTACTTTCAACGACATGTGGTAAGCGGCCAAGATTATTTTTAAAATGCTGTCATAATTATTTTTAAAATATTGGCTGTATATCAATCTATTTGGGGACTCTCTTTGTAAATGGAACTGTCTTTTCTGCACTGTTGAATACATTGCCGATCAAATGCATAAACAATTTTAAATCCGATTATAACATTAGAATGCTAATACATTTAAATTGGAATTTAAAGAGTATAATTAAAAATTGAATGTACAATTACATAAGTATATTTATATTTTGCTATATTTCCTCTCATAATGACCAAAACATTCAATTCATTTTCATTCTCATTTAACATACACTTTCTACTTTTATTTACGAATCAGGGATCTATAAGTATTCCTAATTTTCGTCATGCTCTAGCAATTGAAGGTATGTTTTTGTCATACAGTTAATAATATTTATTTGCTGAAAGATCTTTAAGCTACTCAATTTCGCTTTTCCTAATGCAGACAGATACATGGCCATTGTTTTTCAAAGGCTTAACTTTTTTTGGTGCACGCGATCGATAACAATTTCCCGAAACGAACTTCTTAAACAAACATTCACTTCAAACGTGGAAGGGAAATTGGTGCGCACCCAGAATTCGGTTCTGTTGATCCTTTCGAAAGAGCGATTAGTTCAAAAGAAGTATTTTCTTAGAATGCTGAACTTACATTTCTCCTCGTGAATTAAAGTGACTACCATATAGGATTCCAAAAAAATCTAATTATTTCCCATTGCCCCATTATCTTTTTTTTCCTAAATGGAAAATAATAGTTGCATTTTTTTTCTCAATTGCATCAAACATTTTTTAAGAAGATTTTATACAGGGCCACTATAAAAATACCATACTTTAAAGTATTATATTTTGTAAAATAATAAGTCAAAACGTAATTGTGTGTCCAAAATGACAAGACACTCTCAAAGTTTCCTTTTTATGACGATGTGGAGTTAGTATCACATGTCATGTCTTCATTGTTAAAATTTCTATATCGTTGGATTGTAGAAGTGGACCAAAAAAACTAACGTTACTCCAAAAATATACAAATATACTCAACCAAAGCTCTAAAATCCTTTTAAGCGAATGATCTCAAATAGAAACGTCCAAAAGCTACTATTTCAAAAATCACGAGAGAAAAATTATACATTCTTCAAAATAAGCTCAAGTTGGCCGAAGAAAATTAAGCTTCAGAGCAACATAAAACTTAAACTTCGTTTTTTTTTCTTACCGGGATAGAAGGCTCGAAAGGATTAGCATTCCAGCGTCTGAGACTTAACAGAAAAATTATGGCCCAGGAGAACCAACATCGTTTATACCAAAAGCAAGTGCCGTCATTTCTACCATTTAAAGGAAAGAATCAAGTGTTACACTAGATATGAAGAGCCCATTATGGATGGAAGGTGAATATCATGCCACCAATAGCATGACATAAAGTCTGTTGAATACACAACGGAATTTTGCGAATTTTTTTAAAAATGTTATACACTAATTTATTTTGTTACTTAATTAGTTAATATATAAAACGAAGAGTCAAAACATTATGACCACCTGCCAAATGTGATTTTGGTCCTCCACGTGCCACTAAAACAGCTCTTACCCGGCGAGGCATGGACGCTATAAGATTTCTAAAGGTTCATGTGGTATCTGGTACCAACACATTACCAGCAGCTCATTTAACTCTTATAAGTTACGTGGTTGAGCCGCCACAGATCTAATACGATGTCCCAACACAAACCACAGATGCTCGATTGGATTGATGTTTGGGGAATTTTGTGGTCAGGGCAATACCTCGAAGTCTTCATTATATTACACGAACCATTCTTGAACAATCCTGGCAGTGTGTCATGGCGCATTATCCTGCTGGAAGAAAACTCCACTAGAGGGTTATACCTTTGCCAAGAAAGGGTGTCTCTGGCCTTCAATGATGTTTAGGTTGGTGGTAGACGTCATAGTTTCCTACACAAGAATGACTGGACCCTGAGTTTCCCAGCAGAGCATTGCCCAAAGCATTACACTTTCTCCACCAGCTTGTTTTCATCTCACAGTGCATCCTGTTGCCAACACTTCCCCGGTAAACGATGCACACGTACCCGGCCATCCGCATGGTGCAACAGGAAACGAGATTCATCAGACCAGATGATCTTCTTCCAATCATTCAATGTCCAGTTTTTGCTCGAGTGCTCATTGTAGGCGCTTTCGACAGTGAATCGAGGTTAGCATGGGCGCTCGTAGCGGTCTGCAGCTACGCAGCCCCATTTTCAGCAGGGTTCGATGTACTATGTGTTGTGACACATTACTCCCGTCATCAGCATTCAAATTACGGGCGAATTGCGCCACAGTATCCCTTCTCTTGGTTCGTACCATACGGGATAGCCTTCGCTCACCTCTAGAGTCGATTAGCCGTGGTCGCCTCACACCTTACCGGCGGTTCGTGGTTTTTCCCTCCTACGAACACTCTATAAAGGTACTAACCACGGCTGACCGCTAGCACCCCACAAGCCTTACTGTCTCGGACATGCTCTGACCCAGTCGTCTGGCCATTACAAATTGGTGTTTGTCAAACTCACATAAGTCTGCTGCCTTTCCCATCTGAAGAACAAGAATATCACTGATTTACAGATTTCAGTATCAGGTGTTATTTGTACCGTTTCATGACTTTCATACCCGCTATCGTTTACCTGTAGTTGCTTCGATTTGCAAAAAGATGTACCGGTCATAAAGTTTTCGCTCTTCGGCATATATATATATACCACTTTCAATATGGGTATTCTTCTATAATGACTTTGTATTATAAGGATTCTTTTCGATACCATATATCCTTGTAGTAACATTAAACCAAACGATCAGCGTTATTAATGGTTAAATTTTAAACTACACTTTTTCCAGTGGTCATTCTACTAGTAAAAATTCATTGTTATTTTGAGGTATTATTTTATTAGGTAAGATATCACAAAACCAGGTAGTCATTTAGGATGGGCAACATCGTTGTCATGCCCGAATTGCCAAATGTCTGTGGTCTGCTCCATATAGAACAATGTTTTTAGATTCGCATCCTCAAATAGTCTTCGAATCTCGGATGATCTCGTAAAAATAATCTAAATGTCAATGTTTGTAATTAAAAAAAAAATATCTATAACGTAGCCGCTTGCTACAAAGATTTGACAGGAGTCTATCAGAACAGTACGTCACAGGGAAGATTTGTGTTGAAGACGGAGTCCTCTGTAGAAAGGCAATACTGGAAAAGTAACACCATACCTAACCCAAGCCACTTTTATCAATAGCTACTAAGCGTACTAATCACTCGATCGCCGGAATGGTTTCTTGGAATAGGTAAAATTTGGAAATTTCGTATGAGATTAAAACACATTGGCAATCTCTAAGGTAAAGCTTTCTTTAACGAAACTTCAATAAAAAAAGTTAACTCTATTAAAGCATGCAAGTTTAATATTCCATTAGGCTTAAGTAATATCAGTTCAGATATCACAATCATTATATATATTTGTATCACTCCGTGGCTGAGTGGTTAGTGCGCTTGGTTGCTGATCAAAGGGACTTGGATTCCAGCTCGACTAAATCATGGATGTTGTGCTGTTTATATGCTCTTGTCTTTCCATCTTCACAGACCTTCCACTATGGTATATTAAACTGACAAGCTCCTGTCAGACCTCTGTGGTAAGCAGCTGCTTGAAGGGATATATATCAGGTTTTCAGAAATTTTCTCTGGTGTTCCGAGTAAACTAAGTAGTATTTTTAGGTGTTTCTTAGTTCGCTAAAGGCTGAGAAACACTGATCTATAAGCAAAAAAAGTATAAGTCATAAAGAGGGAACTGCTCCATAGAAATAATGTAAGAACGTAACCCTGAAAATCTGTTTCTCTGCATTACTGTTTGGCTCAAAAGTGCAAAGGCTAAAAGAGGGCGCTCTTTATACCATTGACGGCTTATTTCCCGTCCTTTAGATAGGAAATTATTGACGATTTTAAGAACAGATAAACAATTTTCAAACATTGTATAAAGTTTACATCGGAAAGTATTGCTACTTATTATTAATGTCTAAAGCAGTATATCTCAGATCTCAGATCGCTACCCTGTAAGAACTATAAAAGCTCTTCCCCATGCTTTCTCTTACTATAAGTGTTAAGTAAATGACCCTGAAATAGGAAAAAATCCACTGAACATACTTCCTTACGAAATTTTGATATTTGCGAGAGAAGTACAACACTGTTTTTTATTCCTTTGATTAAATTCCTTTTATCAATTCGACAAAAACAATAGCAAGTGTATTAAAGTATTTAAAAAATGTAACAGTGTTCATAATACTTTTTTTTGTCACCAATTCCCTCGACATTGTTTTGTCTATGTCACGACCCAACGATTAAGTAACATTGGTATAAACAATATGTCATACAGTTTATATTTAAGAAAAAAATAATAGCGTTATTTCAAAGATAATAGATATATTTCTAAAGTATGTAGTTAAACTTGCGTCTTATTGCCTTATAATAATAATATTTCTACATTGTGACAACACCTGGAATAAACTTACATAAAACAAAATTCAACATAATATTTGGCGTTTTATTTTGAAATTAGGAATCCTTTAATGTTGTAACAGTATCCCTGAATGGTCGTTTTGAGTTCCTGTTCTAACTTTCAAGTAATATTTTACCCCAAGGGGGCGTCCTTTAAACTTTTGCTTGCTGTCACTTTTTGTGTTTTATATGTTTTTTGTATAAGCCTTCGGATTTTGAGCTACATTAAATGTTGGTATAAACAATATGTCATACAGTTTATATTTAAGAAAAAATAATAGCGTTATTTCAAAGATAATAGATATATTTCTAAAGTATGTAGTTAAACTTGCGACTTATTTATTATTTGCATAAGCCTTCCGATTTCGAGTTACATTAAATGTTAAGAAACAATTCTTAAGGCTGGGGAAAGTATTATATAATCTTTTTTTGAATATCTAACTTTATTTTGTGGTACGTAAAGTCAAAATATTTCTCGATTCCGAAGCGCGACAAAGTGCAGGGTTTTCTTAAGGTCATGACTTAATTCAGGATGGTCGTCCGCAACAGAAAATTCAATGAATCAGTATGCTAATAATAAGATCGAGGTGATCCTGTAAATTTCCGGAGCTGTTAGATCAGGATATACATAACTGGCTGATAAATTCTGCAAGAAAGCAAAATTAGAAAACAATGACGTCTGCTAATACACTAAGCTATTATACAAGAAAAAAAGAACAACTTTATTCGAGAGCAAAGAGAATTCTGTCAGCTTTTGCCAAAATTCAACTGCCATTTAAAAGCACCCTTTGCTGATATCACAAAATTGAATTCATTGAACATAGCTGATTCGATATTATTTTGTGGAAAATTTTGCAATAGAATTTTCCATGCAGGATTTAGTTGGGCTTGATCGGTATTACAACAATAGTTTTTATTAACAAAAAATTAGTAGATTATCAGTAAACGATAAATTGAAGATGGATGAAGGACTGCTGATACTGAAAGCTTGGTTGAATAGAGGTTTTTGAATTTTTGAATTTCTAAATGTAAGTTGTTGATTTTTATTTCTGGTGGAGAGGTGAATTCTTTTTATGAATTGCTGAGGATATCCTGCATCTTGACATAGAGAATATATAGAGGAAAGTTCTTTATTCAAGAAATGCTTGATAATATAATATATATTTTTATAAAGAACATTCCTCTGTATATTCTGTATGTCAAGATGCAGGATATCCTCAGCAATTCATAAAGAGAATTCACCTCTCCACCAGAAATAAAATCAACAACTTCCATCTTCAAGACAACTCTTCTCAAGATGTAAAATATAACTCATCCATTTTACATGTCCAGTCATCAACAAAACCATCAACAATATTATGAAAAATTATAAATATAAAGTGCCTACTATATCTCCTACCACTATTTTATTTCTTGTAAAACAAAACAGAGATACATATTCACTCACAGGTGGTGTATATCTTGTACCCATTACTTATCCTAAATCAGACTCAATCCTTCTAAACCTCTCGGCTACATAGGACAAACTGAAAGAGCACTCCAAGAAAGAATACAGGAACATCAAAGAAATATCAAATTAATGCAAACTACTACAACCCTTTCATGTACTGTTATTCTTGAAGGAGCTAAACCTCTATTCAAACAAGCTTTCATTATCAGCAGTCCTTCATCCATCTTCAAATTATCGTCTACTGAAAATCTACTAATATTTGTCAATAAAACTATTGTTGTAATACCAACCAAGCCCAACTAAATCCTGCTTGGAAAATTCTATTACATTTTTTTTTACAAAATAATATCTCTTTGCCACGATTATTAAACAAAAATTCATCAACCAACCATAACTCCAACAACCAACAGCACCTCTCGTGAAGCTGACCGTGCATGTCATTCTGTATGACTTGTGCCTCTCATCTCTGTACAACTATAATTTGAAACAGAAATTAGAACTTTGAAATTTACCTACGTTTTATAATGTAAATTCTAGTCATTGTATGTCTGATGAAGTCCGAATAGTTAGGACGAAATCGATTACATCTTTTACATATTGCGTTGCACTATTTGACAATCAACTCGTCTTTTAATTTTATGCATCTTCAAGATTAGTGTGCAAAAATAAGTAAGTATAAACGTCTAAAAAGTTGTGTAGCCTTCCTATTATTCAATGTACTACAATATTCAACATTATAACAGACATTATAAAATAAGTAAGTATAAACGTCTAAAAAGTTGGGTAGCCTTCCTATTATTCAATCTACTACAATATTCAACAAGAGACTGTGCAACATTAACAAATCATTCAACTATAGTGAAACAAACAAAGGGACTATCATACCTTTTTGATCAAATTTTCACTGAGATATATTTGTATTATATAATATTTTGTATATTATTTATCAAGATAGTTGTTAATTGTTAAGATGTCCATCTCAATGTAGTGATTAATAAAACATATTTAGAAGAATATTTTTATAAAAAAAGACAACGTTATAAATTTACTTTTATCATTGTCCTCAAAATAAGGGTCCAGATATTTATCATTCGATTTAAAAATAAGGGAAATGCTTTCTTATCGGCTCTTCTATTCAAATGCTAAATTTCCTTTTCTTCGACACTCATTAAAGCAAAGCATTTATCGTCAGTTTGAGTTGAAGTCCAAATACTAAGTACATTTCTGGTGTATCGAGATTATGCCAGAACTACACTGGTTTCCATAAATTAAGGAATATCCCTATGTTAAGCCTATGGGAAGCTAACGTCAAAGCTCCATAATTTCTAAAATAAGTTTTTTTTTTGTTTTGAAAAATGTGATTACAGATAAAGATCTCAAACAAATTAATCAATATCTCGATTTTCAACAATATTCGTTCAGTATTTAATGAGTTATGGGAGTTAGAATATTTAGCGATAACAATGCCAGCCACAGAAATTGACTTCAGAAGTTAATTAAAACTTAGTAATAAGTATTATATCAAAGTGTTTAATAAAATAAGTTTGTATTTTAGAACTTTGTGAAATAATTCTTTCACTACTCAGTTTTGTATAAGTTTCCTAAAACTGGCATTGCTGTTGCTAAATATTCAAATTTCCATAACTCATTAAATACTGTTGAGAATCGAGATATTGATATACTGTATTTGATTGAGATCTTTATCTGCTATCACATTTTTCAAAACAAAAAAGTATATTTTAGAAGTTATAGAGCTTTGACGTTAGCTTCCCATTAACTTAACATGAGGATATTCCTTAATATATGGAAAGCAGTGTAATAAAACTTTTCCTCAAAGTATTGTTGTTATTGGGTTGTTATTGGTTTGCTGAACTAAATGACCAGTCCACAAGGAGCCGTAAGGCTCAGTGAAAGGTGGATAAGAGCATCCCCTGAACAACTGGTAGGACACAGATGGAAGATCAAAGCTATTCAGCACGCTTTTAGCGTGCATAGAGTATGCCTCTCATGCACACAGACCATAGGTTAACGTCCCATACGACAGACGGTGGTGTTTTTAAGCCCACCAATATCCCTATTTTCACCGAGGACAGGGTGGGGATTAGTAAACACAAATCTCAATACAGCAGTGGCGATGCTTAGTAGAATTAATTGAGACATCAGACTGAGCAGTTGACGAAACGATGATTCTCGCAGATCATTGGCTGATTAAGCTATCAGTCACTTTTCAATCAACCAATGATCTTCGATAATTGTGCCCCATGACACTAATGGCTGATTGACAGTTACTTCCTATTCGATAAGAATATATATATATAGGATCATTGATCTCTCAACTGCGCAGTTTCAGTGTCTCAGTTGTTTCCATTCATTCTTCGCGCCTGCAATACAGTATATCTACAATTGGGAGTCGAACTTAGGAACTGCATATCCTGGCCTTGTACGCTAGTGACTGCGCCAATCACAGTACCCACTCCAAAAAGACACGTGAACTCGAATCAATTCTGAACTTCAGAAAACAATAATTGGTGAAATTTAAACAAATCTTTGGTTTTGGTTTAGTTTGATTTGACTCTTAGCGCGACTTTTTGCACACAATGGGTTAAATGTCCAGGTCACAAGGACCCCCCGAAAGCTCAGAGAAGGTTGGGGGAGGGGACCACTGTAACAGCTGTTGGTAGACAGATGGTAGCCTCTCGTCAAGTTAAACAAATGTGAAGTACTTTTTATACGAATATGCTTTCCAGAACTAAATTTAAATTTATACTGTCTTTAACAAAATGAAATTGAGTTCTGAAATTTTAATTTTTATGAAATATATTAATTTTTTATGTATTTTTCTTATCTGGAATTTAAAAGAAGCATTTAATTTCTTCTTTGCATCTTAATCATTCTACTAACATCTATATAAAACTATTAGAAATTAATTATAGGTACAAAGTAATTTGTAGCAAATTTATACAATAAAAATCTGTTACATTAACTTACCCATTTATTTGCCGTATATTCCATTGCACTGAACGTTTGATTAGCATTATTGACTAATCTCGTTTCCCACATAACATTATCGTTGTGGATATCTGGTTTGTCACTATCACAGACCTTTATTGATTCAGTTGACATTTCTACACCTAAAAAACATTCAAAACTTGTATGTAATTATACGGTGAACACATATGGAACGAAAATATAAATGCGATGTGTGTATATTTAATATAGTTACGTATTATATTTCCATGAATAGAATAAAGAATTAACTAACACAAGTTTTAACTATTCAGGTTTTTCATCAGAAATATTTATATAGTAAACTTTTTATACTTTAAAAGTTCTTCGCCAGGTAATATGATCAATAGTATAAAATTAAGTTATTTTTTGGTGATCAGCGAGAAAAAAGATCAGTTGCCCTTGGCGCTCTCTTTAATATGCTACCTTCTTCAAAGATTAAGCCTAATTTTTATCATAAATTATGCAGATTTAAGAAGAATCTTTCCCCATGATCGAATGCTGTTTTATTTTTTTGCTTTTTCCGTAATTTATTTTCGGTTCAGCACGTTCTCTAAGATTTAAATTTTATTTATTGAAACTATGATATCAGCTATATTTAAGACATATTTAATACCATACCCTTTACAAATCATAAAACTTATGGCACCCAATTTTTTGGAGCATGAGTTAGTTTTTATATTTTACATTTTTCGTCATTTCAAATAGGCAACGAGTCAAAAATAATATCGGATACACAACTAACACAGACTGTTATATTTTCAGTGATTATAATAAAGTTATTTGTCGCTACGCTCCAAAATTTGTGCCACCTTGAAATAAATTTCCTTTTTGCCACCCCGAAATAATTTTTTACCGTCGCAAGCGATCGTATCAATTTTACCATCTCAAAAGACCTACATTTTTGTGGTTCTCACGATATTTTTCTTCTGTCACATTTGAAATAAAATACCAGTTAAAGAATAAATAACGGTCTTCATAATTACTATAATCACAAAATTATGCGAAACCTCAACCCTTTACATCTACGGCGGTTTAATTTCAAGTTGAAATTCGAGCAAGTCTATCAAATTATTAGCATCCCGCCCAAAAACTTTTAGCGCCCCAACAAACGCTCGGAATGGTTATGCAATAGAGATTGTCCTGACTATAATTTACATATAACTGTAGGAATTGATAATACTTATAGTGCTTATGAAGATTTTTTTTTTCGGTTAACGCTCTTAACCTCTGAAATTTCATCATCATCATCATCATCATCATCATCATCATCATCATCATCATCATCATCATCATCATCATCATCATCAAGCAGCCATGGGCTACGGAGGACCAACCAGACCGTGCAATTTAGTTCTCCAAGCAAGTCTGTCCTGAGCTACATCTACTGCATCTGGCCACTGCACACCAATTCTAACAAGGTCATGTTTAATATTGTCTGCCCACCGCATCCTCGGTCTCTCCTTCTTTCTGAGGCCTTTAGGCACACTGTTCATAACCCTATTCGCCAATCTATAATTATTCATACGGGCAACATGGCCAAACCAACGAAGTCTCTCTCTGCACAATATGCTGCTTAAAGGAGGTTGCAAACTCCTTTGCCTAATCTCATCATTAGTTACAAAGTTGAACCACCTAATGCCCAAAATACTGCGTAAGCATCTGGAATCAAAAGCATCTAGTTTCCTGTTATCTTGTTTACAAAGTGTCCAAGTTTCACTACCATAACTAACCCTAGAAAGAACCAAACTATTATACAGTCTAATTTTAGTCTTTAGGTGTATACGCCTATTTCTCCACACTCTCCATAGGTTCTTAAAAGTCCCGGCAGCAATCCCTATTCGTCTGTTAATCTCATGTCGCACATCACCATTATCTGTTACATAGCTCCCAAGATAATTAAACTGTGACACCTGCTCGAGACTGCAACCATTCAGATTAACTGAATCACAGCCTGCCTGACCAATTTTTATCACTTTAGTTTTCTCTCTGTTCATAACCAAACCTATTCTACTACCAGTCTCTTCAACAGCTCGAAATGAAAGAGTTCATCTCATCAACATCATTTGCCAAAATGGCTAAATCATCAGCATAATCTAAATCAGAAATTTTCATATCTCCAGTCCATTTAAGGCCAAAATCTTTCCCTTGAAGTGAATTTCGCATAACATAATCAATAACCAAGCAAAAGAGAAAAGGAGACAAAATGCCCTCTTGTCGAACACCAGAAGAAATGGTAAACCATGTGCTAAAAGCCTTACCAACTCTCACACACGACTCAGTGTTATTATAGAGAGCTTTCATTATGTTAACCAACTTGTCTGGTATACCATATGATTTCACAATCAACACAAATTATGACGATCAACGGAGTCGAAAGCCTTTTTGAAATCAACAAAGCTAGCAACCAAAGGTTTCTGAAACTCTAAACATTTCTCAAGAATCTGCCTAAGTGAAAATATCTGATCCACACATCGCCTACCACTTCTGAATCCACCATTGTTCATCACGCAATTGATTGTCAACCAGATTCTTAATTCTATTAAGCACAATCATGGAGAGAACTTTACCTGGAAAAGAGAGTAGGCTGATACCCCTATAGTTATCACAAGTACTGCGATCACATTTTTTGAAAATAGGGATAACAATAGCCCTGGAAAAATCCTTAGGAACCATGCCTTTATCATAAAAGATATTCAGAATTTCAGTCATCCAAGTAGCAACTGACACATTCACAGCTCTAAGCATTTCCGTAGTAAATTTATGAAGTTTAAGTTTACAAGTAGCCAAAATAACTTCAGATTGTGTTATAGGGCCAACATTAAAGCCACTAATGCATCTATCATCATTGAAAACAATGGGAGTAGAACTAACTACATTGTTTAGAACATCACTGAAATGCTCAGCCCACCTAGCCATGACAGAATCCTCACCTTCTATAAACTTACCTTGTTTATCCTTCAATCCCTGTATACCTGTCCGTTTTCTACCACACAAAACATTAACTATCTGGTACAGCTCTCTGCTGTTGTGCTGTCTAACTGCTTCCTCGGTTTTGTCAGCCAAACCATCAAGCCAAAGATTCTTATCAGCAGCTAACTGGTCTTTTACACCTTTATTAAGTTCTCTGTAATGCTTTCTATTAGGACTAGTAGGGTATTGATTAAGGACATTCCTGCGGTTCTTTTTTTCCGAAATTAACTCAAGTGCCTTATCACTCAGATAATTCTGCTTCCTCTGTTCCTTTTTTCCTAAAAGTGTACTATTTGTGTCCAAAAAATCCTGTTTAAAATGATCCCATTCTTCCTCAACTTCATTAGTAAGCATACCATGACTGTCATAATGATTAAGTAACCTATCATGGTAGCTTTGTCTATAACTGGGTCTTTCAGAGCTTCAGTATTAAAAATAAATTTTTTAACCCTAGCACAACACTTTTTAAGTTTAAGTTGCAAGACACTTTTAACAAGGTAATGGTCAGATCCAATTTCAGCTCCCGTATATGACCTGGTATTTCTAACAGAACTAGCAATTTGCTATTAATTATTATATAATCAATCATATTCTTATGCAGCCCATCAAGTGAAACCCATGTGTACTTATGTATGTTGCGGTGTTTGTAATAATTGTTAGTTATTCTGAAACCATTGAGTAAATATTATGAGAGTTAAATGGAAAACGAAATATGGCATTTAAACGAAATAATTATATTAAAGTCGATAAAACGATTGCTATATTTTAACGCTTTAAAATGACTTTGATTTAACTCAAACGTTTTTAATACCTACCAAAGTAAAAATATGTATCAAATTGGGCAAAGTGAATAAATGTAAACATATTACTTCCTACATAACAAGCTAATTTTTTGCTCCTGTCATAAACTAAAGAATGATTACACGTTTATAAAAGGGGGCGGGGGTGGCTCAGTCGGTAGCGCGCCAGGCTCGTAATCTGTAGTTCCCAGGTTCGAGTCCCAGCTGGGTCAGCATTGAGATTTATCTCCGCAAAATTCCCCGCCCTGCCCACGGTCAGTAGGGGACACCGATGGGCTTGGAATGGCCACGTCCGTCGGATGGGACGTTAAGCCGTGGCCCCGTGTGCGGGAGAGCCATACCCTGTGCACGTTAAAGAACACGCTGGTCTGCCTTGACGGCAGACTACCATCTGTCTCCCAACAGCTGTTCCAGTGGGTCCCCTCCCTCAACCTTCTCTGAGCCTTCGGGGTCCATGTGACCTGGCCATTTAGCCCATGGTGTGCAAAAAAGTGCCCCTCAGAGGTAAAACAACCCAACCCACGTTTATATAAAATAGCAAGGGAAGAATATCTAATAAATTAATTTAGTTAATAGTTAAATTTTTATGCAGTGATTTAAAACAAAATGTGTCAAATCAATATTTAGTGGTCTAAAATAGACTCTGGGTTAAGATTAGAACTAGGTTTTAGGTTAACCACTGAGGTTAAACAGGATCATTAAATTGTTTACGTCGCTTGAATTATCTTATCGCATTCTCTTCTCCTCCAACTTCGACATAGAACTGAGCTTGATCAGCTTATACATGCAGGGCTGCTAAATTAATCACTTCTCCTCTCCCATCGATTCCCCTTCTTAAAGAATTAAACCCCTTTTAAATTTGAACTATCGGATTTAAGTTCCCCGGAAAAATGACAAAAACCGAGATACGTTGTGCAAAAAATATAAGCCATTTTTTTAAATAAAAATTTAGTAAAAACAAATGCTTATTTGTACAGAATGGCATTAACACTTGTGCAGAATGGATATTTGAGGTTTTAGAAAAGCTAAGCGTTTTTGGTGGGAAAACAGCAGTTGATTGGTCAATCTTGTTCCTTGGTCTCAAGATTGGTCTATTTCCTTTCTTTTGTGCTCTTATTTGCTTTCTTTATTTTTGCGTATTTGTTTTTATGCATTTTTCTCCTTATGTGCACAATGTATGCGTAAAATAGGTATCGAATAAGTATCGAATGATAATAATAAATATTATCTGCAGAAATGAACGACTGAGTCCAAGTCAGGATCTCGAAAAAAAATAAAGTGTTGGGAAGGGGGGGTGGTGCATTCGACACGGAAAGGAGTAAAAGAGGGGAGAGACTGGAATTTCAAAGCAGTGTAACATGTACCCCCTTCCCTTTAGAGCTTTCTAAAAAATTCCTTGAAAAATGTGTGAAACATTCACAAGATTCATAATTTTTGGTCTGTATTTTCCTTACTAGCATTTTGAAAAGGGGTAAGTTCCCTCCCTTGACTGATTCTGTTATACTTTAAGATTTATTCCTTTTCTTTTGCTCTTTGTTTATGTGTGGGTTTAAATCTAGTATAAAGGTCTTGTGGATCTATATCATACGTGGTTTATTCCTTTCCGTGCATCAAAGTTCAAAATGCCAACCTTAAATTTCTCTATAAACATCGTGTATAGTGTTTTTATTTGTTCTATCTCAGATTATAAGTCTTCTATAAAGTTAATCGTAGTGAAATCCCGAGATATATAGCATACTGACAAAAGATAAATTACAAATTATAATCAAATCTATTTAAATATCTATTTTCAGTAGCGTTGTTTAACATTTAAAGTGCCTATGGAAGTTATAATATTTCACAACAGTATTGTTTCATAAGAATTTACCTCAGCAATTAATTAAACTTAAAATAAATATTGTTTGTCTACTATAAAAGAGAAATGATAAATATATATTTTAGGAATTTGTGCAATGATTATTTCAATATTAGACAATAATGTTTTTTTTTTATTAAACAAAAAATTTATTGTTAAATATTCCAGCTTCCATAGCCTGAATTACTGAACGAATATTGTTGAAAAACGATATTTAAATAGATTTGACAAGGATCTTTATCGTCATTTCTATTTTTTTAATTAAATGCACATTTTAGAAGTTATAGGGCTTCGAAGTTAGTTTGTCATTGACATAACATGTAAATTCTCTAATATTTTGTTGCGGCAGTGTATAAAATGTAGTTATTTGACTAATAGTGTTACACATGCGCAATGGTCAGATTAAGGATGTCTCTTTCCCTCTCAAGCGTGGTCGAATCGGCTACGAACCATCGGATGGGAGGGTCGCACAAGAGCTCATCAATTTTACATTGACAGGTAACCGGAATCCGCGAGTCTTCTCACTATCGGACCTTTTACGTAGAAAAGGTTCACATAACGCTACCGAGAGAAGGAGTGAAGAAAAAGACTTTGTTCCTGGTCCAAGACACGTTGCGAATATAATAAAATTTCACCCTCTAAAGTATTTTAGGTGGAGGCCAGATTTTGAGCCTAGCTTGTGCGCGACTAGGCGAGATAGTCAGCCGTGGGAAGTTTTGTTATGTATTAAGTGCAAGGCCTTTGCGAAAGTCGATTTTGTAAATTAAAGGTAAATCACTATGAACAAAGTTGTATATATATATGTGTAGCCATCCCATGACCGAGTGGTTAGCACGCTTGGCTACTGATCTAAGGGACCTGGGTTCTGAGCCCCGGGTAAGGCATGGACGTTTGTGTTGTTTTTCTGTTAAGGTCCTGTCATCCTCACAGACATTGTACTATGGAACATAAACTGACAGGCTCCTGTCAGACCTCTGTGGCAAGCAGAAGCTTGAAGGGGTATTTTTTTATTTTATATATATATATGTACAGTGCGGTGAAGAGCTGTCAGAATTTACTGCGGTATCGACAGAAATTCCTAACAAAAACATCATATAAAAGATTTGGTATCCTTTGAATAAATGCTCGAGACTCACGTTTTGAAGAATTAATGATCCACTGTCATCGTCAATTACAGAATGCTTAAATATAATACACACAAGTCACAATCATCCTAGCTAGAAAAAAATGTTCTCTGGCACATGTGCCATTTATTTCTATGAACAGTAATTCCCTCTGACTTGTCTGTTTCCTTACATTTTTAAAATCCCTTGCACCAATTTGGCAGCAATATTTTCATTTTTTACAAATGAAAATTTTTACAAATCAAAATTACAGCATGTGAATTTTAATTCAGTACTAATAATAAAAATAAACATAAATTTAAATAGACGAGAAAAGGATAGAATTTTTCCAATGCTTCTTATGTTGTCCTGTATTTATTTTATGCCTCTAATTTGTATATCATATCATTTAGTATATCATAAACGTTGCCAATAACTATAAACTTGCCGTCATCTTTATTCAACAATGAAGTATCATTGCTCATTATATAATCTGCCTCTCAAGGAAAATAATATATTTTCTTTGTTTTAAGCATAATCCTACAGTTTAAATTAAAGATAATTAATATTCAGAAAACAATTAATCTTCCTGGTAAATTTAATAATCTCTTTTAACTTCTCTAAATCCCGAGTATTGTTTATTCTAATCACTTCAGATCCTTCATATCTTCTCAGTGCTTAAATTTCTAGTCTGAAAGGTAGAGCCATTCTCGCTGACTTTATCCTCCATTCTTTCTTATTAACTATCAATCTGCCATCTGAGTTCTCCTAATAAAACTTCATATGTTGACATTCATAAGAATGATTATGAAATTTCATCCACATCCGAAATTTAGTATCAAATCTAAGATGGCAAGGATCAAATTATATCGTACATAAGAGAAGATTTAAGATACGAAATTATCTGAAAAACAAAACTGTGGTGTGCCTGTCGCTGGACTAATTACGCAGATAATGTATTCAAAGTTTAGCAAATGGAAAGGAGAAGGCATGTAGAGCTCTGAAGCATGACATAGCCACTCCTCGATTGAGACATAATCTGGCGTGATTCCCAATTCTGACCATAGGGAAATATAACATAAACCTTTAATAATTTACCGTTATTCCGCCTACGTTACTTTATTTCGTTTGCGATATAACTGTTACGCATTAAATGAATATCTTTCTTTAGTCAAATAGTTCCGTTTTCAAAACAAAATGCATGGACCTTACACTTTTTTATACCATCTTTACTTTAATCACATTTTTGCTTCCTTGGCAAAATAATGATGACAAGGTCCTACGGCTTTAAAAAGGAGATTATGTTCTTTTACCCTGCTTTTTTTTGGCAGTTACAATTTTCATAAGGAAAGAAATATTTTCCTCGGAAGCTTCCTTCGTTTCTGAGCTGAGGTTGGCTCAGTCTATAACGTGCCAGACTCGTAAACTGTGGTTCTCAGATTCCAATCCAAACTGTTCTTTTTCGAGAATTTTGCATGCTTACCACCGTTCTGTACTCTGTAACAAAGAGGATACGGATACGTCTTCCGTCTGATGGGACGCAAAGTCGTGGCTCTGCGTAAAGTATCTTGTGCACCTTAAAGAACGTGCTGGATTACCTTAATGAGAGGATTTCATTTGTCCCTTAACAGCTGTATAGTAGATACCCTATCTTAATCTCCTTTAGGCCCCTTGGGGTTCTTGTGACTTAACGATTGTGTACAAAAACCTGATATTCAGAGGTAATATTTAATAGATAAATAAGGAAGAACAAAACACATTTTCTTCTTCCTTATTTAGTCTATAAAATACAGATTAATCTATTTTTCGAAAATCATTGTTTTAAATATTAATGACATTTCGTTTCCATTCGTTTAAATTCCTCCAGTAAATTTCCTCTTGCTATCTACTTTCACTTCTTTTCTCTTCGTTGCCGGTGTTCTTTCTAATGTTTCCAAATAAAATGAAAGATCTTTACTCGGCAACGTTTGGCCACATTTCAGACGATCGTTTTGTTTGTCATATATTTTTTCCCACTTTTCTGGCATCAGGAACTTTTTTCTACTCATTCGTGATTGTCGGCTGGTTGCCTTGCTGCTTTTTATCCTGTATTTCCGGCCTTGGCATCTTTCCGAACGCATTTGTAGCCTCATATGTTCATATATTTTACACATCCGTCACTGTAGCTCCATAGTTGAACTTAGATACGGTTTGCAACCAAAGATATAGACTATCCTTTGGCTTTTACTTTCGCATTTATCTTTTCTTTAGATAGCCAAATTAATGACGATGGTGTATTCCGTTTTGTTAGACTTAAGATATGCTGCAATTTACAAGCTATCTGTATCTATTACGGCAGAAATTAATAGTGAATTAAATTATGAACTCTCCTTAGCTTGTTTTTTTTCCCAGAAATCTTTAATTTATATCTAAGTCAGAATGAATTCAATATATGTAGTCATGTGCATTGTAAAGTAACATCTTCAGCTGCGATATTTCTGAGAAACACTGTTTTAAACAATGACATGCATCAAAATAGGAAGACATGAAAACAGCATACATTTGAAATGTAACTTAAGATTGACATTTAAAAATTTCTATCTTACAATATAAATCAGAAAAAAACACATTAACTGAAACTTTATGATGCATTTCACTTCACTAGCAATTTAAAATAAATATGCAATGTTTCCGCTATGAACAATAATTATTTTTTAGAACTGTTTATCATCATCATCATCATCGTGTATCGAATTAAATTCCAGTAAAGCTACATAAATATTCAAAACATTGAAAAATGATAATATAACAAATTTAATCTGAAATAAACTTTCCTACTATCTGCTTTTAATAAACAGTTTAATAGTCCAGATGCAACCGCGAAAATATGTTTTTTTTTTCTAGTTTACTCTTATACTGTTCTCTGCTCATATATAAGTATAAAATACATTCAAATAACAAATAATTTATTCTTACCCACACAGAATAAAGACACTTTTTTAATTTTAAATTTTATATGACAGTAATAAATTTTAAAACACATTTTGAAACTTTTTTTCACTATGTGTAGCGCCAACAAAAAAAAAAAACACGAGCTGCAGAGATTTAAAAATAAATTTACGAGCTATATTGCGTTTACATTTTACGGATTTCTAGCGCAGTTAAATTGTTTGTGGAACTTTCAGGAGCGGTTCCTTTATACATCGGTAAACCATAGGCAATAAGCACAAATCAAGAAACACTTTTACCTGGAATGACATCTGGACATTTATCTTCTGATTCTATAACTGTCCCTACAATTTCTCTCCTGTCATCTGTATCTTGACGCAGTGGGGTTGTTGATCTGTGGGCGAGTTGAAATAACAAAAAATAGTAAGTATGTGGTAATAAATCAGAAATGGGAGACGACATACTTGATAGTGGCAGTAAAAAATAAAAAAAGTACACCTTTTCAAACTGAAATAAAAAAATTATATAATGATGATATTAAATATTAGAATGTAGCGCAATTCTAAAGAAAAAGATCATTATTTATATTTTTTAGAACACCTTTTTTACTTTTTTACTTCAAAATATTAAATGTTGCTTTTACGGATTTTTCTTAAAAATAAACAAATTCGAATCATTGAAGCATTATTTATTAAAATGCACCAAATGTTTGCTAGACATTTGTCATCTTTATCTTTCATAATGGAAAATGAATCTTTTGAGATTAAAGTGTTTCCAGCAATTTGGGCAAAACCTTACATGATTGGCAGCAAGGTCGAATCTAGGAGGGGTGGCGGAGGTATTAGAAATCTAGTAAGGGTAAGAGAGGCGTGACATGTGCATATTTCATGTATTTTTCAATTAATCTCTAAAAGACCTATAAAAAGAATGTTATGCTGTAATTGAAATTTTTATTTTCTCCTAGATCCGGGCTTGCAGGTAATTAAGTCCAGTAATGTGATCTGCAACTGGAAAAACATATTCCCTTCAATAGTCGTTTCTAACATATATTAACACCCGTAAATGAAGGAATGCATCATTCGTTAAACATAGTCGTTTCTCTCAAAATATACTTAAAAGAGAATGTTTTAACTCTTTATCATATTTATATATTATTTTTACAAAATAGGCCCGGTTCTACAGGGCGGGAGGGGAGGCATGAGGCTTCTTTTTGTAGATACTAGTAAGCGGAACAGAGGGAAACTAAATTAAACATTCGTATATTTCAAGCATTTTTCAAGAAATATTTAGACCACTAAAATGTAGAAAAGGTTTTCATACTGGAACAGCAATCTTTTCCACCATTACCGCCAGTCCTTTATTTTTTTAGATCCGAGCTTCGTACACTTATGTTTACTAGTATACATAAACTGCTTTCAATTTTATTTGTGTATTTTTCAATTTACTATTAGCAATGCAAGAAGAGAAAAACGAGCTTGTTAAGTATACCGTTGAGTGTAATGGTTATAGATGCAAGCAATAACATTCCTCTTACGAAAAAAATTAACTGTAAGTAATCATCATGACCTTAGAAATATAATTTTTTCGGAGAACATGAAAAAAAGATAGGTAGCTCTCGTCCATCCTCTGTTTAGCCTTCCTTTTTAGCTGGACTTGCTTTCTTTGTCGCCTAAAAGTCTCTTTTATTCATTAGTTTTAAAAGTGACGTCGGAATCGAGAAACAGGAAAGGCAATTCGCTCTCTCTTTGAAGTATCAAAATGTAAATTTTCCTCTTCGCTCTATCCAAAAAGGTTGATTTTTTTCCTCTACGCTCTATCCAGAAAGGCAAAATAAAGTAGGGAGAGAATTTTGTGTGGATTTTAACCCGTGTTTTCAAAACTAATATAGAAGTGTGCATGAACAATTGGGTGCATTATTTTTTAGTTCAATGTAGATATAATATTGCCTTTAGAAAATTTGATTCCGAAACAAATAATGCGTACTTAGCTATAAAATAGTTGATTAAAAATATTTTCGTGAAAAAATAAAAGTTTTCATTTCCACCAGACTTTCTCTACTTAATAACAACTATTCATTAATAAAGGTACTAGACGTTATGTAGGACTCCAATCATGACTGCAAGAAGGTGGCAATTGTTTATTTTAGACACTCGCAATAACATAAAAAAAAATGTCGATTCACACGTTTGCCCCTGGAAATAGCTAAAAAAATATTTTGCCTCCATTGGAAATCGTATGGCATTCCCCTCACACACGCACTTGGAAATCGCAAAATGACGTTTTTCCTCTCCCTGGAACATTTTCCGCGGCGCTGATGCTTCCAATATTTTATTGCTAAAATTGCCTCTTGGCCGTTTCCTCACCTTCTCCAGAAAAAAGTTCTATCGAAGCTGGATTGGAGAGTTCGATTCAAAATCCTTGAAACCCGAATTCTGTAAGGACAAAAATGAAGATTTCGCGTTTATTCATAAAACAGCATTATAATTATATCTGAGAAATCAACCATCTGCACGCTACGAAAGCAACAAATGTAGTTTAGAACAGTTCAGGCGTGAAGCGTGAGTGGAAGCAATTGAGACGATGAGACTGAACAGTTGAGAGATAAATAAATACTACATGCCAATGACTTATCGAATAAGAAGTACCTGTCAATCAGCCAATAGTGTATGGTAAAAAATTATCGTAATCATTGGTTGATTGAAAAGTGAGTGATAGCTTAATCAGTTAATGATTTTATAATAATAGTTTCGTCAATTGCGCAGTCTCATTGTCTTAATTGCTTTCACTCCGTAAGTTGTTCCGTATGATGTTTTAGAAGACAAGCGAAGTTAAGGATTTAAGTTTTTTGTCATTTGATTTGGTTAGCATCATTTTCCTTTCAAAAATATTTGAAAGCCTCATATAATAAATACACGAATGCCTTGAATAAAGTCTTCCAATATTCCTGTCAGGGGTATATAATGATACCGAGTATTTGAGACGCTATATTCAGTTATTTAGTTCTTTATCTGTAAGTGGTCCTTTTTTTGCACATAATGCACTAAGTGGCGAAGTCACAAGGTTCCCAAGGGCACAGATCCGGATAGAAGAAGGGAATCAACAAACATCTCTTAGGAGATAAAGAAAAACTCCAGTCAAGTGTAACTCGCACAGTGTGTCACTCTCCTGAACCATAAGACAGCGACTTTCAGAGAAGTTTTCTCTAGCGGTAGAGTGACGGTTTGCAGTGAAAGTATCAACACAGGCCTGCATTACATTATCTTCCGCTGTGTTCATTCAGTAACTTTTAATCTATCATTTTAAATGTGGTTATTTTAATAAGCTGAAGCTTTTTTATGTCTTTCTAGTGATCAATTCGTCGTATAAACCTTACTGAGTACCTAGTTCCTTATGAAAAGAAATTGCTAATTTTTTCTACCAAATAGTATATACATGTGTAAAATTTAGTTTGTTAGATATTTACGTATGGTGAGCTTGGATGAACACAGTACTTATTTAATCACAGCTGATTTATCGTATTCCTAACAATCGATATTATGAACTATAAATTGAATGTTGAATTTAAAAATTGATATAACTTATCGTTTTATATTGAATTCCTAACAATCACCCATTCTATATTATTATGAAAATATTTGTTAACTTTAATTAATTATACTCTTCATGTAAGGACTGAACTTTTTGTTTGAATAGTACCACATTTACAATGCGCTTTTGATCCGCTGGAAAAAACAACAACGAAACGTTAAGTTCAAGAGAAAAACATTGCAACATTGAAAAAATCTGAGATATTTTTGGTGCGAATATTTTTGCGTACATTGCACCTAGCATAAACTGCGAAATATATTGGTGTACATTACATCTACCAAAATATTCTGCTGAAAGCAGACTCCTTGAATTCTGATTTACTATTAAGCTCTCATAATTCTTACAAAAATACTGCATTCTGAAAGAGTTTAAAGGGATAAATTAAACTTTATAGTAAAGTTAAAGACAACAAAAGCAAAAATTTTAATTACAGAAACTAAAATGGAACTGTTATAGCTAGTTACAAGCACATTTAATAATATTTTCTAGTGATATGCTAAATAACGGACTGCTCGAAGTAATGTAAAATAAACATGATACCACTTATTAAAGAAACTTACCTCTGTGAAAACAGTGTTCTTTCAATCTGCGCATTTAAGAGAAATGTTCTCAACAGCATCTGCTGATACACAGAAATGCTCCGAGAAACGTTCACAGCAGTCAACTCTGTATATGTAACAACCTGCAGCTGTTGCAGAGAATGATTCATGGACTGAATCATCTTTCCAGAAATAATAGGTTATAAAAGAAAAATGTTTAATTTTGTTACCCTTTGTCATTGTACCACATTTCATTAATATAATTCACATATTTCCTAGATTTAATAAGTGCTATTGACGAGTGTTATATGTTTACCCTGGTTTATTATTTCATTAATTGTCAATGTGTGCCGTAATCCACATTAAGCACCAGATGTTACTTATAAGCAAAAAAATAACGATATTAAGATTTGCCTCTTTATCAAATGCACCGAAGAGCCAAAACATTATGACCAGTGCGTCTTAATGCAAATCGAAGCAATTGCAGGTAAACGACAGCGCATGTGAAGGTCGTGAAACGGTATAAATAATACCTAATATTGAACTCTATTAATCAGTGTTATTCTTGATTTTCAGATGGAAAAGGCAACGCACTTTAGTGACGTTGACAAAGGCAAATTGTAATGGCCAGACGACTAGATCAGAGCATTTCCGAGACAGCAAGGCTTGTGGGGTGCTCACAGTCTTGAAAAAGTGGTCCTAGGAGGAAAAAATCACGAACCACCGGCAAGGTGCGGGCCGACGACGGTTCATCGACGCTAGAGGTGAGCGAAGGCTATCCCGTATGTCACGAGCCAGCAGAAAAATACTGTACCGCAACTCGCCCGTAATTTGAATGCTGGTGACGGGAGCAATGTGTCACAACATACAGTGCATCAAACTCTGCTGAAAATGGGGCTGTGTAGCCACAGGCCGCTCCGGTTGCCCATGCTAACCTCGATTCACTGTCGAAAGCGCCTACAATGGACACGCGAGTATCAAAACTGGACCTTGAATGATTGGAAGAAAGTTGTCTGGTCCAATGAATCTCGTTTCGTGTTGCGCCATATGGGCGGCCGGGTACGTGTGTGTCGTTGACCTGGAAAAGTGTTGTCACCAGGGTGCAACCATGGGGCGAAACAAGCCGGGGTGAAAACAAACAATCGATTGAGTTTCTGGACCACGAACTAAATTGCGAACTGACTGTTGATTGAGTTTCTGAACCCGTGGTTCAGAAACTCAAGCAACAGCTGACCCTGATAGCCAAATTAAAAAAGTCATCATATCGCATATTGTTCCCCTTTGAAACATTTGAAGCACTGTTGAAAAATCCTTTTTATAGCTACCTTCAAAAGGACTGCAATATCTTTTTAAGTGAGTTGTTTTTATATTTTAGAACTTCATGAGTTATGCAATATCCATTCTAATACGCAAAATTATATATATATATTCTGAATGTGAATTTAATGCAGAATACAAATCGTTTTACAGATTTCAAACATCATGAATAAATTTTGAGTTTATGTAAGGGATAAAACGAGACTACATCTTTCGATTCTTTTGCATATTTTTCGACTTGTTCATATATTCTGTTTTTTTAATCTTTCAAAGTAAACATGCTATTTCTAAACAGTTTCAAATTTGTTATAAATTACCCTATCAAGTATAATTTTATTTATAATCCTAAAATAAATCATGATATATTTGTGACATTGAAATTAAGTAAACGTTTCCAATTAAAAATTAATTTTTGACTAATTATATGTAATGTTGTGCATTAGGGGTCACATTTCGGGATCGTCCGAAATGTGACTTTTTACCGTAGCACTAATGTGATGAAGAAAGCCATTAATATAGTACCATTAATATTTTATATTTACTGATAGATAAATTTTAACCAGGTTTTTAACTAATAACGATAACAACAACAAACAATTTATATTTGTTAATCTTATTACTATCATTTTAAAAAAAGGACTGCTCTTCCGCTTTACTAAACATATTTCTTATAAAATAATATGAGATACATTTAATAAACATTTAATTCATTGTCTTTAATTATATGTAAATGTGTTTCAGAAAGCAACATTATTCAAAGGCCTCCATTGTGCAAATGATGATTCAGTTTATTATTTTCCTTTAATTTCAATTTCTTTTAATTCTTGAAAAATGCAAGTAATTATATACATGTTTATAAATTTTTGCCTCTATTGTCCTTATTAAAATTCTCGAGGTGGGTGGCCTCCTTGCTCCCCTCCACTAAGATTCGGCTCTGTTTGTAAAGAAAACATGTATATAATAATCGAGACAGAATTATTCTAAAAAACAATTTTAATTCTGATACCTACTTGTCATTTCCATGTTTTTGGTGGTCTGAGGCAAGGAAAGAGAAATATTTGTTGTGATTTATAGTATACATGTTTGCTAAATCTAAAGTAAATTTAATAATAACATTAAGAAAAACAATTACTATAACAATTTACATAAATATAATGCAGTAACACAACAAAGTAAATACCACAGCTCCCAAACTGATTCACATGTATAAATGTGCAATTTGAAATCAACATAATAAGTTTATACAATAATAATAATAATTTCCAAGTTAGAGAACGTGGTCAAAACAATGAGAGTGATTCTTAATTAGTTAATATATTTTTAATCAAACATCTGCACAGAACACTGGAGTAGAGTAATGTATATGTTTACAAATATATTTCATATTACATTTCATGTGTTTAGGAGAGTAAAACGAGTTTTACATATTTTTTCCAACCATTGTCTAGAATGGTGCGAAAGGAAAAAGCATCTCATCATCAGTTCTTTACCCATTCGCTCTAAATCTAACGTATTCATAATTTGCAAGTGGTTATGAAAGATGCGTGTATGCATTTTCTGCTTCTTTTGCGCATTTTTGCGCATTTTTACTTTTCACGGATTCATCGTTTAAAAGAATGAAAGATAATCTCCCTAGAAACTTGGAAACTATTCGCTTAAGCAAATTCTTATTTTATTTTTAAGCTTTCATGAACAAGGTAGAATCCTAGGCCTTCTTTTAAGCTACATGTATTAATACTAGTTTTTCTAATTTAGACTTGAGAAATTTTGAATACATTTCTGAAAACTCAATACCATATTACGCACGAATATTAATATATCAAAATGAAAATTATGAACTTACAACTTACAAATGACACTAATGTCATTAGTAATTTAAAACTAAAGTTCGCTCTGTTTTAAAACAGTTAAATTGTCACTTAGAAGTAAAGGACAAAAGTAGCGGTAAGCAAGCTGTGCAAGGGACAATTTGGGAAATCAGCATTAAGCGATGCCAGTTACAGAACAATGTTAACCAACAATTTATTTTGTACAGAAAATATATAGAGTTTCACCATTAGTATGTTGTGTAATTGCCATTAAGTGGCGATCACGAAGCAACACATATTAGTATAGAGCCATTCAAATACACTGCTAGTTATGTAACCACACTTCGTGCACAGACCCGTAGGGAAACTAAATTGTGCTCTAGTTAAGGATAGGCTTGCAAATGACGTCATATCACATTTCAAGCATGTTCTATTGGAGACAATATATCTAGGGTAGTGGCCTGCCACTGCATAGACTGGGCGTGTTATAGACGTTCCCTGGAGATATTGGTCATAGCCACTCTGTCATTATCTTGTTGTATCATGGCGCCCAACACATCTACCAGGAACTACAGTGCAACAGACCAGAAGATAACACGGACGTATCGACATTATAATTTCTAGTAACAGTTATCAGAAGCAATTGGCAATAATAACAGATAGCTCTCCAAACAATGAAAACTGGCATGCATATAGTGGGCATTCGTGAACACAAGGAGGGTCTCAATTGTGCTTGTGTTGTCTCCATATACGAATATTGTGGTCATCTTCACCAGTCAAAATCTAGATTCATCGCTGAAAATAACGCTAGCATTCTTTGGGACAGATTTACTTTTATGGGCACCAGTCTAGCCACACTAAATGACGACGCGCAATGGATATCAGGAAAAAGAAACTCGATTTCTGAAAGATATCTTTCAATAATCCTTTTAAAAATAGAGTGTACTAAGGCTCTCATTATAGAGCCTATCGAAGGTTTGATAACGTTGCTGTTGAACCTGTCATTGCCTGGCTATGGTTCAAGTGATCCTGCTCTGACGTTTTCCTCTGATGACACCTGAATCTATGGAACATTTAACTCATAATTGCCAACAGAGACCAATTGTCCTCAAAGCGTGGTTCGCATGTACTGTGATTTGGCTAGCGGACCATCCGGGAAATCACAGTCCTACTATTTCGTCTCGTTAACACTGAACCATTTAGTGGTATATGACACGAGTATACTGTACTGTGCGAATTAGTTGGGACAAGCATCATGAAGCTGCATAAGGAGACAGGGTCCGTAGACACGTCCCGTAAAGGACATTGTGGAGGATAAAGAAAAACCACCCCTAGAGATGATAGTCTAATTCGAAGAATTGGTATCATAGACCCGAAGAAGATCAGTGGGGACATCAAAAGGGATATTGCGTCTCATGGGTTAATATAGATGCTTCCACCGTACGTCATCGCCTTCTGGATTGTGGCCGTCGGGCTCGATACCCCTCCAAAAAGCAGCTTTTGACACCCGCTATGAAGCAAAAAAGGCTATTCCGGACAAAAAACATCGAAACTGGACTGTGGAGAATTGGGAAAAAGTGATATTTTCCGACGAAACCCACTTTGAGTTGCATGGCTGCAGGTCAAATTTCGTCCGCCGCTCGCCTGGAGAACTTCATCGATCCGGCCACATCCAGTAATCCCCCAAACACCCACCCAAGGTCATGTTTTGGGGAAGTTTCACAGCTTCCGGGCCACAGACGCTTCACCCCATTGAAGGAATGATGGACAGCAAAAAGTACATAGGCATTCTGGAGGCGAAAATGGTCCCAACACTGCAGAAGCTGTTTCCTAACGGCGATGGGGTATTTCAATAGGATCTGGCTCCATGCTACAATTCTAAGCTTGCTAAGAGCTTCTTTACCCAACAATATTTGAAGGTATTGGAGTTGCCAGGAAATTCACCCGATCTAAACCCGATTGAAAATTTGTGGACCATGATTAAAGAGTGCATATCTAAGATGGACTGCACGATGAAAACCAAAATGGTAGAAAGTGTCATGAAAGTGTGGTACCACGACCCTGAAGTGAAGGAGATGTGTGGAAAGCTAGTGGCATCAATGGTTGAGAGGGTAGAAGAAGTAATTAAAGCTAAGGGGGGGGGGTCACATTCACTATTAACTACACTATTAAACAAATAAATATTTTAGTTGTGTCTTTGTTACTGCATTTTCCTATTGTCCCAACTAATTTGCACAGTACTGTAACATCTTGACATTAAATATCTTTGTCGTTACTGGCAGTGTTGATCTGTCTTCTACAGGGTCATTTTAAAAGACGGATTCATTCATTCCTCTAAAACTGTTTGTAACGCAAAAATTCCTAAATCGAACAACTATTTTCCATTAATTTTAAACTAAGAACATAGCTTTTTGGTGTCCGGAAACTAAATAATTTATTCTCCATATTTATTCTAATACTAAAGAATCAAATACAAACAATATTATAGTAGCTTATGCTAGTTGTACGCTAGAGTAGTATTCTAGTTAGTGTTTCCTAACTGTAGCTAACAACACAGTACTTTTGCTTCCTTATTTATATAGCTGCATTTTCATTTGAAAATATCCCTTAATATGTTAATACATAAATAATTAAATAACAATTTTTGATTATTGTTCATTAAATACCATATGCCTAAAACGAAAACATTAAAAATCAAAGTGAAACACTAAAAGAAAGCATTGGTTGTAGAGTTATGGTGTGGGACCGAGAACAGAGTTGGAAAAAGAGTAGGTACAGAGTGTTGACTCTGACAGGCTGCTATGTTAACTAGTTATCGCCGATGATGGTACTTCCGGAGATCGCATCAAAATGGAAAATGATGTCTTCTTATATTCCATATTAAGATTAAAACAAGAAATTGATGGCCTCCGGTTGAGGTAAATATTAAGTGATATAGTCCTAGCAACGCATCAATAGTCTCAGCTCCTCTTTGAGATTACTAGAGTATTTCCACCACATTTGTCGAACCATTGAATCATATTTCCACTCAGTCCGCCACTGTCTTGATTCAGATCTTACTAAACCCTCCATTCCAGGTCATTTTCTAAATGATAATGGCTTGCTATCTACAGCGTAAATCGTGAGAATGATGCTTTAAAAAAGTGATAGCTTTGAGTTGACGTAGATTTATAATCACTTCCTTTTTATAGCCTTTGGTGTTTCGCATAATGCGATGCGAATACACATATTTTGATTGGATCATCAAAGTGTGTATTTTTACATTACAATTAACTAACGTATTTCAGCCTCCTTTACTAAGGCAATTAATATCTAATATATATATAGCTGATTGTGACTGGGTAGATGAACGAATAGTGTTTGGGATAACGCTAATATTTGACTATAATGCAGATGTGATAGAGCTCCGAAAATTTGCACTTAAGATGAATTCGGGTCACGAGAAAAATACGGATTTTGAGATTTGACTTGTTCTTTAAGGTCAGATGTCGGTTTTTATCTACTACGTTAGGTGGAAAGATGGAAATTGGTGCCCAGGTGCATTTCGATTCGTTAGAAGATTTTAAGTTTAACGTGCCCTTCAAAGTCAAATAGAGTCAGACTTTCATTTACATGAGATAGAAAGTGCAAATTGGTGTTTCAAATTAGTGTCGCTGATCTCAGAAAAAGTATGAAATTTTATATTCAGTCTGGCGTTTGATGTCAAACCCTAGTCGAAGTGACTTTCGCGAAATCAAGAGATTTAGTATACAGCAATTGATCTCTTGTATACTATCTAATAAAATATTAGAGAATTTCTGCCTTATGCCAATGAGAACCAACTTCAAATCTTTATAACTTCTAAAATATACAAGCAATGAAAAAACGGAACAGAATATAAATTGAAAATCATAATCAAATCTTTATAATTTATGACTCGAATATTGGGCGTCGGAAAAGGGTTATGATGTACGTTTCCCAAAACATGTTAATCCTCAGTGTGCATATCCCAAGGTTTTGGTTCATAAAACAGTACGTGTACTCGTACTTCTGTGTGACTATGAAATATTTTTAGCCTGAATGCGAAACAAGAGAATCTTGTTCTTTCGAAATATTTTAGGAAAATGCAAATTTTGATTCATAGACAATTTTAAATGCTTAAACACGTTTATTAGTTTTATTTATTGAAAATAAAAAAGATTATTTATATAGTTAAAGAAGGTGACTGTGAGTGTGTCTGTGTGCCTGTGGCAGCCATAAGTCATCGGAAAATCAACGTACACGCTCCAAAATTTCAGAGAATGTTTCTGGTTGTGGTTCGTTTTGCAGTGCCAAATTGCAGGTCGAAAGTCCAAAATAGGGGCTTGCTAGAAGCAAAAAATATTTAATGTGCTATTCCTACGAGAAACGAGAATCGTTGTCAAATTTATTGTTGCCATTTGCTGCTCCCTAACTGTGAAAGTAAAGAGTGAAAATAGTATTTAAATCTGCTGTTGTTGCAATTTCTCCATATTTCCAAAGGCATTATATAGGCGGCGTTCCATTAGAGCTAAGGACCTGATTTTATAACCCAACATGGGGTCGAGCAGGGGGAACCCAGCTAGGAAATTGGGGACCTTTTGGTGAAGTACGTCGGGAATAACAGAATGCCAAAATCTGACGAAATAAATATCTCGATCGTTTTCCACGGTCTCTGAGAGCGCGCGTCGAGTCAGAAATGACCTTTGCGACAGCGGGAAATTCTTCGTGTTCAAACTGTGTAAATGTCGGGGAGGGGTGGAGGGTGAATGCTCACAGAACCAACCATTAGTGCAGGAAACAACAGAATATACAGATTAAAAGTGAGACACGAGCTGTCACAATTTGTGTAGAAACGAAGCTACGGCCAAGTGGGAACCTGATTTTTAAACCAATCACTGGAGCACACGGAGGACGCTGTGCAGGTAATTTGGACCGTGCAGATGAATTTCACGGTAGCAATAAGGCGGCAAAAATCTGTGGTTACGGAAATAAAAATCTGGATTGTTTACGCAGAAACTAAGCCGCGGGCTATGATAGAGCTCGCTGACGTCAAGAACGATTCAAGCCAACACCGGGAAAATTTCTTCTGGTTGAAAACCTCTGCTAAAGTGTCGGGGAGGGGTGGTACTTACGAAATTTACCTTTAGTGCAGTGAAAATAAAAATATACAGATTTAAAGTTACACCTGGACAGCGCCGGGTACGTTCAGCTAGTCAGAAATAAAGCTGTGCATCAGTTGCATTAAGAGAGTTTCCTAGGTTACAGGCTTCGTAAAGGCCACTGATTGCATATGGATTGCGTAACATGATTGAGAAATTTGAAAGAGCCGGTATTTTAATTTTTTTTTCGTAACCCTAGTTCAAGTGATGCATGACAATTTCGCACGTAGTCAGCACGCCTAGCTAAAAATGTAGGATTCTAGAAAGAGCTAGTAAACTCTGACAATTAGCTGTCATCATTGAGAATGAAAAAGTAAACCATTGTTGTATTGGATATTGTTTCTTACTACTCCGCTTACACTAGAACAGTGGTTCCCAAACATTTTGGCGCCACGGACCTCCTACGAATTTTCATTCTTCCTGCGGACTCATTAGGAAGTTTACTCGGACGCTTTACATAATTTCTTTCTGCAGACTCTCTTATTATTATTTACTGGCACATTTTAACTGAAATATATTTCTTAGCACAGAGGACTCCCTGGAAGTCCCAAGAATGGGTTATATCTATAGTTCTTTATCTGCTGTCATTTTTTTTTTGCAATTTCAATCTAAAATTGAAGTTGAGAAATCCAGTGTTACAGAAATTTGTTTGTCATCAACAACGAATCACAGGTTGTGATCAGCATGAGGTAATCAGTGTTACCGTACTAAATCGTCATAATTACAGACAAAAGTGATAAAAATTATCGCCTTAATGTCAATTTGTTATCAAATAGTAAAGTTACTAGCTTATCTACGGATTACGAAAAGAATAAACGACCATGCCATCCTGGGACTCGAACCCGGACCCCAGAAGTCGCACTGTGACCACGAACTAACGTGATACCATTGGGGCCAGTGAGACGGTAGTATTGATATTCTATTTGCAATTCGTGTAATATTACAGGTTTTCGTAAAAAAGAAGTTCTTCATTTAATTTAATTCAAAGTTTATGTTTAAATGCTGCAATAAGAAAATAAATATTTCTACGTTTTTTTTTTTCTTTCTGTAATGTCATTCTTTTTTGCTCTTCATTAAATAACGAATGCTGAAAAATATTTCACATTAAATTTAGCATATATTGTACAAGAAAGAAAACATCAGTGCAAACAAAGCTGTTCGTTTGGAAATACTTTCGGTCAATCCCCAACATACGCTTTGGGAACGTGATTTCCTAGTTCTCTTCAAACGAATGCTCAGTAGCAATTTTCCGGAGCTTTGAGCCTCACCCTACACGCCAATCTGACCATTGGTGCTCCGTGGCCTAAGAAGTGATCTTCGGTTTTATTGTTATTGTCCTTGGCTTACTTGGCGTGATGATCTCCACCCTGGTGTGTGCATAGCACTTTGAAAGTACACCTAACATTCCTAGACAGATGTGATTTCTTTCTACTTGCAACACCTGAACAGTTTCAATTTTCCCTGATTTTAAGAAAGTAAAAGCAAAAGGTTTTCTCAATGCGATTTTTTCACAACTGAAAATAGTATTTATTAGTGCTGTAAATAATTATTTTGTCTCATTTTGTGTTAATTTATTTAAATACTATGTGCTTTCCCTTTTGAGGTGAGTTAAAAATATTTTGAAAGGTTTATGTCGTACTGATGAGATAACATAATTTTTTAAGTTAATCATTTTATTTTTATTAAGAAATGCCACTCATGCAGCTGCTTATCGTAGAGGTATGGCAGTATAAATACACAATAGAGAAGATCTTTGAGGTAGGCGAGATTACAGCAGAAGGACAACGGAAGAAAGAAAACATCCATGTCTAATCAGAGGTTTCAACGCGGATCAGTAGCCAAGCACGCTCTCTCTTGCCTAAGGGTACTCTCTTCTTATTCCAATCAAAACATAGATCATATCAGTCTGTTGTTTCTTAATTGTTTCAGTTTCTACAATAAAGCAGCAATTAACATTACTTCTTACGAAAAACGGTAAAATTCATAAATTTTTGCACGCGAACCATGGCGAAAGCATTGTTATCGCGGAAAAAAAATAGAATCCTTAGATTTTGAGCAGAATCATTTTTAGTGTTCCTTTAATTTGAAAAAGTGCATTTTATAACTCTTACGCTATCTTCAGACGCTATCTAGTAATGGTTCAAATTATCGAGACGAAACTTGACACTTTAGAAATTACGTTTACATTAGGGATTCGCACACTACATTCTGCTTTTACAGATCCCTAAAGTCTGACGGAGGGTTCAAACTATGAAACTGCATTTTGATTTTCCAATCTAAGCTTGGGAAGAAGTTTTATCATTGAAAAATGTAGATAGCACCTGTAGTTTAATTTCTGTTAAAAGATAGTACTTCACTATTTTCCTTCTTATATATGTAAAATAACAATTTTGAAAAGAAACATTTACACGAATCTTTCTCTATAGATAAGATAGATAAGAAAGGTTAAACTAACTCGTATGAGCTATCCCTATTTAATTGAGTATAGTAAAATTTAACACAAATATTTAATGAAAAATATAATGGTATCAAGGAAGATATTAGTCTGAATTTAACGTCGAACAATTTTAGAGGAAACATTGTCTTGAGCCGGGTGGGATATGAACCCACGACCTCATTCGACCGCCTGACAAAGTATTAATGTTTCTTTCTTGATGAAGTCTCACCTTCCTCACAGATTGCATCTGTGAATATTATACTGGCAGACAAACAGGTTCTTAAGGAGCATTTATTTCGTATATTATTAAAGGTACCGCTTTCAGGAAGTTTTCTATTCCTTTCATAATGCTAGGGAAATAGTTTGACATTTGCCGTCAGGTTGCCGAGCAGTTAGCGTGCTTCGCTATTAATCAGAGGGTCAAGAGCCAAAATTGTCTTGAGCCAGGTGTGAGACCGGCTCAAGACAATTTTTTTTTCTCTAAAATTGAGCGACGTTAAATTCAAAGTAATATCTTCTTTAATATATGAATAAATACATCGGAAAAATATCTTCAATCTAAATTATGGTAGGACTTCGGCAGGAAATAAAATCGGACTAAAGGGTTTCCAATAAGAAGTCCGCGAAAAAATAAAGCGCTTATCTGCTACAAAGAGCAAAATATTCCCGATAAATAGGAGAACAGCGGAAAAGTTAAATGTTAATGATATATTATTTTGTATTTATGAAAAGAAATCGGTTACAAATATTTTTGCATTATTTATAATCAATAAATACACTTTACCTCACTCGTTAAAATAACTCGATATATATGTAAACATTTGTCAGATTTAGAAACTGGTTCAATAGCATAAAAATATTTCCCCAAGTAGCCGCTTGCCAGCCAGACTTCTGACAAGAGTCTGTCAGTTTACCCGCCTCAGTAGTAGGTATGTGAGGATGGCGGGACCTCAGCAGAAAGACAACACAGATATCCAGTACGTACCCTGCGGTCTAACTCAGGCCCCTCTGATTAATAAGTATAGAAAATAAATGTTCATTAAGAACCTGTTTGCCTGACAGTATAATACGCATAGATGTAACCTGTGAGGAAAATGAGAGTTCATCAAGAAAACATTAATACCTTGTCAGGCGTTAGAACCCGGATTTCCTTTCATCAATAGCCAAGTACGTTAACCACTTGGCCACGAAATCGCCGATATCAAACCTAAATTATTATTATTAAGCGTGAATAATAATAATAATACATTTGGGGGATAATTAGCTATTATCCCCCAAATGATGAAATTTAATATGATTAATGCTAGAGAGAGTTGAAATCTTTTACTTCATAGGTATAGTTATTGCTGCTCTTCAGTATGAAACAAATATTCCCGAATGATTGTTTTAAAACCTTTTGTTTGCAGCCATCTCGATGCAACCGTAGAAGCAGTTGAAACAATGAAACAATGTAGTTTGTGCATAGTTGGTCTAATAAAAAATTGGTTCGGTAACAAAATATCACAGGAAAACATCCTACAGACAAGAAATACCTAAAATAATTTGTTGAAAAAAAAAACGTTTTTCAGCTAATTATTAAACTAATTATATTAATGGATGAATCATTGATTGACAAGTAACATATAGCTCAATCATCCAATGTCCAACGAGAACCACAGATGCTTTAATTGTTCATTATCTTTGTCCCAACAGCTTCCGTGCAGGTTTGTTGTGATCCGATCAAATGCTTTTACTCTCTCATATGAAGTGTGGAGATAGCATTGTGAAAGTGCAAAAAAAAAATCGATTTCAAGATTTTCTATTAGCTGGGTATTTCAGAGATAAACAGGAAAAGTGGTTTTCGGCCTGTTGTCTGTCTGTATTCTCTGGCCTCCAGCCTGAGCGGTTGAAGTAATTCAGTGGAGATTTTATATTACAACATAATCCTTCTTGAAAAGCGGTCTTGCTGAAATGGACTTTTGACATACATTAATTAAGGGCATTAGAATGCCGTTATAGAATAGCTATTATCCCCCAAAAGCGTATTCGATGATTTACATCAAATTTACTTATTTATAGAGAGTTTTAGCCTCCAAACTTTGCTATACATATCGAAATTCGTTGAAATAAACTTCGCATTCTTCGTACCTTAATACTTCATATTGCATTCAGCCATTACAGATCTTCTAGTATTTAGGATTAATGAAAATTTCAACTGTGATACGGAATGTTATGCTAATGATCTAAAAGTATGAAAAAATGTCTTGTAATACATACTGCATCTCTAGTTCACCTAACAGTTTATAAATGTTTTGTACCATTTTAATAAAGGACATTGGAAACATCATTTTGGTAAAGGACATAGGAAGCAATGTTTCTCCTAAATATCCTGTTCTTCTATACAATATAAACTTTTCATTTTTGCGAAAAAAAATCAACTGCTGGATTTTTTTTAAGGTGGATACATTTTATTTTTCAAAGAGATGGGAAAAACAATGTTCCGAACTAGAAATAGTTAGGTCGAGGCGTATACTAATGAACACGGTTGCGAATACAGCAATCATGCATCCATCATAATCGGCTTGAAGCGTAGTAGAAGCAATTGAGACAATGAGGCTGCGCAGTTGACGAAACGATGATTCTCGTAGATCATTGGCTGATTGAGCTCTCAGTCCCTTTTCAGTCAATCAATGATCTATGACGCAACTGTTGATTCATGATACTATTGGTTGATTGACAAGTAACTGATAATTCTGCAAATCAATCACCTCTAAGAATCATAGATGTCTTAACTGCGCAGTTTCAAGGTCTCAACTGCTTCCACTTCGCTTCGCACCTGATCATAATATAATACAATTAAGGATGCCAGAAAACAAAAAATAAAAAGATAAACATATTAAAAAATACACATTTTTTTCATATTAATAAATAAAAATAAATGATATGTTTCGGAATAGAAAATAAAACGTTTAAAAGTATAAAGACTGCATTTTCTTAAAGGAAAAAAAAATGATAATTTTTGGTACATCTTACGTTATTCAACATAAATTAATTTTTCGATTGATTTTTTTTTTCAAGGGGGAAATTTCCTCTCTAGCCATCTCTCCTTTCCCAAGACTCCCATGTAAACAATATGATTATATCTTAAATAACACAATTATTTAGATCAACAGAAAACGACATGAGAGAAAGTAGATGTCATAAATAACTTGATAATTTTTAATCAGTATTTGTTTCAATGAATTTGAAATTCTAATGTCTAATATTATGATATCAATTGCATACGTGACCTCATTAATATGGGAGCAGATAGGTAGAGATAAAATAATGCATTTGGCCTCCTCGATTTTTAAACATTCTGAAACTTTACATTTAATTTCTACAGTATACTGAGGCATGAAAGTCCATATGCGATTGGGAGAGGGCTCCCTCTAGTCATTGAAGTCCATGCGCGATTAAGAGGCTTGCTCCCACGCCCCCACTGGAATAATTTACGTCCACGCCAATGTTCATTAATATTTTTCTTCATGCAATTTGCAAATTCCATTTCTGCGATGCATTCTCGTACTATGAAGTTAATTTTTAACTTTTGCCCAAACTATATCTTACCGATAGTTTGCTTAATTCATGCACTTTACCTTTGGGACTTGCAACTTTTTTATTCATCAAGCGCAACAAGCCGACATAGCCTGCTAGAATGGTAGCGCAAATTATTCCATATTTTGATATACTTTACCCAGACACATGTAATCCCTTTCAGAATATGCAACTAAATGAACTAATGGAAGAGATTTAGAAATGTCAAAAATTATGTAATCAAACTTTCTCACTTATTCCTTTCTCTACACAAAGCGTAAATTTCTTCAACACTTGATGTATAGAGATGATGGAATAATTAGAAGCTGAGGAGTTAACGCATCCAAACATTTACAGCGCAATTGTGTAGGAATTGCCCCTTAATTCTTAGTAATTATGTAGATTGTGAAGATGCACTCTTTCGCTAATTTCGGCAGCATTACGCTTACATTTTTGAAAAGCTTACGAGACACTAGAATAGATGCAATTTGAAATAGGAATGTTTCTTCGTTTGCAAAGAATGTAGCAAAGACAACTTAAGTCAGGGTGCAAAACTCTCGTATGAAAATCTGCAACGTATTTTCATTTTTGATTTAGTATTAAGGCCTTTATTTATGAACAAGACTGACAATAACAAGTATGTTTATATTCCACTCACTAGAATAAGTAAAGAATTCAATAGAAATTAATATAATGTTACAAAAAGAATAGCATCACATTATATGCAATGAAAAATGGCAACCTTGCTTATTAATATAATTACAGCTACTACGCTACTATTTTGTAAATTTTTTTTTTGGTAGCGATCTGGATATTAAATCATATTACGGTGAAATACCGCATTCTAATAAAAGTTTAATAATGGAGAGAGCATTGTGAAAGTGCAAAAAAAACAGTTCAAGATTTTTCTATTAGCTGCGCATTTCGGAGATAAACAGGAAATGTGGTTTTCGGCCTGCTGTCTGTCTATATTCTCTGGTCTCCAGCCTGAGCGGTTGAACTAATTCAGTGGAGATTTTATAGAAGTTGAAAAGCCTACGAGACATTATAATGGAGATAGCATTGTGAAACTGCAAAAAATTATATCAAATTTCAGTTTTAACCATATGCTGGAGTAAATTTAAACTTTCCAAATCTAATTGGTTAACATTTAGGAGGAATGTGGAATGCTACATGAATAGTTTTGATTATGTTTGAGCGGGAAAAAGTTTTTAATCAAAAAAATATATATTTTTTTTGGATTAATGACACTTTAATCGCATTGTAATCCAGAGAAAATGCATTATATCAAATGCAAATTTTTACCTAGTCATGCATCGAAACCACTAATCATCAATCTCTAGGAGGCAGTATGATACCATTTATGCCAGTGGTGTACAGTATGTGTCTCTCCACTGCTTTTTGTGCTGTTCGCGACAGCTTATGCTATTGTAAAAAAAAATAAACATTTGACATTTTTTGTTACGTGGCCCGTTAACATGCAAAGGTTGTGCATCACTGATTTATACCAACGAACTAGCTCTTTAAGCAAAATTCTAAAATAATCATTAAATGCAAATTTGTTGCTTTGAGATAAGAGTTTTGTTTTAAAGAAAATCTGTTTCAAAATTTTAATATTGAATATTTTGAAAATATGACAGAAATTTAATAAGAAGATTTCTTCTGAAATGAGGATTAAGAAACACACTTTTTTTTCATTGAATAAAACATTGCTAATATTTCGTACCAAAATCTGATTACTTTTTCCTATTTAAAGTATTAAACTACCATTTGTATATATATATAACGGAAGCTTTAAAAAAACTATTGGATCTTAATATAATTTGTATTCTAGTGAATAACCTCATGTTTTACGAATTTTTAATTAACTAAGAAGTTACAAAAATGTTACTTTTCCATCCTCAGATCATAGATCTTCATTATTCTATTGAAAAATAAAATGTGATTAAAAATTTCTTTTAGATACTGGTTTAATCATGTAACGTTACACCGTATGATGTTTTTTACTTAGCAGCTGTCAGCAAATGGGTGTAAATAACACCTTCTTCCAGAAACTGTTGTTGAATGCCACGAGTAACAAAAAACCTCACATTACTTGCAGTGCTAATGTGATAGTTTCAGCATTTAAGTTGTCCATTGGAATCTAAATGTTATTGATTTCTTCTTGGTTTTCTCTGAAAACGTGAACTTTGGGAACATATGTACACAATTACCTTCATTGAGTGCATTAATAACTTGGCATAATATATATATATTTCTTTCAGCATATAAAGCTATTATCACCTCATAAACTTACATTCTTCACATAATGTAAGTGAGGAAAACCGAAAACATTTCCCGAGACAAAATTATGTTCGTCCAGTATAACTTTAGCAATGAACCCTATGACATACGATATCACAAAACTATGATCAACTCTATTTTTCCTACAGCTTATATTTTATTACTTCCATTAAAATATATATATATATAAATACCCACTCAAGCAGCTGCTTGTTACAGAGATGTTACAGGAGACTGTCAACTTATATGCCATAGTAGAAGGTATGTGAGGATGGTAGGACCTCAGTAGAAAAACAACACAAACATCCATGCCTTACCCGGGGCTCGAACCTAGGTCGAATGATTTTGAGGAACCCAGGTTTCTCAAAATCACTGGTGTGGAATACTCTCATTCTTATGTATTTTTATATTACAAAAAAAATACATGTCGGAAATTTAATCCATAGATATGTACCGTTTCTCTTTCCAGATAGCTTGTTAAAACTATTCAATTTTTATTGCTTTTCACAAATTAAGAAATATCCCTATGGTATGTCAATGGAAAACTAAAGTAGGAGATCTACAGCTTCTAAAATAAGTTTTTATGTTTTAAAAATGTGACATCACATAAAGATTTCAATCAAATACATTGATATGTCGATTTTCAACAGAATTGTTGAAAAAACCATATTGAGTCTGAAAGTTTTACTATTTAACAATATCAATGCTAGTCTTGAGAAACTTATATAAAACTGATTAATAGTGAAATAATTCTTTGCACAAAAGTCTAAAATAGATACTTATTTTATTGAACACTTTGATACAATACTTATTACCGAGTTTTAATAAACTTATGAAGTCAATTTTGGTGACTGGCTTTGTTATTGTTAAATATTAAAACTTTCATAACTCAATTAGTACTTAACAAATATTTTTGAAAATCGAGATATTAATATATTTCATTGCGATCTTTATATTCTATCTCATTTTTCAAAGCAAAAATTCTTAGAAGTTATGGAGCTCCGATATTAGCTTCCCATTGATATAACATAGGGTTTATTCCTTAATATACAGAAACCAATGTATTTTCTGATCAAAACACTTTGCCATTGAATTTCATATTATTAAAATAATAATGCGAAAATTGAAACGTTTCAGATGGGCTTATATTACCTGCAATATGTGTTGAAATTTGAAATATTTTCTCAAAAACTCTCCCAGTTAATGAAATTCAACTTTTAAAATGATCTGTCTAAATTTCAAATACAATTCACTAAGGTTTAGTAAAGTCTGATTTCCCATGATTGAAATTCATCTTAACATCCAAAAGAAATTAAATGTTTATCTCGGAAGGTTTGCGTAAATCTATTTTCATTGGTGTGAGAAAATGATCTTCAAATCAGAGGATAACTTGGTATTTATATAGAAAAAATTTATGTAACGCTATGAGCGTGAGTGACATATATTACTACCATCAAAAATGTGGCAGCTTGATGCCTAATTCGTGATAATAGATGGCGCCATTAGTGACTCAGCAGGAAGACATATATGTCAGTTGAAAGAATGCTTAACTTCTCCGTGGGCTAGCGGTTAAAACATCCGGCAGACCTGGGTTCGAATCCCAACCAGCACAATCGATTCTTCCTTTTCAAATGTCCTTGACTACAGGACTTTCACTGTGAAAATTTATTATTGATAGTTTATATAACACTATGAGCGTGAGTGAAAAATATTACTCTCATCAAAAATGGGACGGCATGGCTGCCGAACTCCTGATAATAGATGACGCCATTGGTGAATCAGCAAGAAGACATATATGACACTAAGTTGAACGAATGGTCAGTTCATCGGTGGCCTAGCGTTTAAAACGTCTGGGAGATTTGGGTTCAAATCCTAGTCAATACAATTCATTTTTTTTCAAGTGTTCATTGTCTACAGGACACTTCCTGTGATAATTTATTACTCAAGAGCAAAAATGTACTTCTTCATAAGTAAACATTTTTGAATTATTATTATTAGTAGTGGAATAAACTCATGCCTTGTATCAAAGTTCTATACGACGCATTTAGAAAAACAATTAATGTGCTGTGATATTTTCAAAATATTATCTTTCTTTTAAAGCAGAAATGTAAGTATGCCAAATTTATTCTAGAGATAATCTTACTGCATCACAATATTTACATTAATTGTTTTGGCTGGATTATATTTAGGAAAATTTGACAAGTCATTTAATTACAATCAAAATCCGAACTCCGGTCAAATAATCCGAACTAACATTATACAGTGAAGGTTGCAATCAAGCCTTTTAAAACCCATAAAAACATCGCTGAATTAATAAACGATTTTCGCGATTTCACTAGAATTTACAAATTAAACAAATTATTTTAAATCTCCAAGCCATATTTGGTTCTGCTACAAATTTTATTAAATCGCCATTTTAAAATATCAACTATTCAGTAGATACAAAACTATGTAAAAGTGAATGAAAGCTTTCCTTAATAGAAGAAAAACGAAAATAATATAGGGTAGTGTACAGAGAAATTCATACCTTTTTGAGCTTCATTCCTATTTCTTGCTTTCATCACCAAAACAATGGTGACAGCTACAAGAACAAGTCCCACGACGACACAAATGAGCATAATGAGCAAGGGGCTGAAAGTCGCCTGCCAAGGATCGTCTGTGAAAAATATAATGGGAATTGTTTATTATGATATGTGTTTATCAATTCTGGCTGTACAACTAATTCATGAAACTAACTAATTAAAACTTTTATTTCTGTAATTTTCTAAGACAGAAGTCAACAACTGTGGGATTACTTTTGGTTATATATGGAAACTATTGTGACCAGCACGGAGACAATTTTACCAGCAGCTGTTGTCTCATAGAGGCCAAAAACAATGCACCCATGCACTTCGTAAAATATATTATATATTTTCCGTTTAAAGCAATGGTTTTCCACCTGGGTGTTTAAGGGTTTTGGTGGTCGTTAAAGAACTCACTAAATGCTATTCTAATGCTAATTGATACGAAAAGTGGGCGGTTATCTTTTTAAAAAAACGGCGAAATATAGTAAAAGTCAGGGGGTGAATTAAAAAAAAGACCGAAGACCACTGTTTTAAAACATGCATAAAAATAGTTTCATCTCTCAATAATATTCATTACTTTGTAGTAATTCAAGTACCTCATTCTATTATGCATGATGTATATAAAATAATGCTATGCACTATAAAACTTGCATTTTCATATTTATACACTACGAAACTTACTTAGAAATAACAAAGAAGAAATAATCCATCCCTGGCCAGGTAAATAGCATGCTTGACTACTGATCTAAGGGACCTGGGTTCGAACCCCAGGTAAAGCATGGTTGTTTTTTTGCTGAGGTCCTGCCATCTTCACAGACCTACTATGGCATATAAATTGACAGTCTCCTGTCAGACATCTGTGGCAAGCAACTACTTGAGGGGATATTTATGTTATATAATAAAAGGTCTTAACTACGTGCTTCTTCCTAATATATTAAACAATATTATGCATAATATTCAGAAACATCGGAAACTATTGTTATGTAATAATAGTATCAATTCTCGTATAGTCATGTTCAAAATCCAAGAAGTTTTTTTTTTTTTCTTTTAAAGCAAATCATTTTATTACGAAACGCCACTACTAATCAGAGTTTATTCCACTACTAGTCATGTTCAGTTGCAAATATAATATTTATCCCAAAAATGCACAATATTATACTTTCATCAGACATCTCTCATTCGGAACAATGCTCGGTTCCGGGATATAATACTTGAATTTAATCCTTTCGAAATTGTTAAAAAATGTAAGCAATAACAGTGCATCCCATATTATAATTCGAAACAAATCTTTTTACAAAATTTTAGCATGATGAACCAACAAAGATTTCTAAAAATAATCCTAAGAATAAATATAGTATTGAAGAATTTTTTCACTCTGAAATGTTTGCAACTCAGTTCTTAGATAGCATAAAAGTATGGCATAAAAGAACGGCATAAAAGCATTGTAATGAAAATTGTTTTAAATACATTATACATTTTCAAAACCTGCTCATAAAATGAGTTCTTGATAATAGCCATAAAATTTTAAAAATAAATATTTTTGTAATATATATATATATTCTTTTTCGCACTCAGATTGCCAAAAATAACATCTTATTTATACAGCAGTTTAAATCTAGCATATTAATTATACACATTATTCCTCTAATCAAACCTTTATCTCCGAAGAAAGACACTAACTAAAACTGTTAGCAAAAGAAGTTTTAACCTTATTCTCATTCTTCCCAAAAGTACTACTTGCCTTTCTTTCGGCTTGTAAAATTTCCTCATCTAAGACACGTATATGAGCTCGAATGTCGTGAAGAAAACAAAGGCACAGCTAGCTAGTCTAATTTATTGATTTTTCTGCCAAGGTTATGGCCGATAACTTTTTTTATTTTTGGGATCCTTTCGCTTCCACTCCCATGTCACGAGTGTAGTGTTGCAGCCCGTGAACAGGCGGATGCGGAGGACACAGTGGCTGAATCTGCGTCAACCAGATGAACGGAAGTGAAATGTTTCGCTTGCACCGACTCGTTACCGCTTTATAGGGCAGTTGATTTTCTCACTAAGCAGTTCATCCCGTCTGGAACGAAGAGAAGTGCATCTATTTGTCTCTTTTGATATTTAACTGGACCAATTGCCCGAACGGAACAGAAATCCCTTTAATAAATCTAATACTCAGAGATCGTTTAACCTCTTCGGGATCTAATATTCAGTGTTTTATTTATTGTACAGGGATATAAATCTATGGTTTCGATGCTGTCCTTCTTTGAAATTACCCTATCGTGTGACACAGGATGTGATTCGCTGTCTGGTGAATGGATTTGTGGGTGGTAGCGATGTTGAAAGAATGGTGGAGAGTAGCAGATGAGAGACCACTACTTGGATGGTTGTGGTATTTACGATTCTTAAAAAACGATTGGAGTTGAAAGCGAGAAATATTTTTGATATTTCTTCTATAGGAAACTGTCTCTAGGAGTTGAAAGCGAGAAATATTTTTGATATTTCTTCTATAGGAAACTGTCTCTGGATTCTAAAAAAAAAGAATAAATATTTATTACGGATTCAAAAAAAAAAGAATAATGTAATTTGTGAGAATAACATATTTAGTGAAAATGAATTATTGGAATCGGAATATGAGTAATGAGTTCAAGTGTTTAAGCTCTGAGCAGAACTAACTTCATCTACACAGGGTTAATTTGCCAGGTTATATTTGGGGCGGTGGTTGCTCAGTAGGAAGCGCGCCAGACTCATAATCTTTAGTTCTCGGGTTCGAGTCCCAGTTGAATTAGTGTTTAGATTTATCTTCGCAAAACTCCCTCCTACTGGTCAGTAGGTGGACACCGAGAGACGTGGAAAGGCCGCAGTCCGTCAGATGGGATGTTAAACCGTGGTTCCTTGTGCGGGAGATCCATACACTGTGCACGTTAAACAACACAATGGATGGCCTCAACGGGAAGCTACCATCTGTCTCCTAATAGCTATTCCAGTGGGTCTCCTTCCCAAATCTTCTCTGAGTCTTTGAGGTCCTTGTAACCTGGCCATTTAGCCTATTGTGTGCATAAAATGTGACACTCAGAGGTAAAAAAACCCAACTCAAATTGCCAGGTCACAAAAATTTTAAGATGAAGGCAGAGTTAGAGAAGGAAACTTACTGAAAAGTTTTTGGAAGTAAATACTGTTCCAACATGAAAAATACAAAGAGAGCAAATAATAATTATAAAAAAAGTAGTTTACTCAAGAGCGAAATAATTTTTTTTAAGTATTCTAATCTTTCAACTTAGCTTCGTTTATCTTGTAAAAAATGTATTAAAAATGACGAAAGAAAGACACCTAACGTAATTGACATTGACATAAACGTTGTACAGATTTTTTTAAATATATTGATCGGGAAAATGACTGATGACCGGGCTGTATAGATGGCATTTTGAGCGACGATAAATATGCAAATAATGGATGTTTGAGAATCAATATTATGCCTTTCAAAGGAAAGATGCCTGGCAAAATATTCAGAGGAAAATTGCAGCTCGCTAATTGTGAATAACAAGTAATGTTTTACAAAATGTAAAGTCACAAGTCTAATTTTTCTCATACTCATAAGGACGCAAAGAATTCTGTTCTGTGCAATTTATACAGAATTATTTCAAAGATAAAATTCTTCTAGGCTGTTTATATATACAAGGTGTTTGAAAAGTAAGTTTAGAACTTTGAGAAGATGTATACATTAATTAATAAATGATAAATACAAATCAATACATAGAAATGTAGTCAAATATATTACATTAAGATTTGTCAAATGCATCAGAGTTTTCCAAATAGGTGGGTAGGCTTCGGGAGTTTGATATCATGGTTACCTGGATTTTCCAATTTATCTCCATTAGACTTTTCTCATGGCTATTTATTAAGGATGAAGTGTTACAATCATTTGTGTTAACAGCGATTCACTAGTTTATATTCAAGCCACCATTCTTCTCTGTACCCAGAACCGAACAGAGCCGAACAAAGATAGTGGCTTGAATATAAAAGGATAATGTGTACTTTTCGACTCTATCTGCAAATATTGATGATCTAGAGGAGAAAATTACAAGCGCAAGAGCCACAACCTTTGTACACGCGCCTGAGAAGAAATTCATTGTAGGTAGCGTGTTACACCAGAAAGTCAAATCGAACTGACATTTTGATACATGTGACAAAACGTGATGTGTTTGGTTACATTTCAATGCATTCGATTTGCATCTGCCATCTATTAATAAATGTATACATCTTCACAAAGTTGTAAACCTATTGTTGTACTCCTTATATTGCATTCTATGCGTAGGAAAGAGAAACTACTGCTAACCTCTTTAGTACAAACAGAAGCCCAATGTAACAGAAACAGGACTCTAAATTAAGTCTGCTGTTGTAGGTTTACCTTTGAATCACACCTTTTTGTAAATAATGGACTAAATGGCCAGATAATAAGGTCGCAGAGGGTTCAGAGAAAGGTTGGGGAAGGGGATCCACTGTACACCTATTAGGAGAGAGATGAAGCCTCCCATCAAGGCTGTTGAGTATCTTAATTACGTGCACAGGGTATGACTCTCTCATTCACACGCTTAACGTCCTATCTGGCAAGCGGTTGCATTTCCAAATCCATCAGCGTTCTTTCTCTGATCGAGAGCAAGGTGGGGGCTTAACGTAGATAAATGTCAAGAGGTAGAGTTGGGACTAAAACAGCAGATTACAACTACAGATTACAAACTATATATTACAACTCTAGCTGAGTATCGACGGAGCCAACTCAGCCCCATCTAAGTTAGAATGACCACATAAGGGCAAGACCGCTAGAAAAATAGCTGGTCTCTTTAACCACTATAATAAACGCCGAAAACATGAATATAGAAGTAAGCGCAAACCGGACTTAAATAATCAATTTCGTAATAAAATGACTTCCTTTAAAAGAAAAAAAAAATATTCTTGGATATTTAAATTCAAACACTTCTGGAATCTGAAGCACTTAAACGAGGTTGAACAGATTACTACTTAGAGATAATTTTATGTAATTTATAATTTTCGTTAACTTAATCGTCAAGCACAGCATTAAAGTAAATCCAGAGAGGAAAAAAAAATCAAGTTTCGGAAGTCAGCCTTTACAACCAATTTCACCGTGTTTTAATACGTTAGACTGAGAAAAGTTATGTTTCCCATATATAACCTTAAAAAAAGCCACAGACAGGTTTTTTTCCCCGAGAAGACCTCTATGGCAAGTAGTTGCTTGAGAGGGTGTTTTTTTTTTTTTTTATTATCGAAGATAAATAGCCTAAATGAGTTTTAACTCGACAATTTGTGAATACGTGTTTTCCGTAGTTGAAAATGCAGTTCTTGATTGTTAAATGTAATTGATCATGAGTTAGGCTAAACTATCAGCAGAAATATTTCTTGATGACGATTTTCTGGGTAGTTGCTTGGTTTAGAAAAAGAAACGCAACGGGATCTTTAATGCAATTATTTTATATCCCCATGTTTCGTACAAAATTTGTTCAAGAACTCCCAAAAAAAATGTAATCCAAGACAGTCCCGGATCTAGAGAGAAGAGAAGGTGATCAAGGGACCATAACAAAGAATCCAGGTCAAGGGACCATAAGAGAGAAGAGAAGGTGGTTAAGGGATGCATACAGCAAATTTAAGAATTCTAGTAATCGCAGTGGAGACGAAAAATATTGCACAAAAGCAGGCACGATGTTCAAAAATATAAAGTGATTTGGGTTGGGGGGCAAGTGATCCTAGTGTAAGGTGAAAGGGTCAAGATCCAGTTGGAATGAACCGGAACACCGTTCCGATATAAAGTTTTTCCCTCCGTTTTAATGGTTTTTAACAAATTTATTGAAAATACGGATAATACTATATGATATTCTTATAGGTATTTCCCCTACTATAACATATATAAAATTCTAGTAGGAGGAACTCCCCTCCTAGAATTGGTCCTAAAAATGTATATATTTATCTCGTAAAACAGGGGGAATTTTTAGTAATAAGAATCAAAAGCAACTATCAATATAGTTCATTTAAAGTAAACACAACAATCCACTTTCAGCCACTTCGAGATTTCTACCAAGCTATTGTCTAATTAAAATTTTAAAATTCAGACAAAGCATTTTTTGCACTATATAAATTTGAGTACGTTTAATACATTATTTCCATTACTTGTTAAAATAAAATGTAGTGGATCATTTATAAGGAGTATTTTTATTAACATCAAGTGCTAATATAGTTCAAAATATACTAGTATATACAGAATAATGGGCTAAATACAGAATAATAATATAGAATATATAGTTATATATAATAGAATTATTGCTTCCTTATTCTGCACATAATGGGCATACAGATGTTTTCCATATTTGCATGTTACAGAGTATTTCCCAACGGCCTAGTCAAACTTTGGGAACGTGTTATGCTGCACTTTGGGATGAAAAACGTTCCTACGAACATTGGGCCAAAAACACTTCCCTTACGAGTTAGAACACATGTTGAGAGTGCAAGTAAGGAATCCTGTCAAAAGGTGCGATGCTAGGTAAGTTGCAAAAGGAACACCCCATCTAGAATTAGTCGTGAAATTACGTATATTAAAATAAATTTTCACTAAATGCGTTAAAAACAACTAAAACAGGAGAATGATTTGGGAGTGAAACTGTGATCATTCACTTGCATCCCTTCCCCACGATAATTTTCTTCTTCTTGATCCACTCATTTGCCCTATCTTTTTGATTCATTTTTCGATATTGTTCTAGTCATTTATTTCTCTCCTCCAGCCCCTTTTATTTTTGCCAGATGCTAACAATATTTTATCGATCTTATAGTGAGAAAAATGGTAAATATTTCTCATAAATATTATTAAATAATTTAAAATATAAGTGAATATATATACATGTATACGCATTTACATTTATATGTCAATCAAAGAAAAAAGTTTGAGAAATACCCATTTTATGAGAATGAGAAGCCAAATCAAAGACTCAATAGTTTGAAGAACTAACATTTTTATGGGAATGAGACTGAAAGGAAACGAAAGATCTAAATCAAAACTATCTAAACCCGTAATTTCAGAAATATTCGTTCAACATTTAAAAGTGTTATGTGGCATATTTAGTCGCAACGTCGTTGCTACTTGAAAAGGTTCTTCAAAATTAACGGAAATTTAACTATTTTCAGAAAAAAATTGATTTTTTTCTATTATTTTGGCAAACGGTTTGAGGTAATAATTATTACTTTTATTTTGTTTAGATTTCAAGATAACCTCTTATGACTGGCAACTGTTAAGCATTCCAGCGTCCATAACGTTTTAAATAACAATTTAAAGAACTGAATGACGCAATTTTGGATAAGGAGCTTATATATTCGTGAGGACGAACATCGTTATTCCTCAAATGATTCTCCCACGATAATTAACAATTAAAGTTATCTAAACACTTGCGCAATATACAAACGACAGATTACACACAGTATCAACAATAGTCTGACGATTCCATGTTTTTGGTGAATGAATATTCAACCAATTTAAGTTGCATGTCTAACAACCTGATAGCAGTAACGAACATATTAAGATGCGAAAATACCGAATTTTCATCTGTAACACAATTTACAATAGGTAGACGAGTGCAGTGTGATTCTAAAAATTAAGCATTACTAAAATAAATCTTTTTTATAGAATACCAAAAATCTTTCGAAAATGAATTCTTCTCATAATTTTCGAAATTCAATATTTGTACACTCTGTAAATTCTGCCATTATAAATTATTATCAGGCAAAATAACCAATAGCTACCAGGGAAAATATTCGTTTAGATTATTCAGAAAAATAACTAAACAAGATAAATACCTCTTTGGGTAAGGCTTTCTGGTGTTGCTAAAGTACTTGTCCTTAATGCAGAACCTTTGCTTCGTCCTTTGCTATTAAAGGCATAAATCACCACCACAAAGCTGGTTCCTGGTGGCAAGTCATAAGCTACAAATATTGGCAATTCGTTGGTCATATTTATGTGCATGTTTTGATGTTCAGAGTCGTAGACTTCCAAGACGAAACTCTGATGAAGTCCCCCATCGTAGCCTTCCATGCACCTCACGACAAGGGAGTCTTCTGTTTGGTTACTGACACTGCAATTCTGAACCGCATCAGGTGGTCCTGCAGAGTAAAAGACTACTGTCCTTAATCCCTATACAAAGTGAAGTGTAAATGTAAAAGATTGCTATATTTTATCATTAACATTCTAATTGAAGTCAATTAAGCGAAATAAATTTTCAGCATGCATTAAAATATGTAAGTAATAAAATTAGTTTATGGTTATTTGATGGCTAAACTAAATTATTATTTTCAGCAATAAGAATCAAAAGCAAATATCAATTAGTTTATCTAAAGTTAACAAAGAAATCCACTTACAGTAATTTCGGGATTTCTATCAAGTTATGGTGTAATAAAAATTTTAAAATTGAAACGAAGTATTTTTCTTCCACCTTGCAGAACTAAATAAATTTGAGCGAATTCAATACATATATTTCCATCGTTTGTTAAAATAAAATATAGTGGACTATTTATAAAGGGCATTTTATTAACATCAATTGCTAATATAGTTCAAAATATAGTAGTATATACCAGTGGCGAAGCATAGTGTGAGGAATTGAGATAATGAAACTAGGCAGTTGACGAAACGATGATTTTCGTAGATCATTGGCTGATTAAGTTTATCAGTCACTCTTCACTCAACCAATGACTTACGATTCTGATCAATGACACTATTGGCTGATTGACAGATACTTGATAATTCGGTAAGTGAATGACTGTAAGAATCTTTGACGTGTCAACTGCGCAGTCTGAATGTTTCAATTGCTTCCAGCTACGCTTCGCATCTGGTATATATATATACACAAGTTTTTTTCGTATATTTGTATCATACAGGATGTTTCCAAAAGTTCTAGTGAAATTTTGGGAACTTTTTATGCTGCGAATAGTGATGAAAAACGTCCCTAGAAAATTGGGGCAAAACGTTTCACTTACGAGTTTCATTTTGAGGGGTGGGGATGGCTCAGTCGGTAGTGCAACACGCTCGTAAACTGCAGTTCCCAGGTTCGAGTTCCGCCTGGCTCAGCATTGAGATTTATTTCCGCAAAATTTCCCCTTGCCCTCGGTCAATAGGGAAACCGATGAACTTGAAAAGGCAAGAATCTGTTGGATGCAACGTTAAGTCGTGGTTCCTTGTATGGGAGAGCCATTTTTGTGCACGTTAAAGAACTCGCTGGATGGCCTTGACAGTGGGCTACCATATGTCCCCCATAGTTTGTCGAGTGAGTCCCTTGCCCACAACATTCTCTGCGCCCTCGTGGGTTCTTGGGACCTAGCCATTTAGCACACTGTGTGCAAAAAAGCGCCGCTCGTAGGTGATACAACCCAAACCAATACAGCATATTGTGAGAGGGCAAGTAAGGAAGCATGTCAAAGATACGATGCTAGTAGCTAGGTAAGTATGCATCGTTTGCTTGTCTGACGGCATAGTAGATGAATGCAAACGTTGAATAAAATACCACCACTCCTAAGTGAGTCAATCGTACCTTTCTTGCTCATTGGATTGGTAAAGGTGAACTAATTGCATAGTCTGCACGCTCTACCAATTTGAATTCACTCGATTTTTTTGTTACACGATTTTCGATATTTTCTAACACGATTTACCGATTTTTTTAACACACAAACTCTCCGCAAACGGATTGTGGATAGTTGTCAAAATTCAGAGCATTCCAGACTATTTGAACGTGTTCGACAGTCGATGAGAAGAAGCTGTGAGGCATGCAATGCTGCTCAGGGAGACCATTTCGAACACTCGCTCTAATGTAGATTTACATAATTATTCTCATCGGACACTTACAAAGTGATGTGATAACTGGGATAAAAACTAATTTACTTCACAGGGTTTCTTTCTTGCACTCTCAAAATACGTTATAACTCGAAAGGAAAACTTTTCTGGCCCAAAGCACACAGGAACTTTCTTCATCATTATGCGCAGTAGAACACGTTTCCGAAGTTTGACTAGGCCTTTTGGGAACCCCCTGTATATTGTGCACCACTCCCATGCTTATAGAGAAAAACTCAGAAAACATAAGAAAGTCATTTTGTTGTTGTTACTTAGACGTGATTCAATGAGCACAGCATTGTATTTGCCTATATTTATAAAGAAATATAGATATTTCACTAAGGTCCAAATAAAACAAAGTAAAACTTAATGCTTCAAATTGTGGATTAATTGTTCGTGATGTCATATAATGATACTTCAACAGTGCATAACGAGTTTTCTTTTATATTCACAAAAAACCATTGGTTTAAAATTTAGCATCTTCCCTATGTCTTTCAAAAACTGTCTTGAGCAGGATGGGATTCGAACCCACGACCTATTGATAACATGTACGATACTCTGATCCTTGGCTAATGGTCGCTGATCACGGTTTCTCCTGTTTTACTGCTAACGCTCATACCCTAATCTCAAATAGATGTAATGATCTCAGGAAGTCTCCATCAGTAGGAGTTCTTCCGTAGCTCGTGCACAACACCAGCAGCGATCCAACTGATATTTTTTAAACATTTCTCATTTTTTACAGGTCTTCATTCATAACGCATGTTACATGCTGGTATAGATATTTATCAATAGTATATTTTTTCACAAAGATCCATTTTCTTACATTTAAGCCATTATCTTCATTGTGTTCTGGTAATACTGAGCATTCTCTGGTATATACAGGTATATAATGTGTGCAATACTATGTAGTAATACTGGTGTGGATTGGAATCCTGCAATACTGTATACTTTATACTGGTGTGGGTGGAATCTCATCCAGCTCAAGACAGTTTTTCTCTATACCCAGTATTAGCAGAACACAGCTGAGGTAATGGCTTAGATACACTGGTGGACGAAGTTAAATTACAATCCTATGTTATGTAAATGAGAAGCTAACGTTAAGGGTCTATTACTTACAAATTTTTTAATGAAAAAGGTGATAACTTATAAAGATATGTATCAATCAAATATATCAAATTTTGTTTTCAACAATATTCGTTCAGTATTTAATGAGTTAAGGAAGTTTGAATATTTAACAATAACATTACCAGTCTTGAGAAACTTACATAAAACTGATTACTAGTGAAATAATTCTTTACACAAACTTTTAAAATAAATACTTATTTTAAATAAATAGATCGTTTGAAATAATAATACTTATTACGTCTTAGGTCTGAGATTAATTCTTATTGCTATTATTAAATATCCACTCTTCTATCTCATTAAATATTAAATACATACGGTTGAAAATAAAGATATTGATACATTTCATTGAGATCTTTATCTATCACATTTTTCAAGAAAAACAAACTTATTTAGGAGTTATAGAATTTCGACCTTAGCTTCCCATTCATATAACATAGGGCATTAACTCAGCTTTGTCCATCAGTGCATAAAACATAATGTACTGCTACTTTTACATTTTTTCATCTACGACGCTTTATCAAAGCTTATCGGATATTAATTTATGCTTAACTTCAGACATATATTTAAATAATTTGATTAATGCTTCTTCAATATGCAGATCGAAAATAGTGCGAATAATTATTTGCTGACGTGCATTTTGTACAAGTTACTTTCTTCAATTAATGGAGACAAGCTGCCAAATTCTAATGATATTAAATGACATTTTTATTTCACAAATATTTGTTAGGTGAAATAAAAAGTACAAAATTTTTAACGTTTGATTGCTTGAGATTAATAATTATTTTAATAGTTAATGAAAATTAATTTTTGATATCAAATATTGTGAAATCATTAGCAACAGATGGGACTTTCCCATTATCTATAAGCGCTTTCTTTATTTTTACTCTTCGTTTTTGTCCTCGCTTAAAATTAATCTTTCATGCACTCCAGCGAAATTATATTTATATTATGACATTTATTCTACACATGCATCGGAATATTGGTAAGGTAAATATTTAAATATAAATAACCTGGTGAACTCCGATACTCTGGGAAATATGCTCCCTGTATCAGCAATAGAAACAGCGTAATGCATTTACAGTCTGCACTTTAAATTGATTTATGTAACTACTTCCTCTGATAAAAAATCAATGTTTCACACTTTCCTCGCTCTGTTGCAGTATTGCTCTGTACTCCTTTAATATCATAACAGTAAATTGTAAAGATATAAGTTAGTGGTAAAATAGAACTTTGCTTCAGAGTTGGCATTAGTGATGTTCCTCATAAACTACCAGTAGATCACAGGGTTGGGTCAGGTTGCTATACTTATGAGCGATTTTTTTTTCCTGCACACAACGGGTTGAATAGGCAGGTCACAAGTACACAAGGACTCAGAGAAGGTTGAAGGAGGGGACCCACTGGACAGCTATTAGGAGTCAGATGGTAGCCTCCTGTTACGCTCATTCAGTATATTCCTTAGCGTGCAAAGGATATTGTTCTCTCACACACACGGGGACAGGCTTTATGTCCCATCCTAAGGACGGCGGCCTTTGCAAGCCCATAAGCGTCTCCTACTGACCCAGGGAATGGCAGGGAGTTTTGCGAAGAAAAATCTGAATGCTGGCCCAGTTGTAGTAGATCACAGAGAGAACATGTGACATATTAGGAAATCTTATACAATGGAATATTTTTTTTTCATAAACCGGAATGTATGTTCAGTTAAGTAAGCAATTTGATCTTCGTCCTGGAGTTGTTAATGACGAGTCCATTGGATCGAATACCAAAAAGTATTATTTTGTGCATACGAAAAAAACTTCATATCTTCTTCTTGATATAAAACTCTAAATCACTATAAACTGATTCTTCTATTCTGTCACTTGCCCTATGAATAGCATGGTGTGGTATTTGTTGCTATTCATTACGTTTACCACGTAACCAACTGTAAACTACTAAACAAAGACCACAAACGAAGTTAAACCGTGCAGTCAAATATTTTCTCTACTAATAGCATAGTGACGTGTGATTACAATAGTTTCCCTCATTTCCATACTCTCAGCACTTAGTCCCCAACATTCGCAGTTGTATGTCAGATACAAGCAACCTGAACTAGATAACTACAGGAACGTAATTATCTCGTGATTGACATTGTAGGAATACTGCACTTGTCACATGTTTGTCTGATTACTCGCACAAACTCTGTTGGGTGCTAATGTATACCTCTAAACTCTAGTCAATAAGTTATTCATTCTACCCTTATCAAACTCCTAATGTCAAGTCGACATTTTCCGTGGCAAAAACATACCTAATATTCCTGATCTATAGATTACTGCTCAATGCTCAAGTTCAGTAAATAGTTGTATTGTGAGCTACCATATTTATTCGCATAATTCTTCTCCTGCTGTAATTCTCGTACTCTATTGTCTTAAATATAGAGTTGAAAAATATAATCTTCGCATACCATTTTTACCGTAGAAAAAATGTATGAAGGAAAATTTAAATCATCATTACGGAAAAATAGGTCATGTGACATGAACGATAATAAATAATAGCTAAGCCAATATTTTCTACTGAATTCAGTCGAAAAAAAAATCATCGTACTTATTTTTTTTTCAATGTATTGTACTTTTGAATGAAATCTTAATAACTAACCTTTATCTCATGCAATACGTGCAACACGTGCAGTGAAGACTGCTAAGCTGCTGGAATCTTCGAACAGACAGAGCAGAAGAGCAGTTGGAGACATCCAAATTTATATCGTTTTAAGATCAAGGCAATGATGCTGATTAAGAGGTTGATCTCTTGGGTGAAAATATATTATACTATGACATTTAGTTTAGTAGCATGTGAAAACTTGCGAGGAATATTGGTAACATAGATGTTTAGATATAGATAATCAGAAGTTTGAAATCTGCCCTCATTCCGTTTAGTGTGGATTTCATATTACTAATGTATAACATCTGTCCTTGTCGTATACTCTGTTTCAGGGAATAGGACAAGTGTAGCACGAGTAGGCGCAGTCAATTGTAGTATTAAAATTTTTGGCTGATGTAAATACAAACAGAAAATTTTCTTAGACTTCTATGTGTTTGCTTGAGATTAGGCAGTGAAATCTTTGACGATCCCTATAGCTTAGGTGCATTTTCGCATACCTTCCCGTGTTTTATGGTGTTTTTTTATTTTTTACAACAATTTAATCAACATATAAACAACCCAAAAGCAAAATGTTTAATAGATTCTCATGAAATAATAAGCTGGGAAAAAATGGTTTTGCCGTGAGTGGGATTCAAACCCATGTCTTCTTGGAAACATGCCAGTTATGCTAACCACTACACCATCATCAGCTACGTTTTTACTTCAGCTGGTGTATGTCTCCTGGAAACATGCCAATTATGCTAACCACTATATTATCATCGGCTAACATTTTTTCTTCAGCTGGTGTGTTTCACTAGCTGAAGATCACTCACGGCAAAACCATTTTTTTTCCAAATTATTATTTCATGAGTTCCATGTCAACAGGTCCCATCCTGTGATTCTTTACTATTGAATTCATGAACAGGTTGTTCTACTACTTATTTCATTTAATAGTACAGTAAGTAAATTAAAAATCATTTTAAGAATGAAAAAAGATAATTAATTAAAAGACGATAATGATAATTGATTAACAGATCAATTAATAGTTAACGACTACAATTATCCATATAACAGTAATAACCTAATTAATATGTAGCATGGAAAACATGCGATATACGTAATGTGGAAGAGTAAGTAATAAAATAAAAATAAATTTGTAGATATTATGTTCTTTCAAAGTCAAATAGAGATAAAAATTAACCCAAAAATGATGCGTATTTCAGACAAGAGAAATTGCTACCTAAGGGGTAATTCGGGTTGCATATCGTGGAAAAAAATACGAAATTTTAGATCATAATCAGCTGGAAAATATCAAAGATTTAAACGAAATTGCAAACGATCTAGTACACAGTATACGCCAGAAATTTAAAATTTTGGCGCTTGACTGTAACGGTCGTGGTTACACTATGGATTTGTCTCCCTATACCAAGGGGTTGTTGATAAAATGCAACTTTTCTAAGAAATATATGAAAAATATTCTTTGTGTTGTACGGGTGCTAATAAAAGATTAATAGTTTATTTTAAATTTATTAATAATTTTATTAAACGCTTAATTTCAAATACGGGTCAGAGTGACAGTCAAGAAATCTAGAGATGTTGTTGACGGTGATTTATTTCAACTTGTACATGATTTTTACTGTTTTAAGAGTAATTTGTGATAGATATTTTAAATTTCACTTAAAATTCACATCACTTTTTCGAAAAATATAATCAATTGCTCTTATTATTCGTAAAAGTGTATTATTGCAATAATTTTGCAACGCAGTTTTATTTTACTGTAAATTACTACTAAAGTCTCAAACCTCAGTCAAAATACCATGACTGGAATTCATATCTGCAAATTTGTTTCCAATTTATAGACCTAAAGCCACATTTTTTAGTTTTCAGAGGCATTAAATAAAAAAAAAATTGAGAGAAGTAAAAGCAAACGAAATTTAGAAGATATTCTGTCAGTAAAGGAATGTTTTTTCATTTGACTCTGAGTGTTATACTTTACCTGTGAGACAATTTCACTGCGTCTTTTCTCATTTTACACATATGTTTATAGTTGAAAAATATGATATTTGTTTTGCTTTAATTAAAAGGCTAGAAAGATTTAAGACAATGGTGTTTAATCTACTTCAATTTCCTTTGATCATGATTGTGAATGCCTATTTTTTATACCTTGTTTTTTGTGCACTACATATATATGCGGTTATTAAGTTTCTGCAAAAATTGTTACAAGTATATAAGGAAAGTCAAAAGACTCAACAGCACCCACAATCAGTGTCCAAATTTCAATAGAAATGCATTTCAGACTAATTTTGCAATTTCTCCGAAATATAAACTGGAAAATTGTTTTCGTAAATATGAAATCATAATCAAAAAGTGCTTTTTGACAGATGATAGATTTAGAATATGCTTAAACGCTTCAAATCAATACAAATATTAAAAAACTCGTCAACTTACAATCTCTCACCTAGTTTCATTTATAAGATTACTATCTTTAGACCATTATGCTAGAGTAAATATTTGGAAGCCGCTATCTTGCCATCTTTAATTATATCAACCTCTAATAATGTGATGATTAATTGTCTGATTTTAATAATATATATATATATAATGATTAATTTTTGTTTACAAAAATTCAGGGTTGCCGAATCGTAAAATCAGCTTTTTTTTCTGTTCTTTCCTCTTAGCTACATTTATTAATTTTCGTAACTTAATTCTTGGACTAGCCTGCGCCTATCAATCCGAAACTTTGGCTGATGCTGAGAAATATGAGTCCACCGTAAGAATCAGTAAAATACTGGAATTTTTCCTCCATACATTTTCTCCCTAGAAGACCTTAAATATACTGTATGTACGTACGTATATATACACTCAAACCAATGACTTCTGCATAAGGATTTGCTAGTGAAGGTTTTTCTTACGGTTTTAATAACCCGAGATGTTCGTTATTTCCGTGAGGAAAAAACAAACTACGATATGCATAAGAAATTAAGCAAACGAATAATTATTGCAAAACCATGATAACTTGAATAACTAGAAAAAGGAAATTTTAATAATATTGGACGACAGTTTTTTTCTGTTAGTTTTTTTAACTGTAATTAATAGGTAGATATCGCAATGTATATAAAGCCAAATAAATTTAAGAACATGAAAATAAAAATTCAAGATTTAGGTTAAAAAACAATGAAATGCAAAAGAGCCATTATTTTTTCTCTAATGAGTTAAAACCTTAACTGGAATAGTGGTTAGGGAGCTAGCTACTGTTCCAGCAAGGCAAACTTTGTGTGCTCTGTTAGCTCTAACTGAGTAGTGGTCAGCAGTAACTGCGATCTTAGTAGGGTATGCCCTTTTATGAGAAGGCCTTTAAAAGCTAAGAATTGCTTCTAGGATTTTTCTCTGTGAATGCATCTGAAATGATGATATCAGTTCACTGATTCAAAAGAAAATATCTATAGTTCTGATTATAAGACCAGCACCTCCATTATAAAATTACATTTCTGTACTTGAGAGACTGCAGTTGTATGCAATAAGCTCACTTATTTCATATCAACTGATGCAGAATACAATGGTAAAATAGTTTTTTTGCCAATTGCAATAATCTTTCTTTAGACACTATCTGTTTATTCACCATTGCCATAAAAGCATAGTGCTGGGACAGAAAACATACATTCGCATGCAGCAATGTAATTATTGCATAGCCTGAGATCAGCAGGCGACATCGGCTCCATTTGATTTCTAAACCGTCATCGGACACCTGTTTGACTCTGAACGTAACACCGGATCTGAAAATTGTCAATATTTCTGAATTGTACTACCCAAAATAGTCTTATTAAAAATTTTATTTCTCGAGCAACATTATATAAATATTTGACATTTGACCTCGAAGAATTCATTTGCATCAAAAGTTTTATAAAGTTTCTGAGATCTACTACTAAAAATATGTTCAGCAATGATCTTTAATTCTCTAGCACCGGTAGTTCTATATTTGACCTTTGACCTCGAAAAACCCACTAGATCAGAAATTTCGTGAAGTTTCTGAGATACTCAAACACCCCCAGATACCTTTTTGATGTTTTTAGCAGTCGTAGATCAAGGTTTGATCCAACGTGACCTCCATTTGACCTTGAAGTTCACGTCGGAGGTCAAATTTTGGATTTTTTCCAAGATATACACTGAAGAGTCAAAACATTATGACCAGCACGTCTTTCGAAGCAAATGCATGTAAACGACAGCGCGTGTGAAGCTAATGAACGGTATAAATAACACCTAATACTGAGCTCTGTTAATCAGTGTTATTCTTGTTCTTCAGATGGGAGACAGTGGACCTAAGTGAGTTTGACGAAGGACAAATTGTAATGGCCAGACGATTGGGTCAGACTATTTAAAAGACGGAAGGCTTGTGGAGCGCTCATGGTCAGTCATGGTTAGTACCTTCAAAAAGTGGTTCGAGGAATGGGAAAAACCACGAATCGCCGGCAAGGTGTGTGCCGACCATTCGACGCTACAGATTAGCAAAGGCTATCCCGTATGGTACGAGCTAACAGTAGGGATACTGTGGTGCAACCCGCCCATAATTTGAATTCTGGTGACGGGAGTAATGTGTCACAACACACAGTACATCGAACCCTGCTCAAAATGGGGCTGTGTAGTCGCAAGCCATTACGAGTGCACATGCCAACCTCAGTTCACCATCAAAAGTGCCTACAATGGGGCACGCCAGCATCAAAACTGACCGTGATTGATTGGAAGCAGATCATCTGGTCTGATGATTCTCGTTTCCTTTTGCACCATGTGGACGGCCTTGTACATGTGCGTTTTTTACCTGAGAAAGTGTTCCCACCAGGATGCACTGTGGGACGAAAATAAACCTGTGGAGAAAGTGTAATGCTTTGGGTAATGTTCTGCTGGGAAACCCTGGGTCCAGTCATTCACATGTAGGAAATTATGACGTCTACTACCTACCTAAATGTCATTGCAGACCAGGGACATCCTTTCATGGCAACGGTATATCCCACTAATAGTGCGTTCTTTCAGCAGGATAATGCGCCATGCCACACTGCTCGGATTGTTCGAGAATGGTTCGCAGAACATGAAGAAGACTTCCAAGTATTGCACTGGCCTCCAAATTCACCAAAGATCAATCCAATCGAGCATCTGTGGTTTGTGCTGTAACAGCATATTAAATTTGCAGCGGCTCAACCACGTAACTTACAAGAGTTAAAGGATCTACTGGTAACGTGTTGTTACCAGATACCACAAGACACCTTTAGAAATCTTGTAGCTTCGATGCATCGCCAGGTAAGAGCTGTTTTGGCAGTACGTGGAGGACCAACATCATATTAGGCAGGTGGTCATAATATTTTGGCTCTTCAGTGTATGTTAGATAAATAATTTCAGTTGCCTTTAGAATCAGTCAGGAAGTGGAAAATATATTTTTAATTTAAGTACCAAAAATCGAATTTAAGTTATTTTAAATATAGAAAGGTGCAGCGCAGTTGTTACTAAAAATATGCCTGTACGTACATAGAAAATATAATACTAGTAGTTCTCCATTTCTGATGTTAATACTTTCCTGAAATCTACAACATAAATCAAATTCGCAAAGAACCAGAACAATTTTTACGTATAAAATAACGGAAATGGTCAAGTTAGGAAAAGTAAATTCCTGTATTAGTAATAATTCCTGCATTAGTGCCCAGAAGCACTGAAATTTCGAAATGAAATGTAGAATACAACAAATGTAATACAGTAGTTTAAAGTAGAAAATGAATTTATATCTGACACAAATAAATTTATATCTGAGACAAATAAATATATAGTAAAAAGCCACATTAACTACTCGCCGGAAGCGGTTACAGGAGAGAGAGTAAGAGGGAAGAATTATTGGGGAGGGATTCATCCCTGTTGGATAACACAGAAGGCGAAGGTGGGGAAGTTTAATTGCTTATTGGTATACGGAATTTTTGTGTGCCAATACCGAAATAGGGATTGTACTATGCAAAACGGGACATCCTCGGAAAAATCGGCTAACCGATCACAGTGAGAAGTGACTGATGAGACGAGATGCCCGCACTTGTCGTAAACAGAGCTGGCAACAAATTGTGAGCCTCTTCTGCTCTTTCTACGAAGTCGTTGTTTTATGAATAAGTTGCCAGGATTTCTCGCATCGCGCTCTAAACGTTTCGTTTCAAAGAGGGTAAATAGAAATTTTCGGACTCGCAAATCGAGAACATGCCTAAATTAATAAACCGTAATTCCAAATTCGTGTAAGTCAAAATTGCGGAATCCAAAAACAGGTAAATCAAAACGCGTAAATCTAAAACTACCTGCATAATAATCAATTGTCTCTTTGACTACAGACGTTTAAATTTATAGTTTTAGATCAAGAAAATATAGAATTATTTAATAAAGTATCGTTACACTAAATTTATATTCGTTCAGCAAAATATTCACTGACCTGTTATTTAATATGTTGGCAGTTTGGTTTAAAAGATTGTGTGAACACTCCGAGGAATAATAAATGCATACATATAATAAAAATGGGTTGAGTTGAGAAAGGGTATGCTAGAGATAGGGGAAGAGTGTGAAATGAATGGAGCACAGCTTGAAAGGCAATCAATAAAGCTGATAGGGAAATGCAGGACTATAAATCGTCATTGTTTCGCCTCTGTCGACGGCAAAGCAAAGGAAGAACTGAACGGTTACTAGTTGGCACTACCCTATTTGCTAAATCGTTTATATTAAGCAAATTCGATGATTAGTACATTAAGCCCAACTTGGAAAACAAAGTGAGTGTGTTCCATTATGTAAAACATAGATAATAAATAATCTGCTACCGTGACTCCCATGAGAAAGCAGTTAAAATATGAAGCGAGCGGTTTAAATTTTAGTGGTGTGGGTCTTCATGGATAAGAAGTGGAAAAATCTTAAATGATTGATTTTGTGAGGAAGAATGGATGTTTCAGCGAAAAGAAGGGTAGATCGAATTCCTCGCTATACTTTATAATAAATATATGATATTCGATGCAGCAGACGACTGAGTTATTTTTTTAAAATAAACCGATTCGCTTATTAACATTATTGATAATGGATATGGAAAGATAGCAATGACGATAAATTTCCACGGTACGAAATTAAATGGTTAAATATTTTCTGTTTGAAAATAGCACATTTGTGATTGATTGTTTTGCTTGGGAACATGCATTGTTTATAAGCAGTTTGAAACAACTTCAGAATGTAGTTTGAAACAACTCTTTCATTACATGCTCGAAGGTTTGAAATCATATTTGAAGGATGTATAGAGTAACACTTGTAGATACAAACAAATGGATCCTAGTATTAGTAGTTAGTTCCTTATTAACACTGAAATACTATTAATTTTCCTACAGTCTAATAGGATAGTTTAAATTCTTTTCTCTCCTCTTTCAATCTACTCTTCTTCCTTATTTATTTTTCAATTTGTTTCCTAAATTAGCCAACGTCTTACTTTTCTTTTTAATTAATTATTATAACCCAACTATAAGTTTTCATTTCTTATTATAGTATGTTTTACTACGAATTTGAACTGCTGATGTAAATTTGCAAAAGGGCTGTTGTGTTGTTTTACCTCTAAGTGACATTTTTTCGACACCATGGGCTACATGGTCAGGTCACAAGAACCCAGAAGCTCAGAAAAGAATAAGGGAAGGGAAACCACTGGACAGTTGTTAGGGCCAGCTAGCATATTCTTTAACGTGTCCAATGAATGGCTCTCCTGTACACGTCTCATGGTTAACGTCCTATCTAAAGGAGGGCGGCCTTTCCAATCCCATCAGTGTTTCGTTTCTGATCGAGAGCATGGTTTGGTTTTAGAGGAGACAAATATGAACTCTACTACACATGGTACTCGAACCTGGGAACTGCAGATTAGAAACCTAGGGACAAAGTCAAGTCCGCCACGATATTTCCAAAGGAATCCCGGATTTAATTTCAACTATGTATGAGCTATGAGTAAGCAATAAAAAAGTCAAGCAATAAAAAAAAGAAATATGCAATGCGTAGTTTATGCACTTGGACTGCCCATTTCTCCTTTCAGAATAAATATTTTATACAGAATTACAAGTTTCCCGGCGATTTTTATATATTTTTGTTCACAATGACCTGAATCTGTAACAAATGAGTTTCTTAATAACAGCGACGCAGAGCAAAGGTGTACGAAGAAAAAAAAATTCGATCGAAGTATATTTAACCATCCGTAGCGCGCTTGGCTACTGATCAAATGGACCTGGGTTCGAGCCCTGGGTAAAGCAAAAATGTTTGTGTGGTCTTTCTGCTGATGTTCCGCCATCCTCACAGACTTTCTACTATGGCGTATTAAACTTGAGATGTATTTTAATTATTATTATTATTATTATTATTATTATTATTATTATTATTATTATTATTATTATTATTATTATTATTATTATTATTATTATTTAGGTAAAGAGCTTTTAGGTAAAAAATCTAATCAAGTAATTTTATTTGAAAATTGTTAATTCTCTATAATTTATTAACCATATGAAATTATGAAAAGTTGGTGTAAAAATCTTTATTAAATCCAATGAAAATTATGTTTCCAAGTGTTCACACCAGTAAAATAGTGTAAAATATGTCACACTTCAGTTTTGTGACAATTTTGTTTCTAATTATGATTAGGTCAAAGATCCTCTTTGGTACATCACCAATCTAGATTTCTTTTATTGATACTTTTTAAATAATATTAAAAGGTTGTTTTTCATTTCATACAATTTCGCATAATATATTTTTTTCTGCCAAAAACTACAGTAGAATGCTCTCTAATTCAAAAAACACATCACTATAATCAACAGTGTGGATTGCTTGTGGCTCTGTCTGACACTTAAAGACATGGGAAGACAAAGATGGTTTAAATCTGGTTTCGGACTTGCGGCCGCGGCGTAATTTTGAGAGGATCGCAAATATATTTGACTAAAACACAAATATTTAAAACGACTTTCAGATATTGTTTCTTGCTTAAGCTATTATTTCTGTAAATATTCAAAAATTTAAGTCAGCCTACGGCCTTTATTTTTTATGAGTAATGTCTTGTTAAGTAGCAATTGCACATTTACAAAAATTGGGTTGGGTTTCCTCTGAGCAGCACTTGCACACAATGAGCTATTGTTTAAGCTACTATTTGTGTAAATATTTTAAAATTTACGTCAACCTACGGCATTTACTATTTATGAGTAATGTCTTGTTAAGAAGAAATTGCACATTTACAAAAATTGGGTTGGGTTACCTCTGAGCAGTACTTTACTTGCACAAAATGGGCTAAAGAGCCAGATCACAAGGATCCTGAGGGCTCAGAGAAGGTTCGGGGAGCGGACCCCCTGGATTGCCGTTAGGAGACAGATGGTAGCCTCTCGTAAAGGCCATCCAGCATGTTTTTTAACTTGCACAGAGCATAGCTCTCCCGCACACGGATCATGGCTTTACGTCCCATCCTATTGACGGCAGCCTTTCTACGCACATCCGTGTCCCCATTGACTGAGAGCAAGGTGTGGGTTTTGCGGAGATAAATATCAAAGCTGGCCCAGGTGGGACTCGATCTGGGAACTGCAAATTACAAGCCTGATACACTACATACCGCGCCACATGCGCCCCTAGGAATAAAGAGTAATCGAAGAACGAGACTCATAACAGTGTGCATATGTAAACATTCAATTGTACCGAATAACTAAAAGAATAATAAAATCCCCTTTGGCGAATATGAAATTCTCGTATCCATTTAATTTGTCGATCTTTACTAAATGACCGGTGGTTGTGCGACTAACCTGGATTTTCTTTCGAGGACATCTAAAAATTGGAGGGAGGGGGCTGCGAATTTAATTTCGGATAGGTGTCTGAGAATAAGACTTGATTAGGGTTTTCCAATTACTAAAATATTACACCGGACAAAAAGAAATAAAAAATTAATATAAATGGTTACAATGATATTCTATATATTCTATATTTCACATGAAATAAAATTTAAAAGCTTTTTTTTTAAATCTGTTTTTAATATCGGACATACTACGGGGCTAAATTGAAATTATACAAAGACAAGTGTTTTAGATATCAAAGCAGGTAAACAACTTTTAAATTTTGCATAAAACGAGCAGATTTTTCAGAGACCAGGGTTCGTGCCCTCTGGGCTTCCTCTGGTACGTCTCTGGGTTTGAGGGTATCTCAGACATAAATATGGGGCAGTGAGATCCTAAGAGACATATGTTAATACAGATATTAGATTAATCGACAAAGATTGGCCAAATACAGATATTCGCTGAGTTTTGTAAAATCGTAAAAGGATGGAAAACCATCGATTTAATGTAATATATACATTGATGAGGAAAATTAAAGGCTGATGAACAAACCTGCACATTACGAAGGGATTAATCTCAATACAGTGAAAGTCATTTCGTTATAACAAGGCAGGTGTAAAAATGCTTTTTTGCGAGAAATAGTAGGGTGTATTTGTCACACTACAAAACGACTATCACGGTAGTAAGGTTAATTCCTTCCTATCATATCGTTTGCCGGCCTATGGCGTGAGTTGTTATTTCCATCTATAACTTAGATGCCGTGAATAACCCAAGGTATAAAATACACTGGTTTCCATACATTAGGGAAAAATGAGAAAAATCGCGATAATTCACCAAAAATTTGTGCGATCCTCACCTGACTTGTTCATGTATCCAGTAAAGTAATACCGAGTGAGCACATTGTATGCAAATTAGTAAACCAGTTAATTACTTGAAGACAGTTGGTTGATGAAGGTAAGACTTCATGTGTATAGTGTACAATATAAAAATTGTATTTTGAGATTCTCAAATTCTGACGGTGAAATAGCGCAAAAATTTAAATTTATAACATAATTTGTTATAATCGGTTATAAAACGCCTGGTTCTTGTCGGTTAAAATTGCCCATAAGTGACCAGACAGCTCACATGGTAAGGCTTCGTAGAAAATCATTATAACCTTCTTTAAGAAACTGCGAAATGCCCCCGCCTTAGTTCAAACGGTAGAAATGTAGCTTGATCGTAACCAAGAGATCCCGTGTTCGAGTTCAAGAGACGGACGGGCGGATTTTTCACACTTGCCTCGTTACTAAAAACCTGTATATTGCCTAAAATGGTTTCCAGTAAAAACAAGTAAATATCATCTGAAAAATTATTGTGACACGATTCAGTAACAGCAAATAGGTAACGACGAAATCGTACAATATTCAGGAAGGGTATTTTATGAGAACATTAGTTCCTACAATGGGGAGCCCTATAATAAGACAACAGGAGATGTTAATAAGGCGTATGATCACCCCTGACAGCCGTAAAACTGTTACATCAGCAGAGTCAGTCATTGTGAAAGTTTTCTCATTCTGTTGACAAGGCTGTTGCTGACATTATATGGTAATACAACCCAGTCCTCCAAGAATAGCTCTGAGCTTATGAAAAGTTATGGAAATAGGCTGACATCATACGTTTAATCTCCCTAGGGAATAGCACACATGTTTAAATGGATTTAGTTCCTTGAATCAGGCTGCCCTCGTTATCCTATAAATATCTTCACTCTCAAAGAAATTATCGATCACATGAACCTTCTGGAGACAAGCATTATCGTCCATGAAGATTGAATCATGACAGCGATCACCCATTAAAAGAATTGCATAGACCTCAAGAATCTTATCTCTATATGATTAGCAATCAAGGTGCTTACCTGAAAGAAGTGAAGCTCTCTGCGGACAGTCATCACGATTCCAGCTATAATCATCAACCTACCGCTACTAAAATTATATTTTTTTCTCTAATATTAAAGCATTTCTGTTGAATCCCTATTCTCCAGATGAACAAACGACGAGAATCGGTGTTCGAACTTAATATGAACTCATCTCTGAAAGGAGATGATGTGTGCCGAAAAATATATTTGGCACATTTGGTCATTGCACGACTCAAAAAGAGATGTCCGCACCTTGCTAAACGGCGGAGGGGGGGGGATAGAAGCTACAGTGCATCGTACATGCAAACCTCCTTTATTCAGCCTCCTATACACAATATGTCTTGAAATTGTCTTATCTGCACCGCGATAGAATTGTCTAGTTGCTATTTCCTTATGACGTCTTGCACTTCAAGACAGATAGTGGTCGTGTTGAGAATTTGTGGACATAAAACGGACTTGTTCTGGTCTACGGTTATCCTCTCCTATTTCTTGAATTGTCTCCAAAGTCTTCTTGAGAGGATGTTTCCTTGTAAATTTAAGACGTTGGATACCTTGATCTGGGATTGACACGCTTTCATCCTACTTATCGCTCTCCAAGTGTATAATCATCCAAACGTCGCCTTTGTAACATGGTGAAATCAATTTTCTACTCAAGTTAACTCCAGTCTGGCTGAAATTAGAAATCCGCGACGAACGTAGTACTCTTTTACAGTATAACAATTATAATTTGCATGCTCGTGGTGACATTTGTGAAATTTGCAAACATTTACTTCTACATTTAATTTTTATTTTTTGAGATATGATATTATCGTTTAATTTTAGTGATGCATATGCTGAAAAGCAATAGAATAGCCTCCTTTATCAAGTAGTGAAGTATCACAAGAGATGTCCTACAGACATGAAAAGTGAACCTCATTTATTGTTTTTTCAATTACAAATTTAAGATTTGTTTTAAAAACTTAATCCAGCATAATATGCATACTTCAGAGTGGCCATATATTTGAGAGAAAGGAATCCAATGATATGTGAAAAATGAAACGTGAAAGACCACTGGGAGAATCAAGTGAGATCAGATTATGACACTGGTAGCAAGTAACTATTTGGTATATTGCCTTATCCAGCGTGGTATCTAGATTATATGTGTTAATTTCAAGAATCATCTTATAATTATTTTCTCCTAAATTTATGAATAATCGTTTTATATTGAAACGGCAAGTTTACGTGCAACAATTGAAACGTGATTATTATATTACGAGATACCTGAGATACGACACGTACTGTAATGTATGCCATGTTGAGAATGAAACATGGTTAAATACGAAGGGAGAATACAGAAGAAAAAGGTGAAGAGTTGAGAGGATTTTGACTCGTGTGCAGTGAACGGTGTTAGCTTATTTTGTCGTCGATTGCTTATTAGTAGTTTTTAGGTGAAACAGACCCATTTAGAGATTTTTTTGGAAATATCGCTCCTAATCAGGCACTATCTAGGATTTTTATTTTTTTTTGGGGGGGGGGATATATTTTTTTTTATTTTCTCCTTTGTTTTCGAAAATTTAGTTTTTCGGAAGGGGGAGGGGCTCCAAGAATTTAGTTTGGGGGGAGGAGGAGTCTTAGAATAAGACTTAATTAGGATTTCCCAATTCCCAATTGTTAAAATATCCCACTGAGCATGAAACGTTAAAATTATATTCTGTATTCAATAATATTTAATAGTTGGCGTTTTTGTAATCTAATTTTAGTGTCGGACAAAATAAGGGGCGAAATAATAAGGGGCAAAAATGTTTAAATTCTGCAAGACAACTGTTGTGTATTTCAAAGCAGGTAGACAAGTGTGAGGTTTCTTATAAGGCAACCGGATTTTCGTGGGGAGAGGTGTACGGACCCTCACTCCCACCACTTCTGGGTACGTCCTTTTTCCTAATAACCATTTTGTGTAATTAATAAAAAAAGATATTTGGTAAGAATTGATTCTAAGATTTGTTTTGTACAAGACTTTGTAATTCAGCTTTCCAATATTATATTCTTTTAGTAACTGATTTTTAATGACGATCAGTAGTAAGCCATTGATTTAGTTTGCCTATTTATATATTAAGTAATTATTGATTTAGGTTCTACTTATAACTTGTAAATTGGATTAATATCTGTTTGTTTATTTCAAATTCAGTCACGTTGTTGTTAAACAAAAGTAGCTAAAATTTGTAATAATATTTATATATAAATTATAATTTTGCTTATTCACTGCCGTTTTGCTATCCATATATGCTCAGTTTATATAACTTTTGAGCTACAAGCGTTAATAGGAGAAACGATGATTAAGAAATTTAATATATTACGCAATACTTTTTTGTGTGTAGTATCTGTAACAAATCCAGCAAAACCATCAATTTTTTTTCCATTTTCTATGTTCTTGTTTCTTTTTACAAGGGTAAAAAAAACTGCCTTGGTATTGTAACCCAGGGTGGGCTCGATTGGGTACTACTGGATTTAGCGTCCTTGAATAGATCCCGAGAAATCTATGTCGCGTGTCGAGTTTTCCCCGTTACCCAGTGTTTGGAAACGTTTCCTCACAAGAGCTCTTTCACGCAATCCAGATGTCAGAAGTCTGCAGCATTGAGAGGCCAAGAATGAGAAGAGCGCTGCAGTTTAGCTCGGAAGTAAAATCACACGCTTCTCCTCTCTGGCCCGCAGCCAATTCAGGAGCCGGCTGTATCGGCTTTAAGGGACCAGCCCAATCTTCGTGAAACCCCGCATCGTTCGTGCCAGGGCTATCTGTTCACGTTACCTCCAGCTCAAGATGAGGGTAGAATACTCTAGGAAGAATCTACTGGGCTGAAGGAATCACTTTTTGTAATAAAGGTCAGTGAGACGAGAAATAGGTTTGTATGTCTATATCCAGAGTTGTCTGGGCTGCGTCATACAGAGCGCTCACATGAAAAGCCCAAAGAGGTCTTGGCGATGACATCGACATCGAGCGTGTTATTGTTCCACTTTTTCTCTTATTTCCTGTATTATTACTTAGGGTCTAAATTCTAACTGCAGAATGTTTCCAAATAACTGCACTCCAATCGATTAAAGTTGGTGATGAAAGAAAAAAAATACAATAGGATTATATGACTTAAAAATGCGAGAGGAATAAACAAATATTTTTACAATAGGATTAATGACTTAAAAATGCGAGAGATATAAACAAATATTTTTACAATAGGATTATATGACTTAAAAATGCGAGAGAAATGTTTATAATTTGGATTATGAATATCAAACATATATCCTGATTATGAGTACATGCAATTTATGCTTGTTTAGTATCAATTATGGTACACATGACAGATATACTATAATGATAATATACATATAATAGCTATACTGTAATGTATAATATACACATGAGAGATATACTGTAATGTAAGATATCTATAAGGGAGAATTCCATCAAAATTTCTGTTACCTTCGAATTTTCAAGTATTCATTGAATTGCGACCACTCCATTTGTTATGTCAATAGAAAGTTAATTTCGATTCTCCGTAACTTCTAAAATGAGGCTTATACAGTAAAATATCACGGTTAATAAATATCATATCACAGATATATCTATCTAAATCTAGTTTTTGAAAATTATTCATTCAGTATTTTAAAGATTTTTTGGGAATTTCAATAATTAATATCAACAACACCAATCTTAAGAAAGGTATAAAAATTTGACGAATATTGAAAGAATGAATCATATAAAATTTTATAAAATTTTCCTTTCGTATTAAATGGCTTAAAACATTTTTTTTCAAATATCTAATTAATTTTTGATATAAATTCTTCTCTGGCATTGCTGTTGGTCAATATTCAAACTTGCATAACTCTTTAAATAATGAATGGATAATTTTAAAATTCGAGATTTAGACAGAAATAGCTGAGATTTGCAACTTATCACTGGGGATAATTTACCATAAAAGGTTTATTTTAGAAGTTATGGAGGATTTAAATTAACTTACCATTGTCATAACGTGAAGTAATCACACTTCAATGAACATTGAGTGTTTATACTTATCCTATATATATAATTATACATTTATAATGTCCAAAAGGGAAGTTAATATCGACATAAAATAATACTTTATATCCCATATCTGATTTCTCATGAAGAAAAAGTTTCCCACTGAAGTGGGTGATTGGTTTTTGCATTTGGTTTGCAGAGGCTAGTTTACATCTAGAATTTTATGATATTCTACATATTGAGAAAATAGACATATTCTTTAAGTATTATATGAAATATTTTTAAAGCGCTGATTTATGGAAAGCGAAACGCTTTTGCTTGTATTTTAACCTTTTTCTTTTATGACTTCCAAGGAAAATAATCTATATATGAAATATGATATGCTCTTTGTTGCGAAATTAAATGGCTATACTGCAATTAATGTTTGTATTTTTTGTTTATATCATATTTACAGACGTAATCTTTCCTTCATGTTATCTTTAAAACTACAGTCCTCCTCATGCCTCCTGCATTTTAAAAGTCCGCCTGTGTAAAATACTGCATGGCTTTGATAAACAGAAAAAAATTTCGTACGGAATATAATTATCTATATTTAGCCTACATATTGAATTTCGACAACAAGGCAACTCATAGTCTTTCCTGAAACTAAAGTTATGTATTATATATATCATCTAGGGAATCTATATGGAGTTACCAATGTTTATAATTGGGAGCAGAGAACAACGAGAGAAACGGTTTTAGCAATCCTGCTGAGAAATTGTCCGATATCAACTTGTTTGTTGATACCGCTGCTTCGTAGTGACATAAAGCCAACGACTGCGCTTATCGAATAGCTCGCTTAGTATCTCTGCATACGATATACGGCATGCAATATCCTGCAACAATTCTCCGATATGGAATGACATGACGATGATCTCTCCTACCTTCTCTACATGGCCGTTTTAAAACGAATGGGAGATCGGGCAGACTTCGGTTCCTTACAGCGCACATCAATATTGAGTATGTGTGAGAAAAGCTATGCGAGATAAACAGGGAAGCCGTTGTAACATGGCTCACACTTTGTGCCTCAGTGACATTTGCAATGATGGATAATGCCATTTTAACTGACTCATTCTATGGTAACATCTGTTATCTAATCTTTTAACAAATTATTAACTAATTACTCACATTTAGAACAAAAAGTTACATTTGTTTTGAGTTCAGTCTTCTTTTCTCCTGTCACGCTAATATTTGCTTGAACATATCTAATTTTTATGCAGGATCAATATAAAAGAATATCCATATTTCAAAAGTTTACACTTTAGTAAAAATTAAATAAGTGTATAAATTGTCAAGAGACTCAGAAAGTTTTCGACTCACCTGTTTTCGCGACGTGGAGTTAGTAGTATATGTAATGTCTTAAGTATCAAATTTCCGAATTGATGGATTGGTACAGGTGGTCCCCGAAAAGTCATGATTTAACACCACTAGACTTCTTTTTTTGCAAATATGTCAAATTATTGCACTGAATTGACATGCTTTCACATATCCGCAATAATATTTAGCTGAAAAAAATCGTAATTTAGAGCATTTAAAGGAAAGAATCACTGCAGCCGCTGCATATTTTACACCAGATATGCTGAGTACGGGTTAAAGTTGAATATCACCAGACCAATGGTGTCCACAGTGATATCTATTGAACAAAAACAGATCATTGAGAGTTTCATGACATTTTGTACACAAAATAAAATTCTGTTACTTAATCATGTGATTAAATAACCACTTTAAAATATGGGTATTCTAGTATAATGACCCTGTATTATAAACACTATAAAGTGCTTTTTTATATAAGAGGAACAGAGAACGTAATATAATTTCGTATTTGGAATTATATTGACAAGCCGGAGTTAATAATAAATTACTACATGTATTTAAACAATTAAAAATTAAACACTTACTAAAAGTTCACATTAAATGCGGGTTTGGGCACGGGCTTTCTCCGGCCAAGCCCGAACCCACCCCTGCTTGGGCTAAAAATTGAACAGACGACTTCTGGCTCGGGCTCAGAATAAATTAAATTTCAAATAGTGATATAAAATTCAATAAACGATAAGAAATTTATATATTTTAGGTTCATTAATGCTGACGTCATAATTCAGTGGAATGGCCCCTCTGTTCTAGGTGGTGTTAGTGGCCGGCGCAGGGCTCGAAAATTGACCCCAAACTCATTTCTAATGCATATTAATGAAATCAAAACACACGAAATAAAATCTAATCATACATACCAAGCTTTTACACTTTCCTTTTCGTGAATTTCACCATTGGTATATTCATCGTGTTAATTGCGTAAGAACGATAACTCTGACACATTTGAATCAAAATATGCAGAAGACTCTACAAGTTCATCTATGAGTTATGATTTTGTAAAATATGTGATTATATAACACAAAAATAAAGGGACAATATTCGATTATATTTAACCATGGGTCGATATAATACGAAAAAATCAAAAATACAATAGAAACTAAACGTTTATTCGTAAGATCATAGATTATATTTAAATAATATGATAAAAATAATTAATATTTAAAATGCTTAATTATATTTATTCTGTTAAAATGGATATTAACAGTAACGTTTTATCCAAAAAAATTACATTTGACGAGATTTTATTAATATACGAGTAACTGTTCATTAAACAATTTTTTATCATCATGAACAATTAAGAAAACTTGAATTGTATTTGATTCAAAATTCTAATAATTGTTCTCTAATCTAATATTTTTTATTTAGTTAGGAAAAACTGAGATGCAAATTTCTAAATATCATGTGGTGTTAGATGTATCAATATGCAAACAATCTAATTTAGAATGATTTTGCCAACTCAAATGGAAAACACTAGAATTTTTTCAGTAACATGTTATATATTAGTCATATATTTAGCATGATACTTATTGATATTACACTAGATATATAAAAGGAAATTCTTTTATTGCGTTAGAGATTAATTTCCTACGTCTGGAAAGTTAGAAGAGAACTAGGTGGTGATTCGATTTCACATCACTTCAGTTCAAGCAGAGAGAACTATGCGTGCTAAATTATCAGCGATCTTCAGAGTTTAATTAAAATAATAGAGTTGAGCAGAAATATATGATCCCTTAAGATGCTCAAGAGAAAATAATTAAATTCTCTGTCAAACAAAGCAAACAAGCGACCACAAGCCATCATCACCTCTCCAGAACAACATTTATTGTAACGCACCCGGTCAATACCTGCAGGAATGACGGTGAAAACGCATGGATCCTTCTGCAGCCCGATGCTGTTCTTTCCCCAGCAGAGAAGAGTCCCGTAGTCGTACTCCGTCCGCGGGATGTATGTGGCAGTGCTCCTATTACCATCGCTGACAAACGTCACCACATCCAGGCTGTCGACAGAGTTGTTGAACTTCCATGAAAAGGAGACTTCGGAAGGGTCTGCTTCCACCTCACATGTCACTTTCACAGGCTCGTGTCTGGCGACGCCGTAAAGCACTTTCTGGTCCGAGCGACACACCGGAGAATCTGTGTTTAAATGAAACAAAGCACAGACGATTAAAATGTCTTCAAAAACAGCTACCTACTGAAAAATAAGTCAGGAATTTAATAACAGCTGAAACTTCCAACAAAAAGCAAAACTAACTCTTTTTTTTTTGGCAACTTGAGCATTTTATTTTGAATAATTTATCACTAAACTCAAAACAAATACTTATGTGTTTTTGAATCTAGATCATTGCATAGAAATATTTGAAAAATTTTCCAAACATATGTTTTTTAAATTAAATATGCATATAATCATGTATTTTTAATAGTTTGGAAACTATTTTTTTATGATGAGCAGCTAAATGAAACTTCTACGTTTTCTTTCCGAGAGTTTTAGAGCTGATTCTAAAAGGGCAGTTACCTCAAACAAACGCCTTAATTCTGCTGTGAGATTTGATTCTACTTTAATATGACGTCGGAAGACATCCACATTCTACTAAGATGGAATAATGTCGAATTTGGCAGCGAAAGGCACAGAAAGAGAATCGGATATAACAGAACATAGTGCAGAATATAGGTAGTATTAGGAAATTATAGAATATAGGTAGTATTGGGAGGTCAACTTTGGCTCACCATGGATTACTCCAATGCTACACATATTTAATTAAATGTTCGATTCAAGTTTTTTGCGTTTTTCGTTGCAGGCGGATATTTTCAGGGAGAGCACATGTTGCTATAAAGCCCCCCCCCCAACTTTAATGTTAGGAAACTTGAAAATAAAAAAAATGATAAAACTATTTACGAGCACAGTTCAAGGTATTTTTTTTGGGGGAAAGTCCATGGTAACTGAAAGTGAGTAAAAACATACTAAAGCAGTTGGTGTTTCTCAGGATATAGGAAATAGGCACGACATACCCCTTACTTTTAATCTGCAACCATGGAATAATAAATAAGTAATGATATATTAATCAGCAAGCGATGAAATTACCGAACAATTTCTGCAATTTTGTTATTCTAAGCCGACAACACAGAAAGCGTTATTTCCAGTAATCCAACTTTTGTGCTTAAGACAATTCATTTCTTTTTGATCACGGTACTGTTTGTAGTATACCAAGTTTTCTTTCAAGACTATTGAAAAAAATCTTCAGTTCAATACGCCCATAAATGTTTTTCAGGATTAATCCTGATTCTCCATTTAGGGTACCAGCGCTCTGCTTTGTTCAATCCCAGCTGCAATCGTTTAATAGTCAGAATTTGGGCTTAGGGACGGAGAAAGTAGAACACTATCATCAGCGTAATGCGTAGTTTTGATCGGTTTAAGATCAGGATGATCATGAGTGTAAAAATTAAATAGAGCAGGACCCAGAAAGGAATCTTTTGGGACACCTGCATCTGTCTCTCAGCAGACAGGCAGTTGCCAATCTTGACACAGAAAGTTCTTCCTTTCAAGTATGACTGGATAATGAGTCATACCCAAGGAGAAGTCAGCTTTTATCGTTTTAAAAATGAGACCTTCCGTCCAGACTTATGAAATGCTTTTGCTACATCTAAAAAGGTGAACGCGACGGTATCCTTTTCATTTAAAGATTCAGCTAATTTTTCAAGTACTGTGTTGATGCACAGTAGATCGTTTCCGCCTAAAGACAAATTGCTCCTCTGGAATTAGGCTATTTTTATCAGTGTGCTCCATGAGGCGATTCAAGATTATTCTCTCAAATGATTTGCGTAAGCATGGAAACAGACTGATGGGTCTATAACTCTGTGGGATTTTTCCCAGGTTGCATATCATTTTAATTATAACATTTTTCCAGATTGATGGGAAATATTTTAACCGTAGAAGGGCATTAAAGATGGAACAGATGTAAACTATGGTTCTAGGCAAAAGTTGCTTAATCATAGTGTTGGTAATATCATCAAAGCCACGAGCCTTTCTAGTTTTTAACATTTCAATAGAGTTATTAACCTCAGTAGGATTGTAAATCTTATACATGAGATCACCGACTGGGAAAAATGGTTCTGTGCATTTTCTGCATCTTGTGATGTATCTTCATCTGAAAAATCACCATTGTCTTGAAACTGATCTCCCAAAGCAGTCACAAAAGCTTCCATCTTGTCTCATCATTGTAAACAGTCCCATTAATACCACGAATGGGAGGATAATCAGTAGGTGATTGTTTCAGGGCAGTGGTCGAACAGTGATTTAAATATGAAATGATTATTAAAGCTATCGAGAGTTAAACATTTAACGGTAAGTTTTAGGGTTACGATTTCATATTTTTGTAACTACAGAAGTGATATATGGTGCGTGCTTATTATTCCATTTTAATTTTATTTACTTATCGAAATACGTGACACATATCATTTGGCTTGGTGTCTAAAAACACAGAATGCTTTAGAAAAAGAAACTCATGTGAAAAATATTTTCGACAAGTGAACCATCGGTATTCAAAATCATCTACAACGTAATAGCGTAATAATGCGTGTCAATCCCGGTGCACCGCAGTACTGAGACTGCATATCACCATAAGGGATTTGCCACTGAAACCACTATCGACTAGCCAGGTTCCTGACTGTCTTATCTGCCTTACATTGGATCTGCCTTACTGCGGGAGAAGACCTCGTGAAGAGAAAAACACTTGTTTTTCGTAATAAGCCTGTCTGATGAGATAATCATTGAGGTGCAGTGAGAGTGAGATCTTTTGGGATTTTTGAAACATTGCCTAGGAATATGCCCAGCACTCACTGGATTTTGTCCAAATTCTTTGTCAAAATAATCAGATGGTGTCTTTTGAATTTAGAGCCAGAAAATATAATAAGATGTCCTAACTTTTTGCATGGGGGAAGCTGACATGATGGAGAGTCTTCAGGCTCTCCCATCGATAAGTCACACTTAATAGGGCCGCACTCGCGTTCGGCTTGTCCCTCGACTTCGTCCTCTCCGCTGGGACACCAACCGGCGGCCTCCCCAGCAATACCTCGAGCCGGACTTCGCTGCAGCCGAGCAGATGACCCACACGACCAGGGACTCCAATCCCGGCCCGCAGGCCCCCACTAGGACACTCCATCCAAACTCCATGACACCCCAGACTTCGCTGGGGCGATAAAGGAGCCCACTCGACTGGTTATCTATTCCAGTCGGCGGGCCCTCAGTAAAGCCTCTACATCGGGACACCAAGACGACCTAGGACTTCGCAGGGGCCAACCGATAAATCCACTCGACTCAGGAATTCAATTCCAGTCGGCAGACCCCCAGCCAGCCCCTTCATCGAGGCTGCAAGGCACGCCAAAAACACCGACGAGCCGGCACCAAGTTTCACAGAGGCACCTTCATATCCTCCACCGTGTGTTGCAAATAACCTAATCTTGGTAGCCTAAAGAGTTACTGTGGACTCTTAGTTTTTCTTTTCCATCGATAAGCCCGTCAACCGGAGTCACCACTCTCAGTCGCGAGCCTTCAACTTCATCCTCTCCATTGTGAACGGACTGAAGCCCACCAATAAACAGTACTCCGACCACGATATAACTGAGACCGTATCAAGAAGCCCACAAGACGAGTGTATGAAGAAGGTGTGCGGCTCAGTACTGCGGTACTCCCCGAGTACGGCCCCTCAATCGAGACTACAACCCCTTGCTTCTCAGGGGACAAGTCAATGAGAATTCTGGACCGCCCCCCTCCCCCACCGAAACCTATCCGCAGTCCCTAGACAAGTCCCCTCCACCGAGGGCCACAAGACATCTGAACTCCAGAGAGCCAGCGATCTGAACCCAACTTCTCAGAGTCACCGTAAGCCCTCGACAAAGAGGTTCCACTCCGGGGGGGGGGGGAATCATCTACAAGCGTTATTCCAAATTATTCTTAGTTCCACCCACAATTTGTTATATCATGTTGATCATTTTTGCAAACATTTCTTGCTTTAATTCGCCAGTATTTTGAGGAGTATTTCTGTAGTAATTTCAAAAATTCTCAAAAGAAAAATCAGAGAGTTTGAAATCTGGAGAACATTATGGCCAAAACCAACCATGTTCGGAACGTGAAGAAGTCGATTCTATTGAACGCTGTTTGAAAATACACATTGTGAACAAAAACTGACTATGTAGATCCCAAATATGAATGTAATCCGACCGTCCAGGATAAATAAATAAAGAAGGCGGGGGTGGGGAGTCAAAAAAATCAATCGAAAAGTAAAAAATAACAGAAGGGGAGGAAGAGAACGGATTTCCCTATCAGCGTAACATTTCCCCCTCCGTTTTAAATGTCTTAAAAATGCAAAAAAAAAAGTATACATAAGTGTAAAACTTTTGCTTCTATTACGCTTATTGGCATTGTCGATGGGAAGGCCCCTTTGCTCTCTCCACATTTCTTGGTTCTACATAGACAACTGAGCTGGATAATTTTAACTATTGCCACCCTGTACAATAACGTTTTAATTGTTTGATAATCTCAAATTGAAATAGCTGTTTTGCACAAAAATCAAAAAGAAATGGCAAAGGAAAAATATATATAAATCGCGAAGTTTCCAACAGTAGGAATATATTTATTAGTAGTAGAACGTATCTGTTATATATTTTCGATAGTTTATCTGTCTGCCTGTCTGTTTGTTCAAAAACTCCTTCTAAATGGCAAGAACTAGGACCACCAAATTTTATATACAGCTTCATCTAATCATAACATAGCCCTACCCACTAAAAATAAATAAAAAGCAGATTGATCATCTATTGTATAATAGGTACATTTGAACAGTGGGGCGATCGACACATGGTTGCGGTGACACTTGTTTCTTAAACTTCGGTGGTCCATCTGGCGTCACTACAGTCGCTCAAAAAGTATCCGAACACTATGGTTGATTACAGAATTCAGAAAAAAATATCTGTCAACGATTTTTTTTTTAGAAATTAATGATCTGGCAACCTTTGTTCCATAGTGTTCGGATATTTCTTTGAGCGACTGCACGTGGCAGCAGTTTTCAGTGCCTGTAATTTCTGAGATGCTTTACCGATTGATCTTAGATTTGTTTTACTGATTTCCTCTGTGTTAATCTTTGTAGGGTTAAGAGACTGAACTCCTAACTGTTATGTGTGGGGTGTTAAATAAGTTGCGAGTGTCTGAAAACTCTAGGGGCGCTGCCTTCGCTTTAGCTACGTGAATGATGATGATGTTGTTACTTTAATAAAGGGAAGAAGGTGCTCCCCTATACAAATGATGGAGATAATCTAGAATCTCTCTTCGGCTTTTCCTGGTTTTTCACACATTATATATATTGTAAACATATAGACGTGGACATACCCGATGGGTTGTAGTCAGATGCGCTAACCACTAGTTCAGGTATTAATTACCTGTGGAGATTATGAAAAGTTATTAATGAATAGACATTTTGCGCGCAACGTTTGGTGGGATGTATTTAATATATAATAATAGACCTATTGGCACAGGGGCACAGACATCGTTATACATGTTTTTCTTCTTCTGTAGCATTCTGACGGCAGCGTGTGTACTAGCTTAAATATGAAAACTATTGAAAAGCTTTTATTGACAACTTTCGGTTTACGGTAAATCCTCCAGATACTTCACAGATTGGGCCCAAATATTGTTTGCTGTATTTTGGTGCCTCGTGATGGATAAAATAAATTGGATCTCTACCTGCCATGGAATTAACCTGTTTGAGAATGCCGAGATCTCGCAACAGTTGTGGATGCTAGGCGTCGCTTCGACTACATTGTGAATATGTCGGAAATGTTACCACTGGAAAGGCGAAATGAGCTGTCAACCACGTTTGAATCTATAAGTGGTGTAGAAAGTGCTGTTCTTTGGCTGCTGATTATAAATAATGCAGACATATGCAACATTGGTTACGATAGCAACAATATATTCGTTTAGTGCTTCAAAGAATCTGAAACACAAAATGTAACGACTATTCAGAAAACACAGTATCACAAGACCTATAGACAAGGAACACTTGAAATAATTAGCTGAATAAGCTGGGAAAAAATAGTTTTCTATTCTTTGAATTAATAAGAGTAAGATTTTTCATATTCTATTTTCATATAATGAATTAATAAGAGTTTTTTTTACGTTTTATTTTGCATGAACAGTTTCTTAATGCCTAAAAGAAACCGATCACTTTTGGATTCAAGCAAATCAACTATTGTCTACAAATAAACTTATGTGATGTTTTAATCAATTTATATTCTTTCCTAACAAAATTTTATTTGATCCTCGAATTTTTCGAAAAATAGAATCATTTTGATAAAGCATACATATTTAAAATTTTTTAAGGATAAAAATAATTTATTTCAGACCTCAAATAAAACTGAGAAATTCTGTTAGTTTATAAATATTTATTCTGTACCTCTAAACATGTACTTTGAAAGATAAAAATGAATTTTGAAGTTATTACGTATGACGAATTAGAAATTCAATTGATAAGAGATTAATTACTTTTTATTGTTCAAAAAGCTAATTATATTGCTACTGTGAATTTTTAAATTTCATGATTAATGAGAGCAATGCGTAAAAAATTCCTAAATCAAAAAGAGCTGATTGCAATGTAGCGGGAAGAAAATATTTCATTCACCCCAACGAACACTTCCTTCTTCCTGCCAAATAATGAATAAAACTATGGGTAAATAAATGAAGCACTAGCAACACTCGTAACTCTGGATGCGATAATTTTTATGTAATTACTGCACAAAAAAGAAGATTTCCAATGAACAAAATAACATTTATTATAATTAATATCAGCAATTATGAAGACTAAAAACGCTTTTCAAACTGATAGTTGTCGCTTCTATTTTCTGCTTATGAATGAGGCATTTCTAATGATTCAAATAATATGCACTATTTGAAGGAACTAGAATGTTTTTTTGTTTTCCTTTGGTTTGTATTTTTTTTTTGAGTGAAAAGGACAGTCTTAGGTAAACCACCTGCATAATATCCAATTATAGTTGTTTCAAGGCAGTCAAGATATTTTTGAAGAAGAAAATAATAATTATATCTGCATATTTGGAATGAGATAATCATCTAATTTAATTATATATTGTGCACATATTGTGTTGCAGAAAACCTTGAAAAATGCTACATGTCTCATAATAATTACTTGAGAAGCTTATATTACACACGAGTGAGATTATGTGATTTATATATATATAGAGAGCGATAACAATGATCTTAATATATTAATAATAATACACGTATTTTATAAGTAAAGGGTCGTTTTCAAGTTTTCTTACTGATTAAAGTTTGCAATATTTTCCAGATTTGAATTTATGTATTAATTAGATAGGATTCCCTTTATATTAAAAAAACTGCAGTGCCGCAATACATGGGATGCTTATTAGATAGCTCAACTCCTGCAGATTACTACCATATCTTTAGCTACATCTGCATAATGCCTTAATTGGCATAGTGGTTAGGGAGCTAGCGACTGGTCCAGCAAGGCAAACGTTGTGTGCTGTGTTAGTTCTAACTGAGGCAGTGGCCAGCAGTGGCTTCGTTTCTTAGTAGGTCACATCTTTATATGAGGAAGCTTTAAAAGCTAGGAGCGGCTTCTAGGTTTCTTCTTTCTCCTATACGTCACAAATGAAAAAAATATCATAAAGGCTGAATCTAGAAAAACATAAGAAGAAAATAGACTCGATCTAACCGGAAAAAAAATTGGGAGAGGGGGGGGGGCGCTGCTGAGATATCGGAATTCCATTGCAGTATAGCATTTTCCCTCCGTTTTAGAGTTTCTTATATATTTTTTTTAAAAGGAGTAAAATATTCTTAATTTTATTTTTTTTTCTTACGTTGTCTTTACTAGCGTTCTGAAAGGGGGGGGGGGAGCAAACTTGTCCCTATAGATCCTGCCCCTGATTTCATGCATATATCAATGACATCAACTCCAACAGGATGAATGTTCTTATGGCGAGTTGAATCTGATTAGGATTCATTATTTTATATTTCTTGTTTAAAACCTATTTCGATACAGCTAGATTGAAATTTTAAAATATCATTAAGAACAATTATTTAATACCGATAGAATCCTGGGAAAAATGTGACATTTAATATTTGCTCATTCAGCTGGATTACGGAATTTATTTCTATATTTGTAATATAATTTGGATATGCGATGCAGAATATTAGTTAAAAATATTTGTTTTCTGTTTCAGTAAATGGTCGTATTACCCTATGAGCTCTATAAAATATTTTTCATTGATTTATATATATGCTTCTTTTCTTTAAAAGAATGATTTATTCGATATTAAACTCTTGAAGATCCAACCCGTTGGTTAGGGTGTTTGACTAGGGACTGCCTATCCCTTGATCTAGGAACCTGACTTCGATACCGGAGAAGACGTGTATGTTTACTTCCTTGTGTTTTGCTCAGGTCGCCTTCCTCATAGATCTATGTCGTATTATATAGACAGGTCCTGTGATACTTCAATGGGAAACAGCTGTTTGATACGCAATTTAGATTTTTTTTATAAACTCTTAGTGAAAGTACTTTGTTTCTTACAGAAAAAAAATAGTGAACAATTCTTTGATCTTTTTATACTTGAATCAAGCAATTATCGTTTTTTTTTTGCAATTCGCATGCTTATTACATTGTTACACACATAACTATATATTTAATCAGGCCCGGATCTAGAAAACAATATAGGAGGCGGGGAGGTGAAAGAGACTGAATTTCCATTTGCGGTGTAATATTTTCACCTCCGTTTAGAGTTTAATTTTTTTAAGAAAACGATGAAAAATTCGCGAAATATGCACAAATTTAATAAATGTTCAGAATATAGGCAAAAGTTTGGTATTCATTCCTTACTAGCAATTTTAAAAGAGGGTGGCCATGAAGCCCTTGCCACACATACCCCAGATCCGTCCCTGTAATTAATATATATATATATATTAATCCTCGATTAAATAGCTTAAGGTCATATCTTAATAAGATAATAAAACAGCAGATTAATCAGTTTTGCCTTTCAAAGTTTTGGGGCACTAATTATTGTGTGAAAGCACTAATTATTGATGGACAGAACCAGGTACTAGGACGATAAAAAATAAACTCGAAAGTTTCTACGATCTCAAATTTTACGGTTCTATGTGACGGAAAAAAATAAATCCTGCTATTAATATTTATTCTCTTTTTGAGTTACGATGTTCTTTGATTTCCGACCTTACGGATCGAAATATATTTTGAAACTAGCGAATGAAGTTCGCTACTTTCTACTCGAATGTATAGAAATATGCATTCTAAAGACTAATACCATCTCTAATAGACGGTTGATCTCAATCCTGTCATGAAGGCACTTTACGCTGATGACATTGCACTACTTTCTTCATTCCTGAGCCCCAGCCTGGCCATCAAAAGTTGCAGCTTGGGATGGACAAAGTAGAGCGCTGGTACTCCAAATGGAAAATCAAGATTAACCTGAATAAGAGTCAGTCCGTGCTCTTCCCCAGGAAGACGATTGTTAATCATGATTCTCCTCAAATATTTAGAGTTAAAATATCATGGACACCTACGGTGAAATACCTTGGTGTCGTTCTACATAAAAAGCTTAGTTGGAATGCACCTATCATTCATGTGATCTCAAAGGCTCAGATCATCAGGTATAAACTTGCCCCCTGATAGGGTGGAAATCAAAACTGCGTGCAGAAAAGAAATTATTGCTATACAAGACTCTTCTACGGCCAGTCCTGATATATCTCTCACCAGTGTGGGACAACACTATCAATACCAATGTCAGAAGGCTTCAGAGCTTCCAAAATAAAATTCTCAGCTCTGCGGTCAGTGCTCCATGGTTTGTGAAAAACAAGACCATTCACACTTATTTGAGCACTGATCACATTAACATTCATATTCGACAGCTCGAGCAGACCTTTTTTGAGGCAGTAGGAGATCACCCTTAAGATATAATTAGCTCCTTGATTGATTATGATCCCTTGGTTTTAAACCAATTCAAGCGTCCAAAGATGATGGTGTGTGACTCCCGCGTGTTTACCTTTTAGTTGTGCCTTTTTAGCAAATTTGTTTTGCCCTTGTGGCCCCTCTGGGGTTTATCTGTTTTAACTTTTGCTATTGTCAATCAGGCACTATATTAGACTTCAAGATACAAACCCTAGTCTTGGAATTCATAAAATTAATTAAATATATCAGATAATAGACGATTGCATCGGTGGCGCAGTGGTAGTGATTTGACTCGCTGTGACACATCAGTCCGAGTTCTGACATGGTTTAGTGTATAGTTGTATGAAAAACCACGACAAGCCTGTTAGAGCTTCTAGGCTATCTCTATACTTTTAAAAAAATATTGTGATACGCTACAGACTTAGGTAAAAAAAAAAAACAAGCTCAAAACATTTAATTCCATAGCTTCTTTCCAGGTATTAAGCTTATTTGCTATACATATAGATATGCCTTATGGTTAAAAATCTTAGTCTATATTATCGAACTATCTAAGATGATAATAAATGCATAAACCATTTAACTCTTTTTTCGCTTGTATTCAGACTCCACCTCCCCTTCATTGTTGTTCAACTCCGACTGACTTTCCTGACTCTTACTGCCGCTCTCTGAAGTCATGGATCTTGCCGTGGGTCATGCAGAAAATCCCACCTACACTATATCGAACGCATTACGGTCACCGTGCTCAGGTGGACGAAAGTAGCCGTGTCGAGATCTGCTTTCTGAATAATAATTTCCCTTGAGTCAGATACTGCGAAAAGTCTCTTGCTGTCTAGTCCCTTGCAGATAGTTTTCGCTGCGCGGCATACAAAGCCATAAAAGTTACATTTCAAGGCGTTGTTCCCCTAAAGCAAATATAGACATAAGGACACATTCGAGTATGTTCTGAGAACAAGGCAACCACGTGTGATCACACGAATAATTATAATAATGTGAAATAGAATATAAAAGCGCAACTTTCAGAGAGGAATAGTGTGAGGGTGATAGATATTGGTGGCAATCCTTCTCTTTAATAAATGCTGATGAAATCTTAATGATTGTTTTATCTTAGTGTTCAGAAAAAAAATGCTATTTTAATTTCAGCTGATTGAATTATAGTTCTATTTCATCTACACCACTCAACACATAAGACAGAAAATCCTATACAGTTGAATCGCATCTTACGCCGGGTTACGTTCTAAAGTTAGCGCATAAGATAAAAGTCGTGTATGCTCAAAATATCTCTTGAAAATCCCTTAAATCTCTCACAAAACACAATATACAGTTTTGTGTACATATATGATCCTATACATTAATGTGTATAAAGGTATACAGTAATCTACTGTGTATAAAAAAGAGTACATGTGCAAGATATAATTTTACATTATTTTAAATACCATATGGACCACAGAGAAATATTACCATAGAGAGGGAAACGGAAGAATGAAAGAAATACATTTTTGAGGTTGAAGCAGCTGATAAAACTTTTCTCTCATCAGAAGGCTGCCCCTCTTTAGCGGGAGGTTTGAACCATGGTTATAGGTTTGAACAGCACATAGAGCCTTTTTTGCAAAGTTTTACCACAGATAGGCGCACGTTTACAGTTCTTGTCTCCCAGCATATGTTTAATGCCTTTTCAGTTTTCACTAAAGTCTTTTCACGAACTTGGTTCATCACTTTAGCAGTTGTTGGAGTAGTTGATGTCAGAGTTTGACGAATTTCTGTCTTTCGAATCTTGATGGTTCAGATGCGAGATTCGTTGCGGCCATATTTACAAGACGCGTCGGAGACCGACATAACATCTCTCAATAAGTTCGATACAGCCAGTTTTTCCTACAGCGTTCGAATATCGCTTTGTTTCTTTAGTTGAGCACCACATGAAGCAGTTGGCGTGCGTTTAGGGTACGAAAAAATTAAAGAATCACTAAGCGCGTCAAGATGCTCACATTATAAGACTATTGCCGACTGAGGGAACAACATATTTGCATCTCCAAGCTCACGCTCATTCCACTGGCGCTCATTGAGTGGAATAGCGGGCGAAATCGCTCACACTACTTAAATTGATATTTTCTGCTTTTTTTTTCGAGCTCGTATAGTTGAATTCGAGTAAATTAAATGTACCTTTGATGAGATTCCACTGCAATGATATCTAATATAAGTATACAGACGATTTGATTGATTGAGTGACAGGGGATCACGGTAATTCTTCTAATGATGCAGAAATGGTAGCGCTCTGAAAATTTTCACTTAGGTATAATCCGAGTCGTATAGGTGGGAAATAAATCCGAAATTTGAACTACGATGTGTTCTTCAAGTCAAAAAGAAGTCACATAGAGGTCAAACCTTCATCTTCAAGTGCTAGGAACATGAAAATTGGTGTCTAGGATGACTATCTAAGGTAAGGTTGTAAATAACAATTTTATTACAAAAAATAATTTTTTTTATTACAGAGATTACCAACTGGAATACTGAGGTCTGAAACATTTCGTTGCATATTTTCGGCTAATAGCGTTTGTTTCAGGGACCCTTCTTTTCAGGAAGTTTCATCCTTACGGCATTTCATCCCAGTGTCTGAATTAAGCCGGGCAGTGCCTCAAGACCCGGTTGGGTTGGGTTGGGTTGTTTTACCTCGGACGGCACTTTTTTGCACACCATGGGCTAAATGGCCAGGTAACATGGACACCGAAGGCTCAGAGAAGGTTGGGAATGGAACAGCTGTTGGGAGACAGATGTAGCCTCCCGTCAAGGCCATCCAGCGTGTTCTTTAACGTGCACAGGGTATGGCCCTCCCGCACACGGGGCACGGCTTAACGGCTTAATCCGATGGACGGCGGCCTTTCCAAGCCCATCGGTGTCCCCTACTGACCGTGGGCAGGGCGGGAATTTTGCGGAGATAAATCTCAACGCTGACCCAGTTGGGACTCGAACCTGGGAACTACAGATTACGAGCCTGGCGCGCTACCGACTGAGCCACCCCCGCCCTCAGGATCCGGTGAGAGGGCCTTCATTGGATTTGAGAAACATTTTTCATAATGTAAATTCTGGGTGGTATATGTAAAACTGGGCTGGAAGTTGTTAAATATAAGAAAGGTGTATTCTTTATACTTGTTTTCTGGGCCCCTTTGTAATTAGCAAAACCAAATAAATAACTCTCTTAAAATTGCTATGATTTTTAGATTCATCACCTTCTTTTCCTCCTATTCTTCCTTCTTCTACCCGTAATCTTTCCTTTATACATTTAAATAGTAGATAAATTCGTTATTAATTTTTTGCATTGTTTAAATGGATATTATCGATTGTATAGAGGAATTTCCGATATTTAAAATCATACAAAGGAAGTCTAGAAAAACAACACGGGTGTATTATTGATTACGTTTGACATTCAATTAACATTATATAAAGTAACATGTGTTCCGCCATTAAATCCTAAGAATCATAATTTTATGGTACCTAATTTCTAATTCACGTCATATTCTCAATTGAATATTGCACATAATATTCAGTCTTCATATATGACTACAGTTAAACAATACTGACTTCAGAAAAAAGAAATTTGAAAAAATGTAGTTTGAAATAAAAATGTACTGTAACTGACAATTTATCGGTATTCAAAATTACCGCTTTTGAAAACTTTTGAGGCCCAAAAAGTGTCGTGGTCTACTTATTCCGCCTCTGTTTCATTCCACCCATTTTTTTTTTCATTTTTGCGACGTTTTGTTCTAGCGATGTTTCGCCTACAACATTTGGACCATATAACGTTTCGTCTCACTAGTCCCGACAATGCTAAGCTCAAATAGAAAGGAAAATCTGTCTTCAGTTACTACAATAGAACTAAGAGAAACAAAACTTCTCTTAAAAATGGTGAGTCTAACCTCACTTATCCAACGCTTCATGCACGATCGATGTAAATTTTTTTGACATGCTAAATAACGAGATATTCGATTAACTTACCCAACTTTTTTATCACTTGGAATATAAAAATTTGTTATGAAATCTGATGTTTATCGAATATCAGTTCTAATTGTACCGCAAAGCGCCAGTTCTCATGAAATGTCATTTTCATTTATTAGAAACTGTTTTCTGTCTAGCAACAGGTAGAGACGGCACATTTTTATGCCCCGTCTAGAAACGTTGTCTAACCTAGGTAGTTTTCACCGACCTGGTTTTATATTTCATATATATGGATGATGTTTTATTAATTTATTACCAATTAAATTTAGACTTAATATATCAAAAGCCATCCCGTGGTTCGCGCACTTAGTTATTGATCTAAGGGACCTGAGTTCGAACCCCGGGTAAGGCATGGATGTATGTGTCATTTTTCTGTTTTTCTGTCGAGGTCCCACCATCATCTCAGAACTTCTACTATGGCGTATAAACTGACAAACTACTGTCAGAACTCTGTGGCAAGCAACGCCTTGAGGGGATTTTTATTTTATATATAAATGTTTTTATAATAACACAGTTGTGTGGGAGAGTAATATGTCATGTATGCATAATAAACAGATTAATAACGATAAAACTGAAGTAATATTAATGAAACCGATGGAAAGCAATTAAACAGAAAAAAAAAACAAATTTGAAATATCTTTAATATTCTATTATTATTATATCTAACTGGATATTATAATTTCATGAGACCTTGCCTCTTGACTTCACACCTCCCAGTGAATAATAACATGTAATATTTACAAAGTATAAATATATTGCTAATTGCGAAGAACGAAATTTCTGCTACTTTAAGGGTTGATAATGCCGATTTTCAGCCACACGTAACGTCTCAGTATTTCCTGCTATATGTTTATCTTCCAAAGAGATATTTCATGCATCCAATGACTCTTATTTTCTAAAATCGGTGCCTGTATAACAGTACAAACAGCTTAAAAAGATTTCCAAAAACATTGTCTGAACAATTTTGTTTATGTTTAATTAATGTTAGCGCGGGACTCTACAGGCGATTGCAATTGGTGTAATAATTATCACATATCTTATAAAAAAATACTATCTAACGTAAGGAATAAGAAATGAAGTTCAGAAAAATCTCGTTTTGTTGGAGTGGCAACGTCTTTGCATCAGCCCCACTTAAAATAGCGAATGAATTAGCTTATATTGTGGATTTTAATTAGGAGTTGGTTTCTAGTTCGGAACTTCAGCAGAGAGACCACACCATAAAAATCAATATCTTATGAGGACAACCCAGGTTCATTTTATTCGCATTCAAGCACGCTAACCACTCAGTCATCAGGAACAAAAGAGTTATTGTATTTTAATTACTAACAAATTTCTCATTGAAATTTATCGCGCGTCTTCAACACCTCCCACAGTTCTAATCAAGTGGTAAAATAAAAAGGATTTTAAACTTAAGTTCAGGTCCTACCATACAGTAAGAGGTTTAAATTTTTATTCGAAACGTAGAGGTAATAAAGTAAGAAAGCACATAGGAAAAGTGTGGTACCCGGGTCAAGAATTCTATTTAAATTTAGGTTTCGAAAATATTTTCAGTTGTTCTTCAGTATTTAAAGAGTTATGGAAACTGAAACAGTCAGTACGTTAGCCCATTATGCAAAAAGAAAAAAAATTCAAAATTCACGAAAATTAATATTATTATTACGCGAACTGTTAAAAATACTCACACGCTTAATAAAGTTTAGTATAACTGTTATTTCTTTCATTTTCACTTGTTTTTATTAAATGTTCAGAGCATTGTTGCTGTTAAATATTTCAATCTCCGTATCTCTTTAAACACCACACGAATATTGTTGAAATATTATATTGAAATAGACCTGATAGAGATATTTAAATTATCTTCAGTCACATTATTTTAATAAAAATATTATTTAAGAAGTTAGTGAGTCTGCATTTCAGTTGCTATTGATATAACACGGAACTGTACTTAATAAAGTGGTCGCTAAGCGTATATATATATATTTCTTTATTTCCTAAGGAATAAATCGCTATTAGTCTCTGATCTCTATAAGGAGGAATAAATCGCTATTAGTCTCTGATCTCTATAAGGAGAGGAAAGGTTTACAGCATTCACCCTGTCAGAAACCGAAGCATTTGTTTTACAAATGGAAACTTACTTTGTACACGCTATAACCTGTGTGTAACACATTTCCAGCTTTAAGTTATTATCTGTTTATTTAATGTCATAATCTTATTCCACTCTTGTAAAAGTTACCCAAGAAATTAAAGAAATTTCAAATTTTCTGAAAATTAGTATATCACAATCACGAAACATTTAAAACGAAAATTTTATTTCCTGATTCGGTGTTCATTCATTGTCACTGATTTAATTTCCTTTCTCTGCAGGACGGAATTGGTGGGCATTCGCTTCTAAATCGGAATCACGGCTGTTGGCAAAAGTTATGGATTACAGTTCAGTCATTTGTACCTTTCAGGACCTTCGCGATGTTCACGCAGAAATGGGTTTTACTGCACAAAGTGAAAAACACTCTCAGTGATAATTCATGTGAGGCATACACTTTATGAAGGCAGTTGACACTATAACTTTCAGGACTTCCTTCAATAGCTCTGTCGGATCACATTAGTCTGTTTTTGCTAGGTTCTGAGATAAGGGGATAACAGATAATAAAAATCCAGGCTGAGTAGCACCAAGCTATAAGTTCAGAAGAAACTTAAATTTTCACGATTAAGATTTTAGTTAACCCATATGGCTCATTATTCATAGAGTTGTTCTTTATTCCTTTCTTGGGGCGGGGGTGGCTCAGTCGGTAGCGCGCCAGGCTCGTAATCTGTAGTTCCCAGGTTCGAGTCCCAGCTGGGTGAGCGTTGAGATTTATCTCCGCAAAAATTCACCGCCCTGCCCATGGTCAGTAGGGGACACCGATGGGCTTGGAAAGGCCGCCGTCCGTCGGGTGGGACGTTAAGCCGTGGCCCCGTGTGCGGGAGAGCCATACTCTGTGCACGTTAAAGAACACGCTGGATGGCCTTGACGGGAGACTACCATCTGTCTCCCAACAGCTGTTCCAGTGGGTCCCCTCCCCCAACCTTCTCTGAGCCTTCGGGGTCCATGTGACCTGGCCATTTAGTCCATGGTGTGCAAAAAAGTGCCGCTCAGAGGTAAAACAACCCAACTATTCCTTTCTTACGATGGAGGTGATTATTCGATTATATGCAGTTCGGATTCAGAGGCGTCTGACGACCTGGTGGTAATTAATGCTGCTACTCATCCTCAGTATTGTGTGTTCAGTAATATGCAGCCAAGTGATTTGCACCATTTTACAATAAACATGCTGTAAAACATACAATGCAGAGAAAGATATTATCGAAAGAAAAAAAACTATAAAACTTATTTCAACATAAAATAATTATTTTTGTGCAGATCAATCAGATTATACAATTAATATAGCGTGAGCTGCAATCACAACCCACGACATTTGAATACATATATATTTCTAGTGAATATAAGTCAATAACTTCCTATCAACGGTTAAGATTAGATACGGATACTCCTCATCCTTACTTGAAACTTAAGCAATTATAATCGTGTAGCTGATATTTAATGCCTAAACAGTGACCTTCCGTCATTATTCCTGCCTCGCTAGTGTCAGTTTCCATTTCTCTCTCACTTCTGCTCAACTCTAACAAACCTTCCTTCTCCTCACTCCGGCTCTCTAAAAGCTCATGGCCGCCTGTGCCGCGGGCAATGCACAAAATTATACCTACACGATAACCAACGCTCTGCGGTTGCCATTCTCAAGTGGTCGAAAGTCGCCGTGTTCAGCTTTATTCTCGGGATCACAATGTACTTCTCTCAGTTACCTGTGAGCAGTCACTTGCTACCTGGCCCTTGGAGGCGGTCTGCGCTGCACGACAAAGAAGTCCATGAAGTCTCTCCACAGGCAAAGCATCGTTGGCCCAAAGCAAATGCGGCAGAGATACATATGTTTCCAAACACGCCAACCACATATGGTCACACAAATACTATACATCCGAAAAATAATATAGAAAAGCAATTTTATTTGCTGGAATTCTAGGCAGTGATATCGATTGCGACGGAAACTTCTGGTTTGAAACTTTTATTTCGATTCTTTGAAATTCGTCCTCGCATAATCTCTTCAGAGCAAAGTCAAAATAAACGAGAAATCAAAAGAATAACTAATGGTTGATATCTTTTATCGTTAATATTATTTAGGACATATAGTGTTGTATGTAATTCATATATATAAGTATAATATTTAATAATTTTTGCATAATATTATTATATATATATTACATAAAATAATATTATATAAAATATATTATTACATATTTTTTGCATAATATTATTATTATTGAAAAATCTGGAATGTTTGGTAAGAATCCCATTAGAGATTTGAATAGTGGTAAGAAAAAATAAATTGAAATTTTCTGATATTAACAAATGATTATAATATATAGTTTAACAAGTGATTTTCTTAATTTCTATAGGTAGGTATGCATTTTTTTTCTTATATTCCGTAGTTGAGGCGATTGAAATACAGTTTAGAATATTTGAGTTAATATTTAATATAGGATAATTAACGTATTTCATGTATTTAAATACTGTATGTGAGATCATTATTAATTGCCATTTTTGTCAACGAATAAAATATGCATTACTACACGATTTAGTTTGTTTAATTCTATTTTTTTTAGGAAATTGTAAAATTACCTTTGTTCCATCTAAGAATGCTTGTAGTTCCAGGTAAGAAAATAATAATTATAATGTTATACAAAAGAAGTTTCCCATCGTTATCGCTTTTTTACGAGAATATTTGCTTCAGAGATATTACCATTGATTCTAACATTTTTGTTAATATACGCATATTTTATTCCTTGTAATTTCGTGTAAATGCCTGTAAGCAAATCTTTATTAAACAGAAAATGTAGGCATTAAACGTTTCATGCCTAACAATGATGTGTTTCAAAGGAATTTCTACAACTTGATATTATTAATAACAACAAAAAATTGAAATAGTGGCACTATTCACATGTTCCTATTTCTAACATCATGTTTAGAGTTTTATCAATTATGTTTTATGAAAATTAGGTGTTTTAACGGCGAATGCATTGGTTTATAATGCATGCATACACATGGCATTTCTGTATACTTTCTTATGCATATTTAGTTTCAGATAATTTAGAGATTATACGTTAGATTTAAAGCCTTCTCCTAGAATTTGACTTTCAAAACGCGACATTTAATATGTTACCTAAAGCCATTATTAATATGATATAGTAAACTGAATATCGTCTAACTTAAGAAAAGTGAGAGAAATAAGATCATATTGCTAATATGTATATCAATCAATACTGACGATATTCGTCAAGAAAAAGGGAATAAATTTGGCTTCCAGCCGTTTCATATTTCAGAAACTACAGATTAATTAATACGACTAGGATAAACACTAAATGATGAGAGATGACATCTAGCTTAACACCGAATAGTTAGTACGCTAACTGAATTGGAGATTTAGTATTCAAAAGTCGTTTTAATTAATTGAATATCACTCTGAAGCGCCGAGATATAAATTCCCTGTGACTGATTAATAATGCATAAACATTGACGTTATCATTTATTTAATCCATAATAATTACTTGTTATAAAGATGGCCTATGATTCTTCCTATACCTTCCCTGTGATCTGAGTGTAATGCTTGAAGCCATCCTTCCCTACGATATCTGGGCGGTATTCATCATTGACTTTCTTCCAGCAAATGATCCATGGAGACTTATTGAAAATTTTCTGGATTGCAATCGGATAATTATGGGTTCCATAAGCACAGTCACCTTCTGGGCAATAGTGTTTTGCATTGTTTTTCCAAAATTCTACTATTTTCTCCGTGTACAGAATTACATCCCGTAAACATTGGAGTGTACCTGATCTAGAATCTCACATCCAATTCGAGATGCAAAGTAACAGTATATATTCAATCATTTACAATATGATTAACAAAACTGCAACGTGTGAATGACTTCTGCGGTCTCGCATGACTGTGACATGTGCACGTCATGTGCTTTGCGGCATCAATGTAAACTATGAGTTGTGATGTACCCAATAGTACATTAAGCGTGGGATGTCACAATTCAGTGTTAACTGCTTTCTGTACGGGGCAGGGGTGGCTCAGTCGGTAGCGCCCCAGGCTCGTAATCTGTACTTCCCAGGTTCGAGTCCCAGCTGGGTCAGTGTTGAGATTTATCTCCGCAAAATTCCCCGCCCTGCCCACGGTCAGTAGGGGACACCGATGGGGCTTGGAAAGGCCGCCGTCCGTCGGATGGGACGTTAAGCCGTGGCCCCGTGTGTGGGAGAGCCATACCCTGTGCACGTTAAAGAACACGCTGGATGGCCTTGACGGGAGGCTACCATCTGTCTCCCAACAGCTGTTCCAGTGGGTCCCCTCCCCCAACCTTCTCTGAGCCTTCGGGGTCCATGTGACCTGGCCATTTAGCCCATGGTGTGCAAAAAAGTGCCGCTCAGAGGTAAAACAACACAACTCAAAGCTTTCTGTACGCGACGCTAGATCTCTTCTGTGTTTTCTCTGTGAGGTTACTTACTTTTCGCATTTCAAGGCTATTGATGTACCCGTGAGAACTTTTAATTCCTTCTTTAATTTGGTCTTTCACCTTCACTTAATTGAATTTTGGTTCATAAAGGTAAAATATCTTCAATTGCTGTGAAGTAAATAAATCAGGGAAATTTATATTCTTATTTTTGTTGGATTACTGCATAATTTACTGTACAGTCGCTCAAAAAAGTATCCGAACGTTATGGTTGATTACAGAATTCAGAAAAAAATATCTGGCAATAATTTGTTTAGAAATTAGTGATCTGGCAACCTTCGTGTTACGTGACACGAAGGTTACAGATCACTAATTTCTAAAAAAATCGTTGCCAGATATTTTTCCTGAATTCTATAATCAACTATAGTGTTCGGATACTTTTTTGAGCGACTGTACAATACATAATTTTAACTTCTATGTATTCTTGAATCTTTAAATAATAAAAGGGATTTTTCATCAAGAAAAAAAAAAGAATATTTCGCTTTTATATTATATTATATGTCAGACTTCAACAAAAATAAATGGAAATGAAGTTTCGAGTGGAGTAATTGATGACAGAATATTTGTTAATTGTTCTGTAGTTGAATATAATAATAGAACACTCCAAAAAAGGGATAAAAAGAGAAATGTTCACTTTAGATAACATTAGGATATTGTTTCAGTCGAATAAATTATGCAATCAACCGTGAAAACCACCAGATATTTTCCAAAATTAATTGCTTACACTTTTGATTTTTAACTCTATTATTTAAAAACATATTCAGTTAAATATTTATTCATAATTTTACAGGGTACATCCTTAGCAACTCAGCCACCACGCTAGACTAGTGATCAAAGGGACCTGGGTTCGAGCTCCGGGTAAGGCATGGATTTTATATTTTCATTTGACTTTCTGCTGAGGCCTCACACACCTTCTCGATGGCACATATACTGATAAGCATGTAAGGGTTAATGAATTTATTTTTATTTATAAAAGCTTATGGGTAAGTACTTTGGGTTGTTTCACCTCTGAGAGGCACTTGTTTAGCACACAAAGTATCCCAAAGGCTCAAAAGAAATTGGGGGAAGGGAGTCCACTGACAGCTATTGACGAGACAGATGACAGCCTTCCATCAAGGCATACCAGCGTGATCGAGCGAATTTTTTTTTTATTTTTATTTGTTTATCCCTTATATATGTACAGCTACTTACACACAGAGGCGAGGGTTGGTTAAATCGGTAGCGGGCCAGACTCGTCTACATTCCCAATTTCGAGTGCCAGCTATGAGATTCTAACATTTAGATTTAGGTATCTCCGCTGAATTCTTACCCTTCCCTTGTCAGAACGGAATCACAGATGGACTTAGAAAGGCCATCGTCGGTCGGATGGGAGGTAAACTCATGACTCCTTGTGAGGGAAAGCCAAGCTCTCTGCAGGTTAAAGACCATGCTGGTAGGCCTTGATGGGAAGCTGTGAGCTGTCTCCTTAACAACTGTCCGTGGGATCCTTTTCCCTAAATTTTTTGATCCATTGGGATCCTTTGAACTGAACATTTAGCCCATTGTGTGCAAAGCAAGTGGCTCTCAGAGGTGAAACAACGTACTTTCCTATAAGCTTTTATAAATAAAAATAAATAAATTAATTTGTCAATATAATGCGACATGAGAAAGTACGTGAAACTTCAGCAGATAGTCAAAACAAATAAAGAAACATCCATGCCTTAGCCGCAGCTCGAACCCAGGTCCCTTTGATCAGTAGTCCAGTGCGGTGGCTGAGTTAATAGGGATGGATGCTTTCAAATTATGAATAAATATTTAACTGGATATATTTTTTGAATAATGAGAGTTAAATCAAAGATATAAATAATTATATTTTGGAAAATTACTCTTGGTTTTCAGGATTCATTGTATAAATTATATTATTGAAACAAAAACCTAATGCTATCTAAAGTGAACATTTCTTTTTTATCCCTTTTTCCTGAGTGTTCTATTAATAACAATGGATATTCAATTATAGAACAATGAGCAAAGATTCGGTCATCAATTACTGCATTCGAAACTTCATTTTCATTTATTCTTGTTTGAAAGTCGGGCGTATAATTTAATATGATACCGAAATATTATTTTTTTTTCTTTATGAAAAATCCTTTTTATTATTTTCTCTTAACATTCTCATTTAGGTTAAATATAACCTGATTTGAAAAGAAGTTGCAAATGCTTTTTTTAAATGCATAAATTGAAATTGAACTGCGTATTTTTTATGAGCGATTTTCTTTCAATCTAAAAGGAGGCATCGATTAGCATTGAATTGAGACTGTATCTAATGAAACATTAGTTCTATGCTACTTAAGTTTAATATAGTAACAACCTTCCCTGTCGTTGGAGACCTTGGAAGTTTCTTTAAAGATTTCGCTATCAGATGATTCTCTTGATGCCCTCACACAAGAATTTCACTCTATAACCTAGTTTTTATGAGGTTACAAGAGACCAGATGGACAGGTAGAGGTCAGACACTTATTTTTTTTTTAATTTCTCTTTTAAGGGAGAAAGAATGGAAAACATCTTCCAGGAATAGTTTGATTCTCAGCAACATACTATTGATGCTCGTCTAGTATATAAATACCTTAATGAAAAATTTCTTATAGCTAAATTTAAAACTAATAATTTGAATGCTACTTGTTATTATGCTTCACCAAGAACTTTGATAAGGATGAGAAAGATAGGTAGTCAGAGATCAAGGACTCAACCTCTATGTGTGATATAGGATATATGCTGGTGTAAGAGGGGAAATTTTCCTTTGGTAGGATTATAATACTCATTCCCGCAGAGCTCTACTGGTCAACCAATGATTGATGATGAACACCATCAGCTTTATGGAGTGGTCAGCATGTTCTCCTGACCTCAGTCCCATAGACTAGTCTTTCTCAAAGTGGTGGTCGGCAAGTCATCGGTAGTTGGTCCACAGTAATATGCAATGAACATGCTTTCAGAAGCATAACATTAAAATGTCACAGGGGCACAGTTTGTACGTTTTGACACTCCTACCATAGATCGGCTACTGATGGCACATGGGCCACCATTTTGAGAAGCACTGCTCAATGGGATTAAGGTCTCGAGAACATTAGACTACTATAGTGCTGATGGTGTTCATCTCCAGGCTCGGTTCACCAATAGAGCTATGTGGGGATGAGCATCATCATCCTACTAAATGGAATTTTCTCCTTTCTTTTTTATTTCATTGCTGTAGATAAACATAATTCCTCCTTTTGACGAAAATTAGAAAAATGTTTTCAAACATAGTCAGTTTTAACTCGATCTTCAGATTCGCTAACGTGAAGAAAATTTAAATTTTATGTAGGAAATGTATGAGTGAATGATCAATCGTCTCCGGTAGAAATTTAGCCGGAATTCTAGCAAAACAAACAACGAACAAATCATCGTAAATAATACGCTTTATTAAATTTGGAAGTAGAGTAGTTGGAAAAATAAGAAGCTTTATATAATGCCATCCAGTGTCGCAGCGACAAATCAACACCAATCTCGCCATAAAGCTTCAACAATTCTAAGAACAAACAGAAATGAAAAAAAAAACGAAAGTATTACTCACATTGCACTCGGAGGTTCAATGCGCTGCTCTCGCCGTGGCCTTCACTGTTGTTGGCTGTGCACGTGTAGCGACCTCGATTGCTGCGTTGTATCTTCTGAAGAACGAGGGATTGGTTACTGACGATGATGCCTGCAGAGGTATTGGTGTGGAGTTCGCGACCCTCAAAGCGCCAGCCAATTTCCGTCACCCATGGGTTGGCTTCGATGGCGCACTCTAGGTACACATCATTGCCTTCCTGGATATGGGAGTGTCGAAGCTTGCTTCCTAGCCTCAGGATAAGTTGAGGAACATCTGAGCAAACAAAGCACATCAGGACGTCAGTATACGTTATAGTGAGTCACTTCGGTTGCTTTTGTACATAAGAGCAAATACTGGCAGTTCATAAATTTGTTATCTTTCGGCGATTCTTTGGTTAGCTTCTCATGACATTTATGTAATGATTATGCATTTATTCTTTTGAAATATATGATCTGTTGAGTCGTAAACTCATTTGCCAGAAAAACAAATATGCAAAACGTAAAACTGCAGAACATGAAGAGAGTTATAAAACTTTGGATATACAGCAATAAATTAGGAATAGCAAAATATGTATAAAACAAACGTACTTTAATTTGCAGCTTAATTAAATGTTATTCAGTTCCCATTTTTATTTTCTTGCATTGTCTAGCACAATGGCGCTTAACCCTTTTAACCCCTGAGTCACAATCAAACATTCGGCAGCTACATAATTTTGACTAGATTTCCAAAGATTTCAAATAACTACAAATTTTAGTTTATTATTCAACAGTAGCTGTTCTAAAAGGATCCTGAATGGCGACCCAGTTTCTAAGTCATTGGTTTATTCTCGTGTTATCGGATTTGTCATTTATTCCTGAGGGATGCAGAATTATTATTGGTTATTAATAATGTGAATACCAACTATATTTATCCCACTAGATATTAATAAACCGCATTCTCACCCAGGGGTCAATTTTCGACGACTTTTAACTCGGTCTAACAACTGAGCACCTGAAGTGCTAAAATGTGTTGAAAATATTTTCAATAGTTTGGATATAAGGTGAATATTTAAGAATAATTTATTAACAGATATTCGATACCATCTGAAAAATAGCATCACGTACAGTACTTAAATATCCTTTGTAGTTCGCACTCTGATGTGCTTTGACGGTGTTTGAATGAGTCATTCACTACCGTATCTTGAGATGTATCCTTTTTGTCACGATTAAAATTAATTATATTTGAGATTTCTTCTAATACTGAGTCCCAAATATGGCAAAACGACAATGCAAAGAATTCCTTAATCTTGGATTCACTAAATATATTTAATTTTCGATTCTTACGGTAATATATACACATTTCAATCACAGCCAAAAATGTTATGAAATTATTTTCAATAATCTCTTGTTGAGTTGCGTCTTAAACTTAATATTTATTATGTAGAGGCAATGCAGTAGAGATGAGTTCGTGCTCAATTTTCTACCGAAGTCCGAAGTGCATGAGCCTCGGCTGAAATATTTGTATTTCGATAATTACTTAGCGCCATCCCGCCCAAGCACGTTTACAGGAAATAAAAACATATCATACGAAAATTATAGAGAAATGAATGCCGCTAAATCAATTCTATGTATTATAGTCCATCGTAAACTTTAAAAAATATATATATAATAGTGTACCCAGGATGGCACCTGTCATTAGTTGTGTCAGCAACAATGCACGTCTTCCTTCCACGAAATCTCCACTAACTCTTGGCGGGTGTCCCAAACACACTGCTTCGTGCATTGTTGGGAATCACCTAATTTTTACACAAACTGTAGTGATCCAGGCTTTTAATGCGCAATTCTGCATTTCCCAGGTTTGAATCACAGCTGTGCCATGTTCATATATATCTCAGTTAAACCCCACCTTACCGTTTGGGTGAACGAAGACACCGATGAGCTTGGAAAGAGTCCCGTTCGTCAGATACCCCATTACGTCATGGCTCCGTGTGCAGTAGAGAGCCATATCCTATGGACGATTAAGAACATGCTGGATAATCTGTCTCCTAACAGCTATTCATAGTATTCCCTTCCTCCGCTTTCTCTGAACTCCTGGGGTCTTTATGAGCTACCTATTTAGCTCATTATGTGCAAAACAGTGTCGCTCAGAGTAAAACAACCCTACACAAACCGTCGATGTATTTTATATATTTTAACCTATTTTGACATTCTGTAATTTCCCAGATGCTTGAACACCCACGTCAACCAGTGTTGCTTAAAAATTCAAATCGAATAATTTCGAAGTGTTATAAGTTGAAATCAAGGATTTTAACCTATAACAGGATAAGATTTAAACATCCTTGAATAACTTTTCTCACTCATTTTATGTTTGATTGGTTGAGATAATTTTTTAAATAATTTTGAACCTACAACTTTCTATACAGCTGTTAAAATATTTAACCGCTTGATCCCAAATTTCTTCAACATATTTCCATTTGATCACCTCATGTTGCTTTTAAAAATCGAGTCTATCTAGGAGAAAACAAGAGTTCCAGTTTAAACCTATTTTTAATTTTGCACATGAAGGATCACTGAATTTGTAAATAATTATAATCATTTGGAGATAAAATTAAAATTTCGATATCATTTGTAAGTATAAATATAGCAAATAGTCTGTAGGAACTAAAAATTCTTGATTAATAGCATTATAAACGCTAAGGGCGATTTACTAACAAGAGAGAAAAAGAAATATCTAAAAAATAATCAAAAGATCAATAACTGTGTTTTAATTTCAATTACTAAACACTGATTAAAATACTGAAATCGTAATCAAAAATATTAATTGTTTTACGCTATGTACTTATTTTTTCACACTTACATGCAAAACTGGAAATTCAAATTTTGACATTGTCCAAACTCCGCCAGTCTGACTCAGCTCTACAATGAAGTTGTGGGCGTTGCTTGCTAGATAAGGTAACCTAACATTAGAAGTTAGAGCCGATTTTACAAGCATTCGGCTGGCTTGGGAAATTTGCTAAACTTAATCGCCTAATGGTACGTTAAGATATATTCCTTGGTGCAGAAAAGTCATAATCTGTAATGCTAACACTTATAAGCTCTTAAACACGGAAAAATAAATGTTAAATTATTTTCTTCATCAGCTGGTGTCTACTTACAACAATCAACTAGAAGCTTATCATTTGGTCGTTTACCTCAGTTAGGCAACAAATGAGAAGAAAACAATTCCCCTAAGTGTAAAACCTTGGCCACAATAATAGAATACAGGCCTGCCCAAATACTCAAAAAAGGTAGATTTACTTGTAGTCTCCAATAATCTAAAATATCGCTAGATGGTGCTCAAACACTTCACAGACAATATTTTAGGTCCTTATCAGCAAATAAACGACTGGAAATTACGGGATTCAACTTAAAAATGGATAAAGTTGTAAAAATTCTGCTTTAAAAATGCAAAACAAAATTCCAATTACAATCGCATTTGCAACTGCCTATTATTATTTTAAAAGCATTATAATCAACTTATCAAAATACACTGGTTTCTATAAATTAAGGAAAATCCCTATTTAAGTCAATGGGAAGTTAACGTCAAAGATCTATAACTTATAAAATAAGTTTTTTTTTTTTTGCTTTGAAAAATGTGATTTCAGATAAAGATTTCAATCCAATAAATCAATACCTCAATTTTCAACAATATTCGTTCAGTATTTAATGAGAAATTTGGATATTTGACAACAGCAATGCCAATCTTAAGAAACTTATTCAAAACCGAAGAATAGTGAAAGAATTCTTTATACAAAGTTCTAAAATATAAACTTTTTTTATTAAGCATTTTGATACAATATTTAATATTAAGTTTTAATTAACTTCTGAAGTAAATTTTTGTGGCTGGCATAGTTATCGCTAAATATTCAAACTTCCATAATTCATTAAATACTGAACGAATACTGTTGAAAATCGAGATATTGATTTATTTCATTGAGATATCCCATGGTCTTCCCATTGACTTAACTTACGGATTTACGTTATTTTATGGAAACCAGTGTATTATACACCGGTACATTCCATGCATAATTCAAAATGTTTTAATGAAAATTGTTCAACTCTGTTTCCCTAGACAGTTTTGAAGAAGGTTCATTTATTTTTTCTTTATTTCACAAACTCAACTGTTTTTAAAGGTTCAGGTGCATTTACGGTACAATTTGTCAATTTCAGCGTGATAAGGGGACATTTATCGTCAACAGCTGCCAAGAGTGATTTTGTTCCCTACTAGGACTGTACACTGGAATGGCCTAATATTTACAGTTGAAACAAGCATTTTATCACAGAAGGGTTCCTGTGGAGAGAGTTATAGGTACTAACACTGTCACTGTGATTCCAGCATATTACAGTCAACGCGTTTAGAGAGATCTCGTTGAGCGAATACTGCTGTGCTTTTGAAGATGTTGAAAAGCTGAAAAACCAGATTAACGTTTCTTCCTTTTTTTATAAATCTCACACAACCTGTAGGTTTTTTCTAGTATCGTACAACATACTATTTTTGCTTTTATTTGTTAAATGCGTTGAAATACTTTGCATAATAATAAAGTAAATAACAGATTTCAGCTATTTTTTTTATCTGAAATGAATATTATATAGGGAACAATTTTAAAGCCTTCCCAATAAAATTTCGACATTTTGTTCCAACTCCGTGGAATAAACTTTTGACTTTGTATCACTAGAAAAAAATTATTTTTACATAAACAAATATCCGAATAAAATGCTCTGAAAATATTTAAAAAAATTCCTTCAACATTCGGAAATTAAGGAGGGGCTTATAATAGTGATGTTTCGTTTCGCAAAGTACTTCCTTGCAAATTATTCAAACTTTTATTTAAAAATATTTAATTTAAATGAATTTTTATAAAGTTTTTAAGAACATTTTAATGTTTGTTTTCAGTCTTAATTGTGGGAAAACGCTGCTGCATTTCAAATTCTACTTTTCGTAATATTGTAAATATTAATGAATCTGATAAAAATAAACAAAATTTTCATATAAATCTCTTCTTTCCTGCAGATTCAAATTTAAATCATAAAATTTAGGTTTTTTTACATAACAAGAAAGGTTTGTTTTATTTTTAAGTTGCAGATTATGACTGCTTTCCACTCCTGGGAATCGAAGTCTGGATCTCGAGAATTCTCGAATTCGCTTGAAATACGAAAGCAACTTGACTAACTTTTAGCTTTCATTTGCTATTATTATTATTTTGACTTTTTCTGGTAAAAATAAGTAAAACCATACCGAAATAAATGTAGCTAATGGTGATAATAACATTATTATTAGTATTAGAAGATGTAAATTTAAATCATGCAAAATGACTTGAGTTATTTTTGAATATATACAGGGTGAATCTGAAAAAGTGGGCAAAACTTTACGGGGTGGTAGAACGCAGCTATACGAGCAATATTCGTCATAGAATGTATGGTCGGAACGCAAACGGCGAGCCGCTAGGTGGCGTTGGAAATGGTATAAAAGGGTCGGTCCTCGCACCCAACGGCATTTCTACCGTGGATTGCCGAGAGGATGGCTGGTTATACTAACCACGAAATGGTTATACTAACCACGAATTCTAACCACGGTTATGCAATCCACGGTAGAAATGCACGGTAGATTGCCGAGAGGATGACTGGTTATATTAACCACGAAATGGTTATACTATCCACGAGTACTAACCACGGTTATGCAATCCACGGTAGAAATGCCGTTGGGTGCGAGGACCGACCCTTTTATATCATTTCCAACGCCACCTAGCGGCTCGCCGTTTACCTTCCGACCATACATTCTATGACGAATATTGCTCGTATAGCTGCGTTCTACCACCCTGTAAAGTTTTGCCCACTTTTTCAGATTCACCCTGTATATGTATTATGGGAGAAAACTGAAAATTGCTTGTTTTTTTTTTTTTTGCGAAATTCTGCTAGGCTCTGAAATCAAACTATTCTCTAAAGGTTGTCCTCTACTTGGACATTTTAATTACATTAGGTTGAAGATCACTATATGAAAGTCAGTTGTCAGTTGTCTAGCGTCAGTGGTACTGGTGAAACCATGGAGACTATGAGACTGCATACTTGAACTTCGATAGCTCTCATAGAGCACAGTTTGACTGGCATGTGTTTGAAAACTTGGTATAATTACAGTTATGGCATGTTATGTGTTCTATTATATTGGGTAATTCAAAACGTAGCTTTTTAACTCAAACATATATAACTACTTTATTGCTCGCGAAGCGGAAACAAATGACTTGACATTGAAGAGAAATGCATCGTTTGCTTTTCATCGGGTTGCAAAAGTTTACTGGTCTTTTCTTTGTTAGGGAAAAGAATATTATCAATGCTTGTGTTAGGACACGATTAAGAATTTTTTTGTTAACACGAATCGTTCACGACGACTTGAAAGGGAGAATTGTTTTACAACAAGATGGCCACCACTGCAGTATCTGCTGCAAGCAGGGACGGATCTAGATGAAATAAAGTTAAAGGGGTGGGAAGAGATTGGGTTTCCATTTTAGTATAACATTTTCACCTCCGTTTTACAAATCTTTAATGATTTCTTGAAAAATTTGAGAAAAATTGGTAAGTTTATTAATTATTGCCACTATTATCCTCACCAGCATTCTCAAAGTGGAGGTGTCCTCGTTGCCCCTCTTAGACCCGACGCTAGCTGCAAGAGAAGCAGTAAATCAATAGTTTGCAGGCTTCTGCATCGGTAGTGGCAGCCTTCTTAAGTGGCCTCCTCATTCACCACACCTAACCCTATTTGATTTCTGTTGTGATTTATCAAACATGAAGTTTATCACCAGTCATTACCTCAATCAATCCTTTAACTGAGAGATACAATTATTATCGCTATCACCCAAATAACTTCTAGAATGCTCAGCAAAGTATAGGAGGAAATTGAATTTCGTTGGACTATATTTGCCTCATCACCTCCGGTACCAATGTTGAGCATCTACATACTTGATGTATTCGTTTTCATTAAAGGTAAGGGTTCACTCAGTCGGTAGCGCACCAGGCTCGTAATCTTCGGATCCCAGGTTAGGGTCTCATTTGCACCAGCATTGCGATTTATCTCTGCTAAATCGCAACCCTGCTTTCGGTCAAAAAGAGGAAACCGATGGTCTTGAAAAGGTCGCCTTCCTTAATTGAGACTTAAAGCCGTGGCCCTTTGTGCAGAAGATCCATATTCTGTGTTTTGTTTTCTTAGGTTTGGTTTGTTTGGTTTGTTTTATCTCTGAGCGGCACTTTTGTGCACACCATGGGCTAAATGGCCAGGTCACATGGACCCCGAAGGCTCAGAGAAGGTTGGGGGAGGGGACCCATTGGAACAGCTGTTGGGTGACAAATGGTAGCCTCCCGTCAAGGCCATCCAGCGTGTTCTTTAACGTGCACAGGGTATGGCTCTCCCCCACACGGGGCCACGGCTTAACGTCCCATTCGACGGACGGCGGCCTTTCCAAGCCCATCGGTGTCCCCTACTGACCGTGGGCAGAGCGGGGAATTTTGCGGAGATAAATCTCAACGCTGACCCAGCTGGGACTCGAACCTGGGAACTACAGATTACGAGCCTGGCGCGCTACCGACTGAGCCAACCCTGCCCCTGTTTTCTTAGGGAAAAGAAAATTGTCATCGCCTTTTATATAGCCAAAATTGTGAAATCGATTTAAATTGATTAAACAACAAGCTGGTTGAACTGGACGGGAGACTATCATCTATTTCCTAAGAGCTATCCAGTAGGTCATCTTCCCATGACCAACTCTAAGCCGTTGAGGTCCTTGAGACCTAGCTATTTAGATCGTTATGTACACAAAACTGCCCTCAGAGGTAATGCAACCGAAAACAGCCCATCTTCGTTGTCATATTGTTTTTCCTTTCGTACGGTTTAATAATTAAAAATGTTTGGAATTGTAAAGTTACTCTTTAATTACCATGTATGTGTCACCCTAATTGATATCTCGTCGCAATCGCAACAGCCGTTGAATTCGATAAAAGTTAAGCAAATGATTACAGAAAATAAACTTTGGGGTACTCACAAAACTTTAAATTTAGGTATGTACTTTTGGCTTAGTTCTAATTAATTTTAAACTATAGTGTAATAAATTATAGTAAGGCAAATGCCATAGGAATTAAAGAAATGGAAGGAAAACAACCCGCAATCGCAGAAAAACAATCATATATCTAATTACCGCTAAAGAAATATTTCATTAGTTAAATCTTTTATTCTTAAATAAATTACATTTAACTTAGCATTAAACAATTTTTTTGACGACGCAAAAATTTAAAGTTCACCATGGGAAAAACATAAGATTAAAAAAAAATACTATAAGTTACCATGAAATAGTAAGCTGAAAGCAACTGGTTTTGCCGTGATTGGGATTCGAACCCTGTCTCCTAGTTACTGGACAGGTATGGTTACAACTGAATTATAAGTTACCAGTTTTGAGAACAACTACGGAAAATATATAAGTAATTACAGAATACTACATACTTTTGATTTTATACAAAGCGAAATATTATGTATAAACTCTTATACTGATCTAAAATCCAAGTTTAAAGAAGTTCTAAAAGTGTTATAAAGAACAAAAGAGTTTATGCATAATATTTCCCTTTGTATAAAATCAAAAGTATGTAGTATTTTGTAATTACTTATATATTTTCCGTAGTTGTTCTCAAAATGGTAACTTATAATTCGGTTGTAACCATATCTGTCCGATAACTAGGGGACGGGGTTCGAACCCCAATCAAGGCAAAACCAATTGCTTTCAGCTTACTGTTTCATGGTAACTTATAGTATTTTTATTTTTAATCTTATGTTTTTGCAATGGTGGATATCAAATTTTTGCGTCGTCAAAAAATTGTTTGAATCTAAGTTAAATATAATTTAGTCAAGAATAAAAGATTTAACTAATCAAATATTTCTTTAGCGGTAATTATATATATCTGTTACCGCTAAAGCTCGAAAGTCGTTAATGTGCACATTACCTAGCTAATCTGCAGATTAACTGATTTGCTCCGTTAACGTGAGGAATCAAGAGTTTTCCGCATTTTACCTAGGTAATGTGCATATTAACGGCTTCCGTATCGTTAAAGTTCAAAAGTTTGTTTCTCTCATAGTGGTGAATCTCTTGAATATGAATCTTCGTGTCACGTGATTCATTTGTCCGCATTATAAAAAACGCCCCGGATGAGCGGAGGCCAAGTGAGAACGAATCGGTCAAGTGATTCATTCTTGATAACGAATCACTAAAATGATTCGTTCTCTCTTGGCCTGCTCATTTTGGGGGCGTTTTTTATAATTCGGACGACTGATTCATGTTGACAGAGGGATGACCCTGGTTCCAACTCTACTCTCGGACACTAGATAAATAACATTATGTTAATTTAAGCGTACAGAAACGTTCCTGTTGTTCCAGTAAAGATCTTATTTTCACTTTAACAAGTGCCTAGTAGGTAATGTGCAGATTATCCAGATAATTTGCAGATTACCTAGGTAATTTGAGAAATGAAACAATTTTCCGCACGTTAACGGATCACCCTAGTTAATCTGCACAATACCTAGATAATCTGTAGAATAACTGATTTCTGCACTTTAGTGGTAACATATATATATGATTGTTGATACGCATTAGGTTTTTCTACGATTGCGGGTTGTTTTAATCCCATTTCTTTAATTCCTATGGCATTTGTCTTACTATAATTTATTACACTATAGTTTAAAATTGATTAGAATTAACCAAAAGTGCATACCTAAATTTAAAGTTTTGTGAGTACCCCAAAGTTTATTTTCTGCAATCATCGTTCTTGTTCTTTATAACATTTTTAGAATTTCTTTAAGTTTGGATTTTCGATCAGTATGAACCAATGCTAACCAATATATTATTAACTACAAACCAGTCATAAATAAATTAAAAAACTCGAAGGTAAAAATTATTATTGTAATATAAGAGAGGATGACTGATTTTAATGCAGAGAGTAATTGGGAAACTAAAGAAAGAAAAACACATTTTAATGTGTGAAAAATCATTCTTTATGCTAGGCGTAGGTCTGATTTTATTTAGGAACATTATTTTAATATACAAGGCAGAAAGCTGATTATATGATTGTGTTATAACGTAATTTTATTCATTATATATATAATACAAATAATTTTCAAATTTTGCGCATCGCGTTCAAGAGTTTACTTGTAGAATATCAAAGATTAATAAATGAAGCAGAGGAAACATTAAATATAAATGTATATATTACTACCGTGTTACTGCACAAAACAACGTAAATGAAACACCTTGAAATGTGCAATGGATTTTATTTTAGCATTGTTTGAAAGATTATTGTCGGTGCCCACTTCTGACTTTTGAAAAATAAGGCTTGATAAAATAAAACGTTAAATGAGGTAAATTCTATGAATTTTTGATTTTAAATGATTACACAGAATGATATTCCTCTGCGGTGTTTTATTTTTAAAGGTCACGATTTTTTCGTTTTAAAATACCTGAAATTGAACGTTAAAAAATAGGAACTATCTTCTAAATTTCCTACTTCTTAATTAATGAAAAAAAAATCCTTATTTTATATCAGAAAAAGTTTTGAAACACAATGTTTTCGTATTTCTTAAGAAGAAAAAAAAGAGTTTTAGTAATAATTAATATAACCACAAAAATCTTGTAAACAAGTTAAGCAAAAAATATTGTTAACTGTAAGCAGTTTTTGATGATTGCAACTTCCATCGTTAACTGACTAATAGACTGAATTTATGACACAGTAGAAGATCTGAGAGGATGCAGGACCTCAGCAGAAAAACGACACATACATCCATGCCTCCCAGGGGCTCGAACCCAGGGCCCTTAAGCCAATGTTAAACTATCATATTTCAAGGAGAAATAACATACAATATATAATAAAAACAAAACAAAAATACTTTTAATGACGACGATATATAAAATTGTCAGAAAAAAGGCATATGCTAAACAAAACCATCTCACCAGTAGTTGCAAGTTTTGCAGGCCTAAATATTCAATACCAAATTTTTTGGCTTATTACTTGTCCATATTCTGGTTGTGGGATGAGCGAATAAAATTTCCTGAAATATGGTTTTGTTACTTTTATGGAAAGTCAAGTATAAGTGTTAGATTCTTACTGGATTCATTAGACAATCTCTTGAATGGAATAAATATGAAATTTATTCAACTTGTGAATAGAGTTATCAGAAGTTTTTGCGGTTATAACATTCTAACGTAGGAGTATTTGTTTTTGATTTTAATGTCACTGCATGCTGTTGAGGTAATAAAGCTGTAGTCGTGAGCAGTTTTAAAATCATATATTTAATTAATGAACTAATGAATTTACAAAAGCAGAAACTACATGGATCCTCTGATATATAAAATTATACAATAAATTTTTATCTTAGTTAAATCTATATATAATGATTTTTTAAAAGTTTGTCGATACTTCAAATAACTTTTGTACTACATGAGCAAAGATTAATCCGTTCTGTGGATAATCGAAAATTATTTGTATTGAATTTGAGCATGCACGGAGGGAAAAATCAAATCAAAGCGAAAAATTGAGAATTGTATAATATATTCAGTGAATTTCATCATTGCAGTTTTTATGAACAATTAATCGTTGGTAAAATGTATTGCCCTTAATGTTGCAATACATTTGCAGCTAAGAGCTGCAGAACCGCAGTGCACCACTTATGCACGAACCTCCACTAGTAATAGGGGCTATAATGTATACGTGTTTAACAGTGGCTAAGCGGGGATGAAAGCAATTGAGACAATGAGGCAGAGTAATTGTTCCATCGAAGTTTCTTAGACGCCATAGATTGATTGTTTGATTGATCTATCAACCTCTTTCAATCAACTAATTATCTCATAGATCAAATATTATTACTCTATTGACATGTAATTTACAGCTTAATTCACCAATGACTTGTAAGAACTTTGATATATCAATTATGCAGTCTCATGGACTAAATTGCCTTCATCCACGCTTCCCACTGACATGTAATAATGTATCTATTGATTTAAATATGATCTATGTATTCAATAACTATTCGTTTTGATTAAGAATCTCAATATATAAAAGCATGTTTAAGAGATCTCTAAGGAGCTTAACACCATTATAGTTTAATTTCGTTAAAACTGGAGTGAAATTACGATTCAGTTTTTATAAACCTACCATCGCCAACTACGTTAAATGGTTCGTGAGTATGATAACAAAAACTTAAAAACTAAAATGAGAATCATCAACTGCACTTAATGTCAGAAATTTGTTTATTTTCCACTTTAATTTCGTACTTTCTAAGAGAAAAAAACAGACAGAGGGAAGGAATTATCACGCAGAAACAAATTGAAAACAAAAATCCTAAAGAAACCACTTAGTTGAATGTAATGCATGGTCTCTTATGTGAAAAATGTCAGCCATTTGCAACCTTGTAATTGCGATATTAATAAGGCGTCGCTAGCGACATCACGATATGCGGCAATTTTCATTAATTTCTTTTGAATGATTAAAAAACTGGTCCATTTGCGAAAACGAAAACAACAGAGCACTATGAACAAACGTAAAATAAACGAGTTTAAAAGCAATGATAATATGATTTGTTTACCCTATAATAGCTAGAAGTAAAGAATATACAGCAATAAAACATTTCACAGAGCTAGATTTCGTGAGGCACGCTTATGTTTTCCATCCTAGATTAATTATGCAATGCACGAAGACTGAGACTTACAATGCACATCAACTTTCCAACCGTCTTCTATGGCGTTTCCGTGCACGAGAGGGTTCTCTGCACGACAGGATATGTTCTTGCCGCGGTCCTCTATGCTTGGGACGAAGGTCAGTTTACTGGTGGTAATATTTCCTTCCGAGGAAATTTTCTCCCTGGTTCTTTTCATTTTCATGCCTCCTTTCCACCAGGAGATGACTGCGGGTGGCCGAGAGCCACCAGCTCGGCACACCAAGTCAACCGTCTTCTGAGCAGATAGCGGATGATGTTTATTTTCTATCTGTACTTCCACTGGAGGCACTGCAAAATAGAAAAGAAAGTTTATTTGAAGCTTACCTGAAACAGAGTTCATACCGGGTGGAAAAGAAAAGCCCAAAAATAATTTGTTTTCGCTGTGCAGTTGCCTATATTTCACGCGACTAGTTTAGTTTTTTTGTTATTGTTATATGGGCTCAGAAAAGTTATTATATATTTAAAGCTTTCAAAATATATGAATTGTTTATTTCAGCCCTTTTCTACGCTTTTCAACATACTTGCTATCAAAACTCTGCCAAAACGTGACGAATCCATCTATACTTTCTTGTTATCTTAATTATGTTATAATATTAATTCTTTTGGTCATGTTGGATAGGTAATATTCCCTGGAATCAGCTCGACATCTAGTGTGTTGCAACTTGTAAATAATATTATGATATTTCACTATCCCTGTTGATCATGTTCTGTAGTATTATGGGAGTAAAATGGCATTTAATAGCTTACACGGATTACTTAGTTTCCCACTGCCTAACTAAGGCCATTGTTACAAAAATTTAATACGATATAAAATATTAATAGAGCCTTCCACTATCTGCTTGTCATAGCGGTCTGACAGGAACCTGTCAATATAATATGTCTTACAGAAGTTCATTGTAGTAGGTTATGTGATGATTAATTTTAAAAAGTATTTGTTGCATACAAAAACTGCTATTTTCGAATACAGCATGTATTTTCGAATACACGCTGATTTTTAACACTAACCAAAATACGTAGTTTTTAGATTAGATAATTTTAATTAAATAATAAGTTTTTAAATTATATATCTCATTTACACTTAAATAGGTTTTGAATCAACTTTTGTAATGGAAATGATTCGAAACAGTTAAAACAGAAATTATGAAAATATTCTGTTTAAATTGGACACCGATGAATTGAAAAAAATACAATGAATTCGAGAAAAAAAAAAACGCGATGATTAAATTGCTTTCAAGATAATCGTTGGATCATGAATTTGTTTTCCGGTTATGAATTAGTCAGCATATTTATAATTTTTGAAACCTAATTAAGATTTTGGTTATTTAATATTATAACAATTTTTGTTATCTAAAAGTAATCATAAATAACATTTTAATAATCATACACGTACATTATTCTCATCACGTAACCTGAAATATAATTAATTAAAGAAAAAACGAATTTCTAACATATTGTGGGAAACTTCCACTCGGATTGCATTAAAAATTTCAATATTTTATTTCGAAAATTGGAAGCATTTTGAGGAAAAAATAATCACTAATTGATTCATCAAGCCGAAATGTTGAAATATCATGAAAAACAAAAAACAAAAACGAATTGATAATATACTGCAAATGAATGTAAAAGCATTCATGTTTTATGCAGTATTGATCCAAATCCACTGCATAGCAAACCAATAACTGCAAACCAATAATCTTTTTGCTACAGCAAGTAATGTTGCACCTTTACTACAGCAAAGATACAACATTACTACAATAAATTTTGAAATTAAATTGACTATTGAAAGTCGAAATGAATATTAAAAAAGCGAATGCTACTTTCCGATATACTTTTGAAAAATTATGATTTAGTTTAAGGCATAATTCATCAAACGAAACACAAAAATTTATACTAATAAGTATAAAAGTAATAAGTAATAGTAAGAAATATTTTTACCGAATGCATATTTTGGTACACATAGCACAATTCAGGATCCTACTGGTTATTCGATTGTGATTTTTAAAGGCAGAAATACTTACCTTTAATATTAAAACACATACATAGTGATTTACTCGCTAATTGTCCTGGATTTTCGTTAATGTAACTTGTTTGTATGAAACGGGTTACATGAAACGTGGTAGAAAGTTATTGCGATCTATGTCAAATTGTTTCCAATACACATTTCGTTGGGAGTGACCTCCCTCACTTGTCAAGTAATAATTTCATTGGGTGATCCATATTAGGTATATTTCCTGTAGCTAGTGAATGGTTTCAAAATCCTTCGGAATTTTTGCCAATGAGTAATCAATGGTGTTAAGAGTATTGTGTTAAGCCCTTTCGCTGATATAGACCCACATAATTACATAATTAAAAAAAAATGGGAGATTTTCGGAGTCAGGATGACTATAGGCTTTTTCAAATTTCCATGTTTTCCAAGGCAGCTCTCAATTTTCGACACACTTGAATACAACATTTTATCCTTATTTAATGAGGAGGGGATAAATCCCCAAAGGGTACCCATGTAGCACTCTAGGATCGTAATCTGCAGTTCGCACGTTCGAGTCCAACCTGCGCCAGCTTTCAGATTTGATTCCGCAAAACTACCCTCAGTCAGTAGGGACACCGATGGGAATGGAAAAACCTCCGGCTGTTGGATGGAATGTTAAACCATGGCTCCGTGTGCGACAAAGCCATACCCTATGACCACATGCTATGTGGCCTTGATGGTTACGAGCCTAGAGCCTGATGATTACCAGAGTAACCAGAGGAATGGGATAACATTACTTCCCAATGCTGGATGGCCTTGATGGGAGGCTATGATCTCTATATCCTAATAGCTGTCCAGTTGGTCCGCTTCCTTCAACCTTCTCTGAGGCTCGTGTGTGCAGCCATTGTGTGTAAAAGTGGCGCTCAGAGGTAAAACAACTCAACCACTTTTGTGTACCAATATATCAGATCTTTGTCGATCAACAGTTTGCAAAATCATCTAAAATAATACATTGAATCCATTTGTTTACGGTAATCCGCGCAACCGCATTCACTACTAACGTGAATGATTCTATTACAACGCGGGGAGTTGAAGCATGTGTGTCACAGATTGAACTATGATGTTACTACGTTTGAGGGCACTGGTTCATAAACAAATGATATGTTAACAAAACCTTCGAACTACCAGATAATGCATCATGGTGTATAATAATATTTTGTAATAATTAAGGGGAAAAAAACATTCTGGTCAGTAACTTCGTCAAGTCCTCATCTATAGTCCCTTATTAGTACAATATGCAAATATTCTAACTTCTAAATAGCAAAGAATTCTTTTTCAAAACTAGAGTAACCAGATGAATAGGATAACGTTAGTTCCTATAAAAAATGGACTTCAAAATGAAATGAAAAAAAATAGGTGCAACAAATGCAACAAATACTACATCAACGAACAAAAGATATCCTTTTGGAATAGATAAAAAACATTAACGGCAGCTTAAAATGATTTTATGCTTATATGTAGTTCTTTTTCTTGTATCGAGAGAATTCTTAAAGACACATGATGAATTTTCAGAAAGAAAACAATGTAATTAGTTTTATACTTGATGCAAAATAAAAACAGCGTGTTATAAATGTATTGGTTTTAGCATCTAGAGACTGATAAACTGCTCTTAAAGTAGATTTAGACTTTGAGAGGCTATCTCTTCAGACTATTTCACTTCTGATATACTTGTAAGAAGGGTTAATCGAATTCTCGTTTCTTCTCTTAGGTCTAATCCCATTGAGAATTTGAGGGCTAGGCTTGTTTGTTGTGTTTTTCTGCTGTACGGCAAAAAACGCAACGGTTGATTAACTGGAAGAAAAAAAGTATGGGATGAAAAAAGTGAAGTAATGTAGTAAGAATATTTGTTTTTTACTTATAAAAAAATTCGAATTTGTATCAAGCTGCCTGTTCTTTTGTAGAATGGATTAATAAATTCCATCTCTCATGATTAACAACAATACTTTGTTAATAAAGTAAGAGATGAAAAAAAACTATTTATTTTACATACGTATATAGCAACAATTATATGTGAATTTATAGGGTGTTCCATGAGTCTTTTTGGGGTGGGTATCTCAGTCGGTAGCACGCCAGTCTTGTATTCTGCAGTTCCCAGGTTCTAGTCTCAGCTGGGTCAGCGTTGAGATTTATTTCCGCAAAACTCCCCGTCCTTCTCACTCTCAGCAGGGAACACCGAATGGGCTTGGAAAGGCCGCCGTCCGTCAGATGGGACGTCAGACCATGGTCCCGTGTGCAGGAGAGCCATACCCTGTGCAAGTTAAGGAACACGCTGGATGGCTTTGACGGGAGGCTACCATCGGTCTTCCAACAGCTGTTCCAGTGGGTCCCCTCCCCCAACCTTCTCTAAGCCTTCGAGGTCCTTGTGACCTGGTTATTTTGTTCATTATGCCCAAACAAATGCCACTCAGAGGTAAAACAACCCAAACCATAAGTCCTTATACATAGGGAAAGTAATAATATTCAACTGTGCAACTTTTATATTCACTTTATTCAAGTGTACCGATTGCATACTAAGATATCAAATGCTCATACTAAGTACCCCTGTATTGCTTGCACATGAAACCTGTCTCTGAGTGATCGACCCACGTTACGGAGAACGGACGGAGGTATATTGCGACATTAGCTGCGGATGATCTCCTTTAATTCAACTAATGTTAGAGGGCGATTTTGGTACACACGAGACTTTAGATGGCCGAGTAGAAAATAATCAAGAGAGTAAAATCTGGACTTCGAGGTGGCCATTCCACCGCCCCACGTTGGCCTATCCTTTTGTGGGGTAGGGTTTCACACAACGAAGTTCGGACAGTTAGGGCATAATGTGTGGTGTGCCCCCATCCCGTTGAAAGAGAACACTGAGGTAACGTGCTAAGGGTATGTCCTCTAAGTAAGGTACCAAAATGACATTTAACATTTGCATATAGGAATCGCCGATGATTGTGTCAGTATAAAAGTAAGCTCCTATGATGTCACCATGAATTGCACACCAAATAGATGCCTTGGAATTCTTCTGTATGTGTGCGTCTTCAACCCACACCCAAAGCGTGTGATTGTGTCGCAGCCCAGTAATGGCAAACAATGGGCAGTTAAGTGTCCCATTCAAGTGAAAGTCGCTTCATCGATGAAGATTAAGTCAGCGAAGAGAGATTTGCTCTATTCGGTCGATTTCGTCCTTTTGCAACTCCTGTACCATTTGCACCCCTCCAATAGGGGACCATCTTGTCGTGGTGGAGGGGCCTAGGGCCCAGCAACCCGGTCGAAGGCTGTGCCGACCGGCGTGGCGGAACCGGTTGGACATAGCCAAGACCAACCGAGGTTGAGGATGCCGCCGACCGGTTGGACGTGCCGGTTGGACGGTGATGGTGTCCGAGACCTCACCTATCAGGTGCTCTGGGTGAGCAGTTCGAGGGCTCGGCAGAACGGATTTGGTCCCCTAGTAGGCCAGAGCCTTCTCAAAAGTCTGGGCCTTACTAAGAGTCTCCACCCCAGACGCCGAGCGAACTTCGATCTATATATCCTTGTTCATGGCTAACCGGGGAACAGATTAAAGTTAGGTTTCTTCCGGTGGTCAGCTTTCCTTCTATAGGACTGCTGCCATGTGAGGCTGGGGTTGAGGTGCGCCTATAGGGCGTATTCCTTGCCCCCGGCTTTAGATAGCACGGCTTTTCATAACTGGTAGTGTGGTATAGGCGGAATCGGGAATTGCCGTGGTTGCTTAAGATCGCAACACAAGATAGGTGTACCATTTGCATTTTGCTTGAGTGCCACCTGTTTCTTCTCAGGATTCTGAATACAGATGATTTTCCAATCCCCACCCCCTGTGCAATTTTTCTTACAGATCGCCAAGAGCTGACTTTAACTAGCAAGAACATCCACAGTATGGTCTTCATCTGTGGTATTATACTCTGACGACTAGCCTGGGTTTATCTATCACAAAACCAGTCTCCTGCAGTCCCTTCGGAATATTACCGACTGACATATAGCATGGCTTTGGCTTATCTGGTTGTAGCCTGCGAAATTCCTTGTATGTTTCTCGCTGACTTCTTCTAGCATGAATAAGTACCAAATCCACTTTCTCCTTGGGTGTGAAACGATAGAGCGTTACTCTGTCATTCATCATTGTGTCGACTCACCTGAAACAACAAAGAACACATTATAGTTATTTATACTTGTGACCATGCATGCGATTGTATGGGATACCCGTGCCTACGTAAAAAAGATTTATGAGACACCCTTCATATACAAGTATGAAAATACACATTATTAAAATATCATTTCTTTCCATATGGGGGTTCAAATAACAATATATTTTTGACGTAGAGTTTAGAGTTTTACTCAATAATTTCAAGTAAGAGTTTTTTTCCCCGGGGGGAAGATACTAGGGATGATGATATTTATATTTAATGCACCTTTAATCCCAATGTAAGAATTATTTCGAATTTTACATATATAGGGAGATAAAGTTGTGCTAGAGAAACGGATAATCGTAACACATGCTACTATCTGGAATTTTAATCCGAACCCAGTGTTCGGCAATGATATCACACCTTCGCGCCATGCTGCTATATCGCCAGGGTGACAAAATGACCTCTTATTGCCTTCGAAGGATATATGAGTGCCATTTGACCTACGATGGAGCTGGTTTGGGTCCTTTGCAATGTTTGCAAAATTATTGACGTTTATCCAAAATTATCATTCATTTGCACTCTAAGAACCACCCAAGAGAAAAAAAAATGAAATATAGTTTAGCATTCTAAAAATTAAAGCAGTAAACAAAATGTATGTAATTTATGCAAACAACAGGCAAAATATATGCAAACAACAGTCCTTATACACGTATAACATATAGGTATATTATAAATATTGCACAAAATTATCTGTTATGAATTTGTAAGTAAACTATTAAAATTAAATTTATATCATAAAAATATATTTACTGAATAAATATATGCTTATAATTTACATCATAATATATCATTTCTTACGTAATATAATACCAAAATTAATTATAATACCAACCTTTAAATCAACAACAAATAAGCAGAAATGTGCAAATTGTGACTAGAGAAAAAAGTAACACAATTACGAGAACAATAATGGTCATTTAAAAAGCAAACTTTAGTATTAACGAAATGTTTGCAAAAAAATAAGAACGAGAAAATAACACATGTTTTTAAATAAACTGAACGTAATAACGTGTTTTCAAATAAACAAAACAAAATATCATGTTTTAAAATAAAAAAAACCCGCAAATATCTCATTAGGTTCTTTTAGAGTATCTAACAAGAACAAGGCGACGTTTTGTACCTGAATAATAATTTAAAAAAAATAGTAAATAACATGCAACAATAAGATAGGTAGGGTAATAAACGAGTTTCAGTAACGAGGGCTCACTTACTACTTCGAGCTCAATGATCAAAATTTTAATAATCTCTAAATCTCTGAACCGTAAAATTTTGTGTAAGAAATTTATTTTCAATTTTTATCAAAATTATTATAGCAAGAGAAAAGCTAAAAGCTAACGCAACATTGAAATGTTTCTAATAATATCGTACAGCTTTAAAGGAAATCTGTTCAATGAATCAACTGATGCTTAATACTGCAATAGGATTTATATCTTGATGATTATAATTAGGTTTGATCCTCAAACTGAAAAGGATTCATCGCCAACCTAGGATTTCATGATGATTTAAAATCTACTTCAGCAATATTTCGTCTCGAAATATATTAACACAATCTAAAGTGATTGACTTTGAAATCGACCACTTTTTAAATCAAAAATTAATTTTTCCATTTGGATTGTATATCAGGATTTATCTTTAAACTCCTATAACGTTCTCACACACTAAATCACGGTTGAGTGCAAAACACTGCTACTGTTGCACTCCTTTACTTGTAGATGAGCCACCAACCACACTCTTGAGTACCTTATCTCATTCAGTGTGGTAGTAAGCCCTTGTGTGCTCAACTTGCATATGACTGTTATGTATTCGCACAGAGTTATAGAAGCGAGTACGTGTTCGGTGTCATACATCCCATCACTCTGCAGTCCCTTTTGTTGCTGACGATCTCTCGCGGTGATATTGTGTGTGCATGGCCCGCTAAACAACAGTCCTTAACAAGGCGACACCCGCTGGCTGGTTGACGGTGCAGCAGGGGCGCTCTGACGGCTGTCAGAAGCCCGATCTGCAGCTTCCAGTTCCCAGCCCCAGCTGTAGATGCAAGATTCATGGTGGCTGTCAGAACAGCCCCGCCTCTGCACGAGCGTTCATCATCGAACACTGCCGCCATGCACGCACCACGTGCACCAATTGATTCCCATCCAGCCTTCTTTCCATGCCTGAGTGAATATGATGAAAAGTGTTCACAAAAACTGGGGTTATCTGCTATCATGTGGTGAGGTATCGCTATACTTTTAATTTGGAGAATGACTAAGCAGACATTCTTTGTTCTATGCCGAAATTTCAATCTACATCGGGTATTTTTTAGAGCATTGCCCTTTATAGCAGTGACCAAACAGCATGTGGATTCTTTCATCTACCTGATACTTTAAAATTGGGTTTATCATTTTGTTTTATTTGAAATTAGACATAATTTTGTGCTTAAATATAGTATTGAATAAAAGATAAAGAACATTACTGTAACAAATATGTTCGTAGAGCCATGAATTATTGCCCAAGGGTAATAGATTTACCGTCGGCTAAATAATAATTATGGAAATGTGTCGGTGACACATTTACATAATTGACAAGCGATAAAGTTATTATGCTACCACAATAAATGTATTGATTACATTGCGGTTCACTGAAAGCCTCAAAAGTATTGTTTTGTTTATAAACGAGTTCCATCAAAGAAAAGGATTTATATTATAAAGCTGACTCCTCACGTATATGTTTTTCACTCTTAGAAAGTGCAGTACAAATATGCTTATATATTGCGATATATAGATTCTTATTCAAAGCTTCCAGGTGTGTGCTTGGTTTTCTACCTCTCGATAGCACGTTTTAGTATACAATGATTATAATGATCAGATTATAAGAACCCCAATGGTCCAGAGCTGGGGTAAGGAAAGTAACAGCTGCTAGGAAACATATGTTAGATTCCCGTCAAGTCTAGTCAATGTGTATTTAACTTGTACAGAGTTATGGCTCTCCTGCACACGGAGTGACGGCTAAACTTCTCAACTTAAAGACGACGATCTTGCAAAAGCCCTTTGGGATCTGCTTTCTTACAGAGATTTCTATATTAATTGTTTCAGATTTTATGTTTTAAGTTAGTAGAATTTATTTCATTTCAGGAAACATTAAAAAACTCATTCCATTACTACGTTAGAAATATTAATTATTTTTAATTGTTAAAGTCGTGTGTTTTAACTATACATTGGCATAGTATCAACAATTTTTCAGAAGTAGTTTGGAAATATCCATTAGTGTCTGGTATATTTTCAACCATAGTGATATAGTTGGTTTTTGGAAATTTCGAAGTGAAAAGAAATTACTGCTACTGCTTCTCATGATGAGATAACACATTCTTTATCCGAATATTAAATTATTGACCAAACATGTAATTGCGAAAATAAAAAAAATATAATATTGTTTTACATGACGCAATTAAACTCACATTATTGACAGTCTTAACAAACAGTTCCAGCAACTACGCAAGTGCGAAAGAAATTCTCACCAATCTGCCTCCAGGATTCAAAAATGGAATTTTCTGGTTAATAACAATTGTTCTACCAGTTCTGCTAAGGAGGTAACGATTCATATTGTTTCATTTTTTACACTTGCATAAATATAAAACAATAAAAATTTAAGAATTTATATCAATTATAATCCAAGGAAATTTGGCAAAATTTATGTACTATAATAATCTGTATAGAGATTTATACATTAATTAATTTTTCACAAGTTATTTGCATTATTTCATCTGAATAGAGCAGTGAATAGCTTCGGGATGGATAATTTCAAACAGGTCATTTTTTCATTTATTTTAAAATTTGTATTTATCCATCCCGAAGCGAAAGGAAAAAAATACATTTCTGTTTGAACTACAAAATCTTTTACACTGGTTGAATATATATTTAGGCAGTCTACGCTGTGTATCACAAATTTATCAGAGGGTATATCGTTCTAAATCAAAATCCATGGTGAACACGTGTGTGTATCGAACACATATGATCCAGGCTTTAACATTCCCAACCACTAACCTTATTCAATTACATACATGGTTACCTTAAAAATGATCTTCCCTCATTTATATTCAAAAACAAAAATGAAGAATTGGATGGATTTCATTATCAGAATATATGATAGATACCCATAAACCCTAAATGAAAAATGCATTTTTAAATATTCTCAACTGGATGTCAGGAGAATATATTCCATTAACTCTTATCAAGTTGAAAAACTTGATTCGAGATTAATAAACAATATTCGAATCTGAAAATGATTATGGCTTAAAATTCCATCTGTCTGTTTTGCAAACCCAGAAAAAAATAAGATATTTTTCATTAATAATTTCTAGCAAAAAAAAGATACATTCAGTTTCTTTTTGGAAGGGTGGAGAGTAGGGTTGCTAACTGTCTTTTTTTGGGGAAGGATAGTCCTTTCTTTTGAAACAATGCAATTTCTGCTTTCTTCAGCTCAAAATGCGCTTTCTTTCGTGATAAGTCATGGAGGAAAGATAATTTTGCAAGTGCTAAAGTCTGGTTCCCACACGAAACCGTATTGCGAAAGAGGATGTGGAACATTTCTCATTCCGCGCATGCAAGCTGGCTCAGATTTCGATCTCCATTTCACGTAACAATTCAGCGCCAGGTTCATGTGTGATCGCGCTTTTAGATCTAAGAAGAAGTGTTGGTTGGGAACATAGAAATTGGCGACAGATTGAAGGAGAGTACAGAGAGGTAACTCCTATACACCCCATGTTTATAATGAGATGATAGCAGCTTTTTTTTTTTCGGTCAGACAGAGGTCTGACCGAAAAATTTCCAACCTTTTACATGCACCTTATACTTTAATAAGTCCCAAACTTTCACCAGTCCCCGTTTACTACAATTGAACTTAAAATATAAACTTGCTGCATACTTGCTGCTTTCCTCACTGACATCCGAATTTATAATAAACTTCAAAATTATTATACACTGAATACTGGTTTAAAATTTTTCTAGAGAAATTTTTTTGCTTTTAATACGCATATTTACAATAAGGTGATGAAATTTTGACTTTACTTTCTTCTGTTCCGCATTTCTCGACCCATCAGCTAGTATTCCATGTATATTTCGACGGTTCAGATACCAGCTTGGAAACTTAGCTAATCCCCGCGTAGACCTCGGTGAGAAAGAGGACACCGATAGGCTTGAAAAGCTCGACGTTCGTCGGATTAAACGTCAACCGTGGCACTGTGTGCAAAGAGATATACTCTGTGCATGTTAAAGAACACAACGGATGATCTTGACGGGAGGTTACCGATGTTTAGTGGCAGTCCTTGTGACCTGCCCGTTTAGCCCATTGTATACAAAAAAGTTCCGATCACAGTTAAAGCAGCCCAAGTCGAAGGCTCGGAGGAGCTATGATCCCTTATATTCTGAAGTTTTATATTTTTGTGCAAATTCTTACTGTTGATTGTATCTTTTAAGGTATCAATTAATCTCCCCACCTTGTCAATGTTTATTATCATTTTTAAGACCAGCCATCAATGGTTCGCTTAAGGGTGACTTGTTTATTGACATCAGCACTTCGTTTCGGAGAACAATGAAACTGGAGATATATCTCTACCAGGTACGTTGGTGCAGTATTTCAATATAAAATCTCATATCATCACGCGAAATTTTCAACCCAGATACCTGCTACTTCAGTGTCATTGTGTATCCGTGAGATATTGCTGCGCCACCTGGGAAGCTGAGAAAATTTAGAATATTGATATTTAAAATGAACAGTATATTCTTGAAAAGTGTGCAAAAGTTAATAATTTATTTTCAACTTACTAAATTAAAATATTTACTTCGTTAATATATAAATATTATCTATATAGACAATAATAAAAGAGGCATATTGGGTCTCATTGCTAAAGATTAAAAGTCAAAAACATCAAGAAATAACAAATGAAATTAGAAATATCAACAAGATTAAAAATACACATATTATGATATACTGTATAAAACACTACTGCTTTGTGTGGTTTTCCGTTAAGAATGCACAAATCACACCATATACATATACATATACCATAGATATACACATAAGTGTACAGTGTTATAAAACAATATCCTTTACTTTCGCTGAACAAATAAAAGATATATTTCATTTAGAGTGTACCATTAGATGCATTTTTATAACAAGGTACATTATAAAACAGTTGCTTGGTAAATGATATTACATCAAATATCAATAAATATTTACTCGCTTCAAGTAAAGATGAAGCAAGAAGAGCGAATCGATTCCAACGAAAGTCAGGATCCACGAAACAAATATGCTATGATACGCCCTACTTATTGATGAATATTAATATTCCATCATAAACAAAATGTTCAATATATTACTATGATATTTGCCATTCATTTTATTTTAGAATATATTAAGACTGATATGGTTCACGTAAACTTAAAAGATTTATAAAGCAATTCAATTGATACTATTGCTTGCATCTCAACAAATAGTGCTCTTCTATCTTTAGGAGAAATCAATATTTTAGATTAGCTGTGGTTTCTAACTGATTGCTCGACACAAGCATCTTACTTCATTTAGAGGCCTTTATTAGGTGGGGCGGGGGTGGCTCAGTCGGTAGCGCGCCAGGCTCATAATCTATAGTTCCCAGGTTCGAGTCCCAGCTGGGTCAGGGTTGAGATTTATCTCCGCAAAATTCCCCACCCTGCCCACGGTCAGTAGGGGATACCGATGGGCTTGGAAAGGCCGCCGTCCATCGGATGGGACGTTAAGCCGTGGTCCCGTGTGCGGGAGAGCCATACCCTGTGCACGTTAAAGAACACGCTGGATGGCCTTGACGGGAGGCTACCATCTGTCTCTCAACAGCTATTCCAGTGGGTCCCCTCCCTCAACCTTCTCTGAGCCTTCCGGGTCCTTGTCCCATGGTGTGCAAAAAAGTGCCGCTCAGAGGTAAAACAACCCAACCCAACTCTTTATTAGGCGCTCTACTGTTGCTGTGGGTATGTAGAAATTTGTATTATTTAAACACATGATTTCTCTTTCATATTTATTCAGCTCTCATATTAGTATTTGTCTTGTCTACATGCTGACACATCGAACAAGCAAGGTTGTTTTCAGTATACGCGCATACTTGAATGCAAGATCATATATCAGCCGTGCACACAGCTAAGATTAATTCTCCACTTAGTGTTTACTCTTAGATGATGCCTTTCATATTGAAAACTGCATTAAATATTGATATATGCTTCGAAAGCGAGAAAAAAGAGCGAAAGGTACCATAGCTGTTCATATTAACTTTTCTATGATAAAGATTATTTCTCCTCTCGTGTCGCATAAATAAACACATAAATTAATAATAAAAAATAATGATTCTTTCAGGAAAATGAAACTGATTCTTTAAGGAGAAAAATTATATGTGTCGAAATCATAATTTCATTTTTTTAATCATCCCAAGAGGTTTAATAGTGATATGCTCCCAAGACGAGATATCACTGATATTAATCATTTTTTCCGTCACTCACATTGCAAAATTATTCATTTATGCATAAATTTGCATCATTTTGAAATCATCTATATTCATCTACACATCGATTTCCCCCTACTTTAATCTGGTTTATGATATGAGAAATGAGGAATCGTCATGAAAACCTAATCATAAATACAACTTAGCCTATGTCATTAATACAACTTAGAAAAACAGTACAAAAGGAAATGTGATTCTGGAATGCAGAAGAATAGCATGGGGTGGGGGAAGATCATGACTACTCACAATTTATGTCAATGGTCACTGACGCCGACGATGGGACGGAAATATTGTTATTCGATGCCTGGCACATGAGCACTGCAAGCAGATCTTGACGCCCCAGAGCAGGAACCACCAGCTCATTGCGGACCACTCCATGGGGGGTGACTTCGTATGTGTTATCCAGCAGCACGGAGTCCCTCCACCACGTGACGGATGGCAGGGGCTTACCTATAGAAGCAGGGATCAGTTCGTCATTAGTGAGTGGCAGCAAGCTTGGGATCTCTCCCCTGCCAGCCACAGATAATCTGTGCAGCAATCAAGTCTTTACAAAAACCCCGTCCAAGTATTTACTCACCGCCCTCCACCTCGCAGATGAGTAATAGTTCATCTCCTTCGTTGTGAGATCCGCTGATACGTTGAAGGATTTCTCCACTGCGATCCATGATTATCGGCGTTTTCGGGGGAACTGGAAAGACAATCGAGAACATTTTAATAATTCTCGTCAAGTTGACGATGACATGCAGATTTGATAGATTGTCCGATATTATTTCGTTTCGAAGCAAGTAAGTGAAAAGCATTAATGCGGATAATACACACATGAAAGCCTTAAAATTATAGTAATATATCATTTAAACACTATATAAATATTTAAGGCAGTGATATTTTATTTAGTTTAAACACTTTTTTTTTAATTACGATACGTTGTGACATGTGTATTTAATAGAATTTTCACTAACTATATTGTTTTAAGCTTGGTTTTAAGCTTGGTTTTAAGCCATAGGCTGGTGCATAGAAAACGTGCTTACCTTATTTATATCTGCTTTCAAAGCAGGAGTCAAAGTAGAAAACGTTTATTACAAAAGTTTATGATGATCTTTTCTGTCGGAAAACAATAAAAGAAACACAGAGCACATAATTCTAGTCGTTCATATTTAAATAAAATTAAATTTTCCATGGGATATCAAACACTACGTAATATCCGTTTGTGCCCATAACAAATATCGAAAAGTCATGTATGTAAGGCATGTATTAGATAAAGACCCCTCGCCAGATGGGCCCGAACGGGCTTGAGTTCAGAATAATATAAATTTTAAATATTTCATCTAACTCTGAAAAAATAGGTAAGAATATTAAACAGTTTTTATATAATTTCCACCTTTTAATCAGTCTTTAGTAATTAAAAATATGTCCATTCGGATTTTTATTATTTTTATTTTTTTCTATCTGTGATAAATGAAAGGCTCTTTGAGTTTTTAATGATGTTACCCACGAACTTTCAGTGTCTACTAGCATTTCTAATACTTTTAGTTCCAAAGAGCATTAACGTTTTAATATTTTCCATAAAATGATTATAATTTTGATAAATTGATTATAACTTTTCCATAAATTGATTATAACTTTTCCATAAATTGATTATAACTTTTCCATAAATTGATTATACCTTTTCCATAAATTGATTATAAATTTTCCATAAAATGATTATAACTTGATCTCGAACACCTCTCTAGTATATATCATGTATAAAGGACACTACAATGCAGCAGACGAAATAAAAGTACGGCTCTGTGTTTCGTCAGTGAGAATGCGAAAATTGAATGAACGAAAACACTTTAGTTTTAAAAATATAATCCTTATGGAAATATTAGATCGAAGTTTAACTGAATATATCCATGAAATCTATCAAAAAATTTCATTTTCAACAATATCCATTATATGTTAAAATAGTTATGGAACTTTAAACACTGAGGAACAGATGTTGATGACGTCAATGTCAATCATAAGTTAATTTTCTCTCTTAAAATGTTTGAAAACTGAACCAGTACTTGAACATTTAAAAGCAATTGTGTTTCAAACGATTTCATATAATAGTTACTATTTCTATTCTAATTAGCGTTTGTGTAATAATTTTAATGAATTACAATGTCACCATTAAATATTCTAACAGTGATCGAATTTTTCTAGAAATTAGGAAAGAGTGTTTTATTGATATTACCTCAGAGTCATTTTGTTATTCCCAATTTATCTTACCATTAACATGAAGTTTAAAGTTTAAATTTCTGACAACAGTGTATTAAACGGAAAATAAACTATCACAGTTTTGTGCATACAACAACGAACGTATTTGAATTATTGTAGCGAATCATTATATAGTTTCTAATATACGTAAGCAATATTTCATTTGCGAGATAAATTATTTTGCTCTAGGCTTAACTTTTACATTTGTTGATAGTAGGAATTCGCTGAAATTTTCTACTTATGTGGGAGTTTTCCAGACTTTGAAGAGACATGGAATGCCTCAAGCCGTTCTTCCCTCACAAACCACAAATTAATGAGCTTTTCAACGCTCACAAATTCAATTGTTCTTCTGTCAGTTGCTTGTTAAACTTCAATACTTCGACATGCCGAAAATCGATAAATTCAAACAAGTCCTTCCTATTCTTGTCGAAGCAGCATCTTCATTCGAAATCTTAATTAATATCCAACTTCGAGGCTTCGAAGTTCTTACTTTAGTGAACAGCATCTTCTTGTTTATATTAGAATGAATAGTTATTGAGAAAGTTCGGCGAAAACATTTTATTTACTGACACACGTGAATGTGTACTACAGCAAGATATGGCTGTATGAGTAGTCTTTGGAAATATGATTTGCATGTAACAGTATTGTTAGACATCAAAGATGAGATATTTGATGAGAAAGTCCATGTAAGAGTTTCAGACTAAAAATGAAAATAAAAAAAACGATTTTCTGACGCAGAAGGCATATAGAAGAAAGAAAATGCAAACATTCATGCTTCACTCAACTCTAAATTCCTATTCAAATGAGATTTCTTTTCAGGTAGTCAGTCCTCACGAAGATGTGACACAGTGATGCAAAAAAAGAATCGTCTCAAGATCTAATGTTTACACAGTTTTATAAGTCAGGTTCGTTTCATCTGCTTCTAGTCTTAATCTGACGGGACACATGGAATATTTACTGAAAGTTAGAAAAAGAGTCAGAAATTCCACAGTTAAAGGAAGGAGCTTCGGCCAAGAATGGAGTTTTTCGAAAATAATTAGTTATGTTCGAAATAAACTGCGAATGTTGATTAAACGAATGACAGTTCTCTTGCAATGGATATGCAAGAACTAAAAACTGTCTCATTTAGTCCATCAAATTGTTGACTCAGACCTTATTAAAAAGCAAAAAGGCAGCAACCCAATACGCAGAGAAGTGTGAAAATGATGTGCAACCTTGCCACGCTCTTGTTTTTTACCTCATCATTTAGCTGATTATGGTGTACTGCAGACACAGGCACTCTGGAATTAAGCAAAGGTTCTTATTTTTGACTGGCGTTGTAATAGGAGACCCGATTGGAAAGAACAATCGTATTCCGAACAGCCGAGGAGATCGTTCATCATTTTCGAAGAACGATATCAAAGGTTATGTTGAGCAGGAAACATAGTTTCTGTGATTGTGATTGGCAAACAGTAACTGGAATATTAACTGTACGGAAAGCAAGAGCATTCAATATTGAATGTTCGTTTCTACAATCCCTTCAACAAGAGAGCTTTTCTGAGCAGGGTATTTCGCATAGGATACATTGAACAATTCCCTCATTGCACATGTGGATCTGTGTTTGTTCCTGTTATAGTGACGAAAACACTTTCAGCGATATTCACTTGACTAGCAACGTGATATGAGCATATGAGTATTATTTGTCTCTTGCATTCGGATGGCGAATTCCAAGTTGTGGAGTGTTTGCTTCCGTCCGTTAGGGTAAAGATTTCCGACCATATCGATTCTCATTTCAGCGCATAAAGATCTCCAATCTGTCTTACTGAAAATAATATTTCTTTTCTGGCTTGCGTATCACTTACTTGGAGTTCTGGTTTATAATGGTTACTTTACGAATAGTAAAGAAAATGTGTAGAAACATGGCAATGCAAATATTCACATTTATGGTCAGAAATTGCAAAAATAACTTTTTCAATGTAAATATTCACGCATTGAATTAAGAATTTGAGAAATTAACTCTAAATCATAACACAATACAACATAGATGATATGTTTTCAAACTATTAAGGAAACCTAAAAGAACAAATGCATAGACAGCGAGATGGGAAATGTATTGATATATTGGTGTAAATCAGCGGTGCCCAACTTTTTTTTCCTCACGGGCTGCATGAGAAAGAGAAGCTGATGGTGACAGTTCTGCGCATGATCCTCTATGAGCATCTTCGTCAGCCTGTACAAGCTCCCCTTCAACCTCTAATTTAAGTTAGAATAAGGGAAAGCCGAGTATTGTTCAAAAACACGTGAGCCTGTGCGAAAGTAGACTACAGCGAAAATCAAATGACAAGGATCAATTAGCTTTGATGAACTATTACGTTCATTCGCTCAAGTGAAAATTTCTTATGCAAATATAGGAAAACTCATAATATGTTACGAATATAATTTTTAAATTGTTCATAATAATTATACTTTATGGTGCGCTAGTTTAAAACCCTAGAACCGTATAATTCGTAGGACTGCTTATATGGCAGCTGGCCGCATATTGTGAATGACTGTGCCAAAAGTGGTCTCCGGGTTGATTACTTGTGATTTAAATAATCATCGTTTAGTTTACTACTGAGCTTATAAACAGCATTTTATATTCCCCATAATTATAAATTTCAAATGTGATTAAATATACTTAGAGATTTTACGACTTTAGACTACAGATTTCAGAATTAATTTGCATGATCCAAATTTCGAAAACATCATTCAAGGCTTAAACAGAGAATTTCGAAAAAAAAGTACAAAAATAAAGTGTAATGCCATTTATTTTTCCAAGCCGTAAAATGTAACTTTAAGTGATTTCAATTACTTTAAAGCTTTATTATCAATTGTTTGTATTTTTATACGTTATAGTTTTTTTACTGAAAAATATTGATTATACTTTCTTGTACATTTTTTAAGTCATTTTAATTAAAATCGTGATTGTTTTTAACGTAGTTAAACACGAATTTTCATGTTAAACTTGAGAATTTCTAGAGCGTTCAAATATCAAATTCAAAAATTTCTGCTTACCAACCAACAATTTTTACGAGACCCAGACGATATTTTTTTAACGAAGCAATTTTTACGAGCGAATCAAAAAAATAAAAACCAATTAAGAACTCACCACCAAACAAAGAAAAGTTAAAAATAGTGCATAAATTTCAAATGACTAACTTTCTTTTGTACTTACTTACGATCTCTAGAATAACCAGCGTATTCCGGGATCGAGCTTTCTTGAAGTCGACCCTACACCTGTACTCTCCTTCGTCCTCCGCCGTCAGCTCGTCCAGCTGTAATAGAGAAGGCTTATCCACTGTTATCAGGAAGGCACGGCGGCCGACCTCTTCGCCTGCTGCGTGTCGTGCTTGATCGAGGTTTCCGCGACGAGCATCCAGACTGTAGAGCGGGATTGTGCTCTCGTCCTTGTACCAGAGCACTAGAACAACGGAGTCGTCATTGGACGGAGGAGTGATGTTACACGGCAGGGCCACCTTTCCATTTTCTACAGCTATCAACGTGTCAGTAATCTCTGCAACATAATGAACGTTTGCGTTAGTTCTAATTACGCGTGAAGTGAGGTGCAAATTATAGTACGAAACTACGAAACTAGCGAGAAAAATAATTAGAGCAGTTTAATTAAGTGCGCCTTGCAATATAGTGATATAATACTTTACACATCTGTACAAGAATTTGTACTCCACCAAAAGTTCACTATGATATATTTAATATAATGTATGTAGGTATTAAAGAAAATCAGTCTTATTTTAATGGAAATTTAATGACGGACTCAGTGTGTGAGATAGTTCATAATAATTTTAACCACGATGGATGCACTCTAGAATTATGAAAATTGCATCAAATATAATCCCTATATCAGAATAAATTAATGTCATATTTAAGATTCGATAAATATTCTCAAGGTTACTAAAGGTCAATAGTAGACTCACTAAAGCTGGTACAAATTGTGTAGGTAAGGACTTCCCACAACCCCCCAAAAATCCGTCGAGTATCCGTATACTATACTTCGCCTACACAAAATTATTTTAATTTGATATTTTCCGCTGTCACTGAGCCTTTATGGCACGATTTAATTTGAATCATCATTGCAGCCACAGGTCACTGATGGTCTAAATGGAAAGTGAGGAAAGACCCTAACATGTAAGTGACTTAGATTAATATGTATTTATAAAATGTATAGCTAAGAAGAAAAATTCTTCACAATAGTAACAAATGTATTATTGCAAATATTTAATAATAGTGAATAGCGTTCGGAGCTCAATTCAAAAATAAATTATCTGGACTAATCTACAAACTTCATAAAAAATAAAAACAGATAACCCTTCAAGCCGCTGCTTACTCTACAGATCCGACAAGATCCTATCAATATAATAAGCCATAGAGAAAAACTATGAAAAGGGGACTTAAGCAGAAAGACAATACAGAAATATTCAATCTTATCCGGAGCTCGAACCCGAGTGTTTTTTTATCAGTAGCCAAACACGAGAACTATTCTGTAGTTTACCAAATAATTAATAATTTCAAGTTGAACTTGTAGATATTATTAAATCTAAACCAAACTTCCTTTATAATTTCATCTGCCTTGGTAAAGTAATGGAAGTTGTATTTACAGTTTTTTGACTAAACCCATTTTTCCACCAATAATAAACTCTTTTTGGATTCCAGTCAGTGATATTAAATCATAATTCATTTAATAAAGATTGCAATTTTCTTTCTGTAGCTTTGGACTCTTACCTCGTCATCAGCAACTATTAATACTGCCTAAGTTACGGCACTAACAAGGATTCTATAACTGAATATCACAATGACTATGTCACCACGTAAAAAAACACTGTGAAGAGAAAAATTTCACGTTAATCTCATGAGATGCAAAGATAATAAAATAAAGGAGGCAGCTCAACAAATGGCATAAAACAATTGAAGTTGAAATAAAAAAAAGATTGTTATTTTCTGTTAATTCCTTTGTTTTTAGTATTTTATTGGTAATCCTTTGTGCTTTAAACGACGCAAGGGATTAGTCTGAAATGTTCCATTTCTTGTTCAGCGTGACATTTTCACAGTTAATTGGAAGTTTCAATCCCTTGGTAGATTAATACCAAATTAACTCGTTTATACAAGGAGTTACGACAGTAAAGCAACGTTAATGATCAGTACTGGTTGTCATCTCAGGGAATAGAGTCGATAGCATTTTGGCATTCAACGATGTAACAAAAAAGTATTGTTCCTTTCAGAATTTGAACAATACATTGGCATTTTACGGAACTTTACATTAAAAATCAGCGAAATCCTTGTAGGCAGAATTTTTGAAAAAAAAAAAAAAAAAAAAACAAATTGTAATTCGAAGTCCTTATAAAAATAAAAATGGTAAGTGCACCATTTAGATAAATATATAAGCATGATAAAGACCTAAAGTGATGACATACATGATTCCTAATGCAAAAAAGAAATATTTCACAACCCTACTTGTATCTTCCATCTAAGTTATTTAATTCTTTACCACGTGATCTCAAAAACTGCAGTTGTGGATATTCCACATATAAATAAAATCTGAAGCAGTTCCGTCAAAACGTAAGTGGTATGGAACCCCACTTTCTCAATACACACAAATAGCATATTTTAAGCTAATTACTAAATGTTTCACATTTCTGTCTACATGCACACATAAAACATAAAAAAAAAATCTGTAGGAAGAAATGTATTCACCTATATATCTCACCACTGTTTGCTCCAGAAAATTATATGCATTTTCTGTAAATGAAAGGTGAATTATCACTGAAGATGTTTAAGTTTAGTGGTGGAAATGGAGTAGGACGTGACATTGTCCCACTAGTTCTGAAGATGAAAATAACTAGCTGTTTAAACACTAAAAAAACCACAAACCCCTACCCACCACTTTGAGTGATGCTTAGGGTAAAGTTTTATTTTTGGGGTGGGGGAGAGGTGTGGATTGCCATAGCATCGATGTGCTTTGCTGTACCCTTCTTTCAAAATTTCCATTTTGAACACTGTTAAAGATTGTATTTATTATGTATTAAAATATGTTGTCATTACTTTGTCCCTGTGTTAAATATTACAATAACATGGATGAACTGATGATCTTCGTTATTTACATTTTAATAATATACATTTTTGTCAAAATTAAAAAAAACATTGCCACGCTACGAAAGTTGACGATAGAATTCGCGTGGGAGTTATGCGGAGATAAATCTCAATGCTGGCCCAGCTAGGACTCGAACCTGGGAACTTCAGGTTAAGAGCCTGGCGCGGTACTGACTGAACCACCCCAGCTCCAATGCTAGGACTCGAACCTGGGAACTTCAGATTAAGAGCCTGACGCGGTACTGACTGAGCCACCCCAGCTCCAATGTTATAGGAAGCTATGAAGATAATGTTGTGATAAATCATGAAAATTTGGTTTACAGTTATTCACATGTAGATAAAACTCATAAAGGAAAAACCCGAAAAAAGGTGGGATGTTGTGATTATAACATTTATAGTCAACAGAGAATGATACCTCTTTTAAAGCTAGTACAGGCATGATAAATGATAATAGAAAGGCAATAAAGCCCAATGTAATAATAGTAGTCCTGATGTCCTGGAGATTTTAGGGAGGAGGATGAAAGACAACATTAAGCCTCTCTTCATAGCAACCCATATGCATTCTATCGAGTTGAGATCCCGAGACCATGAAGGTCACTCTACTTTTTGGATACTCTCTCCCAAAGATATTAATTGGTCAGTCTTGCTATGTAAGGATAGCCATTATTGTTCATTAGGAAGACATTGTCACCTACTGCACCAGCACGGACTTGTCATAGGGATCAAGGATCTGACCCTGTAATCTAAGAGTATTCATAGAACCTCCGTAAAATACATGGAAGTTGGCATTGTCACCCAATGAAAACTTAGCCAACAGAATCAGACCTCCACTACCAAATGCATTTCTCCGAACGATGTTATGGGGCTTGCTGCAGGTTCTCACCTCCCTCCAGATCAATATACTCCTGCTGTCCGACTGTAGAGAAAATTTAGGCTTGTCCATAAACAGGACATGACTCATCTTTTTCGGGTCTATGTTGCATGATCATGACACCATTTCAAACAGAGCCGTCTGTGTCTGAAGTCTAAAGAGTCAACGGGACATATTCCGATCTTGCTAAGACTTGTGATCACACAGATTCTCTTTTACTGGGGCAGCAATGAGACCAGAAGGAAACATGATGTTGTTGCTCTCCTGTTCGGTAGGAAAAATGGTCTATTGCAGCGTCATCTTGAGGGATTGACCCTACGAAACCTTTGAATAGATCTTCTGGTAGTTTGGAATTGCCGGCATTGTCTTGAGATAACCAAATGATGATCACCAAAGACAAAGAATATATAGTATATCATAATGCGCAGAAGAGCTAAGCTTTTATTCTCCCTGTTTTTTTTTTACATCTACATTGCACTATAAATAAAAATAAATATCCCTTCAAGCAGCTGTGTGTCACAGAGATATGACAAGAGCCTGTCAGTTTAAACGCCATAGTAGAAAATCTGTGAGGAAGGCGAGACCTCAGCAGAAAAACAACACAGACAGCTATGCCTTACCCAGGGCTCGAATCCAAGTCCCTTTGATTAGTATCCAAACGCGCTAAGCATTCGGCCACGGGAAAGCTAACTAGTCCCAGCCAAATTCTTTTGTGATATGCATTCTGCTACGCTTATTAACGAAGGGCTATGTCATCAAACTATATGTTAACTGTAACGTGTTCTCTGTCATTATCTCTTTCTACAATATAATAATACTCTACACTACTCGTTCTTTCAGGTCTTACAGTATACGTACCTACGGTGACGCTAGCCGTAGAATCGTTTTTAATTAATAAAAAAATACTCTGAAATAAAATACACATTTCCAAATTGTTTCCCTTGTGAAAATATTCAATTTATTTAGAATTAACAAAATCCATTTTGTGCATTTCAGTTGGTATTGTTCAAATTGTTTTTCTACGTACAAATAGCAACAACAGGATGTTCGAAGAATTATAAGATTAACTCAATTAACTGTGCTTTAAAAGGATTAAGAATGTGATCTTTCTACAGAACACTAAAGTTCACATTCTATGGTTTATAAGTTTTTCATAATGATGATTTTATTTATTTCTTCCTAAGCATTCCATTACTTGAAGTCCACTGAATGATAGAGCTCTTGTCATGATTTTGGCAGTCATATATTACAGTGGTATTTTGCCGTAAATTGTATCGATGCACAGTAATGATTTATTACTTTTTACTTTAACATTTGATTTTAAAAATTCATTTATAATGATTATATTTAAACGTGAATTGCAAAGACTCAAATTTTACTGAAAGGAATACAAGGCAATTTTGTGAGCCATACATTATTAAAACCACTGAAAAATTTAACATCTGTCCTATCAATTACACAGTATATGATTTCTACTTTAGCTACAGTTCTTGTGAGCGAATTCTTCATAGAGAATGCATTCCGCAGGGGATGATAATGAAATATTAATTGATTATGAGCAATGTGCATGAGGATTTTTATTCCAAAACTGCCACAAATTATTCGGCGACATATTCGTTACTATTGCATAGAAGTTATATCTATTTACCAATAAGTTTTATTTTTCAGAGTTGAAGCAGTAATAGTAACTAATAACTATGAGCAAGAAAGCCTCTGTATCTATTGTTGCAGTGAAGACTGTATTTTCTATTGACTACAAGGAGGAAGAAGCAAATAAAAAACAACAATGCACCACGCATCAACTATAATGTTAAAAATAATAGATCTAAGATGAGCTTAAAATTTCCTCTTTAAATAAAAATGTATATAAAACATATAAGTTTATACATTTCATAATACAAATGATTGAAACAACTATGCGTGTGGCTCACAAAATCATGAATATTCCTAAAAGGCTTTCATCCCTTTTCGAGAACATTTTTTTCTATGGATTTGTCATACGGCTTTAGAGCTAAGACAGTATTAAGTGTAACAATGACAAAAACTGATACAGCAATTTCTTCTCCTCGTACCACTGATGCAACCTTTCCATTACTTTTTTTTTCTTTTAGATCGACCTCCACTGCTTGTTTAACTACAGTGAAATATAACAAGCACTTCAGCTTGCTAGCATATTCTTGGTTACGCCTGTTTCCTCATAAACAGAGGAAAATGAATGAGCAAATCGAAAAAAATAAGTTTCCTAGAAGAACATATCAATTTGGGATTGCACGCAAGCGCAGAATCTAAAAACCATAAATCATAGTAAATGAAATATTTCAGAAGCTAAAAAGTTTTCTCAAGAATGATAGCTATTATGTTTTGAAAGAAAGAAAAATATATTCTTGTTATATTTATATATATTGCTTTAGAGAGTACGTAGTTCATAAATTTATCACTAAATGCAACGTTTTCCGAAGCTAAAGTGCTTCGTTTTTGGGAAAATACAGCTTAGAATTTTGACATTAATGGATAACAAATTTCGGGAAAAAAGCATTGAAAAGTATTATAGCTTTAAAAGTTTTAAATTATTGGGCAGACCGATGTAGTTATTTGAAAAACTCTGTTTCGTTATTATTACATAAGATTAGATCTAAGTATATTATCAAAGTTATTTTAACTTTTCCCTGTATTTCACTGGGAAGTCTTTTTTTTTTCTTAAATAAACTATTTATAAAAATACAGGCTTAAAATTATTTTAAAGATCGGACTAAAATATTTCTAAAATGTGTTTTTCACACCGTTGGTTATATAGTTAAATATGGAAACTATATTTCACTTACTATAATTTTCATTTACAGTATAGCTCTCTGTAAAAAAAAACTTAAACGTAATGACTGCATTCATAAATAATTACTCACTTTTAAAAGCTGAACATAGTTATTTAGCTTTTCATCTCTATAAATATTGCGGTAAATAATATTGATGTTTAAAACTGAATAACCTTTTTTTATGCTCTGAGACAGAAATAAAATTTCGAAAAAAAAATATCGTTTGGAAACTCGGAAGTTTATTTGATTTAATCAATAAATGCATACGAACATGCACTTTTGTCGTTAGCTTTAATTAATTTTAACATTTCTCATTCATCTTTCAACACAGTTCTAGAGTAGGATAAAACAGCACCATGGTGCAAATTTCAGCTCATATAGCATGTTTAGGTAATCCTTGAAAGTTTTTAAAAATAAAAAAGATCGAACCATAAGAAAATGAGGTCAACGAGCTGAACGTTGCACCTTTGGTTCCGTCTTATCTATCTCTACATCTGTGTTGAATCAAACAATAAACCTTGCAAGCCTCCAAATGATTTTTTTTTCCAAACGTTTTGCTCCTTCTAAAAAATAGTTATTGAACTTTCATTATATATATTTTTTCGGACACGCTGTATTTATTTTGCATTTTTAACTGAGATTAACCATAAACATTATCATTTACAAGCTTGCTTGGAATATGAGTTTACCTTTGGGTAGCACTAAACTGTCTGTATTTAATTCGTATCGTAATCTCTAAGATTTTCTTCATTGATGTTCCTTATCAATATTATCAGCCTTGAGAAATTCCTTCCGTTGGCTAATAAATTTTAAAATTCATAGACGAAAATGAATTTTAATACTTCGTGAATAAAATATTTATATTCTAGGTTTAGTTCTTTTAGTAACATACGTTCAATGTTTGTACAATGTAATAAGATTTATTGTACATTTACATTACAGTATTGTAATATATGTTTTCAGCTATTTTTAAAATTGAAATAATGTTAGTTCTTCAAGTTGCAAATATTTTGCCAATAACATTAATATATAGATCTTCCTCTTCCCTGCATTTGAATTTGTAGGGATATATTATCATCGGATAATGCATCTGACATTAATTCGGATTGTTCTATGCCAACATGTCATCAGAAACGTGTCTGTGGGTTATTCCATTAGCCAGGCGTAGACATTTCGACAGAACCGTGTAGGAGGAGTAATATTGCAGACACTATCAGAGCCTTCCAGCTAACATCAAACTTGTAATGATGAGTTATTAACGAATGATATTAATTAAACTTTAGCTCCAGACGTGAATAGAGGCAAGCAAGTCTCAACATCCTTTAGATGTAGGAGCTTTAATGACATAGGACGTTCGTTACAAACTTTCTCAATCGTCCAAATTGCTCCTCATATATAATTAAAGCTCCTCGTTAGTGATACCTAAAAATGTTACTAAATTGTAATAGGTATTGCGTAATAAAAGAGGTAGAGCACTGGTCCGATGAAGTAATAAAGTGTAATGAACGGACTCTTGTAGGGGGAAGGTCTTGGGGTATTTTGCCATTGGCAACCTATAATGGTAGCGTTGAATAGTTTAAATAAGATAAATTTAAATAGCTTTCCGCTTTTTTGGAATAGATCACAGTATAATAAAACTAAAAACTCATCGCTTTATTTTTTGCTATTGCTCAGGGTCAAACCCGGGGGTGGGGTTGAACATTCAAACTTTCCACAATAAAATTTGACAGACATTTTCGATTAAAAGAAATGTGCGTAATTCGTGCCATGCCCATTACTGTGCGACTCATCGTCGTCTGATAACTCAAGATTTTCCCCGCTTCAAATTGTGGGTATGCCTCTGCTACTACTGAAACGCTTTGGTTTAAAAAAAGGAAAAAGATCCATTTCTTTTTCAACTTGAACTACTATCAGTGCAATCTGTGGCATAATCTATTATCATATTATCAAAAATCGAAAAAAAATCGAGTTCACTGCTAGAACCAATATAAAACATAATAGAAATAATATCATTGAAACTATTCTACTCCATGTTTCTTTCTTCCGAAAAACTGTAACTCAACAGTCAACCGGATTGAGGAATATAAAAATCTAAGGAATAACTGAGTTTTTCTTTTTACACTCTTTTCACAATGATATAATTAACGGAAAATATTACAGAGTTGGAGAGCGTAAATTTCAAGTAGCAAGATATCCTACACAAACATATTTTTTTATAAGCAATCGAATGCTTTACTTCAAGTCTCTACAAGTATTTAATACAGAATCGATATCGTTGGACACATGGAGCTGAAACATCGCTATCGTATATTTCTACCATAACGATGCCTCGGATCCTTAATCTAAAAACGACAAAATTAGTATAACTTCCTCCCCACGTGGTCTTTGAGAAGGAATATTGTTGGATTGAAAGTTCGCCATTTATCGAATGGAGTTTTATCAACCCAAATGAAGACCATTACCAGAATAATCTTGTCCTACACTTCCCGAATATTATTGGATGACTTTTTGTCATAACGTTCCATATGAAGTAACAGCCCCATGCAGTGAGTTTCCCAAGGTTTGTCTAACTGAAATACCGAAATACCGACTTTATTGCGCTTTTGTAACATTGTCATTTGTAAATCAATCAATGAATCATTATTTTATTTCCATAGATTTAAATGCATGGTAATATATATCGAGAGTTACATACAGAATAAATCCAGTTATTCAGTATAATTTTGGTAAGGGAGTGCTGGTTATCCGATTTTTTCATGTTTGAAAAACATATCTCAACAGCCAAAACGTGATTTACATTATCAAGTAGACTATAATAAATTAATAAATTCGTTTCAAAATCTGAATATTTTAAAACTTCTGCAGCGTAATTGAACATGGTGTTACAAAAAATGTGACAGATGTTTAAAATTTTCTGAATGTATGGACGCAGCATAAAATAGTTTTTTTTTTATATACATTTAATATTACAATTTGTTATTGGAAATATAACCTCACCAGAGTAAAGAAATTAGCAAAGTAACAAATGCAGTAAGACATTTCCAAGAATGTTTTTACTTGGATGTATTGTTTCTTATTTTTTAATATAATAACATTTGATTACGATGGTTATTACGATATGATGAAGTTAGTTACAAAAATGATGATTCAATGTACACGACAAGGACAAAAACCGTGTAATGTTGCAGCCTACATAATGAGTTACGAAATTATTTCAAGTTACGAAACGTTATATAAACAGAAAATAAGTTATTAAATTAACACTAACGAGAAAACGTTATCAGTACAATTTAAGTACATTCTTCCTCATGCTGGTTTCATTAAATTTTAACTGCCATATCAGTTTTAATGTAATTGGTTAGTGTTCGCTTTCAGTCCTGTTCTGCTGATGTTGATGTTATGGATCGAATTATAACAATGCGTCTGAAAGCTTCCTTGCGAAACGATGACCATGATACGAGGACAGCTGATTCTAGGATCCATGCAAGGTCGTATAGCAATATTGTAGCGACTCGAGTGACATGTGTGCTAGATTATCAGTAGTTATAGCCTAAATATTTTACAAAATGCCGATTCAGCTGTATTGTTTTTAAGCATGTTCAGTGAACTGCCCACTCTTCATTGATATGAATTAATGACTGATTATTTTTCTTCGGTTGTGATACTTGTGAAACTAACATTTAATATCGATTACGTATTTAAATAATATGAAAATAATTCATCAGAGAGTTTGGCTAAAGTAAATAATTTAAAGGCTATTCTACTCAATGCTGATGTATATTATATGGGTTTGTGACGCATAATATCTGAAACAGTTGATGTTCACTTAACCGCGAAACAACGCTAATGTCGAATGTAAGTAGATTTTAAAATACATTTCTGCTACAAATATGTGAAAGTTGAGGTTTTTCTCTATGATAATTAATTAGATTCTTTAAGGTATAGTTGTCAAATCCTAAGAATTTCATAAAATTTCAAAATAACCTAGAAATATGCTTAGAATTTAATCAATGCCAGCCTGCATTGCTCCAGCTGTATTGAAGTGTCCAGGGAGATCTTGCCAATGTACTGCAAGCGAATGTAATTTATTTTGGAATAAAAATTTATCGGCTGAAGTTCCAAACGGTGAATGCTTTGTACCTATTTCAAGCACTATTTATTAAAAATATATATGCTCCCATCCCCTAGTTTAAGAGCATTCGTTTTAAATAACGAACTGTACAAATATGCACTTATTTTACGGTATGCCAATATTTTTTTTTAATAGCGAAGCGAATGTGTGAAACACATAGAATGGAAATACAGAAGGTCGACTCGTTATCTTGGGAAATGCAATATTTTTAAGGTGAAAGAAAAATACTATCAATTACACAGTCAATTAAAATCCCTATGATGGTTAGGGAAGGAAACTATCGTGCCCTACCCCATTTCCACCACTGATTGAAAGGCACATCAGAAGTACAGTGACGCTGAATATAGTAAATTGAGAAAATGAAAATGCACAACCGGACACAGACTGCGTTCTACTCGATACCCTCCTACGCATCTTGCAGTGATGGAAATAATATTTATCACTCACACTGAGTGACAAATATTATTTCCATCATATGAGGCAGCTTGGTTGCCCGATTCCCGACGCAGATGGCGCCAGGAGTGAATCGACATAAATATGCGGAAATGTTAATATATTACATTGCTGAAAAAATAGTTAGCCGCTGATAGTGTAATAGTTATACCACTACATCATCAGCGTACTAATCATGCTTTGTATTGGCAGGATTTTGGGAGACGTGAGTTCGAATCCCACTCAAGATATTTCTGGGAGACGTGAGTTCAAATCCCACTTAAGATAAACCCTGTGTATGTTAAAGAACACATTGGATGACCTTGACGAAATGCTGCCATCTGTCTTCTAACAGCTACCCAGTGGGTCCTCCTCCCCACCTTCTCTAAGCCTTTAGGAATCCCTGTCACCTGGCCATTTAGCACATGTACACAAAAAAGGGCTGTTCAGAGGTAAAACAATCCAACCTGAACACTGAGATTTATCTCCGCTGACCTGTATGTATTATGTCCAAACCCGCCCTGTCCTCGGTGAGAAAGGGACACCGATAGACTTGATAATTCGTCGTCTGTCGGATGCTGCGCTTAGCTGTGGCTACGTACGCAAGGGATCCGTAATATTTACACAATTAAAGAACACCTGAATGGTCTACAAGAGTAGCTTCCTTCGATATATTTCGACCCATTACCTAGTCGGTACCCTTTTATAGTTGGACCCCTTACCCTACCCAACACTGAGTCCTTAGAATATTTGTGGACTAGCCATTTGTCTCATTGTGTGCACAAAAGAGCGGCTTAGAAGCAAACTAATTTAATTCAAAAAACGTCAGTCAACACAACTCTCAATGTCGGGTCAATGTATTCATAAGGAAACGTAATATGTATATTGTCTTATTTTTTTCTATCCAGTATACTTCAAGCTATAAACATTCAAAAATCCCAAAAAAATTTTGAAATATATACTTCTGAGCTTTCTTTAACCCTGTATAAATAACATTTCATTTATGCTACATTACTGAAAATTGAAATTGGCTTTCTTTGAAACATTATGATATAAATGTTAAAATGAGGTCTTACATATTTGCTTAACAATAAATTAAAATTTAATGATCATTGTTCAAAACGTTTGCTCTTTACTATCTCTAAACATGTGCGTTTTTTTAAGAAAAACAAGCGTGCTCTGACATATATTAACCAAAAAACTCAGAAAACTCTGTCTCCTGCAACAGCGATAGTTTTCTGAGTTTCAAAGGTTTCAATGAATTAATGCAATGTATTATAAGTTTATGCAAAACCATGAGTAGGTCTGCAAACTAAGCCTAATGGCTTATGACAACATAATAAATTTTCTTTAAAACTAAGTCTAAGATACTCATATCGTCTAATTTAATTATGTTAATTAATAATTTAAATTAATAACACACTTATGATTAATATCACAATTAATACCAATTCAATTAATAAATGGCGGAGAAATTTCCGAACGTGATTTAAGAATCTACCTGTTTCGTAAAATATGCACATAAATTACCAAAAGTATTATTTTCAATGTCATATAAATAGAGATGTAACTGGAATGTATGATGTCAGGCACGCGTAAACCCGCAGTTAAATCTTTGATGGTTCACTGAGCCATTGTTATAACTAGAATTATTTTTAATTAAAAATTTTCTCTCTTTGATAGAAAAATACTAGCCATAATAGTCTATATCAAAAAATTCCCGATTTCAAATGAATGCATTATACAAATAGGTATGTTCTCAGTTCCTTTGTAGTGCTGGCGTCTTTCATGAAGAGCAGAAATGAGCTTGAAATGCCCATCGTCCGTCGGATGGGACATTAAACTGTGGTTCCGTGTATTCGACCCACACCCTGTGCACGTTAAAGAACACGCAGGATGGTTTTGACCTAAAGTTTCCACTTGTCGCCTAGCAATCTAATAGAGTCTTTCCGCAAAATTATCTGCACCCTTAGGGTCGTTGTGACCTGACCATTTAGTCTGGGTGTTCAAAAAGTCGCAGAGAGAGAAAAACTATCCAACCCTTTATAGCATAATGCATTTCATATATCCAAAGGAACTTACTTTTTATATGATGAAACTGCAACTTTAAAACAACGATTTTTCTATCGTTATATTAAGTTTAACTAAGCAAGATATTAAGATAACTGTACATTATGCTCACATTATTACATATTTAACGTCTGCCTGCACTAAAACAAAGTTTTGCATAAAATCCAAAGTCGCAATATGTCAACGTCTTAAGTTGTTTTCGTATCGGTCAAATGTACTATTGAGAGCGATTTAAAATTACTTCAGAGCTCATTCTGTTCGCTTTCAGCATACTCTAGGGAATCAGTAAAGAGAATGTTTGATGTTAGCTAACGTCTCAAAGAGGCTGAAAAAGGATAAAAGCATCTAACGAAAGAGTTTCAGAGTCTGATGTTCCACAACAGGAATTCAACAAAGAGCTCTTTCCATCCTCCGTACAAGAGAACACAAGGATCGGATGACTGCTGCATTTGAAACGAACCAATAGGGAATTGAATCATTACGCTAGCTTCCGTTTCCCATCTACTGGTAGCAATATTCTCTTGCATCTCAGTGGGATTCTGAAGAATATAAAAACAAAAACTTCATGTTACGTCAAAGAAGAATTACGATAGTTTTTTCCCCTATTGTCTCTTTCCAATAGTACTTGCTATACATTAATCGATACAAATGGCTATATATATATACTCATTTACAAAGACAGCATAAAACAGAACAAGCATGTCATTTTAGCTTCAATACGCTGGTCGCACAAACTCAATGTCAGGGTGGGTTAGATAAATTTGGCTTCGAGGCAATCCCTCAGGGCGCCGTTTTATAGAGGTGCCAAAATTCGGAATAAATTTCATTAAAATGAATCTAACATTATTTAAATACCTGATTTTGGTAATTTAATAAATTTATATGATTTAAAAACATTGAAATGCTTTATATTATAATCTAACGTAGTAATTTTGGGTTTTAAGGCAATAATAATACTTAGAAATAGGCACCAATCTATATCTCACCTCAGGCACCAAGAAGTCACAGCTCAGCCTTGCTCAATGATAACTAGTGTCCGATTCATGAAGTAAGTATTAAATTAAAAAGTTTAAAAAAAGCATGGTTTCGACTACACACTTAGACCATCTAGTAAGAACCAAAGTTTCATTATTGCTCCTAAACTTTGCTTCATACATTTCGCTGTAACACGGTCTTCATTTTAGGTCTTCTCTCGGTCTGCATGGTTCATACTTTCGCAGTTTTAATGTGACACACATTTTTGAAACATCTTTCCAAAAACGCACAAAAAATTAGAACTGAAAAATTGGTTCTGCCTCAGTAACAACCATAAGAATAATAGTGTTTACGCAGAAAACTAAGTGTTTCAGTTTCCATGGACAACATCGTTACTCATTAACGGCTTCAGTTGAAATCTATTCGGATGATGTACGATGCAGTAAAATAATGGGGTATATGCCCTGCTTAATTTAGTGTTTTTCTTAATAATTGCTTCTGATTTGCATATTTTGTCTTTTCGTGTTTCTTTAACGTTTTCGTGCTTCTTTACCGTTTTCGTGTTTCTTTGGTGATTACATATTTAATTAATCTTTATAAATATAATTTTATTTTCTTACTGAAATGAAAAGGCAAAATTATGTGTTGGGGAGCAATTCTCCATTTTTTCACGTAGACTGAGGAGAAAATCCAACTCGCAGTCATTGCCAATTCCTGGAAACACGTTTACCGTGTAATGCGAGAGATAAGGGTATTCTAAATATATAAAATAATGCTAATAATGGAGATATTGAACCTGTCATGAAAATTGTTAGTTATTTTTATAGCAGTGACTGCGAAGAAACATGAAACCACATTATCTATTATACTACGTTTCATCTAAGTTGAGACCTGATGTAAATAAAAAACCCTTTGACTATTAGCTAAATGTCTTGTCACTACACGTATTTGTCCTCATAAAAAACACTATTTTTTTTCCTGTACATTAGTTTCAACAAGGCAGTGGTCAGGAAAATTTAATTTAATATATTTTATTTGGTTATTAGCACTTAATACTAAGAACAGAAGCTTTTGAATTCGAACATGAAATGTAAAACTAAAACCTGTAACTCTCGATGAAAACAAGATGACATCAATGAAATATTTGTGCGCGGTCAAAATCACATAGACAATGAAAGCTGCTTATAATTTACGTGGTAAAGTTCAAATAGAATAACGAGAGGTGGGATAATGCAATAAAGGGAACTGCAAGTGCAATGTTTGAAAATATATTTGTCTCTAAAAGTGATTAAATTCGAATATTCCATACTCCAGGTAAGTAACGGCAAGTAATTAACGGTTACGAAAATGTGATCAATTTACCTTGACAGCTATAAGGAAAAGGACTCAAGAATTCTTCACCAGAAATAAACTGCTGAATTTAAACAAAATATTAATATCGATAAACTCGTTAACTTATTTTGCCTAATTTCAGTTTAACGTCACACATATACGGTTTAGTTTTCCCACGGGCAAAAGCGAAACTGCTTTAACTGAACAATACGATATAATAACACAGTAACAGAGTATCAGTATAATAACACAGTATCAGGGTATCAGTATAATAACACAGTATCAGTATAATAACACACTATCAGGATATCAGTATAATAACACAGTAATATGGAGAAGAAATTATTTACAGCAAATTAAAGAGTATATTGAAAGTAAAAGGAAATTTACTATTCAGATGAAACTTGGGCAAATTCAGGCCACCCAGATTCTAAAGTGTGGAAGTCGATGTAATAAGTGAACAAATTTTTGAAAATATATTTGCTAACTTGTAAAGAAGCAGTAGTGATGATACCGTAGGCAATAGATTAGATCATTGGTTCTCGGTAAAATTTTTGGGGTACCCCGTAAGAGCTCAAAAGTCATATATATATATATTTTATTTTATTCCCACTGTTATAATATAACTATAGTTTTAGCTACCTATACATGGGGTACGCCAGTTACATATACATTTCCAGGGGGTAAATGAAGCATAAAAGGTTGAGAACCACTGTGTTAAATCATAGCGATTTCCAAACAATCGCTGACTGCAGTAGCATTTCCATTTTAAAGTTAAATTAATTCAAATATTTCTGTCGATAATAATTATTAATTTCTGTCGATAATAATTTATTATTTCATTTTCTTTTGACAACCATTTGCATAATTTGACACTGATGTTTATTTAGTATTAGAGTTAAAAAGTAGTACATTTTTGATACTGTGTTATGTCCACATGTTTATATTAAACAAGAAGCTTCAAATTTCAACCAATAACAGTTACATTTGTGCGCATTGATGCTAGGAAATGCTTCCTTTGTCGTACGGTTTATGTTAAATCTCAACTTAGGTGGAACGTAGTCTAGTATATCTTTGCTAAATACAGTATACCCCCACTCCAAAATATGTTAAAGTGGTTATTTTTCCTTTAATCTAGAATAAAAATATCTAAATGTTATTGAATGTAATGTCATTGTGTTATTGAATGTATTGTATATGTTTGATCAAAACTTAATGATAATATTTTTAATTGTAAAATCAGAAATAGATTCGAGGTTATCAACTTTTTTCGTTATTAAATGGTATCAGGCAAACGTAGTAAGTTTATCACCAGGTATGAATTCAGAGAAAATAAAGGGGATGGGGGTCAAAAGTGAATAGATCCTATTGAAGAAATCTAAATGTTCTGGTGGGGTGAGACAATAGACTGGAGTACCATTGTAGTATAACCATTTTCCCCTCCGTTTCAGAGGTCTTTAAAATTTCTTAAAAATTCATAAAATATGCATTAGTTTAAAAATTTTGACTCTACTAGAATTCTCGAAGTGGGGAAACATAGACACTTTCCCCCTAGATCCTGCTCTGTTCAGAAACTAATCTTTGTACAGAATGTACAAAGATTAGTTTCGTTTATATGTAGATTTCTTTTTTATCTTTGTGCTTCCATGTTCGGAACCAAATTTGCCTCAGAAACAAAACTTTTGTTAGCTACTTCATCGTTTATTTCAATTTGCAGTAGTGAGGATACTTTAAACACTTTTTTCTTCATTTGATATATGACAAATTTTAACAATGTAACGTACATGACCCACGTATCATACCTACGGTTCGAATGTGGGGATAATCGACCCTGGCAGAAGTAGACAACCGGCGAGCATCGACTAACGATAACAACAATAAAATTGCAACAATAGTCCACCATAGTGCAAAAAAATACATGGATATTAGGAAAAAATGGCAAATAAATATTTAAGGAAGATAATTACATCAAATTTAGTATGCTTGAATTTTTTAAATAGAGTACACATCATTTAATTGCTCCATTTTCTAATTTTAGAATATTGTCTATATTGACAGACCTATGGCTGCTACTAGTAAGAGGATGCATTTAATGAGTTTTTCACTTGCAAATTCATTGGATAAGTCATTTGTTAATCGAGGAAAAAAAATTTTAAAACTTGAAACATTTATCATAAGCATATTTTAAACTTAATAACGTTAAAATTGAAGGTCACTTTGTTAAAATGAATTTATATCGACCATAAAAATTGTTTAAGAATACTTCATGGTATTGTCATGGATGCCTAAGCAAAGAATCTAATGGTATCTTTCAACTTCCATCGGAAAAATATTTTTTTTTTCAAATTTCAAATTCAAATTTATTTTCAATAAGTATTATCTATAATTATATTACATAAAAAATCCCACTAAGCCGAAGCTTATCAGCGGGAGTATAACATTTTGTTTTCCAATCTAGACTTGTCATTCTCTAGTGCAGGGCCAGATCCAAGGGGGGTATGCTCCCATCTCTTTTTGATAATGCTAGTATGGATAATGGAGGCCAAAAATTATTAAACTTGCGCCTATTTCAAGAAAATAAAGAAACCTCTAAAACGAAGAGGAAAATTTTACACGGAAATTGAAACCAGTCTAGTCCCCCCCCCACTTGGATCTTTCTTTCCGGCCGATTGCGTTTGCACCATTCTACCCCTTTTTTTGAAGATCCTGTACTGCTCTGTTGTGTTATTGTTCATTCCAATCTCTCAAACGTCACTTTGTTTAATCATACTTCTTGTTTTGGGTTGACAAACCATTCAACTAAGTGGAAAGAAAATGACAGCAAGAATTTATGGACGTGTTCGGTCGATGTGGATTCTTCCTGAATTTAGACTACTTCTCATCACAGACCCCTATCGTTTCCTCTGAGAGATAAAATATGAAAGGCCGTGTCTTATCTAATTTGTACAAGAAATATTGCTAGACGTACAAAAATGAAGGAAGATCCAACCCACCAAATAACTTAATATTTTGAAACCACACGTTAGAATTAAGGCATTGCAATTGCAATGATTTGGATAAGTGTGAAAACATCTACCTATCGGCCTTCCGGACTTGAACGCGGGATCTCTTGTTAAACCACCAGCTACTCTACCTGTTGAGTAAGGAGGGTTAAATTCACACCTGCTTAAGGGCGACTATGATGGTTGATCATGCTATGAGGCTCTACCAAGTAAAGTGTCAGGCGCCCATGAGCTAATTATACCGACTTTGAACTATATCAGAATTATAAATCAAGTATTAATATACCTTGATTTTTTCAGATTCACAACACCGAAGCGGTGGATAGAAATAAACTTATACGAGGTAGACCGGCAACCAATTTGATAAGATGGAACAGATCGCAGTGACAGTCATTTTGAGCAATTATGCAATTGTGGAAAAATTACCACAAAATGATTGTCATTGTTAAAGAGATTTATTCCTTTCTATTTTAATTGCAATTTTAATTTTATTTTTTTCCCGAAGAACATTGAAAGATGTCAAACACTCTTTAGATCATGCAATGAAACTTCTCTGACTTTCCAGATTTAAAAACCTTTTTATAGCAACTTAGATTTGGTATTGGGAGTAGGCTGTTTTACCTCTGAGTGTCACTTTTTACAAACAAGGAAGTAAATGGCCAGGCCACAAGGACCCCAAAGTTCAGAGAAGATTAGAGGAGGGGACCCACTGGAACAGCTGATGGGAAACAGATGCAAGCCTCTAGTCACGGCCAGGCATTTAACGTGCACATGATGTGACTCTCATGTACACGGGGCCACCGCTTAACGTCTCATCCGACGAACGGCCGATTTTCCAAGCCCATCGATGTTCTCTACTGACCGTAGAATGGGCGGGAAGTTTTGCGGATATTGGGAATGGCTGAAACTATAGAGCGCCAAGCTTATAATCCTGATATTATCAGCTACGACTCCTCATTTAATCTGCGTTGAGATTTTCTCTTCTCAACCCTCTTTCCCATTTCTTCAAAATAGATCATCAATGTGATTGGAAATGTCTCTGTCCATCAAATGTAAAGCTACAACACATGTATTCATAAGCAAGAGAGCCCTAATCCGTGTAACTTAAACAAGTTGGATGAACATGACGGACACTTCCATCTGTCTCCTAACAAGTGTCCGGTAAATGTCATCCCCCTACTTAGCTCTGCGCTTTGGGAACCTTGCGACCTGAAAATTTATTCCATTATATGAAAAAATTGGATGCCGCTCAGAAGGTAAATCATTCAAACTCATTCATCGTTATCTATGGTAAAATCTTGGGAAGTTTATTGTATTCCTCCCTAATAATACTAGACTTACCATATACAATTTTTGATGATTTATTAAGTTTTTCCAAACAGTTACCAGTATGGTCCGAGAAGACATTTATTTGATGAATCGTTTATATGCTCTTGTCTTTTGCCATTCGCGTGTCATTTGTCTCATTGTATTCATCATTTTCATGCATCATCATTGCCAATTTGTGGATTTGTCAAAATCGCTTTTTGTTCAAAATTAATGAGATATATTCAAACAAAAGCTATAAATTAAAGAGTAACAAAACTAAAGGACAAACGATGAATGCTATCAGTTTTTGACAGAGCCATGGTTTCTGATGTGAGTTTCACAGGTGCTTTTATGTCGGAAATAACACCTCTCGTTCCATATCAGCTGTTATAAAGGTGTGTGAGGACTGAAAAAATGAAGAAAAAACATCCAGTAATTACAAAATTGTGTTAAGAAATACACAAAGTGGGTTATGAAGTGGGAGACTGGTCAGACAGACAAGACGGCAGGACAGCAGTCAGTTAAGACACTCACTTGCGAGAGTTCTGGACAGTCGCAATGTATTTAAATATGACAATGCGCCGAATTATCTATTGTTTGTGATATCTGAGAAGATATTTATCGTATCGCAACGACATTAGAGCTTAACTCTTCAAAACTGAAAAATATGATTTCAGAGATATGGGAGCATCAAACATGGGCTGTGGATAATCGTATTTGCTTTTGCTTCATGCAGTTGAACGGTTAAACGTATGGCGAAAATAACATCAGGCAATGGAGCTCGTGTGCATCGTACAGATAGTGAAAGCAGGTGGCAGTAATGTTATGGTTGGAAGTATTCTGTTGGGATGCACTTTGCATCTATTATACGCGCGATAACGTATAAAGGGTGCATATTGGAATATTGTCAGGTACACTCTTCATTATTAATGTTGTTACCCAAAGGTGATGGCCTCTTTCAGCAAGGCAAGGGTCACGTCATTGGGCTGGTATTGTACAGAAATGACTTGCCAAACGTTCCGACGAGTTCACCCTCCTTACATGGCCAATTAACCGCAGAGATGAACCCGACAGAACATTTGTGGATGTTACGGAACGAACAAGGCCGATCACTGTTATTCAACTGTGTGGCGCTTTACAGTAAGCTTGTCTGACCTTATCAACAGAGGAGTATTATAACCTAGTATCATTCAGGCCACTTCGCGTTCCGGCAGTTATTCGAGATCGAGAAAGCTCTATACGACAGTGGTTGAATGGCTAAAATCCAGCTACTGAGTATATATATACACGTAGCCATATTACCAATTATTAAATCAGTTACTTAGTTGTTATTAATTTCAAAGAATAATAAGTTTAGTTTTATTCATCCTAAATAATAGGTTTATTTTAATCATTCTAAGTAAACTGCTTAGCGATGTAGCTTCTTTTGCAAATAATTAAATTTGAGTAAATGGTTTAATCACTGAAATTTGTTTAGAGCATGTGAAATTTCAAAATATCTACTTGTCTTAGATATTTAAACGAAATTACTGGTAAATGACTTTAGAGTAAGCACAATTTTATACTAATATATTATATATTTTAGAGAGTTTGTCTCATTGACTGCCTGTCTGTTTGTTCGATAGGTACTCCCAGACAGTAAGAGATTGGACCATCAAACTTCGTCTGCAACTTCATCTCACTATAGCTTAGTCCGGATCTAGATAAAAGAAAAACGAAGAGGGCGAGGGTCAAGAAACAGAATCGAGCAAAAAAAACTAAAGGAGGCAAGAGACTGGACTTCCAATGCAGTATAACATTTCCTCCTCCGTTTTACAGATCTTTTAAAAATTCTCGAGAAATGCATGAAATATTAATACGTTTACTAAATTTTAGCTCTATTACCCTTAGTAGCCTTCCTGCAAATGAGGTGCATGCTCCCCCCTAGCTCTGACACTAGTATACTGTAAGGTTTTCGATCCGGAAAATAACGTAGATAACGTACTACTCCATTCCTAACCAACTATCCGTTCATAAGGTCAGCGACTTCACACTCCCAAAGATTTCGGACTTGTGATGGGTTTAAACCCGACCCACTGCAGCTAGGAACCTGATCTTTAACCCCTATGCAGCAAGACTCAAGTAGGACTACCACATCAAATTCGGAATCAGTCAGTTAATTATGGGGAGCCGAAAACTTCTGTCACCAGTGACGTTACCCATGATGCAAACGAGTATCCGCACGAATGTTCGGAACACACTTGGAAGCTTTCTACTCTGAGTCATTTTTTAAGACCCCAGCAACGCCAGGTAATTTGTTTGGGCAAAGATATTATCGGATAGAGGTTTCGGATCCAACTTTTGTGTGAGGAACTTATTTTCTGGACCGTAATGAACAAGTTTCATTATCTTTACCGTTTATTTAATACCCTTCTTCTCTATGATAATGAAATATTCTTTGGACATGATAGAGAGAATGCACTTTAGACAGCACTATTTTAATATTTTATGAAAGTGCTGAACTGGTAAGCATCCACAAACCATTTTCATGCTCTCTTACCTATGCCAAAGTTTGACAGAAGCCAAGTATTTCAAATGATGCACTGTTATGATAAGTATACAGTGGAGACGCATCATACGCGCATTTAACTTAAGTGAATTGAAGTATACACTCTCGGCAAAAAATGATTAAAATAACAATTTGAATAGTGAGGACCATTCCACTCAATGAGCTGTCCTGCAATGAGCATGAGGTGAGAGCTGGGAATATGGTGTTCCGCTAGTCACTCTCTGGTCCCGCGTACCTCTCATAATTGGTGCATATCGTTGAGCACAGTGTTTAAAAGCACGTATTTTTCCTACAACATGGCACCTAACGCTACACCTAAACGCAAGCCAACTGTTTTATCTGGTGTTCAACCGAAGACACAGCGATCTATTCCAAATACTAGAGGAAAAACTGACTTTGTTGGACTTATTGAACGTTCTTCAACGTGGCGTGTAAATATGGCTGCAACGAACCTACCATCCATACCATCAAGGTTTCTAAAGAGAGAAATTCGTCAAGCCATGGCATCAAGTGCTCCAATAACTACTAAACTAACGAGCTAAGTTCGTGATAAGATGTAGTTAAGACTGAAAGAGCATTAAACATATGGCTGGAGGACATGAACTGCAAACGTGACCCTATTGATGGCAAGCAACACTGTGCGAAGAAAGGCCCTTAGCCGGTATGCGCTATTCCAACCTACCTCCATGGTTCAAAATCCCTCTGAAGATGGACGGCCTTCTAATGAGAGGGAATTGTTTCAATCTGAAAAACTCCCTTATTCATTATTTTCATTCTTCTTTCATGTAATTAAAAATAATGAGAAATTATATTTTGCATATGTACTCTTTATAATATATTGTACATTACTGTATGCATTATACATTTATACATAATACTCTACAGGGTAGTATACAGAAAACCAAGGATACTGTACATATAGGAGATTTAACGGGTTTTCAAGGGTAATTTCGACTCTATGCGATTTTTACCTTACTTGCTGAGTGTAGAACCTAACCCACACATAAGAACTCCACTGTATAATCATTTAAAGCCGTGGTTCTAAACCTTTTGTTCTTCACGTATCCCCTGGAAATGTGTATATAAGTGGCGTACCCCTTGTATAGATAGATAAAACTATAGTTATAGTATAACAACGGTAATAAAATAAAACATATATATAGACATTAAATTTTGTATTCATAAATTACACATATCGATAAACACAAAAAATGACAATTTTGCACAGCAGTGTTGCCAATTAGCGACTTTTGAGCTCTCACGGCGTACCCCAAAAATTTTACCGAGTACCCCACGTTAAAAACCCCTGATTTAAAGTAATTTATTTTCTACAAACTCAATTTAATTTTATATATTTAACTTTTACTAGGTAGTTACACACTATTATGCTGTATTTATTCATAGGATGACACAGGTTTACAGGAAAAATGTCTTTAGTCGGGTGGGATAAGAACCCACGACCTCCTAATAATACCTGACGTGTTAACAGGAGGCTCCCCAGCTAAAGACAAATCACGTCCTTCATAAAAAATAGTACATATTATAGCAGCTTACCTTTTCCTTTTAATACATACGGAAATTTAACATTGTAGGGAGTCTGAACTGCTAAACATATGGATATTATATTTTTCTTTTTTCTTTTAAACATAAATTTTAAAACAAATTGTTTATGCAGTTTCACAGAAAAAAGAAACATGCCGTTTGAGATTTTCTTCTCATTTATTTTACATATACCGAAACACGGAGTTTAGATACAGTATCATAGAAATAACACGTGTCATGTCACATTTTCTTCCCATTTATCGCATAGATTTAAAATCCCAGACTCTAAACTGTTCCGTAGAATAACAGATGTATTAGATTTTCTTCGAAAACTATAACATTACTTTTTTTTTTCATATTTCAAACAAAAGAGGAAAAATAGTGTTTAAAAGATAAATAATATGTCATACACACAGAAACGTTGGAAAGTGTCGTAATAGTTGTTGCATTTACTTCAATCCACAGAGGAACTTCATAAACTAACTGTTATTCTTTTTCCATGTTTTAATATTTCTCCGGCATGTCTCTTTCTTTTCGCTAGAAACTTAAAATAGTTTAGCGAGAGTAAACAAACCCAAGGGGGACTGAGGAGAAAGCAAACATGTTTAACTTGTCCAACCTTTCATCGAGGAAACGGAAAGAAAGAACGCCTTTCTCCTTTCACCTTATATCTTGTGCACTTGATCCACGGAAATAGAAATAAAAACACAGCAAACCCAATAGATATCCCAGATATCATTAAAACTGTAATGGGCTTCAGCGGGCAGCAAGACCGTGTTTCTTCGGGTCTCCTCTATATGCTTCGAACATTTCTTTCGGAAGAAACAATATATCACATGCGGCGCTGCTGGAAAGAGAGTATACTAGAAATAACGTTTTTGTTTTTAGTTCCTTCCTAAAAATTCTCTCCCAGCCGAAATGCCGCAATAAATCACGTGGTGCCCGTCTGGGCTGTTAGCCAAACTACCGAGTTGTTGGTAACGCAGCAGTTTATTCCAAAGAAACATGCGCTCTCATTACCGTGAGTTTTTTAGTGTTTTTTTTATTCAAAAAGTGCCTGCTTCAATTCATGCATGACTCAACAAAAGAGAAGCATTAAGTCCAATTGCTCTGAAAAGCTCTCCTGAATTGCCAGTTGCTTTGTTGTCAAATGAAAAGAGTAAAACTGTTAGCAAATCTTGTCACTTAATATTAGTCCAGATCGTGCGTCGTTTTCAGTTGCAGGAAATCTAAATAAATAATATACATGTTTCTTTTGTCTTTAGCTCATATATTTGTTTCAATAAAATTTGAATACCATTAATAAAAATGAGCGTGCTTTATACTTGACTTCGCAATAGAAGCTTATAAATTGCCATAATTACATATTTATGAAATGCATTCATATATCCGTGAAATGAGATATTTTTTTTTTATACTTCAAATAAGCAAAGATAGGAAATAATGTTCCATAGAAAGGGATCAAGGTAATAATGGCGTTCAGGTGAAGTCAATTTAAGAACGACATTAAAGTCAAGGTTTCATCTAACAAAGTAATCATAACCTCCAGTAATGGCGCTAAAAAGAAAAAAAAAACTTCATATGAGTATTATAAAGAAATTGATTCTGTTTTTATCTTGCATTATAGCTTACTTTTGAAACAAAATTCGTTCTCAGTTTAATTTTTCTGGTTTGGATGCAAATTTTGTTTAACTAAAATGTCACTCAGTTTCATCATCTACAGCCCGTTAATTGCTGAGGAAACATTGCTAGAAAATAAACATTTACATAAGTTTAAGATTGGAATCAATTCTCTTTTGACTTATCTATACATAAAATGCTTCTTTTACAAATTACATTGTTTCGAATTTAGATTTCTATATTAATAAGACGGAATGGTCCGAATAGTTTCGAGAGTAGAGTACAAGGGACAAAATCAATAAATAATTTCGATAATGAAATATATAAAAATAATTTTCAGTTAGCTTTGAAAGTAAAATGTAGGATTTCTACAGACGGACAGATGAATAAACGAAAACATGAAAACAGTAGCTCATTTTATAAACGCAACGCCTAGCCAATAATTTATGCTAATCTATTCAATTTATAGTTATTTTTATCTTTTTACTTCAATTTATGCTTCTTATGGAAATGAATGAAAACACCAAAGCATCACAGTATATTTCCAGTATACCTTCAATGTTTGTAGAGCTTATTTTCCAGGATGACACCGTGAACACTAAAACGAAGGAACTATGAGAGGTAGGTGGTGAGTTTCCTCCAGCTTAATGAACAGGCATAGATATATTACGATAGGAGCGATACCTTTATTTATTGCAGCAATAGTGTATCACAACGTATTTAGGGTATATATTTTATAATACGGCGTTTCTTGCCAGTAAAATGTTGGGAATGTGGAAAAGATTTCGTTAGGGGAAAAAAAGGCTACATTTTACATGTATGAATTTTAGACCAAAAGGTTTACAACAACGTGACATTTTTCTTCAACCAGTTAAAGTATTTATGTAAATTGACTTATATAGTGAACTTAAGGAAATGTATATATTAAAAATTAGTCCGGTCTGAATTTTTCGAGCCCAAATTTATTAAACTCAATTTGGGGAAATATCTCTGGAACATCACTAAACACTGCATGTATAGACATGCATGATGCTAATATTTTTGTTTAATATTTCACATTATTATCTTGGGCGTTATGTAACAGATACTGGTGATATGCTGTATGAGATTAACAGACGAATAGGGATTGATGTCAGGACTTTTAGAATCTATGGAGTGTGGAGAAATAACCTAAAGACTAAAATTAGACTGTATAATAGTTCGGTTCTTTCTAGGGTTAGTTATGGTAGTGAAACCTGGACGCTTTGTAAACAAGATAACAGTAAAATTGGTACTTTTGATTCTAGATGCTTACTCAGTATCTTGAGCATTGTGTGGTTCAACGTTTTAAGTAATGATGAGGTTAGGCAAAGGAGTCGCAACCTCCTTTGATCAGCATATTGTGCAAAGAGAGACTCCATTGGTTTGTCCATGTTGCCCGTATGCATAACTATAGATTAGCGAATAGGGTTATGAAGAGTATGACTAAAGGCCTCAGAAAGAAGGAGACCAGATGCAGCAGATGTAGCTCAGGATAGATATGCTTGGAGAAACAAATTGCACGATCTGGTTGGACCTCGGTAACCATGGCTGCTTGAGGATAATGATGATGATTATAGGATATTAAAAACTTTAAAAAAGTTATGAGATTTATAGAAAAAAATTAAATATCAATGCTATTTACAATATCAGAAATGCCAGTAGAAACTGAAAGCTCTTGGGAAACATTATTATGAAAGCTAAAAGCTGTGAAAATACATACAAATAATCAAATGGGCAGCTTGATAGTTTTTTTAATGACAAAAGATTACAATGGGCAACAAATATTCGTAAAGGGCACGCCTCTGAGATAAAAGTAACCATTTCTTAAAGATTTCAAGGTGCTGAACACGAAAATGACAATGAACATGCAAAATTGAATACGATTTCTGAGAAATCCGCAATAATTTGTTTATATAATAGAGTAATACATACATATGACAGGTATCGGTAAAACTCATTGACAACATTGAAGTGGACCAATTTCCCTGGTATCGCTTCTCCATCGTTGCAATGTCCTGGTGAAAACGTTCACCATGCTCATCACTAACAATGCCACAGTTTTTAGGGAAGAAATCTAAGTGGGAATGGAGAAATTGTATCTTTAAGGAAATATTGCAGCCAAGTTTGTGATACAGAGACAACATATCCTTAACCAGTTTCTTATAGTTGTCTGCCCTAACATTTCCGACGAATTTAGTTGACACCAGAAGAAATGCGTCCCAAGCCTTTTTCTCGTCACCCTGAAGCAGGTTGTCGAACACCTGATCTCTGAACAGCTCGCGGATCTGAGGACCCACATAAATTGCATCTTAAATTTTCTCTTCGCTGAGTCGAGGGAATTTGTCAACCAATTATTTGAAAACTAATGCAGTCCGGTCCATAGCTTTTACGAAGTTTTTCATCACACCGAGTTTGATGTGTAGGTACGGTAGCAGGATTTTGTGCGTTTCTGCCACTGCTGGGTGTTCCACATTCTTCTCTCCGACCTTCAAAGATATCCTCTGAGGCCAGTTTCTCTTCACGTAGTGCAAAGTCTTTGCTCGCTGTCCCATTAACATAAAAAATAGCACTACTTCGTATATCCCACCCAGCAGACCCATCAACAGAGCCACTACCTTCATATCACAACAGAGATACCAACCATGCTTGCTGCATTGAAGACAGTTCAACAGCTGTTTTAGGTTGTCGTAGGTTCTTTCATGTAGACAGTGTGTCCGACCGAAAAGATGTAAGTCGATTTCCATTATGCAGCAACACGGCCTTGAGACTCAATTTCGAGGAGTATATGAATAGTCGCCATTCTTGAGGGTCATTCTTGATTCCGAGGGCATTCATCAGGCCATCTATATCGTAGAACACAAAGTCATCTTTCTTTCTGAAGTAAGTCGCAGTTCGAAACGAAGTCACTCGGAGATTTTCCTTGGAAAATTCCATAGTTTAAGTCTTGATCCAAGTAATTCTGCTTTGGCTTTGGAAAGCTTCAGATTGTAAACAAGATAGTTCATTTCTTTTTCGGTGAGAATGTGTGGCGCAGATGGCGCACTGTGACAGACGTATGAATCATCATTAGACACCGAAGGCTGAGGAGAACCTGACGTCGGTTCGCCTCCCTCCTCCTCGTCTGAATCAATGGGAGATTCTTTTGGAGGTTCGGGAACAGGAAAGCCTTCACCGTGCGGAACTGCTCGGAGAGCAGATTGTATATTCGGTTACGCCATTGTCCACTTCTTTTTCCTTGTGATGCCTCCAGAAACAGGTGTAACCATGCAGAACTAGCAGCATTTGCGTGATTGCTTGGCTCTCTCCAAACCATAGTTACAGCAAACGGCATCGGCACTTTTTCGCCTTTCAGCCACTTTGGAAGATTTCTTGCACACGAACTACAGCAGATGTGTGGGGCCCGGGCCTTGTCCTGATCCCCGATCAAGCATCCAAAATAAAACTCATAGGTCACTATCACTATTGGAGTGATTGCCGTTTTCTGGCTTGCAAACGTCACTTCCCCGCAAATGTAAACAAAATGTATATGAACTATTAACACAGTTACGAGGCATCACTACTGCTCGATTAAAACTGCAAGGATCACGTGTGTTGCACTTATGACTCAGGGGTAAATGATAGTCGCTCAAAAGACTTGCTCAACCTACGATACGACGCTTACAACTAAAGATTGCATTACTTTTTGCCAGCGATCGTAAAGCTGCGATATCATGACTCAGCTACATTTCATCACACAATGATGCAATACCTCCGGGGATTGTGTGTATGTCGGGCTGATGTAATACAACGCAATATGTTTCAATCTGGATGTTTAAAATGCAGCGTTCCGAAATGGTTACCTATGTACTCAATGCGGACTGAGTCGTTTATACATGACCTCTCTGTCTCTCCTAAACAAAAGCCAATCAACAAATTTAATTGTCATTCTCGTGTTCAGCACCTCGAAATTAGTAAAGATTGGCTATTTTCATTTAAAAGCCTTTTTGTGTTTCCCAGTATTATTTAAGATGTTAAAATAAAAACAATAGTTTACATTTTTGCTATTTTTTTCGCAATTAGAAGAAAATTTAGAAATAAAAAAAATTCTGATCACGAGCCTCCTGCTCCCTCTGTAAGAAAGGGGACACTGTTGGAAAGGGCTTGGAAAGGCTGCTTTCCGTCGTATGGGACATTCTTTGTGTATCCGTGTACAGTAAGCAGCCATACTCTCTGCAGGGTAATGAACAGATGTCTAGCGTTGACGAGAGGCTTTCATCAGTCTGTTATCTTCTCCAATCCCTTTCTCCAATCTTCTCCAATCCCTTTCTCCAATCTTCTCCAATGCCTTCTCCAATCTTCTCAGAGCCTTTGGGACTTTGTGATTTAGACATTTAGCCAACAGTGGGCAAAAAGTGCCGCTGAAAGGCAAAATGTCCCAACATAACTATGAACTTAAAAATAATCTTAATAAACTGGATAACTTTAACTAGATTTATCACTTGACCAGCATACATCAATCCTAACCGGGATTTAAGAGGCGATGTGAGATTAAAAGAGCATTTTGACCATTTTGTATCAAAAGTCAGTCTCATTGAAATATAAGAACCCAATTCCCATTTCATAGCGCCAGGCTCATAATCTACAGTTCCCAGATTCGAGTCCCAGGTTGGCCAGAAAAGACTGCCGTCCGTAGGATAGGACGTTAAGCCATGGTCCCCTGTGCGGGAGACCATACCCTGTGAAGCACAACACTCTGGATGACCTTGACAGAAGAGTTCCATCTATCTCCCAACAGCTGTTCTAGTGGGCTCCCTCCCCCAATCTTTTGTGAGCCTTCGGAGTCCATGTGACCTCGCCATTTAACCATTGTGGGGGAAAACAAAATGCCGCTCAGAGATAAAATAACTCTATCCAAATCATTTCATAATATATTAAATCTACTTAATAGACTAAATATATATAATATTCATGAATATTCACCCATTCAATGGGAAATAATAAAAAATTCCCTTGAATTGAAAAAAAATATACAAAGTACTTAATTTCGCTTAACGCTTTTCTAAATTAATTTCCTAAACATATAATATATATTTTGATATTAAGCGTTAGTAAAATGAACACTAGAGATAAACCATATTAAAAAGTGACGATATAACAAGAAAAAAAAAAACAGGAAAAATGCTAATAAAAAGATAGAAATTAAATCAAAAAAAAATCATGCATTACTCATTTAAATATCATCTGAGAGCTGTCATTTTATTGTTATCTTCGTGTATTATTAGTCTTTTAGCGAGATAGACTTTCCACCTGTGCTTACACGCATACATCACTAAATCTAACATATGGCTGACCACATGAATAATGAATGATACGAGCAATTTATTCATCAACGAACTTCTAATATGGACAGAAGTTGCCGTATCGTTTGAATTCAATCGAACATGAGGAACTCTTGATTGACATAGTATGTCCACTCATGCAGGGTCATCCTTCCCTTGCACGCAAATTCTTCATTAGTCTGTTTTGCTTATCGATCACCATGCCCCATATCACTTGATAAAATAAGCGTAATTCTTCTTAGAATAATTGACTTATTATATTCTCTGCTGTGATGGAGCCCTTAATTGAATTGCTAACTGTGCTATGGAATAAGGAATGGATTGACATCTTCTTTGGAGAGAGTGTCACATTCGAAAACATTCAGCTTCGTGAACTTGCTATCTTAAGAACGAATCATTTTAAATCAACCATTAAAACTATTTCCAAATTGGCGAGATGTATAATTGAATAGTGCGGAATAAAACTGGAAAACAAGACACCTGATGAAACTGTGATATCAGCGAGAGTGTAATTTTTCATACAATTGCATACATGCAGTATATAGAATTTACGAATAAAATAACTTATCCAATTTTAATATCTTAAAATCAATGCTTTAAAATGTAAGTAATGATCAGATTAGGCGGAGCGGTTGGCAGCCTCCTTTGAGAATCTTATTCTGCAGAAGGAGACTGCGTCGGTTTGACAACATTACCCGAATGGATAGCCATAGATTGGAGAATAAATTTATGTATAGTGTACCTAAAGGCCTCAAAAAAAAAAGGGAGGAGACCAGCCAGGGGTGCAGAAATTTCAATTTTACATGCGGTGTGCAGAGAGTGTCAAATAGGACCTTGTTAGAATTGTACTCGAGTGGTCAAATGCAGTAGCTTATCTCAGGGTAGGCATGCTTGGAAAAGTAAATTACATAGTCTGGTTGAACCTAAATAGCTTACGGTTACTTGATAATTTTTTGTATGTATGCATGTATGTATATAAAATTAATTCTTACTCTTAGGATTAACAATGATTACTTTCAGGCTTATAATTATAATAAAAATAAATAAATACCCCCTCAAGCAGCTGCTTTCCACAGAGGTCTGACAGGAGCCTGTCAGTTTATATGCCACAGTAGAATATCTGAGAGGATGACAGGACCTCAGCAGAAAACAATACGAACATCCATGCCTTATCTGGGGCTCGAACCCAGGTCCCTTAGATCAGTAGCCAAGCGACTGTTTTAATATATGTCTATGTAAAAGAAATTATTTTAATTTTGGAATAATTGTTTTTCTTTTTCTTTTCCATATTAGATAATAACATGTATTCATCAGATTGAACGAGAAAAGCGATATAAATATAAATATTTAATTGCCAAAGAAAATAAAAACGCTGAAAAAACATAAAATGCGAAATATTTTAATATCATTTAATTTTTCATATGCAATCGAAACATCTGACACGAAAACAAATAGCGCGAAATATCGGTAAACTCGAGACTAAAGTGTGGTCCATTCAGGTGACAATACTTCTACATGTAAAAATATTATCTTAACGGGAAATGGATAACACGAGAAAAATTCGTTTGACGAGCAAATTTTGCACGGTCCGACGAATAACACTTCATCGGATAACAGGGAATTTATATATATAAAAGACTGACAGATGTACCTAAACAGTGATTTACAAATTTTCAAAGGCTCAGAATTCTTGCAAATTAGCTGACTTATTGTTAATTTTATGCTAATTGCTAATCGACAGGTTAATGCTAACAACAGATGAAAATTAGAGTGATATGGTTTAAAGAAAAAGATCCGCAGACTTTTGAAAATGCAATTTAAGGATTTATCATATGTCCCCGTAGAGCAGGGATGCCTGTTCACTCTAGTTTGACAGCTCGCAATTCAAAACTTTCATTATAAAATTCTGGCCTCATTTGTTCAGTCATTATATTACCGCCAATATTTTTATAACAGTTTTTCTATTAGTAAAAGATTTGCTCGTGTTGTATACAACTAATTTAATGTTGCTTTTTTTTTTTTTCGAAAAAAAAAATCGGGACCATTTCCTGGGGGTTATGTATTTGTCGGGGACACAGATTGTCGTCCAGGGACTATGCCCGGTAAACAGGGTCGTTTGGTCACCCTATTGTAAATACACCAATGTGGTTTGGACTCGACACCTGAGAGCAAGTTAATGTAAAAATCCTGCGCTCCGTTCAAATTGCTGACCTTGTAACACTTTATCTGAATAACATTTATAATATAGGCTGGATGGACTTATCCCCCAGTTCTTCAATTATTGAATAGAATCATTCACTCAGTCAATATTTGTTTTGATCTTCACTCTGAAAATATGAAGTAGGCAATGAATAGCATTAGAAGTCAACAATGCAATGTATTCAGCAATTTTAACGCGAAATACTCACAGTGTCCCCCCGACGACTTTTTGTTGATCGTTTTGCACTGTATATTGCTAAAACTACTAATTTTTGTTAGCTGCATTATAAAAATTTCCCAGTTGATTGCGTTAATATCAGTTAAATTTTCTAATATGCTATTTAACATCTCATTTTAAGGGTCGATTATTATTCAATAAAACTTCCCTAGTGCGTTTTTCATTATGCTGATTTCAGGATTCGAACGGTTTCCTTCGAAGCACTTACTTTATTTTATTCTTTACCCATTAGTACTAATATAATTATCTGTGTCCAGCAAAAATTTGGAGTGAAAATATCTAAAGGCACATAAAAAGTGGGAAAAGAATTATTTCTAAATTCCTCAGAAATCTAACATCTGCAAGCAAATTTAAGATAATAAAACTTCAGTAAGAAATTCAAAGATTTAAATCCATTGAGCTCTCGTAAACGATTACTACGATTTATGAATACGGGGAAGAGTTTTAATATCAGCAGTTGTAGAGCAATGATAATAATAATAGCTACAAATCAATAATATCGATTATAACATTTTAAAAATTCTCGAACCATTATGACTGAAATATAATAATTCTTTTTATATTTAATTTTTGTTATTTTTATTTCATTTTATTATTTATTTATAATATAATATTATAATATTACAATATTTATTATTTTATTTTAATCAAGTCTCGTTTATTTGATATTTAAGTCGTGTCTTCATCACTGTCATTATTACTTCGAGAAACATTATATTTTCCAGAATTAAGTGTTAAACTAACAAACAGGTAATGTAGCTGCTACTTAGAACGCTCTCCAAGTATACATTTAGGAATTTTGCATTCGTATCTCTAAACTTGCATTAGCGGACATATTTACAGCTCTGTTACAGATAGGGAATGCAGCAAATGTAATTAAGAGAATGAGACTTGCTATCTCAGGTTAAACACATATTTGGAACATAGTACTATCTATTGGAACACTCGTGTTTACCCTCAGATTTGCACCGACTTTAAATGCGAGACTGTTGACTGATATTGCTCATTGAAATTAGTTTCACTCGTAGAGAATCATGTTTACAAGTGAATAACCTTTGATTAAGTAGGGGATTTTAATGGTGCCGTGTAATAGCTTTATTACTGTGCAATATTGCTTTATTTTAGAATTACAGTAGTTGCCTTCAAGTAAGATGCCATGTGCAATGCATAAGAGGTCATCAGAGCTATCAAACCTAGACACAAAGGTTAGATATTAAATAGACATAAAGTGCAAGATTGAGATGGCTGATCGTTTCTTAGCGTAGTACTGCATCATTTCAAAGCTATTGAATAGGGTTTGTTCCTAGGCAATAACGTTTTCAGTAATAATCCTTTATTAGGGAAAGAAACTAGGCGCCGTTTACAGTTCTACCTAAAGACATCATGTTTGTCAAATTACTATTTAAAATAAAACTTAAATAGATGCATCTAACGCAAATTATTTTAAGTTCCGAACTCTTGACTCAGGAAAATGATGGACAAATAAACGATTTGGAATGAAAAAACATGGATAGAAATTGTTTTAAATGTGAATGTCTAGCGGGTTTTTGCTCAATTCTTGATAAAAAAAAAACATCTATAAATACTGGTGACTAAGCGGTTATTGCACGTGTCCATAGACCAAAGGGATATGAGATTAAGTCATGTATGCGAACTGATTTTTTTGTGTGTTTGTCTTTCTGTTGAGGTCTCTCCTTCCCAAACCTCTTTTCTTATCGTTATAATGACAAACTGTTGTGATACCTCTATGGCAAGCAGCTGCTTGATGGATAATTTGTTTCATTTTAATAAGTTCTATTAAATAAGAATTTTACTGAAAAAATTCATCTCTTATGAACAACATAGTATTTCTTGTCTACAGAATACTTTCCCGTGATACTTTATTTATGAACATAATGGTCCATTATAAGTTTTTTTGCAAAAAAAAACTATTGAATCTGTTAAAAGCCAATTGTTAAAAGCATAGGTCAAACCTTCATCTAGAAGTGCTGCAAAACTTGAAATTGGTCTCTAGTGATGTTTCTGTTTATAGACTTCAGAATGGTTATGAAATGTTGGATCCGGGGGATCCTTTGAGGACAGGGGTCAAACAACGATCTACCGATGCTAGTGAGCTAAGAATTGGTGTGTGGAGGTATTTCAGGTGGTTGATCTAGGAAACGTTCTAAAATTTTGCATGTGTTGAGTCCTTCGAGGTCAAATGCCAAATTTCAATATACTGGTGCTGAAGAGCTAAACATTGGTGCATGGAACTATTTCTCCATATAGATCTCACAAATATTAAGAAATTTCAGAGGCGGCTTCGTGTTCAAGGTCAAATACGGGTCGGGGTGACTGTATAGAAATCAAGAGGCGCAGAAAATGCCGTTTGATTTAGAGTAATAATATATTGCTGTGGTACCATTTTTCCAAGACATTTTTTCAGTGTTTGATAAATAATTATGAATATATAAAACATTTAAGAACCAGTCTCTTCCCCCCTATTTTTTCTAGACGCAGGACTGCTTTTCTCCTTTTTATTAGCATATCCCGTTTGTTTTAATACATCTAATATGAGGCATTTTTAATGGAAAAGTTATATGCCACCCAAAGTTTATCATGATATCTACGTTATAAATTACGCATTAAAAGCTTAGGGGAATCGGGAAGACAAAGTATTATTTTACCGTTTACTAAACTTATATCCTTCGTATGTCGATGTAGGTGTAACACATGAATAGGCGTGTTTCTAATGTTGTTATGAGTTTCAAAAGGGGAAGATATACTTTCATTTTCCCTACTGCTCCTGTGCTAAAAGTATCACGTTTTGTTTTAGAAAATATACTAGCATTTCAAACATTTATAATCATAAAAGTTAGGTATTCAGTTGCAGTGTTTCTAAAATTTTAAATAAAAGCAGCTTTTATAAGAAGTGCATATGAAATTTTAACTTATGATGCACTCTTTCTATAATTTATAAAATTGTGTGCATAGATTGTAAATTTAAATCACCGAGATGAAAAATACTTTTCACGGTGTTAAACCAAACGCTGCTTTTCAATTTTTCAAACTGAAGTTTGCATAAAATGTTTCTTAATTGTAACTTTTTCTGTGTTCACTTTTGCTTGCTTGTTTCGCATTTGTGTTTAAACTTCTTTACACTCCTGTGGCCATTTTATTTTATGACCAAAGTTTGTCTAACTACTTTCGCGACACACTGTGTTGACACGAGCTGGAAGAACAAAGGCCATCAGTTATTAATGCTGAACAACACTTGCTTAAAATGTATATTTAGCAAGTTGCTATATTTGCATACTGAAGCTTAAAAAATCTTAGATTACAAGAGCGATTGTGACATGCTGATGGAGAAGCTCATGTAGTCGTGCGAGATTACTGAGCAGACAGTTCTCTACGGTAATATGACATTGTTCACTTCCTTTGATGCAGGATACAAAAGAAGGCTGGGAGAATTTTCTCATGGGAAGTGGAAGTGACGTCGTGGGTTTCCAGCAACGTCATATTATGACAACAATGGAGGTAGAGAGAGCAAAGCGAAACTCTTTCTTGCTCGAAAGAGTATGCACCGCAAAAAGAGCAGTAATAAACAGACGCTCTCTTTTTATAAAGAGAGACAAAAAAATGCTGACGTGAATGGAGAAAGGCAAACAAAAAATATATCACAACAAATGTAAAGACTCTTCGTGACGCATCAGAGGTTAAATTCAAATATAATTGTGAGACGACTGGAGATATTACTCTATTGGTCGTATTTCTGCCACTGATCGTGCAAACGATTCTTTCATTTCTAGGTTTCAAATATTGTTAGAAATAAATGTAGTTGTTTCGTTAATGAAATAGATCTTATTTTTAATGATAATTATTATTTTCATTTTCCTAATGTAATTATCTTTAAATTATGAGAAAAAAACTTCTCATGCACCCTTTGTTTCTACACTAGTCTGAATTCTGTTTACCTCAATGTGTCTCTCCCGCCTCCAGGGCAGAGCGTATCTAAGTTATGACTACTATCGAATCGGACACAGGCGCCTTGAAATTCAGGCACAAAATGACCTTTTTACATATACGTGAAAAGTTTTCGACTATTAGCCTCATTGTATGTATATATAATAAGACAAAAAGAAACTCGTATTATTTTCATACGTTGAAAGTGGTTTATTTCAAGAACATATTTTGATGATGGCACTGACGATTCTGTCCTAATAAAGCAATGGAAATTAACTTTTAAAAAGATACGTATTCTCTTTTTGGCATAATTATTTGTTTTACGATAAAAAAAAATCATTACAAACCTATATATATATATAACATTTTTTTCAATGTTGCTTTTGTACCATACCATTACTTTCACGTTTTTGTCCTATGAAAAATCAGGTATTTCTTATTTTACAAGTCAATATTTTAACTATAAAATTGCTCATTTCTGACTTGTGATTATTACTCTATAACATATCCTGCTGCTTTTCCAAAGCAAGTTTATCAAAAGGACATTGAAGTTGAATTTTTATTACTTAAGCAAATGTATTTTATGTTTTCTATTGAAACCAGAATCTTTTACTTCAAACCGTAGGCAAATTAGGTGATATACATACAAAGGTAGTTAGTTTGCACAGAAGGGTAGGTCGATTACGTCATTGAGCCTATAGATCTTCTGAAGTTTCATATATTGTTAATGAGTTTCGAAATATAAAGGCAAGAAAACCCTTCACTATATGAAGTATAAGTTTTTCGAAGGGATTTATTGCCTTTATTTGTATTTATTGCTATAAATTAATTTTGCATTTTAGTCAATTTTAGTAATTATCGTGATAGTCATTAGTTAAAACCAAACTTTAAAAAATTCTAGATATCAGTATGGCTTTAATAAGTTTTGATTGTAATTCGAAGAATTTTGAAGGAATTAGAGGCTTTGTTTCTTCACATCGGAACTAATTTATCAAAAAAGGAAAAAAAAAAAAAACGTGTGTTGACTTATATTGGAATTTTGCAAGTATTTGTTTTTAAAATTTGAATTTGACTTTATTGGATTTGGCAATTTGATTTTGTCTGTAAACGCGTTTACAGCAGTAATTATAAGCATATTGTCCAAACTAACATTATAATTTCATTGTCAATCACAAGCATATTGTTCAAACCAACATCATAATTTCATTGTTAATCACAAGCATATTGTTCAAACTAACATTATAATTTCATTGTCGATTACAAACTGAAGGGGGATACGACTGCAAGCAATACTTCTTTTTTTAAACAGGAAGATAAATGGTAGGATAATACTTCATGGTTAGAGAGTGAAAACCAAATAATGGAAAGCCTCCCTTGAAAGTAGCCATGTATATTTTATACCCTTCAGCAGAATAACTTTCCTGCATATGAAACAACCATACCTAATGGTCTATTTTCATTAAATGATGAGAATAAACAAGCGAATGAAATCTGCCAAAATTGAGATATAGACTTACGAATGTCAGCTTACGAGCTTAGGGTAGTGCAGCTTCGAATTCCGATCAGGGAATGACAGGAAAATATTATCACATTTCCTCTTTTGTAAGTATATTTTTATAATTTTCTTTCTTTTCCTTACACACCTTTTCTCACCTTTGTCTCCTGTGCCACATGTCGGCCAAACGATAATTCTTCAGATGTAATAAAACCAACCTGTTGTCCTGTACAAATTATATGCTTCAATATTTTTCAATATTATATCAAAGTCGGAACACATTTATCTAAACGTTTAGCTGTATTGAGAGAGATGTATCGTTAATGATTAATTGCCCGTTGGCTCATTTCATTTTAAGCATTACTATCGCGCCGAACTGAAATGCAGCTGTCAGCAACGGGCTTGCGTGACATTCGACTGCGCTGGCAACTTTCCAGCTTAAATAGGGATTCGCATTTAGGTTCCAAGAGCCAATAGAAACCTGCGCTTGGCTTGAATATCACGTTGTCTAACGTCATGGTTACCACCCTCCTGACTAATTAAAATTGCATTGGTCATTGGAAACTCACTCCCACCAGTCGACTTTGAAAGTGACCTTGTAATAGAAGCACTAGAGGTACTGACGATATCGAATGTATTGAAGCGAAAGGATTTTAATTAAATGAAAGTGGGAAAGAAATATAACTGTTTATAAAAATAACATTAGCAATAAAATGTTTTTTTTTTTAATTTTAATAACATGACATCTATACGATTCTCTTTTGACATGGAAATAAGCAGCATTTATAAAACTAAAACAAAAGTGTGGGTTTTCACCCTCAGGTAATCAATTACTAATTCACAGTTTTTCTTTCTAATTTGCAGTAACAACTCATAGGTTAAAATGATTAATAACTCTTAAAGAGAAATATTTTTATATATATACGACGTAGATATGCATATGTTCTATATACAGTAAACTCCCGGGTTATCCGGTATTCAAGCATCCGGAATTCTCATGCAACCGGAATAAATTTCAAACTGAATACCCGAATTTGGTACGACCAATTTCATTGCACGTGGTAGTTCTCTAGGATGGAAGAAAGTAAATGAATGTTTCACCTATTGCACCAGCGTAAGTATGTACATAAGAGTACAGGATGTCATCTCTATACCTTTGAGCATCGAGGTTCCCACTCGTCAACACATAAAGATCTGTGCGTCCACCTAAAGAAATGCCACCCCAAACACACCAGCTACCTCCGCCATAACTGTCTCTTTGACGGATGTTACTGGGATGATAGCGGGTACCTCGTTTTCTGCATATCAGAAATTGTCCGGAATCACTCTGTAAGTAATATCTGGACTCATCTGTGAAGAGTACGGATCGCCATTTCTCTTCTGTCCAGTTAACATGTGTGCGTGAAAAAAAACGCTCTCTCCTGTGACGTGATGTGAAGGGTATACAAATTACTGTCTTTCTAGCGTACAGACCTCCCTCATGAAGCCTTCTACAAACAGTAGAAGCTGATGCAACCATCCCAGTGGTTGCTGCAAGAGAGGATCATAGCTGAGAGGGAATAGACAGCGGTCGAAACTCTAGCCCTTCCTCGTATAAACCTCTGAGACACGGAATTCGTGTTAAGAAATTGATTTCACAGTCAGTCAGAGGTGTTTCGAAACAGGCCAAAATCAGTTTGAAGTGTTTAGGTTTAAACACTTCAAAACGATGGCTGAATGTGAGACCACAGAAGTACTCACATTCAGCTATCGTGTCATGTCTGACTGACTTTGGACTGCTTCGAGCCTGCCAATAGCTCTCCACCACAGTTCATTTGGCAAATGATGTCTCGAGGTCATTCCTGCAAAATGACTATTTCGAATTTCTTTACTCACATTTACAACACAAAATAACGATCGACTCCAAAACACCCATTTTATGCCGCTATCCGATTAACGGAAATTGACGCAATCTAGACTAATTTGCATACGATATGCTCACTCGGCATTACTTTACTGGATACATGAACAAGTTTGGTGAGGATCGCACAATTTGTGGCGAATTATCGCGATTTTCCTCATTTTTCCTTAATTTGTGGAAACCAGTGTATTAAGAAATACAGAAGGAGTTATTAGGAAAGCTAAATCATGGGGAAACAAAAAATAAAACATTTCGCATTATCTGACATTTCATCCAGAGGTACTTCCTAATAAATGAAAAGTAAACAAAGTGCGAGCTGCCTTTACCACTTGACACCTTAATGTTTAGAACCAAATATTTAAAGTTATTAATACTAATAAATTATGTGTGGTAATTAGACGATAAAGGAATATAGCTAAGTTTATTTAAAGAAAAAATAAAATTTTTGCATTAACTAGGAAACCACCCTAATGATCGAGTGGCTACTGATCAAAGGGACAGGGATACAGGCCCTGGATATGGTATGTGCGTTTTATTTCTGTGTTGTCTTTCTGCTAAAAACTCACCTTTATTACAAATATTCACTATGACATATTAAGTTTGCAAACTCCTGTCAAACCTCTGTGGCAAACGGTTAATTGAGCGGAATATTTTTCATTAATTGGTAAAACAAAGGAATAGATTTTACTCAAAAAATATTACAACCATGATAAATTCATTTTGAAGCAAAACAATAATTACTTCGCATAAATGGAACACTTGTTTACAAAATTTCTGACGTATTATTTAGAAACATAACCTTTTAATAACTTTTATATCACGTTTTACATTATTCCTAATCGCTTACTACACTTTAGAGAAGACTACAACATTTCACTGAATTACTAAAAGAACATAATCCGAAGCTTGAACATAAAATTGAAGTGCAAAAAGGACAACACTAAATTTGTGTCGTCTTCCTGCTTGTGGAACTTTCTTTCCTTACCCAAATAATGCAGTTTCAAACCAGCACTACATTTAAAACAAAGTTTCAAAAATATTATGCTTAAAAAAGGAATTACTCTTTAATTTAATTACTTCTGCCCCCACTCAATCGAATAATCTCGATATTTTTGTTCTTCTTTTCACTTCTCGAGGGTTCTACGTAGTGCGTGCAGCAAATTAATTGCTTAGAGGTTCCTACTTGTGTGCAATTAATGGTTACATTTTTTATCTTGCGGCTGTAATGATATTATTACTATTCGTAAATTAAATCTTTTGTGATTCCTCAGATTTTCAACACTTGTGCCTTATAGGAAATCTTCTGAAAATTAATTATTTTGATCTTCATTTGTTTAAAATTCCAAGGCGTTCAAGGAAATGTTCAAAGTTCCGCTAATCACATTTAAATTTTCGTTTTCATAAGAATAAAAGTTAATTGGTCTTTGAAAGACTTGTGAACCGAATTAAAAGAAAAATTAAACCAAATATGTAGGTAATAATTTAAATCTAAATGGTCCACAAGATCATTGTATGGCCCACTTTTTCTCATCTTCATTTAGCATGATTTTTTCAAGAGCATTTGTATTTATAGCATAATCTTGACACCTAGATCTCTGTTGATATTAGACAACACAGCACAAATAAGTGATATAGATTGGATAAATAACAAGAAAAAAATCGTAATTAGTTGTGGGATACAGACCCAAGATCTCCTGATAACATGTTAGCAGGAGGTCATAGTTTCCGATCCCATTTGGCTAATGACATTTTTTCTCTGTACTTATCTAACCTAAAACTCTGTTTGGCATGTTGATGGCAATGTGATATTCTTTACATTTCAGGATAAAACCAAAGTACCATTAAAGTGGATTCAAAAATATAGAAATGATCAACTTCGATCTGATCCTTGAAAATACTTCACCAGAGGTTGAAGAAACTTTATAAATGAAAGTAACATATTGACACTAGATGAAAATGTAAGATTTCAAGTTCTTAGAATTCGTATAAGAATCTACGAATCTCTATATAAAATATACTTGTTTATTTTTTCACTGCAATAGGCTCTGCATGTTATAAACACATTTCTTTATGATGCTAAGTCTTGAAGTTTACATTCCATTCCTGAAAAAACAAAAACAATTTCTTTTTAATTTTTGAGAGTAATCAAGTATAAACATGACTTCGTGCTACGTTTCAAAATTTAATCTCTCACACAAAATTTCTGGTTTCCCACGGTAACCTATATATTTCAGAAAATTATTAACTATTTTGTTCAACCCAATCGTTTCCACAGAGTAAAAGGTTGAAACTTTACAAAATATGGCGTAAAGCTAAGAAAACGTTTCTAGGAAAAGAAAAATAATGATCTCTCCTCAAGACAGTATTTTAAAAGCATATTATTGAGTTAACATGGAGATAAACTTTGGGGAGACAAAGCATTAGAAGTACAACAGAAACTCTCACGCTTTTATCCGACATTTTAATAATCCCATATTATATGGGACGGGGGTGGCATTGTCAGCAGTGCGTCAGGCTTATAATCTACAGCTTCTTCCCAGGTTCGAGACCCGCCTGGGCCAGCGTTGCGATTTATCTCCACAAAATTCCCCGTCCTGCCTCACCACCAGCAGGGGACATCGATGGGCTTAGAAAGGCCGCCGTGTTGAATGTTAAGCCGTGGCCCCTTGTGCAGGACGGCCATACTCTGTACATGTCAAAGAACATACTGGATGGCCTTGACTGGAGGTTACCATCTGTCTTCCAACAGCTATTTAGTGGGTTCCTTCCTCCCAACCTTCTCGGAGTCCTTGTCACCTGGCCATTTGGTTCATAGTTTGCAAAAACTTGTCACTCAGAGGTAAAATTACCCAAAGTATATTAATATTATATATATATATTAATATAATGTTTTAATAATCCATTTTTAATACAGTAAAATACGATGAGCTCAACATAGAGAAAGCTAAGAGTTTGGACATTCTAGATTCTACCTAAAGACCAAATAATAAACGAAAAAAAGAACTAAAATTAAACATATTTACAAGTGATTTTCGACATAAGACAACTATGAGAATTTAAAATTCCAGACTAAATCGCATACATATTTTGCTTCATTACAAAAAGGCTGAAATACTAGGAAATTAATTAATAAAACGATGGATACGGAAATTACATTTTTAAAGTTTCTTTCAATTGTTTTTAAATGTAAATTTCGTTGTTTTTGATGACTGCGTGACCGAGCGGTTAGCGTGCTTGGCTACTGATCAAAGGGTTCTGGGTTCGAACCTCGGGTAAGGCATGGATGCTAGTGTAGTTTTTCTGCTGAGATCTCGTCATCCTCATAGACCTTCTACTGTGGCATATTAAATTGAAAGGATCTTGTGAGATCTATGTGGCAAACACTGCTTGAGGGGGTATTTCTTCATATGCATATATATTTATTTACTTTTTTTATTTCCATTTTATTTGAGAATTACAAATTAAACTAACATGTTAAATTAACAGCATGAATTACTGATACACATATAAATAAAGAAATTAAATAGTATCGAGGAAATTTAATATGATTTGTCTTAGTGATATAGATATCATTAAAATTCGCATTCATTTAATGTTCTTCATTTCATTGTGGCTAGTGGTTATTTAATTTTCCCTAATATGATTTAGTTTAAAGGCATATACATTTTCTTATTAATAATTATTTGAATTTGAATTTTATAATAATTTTAATTCAAATTGAACGTTTTCAATTATTTTTTTCAAACAGAGCATAATCGGACAAAAAGAAAAATATTTTTACTTGAAAACTGAAATAACTGAAATGATAAAATGAAATATGTAATGGAAAAAATAATATAATTTAAAGCGGGAAATAAAACAGAATATAAAAACTAATGTAATAGATTATTAATTATTAGAAGTAATCCTAAAATAGCTCAACAACCGATTTTGATTCTAAAAAATCATCTTCATTGTGAAGGAGTTTGGAAGAGTAAAAGAAACTTAAAGTTTGTTTCAAAGCTCCATTGAAGTTATTTTACAATATTGTACGTATATAAAATTCACTTTCTCTCTGATAATCGAGAAGTTGAAATTGTATTCTTTTTAAATTGGAACATTATTAACAAATACTATTTAACGGTAAATCAGTATTCTTCTCTATTATTTAATTACAGTGGAATCATTAATCCACTGCCGAAAAGAGCACACCAGTTCTGTATGAACGTAAGCAATATGGCGAAAGCACTATGATCAGAGAAAAATGAAATATATCCATATCAAAATTACAGAGTAGTAGCACGTTTCAAAGGTCCCTGAATTCAAAACACGTGGTTTTCGCAGTATCGTCTATCTGAATGTCTGTTTCAACGCGGTCTTAAAGCCTGAACAATTCAAACTATTGAGTTCGAATTTTAGATATAAGTTGTATAGGCATATTTCCTCCCTTAACAAGTCCGTCTCTGAATGGGGACCTTCACAGGAAAGGCCGAGTTTATGAGGGAAAAGTAACATTAAAAATGCTTTAACAATTATCAAAATTTTTTTTATCTTTTTTGGGGGGTGCTTGTCTCAAAAATTTTTTATGACATGGATGATAAAAAACGATTATGCCTGTAAATTAAAATAAAACATACCTTCTTTATGATTTTTTTATATCAGGTGTAATTCTCAGTATGTTCAGTCATTGCATACATTTATGCAGAGTTCTCAAACAGCAATGGGCTACGGAAGTCCAAGCAGACATAATATTTCTCATCTTCATTGGAGTCCTCGGGTGGGGTTATAATAACAGATAAAATCTAAGTATTCAATCTTATTTTTTAATCTAGATCTAAGAAACTTTTCATTAATGAGACATATCCTAGAATATTATCAGCAATTTGTTTGCTCAGAAGTAAATCTACACCTTGAAGATGCTTTCCGTCTCCCTTCCCTGAAAAGAGGAATTTAAATTATTTTTAAGCATCTGACCATTACTGTCCAGTTGGTCTCTTGCAAGCCCAAAATATCTAGGTTGCATCGATGGAATTCTTGTATGAGGACATCAAGAGGATAATCTCTGTGCAGAATCCTCGCATTCCAAGTACTCGTGGAGAGAAAATTGTTAATGGGATCTAAAGAAATTATTCTAATCTAGAGAGAGAATGCCGACAATATCAAACAGACCTCTGACCATCGTCATGAGGAAAATATTGCTAAAGGCTTAGGCCATCTACACTGCTCGGGAATTTAACTAGGGAACTACATTCCAGGGTAAATTTTGATATGCGTGTAGAAGCAAGTGTACAGGTACGTGCAATGGCGTTTGATTAGTATTATCCATCAATTGATATAAGGTATCATGTACATCTGTTCGTTCAGGGCTGTGAATCCACAAACGAACTGAAAACACAGTGAAAGATTTTTCCCTCAACAGAAACCCAGCAATGCAGCAATTTCATGATATGTAATCAAGCACAGAGCCATAATACTATTCAGATTGGTATATATGATCAGCACTAAGACCCTGTATGGTTGAACTCTAATAAGAAGGATAGAAAAAAATTAAAAGTAGCCATAACAGTGCAGATCAACAGGCCACACTGATCTGGCAGCACCACCTCTTCCGTTACCTTCCACAAGAGAGCATCTGTTTTGAAAGGTACTAACGACTTGCACCATGAGAAGGCGGGGTTGAACATCAAGTGCTAGTAGCCTGAAGGGTTCTGTGCATCACCATAGTTGATTGTGCATAGCTGTACTTCCAGTTATGCTTAGCTATATTTATAAAATTTTGAAATATGAAATATCATTTTTGTTGCTTATCAATCGAAACAAATAAATATATTTGCTCATCAGTGCTCGCAAAACGGTTTCCACGATCCTCAAATGGTAGTAAAATAAACACCAGATGGTCAATAAAACACCAAAACTAAACACGTTCAAAAATGTATCACGTTCTCTTTTATCCATTTATTTATTCGCTTCAGAATTACTATTCACATCGATGGCAGAGTAGTCAGCGTTTTCGGATACGAATCAAAGAGACCTGAGTTCGAGCCCAAAATGAAGTACGTTCGTTTCGTGCTGAGGTCTCGCCTCCATCACAAATCTTATCTGTGGTGTATTGAACTGACAGCCATTTGTCAGATCTCTGTGACAAGCAGCTTCTTCAGGATCAACTTCTTTTTTTAATTTCAGAATTGATTTATTGTTTAGATGTATAATAAACTTGATACATTTATATATATATCGAGTTTTTGAAACAGTATCGAAATTAAGAAAAAATATCGAAGTCTGTTTCAATTAGAGACAAGTAAAAACTGGAAATTATGATAATCAAGTTTGGAGTTTATAATATTATTAATCATTGTCAACTTACCTATTTTTATAAATTAAAATATATAATTATTGAAATGATAAAGGGTATTTTTTTTATTTTTTATTCAGTGTTATAAAAGCATAACAATTTGATTCTCTAGAAATGTCGAAAACATTTTCAAAGTTTTCAAAGAAAACGAGATAATAGTTTTGCTTTGTCGTTTGTCTGTCCGTCTGAAGATATCGAATTTTTTTGTTTACAGAGATTAATTAAAAATTGTTTTTGTGTTGGATTGGCATTGATGAAATAGTACGATGTGCACTTTCGAATCTCTCTATGGCTATAATTACCCCTCTAGCGGTGGAAAAAGTTGAAAATTCCAAAATTTCAAACAAATATTGCAAACGATGTATTTATGCTAGAAATTTGAAATGTTGGTGATGAAATATGAAGATCATGATATTTCCATTTAAAATAATGAGTTGACCCCTTAGATCCAGAGGGAGTCGGAAAACACGCCTTTTTAGTTTTACCAGATAATTGTTTGTTTTTAGAGATAAATGAAAAATTATTTTTGTGTTAGATAGAAATTGATATAATATTATGATTCACGCTTTTTAAATCTTCCGAAAACTATAATTGCGACCTCTAACAGTGGAAAATTTTTAAAATTCCAAAACGTCAAATGAATATTTCAACGAAGTATTCATGATAGAAATGTGAAATTTTGGTGTTGGAATGTGAACCTCATGAAGTTTCGCATTTTTCAAATACTTAGTTGTTTTAATATATTTATATCTTTACAGATCACTGAAATAATGAAACAGCAGAGCTGTTATCGAGTTTTACAAATAATACGTATTGAATAGAAATTTGGAAAAGTTAGTGGTAATTTTAAGAGATATTCCACTGACAGAAATTATCTAGCCAGTTTTCTAAGAGAGATGTGGAAAATGCAGTTTTTTTAGATTTCAGAATTAAAAGACGAATACTTTTATGTTGTATAATTATTAATGAAATACTATTTGCATTTTTCTCATAATTCGTTAGCTCGAATTAAAACTTTTAAGGAATGAAACAGTAGGTAGGTAAAGGAAAAACTTCTTTATCTTTGAAAACGAGATTCTCATGTGCATCAGAGGAGATATGCGTCCTTCAAGTTAAATGATAGAATAACAAAGACACGGAAAGGGAATATGCTAGATCAGTGTTCCTTAACTGGTGGATCGCCTACTCTTAAGAGTACATGATAGAAGTCTTTTGGGGGAGGAAGAGGGGTAGTTACCTTAACACAATTAAAATGTCCGTTTTTTTTATTGAGTATGGAGGAAATATTATCTTAAAGCGGGTGAGATACGAACCCACGACCTCCTGATAACATATCAGGTGCTCTGACCACTTAACTACCAGTATCGATCAAGATCTCTATGATGGCTTAAGCATCGTACCATGGGGTAAATCATTGACACTTATTTAGTCAGAATTTTTATTCTAAATTTTATAAAGTTTTACTTTTTTTGTACTTTTTACATCCAAAGACAACCAGTTACAATTAAACTGTTTAAACAAATAGATTCCAATGGTATAAAAAATGTTTTTAAAATTTTAGCTATTTGGCTTACATCAAAAAATTTTAAAGGGAATACTTTATAATAAGTTTCAGAAACACTATGCTAGACGAAAATATGATTTTCTTAACTTTTCTAGAAAAAAAAACAGATGCACCATAAAAACAAGTTATAATGAACTGGTTACAGAAAATCATGCAAGACAATCTTGCATTTTCCAACTGAATATGTAAGCACGTACTAGTCTCTCAACAAATATCTGCAAAACGGCTAAATATTTATAATAATAATAAAACATCACAAACAAATCTTAAGAACATTCATAAGTTCAACTGGTCAAATAAAGCTTGAAAATCAATCAACTTAGAACAAACCGGCAGCTTAATCATTATTGTAAGCATTCCTTTCGATTTTACCTCTGAAATTCAGAACGTAATAATGTAAGTTTACTCTAAGTGAATACTAGCATAATGAATAAGAGAGCTCATATTTAAAAGGAATTCTTAGACAATTGGGCAACATAACTTGACATAAACAAGTAGACCAACGTAAACTTCCTATATTTAATATTTAATATAATTCAGAAATATTTTGCATAATTTAGTGATATATCTTGTATTTTCATATATTTTTTGAAGATTAATAAGATTTAAGGCAGGCAAAAAACAGAAACATATTTTCGAATAAAAAGAAGTAAATTTTCTCGTTTGTATGAGAAACAAACGTGATGTATAATTTGATTTGTTACAATAACCGAAAGGTATTGTTTAAAAGAAATCTGCAACATCACATTTAGTTTTATTTAAATTGGAATATCTAATTAAAAAAAAATAAAAAATGATATTAATGTATGTATAAAAAGATTTAAATAGATGTTACTACAAAATATAAGTATTAATTATCGTTACACTTTCTTGTTATTGTATTCAATTACATCGTTTAGACGAATAAGAAAAATGCACACTAATATCGTTCTTTTTAAATACTCAGATATCTGTGAAAATAACTTTTCATTATTATGACTCCTTTAATACAGGCTTTTGCTTATTTTAATGAGCAAAGAACGCGCTCCTAATTGTGGATTTGTCTTCCCTCCCCCAACCCACACCCATTCACGGGAAGCGAAACGTTGCTAAACGGAAATTTGAAAACCATCTCATTTGTACCCCTGACAATGAGCTCTTTGTTGTTCGCCCGTTCGAACGATTCAAACACGGAGCGTCTTACACAAACGAACCCCACTAAACAGAACCCCAACACATTCTATAGCTGCAACGTACTATTGTGGTTAGGACAAGGGTCAGAAGCAACCTGGGCTGCATTGTTTGAAGTTGCTGTCTAATGAGTTGTAATGTGCGGGGCAATTTTCTGCAGGGTGTCTTTGATAGCGCAGTGACAACAGATAGCAGGAACTGTACTCCCCGCAGAGAGAGGCCATTAACATTAACATTTTACACTAGGGTGTTGCCATTAGTTTTGGGAATGCGCTGTAACGACTATCTGTAATTATGATACGAGTGTGCCACTGTTATCTCTCTGGGTGGCTGTGTGTTGTCTCGATCGGGGAAGAAAGCAGGAAGTCAGGCGTGGAACATCAGCCTATCACATTGAGCCGAAGTTCAGCTGGGGATCTCCGGCGGATGTCACAGGTAATTTTGTTGGCCCTCCTGGCGCCTAATTAGGAATCCCACCTAATCGAAACCGAGGGAAGATGCTGGCTGAGGCGTTAAAAAGCTTCTCGCTTCGTCGCTGATAATTTACGGGCAGTTTGTGCTTGATGTTAAGGGCTCTTCTCTCATCGATTGGACCAAATTGCAAAGAAGACATGAAAAAAAACCGTCGTCGGAAAAAAAAAGGCGAGAATTACTGTGGGCAAAAACTTTCGCAGGTTTTGAGTCTCAGAGGCAGACTAACTTCCACCATTGTCATTTCTTATCAGCGGTGATGTAAAGCAGATTTAAAGGATATTAATTATATTTTTGTTCATGGAAGAGTTACCTGCAAAAACGTTACAGTCAGAGATATCAATGTACTTTTGTCGATATATATATGTATATCTATTCTTGCATAACTTTATTGATTGCGCAGAATCGTGAATAATATTCCCTTTGCTTGGCTGGAGACGGATGGGAGAAATAACAAGATGTAATTCCTCTCAGTTAGTTACTTTTTGGTCTTATTTAATTACAGGATATCATAAATAATTTAAAATCCATGGTTGAAAAAAAACCGAAACTGTCCAAGAAGCAATGCCATACACTAAATTAAAAATAGTAGAAGCAGATGAGAAAAATAGCTATTATTTAAAGTTGCAGTAAACAGACAGTTATATCACCGATAGAAAACCACATTGATGTATTGAAAAACGAACGAGATAGAACGGATATTGAATTTATTTGATGGAACATATATGATGAAACATTTAATCGGTTGAAGCTATCCATCATAAATGCCATTACATATTTGTGTATTAGATATTGTGCATATTAATATTATTTATTGACTAATTAATTTACCGCATTTTTGTGTTTTCAAGAGAAACTGCTAACCTTGCATTGTTATTAGCAAAAATGGAGAAATTTTAGAACAGTGACGGCGAACCTTTGGAGCTCGCGTGCCAAAATTACAGAAATATGAGAATGTTTTCTAGCTCCCGTGCCGAAGCATAAATTACTTTAAAATGTTATTTATTATTATTAACCACCTAAGATTACATATCCATTAATCATACAATATAAATTAAATGATGCAAAATAGTAAGGATTTAAATAGAAGAATACGGAACATAAGTTTTAGATTTGCCATTATGCAAGGTAAAATTAAAAAATGAATTTTTATTTACCAAACGAATATTATTCAATCACACGCGCAAACTCTCACGCTACTTTCCATTACTGTGCTCAGCGCATCACTGACGCTATGCCACAGTTAGAATGAAGTGCATTTTCATTGGCTGAGAGATTAAAATGGCTCTCTCAGCGCAGCAGTAAACCGAAACCTAAATTAAATTTTAAAGATAGAGAGAAGTGCTTTAAACGAAACCAATGAATAGGTGATAATATATTATTACATACATATTTCTCTATTTTTGCTAATAACAATGCTAGGTTAGCAGTTTCTCATGAAAACAAAAGCTACTTTTGATGCAGCCTTTTTTGTACAATATATAATCAGTTATTTGACGAGATCTTTTAAAAATATGGGTGCATTATTGAAATTAGTAATGAATAAGTAACTAACTATAATAACATAGTTGTCATTTTGCTACCAATGATCCATTCATAGATATATATTGAATAACACAATACAAACACTTTACTAATATTAATTTAAAGTTAATTAACATTTTTTTTTTCTCCTCAGGAATTTTTCTGATTACAGCATTGACTTGATAGGAAAAGTCGAGAATCTGCTGTATTTGTTGTGTTTAGAATTAGCTGCCTATTTCAGCAAGTTTTAAACAACAAATATTAATTTTATGTGCCAAAATTAAACACCTGGAAACAGAAAATATTTCAAAGAAGCAATATGCGGATAAATTCAGATGACCTAGAATTTGAATACTTGGTTAACTGACATCCTAGTCCTTAGACCACCATGCATCTTTTCTTAATTTGATTCATTCCGCGAAGGGCAGCCAATTTGGCCAGCTCTTTGCTTAATAATAGCAATTAATCCTGTTTAAGACTGTCTTTGTTCCTTTGCCGCTGGAGAGGCGTTGTCCAACAAGCATCATTTAAGTTAATTGGCTGTATTAGATGGAATTTGGATCTTGAGTGAATGCAATATGTTCTACTAACAATATATAAAGGAAATTAAAGCTTTCTAGCATTTACCAAGTTAGCGAAATGCTAAACAAAGACAATGCTGTATTGTGTTAATTTGGTTCAGCCATCGACGTTTTCTGGAATTTAACAAGCAGAAACACGCAAGGTTCATCTCAATAAATAGAGAAACTTTTCGTTATTCCTTCGTTGTATGATTCAAAATGTTTATGGGATATTTAAAATTTTCGATATAGACCACTTGGCGACTAACTTTTCGAAAATTGAAGAAAAATGTTTTGACCAAAATTCCTACAAACAAAAAATATGTCATCCAGATAATTTAAACACTTTATACAGATTTTGCAAATGTAGAAATGACTCTGATCATCGAGACTTATATAGGCAAAATTTCTGATCATCGTACTATTTTGAAACAGAGCTAATCTCATTTCAAATAATGCCCACTTGCTTCTCGAATAAGATTTAGAAAGGCAAGTTCATAACTTTCGTAATCTATGATACATAAATTCAACTACAATTAAATGACAGGGAATGTATAGAATGTCCAACTAAAATAGCGTGTGTAAATTATGACTTACGCTCATGAATGTTTGATGGCAGGGTAACTCGAAGATAAGCGCAATATTTGACAGTGACTGATACTACTCTGCGTAAACATGAGTATTGGAAAAGACTAATTTGATTTTCTCTAAGATATAACACGCTACTTTGGCATCTGCAAAATTATGAGTATGACGAGGTACTGCCAAAGACATTAAGTTATTAGTAATATATTGAAGTGAAAGTGACGTAAAATGAATAAAATAAACCAGGAGGAAGTTTGCATATATATCTTGATGATGAAAGAACACAATTCCTAAAAATTACCAGAATGGCTAGTGTTGGTAAGAATAATTATTTCCTTATATACAGGTTTTCCTCAAAAAATGTTGCATTACTACGTTAACATTAAACAAGATAATAGGAAAAAGCGGAAAGTCATTGTGTTTGTTCATGATTTACAGTAAATAAATCTAACAGGTGTATTTAAAACGGAATTTAATAGTCTTCTTTTTAGCGTTGTGATCGTTTTTGTAAGATTGCAAAATACAATATGAAATCAGTATCGCCATATATATTTTATCATGAATCTGTCGCACTCTAAAGTGACCTTTTAATGGTAGCTCATTATCAACCAGTAATTTGTGAACTGTACACACAATCCTTGACATAATCTCAGCAGAAAAAAATTCCGAGGTAAAAGGTTGATAGATATTGGTTGCGATTGTGCGCCACCACCAATGCATATGTTCGAAACCTATCATTCAGGTTATTGCACACATATGAACGGCAGTATGTTAATGCGTTTTTTTTATATAAATGCCCTGTTATTCAGAAACAATTTGGTGGAAACCAAAAGAAAAAACATATGTGGTGCCTTTTCCTATCGATTGAGAAAGGTAAAGAAAAGTTCGAGTAATTCTGCGGGCCTTAGCATGAGTCATACACTGACTTTCAACTGTTTCGAATAAGATTGATCATTTTTATACACGTTTGACATCTATTTATTTTATTGTTAATAATCAAAATGGATTCTTCAAAATAAAAATGCATTTAAAATTATAACAGGGGTAAAACACACAATTTTGAAGCCTTGATATTAATCAGACATAGACAGATGTGCATAAAAAGCAACCAACCGCCTCCCGGGACTCGAGACCTTCTGCTTACGCGACAATTGATATACCAATTAAATCATGACGGTAACTTTTTCATCCTTGTCTAGGTTATGAAAGAGGATGTGATAAGCTTTATTTTCGATGTAGTTCATATGGCGAGGATTCATTTGATAATTTTATGCAAGATCAATTTATACTGATCACATACACAGGCACTAGAGTCCAGCAGACGTTATATGTCACAGAGAAAAAAGAAACTCACAGTTGGAAAGCCATGATATTAGTCAGAAATAGCCAAGTATGGAGGAAAAACGCCTAACCACGTGGTCTCCAGCTCGAGATCCATGTAGGCGGATGGTGTGTAATGTGTGTGGATTTAAAATGGTGTGTCTATCTGATTTAAAAATATCTTTTTGAAAATTGTTGAGACTAAAAACTGATAATCAGTAAGAGTATTCCTGATTTTATTTTTTTTCCCAGAAATTTCAGACATTAATAATTTACTAAAATGGGTAACGTGTGGAATTTCAATTTCAGTTTTAGGGAAGAACTTATTTGATTTTGTAATGTAAGCAATGTTATCAACGAAAATATTTAGCCTGCCTTATCGAAATTTTTCAACTTGGTAATATTGTTTGCTAAATATCCTTAACATTTTTATGTAAAAAAAATCTCTCGAGACTTTAATCTCATTTGAAATTTAGTTATAATTTGCATTTTTTCCTTAACTGATTTATGCGAAATATTATCACAAACTGGTAACTGCAAATTTACTAACACAATAAATTATATGTATATTTATAGAAATTACATTAATGAACAAAAGTCTTTGGTGACCGACAGAATATTCATAAGAAAACAATATTAAATATGAAAATATTCCTGGTGTCAAACGAAAAAATTCTTTTGAAAAAAGAATGATATAGATGCATATGACGTTTCTATTGATGCAATATTTAATTCTCGAAACTGGAATCTATAGTGAATACATATTTTTCCTGTGCTACTTTGTTTTAATTGATGAATAGTTTTAATCAGGAGGTAATTTAGGGGAAAACTTAAGTGGAAGGGGGGAAGTGATCTGTATGAGGGGGGAGGGGGAAGATCTAGTAGGATCGAACCAAAACGGCTTTCCGGTATAAATTTTCCTCCCTCGACTTTAGTGATGTTTTACAAATTTGTTGGAAAAACGAGTATTATATATATTTAATATTTTTTTCATCTCTGTTCCTTTTACTAGCATTCTCAATGGGTGAGATGGCCTCCTTGCATCCCTTCTTATATCCGCCCTGTTTTAATTACGATGGTAAATCTTATGGCGTTCCCATTTTATATTTTGGCTCTCAAACACTATGCCTAGTGTTGCATAAAATCAACATCATTAAGAAAACTTAGAAAGCTGACGTTTTTTATCAGAACGGTTTGAGCTGTCTTAACAGTTTTTTCTTTGCCTTTTTAGCTCAACTAAATGGTCTCAGCTTCTTTTTCACATACTTTTTTTTTGATAATCCACTTGTTTTCCGTTCTTTTGTTTAATGTCAATATATGGAACTTTTTTTTATGTTGGTGATTTTTAAATAAGTGTTCTGGTTTAATGAATACTTTAATTAAAACAGCAAAGCTATTATAATTATTAGCGTAGGATCAATAAGAGATAATAAATAGGAATATTTTCTAGAAATTCGAAGTGATGTAATATAAATGTTTTTCGGGAAAAAAATGCAATTCAGTAGAATACATGCATGTACTTTTTTTCTGAATCTTAAAATTTTTTATGTTAAATTTAGTGATTGTATATATAACTAAAATGGCTGCAATTTCAATAAAAACATAGCGTGTGACAAAACAACTTTAAATAAATTCACATTTTTGTTCCGTTATTAATACTCTATATTTAACTTTATAAACGTTTAGAATTTTCAATTGCAAAACTGCAAATATTTGCAATCATTAGAACGAGCAATTTACTGATATGAAATAAAAAGCATTGCCTTCATCTGGTCACATCCATTATGATTCTTAAATCAAATGAAATATTTCGATACCCTTTTGTGTTGCAAAGGTATGAATTTTTGTTTTTAAATTATCGGAAGCAAAATCTTATACATGCGATCTCTGATGTTTTGCCAGTAAACAGGAAGTTATCTGAGTTTGTCAGAGCCTTCGATTCTCTGTTCTGGACACAAAATGGAGGTGCTTCATCATTCATTCTTTATCTTCGTTGTTCCAACCTGTCACAATGTGACAGAAATCGGACATCGTGTTACATAACTCATATTCATCATCTGCTGTCCGTTTGCTTGCCCTATCAGGTCCTCTCGTTTATCCCAACTTTTTTGTCTATGGAAAGATTTCCTTTGTATCTCTAGAAACATCATAACGAATGATTATAAGAACACGTTTCCTCACAAATTCTGTATGCATGTTTGCATGCACTGTTGGCTTATGAAGAGCTAAAATTAGTTTCTACTAGGTTTATTTGAATGTGAGAAAAGTATTTCTAAATCTAGTGCACGAAACGCACTTGAGTCAAGTATGTTGTTCTGGTAACTAATACTTACTGGTAACTATACTCGTAACTAATGATTTAATTAAGAAATAACTAAACTAATGATGCATTAAGTGTTTATGAAAAAAACATCGATATTTCAATGTTAGGTCCCTTGCCACACGCTGCTCGGCCTCAATTGCGTAACAATCAGCGAAACGTTCAAACAATTGCGAAATCCACTGGACCCGATCAGAGAATCCTCTTTTTTGGAGTTTTCTTGCCTTTTTTTGAATAATGAAACAGCAAGCAATGATTGCTCAGTCATTACATGCTATTTCTAAAATATAATAATTTATGATAGGACCAGTTGTGAAAAATGATTGGAATTACATAACAATCAGTTCTTTTTATTTTCACAGAAATGTTTGCAATGATAGTTATCACTGCTACGTTTCCAATTTTATAACTTTTGATGGTAAACTTTGCGACTGTACAACTTACAATAGTATAGATGTTGAATAACAATGATTTTAACTACGGTAACTATTCCACATTATTGATATAGAGTTATTCAAATGTATATCAAAGAAATACACTTGACTTCAGGAAAAACCATTGGAATACAGATTAAAATTATGTACTCCAACTGTTTTTCCCATTGTATGCACTATCTAAGATTAAATAGTAGTGTTTTAATCAGGGAAGTTTGATTTAAAGTGCTTTATTAGCTATATAATGCCGAGAACAATAATACAACAGATGGAAATGTACCTATCTAATTGTAGAATAATAGGTTGAATGCAACTGCTTTACACAATGTTGAGCTGTAAGCAATAACTTACAATAGTGAACAATTGACTACAAAGGTGCATACAATCGTAAAACTTAAAACTATAAATAATGATCTCTTACAGTTGCCACAGTTTGTAATTAATACATATGATATAAATGACAAGGTAAGAATATTGTGTTTATATACCCATTCGCTGGAGGAAAATCCAGAGATTGGGTATATTAACACAATAGAGGCTATTGGTTAAATCATTCTGGCGTTTGAGTACAATAGAAGCTCTAAATCCGAATTTAAGTAAACGCGAAGTTTCAAAAACTGTTTATTAAACTGCAAACACGTCTGATTAATATGTGAACTTAAGCTAGCAAGCTAAAACTGCAAATTATGCTTTAAAATAGTTTGTTGTTTTCAAATATTTATTTCGCACTTAAGTTTCGAGTACATAATAAAAATTTAGCATTGTTCCTGATGATTTTGCTACAAGTGCAAATAATAACAAGTGTAATAAGAAAAGGTGTCATGGATATTATGATACTTTAATATGTTTCATGGAAGCATTGGAACTACCAACGTAATTTAAAGTTTTTGTGCACTGATGAATGCATTGTTTGATATTGATTCCCTTTCGGAATAACAGTTTAAAAAAAATATTGACAGAGTCCAAAAACAGTAAGGGAAAATCAACCAGAAACGAGATAAATATTGGTTGTTTATCTGTTTTGCCTGCACAGTATGTATGAATGATAATCACTGTCCTGGTTGTCATTAATCTTTTTACTCTCTTTATTATTCTTGCCATATATTCTGATACACAATATCAATCCATATCCGATACGTGTATCATATTGTTAATGTTTTCATCAAATCATGATATGTAGTTAATACTGTAGATCTTACAGAGAAATCATGCTATTTATAAGTTTCTAATCGTAATATTACTTAAGAAAAGAAGTTCCATAACTTTTTAAATTGCTCATTAGTATGTTTATGTCTTTCCATTCTTTAAAACCCAACCTTTACACACCTTTCTATAACCAACGAATTTCTTTTTTTTTTAAACTAGAATCCTAAATTTATAATATATGACGTGAAACCCAAGCATCCTCTAATCAAGAAACAACTTCCTTTTCTCATGAGGTAATATTTCAGAAGAAACATAGGTGGAGATGGCACTGAACAATGTCAAATATGATTATTAATTTGAATTTTCGTCGAATTGATTATCAAGATAAACTATCGAGAACAAATGTTGGTGGAGAATAGATGTATTGTTTTCACATTCGAAACAAAATTACACACTAGACTTAAAGAACTTTACCAATTTGTTCATCTTTTAAATGTATATTAATATTCCGATTTAACACTTTTTAAACCTTTTCTAATCTTTCAATATACTTTCAGTATAAACCAGTTATCATTTGTTCGTATATATATATATTGGAGAAGGATATATCTATGATAAGATATATTTAATTTTCACTTGATGACGAAATAATAGATAAAGAAGGGAACAAATAAGAATTTATAAAGTTCTAATATTTTAACTTATTTTACAAAAAACCGTTACTGTTACCCAAATAGATATGCTAGTCAACAGTTTCGTCGGCAAATAGTTAAATAATCGTTTAGAAAAGGGTATTAGAAAGAGAAATATTTAGAAGAGATACATTTAAAGCATACTTTAACAGTAAGTGTACAATATGGAATGTTATTGAAACAACCAAGTTTTTCGGAAATTCTTAAACTAAAAATAGCTTGTTTCTAAATTGGTGCAGAAGAAACAATTGTGAAACGTATAAAACCTTATACGTATAGAAATTACATAACGAAATCAATTACATTTTATATTTTTTATTTTTAGCTTTCGCGCTCAAATTTTTCAGTTTAATTTGTATGATTATCGTAGTCTTTGACTCATCATTGCTATCTCTTCTAATTTCGGTGAAGGAGATTAAGGGCTTAGCTACCCAGTGCTCCATTTCGTTAAAGTGTTTGAGCTAACTTCTAATATTCCCTTCAGAACCCAGTCTACCGGGGAGGGGTGCAAGGAGTCTGCGGTCTCTCGTGTTAAAGAATTCTAATATAAATTTGCATATACAGCAACCTGAAGTGAGGATTGTCCGTACTCTTATAACACATATGTGGCCTGAGAGTTGATAATAAATGTAACATTCGTTATCTATTTTTTGTGTTTAAAAATATAAAAATTAAGATTTTGCTATTGTAAATTACTTCCATATTTTCCATTTCTACCTTTATGACTCTAATCTGCTTGAAGTAACATTCAAATGAAACAAGTAATTCTGAAATGATCTTTGCTTTGAGAATGTTACTTCAAATGATGTTGGCTTTGAGATTTTGAACCTAAGTATCAGTTGTCTTTCAGTGTAAAAATATCTTGATTGAATATGAGAAATAAAACGACATATATTTTGACTATCCGGACATTTTGATTATAAGGAAAATGCAAAAAATATTATCAGCAAGAAATCACACGAAATAACTTACTTCTCTGAAAGGTAATTGGCAGCCCATATAATGTTTTCTGTTTTTCTATATTTTAAATCCTTAATCCTATATTTTTAATGCTTGGTGAAATAACGTAATAAATATATTTTGTAAAATCATGTTGTTTAGATTATCCCCATACTCAGCGATCTTTTTTAACAAAGGTTGCGGGATATCGGTGTATCTTAAAAGAACGTTTTTCTAACAGACAACTGACCAATGAAACGAAGAAAAATTTATATACAGCGGAAGGTGCTCAGGTCCGTTTTGCTTCAATCCATTCACTTGTCTCATTCCTTAAATTTTCTCTAGATCAGGGTCTCCTTTACGCTATACAGCCGGACTCTCTAGTCAACCGAATTCTACTCAACCGATCTAAGAGAGTAGGTACTCTACTCAGCCGAATCAGGAGAGTAGACACTCTACTCAGGCAGATCTAGGAGAGTAGACACTCTACTCAGGCGAATCTAGGAGAGTAAGGGGGACAAGGTAGCCATATTGTCCCCACATTAAGAATGTTAGTTACTGAAGCGGAAGCTAAAAATATGAATCGTTATAAACATATACATCACAGGGTTTTTTTTTTCAAGATTTTGTTTTAAAGACCACTGAAAGAGAGGGTGAAATTTATACCTGAATGACGTTAAAGTTCATTCCTACTCGATACGGTCACCAGCCATCCTACGTTATTTATATGTGCAGATATATACACTGCTTTCCAAAAAATTTTCCCATTTAGAAAGAATGGATGGATTGAAATTACGATTTACAAGCGGAATTGTTACTTATATGGAAGTAAAAGATTTCCATATCAAGCTATCAGGTACCGTGCCGACGTAGAATTTGAAAGGGCTATAAAACGGGGTAAACGTTAGCAAAGCAAAGGATATGTGGCTCAAATGACCTGAAAAAGGGTGTGCAATGCTTTTAACACATTTAAGGCGACGTTATATTCAACTGACGAAATTTATACCTTGAGTTGTCAGAATCTGAATGATTAACATGACAAATCACCGTTCTTGAGGTTCGTGATGCTTAAACGGTTGGGCACTGTGGGCCAGTGGAGAAGTGTAGTGGAAGCGACTGAGACAATGAGACTGTGCAGTTGATGAAACAATGATTCTAGTAGATCATTGCCTGATTAAGCTATCGGCCACTTTTCAATCAACTAATTATCTACGATAATCTTTGATCCGTGACACTATTGGGAGACTGACAGGTACTTCTTATTCGGTAAGTCGATGGCCTGTAAGAATCGTTGATCAACTGCGCAGTCTCAATTGCTTCCACTCACGGTTAGCGCATGATGTGGGCAACAATGGGTAAAGGAAGGTATTCGGACACTCTCTCCAAGGCTCTGGCGAATACAGAAAAATATCCGAAAGAGAGGGTCGATGTATCCACCGACTGGTGACAGGAAGGATATCTGTCCCAATCCGCAACATTTCCAACTTCGTAACGCCATCACTATCTACTACTGTGTCGGGGAGAATGCTTAAAACACAGCCGCGAAAATCGAGGCTGCATTTGTGCCATCAGTTAGCATTGTCTACCTCTATGCATACCATCGTCATCTGCAGTGATGCAGGGAGAGAGCTGCTCAGGGACAAGGCTGGTATATATATATATATATCTCAGGGACAAGACTGGTATGTCTGAACTGATAAGTAGGGATAAGACTGGTATATATCTCAGGGGCTAGACTGGTATGTCTGACTGGTATAGACTGGTATACTGAACTTAAGTAGGGATAAGACTCGTATATCCAGACAGATATATTTTATTATCTTCATAGATAATAAAAAGCGTTTTTTAACAAGATTCCTGAGTCTCTATATGCAACTTAGGTGAAGTCCATTAAGAAACACCCATCTACTGAATACTAGTCATGAATTTAAAATTAGGATTGCAATATATATTGTTATAAATTTAATAGACGAAAACTGAGCGTGAATTTAAACGTATGTTTACCAAACTTAAATATAAGTGAAGAAAGTTATTACAAAGGTATAAAAACCATACGAAGAAAACAATCTTATCTGAACAAAAGTTTTTGCCTTCATCAGTATGAAGTTAAACCATAAAAAGAATGATTTACTATGCTTAACTAATTTTCTAATGTTTACCCTACAATGATTCCAATATTTACTCCTAGTACAAAATAGAACCTTTTGTTTTATACAATTAAAGAACAACGCAAATATCTGTTGAAATCCCTTTGTGATACCATAGGAACCTTAACAATTCTTTACATCTTATTTATGCGATGCATCAGACGATAATCTCTCCTTAAAGAGAACCTAAAACAAACTTTTCCAATTGGCTTCTTTTCACCAGTGGAACTAGGCTTCCTCTTGAACAAAATATAAACAACCTTTTCACTCAGAATCACATAACACTAACCTAACAACATCAACACAAAACGTCCTTTTACACTACTAAACGAAAACTTCCGTTCTCCTCCTCAATTCCTATTATTCCTAGTGTTATTTATTTTTTATATATTTAGACCTTACATGCAACTGGGACATTGGTGAACAAGCACCTCCTACCAGACAAAATTTTGAACTATATGAATTTGAGAGAAAAATATACAATTGATAAGGGGAAAAAATAGACTAAAGTCTATCTAACAAGTTAGTTTCAGAAAGGAAAAGAAAGAGTCCTTGTAGACGTTTTATTTGAGTTTGAGAGGTGGAATGGCAAGTAGGCTTGACAAAGTAAAATCGATAAGTGAGAGTTCTTTTAATTTATTAAATAGTATATATCCTTTCATGTGTAAATTTTGAGCAGTTTAAGATGACATGTTAAATAGTTTCAGGAACTTTGCAAGTTGTGCATTTGTTTGTAGTTGCTTTTTTATTATGTTTGGATAAAAATTTAGGCTAACCAAACCAATTCTTAGGCGGTAGAATGTTGAGGTCAGTTTTCTGGGCAGTTTAATATTAGCTAAAGTGGTGATTTCTGGTTTTAAGAAAAATCTATGGGGACTGAAGATGGGACCATTTATCAGGAAAACATTTTTTTGTGGTTTAATTTCAAATTTTTTGTTTCATTTTTGAAGTTTACAAAGAAGTGATGTGTTGCGGTAATGGTAGAGAGGGAGAGGTTCTTTTTTGCATAGTAATCAGCTCAATAGTTACCATCACAGTGGCTTGGAATCCTTTGTAACGTTACTGAGTTTTGTTTTATAGTGTTTTGTGTTAATAAGTAGTAAAAATCAGTAAGTAAGACAGGGTAGCAGGTGTAATAGTAGTCTTGTTTTAGAGTTTGGAGGGCTGATTTAGAGTCAGAGTAGAGAATGACATTTGTGTGTGTGAGGTTGTCATTTATCCATTTGATGGCAAATATAAGAGCATAGATTTCAGAATGGAGGACATGAGTGTGAGACTCAAATCTGAAGTTTGAAAATAATTTTTTTCTGGGGCATAAAAAGCAGCAGATGATGATTTGGTGGTTGGGTCATAGGAGCCATCAGTATAGATTGGAAAGTAATTTTTATAATGGGTATGACAATAAGAGTCAGTTAGATATTTTTGGCATGAAGGTGTGAGGGAAGCATTTAATATTAAATTTGGGGTGGTATCATGTATGACTGGTTGACTGAATGACCAGTAGGGTTCATTAACAAAGACATCTCCGTTGTTATGAATTGTACAGATGGTATTGAAAATAGGTAAGTGTTGAAGACATTGTTTATATGGGGCTTTGAATTTGTTATTTAAGAGGGAGGTTAGAATTGGGTGATTATTATGTTTTAAGTGGAGTCGCATTATTAATTTTAATAGTAATGATTGAGTTCTGATTTGGAATGTTGTAATAGAGGTTTCAGTCAGAAGTGCTAAAGAGGGTGAGTGTATGTAAAGTCCAAGAATGAGTTTGATAAATTTGTTTTGAATTGTGTTTAAGTGTTTGAATTTGTTATCAGATATACCACATAGGAATTCAGAACCATATTTAATTTTGGGTCTTATTAAGTTTAGGTAAAACTGTAGTAAGTTATGTTGGGAGGTAGCCCAATTTGTTCCAGTTAGGCATTTGGTGAAGTTCAATAATTTTGTTCCAATGAGTTGAAGACGTAATTGTCACGCTGAAGCATATGCGAGCGTCAATGTCACATCCATCATGAGTTCATTGTAGCACGTTCATCTGTTGTAACAATATTAACATTTTCTGCATCTTTCTTTGTTGTCGTTTGTTTGCATTTAACAAATTGAACTGTTATTTGCATAAGCAACCACTAACGCTATCTTTTGATCATTGTAAAATATTTACAGATGTAAATAAGTTCATTTGTTAGATGTTAATAAGTTGTTTGATGTAAATAAGTACAAAGTTATTTACAGAAATGTACTTTTTCAAAACGGTTCAACCACCAGATTTATGTATATTTGTAAAATCCGGCAACTCTCAATCCAAGGGGCCCGGTTTCTATAGGGTTTATTTATGTACTTATATTAATAGAAACCAACAGGTGTCTTCGGAACCTCTCATTTTTTATATCGTCACTCGATTCCTTATTTATCCTTGAACGCGTCACACCAGCCAGATCTGAAAATTTTTAATGTTTCTGAATTCTACAGCTCGAAATTGCCCTGTTCCCCAGTTTTCAGCTCTCTAGCAATGTTAGATAAATATTGACCTTTGATCTCGAAGGATGCATCGCATTTAAGATTTCACAAAGTTTTTGGGATGTGCAATCGGAAATATCCAAAAGCACCAAGTTTAACGTCGAAGGACTCATCGAACATTATAACATCTATATCCTCAAAATAGCACCAAACACCACTTTTATATAACGGCAGATCGACATTTGACCTTTGACCTCGAAGGACCACTGGATCCAAAGTTTATGGGTTCTACAGCCCAAAACAACCCCGGTCATCAATTATCAAATTTCTAGTACTTGTATATCAGAGTGTGACCTCTATATGATCTCTCTCTTACCTTGAAAACAGGTCGTAGGTGAAATTTCTGGTTTTTTTTCCGAAATCTACCACTGAGTCATCATAGTTAGAATTAAGGTTATTACTGTTGCTCAATCAATCGCTTGCAATCTTCTACATATATATATATATTAAATGTTATTCGTACTCTACAGTCAAGGCCTAAAAATTATTTCAAAATCTTATATAATTCGTTACCGCTGTGTTAAATTGTAAATGGTCTTCAATGAATTTGATGCAAAAATTGACATATATTTGTAACAAATATTTTTAGCTTATAATTTTTTTAATGTAGAGTTTGTTTATCTGAGGGAAAACGGAATGCTCAATAAATACATTTTTTCCACCCCAAAAAAGTTAAATGAAATAATTGCACATGAAATTAAAGACTGCCTATTACCGAAGCAATCATCACAGATAACCATCTACCCAATGAGACATTTCTTTTAGTTAATAATGAAACACGATATTTATTCAGAAATCAGATATTACATTTTCTTTTTTAATATCGGATGTCATCCGAATTCCAGTATCTTCATCTGTTTTCACATATCGAGAGCCATCCTCTCCAATCCTCTTTCACTCTTTGAGAGCGGAGGTACTTTAGCTTGCTCTCCGGAACTTATGGCATCTTAATCTCTGCTTATATTACCTTTCCTTGAGTGAACCTTTCTCTTACAAAACAAAACCCATTCCACCTTTCTCGTCGAGTGTTGTAGCACTCAAATACGCGCATCCAAGGTATTCATCCTTGCATGTCATCCTTTTAGTGTGCGCTTGCTACCTGTGCTAAATTGGTTCTTCTCCCGTTGCGCAGCAGTCTCCGTTACCGTTTCACCGACTATCTCGTCAACAGCTAGCTATTATCTGAGGAGGCTGGCTCTCGTGTGTGTGGGTGCATGTGTTTATGGTGGTCACTGCCTACTAGCCACAGCCCACCAATTTGGCAAATTGAGCATCGCCAGTTGCAGGTGGCCGCAGTAACTCTGCAATCAATATTTGCAAGGCATATTCCTGAACGTGTGCTTTTGATTTTTGCTGCATTAACTTTGGGAAGATGGTTTTGTTTTCTATATATGCATCACCGCTTTGAATATATAGTAATAGAGAGTATACGTTAAAACATTAATTTTGTCAAAGCACAACAGCAGACATTTTCAGGATACATAACTTGAGTTCCTCAGGTTCGAAAATAGGAAACTGAAATCACTAGCTTTTTAGACTACTACAGTGTTAAAACAAACTATCTGCTGAATAATAAATTAGTAGTGTTTAAATTTATGGTAAATCTTCATAGTAGTAAGCAATAGGCAAATATGTTTAATTCACTTGAAATTACTCTCCCCTCTATTTGTATTTTTTTTTAAACTAATGATATAGGCAAGGATGATAACTGGCTAACAGATCAAGACATAGAAACACTGTCCATTGAATAATATGCTAAACATTTTTAAATCATTCTTTTGTTTACTTTCCATATTTCTTTTCCAAAGCAAAACGCTATTACTTCCTTTATTTTTTTTTCTTGTAATACCTTTGGATACTAATTATTTTGTTGGACCAGATGTGCCCTCGAGCTAACGTTTAGGTATTGGATTCCATTTAATGTCTGCATTGCATTATTACCTATTTTTCTGCAGTCTGACTTTATTTCATTTAAAATAAACATTGAAATCGCTAAGTACATTAAATAATGTTTCGGAAATATATATATTAAATGTGGATGAATTAACGTAAACCCGTTATACCAGATTACATTTATAATAAAAGGATAATTTTAAATTAAATGAATTAATCTTCTGAGTTTTCAGCTTAAACGGTGTTATTTCAAATAATATTCCATCAGTCGCTCCCCAAATTTCTAAACAAACATATTTACTACAAAACTGCCGTTGATACTAGAGAAATAGAGTTTTGCACCTATGATTCTGTTTAGTAGTTACTACTCTATTTGGTTGCATTTGTCAACTTTATTTTTCAACAGTTTTTTTTTCAGATTTGTATTCATAATGCGGAACATCACTTTCAAGTAATTGAAAAAATATTTTTTTTCTTTATATAAATTTTCGGACACTGTTATATGTGTTATAATAATTTATAAAAACTAACAGAGGGCGTTATAGATAATTCTCAGTTAAAATTTTAATTTTCAATTGTATTTAAAACTGTGAATAAAAGAGGCAAAATAGTAAATTAATATTTTTATTGTGATTTGAATTTATTAATTATCGTTTAGTAATCGAAACTAATTTTTAGATAGTCTCTCTCATTAATGAATCGCTATTATTTATTTCGATGTCAGTCAAGAATTTTAAGTTTCTAAAAATTATTTTTATTATTTTAATTCCAAATAACATAAATATTTTTGAATTTATCTTCATATAACTGTAATTACTTTATGATTTATAATAGTCTATAAAACACAATTTTGAAAAAAAAAGTCTTAGGAACTTAGGAAATTTTAGGAATATTACCACACACATATATATAAATAATACAATTATTTCAGAATCATTTTCATTAAATGGGTTTAGTCTAGGTCGAGCTCAGTAATTAACAAAATCAGAAGACCTCGGGTTGAAATTTTGTACCCCAGTTCGCCCGATACAGATAAACAAGTGTATTAAACACGGGTACACCGGCTCAAGCAAAACATGTTGCGCTTACTCTTTGATGCAAAGTCCCTTTTCAGGGCCTATTTTCTGACATATTACAGGCGAAGAAGGCGCTCCGATGTTGTGCTTACCTCGCTTATCGACTTGAGTCGGCCCTAAGCACGAGATGTTCAAAATACATTTTTACAAAAACAGTATTGCATTGTCAGACAGGGACATTTTGTATTATTCGATATTTTCGAAAGTCAACAATTTAATCAGAATAATTTAGAAACAAAATCAAGATGATTAAGTTAATGGGATCGTAACTTCAGATGGAAAATTAAACATGACATAGTCAGCAACAGGTTTAAATTTATGAAACGAAATTTGATACCCAACAAATATAAATAAATTTGGAAACAAAACTCATAAAAATTTATCGTCATTATATTAAACGTTCCTATTACTCATACGTATTTTTGTTCTGCATTTCTCGTTAATTTCAGATTAGGGTTAATTTCTAAACAAGCAATTTGAGGCCTCAAGCATTTCAAGTAACCGAGTGTACAAAGAAGATTAATGATTGCTTTTGTATCTAAATAAAGCAAGCACGTACAACCCAAACTTAGTGAAGAGCCTTTAGGAGAAATAATATTTATTCTCGAATAGCTGTAGGAAAAATTCCGCCACGTCAAAACATACATTTGAAAAGAATAATAAATTGTGGAAAAAAACAACTTTATTTTCAAGAAATTAAGAAAAAAAATCCTGATTGAAAAAAAATCTTCAATGAGTACTATGAATTATAAAAATCGTTAGCTATGTTCATAACATTTTTGTAAAGAAATCGAAAAATTTAGCTATGTTCAGTGCATTGATCATTTTTATGAGTCATATTTTTTGGAAATTAACTGCGAGTTTGATGGGCCTGATATAGAGTATATAAATGATTATAAGCAACTATTTCGGTGTATAGTATGTAAATTTATGAAAATATTAGTAGAATTTAAGCAAATTTTCGTCGTAATCGTATTTAAATAAAATTTATAATGACCAACGGTAAATAAAATTGGGCGAAATGAACATTATTAAACAATTCTTTGTTTGTTTGTTTTTAACAAAAGATCTGAAAAGAACAAGGTAATAATATATGATAAATATGGGAAAGAAAACTTTAATGAAGAGCCAAAGGAAATTTAATTATAGAATGGGGAAAAAATTAATGGCGGAATTAAAAAATAATGCGATAATAAGAGTAATTCAAATGGAATTTTATAAAAATAAATTTTGATAATGAAATTCGATAACAGTCTATGTTAAAATGCATCCAATAACGAAAACCTTTCCCAATTATATAAGAAATCTAAAGTTGTAAAATATGATTATTTATTTCGATTATGTAATGGTGATTTAATAAAAAAAGCTCAATTTAAAAGGAAAACAATACTAATGAAGGTCAAATTTAGTGTTATTCCCTTTGCTCTTATAATTATCATTCATGTTCTTGGTATTAATCTACAATAGGTTAGTAAGTGCTTTCAATAACACTTCGCTTTTCTATTTTCTCTTATTATACACCAAGGGAATTAAGACAATGAGACCAAGCAGTTCAGTTATAAGTGAGACTCACAGGTCTTTGGTTTATTGTGCTAACAACAAATTTAACAAGTGCATCAATCATCCAATGGTCGATGAAATCCGTAGTTGATCTATGACACTATTGATTGACTAACGAACAGTGGATAATTCAATTGCTAATGACCATTGAGAACCATCCTTTATCAATGTGCAGTGCCATTGCTTAAATTATTTCCATTCAACCTTCGCCCTATTATACACATATATAATAAATTATGTTAACGGAAACGCGCTAATATTACATTGCCACTAAATGCTGGAGTTTTTATGGGAGGATATCCAGGGAGCGGCATGGGTAATATCTCCCCCTCCCATTTTAAGAATCATAGTAGCAGGAAATGAGGCAAAGAAATATTAACTCTATTTTTCCTGCATTTTTCAAAAAATTTGTTAAAGATAATGAGTGAAAGATACATACGCCAGAGCTGCGTTCGGTTTATTGCGACACGATATTGCCACTTACAACCCCTTTATTTTTTATCTAGATCCAGGCCTGTATTGCAGTCAGGTATATCAAATCTACGCTAAATGCCCAATTGAATCTGAATGTCTTAGAGTCTAGCTACAAATGGTTGGATTAAAAAAATTCTTATAATAACTCGCTGTTTTTGAAACACATGAAAAACATTCTCTTCGGTATCAAAACGTGAACAACAAGTTCCCATGGGCCAAATAGGCGCAAATTCTAAAGTGCTATTACTATGGAAAATCAATTTGCGAGAGTAATCTAATTAGGAAGGTCTGGAAAAAAATATTCTTGCACACGTATTGTTTTAATCACCGCATGATTTTTGCAATTATTCAACCACCAGAGAGCAGAAGTAATTGTTATCGTTACATTCAGCATTCTTTTTGCATGTGTTTTCCCCTATACTTCTCATTTATTTTAAGCATGGGTTGATTAAGAAGCAAGTAATTGTCGATTATTTGCGGATGCCCCCATTTAAAGTAACCTGAGCCTCCAAAGGTAATTAATGATTACTTTATACCTATATATAATGTATATAAGTGATTAGGGAGACTGATTCGGTGTATCGATTTACTGCATCTTACTCTATTTGGTGATTTACAAAGTTCTGGTCTCAGCAATGAAACTAAATTAAAATTAATTAATAATATAATTGCTTTGGGAACGTGAGATTCATTCTTTCCTCATTAATTCACGTGTATTAATGGTTGATGTTAACAGCCGAACACTTGGTCTGACAACTTATTTCTAGGGATTAGTTTCAACTAATATATTTGTACTGAAATTTTAAGCTCTGTGTTTCAGAAATTATGACAGAATAGGCACACTCCCTTCATTTTAATATGATCCTCTTGAACTATACTTCAACTGAATACATATAATGTTATTACTGTAGTACATGCTTAATTTAAGTGCAATCAATCGTGAGTTTGGTGCTTGGTGTATTGTATTATTAGTAGAGTGGAGACATTTAAATCATTGAATGTGATGGTCTTTTATCGAAGGGTTACTTAGAAGAGTGTAATGTGAAAAATATCGTTTTGAAAATGGATTGCAAATAAACGTATTTTACCTAATGACACAATTTCGTATTTAATTGATTTAAGACAAGAACCATTGTTCCGATATTTGGGAGAGGTGGGGGGATACCTCAGTCGGTAGACAGCTAGGCTTGTAATCTGCATTCCCTAGGTCCACGTCTCATCTGTTCCTAGCTTAATCCCTCACTCTGCTCTCAGTGAGAAAAGGGCACCGATAGTCTTGGAAAGATATCATTCGTCGCATGAGATGTTAAGCCTTGGTGCCGTGTGCAGGACAGAGCTATATTCTGTGCACGATAAATAACACGCTGGATGGTCTTGATGGGAGAATAGCATCTGTCTCTTAACAGCTATCCAGTGGGTACCCTTCCCCAAAGTTTCTCTGATCCCTTGGGGTCCTTCTGACCTGTTCATTTAGCCCAGCATGTGAAAAAAATACTACTGCTCAGTGGTAAAAGACTAACCAAACCGTGCATTATGGGCTAAAACCCAGGTCCTTTGATTCTCAGCAAATCACTTTAATTACTTGGTAAATTAGGTTGGCATTTTACTATGCGCTCTTTGCATTGTAATTTTCGTAACTAAACGTTTCTTATTGCAGTTTCTGCCTTCAGTTTGAGAAACTGATAGCTAATTCGCAGCATGCTACATTGAAAACTTGCTTGAGAATACTCATGCCCTATCCTTAATGAATTGCAATTTATCTTGCTACTCCCCTCTTAGATAAGAGAATAAAATGTCGTTATTTTAAAGGACATTGTACTTCACACCCACAACTTTGTGTGATAGAAAATTCAGCTCGGTGTTCGATAGGGAATACACTAAAAAGAGTTGAACCATAGTATAGCTTTCCTATATCGGATGTGAAATGGGCATCCTTAACTAATACTATTATAATCCTTAATTGTTTTATATCATATTAATTTAGCACCGAGGGTTTCAACGAGGAGCTTTTTAGAAATATTTGTGGTCGTTTGGTCTGTTAAACCGATAAAGGGAGCGCTATTGACATATAGTTTTAAACTCGTTTTATACAGGTAAAAAGTAATTTTATTTTCATGAGGAACAATTAAAAATTATTCCTGGTTGGGGACCGCTGACAAAGATCCTCGATGAGATAAAAAAAAATGCTACTTAAAAAAATAAATTGCCCCTCTAAAAGACTTGAGGTCTATCTGGACCTCTTCACATAATTCTGGTACAGAGGTCTCTACACCGGTACAAAGAGATCTGACAAGAACTTTGTAGTAGGTATAATGCGTTATAGGTCTGATATGCAAGAAAGGCGAGACCTTAGCAATACTCATTTTTTAAAATGTTATATTTCATTAAAAACCCATTAAAACCCATGTGAACAGTGCCACATAGTGGCACTGTATCACATGTGCTCATAAATTCCAAATTTCCAAATCGCTGGATTAGTAATAGTGAGTCGATCGTATCGCTCCAAAAAAGTTACACCATTGGATTTCATTTTTTAGGAATGCATTAAAGCATCACATATTGAAATAGAAGTTGTAAATTACAGCATTTAAAGGAAAGAATCACTGCAGCTACTTAAAGTGTTACATGAGTTGGATTACACTGAAAGCATTCCACCATTGTGGCCGCCAAAGGGACCCACATTGAGGTCTATTGTAAATAAGAAAGATACTTAACCATTTCTTGACGTTTTGTACGCACAGTTATTTTGGCTAAATAAAGAAATAATCTTTAATTATGCAATGAAATATAACAATTTAAAATCGTCTTTTTTTATAATTGCTATGTACAGTAACTGTTTTTATAAGATGTTTCTGCAAATTAACACATAAAAATATTGCAGAGGAAAATTACTTGGCATCAAGTTTTTAAAACGTTGGGATATTTTAACTCTGACTGGCAGACATTGAGCTAAATGTTCACGTCATAAAGACTCTAAGCTATAGTGAGGAAGATAATCCATTGTACAGCTATTAGTATACAGGTGGAAACTTTATATTAAAATCGTATATCATGTTATTTAACATTTGTCTGGTAACATTTGTCATGGAGGTGACCTTTCAAGGCCCATCGGTTGCCCCCTTCCCCACCGAGATCAAAGTGTACGTTAGCGAGAAATCTCAAAATAGTAACAATATACACTCGAATTGGGAACAGTGGATTGCGAACCAGGTCCGTTATCTATCAAACCAACCTTTGTCTCTCAGCCAATAAAAACATATCAATGTAATTTTTCCTAGAGAATGCTTCTGATAAATTTGGTTGAATGGTTTTACCTACGAGAGACACTTTTTTGCAGAGAATGGTATAAATGACCAGGTCACAAGAGCCCCAAGGTGTCAGAGACGTTTGGGGAAAGTTGACCTCTTGGACATTAGACAGAAGGTAACCTCCTACCAAGACCATTTAGCATATTCTTTAAAGTTCACATGATATGGCTCTCCTGCACATGATACCACGGTTTATGTCCCACCCAACGGAGGCACATTTTCCAAGCTCCTCAGTCCCCTTTCTCACCGACCGCTAGATTTTTCAAATTTCGTTTTTTTTTTATATCAGCGGTTATCGGATGGCAAGTATTCAGTAGGGTCGTCGCGCCACTCAAGAGATTATTAGATAAATTTTAATATAATTTATTATCCATAACATACCAATAATAACGCAGAAAATTTCTCATATTGGTCTGAATATTTTTATTGTGTTTTCGGGTCACCTTTTATAGCATTCGAAAAATCAATGCTTTATCTATAATAGAATCAGGGATTAGATTTCAGAAGTCATTTTTCTTACTGTTCTTAGGTTTTTATGTTTTTATTTCTTTAATATATCTGGTTGAGGCCCCTCGTAAATATCCGAATACTTGGCCCCCAGAACCAAATCTCTCCAGCAGGATTCCCCCGTGCTATCTCCTATTGAGTCAATAATTCGAGTTTCTAGCTATAATATAACCAAATGTACACTTTAAGACCACATTTATTTTTACTTCCTGTGCTGCCGAAGACGAAATTCTTCTCCAATCAGCCTAATGAATTGTTTTATTCACTTGGAGCGTTTATACGTATGCGATAATTTCGTCAGAAAAAATAATCTGAAAAATAAATATCAGAAAATTTCGTTCCGGATACGGATATGAGCCCTATTATCAGCGGATACCGGTTACGGATATATTCGTTTTAAAGACCCCTACCGAGGGTAGAGTGGGGATTAGGGTTATAAATCTCAAATTTGGTGGACGCATTAGGGACTCGAACACGGGAAATGCAGACTGCAGGCCTGGACAATACCCTTCTCTGACTACGAAACCGACTTCAGAAGAAATAAAAGCATTTTTAAGCCTTATTCACGACCTTGAACAATATTTTCTTTTCTCAGCAGTGAAGTACCTTAAAGATCGACTACATGGACGGCAACATCCATATAACTTAACTAATTAAAATATTGATTGTTTTGGAAATATCCTATTAACTTTTTCTAATTAATTGATGTTTTTATGCTTATTCTGTTTTATCATGAAATAAATAAAAAAAGAAAAAGGAGTTTCTTTTTTTTTCTGTCTTGCGTCAGAGTGCTGACAACAAACCTACTAGTAAACTGTGTTATAAGATAAAAATAAGGAAGACCTTACCAGAAAAAAAATTGGGCCATATATATATTGCCGTTATCTATTTGACACTAGATATCCTTTGCGAAGCGGTTAGCCTCGCCCATCTCTCAGAGGTGGAATATAAAATTATTTTGATCTCCAATGCATTTAACATCAGTTTCCTATTAACACTTTCATAAAAAGCAGTCTTTTTCTCACGTAGCTGCAAACTCTGACGTTGGAAACCATCAATATCCCATCGTGTGTGCTAGTTCCAGTCTTTGCTCTTATCTTCCACAAGATGACAAAGTGCAAAAGTAGATATATCTTCGCTGATTCATAGTCTTAGAAAGACGTCCCACGATTGTTTCTGAAAGCTTATCCGTTGCGACGTTATCCGCATCTCTTATATTGTCAGGACGGTCAATGACAAATCTATCTCCCGATGGCAATTTCGGATCCCGATTGTCCTTTCGTCTCTCCTGCTGAATGGGTACAGGTAACGGAGCAAATAAATGGGGAAGAATATGAGCCACAAGAATCTGAAGTGAAAACAGAGTAGAATGAGAGCTAACCTTGCTCATGGAAGAGGAGTATCAGAGAAAAGAAACATTTTACGTTACATGTTATTATATTGCATCCAAAGCTTTCGCAAATTGCAATATTCCAGCAAGTGATCTACCGAGCCATCTAATAATGCAGATAGCCAATAATAGCTATAGGCACAATAACTTTCTGATTAGTTTATTGAATAACCCAATGTTTTATTAAATGACTGACTGATTGGGTAGCAGAATGAGAAACTGATAAATTCCTAGCTTTTAATTAAGGAGAGATATTATGTGTTTTAACCCAATTTCAATTTCAGTTCAGACCGATAAAGCTATAACTTTAACTATATTTTATAATGCAACAAACGACAATGCCACCAGTGACTTGAACTTGGACCTCTCAAAGACATTGTGCACCAACAAGTGTTTTGTAATTTTAATATATGAATATAAAATATATAATTTTCTGTAGAAATAATGAGCCTGACTGGCTAAATGACTTTCAAATTAAGTGGAATAATAGTTTTGATTTTCTTGAAAAAATAAAATAATAATGAAACCAATCTAATGTACATATAAAAATGAAATTTGTTTTTGGAAAAAAAAAAAAAAAACTTTTTGTTCTTATTCCAGGAGGGAAATTGCATCTCAATGCGTAGATATCTCCACATTGCATTTAATCCAATGGATATACAATATTTAGCTTAAATAAACTGTAGTATTCAATGTTTTCCATCGTGTATCTTATAATAATGGCTATTGAAACTGTTTCAAGACTCTGAAAAGCTTAATAATATTTTATTATAACCAGTTAGAGATGTTATATTGTTTCATCTCTGAACGACACTTTTTACCCCAAAATTTTAAATGACCAGTTCACAAGGACCCAAGGGATTAGAGAGGTTGGGAAAGATTACCCACGGTACAGATGGGAGCCTCCCGTTAACGACATCCAGCGTGTTCTTCAAAGGGCAGAGGGTGTAACTCTTCTGCACACAGTGCCACGTCTTTACTGGCTATCCTAAGGACAACTGCCTTTCCAACTCCATTGGTGACCCCTGTCTGACCGAATGAAGGGTGATGTTTTGCAGAGATAAATATCAAATCTGGTGTATCTTTGTTTTGAAACTGTGGATCACAGATGCTGATTCTGCAACGCTACTGAATCAGTCGATTATTAGTGATTATTTCAGGGGAAAAGTTCGGAGTCTGGGAAGGGTAGCCAAAAAATACATACATAGTCATACATAAATACATGAACTTCCTATCACTATAAGTGAAATAAACGTAAGATTTTGATCTCCTAACCTGTATTCCTTCAACCTCAAAAATTTGTTTGCAGCTTCCTCTCATTATAGCTTCAAGCAACCTAAGCCCCAACCTTCCTCCAAAATGAGGAAATATATAAAAGATTATCGAGCCAAACGACTAATATTTCGAATTGCTACTGATGTAGGGAATAAGTATTCAACAATTATACTATTTTTCCGAAACACTTTTGTAATGCGATATTCGTTCCACTTTGACCAGCATCCATTCCTTTAACGTAGTGCTGTCTCTAAGCATAAAAGCTCCTTTGTATAATAAGCGACGATTCGTAAGGAGATTTCAACAGCGCGGAAGTAGATTTAAACCTCTAGATTAGAGACCATAAACCTCTAACTTCGAGGCATACACTTAGAGACAAGTCTTAAAGTAGGGCTTTGCTTAAGTAGGCAGTGTCAGTCATCGGGTGCCTCGTCTCTCTAGCTGTCACCATGTTGCAGATTCAAATTTCAGCTTCCGTCTCGTGATAGTGCGCAAGAAACTAACATTTTTAATTTTTTTCTTTCAGTCCTGTATAACTAAGGACGATATGATTGAACGCAAACTGATTTCACAGAAGATCTGCATCGCACGTATATCAGGAGAAGTGTGATAACTAGGACAGAATACAGCTGGAATCAAATGCAAAAATTGAATATAAATATATTTGTCCTGGTAGGTAAATATTCCACTGTGTTAATTAATATTAATATACTTCTTAAGTTTATATTCACAAACAAAATTGGGAGTAGATAAATAAAAGAACAAAAATAAAGAAACGATAATTTTAAAGAGGTTCTCCTGGATAGTGTGGGAAATTAAGTAGTGATTCTGATAAACTGCGCCGTTCCTTGACCCCTATTCGCTTTATCAATCAAGCTCTACGACTTTTATAGCAGACTAATATTTGGCCTTAATAGCCAAAAGGGTATCATTCATGATTTCATAATGCTTAATTATGGTAAATTTCGTATCCCCTGACCTAGATTTGAACCTAAGTGTTCTTGAGATGTTATCACTTAGTCAGTGTATAACACAGTAAATGTTAGTCGGAAGTAAAACAACCCACATTATTTTTAAGCACATATCAATGTAATATCCATCTTGATCTCGGCTATCTTTACAAATTCTCCATTTGTCAATCTTGTCTTCTTTATGAACGACGGAAGTTACGATCAAAATTCAACTGCACGAAAGAAATGGAGCTTCGGTACACGAATTTTGGACATCTAGTAAAGAACGTTGAATAATATCGAGTGAACCAGTCAAGCCCGGATCTAAAAAAATAGGGGGGGAAGGATGCTCAATCAAGCAGAAAAAATCAAAGAGTGTGGGGGAGGGACTGTATTTCCTTTTCAGGTAGGTAACTACTTAACATTTCTTCCTCCGTTTTGTAGGTCATTAAAAATTATTGAAAAAGCGGATATCAAATATTTATAAGTTGAAAAACTTTTGCTTCTATTAGCCATACTGGGATTCTCTAAATGGTGGGTACGTTTCCCACCCACTCTCCTATAACAAGGCCACTTTGATTCACCAGGTATAGACAGCTGTTAAGAAAACGAAGTACAGAAAGAGGGAAATTAAATAGGCATAACAATTTTAGCCGTTTAATTTATCAAAATGTAATCAAAATCTATTTACTTTTGAACTATATAAATAAAATAATTTATTAATCGCGATTATACTAAAATATTTATGGATATTTCAAAATTGGTTTCTAGTGTTTTAAAAATTAATAGATAGCAATTAAATTTTAATGAATTAAATTTATTAAATTATCCATACATTTAAAAATTATTAATGAATTATTCTGCTGCTACACTGTCCAGGCTTAGTATGATACTAGATACTTACCCAGATCCTGCCCTGGTACCAGTTATTTGTTATATTGAGTGTACCACTTATTTATCGGTAATTCTTTTTAGCTAAAGTCAAATACGTAATATAAACAAAATAGGTCACTCTGTGGTTATCAGATATGTACATAACTGTAATACTATTTCAGCCATGTCCGGACTTAGAAAAGTAAGGGGTTGGGGGAGTTAGCGACGCAATCGATCTCGAAGAGATAGAAGGGTTTCAAATAAAGCATGAAACGGGATTCTCATTGTAGCATAACATAATTCTCTTCGTTTTAACGTTTTTTTAATGTCAAGAAAAATAAGTGATCTATGCACAAGGTTAAAATTTTTGGCCTCCATTATCCTTACAACCTTTTTAAGGAGGGGGGGGGGGTAATGATCCGTACATATATCCGTCCCTGGTTGCGGAGATCCTTTCAACATGTTTGTCTTGTAGACACAGAAACATGTAACTGTGTTGAAAAGTAAAGACGATACTACACTTCTTTGGGATAAGCTTATATCTTGAGGATGTGAAGTTGAAAGTTGTTGGTACCATCTGATTTGAAATGATCTATTTGACACAATCATTCAACCATGTCAGAAATCGAACTTTGAAACCGAAAGCAGAAACCTTATCTGTGAAAGGCCTTATCTGCCTTAGCTATGTCAACTTTAATGATTAAATAAAAATGTCGTCTTTGAAGAGCTTGTTGATAACAAATATAAATTAGCATCAGAGAATGCATAGTGCTTTTCCTAGGAAGGAATCCAGTTATCTCTGATGGAAACGGTTGAAAGCAGAGAATTACCCATTTGATGAGTTGCCAAATTAACCTCTCCATGAGTTTTGCAATTAGGGATAATAGGGAAATTTGCCTGTAAGATGAAAAATTATTTGGTCGTTGACAAGGTTTTAAAATCGGAACTAGCAGAGCAATTTTCCATGATGGAGGTAAAAGTCCTCTAATTCATACGCTATTCAGGCTATTTCAAAATTCACAGATATAATCTTGCGATAAATTTTTAATTAGAGAAATTGAACAGTTATCAGCTCCCAATACTGTTGTTTTTTGATATGAAATTGTTCGTCGAAGCTCCTGAATCGAAAACGTCTGGTCTAAGAATTCGGAAAAATGGTTGCCTCTTTAGGAGGGGATTTCATTACTGGAAGAGCTTGGCAACTACAGTATAGCTTTACAAAATGTTTTGTTTGTTCCTGGGTTGTTTAGAATGCATTTTGATCAGTTTGCATTACAGTAGGAGGAGCTACATTAGTAGATGAAGTGTTTCGACGACATCTATTGTAATGAAAAATCTTATTAGGATGTGACATAGAAGCATTGACTTTCGTGCAATAGTTTGTTTTCGCTTCCTGTATAGTGCGGCGTAGACAATGTATTTCTACCTTGTAAGCCATCCAATCAGATCGTGAAAGTGAGTGACGAGCCTTTTTAAACACGTCTTTTTAATTGTAAAGCTCTTTGACATTCTTAATTTGATCAAGGTGGTTGTTTGCGACTGGGTGCTTTGTAAGTAAAGGTAGATAACTTGTGTGCTGTAGACGTAACAGATATAAATTTGGTGTATGAAGTTGAATCTTCAGAATTCCAGGCTTGTTTAAATAATAAATGAGAGTTATTCTAGTCAATAAACTTTTTATATATGGATAATTTGAGTTGCTGTACATTGAACGATTGAAGTGATTTCTAGAAGAATAGGTGCATTATCACTGCCCCAGTTTGGGGAGAGAACCTGTCCAAAGCAATTTAGGTATAGTCTATTCACGATCTTGCATCCAGGTTACAATTTTATTTCCAGCAGGCGATGCTGATGAAGAACCCAAAGAGGATCGTGTGCATTAAAGTTTCAGGCAATAATCGACATCATAGGAAAATGATCCAATAGGTGGGTTAAAAATTGAGGTGAATCTGATTATTTTGGGGAATAGATGTTGGCAATCATTAAATTCCTAAAAGGAAGTTTTATTTCCGTCAACAAATATTCTCCAGTACCGTCTTCAATCGTTCTTTGCGTATTATGTACAGTTATCATGTATTCAGCTTTAGTGGCTGTAAGGAGCCCTCATCCTCTACCAGTAGCTCTGTGAATAACATATCTAGGAATAGAAAAATATGTTTTTTTTGGCTTAAACCATGTCTCTTGAAAGAGAATGACATCAGGGTTATGTTCTCTAATTAGAAAGTAAAACAGTTTTTTCCTAGTTGTAATACTATGAATATCCCATTGTAGTATCTTGAAAGCAATATATATATAAAAGAAAAAGAAACAAAAAGGAAACTAAATCAAATCAGTGTGTTTGGCTTTTCGCAAATGTAGATCTCCTTGTTTAACTAAAGTAGACAATTTAGGTTTAGTAGAGATTGAAGTGGAACACTTTTCAATTGAAGTATCCATAAAAAATCTCCATGTGATTGGTTTGGTGATTTTTTCTGAAAAGTCACCTTGGAAACTTTCTCACATGATGAAGGATTGACAGTTAGCTTGGCTGGTTGCAAAATGCGGTCGCTTGTTGTTGGCTTCATGATCTTGGAAGACTGGGTGAACTGCAGGAAAAATTGCATTGAGCGTAGATGTAGAAGTTAATGTGTCCGTTGATATATCGGCTATTTCGAAGACATTTCGAAATCAAGGATCAACGTCCTCTACAAAGGACATTTTAACTTCTACATCAACCAAGCTCAACATCTGAACTCTGCTCATCAGAATTTATGATATATTTTCAAACCATTTTCACTGAATGCTTTAACAAAGCTCTTGCCCAAACGGAAGAAAGTATTATGTCTATTGTTTCGAAGACATTTCAAAATCAACAAAGACGTTCTTCCATTTGGACAAAAACATTTTTAAAAAATCATTCAGTGAAAATGGTTTGAAAAAATGTCATAAATTCTGATGAGTAAAGTTCAGATGTTGATTGATAAGACGGCGAACGAACTACTGATGCGTATGTCTGAGATGTTCCCACTATAGCAGAATGAGCTTCCAGATAAGAGACATGATCAGAAGCTTTATATCGGAGAATTTTCTCTTCCTGAATCCAGTGAGTGCAGGTTTTATACCATGTACGGTGATCATCTGAGAAAAATTTGCACAGCAACCATTTTCAAATTTCATTTGAAAATGGTTGCTGTGCAAGAAGGTATTTCATGTTTATCACTGCAAATTGCACACCGCATTTTACTACCGCATTGTTTTGAAGAATTGTCGAAACGCTGACAGTTGCTGCATGGTTTGTGTCGATCGATAAATTGGGACAGATGTTGAATTTGCCACTACAATTCAACTTATAAGGGACAACGAAGCCCTATGATCGTAGTTAGAACACTAGTTGAAGGAAAATTTTTGCTACAGACCGCCATGTGAAACGGCGGAATTCTAACACTGAGTAACAGAGAAGTATCAGTTCTTGCTGTAATTCCTGTAGTGTAAATGGAAGTCTCTATATTTCGTAGCAAAAATTTAGTAGTTAAATGTTCATTAAATAATGTAGCTCCAACTGGCACAGCTAACAGAGTATTCACTGTTAATAGTTCCTTAGTACACAGTGCTACTGCCGTATGTATGATAACAGATTTAGCACGAGTGACTCGCATCGATTGAATGTCCGTTGGCGAAGTAAGACAAGCAGAATTTTCTCTTTTTATTGTTTGAGGCTTAGAAGACGGAATAGGTGATGATATTCCTTTGAATATTATAGCGAATTGATTTATACCTTTGCTATGTGCAATAGAAATGGCTTCTTCATCTTTTAAAAATATTTACCTAACTTTAGAGGCTGCCGCCATTATTTTCATTCGCTTAACACTGTCTGCTGCTTCTGCCAAGTGCAGCAGAAATGCGAAGCAAGATATCAAGTAAAATAGACTTGATTTAATAAACGAAATATAAACCTTTAATGCTGTTACTAAATTGCAAGATAGCACACAAAATAAAATTCACTTAATGCAGAAAATATAGAAATACGAAGCTTAACAACGAGGACCTTCAAAACAACGATAAACTTTAAAACTCCGCGGAGCACCAGAAACAGTTGACCTCACAGGTACATACTAATTCGCATCTTTAATATAACCACTCGTTTCCCAAAATATAGCAGTTTCTATTATATCTATTTTTCTAAAAATTCAACTGGTAGTTGTTTATTTTTAAAAAATTCGCTAATTAATTTTGTATTATTCTCAAATATGTTAATAAAATTCTAATAAATAAATTATTTTATTTCAACTGGTTTTAAAACAAAAAATGTTTAAAAAATAATTAAACAATGGTTATAATTTAAGTTAAAAAAATAAATCAATTACATTTTACGCATAATTAATTTTCCCTCCTTTCTTCCCTCCTTTTGTTCAACTGTCCAGACAGAAGGCTGGTGTCTTGGCTTGGCTAATGATAAAAGGATTTGGGTTTTAAGCCCGGAGTAAAGCATGGATGTTTATTTCTGTCGTCTTTCTGCTGAGGTCTCGCCGACCTTCTCTATGATATGTTATCCTGGCAATCTCCTGTCAAGACCTCAGTGGCAAGCAGCTGCTTGAGAGGTAATTTGTTTATTTATTCCAAAATGATAAGAAGCAAGTAAAAATAATGAAATTTAGTACAATATAGAATAAATAAATACCCCTCAAGCAGCTGCTTGCCACAGAGGTCTGACAGGAGCCTGTCAGTTTATATGCTATAGTAGAAAGTCTGAGAGGATGGCAGGCCCTCAGCAGCAAAACGACACAAACTGCTATGCCTTAACCAGGGGCTCGAACCCAGGTCCCTTAGATCAGTAGCCAAGCGCGCTAACCACTCGGCCATGGGACGGCAATTTAATACAATAGCTTCTATAATATATTACATACCTTGATTTATACATAAATATGCGCACCAAAAGTTCGACGGCTGTTGGGTTAAAATGCCCTACACATGCATAGAATGACAAGAAGAAAATGAAAGAAGAGTGTCTACGCTAACAGCTCCAATATGGATGAAGTCTGGAAGTGACAAGAAATAATGAGACACAGCAGGATGCCGGAAAGAAAACAATTAGAAACATGGTATAAAGAATCCCCTTCGCTTCAATTTCTTTATTGTGTTAAGCATTAAATAATTATGTTGTAAAATACATATATAATGAAATTGATCGTACAATCATATATGTACGCATACACCAAGAGTATAGTAACTTGAAAACTATAAATTGGGTTGGGAAATTAAAAGTGTCGGATGAATTAACAAGAGGCAATAAGGTAATTAAACTTAAATGAAATGAGCTTATCAACTAACACAACATTCACCAACGTTTATTAGCATGTTACGTGTAGTACTAAGTTGCATCTCTAAAATGCAGACATTGTCGTTAGTATTTAGGATAAAACTATTTATTTCTCTTCGGAATTTTTTTCTACCAAAACCAAGGCAAAAAGTAACTCTTTTATTTTTTCCCCAGTTAAGGAGTGTGTAACTGAAATCGAATCATAAACAGCCAGGAATCGTTCAAGACAAGAATCGGACTAAGATTGCAGATATCAGTAAAATCCGTGCGAATATTTGAACTGAATTGAAAATGTTGAAAAGTTGTCCCTTTGCGTATGAGTTTCCAGGGAGAGTCTTTACTGTATATTTGTTAAGTGATCTTATTATTTTTGATTGCTTGATACAGAAGACGAGGTTTTATTTCTATTTCTATTGCTTTCCGAATTTTTTTTTCCCAATTTTGTTACTTTTATGCCGATAATGGGCTAACTGGACAGATCACAACAGGACCCGATGGCACAGAGAAGGGTGGGACAGAGGACCCGCAGGAAAGCTCTTAGGAGACAGAAATATATATCCCGCAGGACAGCTCTTAGGAGACAGAAATATATATCCCGCAGGACAGCTCTTATGGGACAGAAATATATATCCCGCAGGACAACTCTTAGGAGACAGGAATATGTATCCCGCAGGACAACTCTTAGGAGACAGACATATATGGTAGCCCTCCGTCAACGCCAATAATTATGTTGTAAATAATAATAATTATGTTGTACATTAAGAACCAGTATGTTCTTTAACGTACACACGGTAGGGCATCCACGCACACAGGGTCACGGATTTACGTCCTATCCGACGGATGGTGTCCTTTTTCAGGACCATCGGTGTTCCATACTGACCGAGGACAGGGTGGGGGTTTTGCAGAGATAAATCTCAACTCTGGTGCAGGTAGGAGTCAATCCAGGGAACTGCAGTTTATGAGCTTAGCTCGATACTCACTGGGACAACCCACCCCTCATTTCTGAGTTGGCTTGTGGTTAGCTTCATGTTGAGCCTTTTTACAGACACCGAATGCGACAGAATGGCACACGCAAAAAATTAACTTACACTTAGATCTTTTTTCGGGTTTAAGAATCGAAACCTTTTCCTGTTTCAGATTAATTTCGGACTGCAAGCTACTGATACCTATTTCATAAACAGTGAATGTGAACACTATAAAGTTGCAATTTATTTAACAAACAAACAAACAACAAGTTTCCAAATGACATATTTGACAATTAAGATGGTTATAGCAGTTTTATATTATATACAATGACTACTACATATCCCTACGATTATAATTTACTGTTTACAGCTGAAATGTTCATTTCCTCAACATTAGTCATTTCTTATTGATTTTTCAAAACATTATGTTATACACTAAAGATTATTTTTTTTAATATTTTAGTATGTTCTTCGACTTAATATTTATCTTCAATACATTAAAATTTGCTTTCAAATTTAGAATATTAGTTTTAATTAAATTATTGTAAAATAAGAATGTTCACGATTTTCTTTGATATTCAATTTATATATTAGTATTTTTAATTTCCTATAATGGTTAGCAAAATGAAATCAGTTTTTAAGCTCTCATAAGAGTAATTTGTGAAATCTCCATAAAGTAGAGTCATAGAATGAGAGCATAATCAGCTCTCTTTCTATGAGCAACTCAGGAATAAAATAAAGACGCGAATAAAATTTCTAGTAACCAGAAAATGTACAGCTGTAATTCGTAAATAAAGACTGTGTAATAAATAATAATATGTAATTGACTAGGAGATGCAGAAATCAAACATGCATACTATTTTTGGAGTTTCAAGGAAATAAAAGGTGCACGATTATTTTCATCAACTGTTTAACTACTAAACAATGTACTATTATTGATGACGATCCTATTTCACGAGCAGTTAAACATTTTCACCTTTCTTCAGCCTTCTCCAATGTTACGGGTCGAGCCAAAGGATCCCAAGGCATTCTCTGAGTAAGTTCTTTTCACAAACAGTATTTTGCTGAACTCAGAAAACTCTTCCCTCTCTGGGGAAGTGACTTTGCTGATTTTGGGATCCTCTAGAGCCGACAAAACAAAGGTGGAAGAGAGCAAAGCCAAGTTTCGATCTTAGTACGTGTCTGCCGATCTTTCATTTGACCTTCATGGTAACAGATAGCTGATTCTTGTGTTAAAATTTGCAGAAATGTATTAGTTCCATATTGTTAATTGAACCGTTTCGTGAATTAAAGTTTTGCGTAGTGTGCATTAATCAGACAACAGCTGCTGATAGATCTTTTTAGAATTCTATTTAAAGCAGAGAATCCTTCATTTCCTTCAATAAACTTCATCAGATAAGTGTTCTCAAAAGAGAAGTGAATATGTGCTTCTGTGAGCATAAATCTAAACATCATTGAAAAAAAACAATGCTTTCTCAAGTCGAGTAATTTCTATTGAAACTTCAACTGGATATGTTGTGCTTATTTAAAGTAAAGCAAAATTTAAACCATGAATGGGATGTAAAATAAAGCTGAATATCATTTTATTTACATTTAAAAATTTGTGTTCAGAAATATTTGAGAGAATCCTTAGATTAAGAAAAATAAATCTATCAGAACTAAGCATATGTTATTTTTCTAGTGCTGTAAATGTCAATTTTCATGTGGGGAGTCACACAAGTTTTATCGTATTATTATTATTAACCTAGGGACAGATATATAATACTCTTATATTGTTCACGTTTCTTTCGATATGCAGTCAGTATCATACCCAAGGAGTACGGGTTTATGAAGTTATAACTTCCGTGAAGTCTTAAACATTATATGTTTTCTAAGAGATCTCACGAAATTTAGAGTTCGGTCATATCACCCCCACCCTCCATCCAAACACACACATATACCTGACTCAAACACGTAACTTAGCAATCTATTAGCACATTATAATTTCTGGTTAATCCACTAAAAATGTACAAACGTCAATTATTCAAAATGCTTTTCAGGCACCAATCACCAAAAATGCTTCAGATGGTCGTCGAACACGGCGGCAAGGAAAACTACTGTGACGTTCTAACCGCACTCCCATCCCCATATCGTATAAACAATTATGGGTATAGCATGTTATGGATAATGAACAGTAGTTACATAAGTAAGACTACTGTTTTACCGTGATGCAGAAATCAAGGAATGTTCTTTAATTTAAAAAAGAGCTTTTTAATCAATTCTTTGTTACAAATTAAGTGTACGGTAAGTATATTCATCTGTATTAACAAGTATTTTAACACGTTATTTCTTTCGTACACTTCTTGCAAATGAAAAGCTATTATTCTCAGTTACTTGGTCTAATTATAACTAATTACCGACGCTCTATATACGTAACGTTTCTGGTTTCGAAAGTTCTGCAAATTCAATTAACAAGCGTTGATTCTAGAGCGAGTTTTATAACACTAAACAAGATTAAATGCTGGAATCAAAGAATATTGGGGTGGGGGAAGAAATAATATGCGTCATTTTAATGCAAAAAAACAACAAAGGCATAATACAATATAGCATCTAAGCAGTGTTTATTTCACACAATACTAAAAATAGCAAGAACTTTTAAATATTTAACTGTAAAAAACAAGTTGGTTAAAATTCATTACTGTATTAATTTGTAACTTAACTGTATAGATCGCAAATTAAATGTCCGTTTCCTTTGTTTCACTACATGGTATATAAGAATTTTTATTTTTGATATTGATTTGAAACATTTAAGCCTTCCTCTTACACTCCACTGTAGAAATCTGTTTCAGAAGAAAAAAATCGAAAATCAAAAGTTCAACTTCATTATTCAGTTCCAAATACTTTAAAGTTGTTAGCCTTTCTACGATGAAAACAAATAAAGTGCTGTTTCTGTTGTGCTAAGGTGCATAAGCCTTTCAGTGATGAACGCAGATTCGTTATGCAAAGCATTCTAATTGCTTTCATCGGTGCTAATTCACAATTGACCAGTCGCCTTTGTGAGCGGTAAGGTCATTATCTCAGTAAACGCTGGAGGAATTTGTTAACGAAGACGGCTGAGTACTCACACGTAGGACAACAGAGCATACACCAGCTGCTAATTGCGTGCAACCTCATGAGTGTTTTGAAGAGACTGAATTTCTATCGGATCTCAAAACTACTTATTTCCTTCAGAAATCTGTTTACAGTTCCTCCCATATTAGTGTCACTTCTGCTTCTGAGGTTTGCTTTGCATTTTAAAATATTAGATTGAATGAGCGTTGATCCTAGGGGGAGTTTTAACGGACTAAAAGTGATTAAATGTTGATATCAAAGAATATCAGACTCGAATGCATGTCAGCGATTTTGAGTTACTTATCATAATGAGTAATCATTCAATGCTAATTTTAATGGAATAAAATAAATAATCTACAGGGTGTGACTTTTAACCTTAACTGGTACAATGCGGTCATAATTTAAGCCGTTGAGGGAATAGCCAAGTTTTTATTGATTTGTTTGCAACATAAAACTAAAATTAAAGCCTAGGCCATACAGCATATAACGTTAATTATTTAAACAATTTAAATATCGAATGGAAAAAATTGAAAATATCAGTAATTGCGTGGCCAGGTGTCAATTATATAATAAAACGTTATCCTTTAGAACCACATATTTAACAGAAACTTCTTCAATTTATTTATGTAAAACACCGAATAAATTGGAAGAAAATAGCACCCAAGTGAAATTTGATTTCCTTTTCCGGAGATTCATAATAGCCTATTTTTGCTGCATTCGTTATTGAGCACTATAACAGATTGCACTAAATCGTGTGTATAATATCAATGATTAATGTTACCCGTTTTGTCTTATGAAATCGTACATATTTATATTTTGGAGATTCTAACTAATCACCATAGAAAATTTGGATTCTTCATAACAGAGTGGATACAGAACTTAGATCAAGCGCGAAGCATAGTGGAAGCAATTGAGACCTTGAAACTGCGCTGTTAAGATATCTATGATTCTAACAAGTGATTGATTTACAGAATTATCAGTCACTTGTCAATCAGCCAATAGTATCATGAATCAACAGTTGCGTCATAGATCATCGGTTGATTGAAAAAGTACTGAGAGCTCAATCAGACAATGATCTACGAGAATCATCATTTCGTCAACTGTGCAGTCTTATTGTCTCAATTGCCTCCACTACGCTTCGCCGCTGACTTATATAAATACCTTTATTTGAAACGATGCCTTGCGCAAAATAAGATTGTGTTGGGTTGATTTTTCGGTACACAATGGGCTGAATGACATGGTCACAAGTAGCTCAAGGACTCATAGAATATTGGGGGAAGAGGACCCACTAAACAGATCTTAGGAGACAGAATGATCGCATCAAAGCCATTCAACGTGCCACGGCGCCATGTCTAAACGTCCCATCTAAACAGACGGCGCATTTCCAGGGCCAGCGGTATTGCTATTCAAACACACAACGGAGTGTGGGGGAGGGTTGGCGGAAATAAATCTCAACCCGGGTAAAATTGGGACTCGAAACTGGGACTTGATGATTTGGAGCCTGACACGCTACCGAGTGTTACGACCGCCTTCCCCCCAGAAAAACAGGGAAGTATAATTATTTCAGCGGATGTTACATCTAGGGCACAATTCTTTAAAAAAACAGTTATATTACTGTGAGCTTGACTATGTTACGTTTTCTTTTTAATGTTGGTTTTACTTACCGAATCAAACTAAGATTTTCTACAAAATAGTTCGATTTTTGTCACTTGACAGTGATGTTGCTTTCAGAGTTCACAGAGTTTTACTAATGAATCTACTGCAGCTGGAATATGTTAAGAAAAGGCTAAGATTATTTTTCAGATTCCATATCCCTATCGATAATCTTTAAATTCGGTTATTCTTAAATCCCAACTAACTATAAAATATGATCTGAAATGACTTAACAGTTATATTTATATCTTATTTATGTTCTTGCATGTTACCTTTTTATGTTTAACCATATAAAATATATAAATTTCTTTTTTCAATTTCTAATCAGACCTGAAAATTCACTAGTTTCTGATAGTTATAACAGACCACATTACCATACCATTCTGGGTTTTGAATCCGAACCCCGGTAACTGCAATGTCACAGCGAACTAACGCAGTACCACTGAGTCATCGATGTAAAAATACTGATCATTTAGACCATCGTTGCCTCTGCTGCTTCTTTTTAAGCATTCGTCATACTAAATGTTAAATACTTCAGTATTAAATGAAAGAAAGGAATTGAAAGGGACTGAAGGGAATTGAAAGGATCTGAAAGAAATTGAGAGGAATCGAAAGGAGTTGATTTTCCATGCACAATAAACGATGTGTTCGACTTTTCCTATGCTGTGTTCAAAGGTTTTCATACTATTGAATTGCATAGCGTATAATGTATTAAATTAAAGCTATTGATACAAATTGAATAGCAACTATTATGTATAAGTAACCAAATTCGTGTCATGAATGATGAGCCTGAGGCAATCACAAACTCTTTGCTTTAGTGCGCGCTATATTTGCTTTCGTTCGACTGTAATGTATGCCTAAAATACCCAGTTGCATAAAGTGAAGGGATACGGAGTGAAATTGTTGGATTCACTGCACACTCACATATTGACAGGTTTAATTAATTCGAAGCTTTTTTTTCTATGGAATTAATAATAGGAGCCTTAAAATGAATACTACAGATTTGTGCAGAAATATTGAAGCAAACATTTAATCCCCTGGCTCGTCAGATAATAATTCATCAATTATTTCCAAATATTTAGATTAATCGTTCTGAAAATTTACAGTATATTTAGGTAAATACATATGAAAATTTAATAAAACAAGTGTAAAACTACCAACTTTTACAAGTTAGGTCTTTTAAAAAACACCTCAAAAAGACATTCAGATCATATTTTAACGTAAAGCAATATATTGATACATTAGCGAGACCTTATGTTTGGAAGTTTAAACAGGTGAATGGAAGAATTTCTTATATATTCTTTCATTTTTTCTAAATTATAAATATAATTCATCTTGTACCTCCAACTCGCAAACTCCATGTCTCTCTAAGTAAAACTTTTTGGTGAATTTTTTGCTGGATAGTGCGATTAACTTCATGATGAAGGCTTCGTGATATATCGGGAAATTTGGTCTGCGAAAATTATATTGTGGGACATGTATTAAATTCTAATAACAAATCTGTTTTAAGAAGTGGACACACATTGGGCTAAAGTAAAAAAAAATAGAATAGAAAATGTGATTTCCAAAGAAAAAGAAACATTCATAAAAGAATTCAAAAAGGTAATCGATTTAAATGTTCAAAATAATTAAATTGTATCCTATTTAGAGCTGAGCATTTCAGAAACCTAGCTTCCGATATACAGTCCTATTTTCATTCCTGCTGATGAGAGCGACTGTGAGGTATCTCTTTGGAGTATTGAAAGTCTTTGTAATTCCATTAAACATCTCGGTTTGCTTTATTTTAAAGGAGGGGAAAACGACAAACATATGATGCTATCAACATTTCGTATTTAAAACGAAATCTAGACGGCGAGTTTTCTTACTGGACTTCCCTTGATAAAAGTAAACCTCTTCGACCAACAATTTCTACCATGGAAAGATATTTTTAATATTCGCTAAACCTTTTTCCTATTTTCTTGAATGGTTATAGATCGGCGAGAGACAGATAAAAACTGCAGCTCGTTTCTTTTGTAAACGAGCTGAAAACAAAATCAAAATAATGTTTATAATTCCAGTTTAGATGCATAAAAAATTGTCTCCAACGGCAATATTATTGATTTATTTTAAATTGAAACCTATTTAGTTGGTTCGAATTTAATATTATCAGAGAGTTTAAATGGACCTTTGAGGGTAAATCATTTTTATTCCATCTGAATAAAACTATTGATTCACATCATCAGCTTTATAATCATTCCCGGAAGAAAATAATTAATGCAAATATTCTCTCAGATACCAAGAAACGTTTTGTTCATAAGTTATCACTTTATAAAATTTTGCGATTAAATATGAAAAATTGTCATCGCATTCAATAAAATGGATCGCATTTTACTAATTGGCTCGTCTCCAACCAATCATGCATTTGGGCAATAACTGACCAGCTCGTACACAAACCATTAAAGCATGCAGGCTGTAACTTAACGATATTTCCTTAACTACAGTTAACTTCTTATTTTCTGATATAGTGTTTACAGATTCGAATGATGGGAAAGCATGGCCTGATGTAGGGTCGGATGGGGATGGAGAATTAGTGAATGCTACTAATCTTAAGCGAAAAAAATTAAACAACTATATATATATATTCTCTGTATTTTTAAAGGGATTTATTAAAACCATTAAAATTAAAGGGAAATATATATTATATACCGGAACGTCGTTCCTGTTCATTCTTACTCGATCTTGTTCCCCACCCCCTCATTTTTCGCTTTCCCTCCTCCATCACCGTTTTTTTTCCTAGATCCAGCCCTATGTGCAAGTGATTTTCTTTCCATCTTTCTCCGAGAGTGCCTTATTTCGGGGTTTCTAAAAAATTAATTTCATTAAATTCTTAGTGATTCCATCAGAACTTCGTGACGTATGACTCAAATAAAAATATCTAATTGCGACTATCATTGCGCACTTTAAATACCGAATGCTATTTCCGTTAACATATTGGAAAGTTAACGTATGTTCCAAATCGTCCAGAAAAAAAAAAATCATATTTTTTTTCATGGAACGTCAGCAAGATAAAAACCTAGCAAAGAGCGACGACGTAACTAAGCAAACATCAATAATTCCTTCGTTTGTGCAGTCGCCTCATATGAAAAGCAGAACCAAAAAACAGTCAGTTGGTATCGATTAATGCAATGCTTTGGAATTCTCTCTATCGATTTAGTGAAATGCATTAAATGCAAATGAACTTGGAATGGAAATATATGAGCAGTTTTTTTATTCGGAATAAAATCTGCCTGTGAAATTACTCTCAATTCCAAAGACAAGCAAAATCCACAGCAGCATTTTTTTTTTTTTTATTTTTTTTTCTCTTTTGAGCATTATGATTTGTCAGCTTTTTACACTATCTGCATCTTTGTAATCATCGAATCTACAAGTGTTTATAGTTTTCTTTTGTCTTTTTTGGGGTTCAAAATACATTACTTTCCCTCATTATGTATAAAACTAGATGTCATTTTTATATGGAATTTTATGCATAATCCGCATTTCGATTCATCAGTAAATAAGGCAAAAAAAACACGATGAAAACTGTAACAAGCATACCAGCGTAACTTAGTATCAGGTGTTTCTTGCGAAGGATACAAAATATGGACCTATAGGATATATAATTTAGACCATAGTCATTAAGAAGCAGATGTGGACCCCAAAGAAAGGTTAAAAAAGTCTTTGAACACTTGTGAATTTGATGATTCAAATATCAGATAGGTAAAATCAGTAGCTAAATAATCAAATGTCATCAGATAGTTAAAAAAGTAAATAGCGACACCCTCAGTACTCATTGTTATTCTATTATATGATGTGTGATGTAATTTATATTTATAATACTATTTATACTGATGTTTAAATCTTAGTTATAGATAAATATATATTCCAAAACAGAAAAAAAGCACACTTTTTCAAACAGGTTCAAGATGTTTGCCCACTTAAAAGAAAGGCAAGTTTACTAATTCCAAATAGGTACCCAAAGAATGATACACTTGTTCCAGTATAAATTTTATTAACAAGTATTAAATTATTTATGCTGGATAATTTCTTTAATGCATATATGTTAAGTATTTAAGTTCATAACAAAGGGGGGGGGGGATCTAGATCAGTAATGAAGTGACAACAGGGAATTTGCATATTTTTTTGATTTGTGATCAGACCTGCAAAGCTTCCATCTTATCTGTACGATATGATAGGACAAATGACCATGGCATTACAGGGACTTGAACTACAGTAGTGACAATATCACTACGTCACTCAGGCGGCATCATTCATCTATATAACTACATTTCCCTTCTAAGTGATTTACAACACCGCTTGCTTTAAAAAAAGAAAGCGTAAGATAATTATCAATATAATTTTAGTTACGCCATAAATACTATAAGTACAATATCGTTTGGAGTGGAAAATCACTGTGAAACATTAATTAAATAATGCAGCATTTTTTTGTGAAATCTCTATTCCTAAAACAAAAATTTGGTTACACTTAATTTGCATATAGTTATAGAGTCGTTTTTTTTATCTCATAGTTTATTTGTTGAATGTTTAACTGATGGGAAAAAGAAATGTGTAATTCAGTGTAGGTTATTACAAAACACTACAATGTCGTAAAAATAGACCATTGGCAGCATTTTCTGAGTTGTGAGCTTCAGTCGGCACTCAGCTTATTGGATTTAGAAAGTAAGAGGTGAATATTAAATAAAATCCACGTCATAACTGAGAGCTTATTATCAAGTACACAGATATCTATTCTTAGACGTGAATGAGGAAATTGCAGTCTAACCCTAGCGACATAAGCGGTGTTTGAAGCAAGTGAGATTTATACGGATTAAACAGGTTTACAGTATATTTACTTATTCTACATGCTTAGGCTTTTAAAATACTCATGATCTCATTTTTCTCTCAATAAAAGATCATCTCTAAATGCGCAGTATGAAATATGCTTAATTTACAGGGGAGAACTGTTTACCGCTTAGTTCGGGTAGGTTATATACTCTTGCTGTGATTCCCCGATAATTTTTCAATGACCTGGCTCAGTGCTGAGTGGTTAGAGTGTTTGTCTAATAAACAAAGGGACCGGATTTAAACCGATAAATCGTTTAGATTGCGCTTCTTCTCAGCTATTTATGGTGCATTATACTTGCAGGCTTCTGTAAGACCTCTGTGGCAAACAGCTGCTTGAAGGGAATTGTTTTCATTTACATTTCAGCAGAATCAAGCGAAATGTAAATTAGCACAACATTTGTTTTCCTCTCTAAGTTTTAAATGGGGCAGCTGATAAGATTCGTATTACTTTAAAAAACTTAATCCATCGGTAAAAACAACAAAATTGCACTCAGTAGAAGGGTAAGAATCCTAATGTCAAATTAAGGTAGTTTTTGCTATTGTTACGTTATTCAAATTATGGAAAGCATCAATTTTTAGCGAAATAATATTTTAATCACATATTGAAATATAAATAATAAAAATATAAATAATGAAGTAAATAATATCAATCATGGATATTCAGAATAAAATGAAAATATTACTATTCGTAAAAGGATAAATGAAAAACAAATGTTTTCGCTCCATGAACAATATCTATTTCAAACTTTAGAAATACATCGAAGATAGCGAGGAAGGAATATTTACATTCCTCAGAAGAACGTTGAGATTAGAGAAGAAGCTGCATATCGACATGAAAGCAGCTAACTTCAGACGTGAAGTGCCCGTTAGATGCCGCATCAACGCCAATCCGATTAAAGATGTAGCACGTCCATCAAAGCAATCCGAGCTCGCTTCAGGAGCATCCTCAGGCAGGTAGATGATAAGACGACCATCATCTTATAGAGCAAGCTACACAGATGGAAGAGTAAATTTCGTTAGATCCTTAACGCCGGCAACCCGATCTCGAAAAGACACCCAATGATATTAACGAGAGCCTCGACATATTTAACTCAATGAGATTGTAATATGATTTATAGGAATATACTTCTGATTTTCAGAGGCTGGAAAAGCTACGGAGGAATTATACGCATATAACACTTCCTATACCTTTTGTGCCACGTCATTTATTCAATAAGTATTTTTTGTTATACCCTCCTGTTTTAATGCTGTTTTATTTTCAGACTGATTTATCTTTTTTTATAGATATTTCCACGCGCAACTCATTATCACGTTATTTTTTTTCACTGGTTGTTTGTTGACATACAAGCAAACGCATCCGTATCGAAAGCAAAGCATATAAAATATAATACGTTCGAAAAAGAAACAGCATTAATAATAATGGACTATATTTTAAAATATGTAATAAACAGGATAAGATCTTATAGCTTCTAACAAAATAATGATTACAATTGATAGAATCATGTCCTACATTTCCTGAAATGTCATACTGAAACAAATATAAATTATTTTAAATCACAATACCCCAAATAAATAATATCCAAGCAGCTAAATAATTAAATATTATTGGCAACGATTTATTGTAAATATATAAATTGGACGTTATATTTGCAACACAAATCTCCATACAATATTTAAGCAAAATAATAAAAAAAAATGAAATTTTTTCGGGTTTGTGTAACCAGAAGAACTGCAGACCTATCACCTGTCTTTCAATATTTTATAAATTATTAACATCTATTATAGGAAGAAAAATAAATCATCATTTACAAGAAAATAATGTACTAACATTTGAAGAAAATATTTGCAGAAAATATTCCAGAAGAACCAAGGGGCAATTATAGATTGATACGTTACCTGTAACAAAATAAAATGTGAAAAAAAGAAATATGTGTATTGCCTTTGATAGACAATAAAAAGGTTTTTTGACAGTATTCCTCAATCTTGGCTATTGAGACTACTTGAATTATATAAAATCGATTGCACTCTAATTAATTTTCTCAAGTGTTGCATGTCAAAATGGAAAACAAACATTGCTTAATTCAAACAGTACTGCTTACAAATTTGATCCAATTGAGAAAGCCAGATTATTTTTCAAAAGAGATTGTTTAAGTCCGTTATGGTTTTGCCTACTTCTTAATCCATATCCATATGTTGAATCTTAATCCACATGCTGAATAATTCAAGTTATGGATATAAATTAAGGCTTGTGGGTAGAGAAAAAATAATCACATGTTCTACATGGATGATCTAAAATTATACAGTTCGAATTATATTCAATTACAAAGCTTATTCATTATCATCATCATCCTCGAACAGCTATGGGCTAAGGAGGTCCAACCAGACCGCGCAATTTAGTTATACAAGCATATCTGTCCTCAGCTACATCTGTTGCATCTGTCCACTGCACGTTAATTCTAACAAGGTTTTGTTTGACATTATCTGCCCACCGCATCCTAGGTCTCCCCTTCTTTCTGAGGCCTTTAGGCACACTCTTCATAACCCTATTCGCTAATCTATAATTATTCATACGTACAACATGGACAAACCAACGGAGTCTCTCTTTGCACACTATGCTGCTTAAAGGAGGTTGACGACTCTTTTGCCTAACCTTATCATCACTTAAAACTTTGAATCACCTAATGCTCAAGATAATGCGTAAACATCTAGAATCAAAAGCATCAAGTTTCCTGTTATTTTGTTTACAAAGCGTCCAAGTTTCACTACCATAACTAATTCTAGAGAGAACCAAAGTATTGTAGTCTAATTTAAGTCTTTAGGTGTATATGCCTATTTCTCCACACTCTCCATAGATTCTTAAAAGTCCCAGCAACAATCCCTATTCGTATGTCAGTCTCATGCTGCATATCACCAGTATCTGTTACATAACTCCCAATATAATTGGGGCGGGGGTGGCTCAGTCGGTAGCGCGCCAGGCTCGTAATCTGTAGTTCCCAAGTTCGAGTCCCAGCTGGGTCAGCGTTGAGATTTATCTCCGCAAAAATTTCCCCGCCCTTCCCACGGTCATTAGGGGACACCGATGGGCTTGAAAAGGCCGCCGTCCGTCGTATGGGACGTTAGGCCGTGGCTCCGTGTGCGGGAGAGCCATACCCTGTGCACGTTAAAGAACACGCTGGATGACCTTGACGGGAGGCTACCATCTGTCTCCCAGCAGCTGTTCCAGTGGGTCCCCTCCCTCAACCTTCTCTGAGCCTTCGGGGTCCTTGTGGCCTGGCCATTTAGCCCATGGTGTGGAAAAAAGTGCCGCTCAGAGGTAAAACAATCCAATCCAATCCCAAGACAATTAAGCTGAGACACCTCAAGCCTGCAGCCATTCACATTAACTGAACCACAGCCTGCCTGACCAATTTTCGTCACTTTAGTTTTCTCTCAGTTTACAACCAAACCTATTCTACTATCGGTTTCATCCACACCTCGACCATCAGTTCCTCTCATCAACATCATTTGAGAAACAGGCTAAATCATCAGCATAATCTAAATCAGAAATTTTCGTATCTTCAGACCATTTAAGGCCAAAATCTTTCCCTTGCAGTGAATTTCGCATAACATAATCAATTACCAAGCTAAAGAGAAAAAGGAGACAAAATACACCCTTTGTCGAACACCAGAAGCAATGCGAAACAAATTACCACAAGCCTTACCAACTCTCAGACACGAGTCAACGTTATTATAGAGAACTTTCATAATGTTAATTAACTTGTCTGGTATGCCATACGATATCACAATCAACCTCAAATTATGACGATTAGCAGAATCCAAAGACTTTTTGAAATCAACAACTCTAGCTACCAAAGGAATAGACCTTACCTGGAATAGAAAGTAGGCTGACACCCCTATAATTATCACAAGAACTGCAATCACCTTTTCTAAAAATTGGGATAATAATAGTTCTGGTAAAATCCTTAGGAACCATTCCTTTATCATAAAAGATAATCAAAATTTCAGTCATCCATGTGGTAACCGAAACATTTCCAGCTGTAAGCATTCCCGTAATAATTTCATTTGCCCCAGTGGATTTATGTAGGTTAAGTTTGAGACAGCTAAAATAACTTCCGACGGTGTTATAGGGCCAACATTAAAGCCAGTGATTCATCTATCATCATTACAAAACAATGGAAGTAGAACTAACCACATTGTTTGAACATCACTGAAATGATCAGCCCACCTGGCCATGACATAATCCTCATCTTCTATATAACCTTACCTGCTGTTTGCTGTTTATCGTTCAATCCCTGTATACCTGTCCGTTTTCTACCACACAAAACATTAACTATCTGGTACAGCTCTCTGCTGTTGTGCTGTCTAAGTTCTCCCTAGGGGTTTGTCAGCTAAGCCATCAAACCAACAAACTGATCCTTTAAAGGACATTCCCACAGTTCTTTCTTTCAGAAATAAGCTCAGGTGCTTTTCCACTCAAATAATTCTGTCTCCTCTGCTCCTTTTTTCCTAAAAGAGTACTGTTAGTTTCCAAAAAAGCCTGTTTAAAACGGTCCCATTCTTCCTCAACATCAGTAGTAAGCAAACCATGACTGACATTATGACAACACTTCTTGAGTTTAAATTGCAAGACACTTTTAACTAGGTAATGGTCAGATACATTTTCAGCTCTCCTATATGACATGGTATTCCTAACAGAACTTGCTCATTTGCTGTTAATTAATATATAATCTATCATATTCTTGTGCAGCGCATCTGATGAAACCCATGTATGCTTATGTATGACATGGTGTTTGCAATACGTGTTAGTTATTTTCATTCCATTAAGTGTACTTATCTGTAGGAGACGTTGCCCATTGCCTTGCAGCTACCAATACCAAAAGGGTCTCTCACCCACCCCAAAGTTCAGATTCAGTGCCAACTTTGACACTGATGTCACTTAGAACAAGGGTAATATCCCCTTTTATGACCGAATTTAAAATATCCTGAAGTTTTCCATAAAACCTATCCTTCTCATCCTCATCAGTATCCTCAGTAGGGGCATAACAACAGATAACGTTTAAGTCTTTAATGCTTGTCTGAAATTTTTCTGTAAGAAGCATTTCATTAATGCGCTCATTTCGTAGAAGAGCATCATTAGTGTGTCTGCTGAGAAGCATACCTAAATCTTGGTGATGCTTATTATCTTCCCTCCCTGAAAAGGGAAATTTAAGATTATTTTTAAATATATGACCTTCATCTGTCCATCTGATCTCTGGCAAGCCGAGAATATCTAAATTATAAGGGTTATTTAATTATTATAAAAAGGTTATCTTAATTATAATTCTTGTATGAGGACATCAAGAGAAGAAGCTCTGTGCAGGGTCCTCACATTCCAACTACATATAGAGAGAAAATGGTTAGTGGGAAATTTAAAGACACCATGTTTATTGAGAGAGGGAATGCCGACAATATGAAACAGGACCCCAATCGCAAGCATGGGGCTAAAAGCTAATCCCTCTCCGCTAAAGCCTGAAGCCATTTGCACTGGAAAACTTCCTCCAATGTAGAATTTGACAATGCCCATAGAAGCAAGAGTTCAAGTGACTGCGATGACCTCTGCTCTGGATTATCCACCAGCTGATAAAACATATCATATGAATCTATTCACTTGGGGCCGTCAACCCAAAAGCAAACAAAAACACAGCGGCAGATTTTCCCTCCATAGGCGCCCACCAGTGCAGCAAATTCAGGATCCATAATCAAGCTCAGAGCCTGAATCCAGTACAGTTGGTGTATTTTGTCAGCACCAGAACCATGCAAACAGCAAATTGCTTCTGCATGCCCATTATTAGCTAATACAGAATATGATTAATATTTCTAATAATTTATGATTAATATTCCTAATTTCAAAAATTAACATGTTAACTCCTCAGCAGTGTAGAAAAAGAGAAAAGTAGCCAGAGTTGTCCAGATCAGTATGCACACTAATCTGGCAGCCCTCTCCTTCCGTTCACTTCCACAAGAGAGTATCTCTTTTGAAAGATACTAACGGCCTGCACCACGAGAAGGCGGGGTCGGACATTAGGTGCTAGGCCTGGCCGGTTCTATGCATCATCACAGGGGATTGGTGCATAGTTCTCTTTCCAGTGATTACCTAGCTACCATTTAGAGACTCAAAGCTTATTAGAAATTGTTAATTCATTTAGGAAAGAAAATTGTTTAGAATTTCGATTGGAAAAATGTTCAATATTGCATATTAAATCAGGAAAAATTCACAAAATAGCTAACATGACGCTTATGGATAAAACATGTATTACAGAACTACCAATCAAGAAAAATTATAAATATCTTGGAATAAATTAATTATCAAAAATAAAATATAAGTGAAAGATATTTTCGGTAAGACGTTATTTATTAACAATGTTTACAGTTTATATAAAACATTTGAAGAAGATTTTAAAAACAGTTTTTATGCTAAAAATCAAAATAAATGCAATACGATTTAGGCTACACCTTTCATTTCGTATTCATTTGTAATAAAAAACTGGATAAAAACTAATTCAGATGACCTAAATATCAAAACTCGCAAATATATACCTCAGTTATTAGAATATTGAATATTAAATCAGGTATATGGTAGATAATCTATTATCCTTACTAGTATTATCTGCCATGTAATTCTGGTGGTAGAGGGACTTTTTAATTTGAAATTTTTTCGCAACAAAGAAATCCAGAATTTACGTCACTAATTTCGCATTAAATTAAACAACCGTATTACTCAATTCTTAATAAATTGTGAGGCTAGTTATACTCCACTATACATGAATGGTGATAACTATGAACTTACATCAACTGAAACCATTGCTGAATGAAAGAAAATTCATGGAAGCAAAAGGAATTGCATGGAAGATATGCAAATAATTTTTATTCTGATGACATTGATACAGAGACTTCATTGGCATGCCTTAAACATAGTAATATTTTCGGGGAGACGGAAGGATTCATCCAAGCAATTCAAGATCAAGTTATAAAGACAAGAAATTACGAAAAAACATATTATTGAAAGCAACAATGACGATAACTGTAGATTATGCAAATCGCCTATTGAAATTATGCAGCAAATTGCTTCTGCATGTCCATTATTAGCTAATACAGAATATGATTAATATTTCTAATTTCAAAAACATTACCTGTTAAATAATTCAGGTGCAAGGCATAGAAATGTCTTTTCAAGATATAATTTTCTTGCCAAAGACAAAGCTCAGTTTAGTTTTACTTGGTAAAAAAGAAACTTTTAGAATACAAAAGAGCTGCGATCATATCCTGTTGGGTTTACTATATATTATTGCTTTTGTTTTTCAAAATTTCTTCTTTCCCCTATTTCAAGGTAATTTGATTTTCCTCCATATTACACAAAGCCATTATTGGCAAGTTTCCTAAACACCTGCCAGAAGTGTTATTTTTTTTTCGTTTAGAATGCATGAAAATACTTTATGTTATTTTCTTTTCTTCTGAAGGGAACAGATCAAAGATTGGTAAAAATAGGAAACTCTCTCACAATATATCAAATAGGGATAATAATCGCTAAAAATAACTATTACAAATATAAAGTTCTTTCGGCAGGCAATGACTCTAAACAGCAGTGGAAAATTATTAATGAATTAACTGGTAAATATAATAATAAAAATCTATTAAAAGAAATCCAAATTGGTGAAAGAATACACGATACCTTTAATGATAAAAAGATAATCACCGATGCCTTTAATGATTATTACATCAATGGGATAGATGATCTAATAAAAAACGTTACAGAGGAAGACACATGTGAAAACATATCGGACGATGTGAAAACACAGTAAATTCAATGGCCTTGTTACCGATTAGTGAAAGTGAATTAATTCAGACAGCCTTTAGGCTTAAATTAAACAAATCTTCAGGTGACGATAACTTCTCAGTCTACATGTTATAGAGAGTGATCAGTGTAATATCTGGAATTTTACTGAAGTGTTACAATTTGTCACTTGCAGGTGGATTTTTCCCATCTTCGCTTAAGAATTCGTTGGTTACCCCAATTTATAAAAATGCTTGTAGAGAATTATAGGCCTATTTCAATAAAACTGTTTTTTCAAAATTATTTGAAAATTTAATGCATTTAAGGTTAACTAATTACCTTACTAAATGTACTATACTATCGGAACACCAGTACGGGTTTAGGAAAAATAAAGGTACAGCTGATGCTACAGCTGAAGTAGTTAAATTAATATATAATGGTCTCAACAAAAATGAACAAGTGGTGGTCTTGTTTCTGGACATGTCTAAAGCTTTTGACTCCCTGTCTATTGATATTTTACTAAATAAATTAGAGGTTATTGGTATAAGGGGACTGTCACTGTAGTGGTTTGATTCGTATATATCACTGTAGTGGTCTGTCACTGATGGTTTGATTCGTATATGAAGGGTAGAACACAGCAAGTCAAAATAGGAGACGTTTTGAGTGAAAAAAAAAATCAATTCGTTACGTTGTTCCACATGGTTCTATTTTGGACCACAGTTATTCTTAATATATGTGAACGATCTATTACATACCAAATTCAAAGGTAAGATTATTTCGTTTGCAGATGACACTGCCTTGGTTTACTGTGATAAAACTGATGTGATAAACAATATTACTGAAGACTAAAGAACACTTCAAACTTGGTTCCAAAAAATAAATTATTAATAAATGTAAATAAAACGAAATATATGTATTTTAATACCGTTGGGGGAAAGTATAGAGATCTTGGAGATTTAGTCTATCACATGAGTGATTGTAAGTTTTTCGAACAAGAAAAAATTGGGTCTTTAAACTGTGCTTGCCCAAGGATTAAAAGTACTAAAGCATTAAAATATTTAAGAGTTAATTTCGACTGTTATCTAACCTGGCATGATCATGTTCAAAACGTAACATTAAAAATCAAACAAATAATTCCCAAAATGTATCTTTTAAGAGATATGATGAATATAGGAATTTTAAAGAACGTATATTATGCATTAATCTTTTCCAGAATGCAGTATGCAATTCTAATTTGGGGAGGAGCATCTTCATGTTGTTTAAATCAATTGCAGCAATTGCAAAAATATATAGTAAAGATTATGACATTTAAAAGAAAGTACGACTCGTCTGAGCAAAGTTTCAAAAAACTTGAAATACTCAACTTAAAACAAATACACCAAATGGCTTTAGTTAAGCATGTATTTCATAATAAGGACAAATTTGATGTAGTTGTTAATAAATATTTTACAAGAGCGGTAGTGGCTCATAATTTTCGCATTCCAAAACTAAACAAAGAGTTATTCAAAAAATATTATGGATATAGTGGCTTAAAATTATTCAACTCATTGCCAGATAACATGAAAATTATAAATAATAAAACACATTTCTCTAAAGAACTAAAAAAATGGTTGTTGGACGATGGAGATTGCGACTGATGTTTTATTTACTGTATTAACTGATTGCATTGAAATGAGATATGAGTAATAGGAGATAAATTTATATATTACAGAGGATGAAATTGCTTTTTTCGTTTACATATTTATGTATATTGATGTACTCAGGATTGCAGGAAATATATCTTTTGTAAATATCCACTTGCGAGTTAAACACTAACTCTTGTGGAACTTGATTATGTATTAACTATGTATTAAATATTGTGCAAATAAATATTATTATTATTAAATATATATATATATAACTATATAAAAATGTAAAGATACGATTTTAACTTTCCTGTAAAACTTCTCCCAATTTCAACGTTTCGTGGAAACTGGATAACCATTAAAATTATCAGGTTTTGAATCATAGAATTACTTTATAGGTTAAAAATTATTTAAAATTAAATCTCTTTAAATACTTCAAACGAAATAACGTATAATTTTACCGATATCATTATGTGTTATTATTTTTCTACTAGACACCATGCACGAAGCGTAAGTGGAAGCAATTGAGACCTTGAAACTGCGCCGTTAACACATCTATGACTCTTACAAATGATTGATTTACAGAATATTCAGTTACTTGTCAGCCAGCCAATGGTATCATGAATCAACAGTTGCGTCATAGATCATTAGTTGATTGAAAAGGGACCGAGAGCTAAATCAGCCAATGATCTACGAGAATCATTGTTTCGTCAACTGCGCAGTCTCACTGCCTGAATTGCTTCCAATACGCTTAACCGCTGTAACACCATATTAGTTCATTTGGTAGATTGAAATCATTTTTCTCACAACCTGATCGTTGTCGAAAGTATTTGAAGAACTATTATCCTGTAGACCAAATTCCCATATGAAAAATGTCTTGGCCGTGATAAAAATCAAAAAATATATAAAATATATTAATCTGGTTCTGCTTAAGTTAATGGTCTTTTAATAAGACAAAGGAGAAAAATTTGAACAACATCATGCAACTGCGTACAACGTCACTGAAGCCGAAAGTTAAACTGTTCATTTCTGGTATCCAGATCCATCCTTCACATACTTCTTCGACAAGCCAACTTCGGTTTGATATTAAAATAAACTTTATATTAATATTTACTTTTTTCTTATTACTTTCTGCTTATACATATAACAAGTAAAATGTAATAAACGAAGTTTTTTTTTTTATCTTTTTGTTGCTCCCCCATCAGAACTATTGGTCCACAGTAAACATAATATTTTTCTATTCGGCTCGATGAAAAAAAATGTTTGTGCAGACCTGCTGTAGACTAACATTTCAAATCTAGTGTGCTGTACTTTACCAAATCACACCATCACCTAAAGGCAGCAAAACAAATATTTTTTATGTGGAATTTTAAAGCTTAATCAAAACGAACTAGAACACATTCACATATAAAGATCAAAATTATTTTCGTTTCGGAGAAAGAAATTATTGTTTTCATATTCAGCATTGATTAAATATTTCCGATAAAATTTTACTTTCCGGAGAAATAAAGCAGTTGATATCACTTATGGCTCGAAACCTGAGGTTCTAAGTTTCGGGTCTTTGAGAACTTTGAGATTTTTTTTTCCGCATGCTTGCATTCTGCCTTCAGGGAGAAAGGGAGCACTATTTCATTCGGAATGTTAACCATTCATCGGATGTTATATTAAAATAACGATATCCAAACGAAACTGGGGAGAGTGCCAACATGTTGTATATCTACGTGAGTTGAGAGGAGTTGGTGGATAACGATCTTTGCTTGAAGGGCCAAAATTTCCTTCTTTTAAAGTCATGATGATAAAGCTAGCAGGATTTTGATCCCAAATATATGAATGTCCATTTAAGTTACCTTTTGCAATGTTTACTGTATGGAAACTTTGAATGGACCAATGGATATTGTTTCACCCATTGATTAAATGTGTTGTTTTCTTCAAACAGATGTTCGAACACTGTTAAGATTCAAGACAATTCGCCAGCTCCTGGGAGGGGGAGGAACTTTAAAAGGTTTAGCCATTTCACTACACATAGCCTTTTCTATAGCAATGCTCTACAATGTATAAAAGAACATGCTGCACAATATTGAGGAGTAGTTTCCATATATCTTCAAGATATATCCATTTAGTATACTTCTCGTAACTTTTTTCTGAGTCTTAGAGTATTTATAATCTGATCAATTATTCTGTTATTCAGCAATAAAATGACGTTCCAAGGATAAAAAAAATCCAAACGAAACCTATAAAGTTTTATGAGTTATTTAAATGGATTGAATGAAAAGTGGATTAAATTCAACTGATAAGTAAAACGTCAACATTTCTTCTTGATATGCTTAAATAAAACATATTTTCTATGATAATATGTATTTATATTGAAAGCATATGTTAACGTGCAACAATTGCGCATAAAGGGTTAGTGTTGTATCACGAGACACACAACGTGTTGTGAAAAATACATCATATCTGAAATGAAACTGATAGTTTAGTTTGGAATTTTAATTAAAAGTTGATTTGGTGAGGGCGATAAATCGCCTTGAATGCCGTTATAAAGTTATTACTGAGTGTGTCTTCAGGAGATATAATTTCTTGTCAGTGTAATATAGGGTTTTAATTGTGTACACGAAAAAAAAAAGTGTTGTTTCCTTACAGAGATGAAGAGATATTTAAATATGCGTATGGTATAAACGTTGGTATAAATATGTTATAAGGTCGTGTTATAATAAAGAAATAGGTACTTTGTACTGTTTATACAATGCAAAGTAGTTATTACTATTAATGATTATGAAATCAAGCTATTAAATGTTTTCATAATGTACTATGTAAATTAAGATGAGTCGACATTTAAAACTGGTTGATTTGAATGTCATGTAACTGATATTCGAACGATTCATCTATAATACATAATAAATTAGCATTAATAAGTTCATTTAAAATCGGTTCGGTTATTTCTAATGTATTACACAGTACTGTCAAATAAAATTACGGGAATTGCTTAACGATATATAAATTTAGCATTTTTTACTTGTATTTCCCTCAAAACCTGATTTTTGTTTTTCTTTTCCTAATAGGTAGTTTCTCTCCCTATAATATATTTTTCAGATTCCTCTTCATAAATATCACAGTTCCTGATAAAGGACTATTAAAGCATAATGAGTTCAATGCGCTGAAAATTTCTGTTTCCAGTTTCAAAAATCAACTCATGGTAATTAGCTATACATACATTTTTTTACAACAGGTACAATACTTTTTTTAACTTTTTAACTAGAGTTATTTGACATTCTTTGCAAAGATTCCAAATGATAACATTTATCATATTGAGGGATGATTTTTTTTTCTATTCCTTCCCTCGATTATGCTTAAATAGTTTTATCAAAGATCATTGATGAATAATTTGAAAAATAATGTATGATAAGAAATAACATTTCCTGGAAGGAAAGGAAGAGAAACACCAGACTGAAAAATAAAGCATAATAGCGTCTAGTTCGTCTTTGTTTAAGCCTCAAAGTTTGAAATTGCTTTCCAAAAATATGTAGATGATTTATGTATGCTATAATCAACGGACGACGCATTCGTTCATTTTTCTGCTTTACTATGTTTTTTCTGTGAAAAGATTAAACTGTAATTGAAGTGAACTTACCTTTAAACATGCCATATACGAGGGTATGTGAAAAAGTAAGTTTACAAGGCATATAGTTTGAAATTCTTTATTATAATCCCTAACACGAACAATAAAGATAATTCTACCGTCATTACACTGTTTTTCGACTAGTCTCCTCAAAGAGTTAGACAATTACACCGAGAGACGAGCTTTTCTGTTCTTTGTTGTTATAAGTCTGTGTTATTTTGGTTAGCCATAATTTCACTGATGTTTATGTACGAGACACCCAACTTGCATACACCTTGTTAAACCTTAAGTCTTGACTGATGTTCTCAACTGATCCATGTGATAGCTTCAAATCATATTGCAGTTAATTCACAGTAATCGTTCTGTTGTTGCGAATCGACGCACACCCACGCACCGTGAATTGTTTACAACAGTATATACGTGGAAAATGCGATTCGCAACAACAGAAAGATTACGGTCAGTGAATTACAACATGACTTGAATCTGTCGAATCCAATGGTCGTGAACATCACTAAGGATTTAGGAGTTAACAAAGTGTGTGCTAAATGGCTGACTCGGACAAAAACGTCAGTGAAACGATTACTGGGTGAAAAAGGATAAGAACTTTTACCGACAAGGAGTATACAAACACTTCCCATGATATGATGAGTGTCTCAATCTTTGCGGAGACTGTCGATAGTAGAATATTTTTGTATTGTTCATATTAAGGATCGTAATAAAATTTCCTAATATATTTCTTGTAAACAAACTTTTTTGACCGACTCACGTGCTAATGCTATGAATGCACCAGATGTTTTTTCTTTTAGAAAAAACAGCAACCACCGACGAAGAGTTCAAGGATGCGACTGAGCCAAAGGAACTGTGTATTTAATTCTCACAGTTCATTGGTAGGGTGAGCTATCAATCATCACACAAAAATGATGGCCTTTGAGATATGAGATCATTTGTTGATTCTTAAATTAATGATGGCTCAATCACCTACAAAAATCTTTACCTTTCTCCAATCTTACAGGATGATACTAGCATAGGTATTAACTGAAACGTGATACAAATTTTCATTTTCATTTTGAAAATCAGCTATTGTGATGAGTTACAAACACTTATTTTCATAGCAGTCACAGAAGACATTTGTAAATTTATTGACTAGTGAATTTGCTATTTAGATTTAAAAAATAACATTCAAGATGTGCTAAATAAATTATGTTGTATTGATTTTGTCCCCTTTTCTATTTTCCTATAAGAAATATTAAAGTAAAAAACACCTTAAATTGCATATCAAACGTTCTTAATTATAAAGAGAAAAAAATGATAAAATAGATTCTGAATAAGCAAAAATCCTTTTCTTTAACAGGTTCTTTAAATATAACCATTGATAATTCAAATAAATATTACTTCATATATACGCGAAAAATTCGATACATTAGTCAATACTTATTGAAAGACACGTGCATCCACTTGCAAGCTATTGAAACACACCATTTCTTTCATTAGGAGTGGATTTGTAAATCTGCTTCATTACCACAGACCGAAATTTAAAGGGCACAAAGAAGACAAAAAAATTAAAATGGCAAAATAACTGACGATTTCTCATTTAGCAGTTGTTGACGTGAAACGCATACGCGTTTCGCACAGGAAATTGCTCAGCATAAGTTATCTTATTTATGCTATTTAAAAATAAATTGTTTGTAATTAAACTATAGACAAAGTAAATCACTTACATCTTTATGTATATTTAATTTCCATTCTTTCTTCGCTCCTTTTGCTCGTGAAACCTGGACCGCTGTATCTAAGCGGCCCTGACCGTAGCCATCGAGAATGTTACACCCTGACTATTCTCTCAATGGCGCTGACTACTTGGCTGAACGTTTAGTTATATTAAGTTTTTGGATATCCGCTTTTGCAGAGGAATACCTTATTGAGTTCGTTTCCCTCAATGTTCCATTTCCATCGAGTGAGACGGTCGTAATCTTATGCGGTTACATTGTGTCAAAATCTGATTCGGATTTATTTGGAAAAATGCAGAAAAGATTTATTTTTCTTTTACCATTGTTAGTTGAATTCTCCAAGCAAATTTACCGTGTATACTGTTTGAAAATAAAAAAGGGTAATGCTTTCAGGTAAGCAAAAAATCCTTTTGAACACTAATAAGTGATGGCGTTTACAAACAGACCTTTTTTATATGCAACTCCAACAGAAGTTTATTTTGCAAAGCAGTCTTTTTTTTTTATTTCAGCTGTTTAGTATTACTCTTTTCCTTTGTTCTGCATGTTCAATGCCCAGATGAATTTGTATTTGCCTTAGTGTTTTTCGACTTGTTTATATTGCTGACGTGTTTTCTCAGAGCCTTGCATAATCTAACACAATCGAGTAAAAATATATGCTTAGAAGTGTTTTCTCTGCAGTACAACAGTCTTGTACTTAATTTGTTGCGGTTAAAGTGGCGCAGTTTATTGCTATGGTTTTTTGAATAAATGAAAGTACTAAAAAGCCGGTAAATTCTACAATGCCGGTTTAATTATTGTCCTTGAATGTAGAAACGCGTGATTTTCATATTGAAATAAATCAATCCTTTAATCAATAAATTGCATTACCAAAACACAATTTTATAATTATAACAACAAAAATTATATAATTATAATAATATAAGTACTAAAAAGCACAAGCTTGAATTATTCTTACTATTTCTTTAAAACACGTTATCAGCGAAGATTTTCATCTTTTTGGTAATGCAATTTAATGATTAAAGGATTGATTTATTCAAATATGAAAATCACGGATTTCTACATTCAAGGACAATAATTCAAGCGGTGATGATTTCTAAAAGAGAGTATGCAGAAGGATTGGGGATTCTACATCCAACTGGTACCCTTCTTGATCATCATCCATTGTACGCTTTAAATAAACACTGATCGACTTTCACTCTTGGTTCCCATTAAGCAAGAACAAGGTGGTCAGTAGTTTCTTCCTAAATCTTCCTTGAACACTGTGAATACATGAAACCAAGTTATTCAAACAATTTTGCACCAAAATTAAACAGGGACAAATAATCTTCCCACTCTTTCTCTGGTATTTCAAATGCGAATTTTATGTTATTGTATATAAAAGTAATATATAACATATATATTATACTTATCTACAATCCAAAAGTTCGGGGATTGTACTGATAAAAAATGAAGTGTTACTTAAGGTTGTAACAACTGTTATCTCCATTAAAGTAGTCCCCCCTCCCGAAAGCTAATACAGTGAATCCGAATTTTTACCACTCTTGAAAATATATCTGAAATCATATTTTGAGATGTTGTTCAGCACCTCTTTCGATTCAGTCAGAATCACTTTGACGCAATCAAATTGTGGAACCTTAAGATCGAAATTCGTCTTAAGAAACAATACGAAGTCGCAGGGGGCGAGGTCTGGTGAGTAGATGGGGTGAGAAACAGCCGCAATGTTTTTTTTTTGTTCAAAAACTGTTGAACAGACAGAGATATGTGGGCAAACTCGATGTCATGATGTGTCACCTAGTCTTGTGTGGAACATTTTCCTGGACGTTCCAGCATCACACTCTCCCCCAAACACTTCAGAACATCGATGAAATAGTGCTGATTTACCTCTGCCCTGTAAGAAAAAACTCCTTTTGCGCGATTCTCTCCACATCAAAGAAATAAATGAGCAAGCCTTTCGCATTGTTCTTAACATGTTTCGCTCTTTAGGTCGTGGTGAAGGAGGACTCTTCCATTGGAATGATTCCTGCTTTGTTTCAGGGTCATACCCATAAACACAGATTTCATCACTAGTTATGACTTGAGAAGGAAGTTTCTGTTCTTTTATACTTGCTCCTGCACACAGTGAGTCGATTTGTCTTTGCTCCTGAGTCAGCAGTTGAGGCACAAAGTTTGTAGCAATCCACCTCTTGTTGGGATCTTCACATATCGTCCAGCGGATCCTAAAGTTGGTGTTAACTCTGTTGGACGTCGTTCTGTGGAACTATTGGTCTAACGTACGTATCGTCCAACGGATCCTAAAGGATCCGTTGGACGACGTTGGACGATATGTAAGTTAGACCAATAATTCCGCAGATATCATTAATTGTTCCTCGACGGGTCTCGTGGTTAGTCTGATGCCCTTTCGCCATTTTCCTCTTTTCGGCTTGTTGAGGACGGAACAGAACGTTCGGAATATAACACCCACGTTTGTCCAAGTTTACAACGTATGAACCACTCAAACGATTGAGTTCGGCTCATGGCGTTGTCACCGAATACTTGCTTAAGTATTTCGTGAGCATCTGAAACGACTTTACCGAGTATGAAACAAAACTTGATCCAAACAAGCTGTTCTTTAATATCTTCCATTTTTTTGTTTAAAAAAAAATCATAGAGCGGCACAAACACAAATGTACTAAAATGCTTCTAACCGAAGGCTTTGTTCCAACTGACAATGTGAAATTTTCCAGACTACTTGGGAAAGGAGTCGGCATGCTGTCCTAGCAGTAGAACTCGGAACTACGCCTAGATGACACTATACGCAGAAAGTCCGAAAATCTTTCAACTTCACCATATATTAATATCAGAATTATAACTTCTGAAACTTTATATGGAAAAATATTTCATCGATATTTTTGGAAACGATTCTCTGAACGTCAGTAATCTTCAGTAACTTCAGTAATAAAAAATTCTCATATCGTTTGTACGATTACGAGTTTCTGCGTCAAATTGAGAAACATCGAATTAAAAATTATATATTACCGCTGTTTTGCCACTCTAATCGCAAAATGAAAAACAAGACGAAAATTATTAAATACATTCGTCAATACATACCAATGATGCTTAAAATACCATCAGAATTTTACTTGACCATTTATATATTTATGGAACACGATACAACCGGTTAGGCTTTCTAAATAATCTAAAGGTAATTCACTTAAGTCAGTTGCTCTCAAACTGTGGGTCGCAAAGCTCTCGTTTATTGCAATTCTACGGGGTCGCATTGTCAAAACGTTTGATAACTCCTGACGTACGTAAACAGTATTGATAATGTGAATCAAGGAAACATTTTTGACTTTCCCATTAATATATTCAAAATACTGAATCCAATAACAATAGAAACAATTTTAATCGTTAAACCTATTGAAAACTTTTGTTTAGTGGAAATGTTTTACGGTTTCAATAAAATTTGATTGTCAAAAGTATTAATTTTGATCCATTAACCATCAACGAAGCCCTCACAGAGAACCTAAATGTTTACCAAGAAAATCTGTTAATTTTGTAAATTAAAAATTTTTATCGCTTCCCCATTACTTAGGAGTTGGACTGTTTTATTCCCAGTTTAAGTTTCCTGTATTAGTTATTGTAACATGCTATAGACATAATAGCACAAGAGAGTTCCTACTTCACTTAAGCCAAAATTCATCTTCGTTAATATTGGTAATCATTATCATTAATTACGCCGTAAGAATGACATAATCACCATGTTTACATGATCTAACAATCAATAAGTTGTTGTAACTTGAACAACTACAACAATGTTGCATCTATAACAGCCATCAGATGTAGCAGCGTGTTTGTTTCCCTAACAGGAAACACCATTAAATATAGCGGTTGGACACTGCTCTTAATTTCGTCATAAATTAGCAGCATGCAGTAACATGTTGTGATCACCATAATTGTTACTGATATTTAAAAGTGTGTAAATAACATTTTGCATAAATTCCCTATTTAATACTGCTAAAAATCCGACATATGTTCCGACATCAGTTTCTAACACCTGATTTGGATGAGGTTCAAATATACGCAAATTTCTAATTACTCTTATCTTGTGAAATGAACATGGTTTAAATATTGCGATGGATTACTTTTACTTTACTCCATATAATTGCATAAGTTTTAGCGAGGCTGTTAATGGTAAGGTTGTTGTGGTGATATAAGGAAACCATATTCAAAAGATGCAGATATATAAAAGGGTATGTTAAATTTAAACAGCTCTGTAACTCATTTTGACTCTACCCTTGCTTTAGAGCAAAAAATATCCTGTATTAATGAATATTTATGATACATATTAAGGATCATTTGGTGATATGTCAGTCAATTAATGAGAAACGAAGCATTTGTTACTTTGAATGACTGAATTGTTTTGCTCTTCCCATGATATATTGATGCCGTATTTTGTGGATTGAACAATCCACATTCTCACAGAGACTATAAGACTACGCAGTTGACGAAAAGATGATTATCATAGATTATTGGCTGTTTAATCTATCACTCACTTTTAAATCAACTAATGATCTACGATAATTTTTGATCCATGGCACTATTGGCTAACTGCAGGTACTTATTATTCGATAGATCAATGGGCTGTAAGAATCATTGATCCCTCAACTGCGCACCCCCTATATCTCAGTTACTTCCACTCACCTTTCGCGACTGGTCGCAAATGACTGAAACGCCTCAGGTCTCATTTGTGATATTAAGGCTCGTTTGTATGAATTGTAATATACTAAAATTAGACAAACTATATTCAGTCTGCAGCAGTCCTTTTCTGCTATGAATCTTTATTCGAATCCTTGCAAATTTCATTAACTAATTCCTATGGATCACTTTTGATCCCACTCACCGTCACCGTTATTTATAATGTTCTTTACACTAATCGATTACGAAATGAATTACTTATTGCATTTTTGTTTTCGAAAACCTGTCTTATCTCTGTTTTAAGTTCGATAATTGTTTTTCTCTTTGTGTTTGTTGCATTAAAAAATAATATTTTACCCCAGATATAATGCACATTCTGTTCCTTCGCCATATTTTGCGTAAAAAAAGTTTTTTACTGGAATTGTTGATACGAAGACAATTCATTTCCTAAATGATTTTAATTACTGTATATAACATGTTAAAAGCCCGGGCTAAAATGACCTGTACTTGAATTACAAGCGGTAATAGCGCAGAATATGTAATTAGTGACTGGTCTCAGCAGAAATACTGACGTTTTTTGGATGGCTCTTATTCCATTTTCATGAAAATGGGAATTATACGATTACACTGGAAAAAGGATTTGATTTGTGATGAAAAATTTTATTTTTTTTTTAATTTTATATAAGAAACTGAAACAGTTTTGTTTACTATTTTATGTAATCAACATTTGCATAAATTAACCGAAAAAAATCGTGCAATAGTTGTGCGGGTTTCAGTTAGTTTTAATTTAATTTGTAGCCTGAGCTTTTATAGTATTCTGGGCTAACAATTGTAGCCGGACACAAGCAAGAATTTATAAATTTAAGCCATATCTACAATTTAAATTTTCTTACGTGCGATATTATAAAAAACACTTCTCGATCCGATATTGGCAAGAAGAAAATTTATGGATCATGTTTTCACGTTTATTAGAATTCAATTCAAAGGCTACCTCCTTGTGTTCAAACCGATCAGGCATATTGATTAAAACACACAGGATACTGTACTCGTTCATGTTAATATAATCGATTAATTCAAACGTTTTATATTTGTGAACAAAAATGCTTATCCTGTAATAAATATGTGCTTTACTCTATAGAGGGTGAGTCAAAATCCCGTTTTTAAAATTTGGGGGGATTGCTCGATGGATCGAAAAAATGAAATGTTCTTAAAATCATGGGTTCGGAAATGCTTTCTTCTCGATATATCGATGCTAAAAGGACATTAAGTATTCATGTGGCAAATTTTTATTGTCAAATATCGACCTTACGAACGGTGTTCCTAATTCGAACTCACCAATTCAGACAGATATTGGACGGATGGATATGCTGAAACACATCGAGATTTATTTTACCTTTTGACATGCACCATCTACATATTGCCATAATTCGTGCTTTACATTTACCTGCATTGTAGAAACCACAGGCTTTCGAAGATCCACCCACATGTAAAATCCGAAGGCGACCTTGTGTCCAGCGGTCTGAAGGGAAAGCCTGATGTCACATGATTTGGGCTATGACACCTTTGGCTGCACTTTTGGCACCTTTGGGCTGCACCCTAGAACAGTATCTCAGTCAGAGCGCGAAATTCATTTACACGGCTGAAATTCTTTATTATTGCAGTCGCCACTGGTGTCTCTGCACGTTTACCTATATTTTGAAGTCAGTGTCTTTCTTTATTCTGTTTTGTGTATATCGTTCAAATGCATTTATAGTAATCATTATTGTCAACATGCCTCGTAATCGTGTTGGAAAACATTGTTGAGGGCTAAGCAAAGAGGCATTTGATTCTCTTATTCACATCACCAAATCATTTGTACTACTTGTACGCTTTGTACTAGATGATTGCAATTGGAAATTTATTCTGCTTGGAAAATTCCAAACAGATAAATTGGAAGCCGACTTCGATCATTGCTGAGAAGTAAGTGGCTACAATAACCATGTGCCATTGCAGCAAATATCTGATGCTGAGAAGAAAACAAACGTATCAAGCTTACTAAAGCTGACATCAGCTAAATTTGGAGAAATATCTGTCTCTGACCTGTTCTCTCTCTTTATAAACGATACTGTTATTATTTAGTTAGATGATGGTGAATGAAACATATGCTAATACACATATTAATCTGGAACTCACCCAGGTGAAATAAATATTATTGGTTACGAATGACACATTATAAAAGAAAAAAAATGTGTTAATTCTGTTTATAATTTATCAACAAAAAGGTATTTAATATTGAATAACGATGCAACTTAGCAACTAACTAATATGTGTGACCACAGAGGGCTAACCTATCCTACTGAAGTTTCTTTAAATGTGGGAATTTTATGCTAATTTTATGTTACGTTGTTTTTTATCCAGTAATGTAAAGCAGAAATTTCTAAAATGTAAAAATCAATTATTGACATATATTGATTTTGTAAAGCATGTTTTGGAAAAAGAAATGTTATGTGCCACAGATGTTCAGTGTTTATGTGGGAATAAAATAATATACTTGCTATATAAAGCTGTAGTTACTACAACAATACTGAAACTCGGTATCGGTATCTAATGTTAACATCGTATCTAATGTTATCTTCGAAAGCCTGTTACCATTTTTCTTAAGAATAAGCTTGTATGGATTATATTTCTTGTGATTATATAATATTTTTGAATGTTGCACTGAATTCTGTAACTGGTATTTTTATATCCTGTACGTATTCTAGTATAAACTTTAGTAAATAAATGATGTAGTGCTCATATAACCTATTTATTGAATTTCACTGCTCTACTGATATGTCTCAATTATAGACATTGGTTGTGGCAAAATACTTTTGAAAGCATAAAATACGATGGAGTAAAATTGATATATTCGATGTGGGTTTAAATTATTTACTTCTATTGTACGATATATGTGTAGTCACTGTCAACAATATTATTTGTCACATCCATTTGAATGTCATTTGAATTGGGTATCTAATGTGTGGTTTGTCTTTGCAGAAGAATATGTATTAGTAATATTAAACCTCATCTATGAAGCCAAAACGAATATTTGTTTTGAGGTTTTCAATATATTTACCTCTAAACAATTCAAGGTAATTTTTGTACTATTTTTTAAATGTCATCGTGTTTTCTAATCAAGTTATTTGTTCGGTGTTTTTTATGGCTTAATTTCAGTTATGTAAGAGTTTTGTGTTAAGTCTTAGTGTGTAAATTATTCTAGTTTATGTTTTAGTGTATATTTTCCAATTAAATTACATTAATCATGTGGTCAGCAGTGAATAAAATATTAATTTCAATCCCCGTCCCTTGGCCGAGTGGTTAGCACCATTGGTTACTGATCTAAGGGATCTGGATCGAGCCCCTGGGAAGGCATGGATATATGTGTCGTTTTTCTGCTGTGGTCCCGCCATTCTCTCAGACCTTTTACTATGGCGTATAAACTGATAGGCTCCTGTCAGAGCTCTGCGGCAAGCAACTGCTTGAAGGAGATTATTATTTCCACTTAGAAAATAAAACATGTCAGAGTTGAATTATTTATATGGAATGTAACTCTGTTTTTATGTGTGATATTTATCGGGATCTTTGATCACTATATGAAGTTGTATGAATATATTTTACTAACAGAGAATAAGTATTTATCTCTACCCTAATTTTAGCTAATATAGCTCATTTATTTATTTACATAAAAAATCACATAGTTTAAAAACTTATAAAAAATTTTGCTTTAAAATTCAGATGTGTTTGTTATTAAATATAATTGATAAAAAAGTGCTACCATTTTTAGATAATTTGCTTGTTGAATATTTTTACATCGATATTTTTTTTTTCTATTTTATACTTGATATATGATTCAATTCAGTACAGGAAATGGAATCATTTAAAAAACGCTCATATGAAAGATGAACTATCATATCATAGATGGAAAGCTATTATGTGATGCTTAGCAGCTCAACATCAGCTTGTGACATCATTAGCTGTGAGCGTCATGTGACATCAGACTTTCTCTCGAGACATCTTTGGTCCATGCCATAGGGCCTCCTCCAATCTACCGTTGTGGAATATTATGCATTCAGGTAATCTCTGACTATGTTGCTCATGTGTGTTGGGGCTCCAACTTGCTTATATCATATTCGCTTTCGGATAGCAAGTGGAAGTGGTGCAAAATTTTTTTTCCAGAAAGCGTAGATACGAATCTCCTCTATCATATACAAGAAGCATGCCACTATCTATTCCAACGGAGACGATGAACACGTTTTTTAAGGTTATATATTGCAGTGATGAATGAGTTCCCAAACACTGTGGCTATCAAATGCATAAACATTCTTTATATCCTCGGAGATCATACGATGTTATCAGTTGCAAATCAATATCTCGAATACTGCGAGTTGCAGTTTTTTATTGTAGCTTGTATATTTTATGATCTGTGTGCATTGTAATGAGGGATATTTTAAGTCAACCAGCAAATTTACAATATATTTCTAGTTGTGCTGCATAGAATATTATGTTATGAACATCATACATGAAATAATTTAGAATTTTCAAATGCAATAGCCTCTTTCAAATCTAATTTCGCTGAGCAAATAAATTATTAAACTGCAGAAAGCATTAGACAAAGATGTTGTAACTGGCAACAAGCATAGGGAACTCATTTGACATTTGGAATTACATATGACAATGATAAATATTATTCAGTATCTGATCTGTGTCTATATTTAATGAAATGCATGCCATGCGTCTACATCTATATTACTTAAAAGGATATTCCCAAGGCTACTATTATGGAATAGGGTTGGTCTGTTCGAAAGGCCATAAACATTGCATAGAGTTTGGAGGATGTTATAATTATCTCTTCAACATGTCTACCTCGGAAGTGTCACAGATAACATCAGGTTACAGATTACTGCATTCCATTTTTAACTGCTAGGCAGTTTGCATTATGTGAAGCTTGACTCAACCTGACAATTACTAATGATGTTTTGCGATTAAATGCATAAAGCGCTTTGATGCGACTTATTAGCCCTAAAACTTGTGGCACCAGTTGTGATTATTAATTTTGGTAATATACAGATCCAGCAGATTGCTATTAAACTTCAAATTCCTGTACGGATAGCATTTCTGTTTATGTATATTGATGATTTATTTCGCTCACTTACCGCAGCGATTTATGAACCGTTCCATTGTGACACTATGCTACACTATTACAAACATTAAGGGTTGAAAGCATCATACTTAATAGGTAGTAGCATAATGATTAACAGATACATTTTCAGTCAGAAGGTTATAGGTTTCCTTCATAGAGTTTTCCGCGTTAGTCTCATTATAAGAGCAAAGGATGAATCACACCTCTGCGTAAAGAAATAGCAGATTTTTTTATTTACGTTAGATATTTGCTTATGAGGTCCTTTTCCTTTTGGCCAACATTTAGAAATTAAAATTTGAAATAACTGTTTCGTTTACATTTAAAAAATTGTGTTGGTTAGAAGACAACAATGACTAGCCGATTGTTCTTCACAGTAAGATAATTTTAAATGTTTTTTCGCGGATTACGTTTTATTCTTTTTTCATAAATTAATTTTTAAAGTTTAGTTTCAAAATAGAATTTATAAATATCGTGAAATATGAAGTTTAATGGACGTCTGTATTTATTTTCTTTATTTAATTACAGAACTGTTTAAAGAAATATATATATAGTTGGTCTGTAGTCTTATACTAGTACGTGAAGAAGTCTAGTCTTTGTAAAAAGTATTTAATTATTAAATGAGAAGAACACATTTCCTATTTTCTTATGAAAATAATTAGTGACCTATTTGATTATCATACGCAGTGCAAATTATTGAGTCAAGATTCACTGGGCTCATTAAGTTTTCTTGGCTCATTAAGTTTTTAGTTGCGTTGTCTAGCGCCCCAAGAAATAAATACCACGAACAAGCTTTCATTTTCGTTAATGAAAGCTTGCCTGCGTTTTTCATTTCGTTGTCTCTTGCTGTATGCAGCGATTTTACAGTTATGTTGCATCCGATCTCCAAAAATGATGAATGCATGAAGTTTTCATCTCGTTTTGGAAAGAAATAAGTCATTACTTTCTCTTCTGTATGTCTGCAGATATTCAACATTTTGTGTTTTGTTTTTAGAGAAAAATGTAGACTGTTTTTTAAGATTATATAGGTACTAGGGAAATATCAAAATTAGCATTTTCTGAACTTAACAACAGTTTTAATTTCCATAGAAGGTCTTAAATTTGAAAAATTAAAAAATGTGTTCAAATACTTTAAATTATCTATTCAGAATAGAAATTTGAAATGTTGACAGTAAAATGTGAAAGTGAAAGAGAAATGTGAAAGTGGTAGAGAAGAGATTTTTTCTCTTACTAATGCTGCTGGGGAAACGCAATTATTTTGTTCTTAAACAAATGAAAAATTCACTTTAGGCAGAGTAGAAATTCATTAGTGTAGCTACTAATGAATTGCTACTCTTGATATTTTCCGAATCAACCACGGGTTTAAATGTGCATTTTTAAAAATTGTTAAAGTCGCGAAATGATGAACTGAATTCACTTTTAAAGCGACCATTCCATATCGCCAGAGGATATATATTCCTCTTGTTTTACGATAACCATGAGTATCAGTAAATAGAAATCTCGTATTATCAAAAATTTCCAAACTGATGCAGAAATTTCCAAAGTGTAATTCCTTCTGAAACCAAACATAACATAAATAATTTTTGGAGACAAATAGTTTTCAAACACTAAAGCTACTATTTTTCCATGTGCGTGTCTCACCTTTCAAAAAATGTTGTAGCTCTCAAACTCTCAAAGTTATATATACATATATGCGCAAGGTATTCCGTAAAGAACGACCACTAAGTATATCGCGGAAGCTATACCATCAGTTCCATAAAAAAGTCCCAGTGACATTTTACACTACGTGAAAGCAAGAAGAATCAAACGGGATGGTATGCAAAGCAGTCGCAAGTATAGAGAACGGGTGGTAGTGGCAAGAAAATCAAGTACCAGTTTTGCATGACTTAAGGTCTAGGTTTAAGTTATTTAATTAATGTTCTCGAAGGAACATTCTGTTTATATATATGTAAAATAATTTCATCTACGTTGAGGGGCGGGGGTGGCTCAGTCGGTAGCGTGTCAGGCTCGTAATCTGTAGTTCCCAGGTTCGAGTCCCAGCTGGGTCAGTGTTGAGATTTATCTCCGCAAAATTCCCCGCCCTTCCCACGGTCAGTAGGGGACACCGATGGGCTTGGAAAGGCCGCCGTCAGTCGGATGGGACGTTAAGCCGTGGCACCGTGTGCGGGAGAGCCATACCCTGTGCACGTTAAAGAACACGCTGGATGACCTTGACGGGAGGCAACCATCTGTCTCCCAACAGCTGTTCCAGTGGGTCCCCTCCCCCAACCTTCTCTGAACCTTCGGGGTCCATGTGACCTGGCCATTTAGCCAATGGTGTGTAAAAAAGTGCCGCTCAGAGGTAAAACAACCCAACCCATCTACGTTGAAAGAAAATGGAATAATAGCTGTCAATTAAAGAAACTAAATGGTATTTCGACAGTTTTAGATTGACAGAGATGTTGCAAAATGTCAAATGCTTTTCATAGAAGGCAAATACATTTAGTTGAATGAAAATGCTGTTTATCGGGAACAGTTCGAACTTTTTTAAAGCTCTCAGCTTATTGGAAAAAATAGAAGCAGATGTTTCGATGAATCATGATTTATTGTCAATGTTCAATTGCAGAAGTTTGAACAGAACAGCTTATTTCTCCCATTAGGGTAATTTTTCAACGAAATTACTAAGACCGATAATAATAACACCGTTACTGTATATCGATATAAACTCACCGTACAAAAAATTAGTCATCTCCCGCCGTAAGAGGGTTACGTCCGTTCGACAGCAACAGAGGGCGCACCAGTAACAAACGCGTCCTACAAATAGGTGTGCAGTGCAATACGGGATCATACAGTGACAAGAAGTGGTTGTGTGACACGTGTGTTTTAATCGCTCCGTGAAACATGGGTCGCGCCAAAAATATGAATGAGTAACCAAATGGTGTTATTGCATTTAGCCGAGCCAAAGGTCATAGTGTACAAGAAGTTGCTGCCTTTGCAGATGTATCGAAACGTACTGTCCAAACCGTCTTCCAGCAGTGGCGTGCATCACAGTCCATCGCTAATCGTCGCCAGAACTACGGCAGAAAGAATGTGCTCACCAATAGGGACAGACACAGTGTGTCACGCACTATTAGGGCAAACCACTTTGCAATGAGGCAGGAATTGCTCCAGTCAGTCAATGCAGGCCTACAACAAGCTGTTTCCGAAAGGACACTCTGAAGGGAACTGAATGCCATGGATACCATGTTAACAGCTCTGCACAAGGCTCCACGGCTGCAGGTGGCGTGGAGCCACAAAGACTGGACTGGACTCTTGGAAGCGTGTGATCTGTTTGGATGAGTCATGTTTTTGCTTGTACACGAATGATGCGAGCGACGGGTACATCGTAAGCCACATGAAGACTTCCATGCAGACTGTGTGCAAGATTCTCTTCAAGCTGGAGGAGGCTCTGTGATGTTCTGGGGGTGTTTCATGTACGAGGAAATGGGTCCTTTGGTTGCAGTCACGTCATACTTGGACCAGACGGAATATATGGTGCTACTGGATGACCATATGTTGCCTTTTGTGCAGCATCTCCACAGTGAACACCAGAAGGATTCCCCATTCTTCCAAAACGACAGTTGTTGCTAGTGTGTCGGATTGGCACGACGAGCATTCTGAAGCCTTTGAACATCTCGAACGACTCGCCAAAATCCTCAGATTTGAATCCCATAGAAATTTGTGGGACTCTTTGGAGGGCCGTTCCAGCCATTGGGCCAATCTGGCTGAACCGCGGCGTTTGCTGCTGAAAGAGTGGATGAATATTGATGTGCACTACATCCGCACACTGGTGACGTCCATGCCAGAAAGGATTTCGGCAGTTTTTCGGTCGCACGGAGGCGTTACGCGCTATTAGGTGACATTCTGCCATGGGTGGCTAATTTTTTGCCCAGTGAGCTTATTTGTTAATGTATCTGAGTATGCATTTCAGTTTTTAACAAATTTGGGAAGACTACCTTAATGTAATAATTGCAAATATCGTATGTGTACTCCATATAGAATAATTTAAATCACTTATTTTGTGAATTAAAACGTAATCTCATAATTAAAATTTCAAAGAAACCACTTTACTTCAAAATTTACTTTGAGAATGGATTTTAGCGAGAGCATCGTGTTTTAAAGAGTTCTGAAACTGGAGTATTTGTTTGAAGGTCCCAGTTTATCATTTCAACAGTGATAGTGACCTCGAAGTAGTGTTCTTGCATACAAAATCGACATTATATAACGTAATAATTAAAAAAAATTAAAACTAGATTTTGAAATTATTAAAAAGAAAACAAATAATTTTTATCTCGCCAAATTTTATGAAAAATGTTGCTGGTTCTATGTCAATAAAACTTATGTATTATAAGCGATAAAAGTAGTAGTAATAAATATTGTAGTTTAGTTTAATAGTTCTTCACTTTCATAAATAACATTTCGTTAGCTTATATCTATATATACATATATAGACACACACACATACGCACACAGAGACACCCATATTATTGTCTACCACTTTATATTTGGAATCCGAAATTAGTCGGAAATTAAATGGTAGCCAATAGTTTGAAAATCAGATGCGATATCTTGTGTGCAGTTAGTGACCTAATAAGGCCAATTAAGCAAGAGAAAAATCTGAATTAAAATTTTCTTTTAGTTTCCAATATTTATGAATTTATGAAAAATACATGAACATATAGTGCGTTGGAATGATCCAAAAACTTCTTACTTTTCTTAAAAGTTAAATTTCCCAACGCATTTTGTTTTAGAAATGAAGGTATGTATCTCATTTCGATTCTCTTATGACGGTGATTTTGAATTATTCATTAGAAGTATCTTTACTTTTTGTTCACTTCTAGACATAAAATAAAAGATCATAATAGAATATGAATATCTGAAAGGGTATTACTAATTCCTCAAGCAGAAAATTAAAAAAAATATTCCCGATATTTTTGTTACTAATTAAAATATACTTACAGAGCAGGATTTATTTGCATTTTTGCTATATAAAATTCGTAATGTTTTATACTAAAGAACTGTGGGTTCCTGGCTTTCATGACTAATATCCCATTAACTTATCTATCCATAATATTGTCTATCACGTTATATCTGGAATCAAGTATACCATAACAATACCTCAAAAGCAAGACTTGCATACTATTTGGTTGTCTCTCTCACACCTCTAATATGAACGAAGCAAATTGCATGTTACCAAACTGAAGTTCTTTTAGTATGCAGCTTAGTTTTATTTCTTTTGCATGTCTCCTCTCCTCGTTCAAAGATCTGAAGTGGTATGTAGGATGCTTCCTTTCTCCCTTGTACATGCTGAATGAATAATAAATCCCACCGATGGTATTTTTTCCCCATTACTTCATCATTTCTTTTTCTCATTTTACACTTCAAAGCTGTATTTCGGCGTTAATAACAGAATTTCTACGTTGCATAGGAAATCTCATTTGTGCACAGAAATCTTTTTCCTTCACAAGCTTCTCTCTTCTTCATGAAAGATTTTTTCCACTGCCGTAAATCCCTTAGTTTAAACCTTCTTTCAAAGAAGTTGGCTTAGTTTCTCATTCGCTAATATGCTCACCTGAAGCAAACACGTCCCTCCTCTTCCCCCTTTTTCTATTTATTACATTTTTTACGCTTTGTCTTTTACTTTTTTCTCCCAAATATATTTCATCAATTTTGGTAGATTATCAAGATATTTTCTTCCTTCAAGTACCTCATGATATTTTGAAAAGTACTAATCTCAGTCTTCATCTAATCACATTGTGATTTAGTAGAGCAGTATTTTTTTTCTCATTTGCATGAGATGTCTACACTACAATCCGCTAAATTTATTAAAATTCAATAAATAGGGATTTTAAGAAAATATTCTAACATTAACGTCTTTAGGTTTAAATTCTGTAGTTAGTAATAACAGGGTATGTCATTATAAATCATTGTTTAATTTCTGAAATTAATCATTGACGACGAAGAAAATATATTACACCATATGAACTAAATTGATAAATTTGCTTGTTAATAGAACTTTTTTTTTAAATTTCTTAGAACTTCCACTTACTTATATCTGCATACTTCATTTTCGTTTTCTGTTTCTGATGGATTTACGATTTTAATTTTTTTTTTGTTAAAATTCTCCCAACATCAAAACTATTGTATAACACATTCTTCACCATATAGTTGGGTTTTAAGTTGGTCTTCCAGTGAAAAACGAAGTGCAAGTCCGTCCCTCTCTCATCTTGTCTAAGCCTGAGTTATGCATTATACTCTAATTACCAGAGATAGATGGAACGATGTTTAAACATCGTTGAACAATTATATCTCTGTTTAACAACTCTTCAGTTTTAACAATTATAATTTGTGTTTTACAAGTGGGCTTTCCAAGTAAATTGTTATGATTAAATTAGGCTGTTTTTCAATTTTTCAGTGTGAAAATCTCGTTGAACAGATAACACTGAATCTGTGGGAAAGAAATACAAAAAAAGAGCGATTCTGTTTAGCAATGAATCAATTTTTATTACAGGTCTACATTTCCCCATCTTCAATTGCCCAAAATAGATCTATCCCTCCAGACGGTTTTCATCTATGTATGATACTAAAGTAAATTCTTAATATTGATTAGTTTTATAAAGCATTTTATTTACTTCACGCGCCTTGTCGGCGCATAACAAAAATCCGTCTGTTCAGTAAACGATTGCAGTTACTTCACCTTTAGTTCATATTAATTAGACCAAGCATCCACGAGATCTGGCCATGGCTCAATATGCCCTTTTAACTATTTTAGCGGATCTGCGTGAAAATCGTAAAATATAATTTTTTTTTTATTTGGCTCTATTAAAGTGAATGATGATTTAATAAAACGAAATTCCAAAAATTTGAACATCGTCATATAATTAGCTACAATGTTGTTGAAGCCGAATATTAAGCACCTCATTTTTTTGATCCAGCCCAATTTTAATAATGCTTCGACAAGCCTTCAATTTTGATAGTAAAATAAACTTTATATTATTATTTATTTTTTCTTCTTGTTTTGTACCTATACATATGACACAAATGTAATAAGCCAAATTAATTGTTTCTTGTTCGTTTTTTTGCATCCCTCTCCCAACTATTGACCCAAAGCAAAACGTATTTTTTCTATTCTCCCCGATGAATAAATGTTTGGGCACTACTGAATTAGATTAAGTTCAAAGCTTATATTAACCACGGGCGCTATGCCAGTTTTTTTCATGAAAATGATGGTTCTTGAGATTTTTTGATTTAAAGACGAGAGTTCTTGGATGATGGTTCTTGTGATTTTTTTCATTTAAAGATGAGGGTTCTTGGATGATGGTTCTTGTGATTTTTTGATTTAAAAATGATGGTTCTTGGATGAGGGTTCTTGGGATGAGGGTTCGTTGGATTACACAATGGGTTAATCTTAGTTTTTCAACTTTAATACGTATCAAATTCACATAACTAACTAAGCAATTATAATTTCATCATTTCATGAATTATAATTCATCATTGATGAAATTATAATTGCTTAGTTAGTTATATAGATAATTCCTCAGATCACTATTGCTTAGTTACTATCACTATCACTATTGCTTAGTTAGTTATATAGATAATTCCTCAGATCACTATTGGCGCAGCCCAACTTTAAGTCTCTTCTGAGGTCGAGGTTTCCATCCCATTAATGCAAAATAATCATCATAAATTTCCCGCTGTTTGAAATTTATGTTTCGTCAACACCATATTGACCAGAGGCGTGAATTGTGTTAAAAATATGTATTGCAATTAGTTCTCAAATCTTAAAGATGATATGTTAATTAAACAAGTTTTCGCTGTTGGAACTTTTGTTCAAAAACAATTTTCAACAGTTTTATTGTTAAGAAACAGTACTATTCTTCGATTAAATGCCTATTATATTGCACTTGGTTCAAGTAACACAATCTGGGCAAGATGTTCTTTGTTAAATTGTGGAGCGAAATGATAACATTACATCGCCGGCAACGTTAATGAAACATCATTTAGGGTTACTCTACACGGACTATTGATCCGTGATTCGTTAATTTGTTAACCTTATTATTAGGAGTTGCGAGATAACATAATTATCCAGCAAGTTCCAAGTACTTTAGGGATTAAGTAGCACCTCAAGTGATTTGCTCAAAGACCCAACAAACACACAAAGCATTTTTGATATTATTATTATGATCTTATTTACATGTGACAGAAGTGATAAAACCTTTGCTACTTCATCAAGTAATAATTTAGCTTACACCAATTCCATCACTTAAAAATAAATTTCTATAGATTAAGCCTGTTAATTCAGCGTTATATATTCATAATTGTTTTCCTTCTTATTGTGATAGTAGGTTGATCTTTATATTATTCCACAGTATTTAGCTTTTCGACTATTTTTTCGCTATTTTCCGAGGAGATTTATAATGCCATGATACATAAACTGATTTTCAAGGTTTCGTCGAGGGAAATAATTTGAACGAGTTTGCAGAACAGCTACATTTTAAAACATATGCACATTACTAAACTGTACACTACATTACAAAAAGCTTACGGACACGTCCATGTTTTATCAGTGGAAAGTTACATTGAGAGCTACTTAACTTTGCAAATAAGCTTTTACAGGAAAATGCTACTGGAGACAAATTGAAGCTCTCGCTCAAAATATTCTAATACTCGATTTTCAACAATATTCTTTTATTATTTACAGTTATTAAGTTGGTAACATTTTACATCAAACGCTATTATTAAACTCCTAAACATTTCCTAAATTAATTGAAAAATCATTACATCAACTTCTAAATTTGCATTTATTTTAGTACCGTTTGTTTTAACAATTATAATTTGTGTTTTACGAGTGGGCTTTCCAAGTAAATTGTTATGATTAAATTACGCTGCTTTTCAATTCTTCAGGTGCCATAACTTTTAAAATACACGAATACTGTTGAAAATCCAGAATTGAAAAGATTTCAGTGAGATCTTCAATTTATCACCGGTGATAGTTGTCTAAAAAAACTTATTTTCGAAGTTAGGGAGCTCTGAATGTGACGCTCCATTCACATAACATAGAAGTACCCACGAACCTTTTGCAATATAATGTACATTGTCAATAAACCATCCAATTTCATATCTGGATACCAGTCTTTGAAAATGCACTGCGGTACTAAGGCGGTTTAGAATAATGGTATTGAAACCAGCTTAAATAAATAAATGCTTTTAAAAGATTTGTAGAAAGAAAGAAATATAGAGCAAATCATGCAGGAAAAATATGTCTAGTTCTGGGTTCTCTACGGTTCGTCCAGGGAGAACAATATTTTGGCCAGCTGAGAATGAGTTAAAACTATTTTGTTAAACTTTCTTTCGTAGAATAAATAGAAGAAACAAACAAACGCCATTGCATTTATGGACATATTATTCTTAAATAAATACAATAGTGATCTTTTCCAAAGCATAATCAGGTAGTTCAAGTACGATTTATTTCAAAACATTAAATTCCGTAATGAAAAATCGTATAAAAGAAAAGAAAGAAATCTCTCGAGGAAACAAAAAATAAGTACAAAATTCCCGATTGTTTTAATTTACGCAAAATATGTGAATCAAATAGCGGAACGTTTTTTCGCTTCTACAGCAGATATTAAATGATCAATCAATAACGACTTCAAGATTCTTAAAAGGGACCAACTTCTGATGCGAATATTGTCAAGCGTTAAAGAATTCAACACTCAGAAAAGGGATCAAGGGAAGCCGCTAGAGAATTTCGTATCACCGACTTCTCTCCCTGACCCATCAAGGCTATTCAGAAGGGTTTTAAAGTGCTAATATAATATGGCAAACTCTTCGCTCTGAGCCACTGCTTAATATTCCATTCAACGGACGGTGGATTTTCCGAGCTCAGCAGTGTCCACCTTCCTCAGAGATGGCAACACATGACAAGCGGAGAATAATTCAACGTTGCCATAGTTAGGACTCGAGAATGAAATCTGGTCACCTGGCTATAGATCATCAAGCTAAACCTTGAAAGTTAAATTGTGCTGTATGGATGATTATTGAAAAAATAAGATGAGCATATTCAGATATAATAGTTGCTCTTTTTCTAAGGCATTGATAGCGAATCAAAAATTAAGAGTAGGGCGACCGCCTCACAGATAGATAGATATGTTTTATATCTACAGTCATTATACGTCTAACAGATATATTTTTATATCTACAGTTATTATACGTTATATATTATACGTTTTTATTATACAGTTATATATCTACAGTTATATATCTACTATTATGCGTTATTTATTATACAGTTATATATATACAGTTTTATATCTACAGTTATTATACGTCTCACAGATAGATAGATATGTATATGAGGTCGCGACAATCTCAAAGTCAGATATAGGAGTCTACACCCGAAGAAATATACCGCTACAATATGTTGATGGATTATTTTCGAAATGTTCACAAGTCCTGGGTTTAGGCATGAAACTGTCCTATTTCGATGTCTGTCCTAATTCGATGTTCTGTCCTATTTCGAATCCTATTTCGATGTATATATATATATTTCCTTTTATAAAATTATGAAGTAATAACGCATCTAGGAAAGGTTTAGAAAAATTATAGAAATGAATTAATATTAACAATATTATTATAAAAATTCATGATAGTTAAATTAATATAACCGTATTGGGTTCTAAATATGTTAAAAAATTTCATGAAAAATATTCAACTAAGAAAATATCCGTTAATATATGAAAGAAATTAGTACATTAACCTTTCCAATTTGTTATTCCCTAGAAACGAAATAAATCGCTCTTAATGTCACTTTATTTTTCCCGCTACATCTTTTCTTTCCCTCTACTTTTTGGTTCTTTTTCCACATCCTGTGAGTTTTTTTTTTCTTTTTCGTCTTCCTTATTGTACTTTGTAAATTGAAAGCAAATGCAATTGAAATCCAACATTACAACCGGAAAAGAAAAGGGAAAAGAAATAACAAAAACAGAGAGGATGAATTGATTTAGAGTTTGAATAGTTTCGTTAAAGGGAACAGCGCACGAAAAGGACAGTATTTTTTATAGAAATGTAGACCAACGGAAAAAAAAACACGACAGTAGAAGATAGAAAGCAAAAATTAAGAAATATATCTGGAAAAAGTTTTTTTATAGGGTCACAGAATTTAAATAAAAATTTTCAGAAATCTCATACCAGGAAATGATCATTGACTATGGATGCTCTTTATTTATTGATATTTAGTTAAAACAGCAATTGCGATTTTTTTTCAGAAATATATTTTAATTATACCATGAAGTGAATATCAAAAAATGGAAATAAAATAAAGCATAAAACTCTTAAGATAATTATGAAACATATTTAAGTTTTAAAAAATATTACCTCCAGTTGCATAGAAATATTCATACGTTCTAAAATATATAAACATTATATATAATCAGCGCCAGAGTTATTAAAATTCTTAATCTGAAAGTACAATTTCGCCTTTAATATTTACCAATAAAAATTATTACGTTAATCTGGAATATTATCGCGGTATTTAAAACCTTAAACTGCTGCCAAATTTTGAACCGAGAGTGTATCATTTTAGTATATCGGTTGTGTTTCTTTCATTTGACAAAGGTAAACATTTTAAACCAAATTTTTTATTTACAGCAAAATAGCATATCGATGGCCGAGTGTTCTGGTAGAACATGCGACATCCAGAATAAATTGGCTGAGTGTGGTGAAATTGTAAACTTGCGTCTACATCATAGCACTAATTTCTAAATCTTAAATTGTAAAGTGTTTTGTTTCGCTATATGATTAAAGTGTAAGTCAAAATATCTGACCAAAAAAAAAAATCCCGTGAACAGATGATTTCCGGTTCGACTATCGCAAGTGAATTAATTTTCAAGAGGCAAATCTCCACGTCCTTGGGCAAAGTTCACCGAGTAAAGTGTCTTTGCTTGAGGTTTTGAATAAATGTTTACATCAGAGCAACTTTATTTAAAATTAATAAGCATCTGGTCCGCACAATGACTGTAACTAATGAGTTTTATAGGATTATATTAAGTCTACCTTGAGTGTCAAGTTTTTTATGCAAAACTTTGTAACCGATGTTGCATGTGTCATTAAATATTCTAATTGGATGTTTTTGAAAGCTTGTTTTCATCAGCTATTTTTCCTAATAAAGCATACCAAAGTTCCCATATTTGGATTACGTAGTCGAATTCTGACTGCTGGGTTACTTCAAATCTGAAATTCATTTTCCCCGTGAGCGCCTCAATCAGAAAGAATACTTCATTGCAGTGGTGTAACTATAATATTCAACATATACCTTCTTATGCTACTAGGAGTTTATTTCTGTGATTGAAATCAATGAACACCTCATGTTTAAATTAATACATTTTAAAACTAACACAGTGTGTTTTTTATTCCCCGTTATGTATTCAACTGTAGTCTTAACAAATTTTCCTCAATATGCTCCAGTTATTTTACTATTTGTTGTAGGTGATCACGACTATAAAATATAATTTTTCCAATAAAAGGTTCTTTAACTAACACGTTTTGCAATATATCATGCTTTGTTCGCTTTTCTGGTTTAAGGGAGGACAGAATGATTTATTGAAATCTCTGTACTCCATGCCGTCCGTTAATGATCCCTGATCTCTGAAAATTAGGTGGCTTTCTTTTCCCCATAAAAAACAACATTCTTGTTTTGATTTCCCAGTGCTTCTCTTGCATATACGATTGTTACGAAGATGAAATTGCTTTTCTCTTTTATTTTAACATAAAGTAAGGTTTCTTCTTCGATCCTTCTCCTTAGTTATTGTCATACATTTTCCTTCCTCTATGGCAGGTATGTCAAACACGCGGCCCGCCGGGAACTGTTCTGCGGCCCGCCAAGATTGATAACCAATACGTTTATTTAATTTTTGACAACACTGGATTCTTTAATTAAAATTATAAGTACGTACACGGTACATGAATTAAATAAACGTATTTCAGAAAACATTTCCATTTATATATAAGAGAAACTATTGCGCATAAATGTATATGTCGGAGCCCGATCGTAGAATTGCTCATATCATGAAATGCCCGATCATTTCATGAAATAGTGGCATTTCATGATATGAGCAATTCTACGATCGGGCTTCGACATGTATACACATGTCTCGAGGTCATTCAAATGTACGTACTTTGCGCATGGCAATGAGTCACGAAATGCCAGTAGAGTCGGAAGCTATTCGTTAGCAGTCAGTGAACGAATACTGCGTTCTAGTCTAGTTTGCACATAACAATTTTCATCTGTTTTTTTTTTTTGTTTTGCGGCCCGCGATTTAATATATAATACTTAATATGGCCCTCGGTGGTTAACGAGTTTGACATGCCTGTTCTATGGTATAAAAAATGGGTCATTTTTAGCTACTTTAACGTTTGGTGACGTAAAATTTCCAATATGATGGAAATAGTAATTAGGGAATTATACCATATCCATTCATTTTTCTAGAATACAGCATGTTACCATAGAATAATTCAATATGATTAAAAATAAACTGTTTGGACAATTCATCATGATAAAAAGTAAGATGATCAAAATGTAACTAATACCTACAAAACCTTTTAGTACTAATAAAGTTCCAAAAGTATGCATTCTAGTGTTTACTCTTATGCAATTCTGTCATCACAGTTTAATAAACTCTGTTTTCTTTAAACACAATTTATACTTTAAAATTTTTTTTAACATACAACAAAACTGATTTAGCGGATAACCCTTTTTCAAGAATCAGTAATAAAAGGGCTAAGTACATAAGTTCTCTTTATATACTCATATTTGTTTCGTTCTTATTAATTTGCGCTGATGGTCTAAACTTGTTATTATTTCAAATTGCTTTTCTTCGCACTTTTTGCAACCTGTTCCATCTGACGAGGGTAAATCACGTGGTTAATCTTGTAACGCGATGACATTTCAGGTGTGTTGCAATTCAAATCAACAAGATCACATGTGTAGGGAGTCATAAGGATTTTGATTTTGCTCCATATATCAAGGATGAAGAAGATTACAAGCTCTTAATAAGTTATAGAGTCCATTATAATGTTCATGCCAAATTCACGATTAGAAAACAGATCCTACTTTCTTTATTGTTAAAGGAAATCCAGTAAGATACGACTTCGACATTGAGGTAGCTATTGAAAAACGAAACGAGATGACGAAAATGATTGAGATCAGATCTGGATCTAGAAAAAAACAGAGGACAAGAGGCAAGAAACCCAATCGAGAAGAAAAAATGAAAAGTGGGGAGAAGGGCAAGAGACTGAATTCCCAATGCAGTAAAACATTTCGAATCAATTTTACAGGTCTTTAAATATTATTGGAAAATGTATGAATTATAAATAAGTTTAATATGGACTAAATGGCCAGGTTATAAAGATCCGAGGGCTCAGAGAAGGTTGGGAGAAGGGTATCTGCTGCATAGCTGTTGGGAGACAGATAGTAGCCTCCTGTCAAGGCCATCCAGATTGTTCTTTAACGTGCACAAGGTATGGCTCTCCCGCACACGAGGCTATAGCTTAACGCTCCACCCGACGGATGGCGGCCTTTTCAAGCCCATCTGTGTCCCGTACTGACCGAGGGCTGAGAGTTTTTCGGAGATAAATCTCAACACTTGCCAAGCTGGAACTCTAACCTGGGAATTATAGATTACGAGACTGGAGCGCTACCGACTGAGCTACCCATGTCACCTTTGTGTGCATGAAAGAGCACGCTGGATGGCTTTGGCAGAAGACTTCCATCTGTCTCCTAACAGCTGTTCAGTGGACCTCGCCCCAACCTTCTCTGAGTCCTTGGGATCCATGGATATTTAGCCAATTATGAATAGAAAAGAACCTTCCAATGTCAAACAACCTAACTGATAAAAATAATCGATGTTTCTGATATATATGATTACTTTCTCTATCTAATAAATAAAAAAATTTGTTCGTTTCAAAATAGAAAAACACTTATATGTTATTAAATTAAGTCACTACGGATTGGAAAATTATTTGTCTCGTAATGAAGCTAAATATAAATAATTAGATCTAATAGAGATGTAAAAGGCCAAATACCCAGACACGTTTAGTAATATAGTCATTTTTTTAAACTTTATGTAGCAACAAACCCGTACATTTTTTTTTTGAAATGCCACAGGACACGCAGTGTGCAATCCCGTTATGACATTCAGCATCGTGTTTTCAATTTTTCATTCCGCTAGCTGTCAAGTCTCGTTGCTTGAAGTTGCGGCTCACGGAGCACATTTACACAACACCCGTAGAACTGGTCTTGACTACTGAGTTCGCCTCCAGACAGATGAGCAAGATGCTACTGCCAACGTACACGTACACAGGTGCGCACACAAAATATTTTTCTTACTCTGCAAAATTCTCCTTTTGCTCACGTAATCGAGTATGTTCTGATGAAACTTTTCTTTTTTCCTCTCCCTTTACGGCAGAGGGAAATGTACTTGTAAGGACGTGAATTCTACTGCTTCAAGAAACAATCGGTTCGCTTTCTTTTCCCCAAGTTGATGTACGGAAAGTCTCTTCTCAGCGTTCTTGTTTACAAGAGAATAAAGAAAGGTGCTCACATTCCAGTGACTCAACTGAAGAAAATTTTGAGTTTGGAAAGAAGAGAAAAACATGTTTTTTTATATTTTAAAAGTTCTAAAAGTTATAAACTCTCTTGATTTAAATAACATTATTTCTTATGTTGCAAAATATCTGATATTTTGAATTATTAACAAACCAATTCATACAATTAAAATATACTTTTAAAATCATACTTTTTAAAGAAAGAAATTAAGTATACTGTAGTATAAATATATATGCGATATAAAGTTGTTTTAACGGGAGGAGTTCTGAACCTTACATTGCATTATGTTGTGATAATATGAAACCGTATAACGAATTTGGTGATAAATGGTAGCTAGGTAGTCACTGGAAGGAGAGCTATGCACCAATCCCCTGTGATGATGAATAGAATCGGCCAGGCCTAGCACCTAATGTCAACCCTGCCTTCTCGTGGTGCAGACCGTTAGTACCTTTGAAAAGAGATAGTGTCTTGTGGAAGTGAAAGGAAGGGGAGGGTTGCCAGATTAGTGTGGCCTACTGATCTGGACAACTATGGCAAATTTTCTTTTTTTTTTCTACCCTGCTGAGGAGTAGTCAACCACACAGGGTCCTGGTGCTGACCATATAAACCCACTGGACTGGACAGATATATGGTTCTGAGTTTGATTATGGATCCTGATTTTGCTGCATTGGTGGGCTTCTGTGGAGGGAAAATCTTCCGCTGTGTTTTCTGTTTCTTTGTGGGTTGACAGCCCCAAGTGAATAGATTCACAGGATATGTTTATCAGCCGGTGGATAATCCTGAGCAGAGGTCATCGCAGGCACCTGAACCATTTGCTTCTATTGGCATCGTCAAATTCTACATTAGAGGAAGTCTTCCAGTGTAGATGGCTTTAGCCTTTAGTGGTGGGGGAACGGGACTTTGCCCCATGTCTGCGATTAGGGGGCTGTTTGATATTGTCGGCATTCCCTCTCTCAGTAAACATAGTTTCTTTAAACATCCCACTAACCATTTTCTCTGCATAGGTAGTTGGAATGTGAGGACTCTGCACAGAGCTTTTTCTCTTGATATCCTCACACAAGAATTCCACCATTATAAATTAGATAATCTTGGTTTGCAAGAGACCAGATGGACAGATAAAGGTCAGATTCTTAAAATAACCTTAAATTTCTCTTTTCAGGGAGGAATGACAATAAGCATCACCAAGGCAAGGGTCTGCTTCTCAGCAGACACGCTAGTGATGCTCTTCTAGGATACGAGTGCATTAATGAAAGGTTCCTTACAGCAAAATTTCAGCCACACGTTAAAGACTTGAATGTTATCTGTTGTTATGCCCCCACTGAGGATGCCGATGAGGATGAGAAGGATAGGTTTTACGGACAACTTCAGGATATTTGAATTCTGTTGTTCTAGGTGACTTCAGTACCAAAGTTGGTACTGACTCTGACCTTTGGGGAGGAGTAATAGGCTCTTTTGGTGTTGGTAGGTGCAATGGCAATGGGCAACGTCTCCTACAGGTAAGTAAACTCAATGGTTTCAGAATAACTAACACTTATTACAAACACTGCGACATACATAAGTACACATGGGTTTCACCTGATGGGCTGCATAAGAATATGATTGATTATATATTAATTAACAGCAAATGGGCTGGTTCTGTTAGGAATACCAAACCATATAGAGGAGCTGAAATTGGGTCTGACCATTTCCTTGTTAAAAGTGTCTTGCAACTTAAACTTAAAAAATGTTGTGCTAGGGTTAAAAAATTTACTTTTAATACTGAAGCTCTGAAAAACCCAGTTATAGCCAAAGCTTACCATGATAGGTTACTTAATCATTATGACAGTCATGGTATGCTTACTATTGAAGTTGAGGAAGAATGGGATCATTTTAAACAGGCTTTTTTGGACACTAACAGTACTCTTTTAGGAAAAAAAAGGAGCAGAGGACGCAGAATTATCTGAGTGATAAGGCAATTGAGCTTATTTCAGAAAGACAGAACTTCAGGAATGTCCTTAATCAATACTCTACTAGCCAAAATAGAAAGCGTTACAGAGAACGTAATAAACGTGTAAAAGATCAGTTAGCTGCTGATAAGAATCTTTGGCTTAATGGCTCGGCTGACAAAGGCAAGGAAGCAGTTAGACAGTACAACAGCAGAGAGGTGTACCAGATTGTTAATGTTTTTTGTGGTAGAAAACGAACAGGTATACAGGGATTGAAGGATAAACAAGGTAAGGTTATAGAAGGTGAGGATTCTGTCATGGCTAGGTGGGCTGAGCATTTCAGTGATGTTCTACCAGTGATTCCCAAAATTTTGGAAGACACCACAGAATAGAAGAGATAAAAAGGTTGTCACAGAAAATTCCATTAAATTTATTTATTTGACCGCCCCTCTTGACTGCCTCAACGCCCCCCATTTGCCTCTGGATCCGCTACCGCCCCCATGGAAGGCTCCAGCGCCCCCCACTGGGGCGCGGGAATCTATAAACAATGTGGTTAGTTATACTCCTATTGTTTGCAATGATGATAGATGCATTGGTGACTTTAATGTTGGCCCTATAACACAATCTGAAGTTAGTTTGGCTATTTCTAAACTTATACTTCATAAATCCCCAGTAGTAGATGAAATTACTACGGAAATGCTTAAGGCTGGGAATCTTTCTGTTACCACTTGGATGATTGAAATTTTGAATATCTTTTATGATAAAGGCGTGGTTCCTAAGGATTTTACCAGAGCTATTGTTATCCTTATTTTCAAAAAAGGTGATCGCAGTTCTTGTGATAACTATAGGGGTATCAGCCTACTCTCTGTTCCAGGTAAAGTTCTTTCCATGATTGTGCTTAATAGAATTAAGAATCTGGTTGACAGTCAATTGCGTGATGATCAATGTGGATTCAGAACTGGTAGGGGATGTGTGGATCAAATATTTTCACTTAGGAAGATTCCTGAGAAATGTTTAGAGTTTCAGAAACCTTTGGTTGCTAGCTTTGTCGATTTCAAAAAGGCTTTCGACTCTGTTGATCGTCATAATTTGTGGTTGATTGTGAAATCATATGGTATACCAGACAAGTTAGTAAACATAATGAAAGCTCTCTATAATAACACTGAGTCGTGTGTGATACTTGGTAATGCTTGTAGCAATTGGTTTAATATTAATTCTGGTTTTCGATAAGGGTGCATTTTGTCTCCTTTTCTCTTTAGCTTGGTTATTGATTATGTTATTCGAAATTCACTTCAAGGGAAAGATTTTGGCCTTAAATGGACTGGAGATACGAAAATTTCTGATTTAGATTATGCTGATGATTTAGCCCTTTTGGCAAATGATGTTGATGAGATGAACTCTTTCATTCGAGCTGTTGATGAGAATGGTAGAAGAGTAGGGTTGGTTATAAACAGAGAGAAAACTAAAGTGATGAAAATTGGTCAGGCAGGTTGTGATTCAGTTCATCTGAATGGTTGCAGTCTTGAGCAGGTGTCACAGTTTAATTTTCTTGGGAGCTATGTAACAGATACTGGTGATGTGCGGGATTAGATTAACAGACGCTTAGGGATTGCTGCCGGAATTTTTAAGAATCTATAGAGAGTGTGGAAAAATAGGCGTATACACCTAAAGACTAAAATTAGACTGTATAATAGTTTGGTTCTTTCTAGGGTTAGTTATGGTAGTGAAACTTGGACACTTTGTAAACAAGATAACAGGAAACTAGATGCTTTGATTCCAGATGCTTACGCAGTATCTTGGGCATTAGGTGGTTCAACTTTGAAACTAATGATGAGGTTAGGCAAAGGAGTTTGCAACCTCCTTTAAGCAGCATATTGTGCAGTGAGAGACTCCGTTGGTTTGGCCATGTTGCCCGTATGAATAATTATAGATTGGCGAATAGGGTTGTGAACAGTGTGCCTAAAGGCCTCAGAAAGAGGGAGAGACCTAGGATGCGGTGGGCAGACAATGTCAGACTGGACCTTGTTAGAATTGGTGTGCAGTGGTCAGATGCAGTAGATGTAGCTCAGGACAGACTTGCTTGGAGAACTAAATTGCACGGTCTGGTTGTACCTCCGTAGCCCATGGCTGCTTGATGATGATGATGATGATGATGATGATAACTCTTAACGTTTAAGAGTTTGTGACCTAACAGACAGAAAAGTTCTCTAAAACATATGGTAGATGACTTAAATTTTGAGAACTATGCGATACTTATAATCAAATTCAATATTATCAATGATTGACATCAATATTTATTGTCACTCTTGTAAACTTTACTTGTTGTTGCTATTGTAAACTTTACAACAGTCGTATAATAATTACATTAGCCAACAATGATTTATTTTCCTTGATAAAATCAATGGTAACTTTTAGATTTGTGATAATGATTGTAAAAATGGCCTAGAATAGGTTCATTACCTTTCTGAATTGGCGAAAATTAAATTAATAATGTGAAATTTAATCTGAACAGTCAAAATTTCTTTTAAATATTTCTTTGGCTGTGTTTAGACATTATTCAGTGGGAGAACATCATTGTTAAGTTCAAGGCTGAAAGCATGAATTCTCGTGAAAAGTAAATAAATCTCCATTCCACAAACACTACAAGGATTGAAGAATATCCTCTATTGTAGTTGATGAAGGTTAGCAATTATGAATATAAATAACATGTGGGAAAGATAATTTAAGTTGGAAAAGCAAAATGTTTCAATTGTAAAAGTGAAACACAAAATTAACGCATAGGTAGCCTGTTTTGAACGGTTTTGCAAGTTTAATAATGTGAGATTTAACAATTTTACTTATTCTCGATAGCTGGAAGAGCATATAAGGTGTCCCTTGATTCTCAACTTTGCAAAGTTATTTTTTGTATTTCTTTTTTATCACGACTATTGTCTCTTTCTATAGTAACTGGAGTTGTTGTCGTCATCGTCGTCGTCGTCGTCGTCGTCGTCATCATCATCATCATCATCATCATCATCATCATCATCATCATCATCCTTTCCAACCATATTTATTTCATAAAATACCCTATATGAATTTCATGTAATGTGATTTTAAAAGAACAAATAAAGAACTTTACATATTCAGATATTTCAAGAACACTTGCAATACATTTGAAGGTAATCCGCATTAATATTCGAATTCAATGATAATTCATTAATTATGCTAAATATGCCACAGAAAATGCTTGTTATTTACAAATTGCTTTATTTACACACACATCAGTACTAGAGCGCTATTTGAATTAATTTAGAATAAATAAATGTCCTTGCGTTGAAAAATACTTGATATACTTACCAACGTGTGCTGATATATGTTTTCACACGTTTCTTACCTCGGTGTTGCATAGTTAATGTGATGTATGTATAAATCAATGTAATCTGGTTGGTTGAACATCTCCTTTGATGAATGGTTTGCTTTCGCATACAGTTAGTTATGGCCATACTCGAAGAACATCATGAATTACTCCATTCTGTTTATAGATACACGTGTTCTTGCAAAGGAGGATTTGGGACGTGCACTGCTCGACCGCATAGGATGAATGATTACAGAGTGACGAACCGGTTAAAATAAATGTTCATTTATAAGTTAATCACAGGGAATTGCAGCGTAAATTATACACGTCACGTCGGTCTCGTAAATAACTAATAATCCGCCATACCCTGCAGAAGATTACGTGTAAAAGAGGAATCATCCGTTTTCATGAATATTATCAGGGGGAGTTAATAAGCTAAGCATAGCGATTTCAAGTCAAGGCTGAAATATGATTGCTTGTTTATCCTAGAAATATTTTATTCTTTTTTCGTGCTTTGGAATTTTTTTCGTTATTTTTTAACTCTTAAGTTTGCTATTTATAAAAAATTAGAAATGAGTTCGTGTGAAATGTTCAAGCCCGAAACACCTCGCTAATGTCTTAGCAAAACACATCAGGGCCCAATTAAGGGGAAAAAAATCTGATGTATCGTAAAATATACTTATGAATGCATGCAGCTAATCCAGTTTTTAATTCTTTGTGTTATGGGTTTTTATAAGCTTTAAAATAATCATTTTATGAAATGATATCTTAATGCTATTTACAACTAAAAATACTACAAAAATTCTCAAAAATTGATTCTTGAGTAACATCATTTTAAACTGCAAGAACAATTCGTTGATAAAAGAGAGAAAATGTCTAAAAAAATAATAAAAGGGGAAAAATTATCATATTTAATTACCAAAGATTGATTAAAAATTTGATGAAACTGTAACGAAAAGTAATTATCCATTTTATGTTTTTTCTTTTATAAATACATTTCACAATTGAGAGATAAATTATAAGTTAAAATTACAATTGAGCTCAAATCCGGAGTCATCAGCGTTATTTTCAATTCGACAAAGAGCGGACCGGAAAATATTACGGTTATAAATATAGTATTAGGAACTATAGTGTGTTCACTATAACAGTCTAGGGCAGAGGTCTCAAAATCAAATAATATTTATTTTGTGCTCATTACGTATATATATGATACAAATCAGTTGCTTCTTAATATATGACGGGAAGTATTTTATTATAAGCAAAACATAATTACTTATAATGCTGTTTTATTATTTAAATGTCACATACTTTAATACGAAAACATAAACCTAAATTTCATTTACAGTGGTTTCATCTTCGTCTGAACGTGACCATATTCTCCGTACTCGAGTGACATCATTGCAGTCAAGCCAAATTAGAAGTCGCATTTCGCTACCATGATGGTGATAAAACATATTGCTTGAGGAGTGCAATATGTCTTCAGTAGCCGCTTATTTGAAACCTCTGCTCTGGTGCCTTTTATTAAAGACTGTAGTCTACTGCCGCCTCTGCTTTGGGAGGTGACTACTTATAGATAAGGTCCACAGCCAACAATAAAATATTTATATATGATATTGGAGAAATAGAGATATATATATATATTTTGAAGGTGTGCCAATGCATCCTTGGCTATGCGAGAGATCAAAAATGAAGTATTTACCAAGGAAATGAAACTGATAAGAATCAATTTATTGGTGACAAAATGCTATAGCAAAGATTTTAAACAGGCTGAACACAAAATATATCCTAAATGAATTCAAGGGTCACTTCTATCAGAATTGGAATGTGCAACTATTGTACTAATTCGGTTTGTTAATTTTCGCCTTTCACAGTAGAAATTCGATTTTGAGAACACACACTGCAAAGTTTTGTTACCCAATTGTTCTTTCACTAACAGAAATGCAAACCAAAATTACAGTAATTAGAGATCAAATCGTAATGGCGAAACTGCCAAGATATAGCTTTGTTCTTTGAATATGAACTTCGTGTCTCTCAATTTCAAACTCTACTTAATGTTTAACAACATGATGACAGTAATCAACTCTTCAGGTGTCAGGTGAGACGTTGGAGCAGGTGAATGGCAAGATCTAATTTGCACCAGCACTTTGAAGAAACGTCAAGACACGACAGGAACATAATAATATATTCCCAAATGGCTCTCCTTTATCATTTCTAAAGGTAACAACAACAAAAATGATTTATCTGACATATTTATAAGCTATTAGTAATAGCAAATTCAGGAGATTTGGTTCCTAGGTTGGACATTTCGTGAGATTTCTGATTATTAATAGATAATTTCATAATCAATTACAACTATAATGGGTATATTGTGGGTGTAATGTATAAAATGGATATATATTTTCTACCACAATTGAAAGGCATTATTTGTAATATATATAAAATACTTCAAATAGTAATTTTCTTCCACTTTTTTCTACCTATGACATATGGATAACGCAACAAATCAGCATGTTTTTAAGGAACACATATCATCAAGTTATAAAATTGAAGGTATGTAATACACGAACAACATTTAAATTTCAAAGACATCTAAAGAAGTATTCAACGTAATTGAAAATAACGATGACTCATTTGTACTCTGGTATTCAAAGTTCAAGGATTTCTTTTGGAAATCGAAATTACTACATGGATGAAAACAACATCTGATATTGTGTGAGGATCACTTCCCTTTTTTCTAAATATTTATTAAATTTATAATATTTAGAGTGCATATTTTATTCATATTACGCCCTGTATTTATAGATGTTAGTACTATTATAAATTCATATTGTATTTAGGGGCGGGGATTTACTCAGACAGTAGTACACCAGAGTCGTGATCTGATGGGGTCAGATTAGAATTCATGCTATGGTTGTTTTGAGACTTTCTCTGCTAATCCTCCTCTGCCCCACGTGATAAAAAGGCATGCTATGTGCTTGGCAAATGCCATTGTCCGACGGATGAAACGTTAAGCCATGTCTACGTATATAAAACAGTCATTCTGATGCACACTGGATTGCCTTCGCAGGAGGCGTTCGTCTGACTCATAATAACTTCCCAGTGAGTCTCTTTTCTATCCAATTGCTAGTCCTAGTGAGTCCTTGTGACTTACTGTATTTACACAAAATGTATCAAAAGCAAAACGACAAAAGTTATTGTTTACGGAATCAAACCGAATTCATTACGATAAATTTAGATAGTTGTGTCTCTTAAAATTCACTATATATTCAAAAATTAAAATAAATAACCACTCAAGCAGTCGCTTGTTGCACAGTTCTAAAGAAACCTGCCAATATAACTCGCCATAGAGTAGTTATGTATCGAATACGAAACCTTAACAGAAAGACAACACTGAAAGAGGAACATCCGTACCATATCGGGGGATTGAACCCAGGTCCTTTTGTTCAGTAGCTCTAAATACGTCACTATTTAATTTTAAGTACTTTTCATAAAACATCGGTTGACAACTAAATATATTTATAACGAGTGAAATCCGTTTTTGAAAGAATCTTTTATCTAATATTCTGTTATAGAGCTTTTAACAATATAAAGTTTTGCTGTTCAGTTAACTGCACTAATCTCGGACCTGTCAGCTGGAAGAGACGCTTTTAATTGGAATTAGTTATATAGCAACACCGTTCAAAATAAATATTTGTGTTTTACATTTCTTAAAGTTCGCTAAGGAAAAGAACGACAGCAAGATATAAAAAAAAATGTTTTTCTTTCATTTATTAAAAATGCAATTTTTTGCTACAAAAAAGATATTATTCAGCATTATGTTTAATGAAATAAATAGAAGAGAAACTCAAGTGATTATTTGTTTTAACAGTTCTTAAATTATATTGCAACGGTGCATTTTATTTCACTCCATAATCCACAGTTTTTGTTCGCAGTTCTTTATGCTTCACAATAAATTCTTCTTCAGTCGTTCACATTTGAAGTGCATAATATCTGCTTTGTAGACCTTTGAATACTTCAGTGAATGTAAAACTTCACTTTCCGCACACCAGTAATAAATCCCCGAACCAATGCCTTTCCACTTTTGCTTCGGAAGTGGATCCTCAGGCATCATCGGTATGTTACATTTCCTTCTCCATCAGAAACCCCAATTTCTAATTTCCTACATTATACTTATTTTGCTATTTGTCTTTGTAGAATCAGGACATGCACCTTTCAACGGTCCATTAATCGAGAGAACAGAGAGCATCTGTAAAAGTACGGTCGGACTTCTGTCACTGCTACCTTATCACTGGCCGCAGGGTGTGTTCTGCGATTGGCAGAGATGTACATCAGTATGCTGCCGAGATAAGAGCACCTACCATGGTTCCGATAGCGCCATTTCGCTATTCGCTGACTACTTTACCCCGAGCGTGTGATGGAAAGGAGAAAATTGGCTTATCTCAGCTAGCAAGAGGGAAGCGTGATAGCTGGGGACTCCATCTCGACTCCTTGCGGCTCTAGAGGATAATGAGCAGCTTACCTAATTAAAACTTGGTATTTTTGAGAATAAGTGATGCAAATGCACTGTGTGAAACTCTTGTATATCTGTGAGGCAAAGCTTAAATAACCTGCCGTCTGGAAAACAAAGTGCGCTAGATGAAAACTCAATTACCTAGATAACCATTTTGACCTGGCTAAAAAAATAATTTTGCTGTATTTGGGAAATTCCTGATTAAAATTCTGTCACAAGTGTCCGTCTGTGAGGCATAAGGTGAATTTCGTTGCTCAGTATTTAAGTGTATATTTCAGTTTTTGCAACGGTTGATGAAAATGTTACATTAAAATGTTGAAAACCATTTGATAAAAGAGTATTTTTCTATATGTATAAATGTATATAATATGCAAATTATAGTTTATTCACCAAATCCATTAGCTTTTGCAAAAACTCATATTAATTTTACTGTTCACACACAATATTTCCAATTGCTTATGGTTTTTTCATCATATCCATTTACTTTTACGAAACGTTTCATGTGGTTTCATTTATTTAATTATTTTTAATTATATTTTAAAAGGACAGAAATAACCTAGAATCACAATCAAGCATGTCCTTTTTTCTCACATAATATATTTCAACACATATACGTTCACACAACCATGTTATCCCAGGACTCGAACCCAGATCCCGGCAGTTGCAGTGTCACAGTGAGCCAACACAATATTTGACCGATTATTATTATTATTATTAGAAAATTCCAAAACGTTAAATGTCGTAATTTTTGGATAAAATGTTTTTTTTTCTCTCGTGATCTATCTTTTCAATTTCAAAAATCATGAAAAGAAAATAATAAAATCAAGCCAGAATGGTCACTTCAATAACATTATAGCTGAGAATATTATAAATGTTTGAAATATAAACCATTTATAAGTATTAGGGAATCAATTCTTCAAAATATCTGTTTCTTTTCCATTCTAAAATAATTACTGCAAATTGAATATTAATGAAGTCCGAAACTTCATTTTTAAAGTAAACCTTAAAGTTTACCATACATTCACCATACATATCGTTCTCAGAGCAACATGTTGTAAATGAGTTTTTATAATGTGCTCTAAGAATAATTATATCACTTAATATCAAGTCTAAGATAACTAAGTTTTATACTGCTAAATTTTTCGTAGGGCTCTAACCTCTGTTGATGGATCAGGAGAAATTACAGAAAGTAGATATTTATACGTATTTGAAACTAAATATATTTGAAAAGAGTTGTTGTTTAATCAACAAAAGACATTTTTCAGAAGAGTATTACCAAGAGATCCCACAGTGCCTACAATGATATTTTTCCGCTAATTACCACTCTACACTAATGACACTCAATTTGCAAAGCAAAATTATATTCAGTATTTCTTAATGGTAGATAAAACCAACGTTTCATAAAGCATTACCATTCAAACAACTTCTTGCCTAAGCTCAGGTAGGTTAATATATAATTATTTGAATACATAATTTTGGCAATATCGACACTCAACTTTACATAAAGATAAAAAACATGCAAAGAAATACAGAATTTATGAAAACGAATTAACCTTTTTTTTGCTTTAACACTGAAAACAGGCTGTCAGCATTAGTAATGTTCATTAGATAATTAGCAGTGAGAGATCTGAAATGCATAAAATTTGTTTCATTTCGAATTATATTATGTTAAGAATTCATAGTTTTAGTGGCCAAATAATCAAAATGTTTGTGCATAATTTATTTTTGCAAGTGTCAACAGAAACCTTTTCCCATCATCTATCATAGAATAATTTGTATAATACAGCAGTGCATTGTTATTTTTAAAGAAGTAATTTCATGTTCTGTAAATAAATAAGTGCCTTTGTGGAAACACATCTAAAATGGTATACTTGCAAAAGGTGGTAACAGTTTTATATTTATTTTGTAATATTTGAAATATAAATTTATTTTGCAATGAAATTAGACTGCTTAGTGATGAAATGTATGTTCTTCCCCAACTTGTAATGCCATACTCTTTAGCTTTTAATGATGTTATACAAATCTTGGGTCCATTGATTGGACTCAGAGATTTGTACAACATTATTAACATTTTATTACTAAGGATTTTTTTAAGTAATAAAATTTATATAACATGTGTCTAAGTGTATTTTTAGTTTTCCAACTTAGGGAGCTATCAATATAAATGCCTAGGTATAGTAGACTTTGACCTGTTCAATTTCTTCGCAGCAATAAGCTGAGTAATTATTTCATGAGAAGGTATGCAATTTTAATTTAATGAAATTTGGATTGTATGATTTAATTTCTAGGTTAAATAAAATATACTTAATCATTTTCATATTTAAATATCACCCTTTTAAATCTAACCATTTCATCACACATTTTATATCAGTTGTCATGCTATAAAGGAGATTTTCTATAGAATCACTGCATAAAGTTGATGACGTATCATCTGCAAAAATGTTAATATTACTATTTATTTTTTATTTGCATAGATCATTTATGAATATAAAACGCAAGGTTGGTTCCAGGACTGAACCTTGTGGTATACCATATGAAATACGTTTTGGGTTACTAAATGTATTGAAATGACTAACACATTGTGTTCTGTGCTGTAAGTAGTCTTTAAACCATTTTAATACAACACCACGAATGCCAATATTTTTTAGTTTGCTAATAAAATTTCACGATCAATTGCGTCAAAAGCTTTCTCCAAGCCATAAATACCGATAAATGGATTACTGTCCATGGAACGAAACACCTTTGACGCAAATTATAACAATGCAGTATAATATAACAATGCATCCTTCCTAACTTTGTTTCCAAATTGGTTTTCAAATAGCATATTAAAACTATCCAAATATTTATCAGTCTTTGATTGACTAGTTTTTCTAATATTTTTGAAAAAACTTGGAGAAGTCAGTCTATAATTCTTAAAATCATTTTTATTTCCCTTTATGTAAACTGGAATAACAATAGCATTCTTTATTAAATCTGAAAAAATGCCAGTTTCTAAAGATAAATTACATAAGTGATAAATTACAAAATTTCTCACAGAATTTAGCAGTCAAGTAAAGTAGCACGCTGGCAATAAGCTCTATGAAGGGCTTTTAAGCTCGAGTTTCAAGATGGTATAGAGAAATAGAAGAAAAAGCCTATTTCTATGTTTGTCCTGGATTAGCGTCGGGATGAAAGAATGTAATCCACAGAGACAAGATGAGGAAATGCGATTGGAATTTCCGTGTATGGAACTAATTCTGGACATTCGCCCTTTATTGATGTTCTGGAATGTCTCAGAGAGAAATAATTATCTCCTATAGCAGGGTTGGCTCTTGCACGACTGAATTCATCTTGCGATTCTGAGCAATCTTGGATTCCTCTTTAACGTGTGCTGTCGGGGGATTAAGGATTCAGTTGAAGTCTGACTATTTGATAAACGATTGCGTTCATACACTGCTTGAAAACCACAACAGAAGGAATAAGTCATCAACAAGAACTTTTATTCAAAAGTACTGTTACACAGTTTTTTTTATGTTGTCATTTTCCTAATATGTCGTTTTCGAAATATGCCTACCACATTTACTAAGCATTTATGGCAGTTATATTTCGTTATATTTACCTGAGCACCTGACATCTCATAAGGTCATGGATTCAGATTCCAACACATTGAAGACATTTTTTTTTCTCTACACGCAGCTTCATCTTGTTACTTAAACAGCTTAATAGTGATTAAATAATTAGTAAATCAATGGTGAGCTTCGTATTAATTTGTGTAAATATCTACCATTGTAACAACAGTTATATCATTTTAGTTCTAAACTTTGCGAAAGGCAGCTAGAAATATATTTTTTTTTCTTTTCACTACGTTTTAAAAATGCTTTTAAAATGTGTATGGTCTACGTTCTACAATAACTTTTTTTATTTCGGATTTTATACTTACTGTTCAAGTGGATTTATCTGTGGCCCTATGTTATTGTAAAATTAATTATTCTGGAGTAATCATAGAAATTCATAATTATTTATTATAGCATTTTTGCTAAAACTACCGTTGAGGAAATAATACTGCTCTCTTTAAAATGTTTGTTTCATATACATCATTCGGTTCTCATGCTGATCATGTGTAATCTGTTTTGCATTGTACGTGTAAAGGATATAAGAGTTTCATTGATAAATAAAATAATCATTATCAGTTTCTACATTAGTTTCATTAATGATAGCGACGTTGTCATTCATTAACGACTTAGTGAATCTTTTTCCCCGTCGTTAATTCAATCAATTTAAACTCTCTTAAATATACAGTATATTACTTTCCACCCACAACTTTTGTTTGTCATACTCTTTTACGATCAACCCCCCCACCCGAAATTTCCCTACGCTATATGTTTCTGAAGGGGGTGTGGAGGTGGAGTAATGTGAAGAAATGACTTGAATTTATCACGGCAGAAATTTTAATTTTATATATGTATAACTTGATATGCTCGCGGTCGTTTATATATTTTCTGTGTTGTTTTGTAAGATAGCTCTTAAAGTGACGATAATTGATGGAATCATAGGTATTGATGACAAAACTCTTCTACTAATTTAGTGGTCTTAGCTCTTACTATATAAAAGCAGCTTTTGGGGTAGAAGAAGAAATATTATGGCAAGATGACCTTATGTTGCTTTAAATAATTACGCTAATTATGTCCCTCAAAGTAAAGTGGAGAAAAATTTCACTGGTAGTCGAATGCACTCATTTTTTTTGTCAAATAAATATTTCGACGTAAGGAGTATCATCTACTGTAAATGTATTTTTAGAGAGGTTGAAACCTGCACATTACCGAGTAAATCTGCTGGTATTATATATCAGATTAAATTAACTCTGAGTTTGACAATGAACTTGTTAAACTCCACCAGTGGTTCCCAACTCCACCAGTTTAAAATACTACCAGTGGTTCCCAACGGTGGAATTTTAGAAATTTGGGGGGTTTCATTGAGGTTTTCTATAGAAATGGATTAAAGAGAATATTGAATAGTTCTCAAATTGTCATAGATGTACATGTTTTATATATCCATGTTGGGAATTCATGGATTCAAAAATACCCATAAATTTGTATTCACGCTAATCCTTATTTGAATTGGTTTTATACAGGGAAAAAGTTTTTATTTCGTGTAGAAACGTTAGGGAAAGTAAATGGGATATTAGAAAAGTTGATGGGATACTGGGCTTAAAAAGGTTGGGAACCGCTGATTTAAGCGAACCAGTAAAAATATAAAACAAGCTCGACTCCGTCTGAATATCGTTGTAATACAATCCTGTATTCGCCAAGATGCTATCCTTTAATTTTAATTTCTTGTTGTTGCTTTTGCTCCCCCAGAAGTGAAAGCAGAAACAAATAAAATATACAATTGCATTTTTATATTAACCCGGCCAAGTGCCCCATTTTATGTGCAATCACAGCCAAGACAATGTTGAACATTTTTCATCAGAAAAACACTGAACTTTGCAACTTTATTTTGCAGTGACTAACATATTTATATAAGTCATGTTAGATACCAAATGAAAGAACATTTGATTTTCAATAATGAAGAAAAAGGAATTCAAATTAAAAAGAGCCATTTAAGCCTAATATAAAAAAAAATCGATTAACATCGATCACATAGAGGGTCGGTCACATAGAGACACATCAAAGATTAACTATCGTGTGGTTTCTACTGATTCTTAAGTTTTATATTTCTTCCGAAAAAAATATGCTTTTTGTTCCTCATTTTTCACACATTTTATCTTGACACAAAATTTATTTTTGGGCCAACATTTGAGTAGCATTCTAATATTGTGTTATTTTTTGTTATCGGGAAAAAGCTGAATCTATCTTTGAGAAAATGTTTAACTCCAGATTTCCTCATTACGTTTATCGTTCAAAGTCTGAGCCCTTTCCCTTTTATTTACAATACGAAGAATTGACTTTCTACTACATGGAACACTTCCTTAGAGTTGCGATTTGAGGTTTCTTTCTGCGCTTTATTTGCCATTCCATCCCAGCAGTTATTTTTATCGTCTTCCAATTGTTCCTTTACTTCTTTATTACTCTCTGGGATGCTTCAGGATAGCGATAGAGAGTGTTATCTCAGGTATTTTGGTGGATTTTGTTTTCTTTTGAAATGGATGTAGGAGGTAAGAAAAAAGCTCCAAATGATTATTAATATTGCAGATCGTTTATAAGTACCATATACTTTGCGCTTGGAAATTGGAATAATATTTTGTATTTTTAATCATTGTTTTCTTTATATTTATGTTCTAACTTAGAACAAATACGTTAAATTTTACAATACGTCTAATCAAACAAGAGGAAAAAACGTAGATTTTGAAGTACTTCTCGTCTACCATGACGCACACATTCAGAATATTAAAGCAGCTAAAAGCTACGAACCCTAAAAAAACTTACGTAACAAAATATAGTTTTACGAAAATATGATATTTGAAGTTTGGATTTATGAATTATGCAGGCTCAAAAATCTCTTTGATATTCTACAATTACTGCAAACTACGGAATGGAGGTTTGAAAATAGTTAAAGAACCGGATTAATAGGATGCAAGGTAACCTCGATCTTTTACAGTGAAGCAGACCTTTACGAACTCCAGTGGGAATCGAAATTTATCTTTCTATGTAAAGGACCATTCCAATTCCAGTTCCAATTACGTTTACGTTTCTTCCTGAAATATTTACGGAAAATGAGCACTGTCTCCTTTCCAAAAGTGTTCTTTCGATAATATTGAAATTTGAAGAGCAATTATAACTGAAGTCCTTTTATTCATATTCCTTGAATAAAATGTGAACAGTTAAAACGCATGCTAGAGGTGTTATCATTCTGTAAGCTACTTAAAAATCTAATGTGGAAACAATAAAGTAGTATTGATTTACAGAAGTGCCTCAACGTTACATATTCTGCGTCATCTTAAAATTTTGAAACCAGGTGTTTTAAATAATAAGACTTAGTGGGTTTGGAAATATGTAAATACATCCTCTGGAAGTAATGAAAAATGTGAAGTCTGATTATATGACAATGCTGTCATCGCTTCGGAATCCACCGGAGGCGTTACATACACTACTGAGCGTGCATTTAAACAGTGATTTATTGCTTTTGCCATGTCACTCTTCCACTGTTCCCCCACATTATGGAGTTCGCTGCTGATAGCTCTTGCCGACGTAGGTCGTTCATGCCAAAAGCTGAAAGCAGTAAATATTTCGTATATCGTGCTTCCCTGTTTGGTAATGCTGATGAACTTTCAGAGATTAAGTTACACAAGGTGGATCATCCACTTTGTCAATATTTTGTTTTTTCTTTCTTATTTTTGGCATGCAAAATAATAACGAAATGTATACAGCATCACCTGAGTCAAAAATATTAACAGCGTTGGTATTAACTCGTCTTCATCATAGCATTTTCGCATCAGACTAGTCCTGACACCTGTAAGCATTCCTTTCACTAAATATGCCAGATGATTACTTTCCATCAAAATTCCTCCAGTTTGTTAAATATCTCTTACTGCATTTTGTACGGATAAAGAAGAGTGCAGATTGGTAACTCACATAGACCTCATGGTTATAATGAACCGATCGCAACGTCTCTATTAATGAGGCCGGAAGCTCAAAAGAGCCTGACACGAAAAAATAAAACCGCTGATGGTTTGGAACAGAGGACCTCTGTATCACTAGTCTATTGATATTATCCGGTGGCAAGGTGTGCGTGCGAATATTTTTTTTAAAGTACGGTATTAGTAAGTAAGTACGGTATTAGTAAAGTACGAAATATCGAAAGTATCATATTTTCATATAGTAAGACTGATATTGTACGAGCGAATGTAAAAAATGGATAAAATAATTTCGCAAGGCGTTTTTGCTATTTCAATACCGCTTATACGTAACACTGAATGCTTTTTCGGTCTTTTCCCTAGTGTATTAAGGTTATGACGCATATTCATTTGTGCAGATTCGTTAAGCAACTAAAACCATTTTTTTTTTCTTTACTGATATTCTACGCCATATTAACACACCTCTGTTTCTTCTGCCGAAAAACGACGAAAACGAGACAAATAAATGGCATTGTTAACAAGAAGAAAGTGAGAGAAAATGATTAATTCGGGGTTAGGTGGTGTTACACTACAGTTAGAATTAGTTACCTATCTCTCTTCTTTTTCTGTGAACATTTTGTTCATATATATATATGTACCAGCGGAGAAGCGTAGTGGAAGCAATTGAGACAATTGAGACTGCGCAGTTGACGAAACGATGATTCTCGTAGATCATTGGCTGATTGAGCTCTCAGTACTTTTTTCAATCAACCAATGATCTATGATGCAACTGTTGATACTACTGACTCAGACGCTATTGGCTGACTGAAAAATAACTGGTAATTATGTAAATCAATCACCTGCAAGAATCATAGATGACTTGACTGCTCCCACTTACGCTTCGCGCCTGGTATGTATATATGTATGCATGCATAAGTATGTACGTATGTAGGGATTGGGTTGTTTTATTCTAAGCAGTACTGTTTTGCATATAATTTCATTGTATGCAAAACTGTGCTGCTTAGGCCAGGTCACAGGGATCCTGTAGTCTCAGAAAAGATTGAGGAAATGGGATCCACTGGACAGCTGTTAGAAGAGAGATGGGAACTCCTCTGTCAAGGCTGTGGAGTATGTTCTTTAACGTGCACAGGATATGGCTCTCCGGAATACGGACCATGGCTTTATGTCTCATCCCACGGATGGTGGCTGTTCCAAACCCATTGGTGTACCTTACTGATCTAGGGCAGGATGGAGGCTTACCAGAGATATATCTCAACGCTGGTACAGGTGGTATCGAACCTGGGAACTGACTGAATGAGTACCTGAGAGACTGGGACGCTGCCGACTCAGCATGTATGGCTGTGTGTATGTATGTATGCACGTTCTGTTTATCGTTTTTAGAATATAGAGTGTCGGTGGTTCGTTTGCAACTATTAATGCAAGGAAAATAGTTCACAGTACAGAGTCAATTTATAATGTGAGTATTTCTCTGCCTCATAAGTTGTTTTGCGAGTATTGCAGCTGCAAGTGATATTCAAAGTAATTGCGCTGAAGACAAGGTAATAACTGTTGCCTAGTTACACAGAATACGCAAGCGAAAAACAAGTTGTTTGACTGGCAAGATAGATGTTTTCAGCAGAAAAGTGGTCGCTGAAGAATAATGGCGCCAGAAACTGACTGTCGGACTCTGTGTTACACACTAGTTGCTGAGAATTGGATAATTTACAGTTGGAGTCCCTAATATTAAATATCAGAATATCCATTTTTGGGTATTTATCTTTTGTACAATGAGTGATACAATACAACTAGGAGAGACTGAATAGCTACAAAATTCAATAATATGCCGTACACATAAACAGTGATGGTAAATTTCATATATGCAAAAACATTTCTATTCTCTTTAGTTAAAAGGGAGAAAGCAGAATATAGCTGTGAAATAGTTAAACTATCTTCTGATTAAATGTATTTTTTTTTTCATTATTTAGCACTTAATAAGAAGTCAACAATAGCATTAACCATATTTTTTATCTCGTTTTCAAAGAAAACGAGATAATAGTTTCATTTGTTGTCTCTGTCTGTCTTTCCGTTTGTATATCACCAACGTTTTCGTTTACAAAGATAAATTAAAAATTATTTTTGTGTTGGATAAGTATTGATGAAATATTACGATGTGCACTTTCCGAAACTCTCTAAAGCTACAATTGTAGCTTGAAGATGATTGAAAATACAAACACCCTGTAACGGTGGAAAAAGTTACAAATTCAAAAATTTCAAACGAATAGGTATTACTGCCAGGATTTTTTAAAATCTATGGAAAGTGTGGAAAAATAAGCGTATACACCTGTATAGTAAAATTAGACTGTATAATAGTTTGGTTCTCTCTATGTTTAGTTATGGTAGTGAAACTTCGACGCTTTGTAAACAAGATAACAGGAAACTAGATGCTTTTGATTCTAAATGCTTACGCGGTATTTGGGCATTAGGTGGTTCAACTTTGTAAGTAATGATGAGGTTAGGCAAAGGAGTCGGCAACCTCCTTTAAGCAAAATATTGTGCAGAAAGAAACTCCGTTGGTTTGCCCATGTTGCCCGTATGGATAATTATAAATTATCGAATAGGGTTATGAACAGTGTGCCTAAAGGCCTCTCTTTCTGAGACCTAGGATGCGGTGGGCAGACAATATCAAACAGGACCTTTTTAGAATTTGTGTGCGTGGCTGGATGCAGTAGATGTAGCTCAGGACAGATGTGCTTGGAGAACTAAACTGAGCGATCTGGTTGGACCTCCGTAGCCCATGGCTGCTTGAGGATGATGATTGAAAACGATGTATTTATGCTAGAAATTTTAAATTTCGGTGGTGGAATATGAAGTTTCCGTTGCTAACAATGAGTTGACTCCTTAGACCCACAGGGGGTGGTAAAATACAATTTTTTGGTTTAGAAGATAATAATTGTGTTTAGAGAAGATTCAAAAATTCTTTTGGGGTTAGATAGGAATTGATAAAATATTATGATTCACGGTTTTTAAACCTTCCACAAACTATAATTGCGCACTCTAACGGTGGAAAATTTAAAAAATTACAAACAAATATTTAAAACGATGTATTTAAGCTAGAATTTTTAAATATTGGTGGTGAAATATGAACGCCATGATGTTACCATTGGCAACAATGAATTGAGCTCTTCGACCCAGAGGGGGGGGTTACAAAACACGATTTTTTTAGCAGAAAATTGTTTGTATTTATAGATGAAAGGAATATTCTTTATAGGTTAGATAGGGATTGATATAATATTATGATTCGCACTTTCGGAATCTTTCGAAAACTATAATTGCGCCCTCTAACGGTGAAAAAGATTGAAAATTGCAAAATTTCCAACGATTATTACAACGATGTATTAATCATAGAAATATGAAATTTTGGTGGTAGAATGTGAACGTCATGAAGTTTTCATTGGAAGCAATGAAAATGATAATTAGAAAGCTCTTTTTTTAATTTGATTGATCCTTATGAAATATTATAATTCGTATTTTACGAATACTTAGTAGTTTTAATATATAAATATCTTCACATATTAGTAAAATGATGATACGGCAGTTATTTGTTTTTTTAAATAACATGTATAAGATAGAAATTTCAAAAGCTTCTGGTAGTTTTTAAGAAATATTCCACTGACAGAAAAAATCTACCGACTTTTCTGAGAAAGATGTGGGAAATGCAACTTTTTAGATTTAAGAATTAAAAGAGGAATACTTTTATGTTGCATAATTACTAATGAAACACTATTTGTATTTTTTTCCATCATCCTCTATCTCAAATTAAAACTTTTAAGGAATGAAACAGTAGGTAAAGGAAAAACTTCTTTGTCTTTGAAAACGAAATTCTCATATGCGCCAGAGGCGATATACGTCCCTCTAGTTTATCATTCTTTATGGCAACAAAAATGTTTCAGTATGTGCCTCACGTGTATAGGTCAGATTAATGACATGAAACATGATATGAATCTGTTATTTTTGAACTAAAAGAAACTACAAATTCATACTTGAGTTCAAGCAAACCTGAACGAGCATTATGTTTAATGTAGTGTTTGTTTAACCCATACCTGTTAATTTTACAAATCTTGTTTAATCATAACACAGTATCAATTAATTAATCAGTAATAACACTTAATACAATGATCAATCAATTAACGAAGAATTTGTCGCCCAAATTACGTTGAAATTTTCAAAAGAATTCTTCAATTTTCCTTCTGATCTTTAAAAACTCTCAACCAATTTAGAACTGATGAAATTGAAACGTTATTGTCATATCTCAAAATGTATATAAGCAAATGACATAGAATAACAGTATAAATATAAATTTTGCAATGCGGGAGAAGAAAATTCATCACTTTTAACTCATGCAAATATTAATTATAAGTATATATTAATATATAAAGTATAGGTTAACCCATGCACATAATTATATGAGACTTATTATTATTGTATATGTTACATATTATATGTAACCATTATGTGTAAGACATATTCACCCACTTCGACCACAGCGTGAAGAGTAATTCTCCTATAAAAGAGCATGTGGCTACCGCTCCAGTCTTTCACTTTCAAGCCAGTCTGCCATTAATTTGAAGAGCTTTATTTCACAATGTCACAAAGACGATCTATAGCTGATAATGTACGGTGGACAGTGATAGGTAGGATGAAAGCGAATCAGCCCTAGACCGAGGTATCCGAGGCTTTAAATGTACCATTACATTTACACAATGCAGTCTCACGATTTTGGAGGCAATTTTCAGAAACAAGAGATCTTTATTTAAATAACATAAGGTAATGTCAGTTAGAGCAGTGATTCTCAACCTTTTATGCTTCACGTACCCCTTGAAATGTGTATGTAACTGGCATACCCCTTGTATAGATAGATAAAACTATAGTTATAGTATAACAATGGGAATAAAATAAAATATATAGATATACACATTATATTTTTTATTCGTAACCTACATATATCGATAAACACAAAAAATGACAATTTTGGACAACAGTGTTGCCAACTTAGCAACTTTGTTACCTGGATCAAACGAGCGATTTTTGAGCTCTCGCGGCTTACCCCAAAACATTTTACCGCGTACCCCACGTTGAGAATCCCTGAGTTAGAGAAATTTATCGCAAGCTGTTAGTGGCCACAGACACGACAGTTTCAAGACTTACTACATACACGAAGATCAGTTGTGTCACATTCATCCCCTTAATCAAAATGGATAGTTTCACTTAGTGCAATTATTACTTCTGAACGCCAGACCAGTGTATTCTTCTTCATTGTATTCTTCTAAATGAATCCAGATTCAATTTGAAAATCTATCATCGACATAGTGGAAGAACTAAGCCGGGCAGTCGGGTGAGTAGGGTCTCTCAGAGAGGGACCTGATTGAGTTTCGATAAACATTTTTCTTAATGTAAACTTTTAGGTGAATATCAGTCATACTGGCCCGGAAGTTGTTAAAGGTAAGATAGGTATATTCTTAGTATTTGCTCTCTTGACCTATTTATTATCATTTCTAGTCACCACCTCAGTTACCCATATTCTTCCTTCTTCTTCTATCGGTATTTTCTTCTTTATTTGAAATAGTGGACACCGTCATTGTTCATTTTTTTCGCATTTTTTATTTACATATATTTTCGATTGATTGAAGGTATTTTGATTTTTAGCGTCATACAAAGGAAGTTTGTAGAAAAACAACACGAGGGTGTTACCGAGGACGTTTGATTTAATTAACTCTATAAAAATGATATATTTTCCAACTTTAAATGTTTAAAATTATATTTTCATGATAATATAAATTCACGCATTTTCTAAGTAAAATATTTTATTTAACATTCAGTTTTCAACAATTGCATCTGGACTGGAGAAATTTTACCCCATAATAAATACAGATTTAGAGCTACACTAATGCTAGCTTTGGATCAATGAAATTAAATGAAATATTTTTCGACCTAAGGTGTATAATGCAATTGACAACTTAGCATTATGCAAAATTACTACTATTGAAACATTTGGGGGACAAAAATGCGTCTTGCCTCAGAACCCGTGGCCTACTTGTTTCTCCCCTACACTGACGTGTGTTCATCAGGAGAGAACAAGGGATACATACAATAACAGAAAAAGGAGTCATTTTGGTGGCGATAATGTGAGAGTCTGATGATTGTAATGATTGGCTGCACAACGTTTGGCATATTTTAAAGAGGCATTTTGACCCCTGAGCGATGCAAAGACGAGATTCTTTCACTCATGGAAGTCTTTCCGGAGTGTTCTCGTCTCTTAGTTAATCTTTATGGACCATAATACCTGTTCTTATAGGTCTCTTGTGGTCGACGATTTCCCTGAAAGTGAAGGTATTTTTAGAACGGAGTAGCCAGTCAGATCGACTGGACATGTGTGGTACGTCCTGGAGACAAGAATTGTGGGAATCCAACCCCCTCTCAGAACCCATCATGAATGCTCAGATCTGCACTTGTGGATATGTGATCTTTATTACAACAAAATCTGTCAATAGGTTCATCACCATTATGAAAACGCTTTACGTGAGTTGTAGGGCTGTTCAGGGGTGGTCACGTTCTTTATCAGCATCGCTTGTCTCTCTTAATTCCAATATCTCGATATGGGATATGAATATGTCCAATCCATGTTCTTCGTGAAACCCTCAGATATATTTACATATTTTAGTCGTTATCCCCTTTTGCTGCTCCTAAATCAGGTCATAATACTTCCCCATGCAACTCTTAATTGTATTTGCTGAAAATTGTTTTAAGCAGGCGCGAAGCGTAAGTGAAAGCAATTGAGACCTTGAAACTGCGCAGTTAAGAGATCTGTGATTCTTACAGGTGATTGATTTACAGAATTATAAGTTATTTGTTTTCAGCCAATAGTATCATGAATCAACATTTGCGTCATAGATCATTGTTTGACTGAAAAGGGACTAGGAGCTCAATCAGTCAATGATCTACGACAATCATGGTTTCGTCAACTGTACAGTCATTGTCTCAATTGTTTCCACTACGCTTCGCCGCTGATTTTACGCTACGTTAACTTTTGACTATAATCCTTTATTTTTTTTGAGCAACAGTGTATTATACGCCTTCGCCATAGAATCTGTTAGTGTGCAGAATAGGAAAGCTATTACATATGATTTTTGTCTTAATGGCAAAAATTGCGTTTAGTGTCAGATATCTGTTATTTTCAGACTTTTGTAACAAGCATACCGCAATAATTTATTAAGCATCTATGCGCTTCTGACGTGAATTTGAGTCTGTTCGCTGCAATGATGCCATATAATGATTAAAGCATTCGAACTTTTGATTACTGTAATCGTATAACTGTATTATCTCGAAAACTAATTATATTGACTTTTGAGTGGAAGGAAAGGAATGGGATATTCCCATTTTCTCAATGAGGAAAACATCATATGTTTCTGCAGCAAGAGAAATTGCTATCACTGTACAAAGTGAATCATGAAATGCGGTTAAATAATACATAATATTGTAAAAAATAAGATATTTATGCTTCATGGAATATTTAATAATGGTGTCTTAATATGTACTAATATTGCATTTCATAGAGACTGGGGCCCAATTTATATCTCGTGCACACGGGGCACACTAAGTGGGTAAGTGCAGTGTACCTAGCAGAGTAGTTTTTTTAATTTTGCATAAAAATATTCATTTTTTTTAGCAACCATGAAGAAAGAAATAATGAAATCTAAATGTCACTTTTATGGTAGGAAATTTAATGAAAAAGTAATACAGTTTTGTTAACAATTAGGAAAGTTAATGTTATAAATAAACATTATACATGACATATCTCCTGTAATACTGAATACGCAGTAACTTTTAATAATCAAACTAGTCATTTTAAATTAAAATATTTTCATTCCCAATATTAGAATTTCTCAGATACAATCTGGTAAGCCACTAAAAGAGGATGATTGTTCGGCGGCCTGTAGCTCAGTGTGCAGAGCACTTGACATGCTATCAGGAGGTCGTGGGTTCAGATCCCACCCGGCTAATGACAATTTTTTCTCTATATGTATATTTCTTTCCTTTTTTTGCTCTGGGAATGAACAAATTGCTCTAAATTATCAAAAGTATTGGAACTTTTCCACATTGCGTGAATCAACAACTAAATACAAAGCTCCCTAACTTTAAATTGAACGATTTGTAGCAAAATGTCGAAAGAAATGAAAAATCTAAAAATATTCCCAAAATTTAGATTTTGAGCAAGAATTTTACTGTTTAAAAGTTCTAGAAACCGAAATATTTGACATCAGTGTTGTTACTTCACTTATTGTAAGAATGTTCCTTAAAATTAAAACAAATCTCTCACTGAAATAAATAATCTCGTTTGGCGCAGAATGGCTTTAATTGTCCTTCAGCGATAGAACTCAAAAAGAAAAAAAAAATCTACCAAACGAAATAAATACAATTTTAGAAGTTTGGGTAATGTTTTTCACTTTGCATCAATTTTTAAACAGTGTTTAGGACAAGTATAACAGCATCATCTTCCGTCAAATATTTCAGATTTAATAATTCGTTAATAAACGAATATTTCTTGAAATCGAAATTTGGGCAAATTTGATTGAGATTTACATTCTACATTTTTCTTCAAAGATCTTATTTTAAAAGCCTTTGAATGTAGTTTTCAATTCACAGAACATGAGAGTATTGCAATGCCTTCGGAAATATAGTGTAATGCCTCACAATTCATATTATTTTTAAAATTATCATAAAAAAATATTATCACACAAGACGAATTTTGGGAAAGTATTGCTATACTTCTCGAAGCAGTCATTCACAGTTTAAATCGATTTTCAGAAGAGAGCGAACTTTGAAAATAGAGCAATCACTCTCCATGGATACTTAAAACCAGTTTTTACTCCTCCTAAGAATTAAAAAGATATAAGCTTGTTCTTACCTAATTATACAATTTGTAGCGTTTAAATGATGGCTCCCCTATACCAGTATCTAACGCGTCTAATATTAAATCTGGGTCTGATAGAAATATTAATGTTTTTCTGTGTACAGATCAATACAATTATACAATTCTTTTTTACCTTTATGTACATATCTCTATAAGTCAATGTTATTGGTATATTATTACCAATTACGATTAAAAGCGGTTTCTTATTACAATAACTTCCAAGTTTTGTGATCCAAGTATTTACAAATAAGGCCACAGGTAAATCAATACTAATAGCGCCTAACATTTGATTAAGAGAGAGAAAACGGCCCTTCATTCACGAGAATAACGATGGATAATAGCGTTGGTGTCTATAAATGCGCATAACGTTCGATAAAGTGAGGTATGTAAGTATTATTCTGTACCATTGACAAAGTGTAGCGATAGTGTGACTAATGTTGCGAGATTTAAGCATTAATGTTCAATTTTAAATACAAAGTCAGCTTCTCAACCAGTACTATCAGTAGCGAAACTTATACTAGCAGGAGTTGGTAAAAGTCTATCTTTTAATGAACATTCTCATTATACAGTTTTTTTTTTATTTTCAGTAATCTGAGAAGAGTGTCGATGTGATATTTATTATTTTTTTTATAAATTTAAATGTCCTATATATGTAAATAATTATAGTTTGATATCTGCTTATTTGCATACGCTCGTTATCCACTTAAGAGGATTTGAAAATAGGGCTGGGATGGCTAAATCGGTAACGCCCCAGGTTGGAAACCCATCTTGGCCAGCGTTGAGATTTATCTCCGAAAAGCTTCCCGCTTTCGGTCAGTAGAGGACATTGATAAGCTTGGAAAGACCACATCCGTCAGATGGGACGTTAAATCGTGTTCCCTTTTGCCGAAGATCCATACCCTGTGCACGCTAAAGAACACATTAGATGGCCTTGACGGGAGGCTACCATCTGCGTACTAAAGCTGCAAAAGTGGGTCCCCTGCCCCCAAACTTCTCGGAGCCCTCAGGGTCATTGTGACCTAGCTATTTAGCCCATTGGGTGCAAAAAAGTGCTACTGAGAGGTAAAACAACCCAATCCACCGAAAGCGGATTCTAAATTTAAATTAAATATAATATTTTTCTTCCCTTTTCCTTTCATTAATTTGTAACTATACTTTCTGACGTTTGTATTACCACTATATTTTTCCGACACGTAGAATTAAGGTTTATTCATTAAAAAATAATTGTATAGCAATTATTAATTTTAATATTAATATTCCCAAGATAATTTTAAGAAAAATAAAATCTTAATTTGAAAAATTCCAAATTTATCCTATCAAAGAGGAAATTGTTTCATTAATTATTCGATAAAACGATAAAATTACTTTCCGCGGTGCAGTGGTCTGTGTCATAGGTAATCTATAATATAACGTAACCAACGACTTGGTACACAAGGAAGATACTAACGATTTTCATTTTTGAAGATGCATCCTTAATTAAGGATGCAGAAAACTAGCAATGAGTCTAAAGGTAAATCGTTACCAATAATTAATCTACACGCCAGCCCAGAAATGAGCTTTCTGTAATATGTCTGCTGAAAACTAGAATACTTAAAAAAAATAGATACCACGACATGTGTGGTGCTGCAACATAAGAATTATATGAGATCACTTACAGGAGTAAAACAATATAATAATACAAGTAATTACATGGGCTTGCTCTAAATTCAATTCAAAAGTGTCATGAATGTAAAATGCTAACTCCTTTAGATAGATTCGCGAGCATAGCAATTTTGAAACCGTGTTTCTAACGATTTAGACGGCATTTTATTACAAATGAAACAAAAAATACACTCAGAGGCTCAAAATTTAAGATCATAAAAATGGTATGATATCTTGCGGCGGCAACAAATAAGATGTAACGAAATGAAAATAAATTCGATGAAAATATATTTTTTATTTACAAAAATAAAATTGCTTGGTTAGGCAAAAAATAAATTTACTTGAGAGCGCAAAATATAACTTTCTTTGGACGAGAAAATGTGTTGGGCAGGTCTTGATCTATGCAAGGCTATATTTTCCATAAGGTGCATCAGGAATTTGCTTGGGCAAGCCAGAGAATCGTATTTAAAAATTATACTCCACTAGCAACGGCTTGACATAGTAGTCTGACAGAAGACTGTCAATTTATATGCTACATTAGGTCTGTGAAGAAGGCGAGACCTCAGCAGAAAGACAACAAAAACATTCATATCTTATCTGTGGCTCGAACCCAGGTCCCTTTGATCAGGAGCCAACAACGCAAACCACTTTAATCACGAGAAGAAAAAATTTACAGCTTTTACATGTTTTAGGAGAATTTGAAACTTCATGGGAATATCTATATTTTAGGAGAGGTTAATGCAGAGTAATAAACGAGATAAAGAAATATTAAAAAGAACAATTTATATATATATATGTAACTGCGTTGAAAGTTTTAATTTTATTACATTCATTTTACGCAATTTGTTAACGAAATTGTATTATTCATTCAAAACCCCTACTTGTAGTTCGAGTACTTTTTTACATTCTGGTTTCAAAATAAACAAGGTTTTAGTGTTTATTTTTTTTGATAGAAAATTGAAACAAATGCGGCACATAATGGGGCGCTATTGTGCGTCTGCCTAGAGTGACCTTGAAATGTAAATTTGGCCCTGATATGATATTAGAAAAATTATATTCCGTTGCTCAGAATATGCATGCATTGAATAAGAAAATATGACCATAGGAAGTATGGTAATATTTTCTTATTATATAACTAGGCGAAAAATGTAATATTAGTGTGAATTGCATAAATGTTATTTTTAGAATTATTTTGATTGTTTTAATGAATTACAGGAGCATTTGATTAATATAAATATGAATTTCTGTCCTCATCGAATATGGATTAATCGATAATATATTAATAGTTATTAACAGACGCGAAGCGTAAGTGGCAGCAATTGAGACCTTGAAACTGCGCAGTTAAGGAATCTATTATTCTTACACGTGATTGATTTACGGAATTATCAATTACTTGTCAGCCAGCCAATAGCATCATGAATCAACAATTGCGTCATAGATCATTGGTTCATTGAAAAGGGACAGAGCTTAATCAGCCAATGATCTACTAGAGTCATCGTTTGGTCAACTGCGCAGTCTCATTGTCTCAATTGCTTCCACTACGCTTCCCTGCTGATTAATAACAATACAACCGAACCTTGATCAATTGATTTACGTCGGGGAAGGGTTGGCCGAATTTGCCGAAGACTTGAATATTCAAGTGTAAAGCACAGTGTTAGAAAAAGTTGGATAATACGTTGGATATTGGAGTTTAATTGCAAACAGTAAAAATCGAAACAAAAAGAGAACGATAGAGAATAACTATACATGTTTAATTATATTCAGAGTAATAATATATATTTGAACGCCACCTTAGCACGGTTAAAAGGTAACTGGGAGTGCAATAAAATACAGCGTTACATTTAAACACTGAAAGGAATTAATTTTCCAAATTCGTAGATCCACTCTGTATAAATATCCACAAGATAACCCCTACCACCATGATAAAAAAAAATTAAGCCTTTTAGAGTACAAATAATGCAGAAAATTATTAGTAAAAACATAGTTCAATAATCCATGTATAACAATGATCCCTTTCATTTTTTCAGTGAAATTGTCTATATCAATATAAGGTAAAATATAGTGCTTGAATAGTGTAGACGATGATAAAATAACTAAGAAAAGTAAATCACGATCGTTTTACTTACTAAATTCTAGGCACAATTTATACAGTCCAGACGCATCCCAAAAACACACACTGGTGATAAAGAAGCACCAGAATACATTTTACACTTAATTGCAAAGACAAAAATAAGTTATCGATTTCGTTTTTAACTTCGGAAAATTCATCAGTCTCAATTATTAGGTTCAGAATAGGCTAGAATTTACATACAGTAGATTTTTTTTTTTATTTTGAATTGTAGTTGATTCGGCGTGCGTTGCACGAGTGCGGAAATTCGATGTATGAGATTTATTGTCTCGAGGTGTAAGATTATTTAATGAATAATGGCTGACTTTGCATATTTTCTTAATAAATAATTATGCATATTTGGCGTTTCAAAAGTACTTTAGTTACATTTTCCGTGAATCAATGTTTTTTTTATATTGGTATTTATGGAACACAATATGTTGGAACTCAAACGTAATGTAATACTGAAATATGTACAAAAAAATCCCCTGTTTTAAAATCATGCTTTCAGTTTTTCGACACCCCAAATTCACAATACCGTGGACTAAAAGCATATTATTATTTTTATTGTGAGATGGATTTTTTTTAAGAACAGAATCCACATTCCCCTCATGGAAATTAGTTAATAAATTGTACCATTTAACATTATATATCACTATAGGAATAATATTAATTTTAAAAAATTACACAGATACATATGAATGTACATTACTTTTTCCTAATCCTTATCCACTACTCAACCATGAGTATATTTAATACTTATTGCAAAAACAACTGATATTATTATTCGAATAGTTTCTTTCCTTTTGGATGTTATATGCTTTCAAATTAAGGGTGATCATCATCATCATCATCATCATCATCATCAAGCAGCCATGGGCTACGGAGATCCAACCAAACCGAGCAATTTAGTTCTCCAAGCAAGTCTGTCCTTAGCTACGTCTGCTGCTTCTGGCCACTGCACACCAATTCTAATAAGGTCCTGTTTGACATTGTCTGCCCACCGCATCCTTTGTCTCCCCCTCTTTCTGAAGCCTTTAGGCACACTGTTTATAACCCTATTCACCAATCTATAATTACCCATACGTGCAACATGGCCAAACCAACAGAGTCTCTCTCTGCACAATATGCTGCTTAAAGGAGGTGGCCGACTCCTTTGCTTAACCTCATCATTAGTTACAAAGTTGAACCACATAATGCCCAAGATACTGCATAAGCATCTAGAATCAAAAGCATCTAGTTTCCTGTTATCTTGTTTACACAGCGTCCACGTTTCACTACCATAACTAACCCTAGAAAGAACCAAACTATTATACAGTCTAATTTTGGTCTTTAGGTGTATACGCCTATTTCTCCACACTCTCCGTAGATTCTTAAAAGTCCCGGCAGCAATTCCTCTTCCTCTGTTAATCTCATGCCGCACGTCACCATTATCTGTTACATAGCGCCCAAGGTAATTAAACTGTGACACCTGCTCAAGATTGCAACCATTCAGATGAACTGAATCACAACCTACCTGATCAATGTTCATCACTTTAGTTTTCTCTCTGTTTCTAACCAAACCTACTCTACTACCATTCTCATCAACAGCTCGAATGAAAGAGTTCATCTCATCAACATCATTTGCCAAAAGGGCTAAATAATCACCATAATCTAAATCAGATATTTTAGTATCTCCAGTCCATTTAAGGCCAAAATATTTCCCTTGAAGTGAATTTCGCATAACATAATCAATAACCAATATAAAGAGAAAAGGAGACAAAATGCACTCTTCTCGAACACCAGAAGTAATGCTAAATCAATTGCTACAAGCCTTACCAACTCTCACACACGACTCAGTGTTATTGCAGAGAGCTTTCATTATGTTAACTAACTTGTCTGGTATACCATATGATTTCACAATCACCACAAATTATGACGATCAACAGAGTCGCATAAGATCAACAGAGTCGCATAAGATCAACAGAGTCGCATATACATAATCCACAGATTCTTAAAAGACCTTATGTTGATCTTATGCTTGAGAAGTAAAAGGCAAAAGGAATAAGTATGCATTTAGTATTTCAATCAACAGAGTCGAAAGCCTTTTTGAAATCAGCAAAGTTAACAACCAAACGTTTCCGAAATTCTAAACATTTCTCAAGAATCTGTCTAAGTGAAAACATCTGATCTACACATCCCCTACCACTTCTGAATCCACATTGCTCATAACGCAACTGCCTGTCAACCAGATTCTTAATTCTATTAAGGACAATCATGCAATGAACTTTCCTTGGAACAGAGAGTAGGCTGATACCCCTATAGTTATCACAAGAACTGCGATCACCTTTTTTGAAAATAGGGATAATAATAGCTCTGGTAAAATCCTTAGGAACCACGCTTTTATCATAAAAGATATTAAAAATTTCAATCATCCAAGTGGTAACAGAAACATTCCCATCCCTAAGCATTTACATAGTAATTTCATCTACACCTGGGGATTTATGAAGTTTAAATTTAGAAACAGCCAAAATAACTTCAGATTGTGTTATAGGGCCAACATTAAAGCCACCAATGCATTTGTGATCATTGCAAACAATGGAAGTAGAACTAATCATATTGTTTAGAACATCACTGAAATGCTCAGCCCACCCAGGCATGACAGAATCCTCAACTTCTATAACCTTACCTTGTTTATCTTTCAATCCCTGTATGCCCCTCCGTTTTCTACCACACAAAACATTAACTATCTGGTACAGCTCTTTGCAGTTATGCTGTCTAACTGCTTTCTCGACTTTGTCAGCCAAACCATCAAGCCAAAGATTCTTATCAGCAGCTAACTGATGCCTTTACACGTTTATTAAGCTCTCTGTAATGCTTTCTATTAGGACTAGTAGGGTATTGATTAAGGACATTCTTGCAATTCTTTCTTTCTGAAATAAGATCAAGTGCCTTAGCACTCAAATAATTCTGTGTCCTCTGCTCCTTTTTTCCTAAAAGAGTACTGTTAGTTTCCAAAAACGCCTTTTTAAAATGGTCCCATTCTTTCTCAACTTCAGTAGCAAGCAAGCCATGACTGTCATAATGACTAAGTAACCTATCATGGAAAGCTTTAGCTATAACTGAGTCGTTCAGAGCTTCAGTATTAAAGGTAAAAATTTTAACCCTAGCACAACACTTTTTAAGTTTAAGTTGCAAGACAATTTTAACAAGATAATGGTCAGATCCAATTTCAGCTCCCCTATATGACCTGGTATTCCTAACAGAACTAGCCCATTTGCTGTTAATTAATATATAATCAATCATATTCTTATGCAGCCCATCAGGTGAAACCCATGTGTACTTACGTATGTCGCTGTGTTTGAAATAAGTGTTAGTTATTCTGAAACCATTGAGTTTACTCACCTGCAGGAGACGTTGCCCATTGCCATTGCAGCTACCAATACCAAAAGGGCATATTACTCCTCCCCAAAGGTCAGAGTCAGTACCAACTGTGGCATTGAAATCACCTAGAACAAGGGTAATATCTCCTTTCTTGACAGAATTGAAAATATCCTGAAATTTTCCATAAAACCTATCCTTCTCATCTTCACCGGCATCCTCCGTGGGGGCATAACAGGAGATAACATTCAAGTCTTTAATGCTTGTCTGAAATTTTGCTGTATGAAACCTTTTATTAATGCACTCATATCCTAGAAGAGCATCACTAGCGTGTCTGCTGAGAGGCAGACCCACGCTTTGGTGATGTTTATTATCATTCCTCCCTGAAAAGAGAAATTTAAGATTATTTTTAAGAATTTGACCTCTACCTCTCCATCTGGTACCAACGCATAAATCTCTTTCGATTTATTCTCAAATATCTTCAATATTTATTCTTGCTTCGTCTACGTTATATTCATTCGCCTTTTTTTTCGTCTTTTTTTTTCCATTCGCCTTTTTATCAGCCTTTGCTGAGAAGTAAAAGACAAAAGGAATAAATACGCATTTAGTATTTCAGAAACGGAAAGCATGTCACTATGGTGCTCATTAGTTTGCTAATAAAATCCAGGCCGCGCCTTTTATTTTGCACACTGCAGTGCATTCTTCTTCTAAAGAAGTGGTTTCGTCCGTGCTTTGAATTCCTTATGTCAAGCTTTCAGACTGACCCTCGAACGTTTGTATTTATGTCTCTACAACGAAGAGATCTTTCCATTCACGTAGCAGGTGGGTGAAGTGGGCTTACGATCGGATTTACTCAGCCATAGAACACTCTGTCATCACAATTCGTACAGTGTCGACACCAATTCCGCTCGGAGAGCTGACGGTCATTGATAACACACATATCAGCTTTAGAAGACATGTCCTTTACGATCTCTTTTCTTCTCCACATTTTTCGATCCCTTCTGAACATGGTTAAAATTATTGGAATAGAAAATAACTAAAATCGATTCCTTTAGCAATGCAATTATGGGCAAAGATGCAAACCCAGAAGCAGCAATAGAATGAGGGAATTGGAAAAAGACCTATAATATGTTAAGTCATGATTAGCAAAGGCCAAAAATATTGTGATTGAGTAAAGCTGTGACTGGAAAAGAACTCTAACAGGATCTAAGGAATTTTCTGTCAAATAAACGCAATAAATATTTAAATGGACATTTTTCTAAACAAAGGTTTTAGTTGTTGATCATATGGAAGTGTAGGAAGAAAAGTGAATCTCAGAGATAATCACATTGCATTTGAAATACATTATTTGTTAGAGGAAAACGTTTCACATTCTTCCCTAATGTCAAAGTGTTTGAAATCAAATGCATCAATATGATGTTAAATATGTGCTCAGAATGATTTTTCCACATACGTTGCCATGAAATGGAGCAAAAATAGTCCATTGAGTAAAGAAAATTGTAAAAAAAAAGATCTGGGTAAAATTCATATTGCCTCTAAGATATCGTAAAATTATTTCTTAGGTTAATCATTCAATATCCGTTAAGATACCTTAGAAACTATGTAAGCATTTGTCAGCTTTGATTACAGAAAAGATGTTAATTATTAGAAGTAGTATAAGGTTAGTAAGAGTATTATATAAAAATGTTTGTCATCAGAGTACAATTTGAGATTCCATACAATAATATGTAGATATCCAAAATGCATGAAGTTAGAATTCCATTGCGTCACTGTTGTAAAATAATAAATAGTAGAAACGTTTGGATTACCGATAAAGGAGAGAATGAATATTTTGCATTATTTCTGTAGTAGATCAGTGTTAATGGGCAATTATTACGGTATAATCTCCTACATGGAATTATAAACTTCTTGTTGCACACTCGGTATCTACAGTCTATGTGATATGACAGCTCTTAGGCTCAATTAAACGTATATACAATAGGCTGCATAGACCAGTGATCAGCAATCAGGTGCCCACAAGAAGTTTTTAAATACCCACAAGAATTAAGAAAACATAAACTATTCCATATTTGAAATACGTCGGAATAACTACAAAAGGTATATGAAAAATATTAAAATTTGCTACCTATGAGTACTTTTATCTACTATGTTAAGCCAATCTTAAATATTATTTGATAGAATAGGCAGTTTCATCCCCTAATAGATTTTTAAAACAATTAAAAAATAATTTTTTATATTTTAATTATTTTATATTATTTTATAAAAAAAACTCTGTGATATATTTGTGAAATTATAAAATAGATAAGATATATTTTTAATTTCAGAAAATACGTAGTATAAAAAACATTAATACAGCTTTCAGAAATTGAAGATAAAAGGCAGGAGATTATTCAAATCTACGTGGCATTGCCATGAATGTTAGAATAGGACCTCTGTTGTTAAAATTAAATTCATGACGCAAAACATTTTTTGTGTAACAATAAGTGCAGCAAATTATGTATATATTTTTTTCCATATCAGTGGTGTTGTCAAATTTTTCTCTCTTGAAATATTCAATTTGACCTTTAGATTTGTATGAATGACCACCACAATGAAGGACTCAAATTTATAATCATGAATAAAATAGAGTCATGTTAAAATTACTTTAGGGCAACAATGAACCACCACAATGAGGGACTCAAATGTATAATCATGAATAAAATACAGTCATATTTAGAATTTCATCTGCTATATCTGAAAAGTGTAAGAAAATTTTAAAAATGATATATCCCAGAGATTCACCTTTTACGTGCATCAAATGGAATAAAATGGGGTGAAGATGAAACAGTAAGTAATATACCTATTTACCGTTATCACTTCACTTACGAGAATAATTCGTTGCTCCAAAACTGCTCGTAAGAACTCGCGATACGAAATTTACTTTTCGATTACTTCTCACTTAATTAGTTCCAGAGGTCAAAACGTCATCTCCAAACATGCAAAGTTCACCCTAATACAACATAGAACGTTATCTAAGTAAAAAAATAAACACTAATTTTAAAATACTATTATTAAATCACATTCTTAGCCATTAACCTATGCATAATAAATATGTAGTTACAGCCTTAGAGTTGCGTGGAAAATGCGCAAAACTTTACTACCATCGTTTTTCTAAATACGAATATAACACAAACAAAATCTTACTACATATTAAAAAAGCAAATTCACGCATTGTCGGTCACTTTTTCGCAAACTAATCAAAATTTTCTCTTAAACAAGATCTTTCCTCTCGCAAACGGATGGGTTTCGGGAGGAAGGAACTCGTATAAGCGAAAATTGGCATGTAAAAGGAAAATCAGGTACTAATTTATGCATTTTTTAAAATCAAACACTCTTAAACCGATTGTTCGTATACTGAATGATTCTGTATTCATATCTTGACTGTAAGATTTAAGATAAATACATTTATTGTTCCACGGAGCTGATAAAGCTAAAATATGCCATTATCATCTTCAATAAGACCTAATAGTCCACCTAAAATTGAAAAGGTAATTGAAAAATTGAAACAGCTATCCTTCCGTCTCCTGTTTGTTTATAAATTGATGATTTATATATTATAAATATATTAGCCGTCCCGTGGCCGAGTGGTTAGCGCGCTTGCCTGCTGATGTAAGTGACCTGGGTTCGAGCCCCTGATAAGGCATGGATGTTCGTGTTGTTTTCTACTGAGGTCCTGCCATCCTCTCAGATCTTCTACTGTGGCATGTAAACTGACAGGCTCCTGTCAGACTTCTGTGGCAAGCAGCTGTTTGAGGGGGTATTTATTTTTTATTTATTATATATATATAAAATCATAGTAATTTCTTTTAATTAAAAATACATATTTATAGTTTTCATTTCGATTGGCAGAATATTTGTAGTTCCACTTGTAAAAAAAAGGAAAACATTGCATCATTTTATATTCAACATCTAAAACTTTTCATCTGCTACCTAGTGAGCTACGAATGTTTGTATTTAAATGAAAATGTTTTTTATTTTACCAAAAATGCGAGAATATTAATATTTTTTCACAATCGACTGATTCTTGAATCTTTATATTGTAATTAATTTGTGAGACATTGATTGAACTTTCTTTATTTTTGTTGTTTCATGTAATATTAACTATAACAACATAGATAAGCGGATGCGCTTTTGAGTTGCTTATTTTGTACTAAAATGTTTTGTCTAATGTGTTGAAAATAATTCTTTTGATTTTTCGATTTGAAATAATAATTAATCGCAGTTTAAAAATCTATATATTCCAACTTTTAGACGAACATATTAAAAGTTGACAAAATATTCTTGAAAGGTTATTAACTACCTGAGCCGAAAAACAATATAAAGTTGCATTGATCACATACACCGTAAACGTTCCCTTAAAATCGTTTAGCTGAAATAAAGGAAATGCATTATTCTCAGAAGCCAAATTATTGCTTCCTCTCTTCGCAATTGTCATTATTTGCTGTGTGCAAGCCACTCCTGAGAAACTTTTTGTCACGGCTCAATGATTCTTAGATAAATTACTAATCACGCTATTTCACGCAACACTTAGTTCAAGCAATTCAGTGCGGTGCATTATCATCACTGTTATCGTCGCCGCCATATCTCACACCCAGAATTAGAGTGGTCAATAAGCTAAATATTAGCAGAGTGAGCTTAAAATATGGTACCACTGAAGAGAGAAGAGAAGAAGAATATTTGACTGCGAATACTTTCAAGAAATTCTTCTAGCCGATAAAGCTGGTTCTTCTTTTCCCGTCTCATCCAACTCTTTTTATATTCTCTTTCTTCTTTTTAATTGAAATAAGTTCGATTTATACACAAGATTTCAACAGAGGGACTATGAAACAAAGCGAAACCTGCACTAGGCAAGAATTTTAAATCTCGCTTCTTTTCATTTGACGATGTATATATAAAAATGGAAAGATGCAATTATTTCAAAAGTATTCTGAATGAAACATTTAGTGAGGACAAAAGATCGGGAAAAAGTTGGCATTGTGCTCGAGTTGCATTTTTGAACCGACTAAATTAAAACTGTTTGTTATTTTCAGTTTGTCGAAGACTACCCGACAGCGCGTGAACATTGTCAGTATTCATTTTGAATTGAGGCGTTACTGTTTATCTTTTTTTGCTGCTTGCTGTTTAAAGCGTAATATTATGTAAGTAAAAATTATTTTCAACTGATCAAACTACTTTCATTAATAACGAAAAAAAAGTGTGTGGGGGGAAGGTGGATATAGTTAAGTAGAGAGAATTGCATTTAGGTAGTTTTATAATAGCTCTAACTAGAAAACGAATGGTATTGCGTTTATATAATAAATTACTCAAAATTGAAGAAGAATCTATTATGGAGTATAGTTTTTCGTTATGCATGTAAATAAACAGAGCCCTTTACATCTAATCACTTGATGGCGCAAGTATATGTGCTATACATTGTTTCTTATTTTAAGTTTGTAAAGAATGCGGATAGTGCTAAAATGATCTCTGACAATTTTAATTATGAGTTTGGGAAAAATTTATATTTTTGTATGCAAGCCAGTTAAAATATTGCACTAAAATGCATGGAGGATATTTTAATGCCAGGGAAAAAGCTTAAGTTTATATTTGGATATTTTAGTGTTTAAACAAAAGTATATCCTTAAACGAGTACTCTTAGTTCGACTGGTGAAAGTCACTGGATAAGGAAATACATATTGTGTAAATGTTAAAGAGTGTTTCAGGTTAAGTATAAAATACAAATAATTTTCTTCTAAAATTTTAAATGCTAATATTATTTGTTAAATCGGAATTGTCGATTTCTGCTTCTTCTTATAAACTCACAGAATCATGTATATGAGAAGATGTAATTAAACTTCGCATTGAATTAAAGTAATTTAAATTTAAATTGATTAAATTTAATTTAACTCACTAAGTTAAAATATGCTATGTGTAAAATATAAATTAAAGTATACTCGCATTCAATGTACTATAATGAGAATTAAATATATTTAATCTTGGTACTTTGAAAATACGCAATATCTAACAGGCAAGGACAAAACAGCTTTGGAGTTACGGGTGTAAACCAAAACGTTGATTCCATCTCACAAAGTAAAATGTGTATTATAGCATTAGATTTAAAGATCACAAACAAAATGATAATTGAAACTCCACAGAATATCAGGATCCTTCCCAAAATTTAGAACACATTGAAATATATTGATACATGATGTCGTGTATACGCAACCCCAAAAAATCGATCGTTCCTCTTGTTTGGAACATGGTATAGCTTCCAAATGATCATCATCTAAAGTGTGATGCGTAAGTGCGTAAGATTTGTAAGCATAAAAATTCACCTGAGACCTTAAATTAAAGTCACTGATCGTTCAAAACGAATCAAATACATAAACTTCATGTCAAGTAATTGATGCAGATGAAGGATCCTTAAAATCGGTGACATAATGGCCACGTCAATCGCCACAATTTCAAAATTTGAGAATCGAAACAACAAAATCAAATTTTGGAGTTTGTAGGGACATCCCAAAGGTGAATGTAGTGTACAGTACACCGTGATCACGTGGTATTTCATTTCTCTTTAGCGTAGAGGAATTGCTAGATGTGATGCAACAGTTTGTTTTTTGGACAAATTTTCGAACATTAAATATTTATTTACCAACATTTATGTTGTTTGATTCTTATTCAAGTGAATGTCACTTAAAATAGGTTGGTCAGAATGAAGTTCAAAGAGAACATGTCTTCTGTATTGTTCAGATCTTTTTTTTTCTCACTTTTTTACAGCCGAAATGTTATTTCTTTAATTACTGACATAAACTTTATTTCTAAAATATTTAACGAAAATAAATATTTTAGGAAAAATTGCAAATATATAAAAATACCTGAACGAATCTTAATAATTTAGCAGAAACCTGAAGACTGAATGAATTACAAATCGTCGCATTCAAATGATATTAATTCGCGATTGTTTAGAGCTTTTTGATTCCCTTTTAATTGCTTTATATAAAATATGAATCTTTTGACGAAGACTACCTTAACTATGAGCTGTAAAATTCACTATTACCTAAAAAATTCTCCTTGATAATGATCAAATGTTTGTAACATTGTTTTTTTTTAATTAAAATGTTTCCTGGCAAGTTTTAGAAATTTCAACAACGAAATGTAAACAAATTCTCATTTTGGTTGTAAAAATATATCTTATTATCTTTTACTGAATTTACCATATATCATCGTAATTTCAAATATAATTTTACAATCAAGTTAGAACATCAGATCGAGTTCTTTTAGTGGGGAAAACTTCATTCACGCTCCATGGAACACTGGCTTTGCTAATTGCAACTATATGCAACTCATTATTTGCAATCACTCTATAGACCTTAAGAGATGAGACACCAATGAGCTTGGAAACGATGTCGGATGGAACGTTATGCCATGACCCACTGCAGGCAGACACATTGTGCACGTTACGGAACACACTGGTGGCCTTGACGGGAGACTACCATCTGTCTCCCAACTGTTGTACAGTGGGTCCCTCTTCCAACTTTCTCGGGGCCCTTGTGACCAGGCCGTTTAGCAGATTGTGGCGAAAAATGCCGCGCAAAGGCAAGACAACCCAACCCTTAAGAGACATTGTTTTATATTAGTTTACTATATAGAGTACAGAGAGTTCGAAGAAGTTTTGATTCACAAATTTCTTCTTCGGTGCTATTCGAAGTATTTTTTTTTTACTATACTGCAATACCTGTTTGGTTGAGAAAGTCATCCACGATGCAAGATTACTTTGCATCAGTGTGCAGCCCTACTTCAAGAATCATAATCTACAATTGCAATCTCAGCAATAGCGTGAAAGACTTAAAGGAATGTTATACGTTTCTTTTAACATGACGACTATCCCGGAACCTACATGTACTCTGTCAGAGATGTTTCGTCAAGATGATGAAATGGGTTCTGTGCACGTAATTTTGGGATTATTGCGTCACTGGCAGACGAAGGAATTTTGATAGAGAGGTCTACAAATATCACCTCAGACATCCAGTATTATTTCCGGACATTTTGCATATCAATTCCATTTCCAATTATACACAAACTTGGTCATCAGAAAGTTCACTTATGATGCACTTAATTCCACAGAACACGAAACGATCACCTGATACCAAAATAAGTGTGGAAAATTTAAAAACGAATTTATTCCATACACATGCGGTGATCAAACAGTCATCTAATCGCGATTTCAGACATAGAGTATTTCACAAACCATAGAAAAGCAACTCTAAGTGACAAGTGCTGTTATTGAAAGGATTCTTCGACTATATCCGTGAAATCAGATGACGAATAGAGTCAGTGTTCGAAATATGCTACTAAGCATCATGATGTTTCAATGTATTTCAGTTAAAAAAATAAATGGCTACTTTTACGATTGCTAGCAGCTATTCATTTGATATCTTTTATTAAAAAGTGTCAAAGAATAAATTTAGTTTATTAATAAAGACAACGAATACACTCATTTTATAACGCTCATCTTACTCTCTTTAAGTTTTCATATCGATGTTCATCTAACCTAATACACTGAGATGCCAGTTTATTAGGTACACTACCCCTCGTCACATAAATGGTTCATTCCAGCACGTAATATGTAACGTGACCGTGGTGTGTGGTATAAATCATGCAGATAATTTCTTTGAGCATCAATTAGAGTTGGATTAAGCGTCAGAATGGGCAAAATGAGCGACCTGAGCTATTTTAAACGTGGTATGTAAGTTTGTATTGGCTAGCCGGCTCTAACATCTTCCAAACCGCCGTCCACCTAGACTTTTCATGCACAACCCTTTTAAGGGTTTACCAAAAATTGTGCTAAAATAAATAAATAAATAAATAAATAAATAAATAAAAAATACTAGTGATCGGCGATCCTGTTGAAGAAAACAGCTTGTAGATCAGAAGGATCAAAAGAGAATGGCGAGAATCGTACAGGCGAACAGACAGGACACAACCAGTCAATTCAGAGCAGAATTAACAATTACTGTGCAGAAGGTCATTTCAAAATGCACCACGTATTGGATCTTGTCGCAAATGGGCTACAACAGCTGCTGACCATGTTAAGTGCCAATTTTGTCAGGGAAGTGGATTCAGGAGTATCGACACTGGACCATTGAGGTCTGAGAAAAGGTAGCCTGGTCGGGTGAATCAAGGTTCCTTTTGCATCATGCTGATGAAAGGATCAAAATTTGGCGAAAGCAACGCTAGGTCATGGAGCCATTTTGTCAGCGAAGTGGATTCAGGAGTATCGACACTGGACTTATCATGCTGATGAAAGGATCAAAATTTGGCGAAATCAACACTAGGCCATGGAGCCATCTTGTCTGGTGTCAACATAACAGATCGGTGATGGCATTTTAATGGTGTGGAAAATGCTTTTCTGGTACACATTTGGCCCCCTGATACCCATTGAAGGAAATCTGAACGCCACGGTGAATTTGAACATCGTTACTGACCAAGTTCATCCTCCCTTCATCGTCACTCGGATTGACATGTTCAGCATCATAATGCATCTACTCACAAGGCATGTATCCTCAAGCATTGGTTCCAGGAACACGTCGACGTCCATGTTTCATTGGCCAGTATCTTGGGATGAGGTGATAAGGGCTGTTCGCATTGAGACTGTGCTGCCGTCCAATTTGCAGCAACTACACCATACAATCATTTCTGCATGGTATAACATTTCTGCACAACGTATTGTGTCTATTTTTCAATTAAAAATCAAGAGCAAGTCCACTGCATTATGCAGAGAAAACATAAACATTTATTTTCTATATACAGTTGTACATATGCATTTATAAACATTATGAGAGTGTGCTCAACTCCATTAATCTTAGCTGTTCTTAACACATTGCTAATGACAGAGTCTACTATTAGAGACTCTATTAACACATTTGAAGACTTTCTCAAATCAGACTGAGTGTGGCAAACTGCTATTTCTTATTTTATTCAAATGAGTTTAAAAGATCAAAAATTATGTTTGTAAGAAGTTGCAATCTTAAAAAATATATAAGAATGCGTCTATCATTGCATAATGGGAGTGAGTGAGATCATTGAGTCCGTTATACTGAAATTCCATTGCACTGCCAACATTTTAGGAATATATCTCTTCCGTAAATCGAGGACAACCTATAGTGTATTCAACCAAATGGAATATTAGCGAGGTACGTTCATATTCAAATAACCTGACAGAGGTTTAGTGAGATATGTTCATATGAGATATGAGATTAGTGAGATATGTGTATATACATATTACCTGACGAATTATTAGTCATGTATGGTCATGTAACTGGATGGAGTATTAGCTTGTCTGGTATGGTCGTGTAACTGGATGGAGTATTAGCCAGTTATGTGCATATAAGCTGCCGGAGGATTAGTCACGTATGTGCATATAAACTGACTGAGTATTAGTCAGATATGTGATTCGTAAGCACAACTTCACACATAGAGTTAAGCACAACTTCACAGATGAATTGTTCTGAAACAGAAAAGTTCTTACCGAAGCACTTTTCTCCAGCGCTGAGGATGTAAATTTTTGTATTATCTATGTCAACTTTTCAGTGTTCTTTATTCTCATTTGGTAAATTGTGGAAACCTTTGAGGAATTGAGACAGCACAATTGACGAAACGATGGTTTTAATGCATTGATTGGTAATTGAGATATCAATTACGTTTTAAGAACAAATGGTTTCAGAACTTAAGCAATAATATTATACACCGTTTCCATGTTCTTTATTCTCATTTGGTAAATTGTCTCGATCCACAGCTGCGAGATATGCACTATTTAAGGCAGCGGCGAATCGTGAGTGGAAACCTTTGAGGAAATGAGACAGCACAGTTGACGAAACGATGGTTTTAATGCGTTGATTGATGATTGAGATATCAATTACTTTTAAGAAACCAATGGTTTCAGAGCTTAAGCAATGATATTATACACCATTGGTTGATTAATAAGTGACTGTTCGTGTAGTAAACAAAGAGCTATAAGAACCACTAATGCCTCAACTGAACAGTCTCATTGTTTCAATTTCTTCCACTCACGATTCCTCACTTATTTTAGCCAAGAAGTTTTACCAAATTTTGGCAAAATTTAAAAAAGTTTTACCTAAATCGGGTTCGGGCGCCTCGGGCTCAGGAATTGTCGAAATGGTTCGGGAGGGCTCGAGGTTAGATTGTTTGGAAGGGCTTGGACTAAAAAATTATCGAAATGGTTCGGTGATATTTGGGTTAAATACCTTAGTGAGCGGGGATGTGATCTCGAAACAATTGAGTCCGATATCATTTCTAGCCTGTGGGTAAGGGATATATACCACAACTATTGTTTACAAAGTGCATACGTTTTGATAAGAACAATGATACGAGATATTTTTCATAGCCTATTACACTCCCCAGCTTCTGAGCTTTCATTTGTAGAACAAACGAAAGCTCCTGTCTCATTACCATCGGCAGCTCAGTTGGAAAAGTGCGTACCGTGGTACAATTGTTTTGTGAAATCCACAGACCAACAAACAAATAACACACGAATGGTGTCACTGACAATCCTACTAGGAAATACTTACTGGTGGTAGACACAGAAAATTGTTTTCCACACAAAGTAAAAAAACAAAAGCAATGATTTCTATATGCATTATTTTAACGGTTACAATAAAAAATAATAAATACCCCCTCAAGCGGTTACATGTGCATAATATTTAAATCAGGGAAGATAATCTAAAATGCCCTTCTAATGATAGTGTTGAACATGATATATGTAATAAAGTGTTTAGAGCAGGGCTGTACAAAAGGTAACCTGGGAAAATGTGTGGATAATACAAAACAGTATGAGAAAGCTATTTGTTTTCGCAAAAGAAATATGGAAAACAAACAAATGAACATGGAATAACACACGAAACCTTCTACATAAATGCAATTTGTTTCTGTCTTACTTCAGCAAGGGCTATTTTTGTTTCCACCTAAGGTCCGTAGAAATATCCAGAATGAAACCAGAGAACGAAAAGAGAAACTTTTAGCATACGAAAAACCATATGTGTAGAAAACTCTACAAACAATTCCATAACATGCTACACAAATCTATCACAATGGTGCTACAACAACCGCAGCACACGAGGCACAAAGCAAATGTTTTAAAGGTTAGGATTTGTAACATTGCAAATGATTTAATTTTTTGATTTCGAACAACAGAAATGTTTCCAATTTTTGGATTTCGAACAATGGAAATGTTTTAATTTTATGATTTCGAATAAAGTTGATATTGGTAACAAAGACCGATAGCCTTTATTCTATTGGTTCTTGGTGCCGCTGCTCATCATTTGCACCACAGCTCGTCGTAATCTAAATAAATAAGATCATTTCAGTTCTTAAACTTGCCGCGCCGGTGGCTCAGTGGTATCACAGTAGCTTGGGGTGAAATTGCGACTGAGGGAGTCCGGATATGACATGTCGTTTGTTCTGCCCTATATAATCTGATTGCCCCTCAGTGAAAATAAAAACTGTTCACTTATCGACATATCAAGAAAAAAATATGTTCTCACTTTCGGACATAAGGTGAACATTGCTACAAGTCCCAGTAACCAAAATGAAAAAAATCATAATAATAAATAAAAAAATACCCCACTCAAGCAGCTGCTTACTATAGAGATCTGGGAGGATTTTGTCAGTATATATTAGAGTATGTCTGTGGGGAAGGCGAGGCTTCAGCAGAAACGCAACGCAAACACTCATGCTTTTATCTGGGGCTCGAACCCAAGACTCTCTGATCAGTAGCCAAGCGCACTAATCACCTTAAACTATTATCATAATTGGCTCATATTTAATTTTATGAATAGAGAGCTAGTAATATTTTATATTCCAAATATATTCTACAAACCTAAACGAATAGATCTGCCACTAACTGCAGCCTTGAGCTAGCTCAGTGTTTGAAATCGATATAAGATACAAATAATTATTTTCAAATTTTTAAGCAATTTTAAATTCTACATATTCCCAAAATAGAAGCTGGGGATCAGAATAGCATTTCCTTTCTCTCATTGGAGTGTTTTACCGTAAAGATTTATGTGATTACTAACGTAAGCTTTAATAAATTTGATTTATTGTAGATATTTATATTAATGGGTGGACGTATTAAACTCGGATACATGTCCCTTTGGAGAAAATATGTTACTATAAATAATCCGAACATCAAATTGCATCGCGGTGAGTTTTCATTATGCAATAATTGTGATTATGCTGCCTTTTCTTTTTAATATCGTATCGTACGTTTTTAGCATCGTATTAAGAAAAGAAACATATATTTATAAAATATCCAGAGGAAAATAAGATGTGCCAAAAGTAGACACTCATGCAACACTAGTCCAAGATATTATATTTTGCCGCCTCCAAGCAAACTTATTTTTTACCGCTGAAGCAAACCTGCTCTTTGCCACCAAAGTAATCTACCCTTCTTTTTTCGTTCAAAGTAAATGTACTTACTATCAGCTATAAGTATTTTCTATATTTGCCTCCTCCAAAGATATTCTATTTTGCCGGCTAAAATAAATTTGCTTCTTTTGCCTATGTGACTGATTTTATTTATTTTTTTTTGCCACCAAAAATATTAGAATTTTTTTGGATTGAACTATATATATTTTTCAATCTACATACTTGTAATAAAATGTCAAGTAAATGTTAAGTAATTAATTATCAAAATTAAATATCAGCAAAATTAAATAAAGACATTAACATTTTCAGTGGCAAAGCGCAGTGAGACTGCGCAGTTGACGAAACTATTATTGTCGTAAATCATTGGCTGATTAAACTATCAGTCACTTTTAAATCAATAAATGATCTACGATTCAATTTCTGATCCATGATGCTATTGGCTGATTGACAGGTGTTTGATAATTTGGAAAGTCAATGATCTGTAAGAATTATTGATGTCTCAATTGCGCAGTCTCAATGTTTCAATTCCTTCCACTCACTGTTCGCCTCTGAATATTTTGCTATTATGGCACTTTCGTATTGAGTTAAGATCAGAACAAGCTCATCCAATTACAAGAATGCCACCTCTAAAATTGCGCCGCTCCCAACGGCAACTTGGAATGCGTATACTGTCGGACTGACCTGTACTCACCTTTTAGTAATTGAGGATATTTTTATAAATCAAACCTCTGCATTCATATGCATGCGCATTTTTTGTGGCCTAGTAGTAGCTCATGAGGCCAAAGGATAAACCATAAACAAGATATAAGTATTATTATCTTCTCTTGATATATGGTAGAAATCAAACGTTCTGGTTGCTGAATGCATACATAAACCGTCCCTTGCTTGCTAGGATTTATATAATATCTGATCTTTTAAACCAAGATAAATTTCTTTGCAATATGGATACTTTACTTTAAATTAATCATACACCACTCTAAGTAAAGTTTGTTGCGCGTTTTGCTCTACATAAATATGCATAAATTTATTATATCGTTTCTGAAGTAATGAACATACAAAATTATTTATCTTTGTTGCTGATGGTAATGTAATTTAAACTGTTTATAAATTGCGAGATATTAAAAGGTTAAGAGGTTAATAAGCTGTTTCTTTTTCCCGCATTGCTGCCTGCTGTTTTTCCACTTACTAATTAAAACAAATACTGTTGACGTAGTAAGGTGCCTTGCGAAAATGCCTGGACCTATAAACAAGGCAGTTTGTTTTCCTATTCATTTTATTTTTCTACGAGCTTTCACTGTTGGACTTGGTGGAAGAAAAGTTAATGATAAGAGCCTACATCGTGTAGCAGAGCGAGTTGTCAATAATCACAGGTAATGATAAATGGATCCTATTTCAGCAGTCTGCTCTTTCCTAGAAACACTTCAGAATATATTAACACAGTATTGAGCCTAATCTTTGGACTTTATAATGCAGCAGTTTAGAAAAAGAGCATGAGTTTGGTGTAATTCGCAAAAGAGAGCAGAAATGGGCCACCCACAATATTGTAATAACCATTTTCCGATAAAAGTACCTTTGCGGCGGAGACCAAACCTTAATTGCTTATACCTGACTGGAAACATCCTAGAAAAATAAATCATCCAGTTATGTATTATTTATTTTTCTTCAGGGATCGATAGCACGGGCAGTGGTGTGCCGACAACTCACCTCTAACAGTGTAATGCATAAAAAAAGACATTGATTAATGACATTGTCCTTATTTGTTCCGTGTGTAAATTGTAACTCTTACGACTAAAGAGCAAGAAGTAAAGGTGTTTGCGTTAAACAACCATACACTGCTTCTGAAATGATATTTTCCCGAAGTATACAATTAGCCATATCTTTATCTGCGACCAGTCCCCGACTAACGCGCTAGATGCGTTCTTCAAAAAAAAATCGTGTACGGTGAAATCGTTTTAGTCGGCAATGAATTTCTCATAGGAAATGATGTAAATGGGGAAGGGGGGAGATTGAGTTCCAGAATATTAATCTAATTCACATAATTTTAATTTAATTTATTACTATAAAACCACTTTGATCAATTATATGTATTTTTATTTATGTATATTTCATACGTTTCATTTATATCTTTCTGTAAAGAAACAATGATAAAAGCAGAAGCAAAAATCGACTAATTCAGTTTTATTCTAATACATGGTATGTATAAATGACTGTGAGTGATAAGGCCAGAGAGGAAATTGTTATAAAAATTTTTGTTTTGTAATGAAAACGATTAACTGTATGTTTTCAAGTGTTTCAGCTCGACAAGTGAAAAACCAACCAATCAGGGTGAATTTGTATATCCTTACATTTTCATTTGTCTGAGGCTATTAAAATGTTCACTATTGTTCACAAATATATTACATGGATTGGGTTATTTTACGTGCAAGTGACACTTTTTTTGCACACAATGGTCTAAAGTCACAAGGACCCCGAAAGCTCAGAGAAGGTTGGGAAAAGGGTCCCACAGGAACAGCTGTTGGTATCGGCGAAGAGTAGTGGAAGCAATTGAGAAAATGACACTGCGCAGTTGACGAAACGATAATACTCGTAGATCATTGGCTGATTGAATTTTCAGTCACTTTTCAATTAAACAATGATCTGGGATGCAGTTGCTGATCCTTTACACTATTGGCGGATTGACAAGTAACTGATAATTCGGTAAATCAGTCACCTGTAAGAATTATAGATGTCTCGACTGCCAGTCTCAAGGTCTCAATTACTTCCACTTATACTTCGTCCCTATTGTTGAGAAACAGATAGTAGCCTAGTTAAGGTACAGAGTATGGCTCTCGCGTACACGAGGCCACATCTTAACGTCCCATCCGATGGGCGGCAGCATTTCCATGTTGACCCAGCTGGGACTAGAGCTTTCCCGTAGGCGGAGCCAAGGCTTAACGTCCCATCCGACGGACAGTAGCTTTTTCATGCTGAACCAACTGGGACTCGAACTAGCGGCTATGGACTGAGCTTCCCCCCTCCCCATATATTACATGTTACAGCTGTTTAAACACGCTAATTTGCAGAGTCAAATGTGAAAAAACTTTTTCGAAGTGATAGAATTTTGAACAAGGAGATGTCAGATAGGTGAGACAAGGAAATCATCCACAGTGTATTCATATATGATAAATACAATATCAAAAATCCTAGTAGAGAAGTGGTGGAGAAATCGTGTTAAACCGAATCTTCAATCATGTCAGTCGAAAACCAGCTGTACTTTGAAAACTGTGTTAAGGCGAAAGGATGTTAGTAAAATATGTAATAGTTGATTTTTATCCTATTATTTACAATATTTCTCATCGTTTTCAAAAATATCATGTTATCATAATTTAAATGTTTTCAGTAATGATCAAATGGAAACTGGCGAGGGGTAAATTTATAAATATTTAAAAGATAATTAATAAACGTTTTACAAAATGTAGGTTAAAAAGTATACAAAAAGTACGTCTGTCCATTTCATTTTCTGAACTTCTGCTCATTTTTACTAAAGCGATTTAATAATTCGTCTATCAGAATCTTAACCGATTAACACCAAATATATCTGTTCTCTAATTTCGGATTTTTTCGGAATCTATTTATATTCAGAATTCAAGGATATATTGGTTCAAGATATTATACTCCCTTATTACGTTGTTGGGCTGGGCTAACACAGTCGGTAGCGCTTCAGGCTCGTAATCTGCAATTCCAAGGTTCGAGTCAAACTCTGACAGCACTGATATTTTATATTTCGCTAACAACCGTTCCGCAATGATCTTGCTACATTAGTGAGCAAGGAGAAACCGATGGACTTAGAAAGGTAGCCATTCGTCGGATGAGACGTAAAGTCATGTCTTTGTGAGCATGAGATCTATACCGTGTATTCGTTAAAGAACACGCTAGATGGCCTTGACTGGAGACTTCCATCTGCCTCTTAACAGCTATTCAGTGAACTCTTCTCCAACTTTTCTGAGATCTAGGGGTTCTTGTAGTCCCGCCATTTAGTTCATTGTGTGCAAAAAAGTGCCGCTTAAAGATAAAACGACCCAACTCAATTCCACTTTTAATTAAACATATTTTTAATGGGAAATTTACTCAGAAAATGTTTACAAAACTGTACATTTTTAAAGTGCTTTTAGGATCAACCATAATTAGGTTTATCTTTCTACGGTTGTAGGTTTAATGCAGACGTGCTCACACGGTCAATAAAAAATAAAAATTCAAATTCCCTGATGACAATATATTACTAATACGTAGTACGTGACAGCATGTTACGATGAAAAATTAAAGAGAGAAATTAAGTTCAAAACAAAATATATCTGTAAAATCAATATTTAATAGCTGGAGCTTCTAGATTTCTCTTTTCAAAAGTAGTGTATACTGTGACTTTCAGGCAAAGAAATTATCGATTAATATAAGACATGATCCGTAAGACCACTGCTAAACGATACATACATATATATATATACTTACCTCTTAGTAGAAATGTTAAATAAAAATCAGTTGACTTATTGCTACACTTTAAAGACAATGAATTGTGCTTGTCACAATGATAGAGAAATGGCATAACTTTAGGTTTCATAATTAAATTTCATATCTCTGTCTTCCAAATTCAGTACCGTACTATGATAGTTTTACCGTCTCCAAGGGATTATCAGTGTCAAAATATCTTTAAAACTAAGTGCTTATGTGGAAATATCGGATTAAACAAATTCTTCAAATAACATTAAAACATTTATTTTGCTTTGTTACTCATTCTGTTTTAAATTTAACCTTTCTAAATATCATACTTATTAAGCAAAATAAATTAAATACGACTTTTCTTTGTTAATAAAATTACAAATGTCACGTAAACATTTTCGCAGACGCAGTTGTTTCAAAATCAAAAGAGAAGAAAAACCTGCCTATTCTCCAGATACGACCAGTTCAGACCAAGATCTTGTTTTCTGTCGAAACAATATTCGTACTCTATTCCTCATCAATGACTGGTAAGTGTCTACATTCAGTAGCTAATTTTATCGTGTAAGACTGATGCTCTTAAAAATGTAGAAACACTTCTCTGATATTGTTTTTCTTGTCAAAATATGTGGAGTGATCAAAGGAAATCAATGAGGAGTGTAGAGTTTATTTACACAACAATATACTTGAGAGCTAAAATGTTTTTTTTTTTCACATGAATTCCTCTCTTTTACTACAAACGCTCTTATGTGTAAACATTATCCAAGCAGTCTAATTTAATTACTTTTTCTCTTTTTACATTGTGAAGCAACCACACCAATTAATCATGTTCGAAACCGAGGGAAGCATCTTTGGGTCATGTTTCGGCGACGAATATATTAATATCACTTAATTTAAATTGAATATCAAGGAGTATCAGAAATACTATGGGGTTGATTATGTTACAGTAATCGGACTTTATCAGTTAATGACAAACATAAAAATATGCTGTATATTTGACATTTCATTCAACTAATCATATGTGTGAGGTATTATGGGTACCATGCATTAGAGACGCCATAACGTTTCATTTCTAGTTCACTTACAAAAGTATATAGTAAAGTGGTGTTGAAAATCTTTATTATTTTGTTAATATTAATTCTTATATATTTTTACGAAACCTATGACCATTATAGCTAAATATTTTGCGAGTAGATGGTCCAGTTCTAAACTCCTTTCTGACACATTTGAAATTATGGGCGGTGCCTAGGGTGGAGTTGATTCTGGCACTCTTTTGGGAAGGAACGAGGGTGGATCAGGACAATCGCAAATCAGGAGCTTTCCTCTGGTGGACCTGTCACATCTGATGTCATTTGTTTACCGCAGAAAGTTACAAGAAAAGTTAAGGTATAAGATGTTAAAATAAATTGACTGTACTATTTTTATCGACTGTTAACCACATATAAAATCTTTAATTCGCTATAATGTTTTTAGGGATAGTAAGTTTACTGTTAAATAAAACTTTAAAATATGATTACATACACTCCCCTACCACAATATTATAGAATTTCTATTTTACGTCAATGGGAATCTAATTTCAAAGCTCTATAACTTCTAAAATATGCATGTAAGGATAAATATTACTGAATATAAATTCAAGACAATAATTAAATGTATTTAACTCCCGTTTTTCAACGATATTCGTCCAGTGTTTAAAGAGTTGTGGCTACTGAAATATTTAAGAATAAATCATATTGTTTTACAAAAATCCTCCATTAATGTATAAATTTAAATAATCATTAGACAAATTTCTAAAGTGCATATTCATTTAACTGGTTTGAAACAAAACTTATTATTTAACGTTCAGGGACACTCTTAGTTTAACGTCGATATCAATTTCAGAAGAAAATGTATGAAATACTGCCTTCGTGAACAAAGAAAATTATGTACATTAGGTAGAAAAGTTCATATCAACAAATAGAGGAAATCTTGATCGGCGGCCGTTAGCTCCAGAGATCAGACAGAGTACTTGACATGCTATCAGGCATGTTCGTATCCCACCTGCTACAGGACAATTTTTCCTCTGAAATTGATATCGACGTTAAACTAAGAGTGATCCATTCCTTGACGGTTAAACAAAAAACATCGAGAAATTTCTTCAAATTTAAGTTTTAATTCATTTCTGAGATAAATTCTTATGACCCATTACCGTTGTAAAATATTCTAGCTTCCACAAATCTTTAAATACTGAACGAATATTGTTGAAGAATCGATCTAATTAATTTATCTACAGTCATATTTTTTTCACATAAATGCATAGTTTATTAGTTACAGAGTGTCTCATTTTATCCCTAGTTTCATTTCCTATTAAATACATATTTTATAAGTTATAGAGCTTCGAAATTAGATTCCCATTGACCTAATATGGAAACTTGTTGCAAATCATTTTGGTACGTCAGTGTATTAGAGCATTTTTATTAAGGAGCGGTTATGATATATTTGGTTTGCTTCTTTGTACTAAACAAATTTATTCATTAAAACGTCATGGAATGAACAAAATTATCTTTATAGAAATCCAGTTAATATCCTTGGTGTATTAAAACAAAATGCTAATTTTATGCATCTAAAGTTGCACAACTATAACTGGTGCGCAACGGACGTAGCCAATCCGGTCATTGATAGCTTGCCCATTTCTTCAATAATAAGCCACTGCCATCTTTGCATACTAATAGGAGCAAAAATTCATTTAAGAGTTATTTTTTCCTTGTGTTCATCTATGATCAACTTCTTTATTTCACCCCTGTACCTAAAAATTACGCAAAATATAGAAAAAAGTAAACTAAATCTTAAATAAAATTTGGTCAGTTGGTAAATTTGATTGCGAATGAAAAAAAAAAAATCCAGAAAGTTGATTAGTTTTTGCTTTTGATCTATAACATTTTCGCTATAGCGATACTTCTTTTATCGAGTACTAATATTTCCCTTTTAAAGCACTTGTGACGTCAAAGGCGATGATAATGATTTCTCGTCTTGCCGGTTTGAATCTTTTGCCTTGAGGTCTGAAGTTTGATTCACTACGTGTTAAGCCCCACAAGAGGCTGGGTTGGTCTTGAGGTTTTTGAACGTATGGAAATAGAACAGATTAACATATTCATTTGACTGTAAATAACCTTTCCAATTTAAATAGCTTTACATATTTCACCAGTGCATTTGAAAGGAATGGCAAAAATGGCCTGTAAAAATATCCAGCATTTGAATCCTTTCTTTAAATTGCTGATACCAAGAATGAAAAACCGATTTGATTTTTCATTTTCTCCATTTGGATTTTGCAAAATTCGCAAAAATATTCGAGTAGAAATGAAAAGATATACATATATGTCAATGTATGCAGTTATCTTAATTCAAAAAGTTTGCATTCTACTGAAAAAAGGTAAAGCCGAGTCTAATATTTTCAGAGTTATTCTGATTTAACTGAATTCTGGGAAAAATAAAAGTTACTAACAAGAGAAAACTGAGGATTCAGAAAATAATTCATGACTAATTTAAGCTTAATTATCTACCGCTTGGAATATATGACAATAATCTTAATAAAAAATCCAAAGAAACTTTGCAACTTTGATATTTCCATGAATAATCATTATTCAAATGAATTTTTTCAACGTTATGAGGATGCTTTGTTTGAAACAATGATAAAACTTAAATTTCTTTAAACTGCCAATGACAGAATACTGATTAGGAGATATAAAATCAAGTAGGAAAGAAAAAAATTAAAATATTAATACTATGATTAAAGCACCAATTTAACTGCGTATGAAATACATTTAAATCACAAAAAATATTAAATTTTACTCCCTCGCCACTGAGTGAAAAGCAAAACAATTAAAGATTAGTTAAAAAGAGATTTTTACGATTTTGCGAAGTCTAAAAAAAAGCAGTGACTCCTGATCTTTAGAACGTGTAATCTGGAATGAAAACTAAGGGAAAGAAAAATTTAAAAAAAGTTTTAATTTTTAGAAAAACACTAGAAGTTTTTTTGAAATTGTTCCTCTATTGAATAACAAATTAAAAAAAAAATAAAATAGCTATCTATTTCATGAATATTAGATTTCGAATTATACATTACACGAAAATGAATAATAGTTCATTTAATTACGCTTCAGCAACGAAATTTCACTTATAACTTATAACATTTTACATTTTATCTTCTGAAGTTTAACAATAATTAACATAGGTTACTAAACTTGAAAATTGCATTATATTCCTAATTTCATGAGTAAATAATGGATTTACATATTTATGAACTTATGAATAAATATCTTGTTTGGAACTGACTAAACTTCTAATTGATAATTGCTAAAGTATTTCACGATTCCAAGACTTCTAAACATTACTCCATATGGTTATTACTAATACAATATTTTTATATCATTCAATTTTCAAAAAAGGTGATCGCAGTTCTTGTGATAACTATAGGGGTATCAGCCTACTCTCTGTTCCAGGTAAAGTTCTTTCCATGATTGTCCTTAATAGAATTAAGAATCTGGTTGACAGTCAATTGCCTTTGGTTGCTAGCTTTGTTGATTTCAAAAAGGCTTTCGACTCTGTTGATCGTCATATTTTGTGGTTGATTGTGAAATCATATGGTATACCAGACAAGTTAGTTAACATAATGAAAGCTCTCTATAATAACACTGAGTCGTGTGTGAGAGTTGGTAAGGCTTGTAGTAAATGGTTCAGCATTACTTCTGGTGTTCGACAAGGGTGTATTTTGTCTCCTTTTCTCTTTTGCTTGGTTATTGATTATGTTATGCGAAATTCACTTCAAGGGAAAGATTTTGGCCTTAAATGGACTGGAGATACAAAAATTTCTGATTTAGATTATGCTGATGATTTGGCCCTTTTGGCAAATGATGTTGATGAGATGAACTCTTTCATTCGAGCTCTTGATGAGACTGGTAGTAGAGTAGGTTTGGTTATAAACAGAGAGAAAACTAAAGTGATGAAAATTGGTCAAGCAGCCTGTGATTCAGTTAATCTGAATGGTTGCAGTCTTGAGCAGGTGTCACAGTTTAATTATCTTGGGAGCTATGTAACAGATAATGGTGATGTGCGGCATGAGATTAACAGACGAATAGGGATTGCTGCCGGGACTTTTAAGAATCTACGGAGAGTGTGGAGAAATAGGCGTATACACCTAAAGACTAAAATTAGACTGTATAATAGTTTGGTCCTTTCTAGGGTTAATTATGGTAGTGAAACGTGGACATTTTGTAAACAAGATAACAGGAAACTAGATGCTTTTGATTCCAGATGTTTACGCAGTATCTTGGGCATTAGGTGGTTCAACTTTGTAACTAATGATGAGGTTAGGCAAAGGAGTTTGCAACCTCCTTTAAGCAGCATATTGTGCAGTGAGAGACTCCGTTGGTTTGGCCATGTTGCCCGTATGAATAATTATAGATTGATGAATAGGGATATGAATAGTGTGCCTAAAGGCCTCAGAAAGAAGGGGAGACCTAGGATGCGGTGGGCAGACAATGTCAAACAGAACCTTTTTAGAATTGGTGTTCAGTGGCCTGATGCAGTAGATGTAGCTCAGGATAGACTTGCTTGGAGAACTAAATTGCACGGTCTGGTTGGACCTCCGTACCCCATGGCTGCTTGACGATGATGATGATAATGATAAAATATAATATTTTTTTTATTTTATTGTATAATATTAAAACATTATGTGTTATAATATTATTTTATTGATGTTTCGAATCTGCTTATCTTATTTTATATTATATTTATATGATATATAAACTGTTTTTCTTGCGCCAATTTTTGCAAAATATTGTAAAGATTTTTCTTTCATTTTCAATTTTTATTTATTAAGCTTTTATTTTTCTAGATAAGTGTTCCAACTATTTTGCGATATATAAATAATTAACCAAAATGATAAAATTTTGGGTGATTAATATATTAATCCTATTCCATAAAATATATTAACCTACTCAGTGCGTACACCAATTGATAGCTGCTTAAACAGTAGCCATACTCTCTAACCACATTGCCAGTATATAAACATAACAATTATAGTTTCTCTGTACATAAGGAATATAACTATTCCAAAAATAAATTTATTAAGGAGATTAATTTGATTTTAGCAAATTAATCTCGTAAAAATAGAATTATATGAAACTGAAAAATTAAATTATCTTTAAAAACATTACTAATATAACTTAAAGACTAAATATAACTTTAAAGACTTTAAGACTTTTTCTAGGGTTAGTTATGGTAGTGAAACTTGGACACTTTGTAAACAAGATAACAGGAAACTAGATGCTTTTGATTCCAGATGATTATGCAGTATCTTGGGCATTAGGTGGTTCAAATTTGTAACTAATGATGAGGTTAGGCAAAGGAGTTTGCAACCTCCTTTAAGCAGCATATTGTGCAGAGAAAGACTCCGTTGGTTTGGCCATGTTGCCCGTATGAATAATTATAGATTGGCGAATAGGGTTATGAACAGTGTGCCTAAAGGCCTCAGAAAGAAGGGGAGACCTAGGATGCGATGGGCAGACAATGTCAAACAGGACCTTGTTAGAATTGGTGTTCAGTGGCCTGATGCAGTAGATGTAGCTCAGGATAGACTTGCTTGGAGAACTAAATTGCATGGTCTGGTTGGACCTCCGTAGCCCATGGCTGCTTGAGGATGATGATGCTGATATGTTTTTACATCATTTTAGTGTATTTTCTGATTAAAAACTATTTTAGCATTTCTAAATTATTTTTTATCTATTATCAGATATCTTTTATGAATGGAATATGAAGAGAAAAAAATTAATATTTCTTTGATCATGTGATTGGCAATGTCATAGGAGCAAGATATCAATCAGGAAACATCTGCTTTTGATTTCAAATTTAGTGCACATGTTAGTCTATACAGATGGGATATTCAGAAAGTACCGAAGTGTTTTTGCAATTTCTTTGGTGATAAAATATAAATCAGAGGCTATACGTTTTCTTCGCCTTTATGATTAAGAATATTATATCATCTATACTAATAATCACTTACATTTTCAATCGCAGTTGCATTACTTTAGCGATATTTATTGCTTATACTAAATAAAGAAAGCTTTATTAAACCACATATTATTAAGAGTTTTTCTCACATAAATTAGTACGAAACAGTAATAGCAGTTAAAGGACAACCGCCAAAACAAAATAACTAAGAGATACTAACAAATGTACCGCTGTTTATTAAATGACACAGGTTTAAAATTATCTCCGCATTTCTTGCATCAACTATATAATAGCACAATGTAGCTATTAAACAATCCATGCCAAGACAAGGAAGCAAGTTCCGTGGTATTCTGCTTCATCTTCTATAGATTTTTGAAATGGCCATCATTGTATACGCATAAACATATTCCTTTTGACTTGACCTCCATTTAAATTTCTTTCTTAATGAGAATTTGAAGAGCGAACGCGCATCACTCATCCCTCTAATCTTCGATATAAAAAACACAACCAATAAGCTTTGTTCTCTAGATTGAAAAACAAAATCTGTAGAAACAGAATGAATATCACATTGATGAAAACAAGCCACATTTATTTTGAAGACATTCCAACAACTGAACACTTAGCTGATGAATTACAGTTTTCTTCCCGTTCCCAAACAAAGAAATTTACTTGAAGGTCAATCCTAGAAATCGGAAACAATCATTAGTTTCTACGACAACATTACCGATGAAGATCATAAATGACTCGCCGTTCCCAGCATGTTGACCAATTTAGAAGATGAGGGAAGAAAGGAATAACGATTCAACTACTTAACTTCAATCAGTTCTCCGCCAATAGACATCCCTGTCACTGAAAGGTTTTCAAAATTTTTTTACCAGTTCTGCTTAAAGATTTCACTTACTTATATTGAGAAAGATCCTTATTGATTCTTGACCCACGTTCTATATATTATTCCTCATATGCATTTGATTTCATTTTGTTTATACTAATTAGATTTCTTTCATCATTAAAAATACCAATCGTTTCAATTTAAAATCTCTAGAATCAATAAACTGTAATTGTAGCCATAAAACATAGGCAGAAAATACGATAATGAAAAGAGAAAAATTGAGCTTAATCAATTAGCTGGAAAAAAAAACGTTTCTTGAGTAGTAAGATGGACCGTGCTTTTTAAAACACTGAGTTGCCACTTAACGAGGACAAATACTGTGTTATATTAGTGGGAAGAAGGATTCGGAGATCATATCATCATAGGAAGGCATTTTATTGAGAAATATCATTAAGGGAAAATTAAAAAAATAAGAATAAATTAAAGCTCACTAAATCCTGATCTTGAACAACATTCAGTAAGCATTTAAAGAATTATTTTAGATGAATCTTTAACGATTGATGTGGTCAGTTCTGCAAAAATAATTTAAAAAAATACTGAAATTAAAATACAGTAATTACTACACAAATTGCTACAATTAAGATAAATTTTATCGTAATATTACTACTTTCGTTTTTGTTTTTTGATTATTTTTTCAGATCGAATTTTTTACTGGCACTACTACTGCTAAATCTTCGAATATTCGTAATTATTTAAATACGCTATAAACAAGTTTGAAAAATCGAGATTCTATAGATTCTATCGAGGTGTTTAATTTATCTTGTCGCATTTTTTGCATAAAATGTTTATTTCCGAAGTTTCTGACTTGCCATTGGGAGGTGACAATTTAGTGCTACTCAGTATATAACTAAATATATATGTAGTCTTAGAAGTAGCTTACATGCAACAGGTGGGTGCTAAGTCACCCCTTAAGACTCCTCCCCATTACACTCAAACACGTCAACCAACATAACTAGCTCCCAACCCCATTAGAAGCTTCTGGGTTCAAATATCCTAGATATGTATATGTATTCTACTTTTGAAATGTATAAATTATAACATAGTAGATTATCCTTATCGTATATCACGATTCATATAAATGAGTCGTGATATACGATAGCTTTCCGCTCTGATTTTTTCTCCTGTATAACTTATCTTCATTTTACATGGCAACTGTTTATTGTTGAATATTTCCTACAAAGATTTGATTTTGTCAAATGTATATTTGTAGATCCTTAAAACTGTTCGTATATGTTCAAACATATTTCCATTAATTATTATACTTATATATACAAAATATCACTCCATTAGTACAACTTTCAAAATTAAGGCTGTGTTTTATGCTAACAAAGCCGCTACAATTTCTTCGATTTAGTTTCTTGTGCATTATAACATTAATTACTCTTGCTGCTTCATCTATATATATATTGTCAGACCGCGTAGACATCTTCACCGATAAACATAATCTTATTACTGACACTTCTTGAATTATTTTTATTCAGTGTGCATCATCACCATTTTCAAACGCAGTAAGAAAGTTAAGTGCACCCTGAGTTCATTAGTAAAGCGTCTGAAGAACTTCCGAAACCAAACCTTTTCTTAGAATCCATAATTTAGATAAACTGACTCCATTTACCTGAGGCGATATGCTCAAGTAGGCGCACTAGAGTTGAGTAAAATAAGTACGGTTAGGAATTCTAGCGTATGAAAACAGAGTTATCGCTAATAAATTTGGTAAATCACGGAACTTTCGCGCGTCAGCTAAGGATATTTATTATCTTTTCTGGAGTATTATACGTATGCGAAAACAAATTCTGCAAAATTATCCATTAACTATTGCGATATCATTTATTTAAAAATGTCCTCTTCATTGTTCATGTTTAACTATTCTAGTTTAATATCATTAGGTTTCAGCATGCTATAATTTGTGAACTTAGAATCATAAATAGTGGATTAAATTTCAAAATTAGAAAAGTATTTTAGTTAGAGGAGTTTGGATGAATCTATTAGGAGATAGACCCAATGAAATGTCTGTGAGAAAAATGATATTCTAAGTGATTTTAATTCTCTTCTTGACATTGTGTTTGGTTGTGTCACATATAAGTAAGGTAATTTCTATGTTTCTTTTTTTAATAAATATATTTTATAGATATGCAATGCTGAAAACACAACTCACAGGATGCGGAATAAAAAAACTAAATGTCACTCAGCTCAGTTTTAACGACTATAAATTACTTAGAATCCTCAAAAAAAAATGAATATTTAAATCACAAAACCAAGAAATGTATTTTCTTTAAACTTCTTATCAGTAATATGCATTATATATGTAAGAGCTCAAGAATGGAAATTTTCATTTCATTCAATCAGGGTTAAGTGCGACAATAATTAGGAAATATCTACTATTTCAAACTGGTATACGCACCCATTTGTGTTTTAAGCGCTAGTTATATTTCAGGCAATCACATCAATCACATCAGGGAGCAATGACTAGTATCCTGCAAGATATCCTTACAAAACAAACAAAAATAGCTAGGAATAGCTTTTGGGTTTTCTGTGCAGCACATAAAAATCAATGAGTTTTCAATGGAAAGAGCATATTTTCTAATGTTACCTATAATATGCTGGGCTATAGATATGATTTAAAAGTTCCATGTTTATTTCAGTACATAATTCATTCAAAAATTCAAAACGCTTCCCATTATATTTCAACGTTTCGCAAACTCAGCATATGTTATCATTTTGTCCCTTTAAATTTCACTTTATTTCAAATAAAATTTTCAAATTTATATCAAATAATTTACCTACATGAAGGTAAATGTTGTTTCTGTGCTCGTTCCAAATAAAATAATTGAGTTATTTTTATTGCTTTTGAATTCAACCGACAGTAACAATTTCTGTAAGTTCAGTAACATTTTCCGTTAGCTACAGTGATATTCATTTTTATCCGCCAAGAATTTATAAAAATATATATAGTGCATTATAAATATTTGGTTATTCCCCTGCTCCAATATCAGTGTTTATAATGAAAAATACCTAATTGTCAAATATTTTCACGAAGTAAAAAATCCATGCTCATTTCAAATGCAAAGAACGCATATCGCCTCTGACCCATATGGGTATCTGGTTTTCGAAGAGAATGAAGTAACTACCTCACTACCTTACCAACCTTTTCACTCTTTAAAAGTTTTAATTTGAGCAAATGGATGATGGAGAAATTACAAATAATAATATTTTATTAATAATTATAAAATATAAAAAAAAGTATTTGCTTTTTTTTTTCTTAAATATGAAAAAAAAATTTTTTTCTCACACCACTCTAAGAAAAGGAGGCGGATTATTGCTGTCGGTGGAATCTCTTTCGACACTCTATCTACGAATTTGAAAATTTTCCATATCACTTCCAACAATCTTTAAAGATTTCGTCGTTTCCATATTTAATGGCTTTTAACTATACAAATTAAACTTAACTAAGAATTTTAAAAATGAGAATTATGTTTCAGTATCAATCAAACTAAAAAAAAGAGTTTTCCAATTATATCTTAAAACAAAATGATTGCGTTTCCCACACGCCCTGAGAGTAAGCAACTTATTGTTGCCAATTGAAACTTCATGACCTTCACATTCCGCCACCAAAATTTCAAATTTTTAGCATAAATACATCCGTTTCAATAGTCGTTAAATTTTTGGAATTTCCGACAGTTTTCTATCATTGGATCGCGCAATTATAGCTTTTGGGAGATTCGGAAAGAGCGAATCGTAATATTTCATCAATACTTATCCAATACAAAAAATAAATTTTAATTTATCTCTATAAGCAAAAAGTTCGATATTTACAGACGGACAAAGAGACAAACGAAAAAGTCAAACTATTATCTCTTTTTTTTTGAAAACGAGATAAAAAAGGAACGAACGAACATTGTGCAAAGGAAATTCTTTGAACAGAGTTCAGAACAAAATATTGCATTTGTTCTTTGATGTGGAGATAAACAATATTGGAACTGGTGATAAACAATTGTTGACTAATTATAGACCGATCTCATTGTTATTGGTGTTTTCTAAATTAATTGATAAAATTGTTAAAAGAAGACTTGTGGATTTTTTAAATCAACATAGCTTTTTTTTTTCCAAGAACCAGTTTGGTTTTAGGGAAGGTAAAAACACTGAACAGTGTATTCTGAAACTAACGGAAAGTATTTACAAAAGCATTGATGCGGGTAAAAAAAAACAATGACACTGTTTTTGGATCTACAAAAAAGCTTTCGAAACGGTGGATCAGGAAATACTGTTAAAAACACTTTGCCAGTGGTATAAGAGGACATCTTTATAATTAGTTTAAAAGCTACCTTTTAGCAAGAAGTTAGGTGGTAAAAGTGAATAAAGAAATACGTTCGTATTCGTTCTACGGAAATCCTTCTAGCCCATCGGCCCACCGAGGAGTCCTTCGATCCCTCGATAGGTCAATTCGCCCCTTGTAAATATATATATATATATAATAAATTAATATTGTAAATTAAATATAACTAAAATAGACAATTTTCAATCCATAATTTATGATGAGTAGTTCAGTTTAAAATCATACGTATGCATTTATTATAGGAACGAAGTAAAAGTAAGAGTAAACTTATATATTAGAAAAAATTTTCACGAATAAGTTTTTAAAATATCGCTACAACGGAGATGAAAAATACATGTGTATAGGCAATTATTACAGTGGAACTAATAATAATATTCTATAACTAATAATAATCTCATTTGTGAAGACTAATCAAAGAGCGATCACTTCATTTAAGGACTGCGTTGTGGACGATTATGTAAGACTCGGGGAACTCAAATAAGTACTTTCTGTTTTAAGAAATATTCGGGGAAAACCATGTAGCAACCATAGTTTACAAGAAACGGATCCGCCGAAGATAACGTGACCCAGGCGCAACGACAACTGGTGGCAACCGCGGTCAATGTATGGCAATGCTGTCCAAACCTTCAAGCTGGACACACAGATCTCAAAGCTCTATCCTTACACTCAGTGATCCACTGTAGTGGAACTAAAATTAAATATCTCGACAATATTAAAGAGAACATTTGACTTCACTTCGATATTAACCATTAGAGGAATGGCACTCATACAGGAAGGGTAAAAGTTTTAAGTTTCAGAGCCAAAATAGCTGTGTACATACGCTGCGAAATGTAATTGTATATATTCCGAAATTCGTTATGTTTTACTATTGAGTCAACAAAATATTGGCTAACATGTGTTTAATTGTCAAAGATATATCTCTGAAAATGTGTCTTAGGTGATGATATCGATTATTTGCGAGCGGCTGTAAAGTACACATACAGTCGCTCAAAAAAGTATCCGAACACCATGGTCGATTACAGAATTAAAAAAAAAATATCTGGCAACGATTTTTTAAGAAATTAGTGATCTGGCGAACTTCGTGTCACGTGACACGAATGTTGCCAGATCACTAATTTCTAAAAAAAAAACGTTGCCAGATATATTTTCTGAATTCTGTAGTTAACCGTAGTGTTCGGATACTTTTTTGAGCTACTGTACAACCGCACGAAAGCGTCTAGACCATTTACTTGCCTAATGACGAGTCGTACTAATAAATAATCGTCATTTAAAACAGAAAGTTTAACTTTCATCTCCTTACACATATCTGTGATGAGGAAAAATACATTTACATAGATCATTTAATATTGCATGAAGCTTTTTCAGTATCGAATGACTGCTTGAATATTATGTGACTAGAAATATTAGGTCATAATAAACTTATGTGGATATGTTGAGCCATTCAATCTGTAAAGCACACCACAGGTGAATAACTATCGGATTGCCCCGTTCCACAACATTGAGTCAGTTGGGGTTGAAATCTGAAGATTTCTCTGACTGTGAGAGAAGAAAAGAAGTCTTACGAAAGTCTGCAAAACCATTCCTGTACAATATGAGCCACCACTACCACACTCTGTAGAATGCACATTATAACTATTGCTTCTTAACGTTTCAGCCATTGGCATAATCATCATCTTTATGGTACAAAAGGAAAAATAGATTTATGCTTTAATTCCCTGGCGCAATAAAAGTCACATTTTGTAGTGTTGCAGGATTACTAGCTCCTATAAAAGTACGGCTATAAAAATGCCAAATTTTAACGCAGAAATTCGTCAGTATATATAAATTATTTTTAGTTTATAGATACAAAATATATATTATATAATTTATATCTATAAAATATATAACATATTAAAACTAAAATATATAAGCTAAATATATATATATTAGTTTATGGAATAAATTATATACATATTTTAATTATAATAATGATATAAATATGACATATATATATATATTTATATAAGCAACTCGATTATCTGCTTTCGTTGGTCCTTTATGCAATTATAAGCAATAATCATATCTGATGTTGTTCCTATTTGTTTATAACAATTAGGCTTGATAAATTAATCAGAATTAATTCACATACTATGGTTTGTAGTTTAAACACACACACATAATGAATGATATTATATAGTCGGACGTTCATTTGAGAAAGGTAGTGTTGAGTTCGAACTGTATCGTATAACAATTAAAGTATTTCCGATAAATTTCAAAGAAATAGAGGGAAGCAACATGTATGCATAATTTGCTGTAACTGCAAACCAAGAAGAGAAATGTGTACGTAATTGGTGTAAACTTCGGTATTCTACTCCGTTGTAAAACAGCTATTAAATTAGGTGAATGCTATTTGCAATTTTCTTTTACAGAAATTCTCTCCATGGTATTTCCACAATCAAAATGCGTCCCCTTTACGAGCAACGTCATTACGTAAGCAGTATGGAAAGCAGAATTCACCGATGAATTATTAAACGAGGTCCTTATAAGACTCATCCTTTTACTGTGTAAGCGTGAGAAGTCTTCGCATATGAGAGGGATTGTCAAGTCAGCCCAGAAGCCAGAAGTCAGCAGCGCGCAAATCTGGAGATCAGGGAAGTCAACCATATCTAGAGTTCCTGCTCAACACTGTCTTTTCCGAACGCAGCTCCGATTGCATTGGCTTCAGCATGAGATCGATAGAGGCAGGTAATTCATCATATACGTAGATGATGCGTTGGATATGTCCACTCGGCAGCAAATCTATAATTATGTGGCCGAATAGTAATTTGGGGTTTGGAAATCATAAGCTGTGAAGAATCTGAATCTCTCGCGACGTTTTTCGATAACGCTTCAAAAGGAAATTATTAGTTAACTGACACATATCATAAGAAGACATTTGTTTGGAAAAAACTTATATTGAAACGACTTGAGCTTCACAGAAATCAGTTATGTAAACTGTATAATGATTTTGCAGTGAATCATGACATAATGTTTCGGACTGAATGGTAGTCAGGTAGAATCTGACTACAACATAAGGCATTAGGTAAAATGCTAATCATTTCAGAAAATACTTCGCTGTTGTTATTTCAGAATGGAATTCAAGCTTAGACCTACATACATTATTTCAGAATTCGCAGTTGGATTACCTAATAATCACATTTTAGAGGTATTTTACTGGGTTTAGAAGGCGTACTTAAAAAAAAAAAACAATCAAAATTCAAAATCAACAAGCTGCTCTGTGGTAAGCCGCTGCTTCAGTAAAAATTTACTCAAGCAGCTAGTTACCATATAGGTCTGACGGAGTCGGTTAATTTGATACTCCATAGAGACGATTTGTGATGAAGGCGTGACTTCAGAAGAAGGGCGATAGAGAAAATAACCATCTGTACCTCATCTAATCTCGGGAAAGTTGAAAGTTGAAGTTTGAAAATTGGTCTCAAGAAGTATTTTTGAAAGTTGGTCTCAGCTCAACCAGGGTCACTTTTCGCAATAGCCAAACGCACTAACTATTCAGCCATCAGGATGGTGCATTGTTTTAGAGCTTTTTCTAGGTATTGTTAAATTTCATTAATCTTATCAACACAAGGCACACAATCTAAGACAATTATGCTATCGGATGCCTAGTAATTGCACTTTGAACATATCACTTCACTTTTCCTATTGTGCTGCTTTCATTTCTATCCTGTTATTGTTCCTATTATTAAACAGATGTTATATCAACATTTATTTATTAATCCTCTCACGTTTATTGGGAGCTCAGATTCTTGTAGACTGGTCATTTAAATAATTGTCCATAAAAATACTATTAAAGAGGAAAGAAGTTATTCATTTATTCAAGACATTAGAAAGATCTCTGTTCCAGGGCAAGATATCAAATATACCCTTCAGTAGAAGGTTTTGGATACTTTGCGACAATACACAGCCTCAAGATTTCTCAGCCAAGATTTTCAATGGAAGGAAACTCTGAAATGACTTCTCTTGATACTGAAGTGTAGAAAAAAAATAATACCTGTTTACGATTGTTGGTTCTATCACGATTTTTCGCAAAAAATATTTTTATTACTATTCGATTATTACAAAATAACTTTATCGTGACGAACATTATATATAAATCTCTCAATAGTTCCCAAAATTTGCGGCTCCAAGCGCTCCCTATGTGTCTTTCTGCGGATCCCTTGTAAAGTCTAACTCTTTCTGTGAGCCTCTGTGAAGTTCAAATTATCCTATTGACCCGATTTTGGTTATTACCTGATTACATTTTAACCAAAATATGAATCCTAGCACCAGGGCATTCTAAAAGTTCCAAGAATATCTAAAATATCTAAAATATCTCGTACTGTATTTGGTGTTGTTTATTAGATGTGTTGAAATCTAAAACTACACATTTTAGTGGAGAAATTAGCACGGTTAGAATGAGATAGACAATGATGTCACACTAAATTGACATAATTCCAGTCAAAAGCCATAAAAATTGATTCTGTTATGTAATCCCGCTAAATGTACGATTTAGGTTAGAGATTCGGTATGTTAAAAGCAGCTCGCGGACCTTTGATGATCAGGGAACCACAGATTGGGAAACACTGGTCAATCCGACAGCGGCGAAGCGTAGTGGAAGAAATTCAGATAATGTGACTGCGCAGTTAAAGAAACGATGATTCTCGTAGATCATTGGCTAATTGAACTCTCAGTCCCTTTTCAGTCAACCAATTATCTGTGATATCACCTGTAAGAATCATAGATGTTTCAACTGCGCAATTTCAAGGTTTCAATTTCTTTCACTTAGGCTTCGCGCCTGCTATCCGATAAGTATTTCTTCTTTGTTTTACTGTAAACGATGGTAATTTCTGTTTAATAAATACATATCTGTTGTAACGCAATATTCAAAGCAAGTCATTTCTCAAAATTTCTCATATAACTCTGGACCATTGCTTTATCACACTCCTACAATGGCTTGACATTTTATTTACCAGTGTAATCAAACACATCGGTTACATATATCTTTCCGGTCTGAAATTATTTGAAGAGAAAACTCCACACGTAAAAATAATCAGTTTGGTTGCTGTCGTTCACGCACGGTTTCATTCGTTGATCTCACCATTCTGCTAATGCCTTCCATATGATTAAAAGTGCAAGTGGCTTTATAGATGGGATTGCATACTAGCAAGGATTTACTCATGGAGGGGGACCATGGTTCCACCTTCTCCCCCCGAAATCCCGCCATCTTACACGAAACCCCAAACTTGTTTAACTGCTTCGACATCCAAAACAAGTATCTTTTCATAATTTTATTTTAACCTCATACATGTTCGACATTAAAAAGCGATCAAATAAATCTATAAAATTTTATTTTTCCTGTTGAATATCATTTTAACCTTTCCTATCAGGTGGAATATATTTGGGAAACCCCACTCAAGTCTTTAGCCCCCTCCCAATCGAAACTAAATCCTGGGTATGCGCTTGCACACTAGGCTTATAAAGTTTTAACCTACTAGTAGGGCAGATATCTTCTCAGCTACGGTGATAATATGAAACTCATTAAGGAATTTAATATTTAAAAAAGAAACTTGTTACCAGTTTTCCCGCGCCTATATATATATAGCGTAGATCAGGAATTGTCAACTCGAACTTATCGAAGAGCCACTAGAAATACAACAACTATATTGTTAAAAAAGCAGCAAGAAAATTTATTTATTTAAAATCGAAAACATAACAGTTCTAATGAATAATAAATTGAAAAAAACCTATATTTTGAAAGAATCAAGAGATTATTCTTATTAAAAAACAATAATATAATATTTTAAAGAGTTCTATGAATTGACAAATTCGTGTATTTATGCATCTCTAAATATTTGGCAAAAAATTTGAGGAAATGAACCAAATTTAGTATATTGATTATTTGTCTTTTTAGCCCGAATTCTTTCGCAGTGAGCCATGGGTTGGCCAGGCATGTTCCAATATTTTACAACACTAGATTTTATATTTTCTCTAAAGTAAACTTTCACTTATTGTAGAATTCCTTGAGATTGCTTCCTAAAATAAATGACGGATTTGAATCATCAAAGTATAAACTAATTCGACCATAATACAGCTTCTATTCTTCAGTTATTTATTTACTCTTTACATTGCTAATTTAGAGAATAAATGCACAAAAACATGAAGCCCTGGGGAACCTTTTCTATTACAATACACATCTACTTTAATCTAGTATTAATTTATTTATGTAAGTTATTTTTTCCACACATAGCAGAAAAAATTCTGAGTGTAGAGTTAAATAAGCAGCTGGTATTTGGTGCTAAAGTAGAACATAAAGAAGATAACAAAAAAGAAAGTGAACATTTCTTTAGGCAGTAAGAGAGGATTTTCTTCTAGATACTAGGTTAAAATACTGCATCAAAACCGGAATGCAAAACTTTCACTAAAAGAAAGTTACGATAATACTAATCAAGTAAAATACAAATGCCTATATAATGTTCTACTGTGAAACGACTCCATTTAAATGTGTGCTATCGAAATAACTAAAGAGAAAAAAAACAAAAACTTTTTTCTGTATATTCACAGCATGACCTTGCAATACGTAGAGAGAATTGATTGATGACAACAGAAGCTATTTGTTTTTCTTTTAAAAGTGCAAAGGAAGTGTGTCGACACGTGCATTTTAGGGTGAAGTAAACTAATTAATAGTTAATTACCCCAGACCTGATACAAAATCAAATTAAATGAAGCAATTTTACTGTTTAAGAGCCCTGATAGCGATGGAATGCAGCAGCGAATAGACTGACAATGTTGAAAAATTCGCTGTAATACGCAAGAGCGAGTTTCTTAGAGGGCTCATGGGCCGAGCTATTTTTCCGCTCAGTTAAAACACCACACGGCCGCATTCCAAAGGCATGAGGCTGGTAAAGTGCGAAGAGTCTCTCAATATAATTCGATTATCTAGTCTAAGATAGCAAAAAATAAAAGGGAAGCAGCAATCAGAAGATAAAGCCGATTATTAAAAAATGCTTTCAACAGCACGTTTTTTGCCTGTAATAATTTTAAAATGAAACATAGTAAATAAACTTCAACTCTATCATTTAAATGATTAAATTCGTATATTTTTTTGCGTTTTTTTTTTTTCTTAACCTTTTTTATTATGTATCGGGAGCGATACCTTTCATGTCACATTAAGGCTGTTGAAATACAATATTATGTAAACCACTTCGAAACGCATATTAGATTTCAATACCCTATCCAATTATTAAAGGAAATCTCGTTAAACACAAAATCATTTTAATGGAGTTCCGAGTTTCCGCAAGATTAAACTGAACAGGCTGTTTGATAGAAAGGATCTTTATGAAATACGCAGTACCTTTACATGTTGCTGTAGGCATCTCGCCGGCATGTTTATTAGCAAGTAAGCCTTGATGCATGCGGATAAAGCAAGGTGGCGGAGGGCAGACGTGGCTGCTTCCCGTGGGTGCTACTGGCATCCTCTGGCTCCTATCTCGGCAACTCGACCGCTACTTCAGCTGCAGGCCCTGCTGCATCTGCTGTCAGCCCCAGTGGCCATTAGGAACAGCGACGCTACAATGTTGAATAGACGCCCTCTCGGAGCGTTCCTCCTCTATTCGCAGCTGGTTGTTGTGCCCATTCTCGCTCAAGTAGACTTTAAGTTATCCACTCTAAGTTAGCTTTTTTTCTCGCTGCATTTTTGTTTCTTCTCGTTGATGTTCTCTTGCGTGTTCATCGTTATTAAATTTTAGGCTCAAGAACGTGGAACTGAGGTTTCATATTAATGCTGTGTTGCGTTTTTTTTTTCTTTGCAAAACACGAGATGTAAAAGATAAGTCAGAGAAAAATAGAACGAGAACTAAAACATAAGCAAGGAAAAATTCAAAATATATATATATTTGCATATAAATAACCGCAACTGTTAAAACCTGAGTTGTAAAAGCATTTTTGGAGACTTTGTTAACGATGCCCATAATAGTATATAAAGAAGTGTGTTGTTGTTTTGTACAAAAAATAATGGCAAAGTTAGATTAATCATAATAATTTTATAAATATCATCGGTTGGAATGGTTACCAATGCACTGAAATTAATTAATAAATTATATGATTATGATGCTGATGATAAAACAAAATAAAGATTTATAAATGAAATAAACGATAATAAAATGAGGAAAATAATTTCGAAAAGATTAAACATAAACTGAAATCAGTAACGGATGCTTCAAATTTCAGAAGTTGGAAGATTAAATGTTTGATTATTAGAATTATTATTGCCCATTGCAAACATCAGCACATATTCTTCTAAAGTATCCTAGTGAATTAAATCCAAAGATGATAAGATTGCTCAGTGAGCTGTCCACGTTGAAAAAAAGTTATGTTAGTTTCACATGATCAAACTGCATTCATAATATTAGATCAGACTATATTAACATTTACGATTTCCTCATTTCACCTCGTTTTCATAAAAAACACTTTGATTCTGTCCGTCTGTAAACATCGAACTTTTTTGATTTTAAAATTAAATTAAAAAAATATTTGTGTGTTGTATTTGATTGCTGAAATATTACGATTCGCATTTCACGAATTTCCCAAAAGCTGAAACTAAGCACTCTAGTTTTTTTCACTATTAGAGGGCTTAGTTTCAGCTTTTGGGATATTCGTGAACAGGTAGGGCTATTTATTTGAAATTTCAAATAAATAGCCCTACCTGATCTAGTGGTTACGGCACCTGACTACTGAAATAGCGTTGGTTGTTTTACCTCTGAGCGGCACTTTTTTGCACAAAATTACCCCTTCAAGCAGCTGCTTGACACAGAGGTCTGACAGGAACCTGTCAGTTTATATGCCAAAGTAGAAGGTCTGAGAGGATGGCAAAACCTCAGCAGAAAAACGACACATACATCCATGCCTTTACCGGGGGCTCGAACCCAGGTCCCTTAGATTAGTAGCCAATACACCATGGGCTAAATGGCCAGGTCACAGGGACCCCGAAGACTCAGAGAAGGTTGGGGGAGGGGACCCATTGGACTTGCACAGAGAATGGCTCTCTCGCACACGGGGCCACTGTTTAACGTCCCATCCAACGGACGGAGGTCTTTCGAAGCCCATCGGTGTCTCCTACTAACCGTGGACAGGGCGGGGAGTTTTTGCAGAGATAAATCTCAACGCTGACCCAGCTGGGACTCGAATCTGGGAGCTGCAGATTACGAGCCTGGCGCGCTACCGATTGAGCCACCCCACTAAAATAGCGGTCCTGTGTATGTGGTTGTATGAGGAACCAGAGTAAGCCCAATATACTTAGGTTATCTCCGTCCTTTGTATAGGGAAGTGACATTCTTATTTAAATATGTCAAACAGCGTATTTATGCTAGAAATTTTGTGGTGAATGTGAAGGTCATGAAGTTACAGTTGCTAAAAATGAATTGACCACTTACTTTCGGGGTGAGGGGAGGAGACTCATTTTACTCTTTTAAAAAATAATTGCATCTTTTTCGAAATTAAATTATTTCTCAGTTGAATAGGTATTGATGAAATATACTACAGGGATAAAAATTACAACACCTGAAAGGATTAATGCTATTTTATTGAAATGCAGGCAACTGTTAGCGTATACTGAAATGTGCGATTGATTACATTATCAAAAAATATGGAAAATTACCACTTTACCTACCCGATAAAGTGGTATGATTAGTATGTTTACCGGGTAGGTAAAGTGGTATGATTAGTATGATGTTTAACCTCCCGCACGGAAATGCATTCATGAACACGGTGATCGTACAGCTATATATTGTCCTCCTGAAGGATAGAACGCCAAACTGCGCGAAGTCGCTGTTCCATTTCAGTGAAAGTGGTTGGCGCACCTCTTGGATATTGTTGGAGCTGTTGGTTCATCATGTCCCAGACATGTTCAATAGGTTAAAGGTCTGGCAAACGTGCTGACCATGGTAGCACCTGAACGTTTTGCTCGTGTAGATACTGCAGACTAATACGGGCTATGTGGGGACGGGCGTTATCTTCCTAGTAAAAGGTTCCGTGCTGCTGAACAAATGAGACAGCCACTGGTGGCAAAATGTTGATAACATATCGTTGGGCAGTTAGAGGTCCCTTTATGATGACCAGTTCTGACGGAGATGTCCGACTAACGGGACCCCACACAAAGACACCAGGTGCTGGAACTGGTGACGATGTCGCATGCACTAGGTGGCGTTCTTTTTCCTTGGATGACGGCGAACACGTTGTCTACCATCGTGCTGACCAAGACAAAAACGAGATTCGTTACTAAACACCACGGTATTCCACTCTTGTTCGTTACAATTCTGTCTGTGACGACACCACTGAAGACGTGCTTGCATGTCGACAAATGTGAAGGGCAAATGCAGTGCCGGATGATAGGCTCCCAGTGAAAACTGCAAAAACCTGTTGTTTAGTGTACGACGCCTAGTAGGTATTCGATGTATTATTACCTGTTGCCAGTCCCTTTGCAGTTGCGTTGTAGTCGCGATTCTGTTACGCAATGCCATGCAACGCAAATGGCGATCTTGTCGCTCTGTGGTCATACGTTGTCTTCCTGGTCCTTATCGGCGTGTGCTGGATCCTTGTTGAATTCACTGATCTCATATGTGTACGATGATGCTGGGATTGCGACCAACAAGGTTGGCTACATCTCTATGCGATAAACCAGCTTCTCTAAGGCCAATGATTCTTTCATGCTCAAAGTCTGTTAACCGTTGGAAAGGCTGTCGATGTCTGCGTAAAGGCATCTTTAGAGGTTTAGAACAATTTATACACCGTTTTGTCAACCAGGGAGCTTTCGTTGCCTTTATCTGTGTTTTACTGCTCCGTACCTGTGATGTCAGCTTGCGTCTGTCCAATTGTTTCGATCGTCCTACAAACCTAATAATTTCCATGCATTTCCATATACTACCACCTCCCTAAATTTCTCACTTTTGCATAATTTCTTACAAGTGTTGCATTTTTTAATTTTTTTATTTCCTGTAGTGTATTACAATTAGCATTTTCCGAATCTCCCAAATGTTTAAACTGCGCCTTCAGGGGGAAAATTTGAAATTACAAACGATGTATCTATGCTACAAATTTGAAATTTTGATAATGCATACAAGACACAGAAGTTCATAAGGTTTGCATTCGCAAAAATATGTTTCTGTCTTATATACAGGAGGTGGGAAAATCTTTGTTTTGTTTTTTAAAAGAAAGTCCGTCGGATGGGATGCTAAGCCGTATCCTTGTGCTGGAGACCCATTCCTGTGCATGTTAAAGAACACGTTGGATGGCCATGACGATTGACTACCATCATTATCCCTGAAGCTATCCGGTGAGTCCCCTAACCTTCTCGGGATCTTTGTGACCTGGCTTTCGTGTCCCAGTTTTGTTTTTATCCTAAACCAAAAAAATTTTCATTGCAACTGGGAATCGGGCTCTGCATTTCACAAACACTTTTTGTTTCGATTGAAATATACTATCAAAAGGAAGATCAGTCAAAAACATAGAGAGGCTATTATTTATTAAAATAAATCATTTCCAGTGAATCAAAGGAGATACGTATTTTTAAAATCTAAGACTCACTTTCGATTATACTAGGTAATGAAGGAGAGAAATGGTACGGTTATTTAAAATCACTGATAATCCATAAATCTTTACACTTAGGATTAAAAATAAATCCCATATGTGATTTATGCTCGAATATTCAAATGTTATTATTGATTATTTAAGTGTTAACAAAGCTACTATCAAATTATAAATTATTTGATTTAATAGAAATTTGCTTTAAAACAAATCACAACACAGATAAAACAGTATATAAACGTTCAAAGAATTTATTTTTCTAAAATCATTATTTCCAGATAAACTGCAACAGGTATGATCAACAGCATATCGTCGTATTTAGAATTTCTATAGGGTAGATAGGCAAATGTCAGAGGACGATATTTTACCATGCTATTTCAAATTGCTAAGAAGGGATGATTTTCAGGGTAATAGCTACCCCAACACCTTATCAAGGGGAGAGGGGCTGGAGTGGTGACCACGACTCCCACACTTTGAGAATGATAGTAACTGTGGCGAGGAGTTGAAATGTTATATATATATTCTACGTATTTTTCAATACTTTTTTAAAGACCACTAATACGGAGAGAAAATTTATAAGACGGATAAAAAATATATGAAACGGCGTTCCTGCTCGATTTATATTGAAACTGTTAGTTACAGTATAATTGAAAGCAAATTCAACCGTATTTTTTTCACTACGCATGAAAATATATAGGACTTAATATCACAGATCCTAACTTTCAGACATTTCAGTCCAAGTTGAAAAAAATGAAAAAAGGAAAGTAATTATAGCGAATTTAATTGCAACGAATGTATTTCAACAAAAATAAAAACCTTTTTTCCTTAAAATCTGTTGCATTAAACATTGAAATAGCTATATGTATTTATTCAAAAAATGTAAGAGAGAACCGGAAAGCGACAAACGATGTGGTGATGTGAGTTATACAAGTATATCAGGAGGAAAAAAAATAATTTGAATTTGAAAGACGAGCTGAAGATATGCCAAAGGCAAAAAAATATATCTCCGTTGTTTTGCGAATTTTTTTTCGTTTTTTTCCCAGTGTCGGAATAAGATACGCAGTGCTACCTTATTTTTACGTTTTCGCTTTGATAGGATCTGACTGAGTGTGTGATTTTTCTATTCGAACCACCAGCATTCTCTTTTAGTGTTCTCGTTTTCTTCAGACCTTTTTCTATGCATTAAAAATGCTATGCCTGTCATAAAGATTTGCTGTGGGTCGTCTCAGCATCGTCCACATAAACTATGCTTTCCCTGAGCAACAGAGCGTGGCTGACGGCACATCGGAGACTAGCTTGTTCCCCCATACCTAATGCTCTTCTAAAAGATCCCTTTAAAGTATATCCAGGTAGCCGCATTTTCCATTTATTTTGTGAGCATATCTCCGGTTTTCTAATCCTTAGTCTCCCGTTCTTAGAAACGAGCTTTATGCGCTTTATATCAGAGGCATGAAATATATATCGCATTTTTTTCCCTTCGGAAATCCACATTTCTTCTTGTTTTATTTTTGACACGCTAATGGTAATGTACACAAATACCGTAGTGATTTTGAACAGAATGGTGAACATCATCTTGGCAGCTGTTAGCGAAGGAAAAAATATATGATGAAATTCCGTCGTCTGTTTATCAGGAAAAAGATTAAAGCAGCATGCATATTATTGACTTATTCTGACTGCAAGAAATGCGACGAAAGGAAATCCTCATACAAATATGAAAACTAAATTTGCATTATATATATATTAAAGGTGTTTCAAAAATGTTTTTGATATGAAATAAATGAAACATATTTTTAAATGAAGTTACTGCTCTCTAACACAAAGAATGGAGACAATTTAAATTAAATGTTTTTTTATTAGTTGCTCCTTTGTCCGAAAAAAAAAAACTAGGCATCTATCAACTTGCTACTTTGGGCTATATATTTCTATATGAAAGCTTTGATCTAATGGTTTACGAAAGTGAATATTTATTCCCTTTCACTTTCGTGTTTTGTAGCATTATCTTGTTATCTGTTGTTATAGTAGCAAATATTTTCTGAAATGCATATTAAAAACTAGTTAGAGAAATTTTCGTTTATTTTTTTTCAGGAAGGGCTTATTTTTAAAATTTTAATAATTATGAACATTATTAAAATATATCCTAGAGGCATATTATCATTTACTTTACATTTCTTAAATTAAAATTACTTTATTGTTGCCAAATTTCCAATTTCAGTCGTTTTAAATTGTATTTACTATATTGCAATAGACCCCAGATGCCAGTTACCAGCAACAAACGGTGTCTCTCCTATTTTTGCTCGCCTCATTCGAACCTTAATAAGAAGAATCAATCTCATCCAAAATGAAATTGTGTTCGGTAGCACTTATATTTCTAAACAAGTAGTTCCTCGAATGAATTTTATCAAAAGCAAATTTCGATCGCAAATTAGAGAAGAACATTTGCCTTCAATACTAAGTGCTGGTACTGCTGGTTTTGAAGTGTATTTTTCTAAACTGGTAAAAAATATAAAAAAATATTAAACCTCTAATATTTTTAAACAATGTTTTATTTTTATTTTTGGATTTCTAAGAGTTATTTGATATTTTTTTCATTTATTGAAACATTATTTTTATTTGAGATATTAATAATCATAAAGATATAAATATACATATAAATATTTTTGTAATAATAAATCGACAAAAAAACTATGTTTTGTACATATTATATAGTTTTCTAATATTCCCCTAGTGAGGTCCGCTTACAAATTCTGCAGTTCAGATATGGCCAACAGCAACAAAAAGCTGACGACCCCTGTAGTAAAGGATTAGAGAACTTCCATATTATAGTAGTGAAAAAAGATCTTCTAAGATGTATGAAAAATAGAAATATGAGACTCTATATAAATGAAAGTTATGAATGAAATAATACATTTTCAGAAGGTTTAGAATTTTTTTATTTCTCTCTATTTTTTAATTTTTTTAAGATAAAAACTGATACAAGGAAAAAATGCAAAAAATACTAGAAATGAAGACACACACACAAAAAAAAACTAATTTGCATAAGAAGAGCATGATTCACAGTTTTCACCCCTTCTCTTGGTCTGCATATTTATTTTGTGAAAACACATTTCTTGATTAGCTTTTTATGGTTTTGTTGTGCGCACCTCGCAGTTGTAAGCACTATTCAATTATGTAGAAATATGCAAATTTAAATCTGTGGCGTTGTGCTTCCCACATTGCCCAATTACGAATTATTCACTTAATTAGACAATGCGGGCCGCAAAAATCAAAGGCCGTCTCCTTAGGGGAAGAAGTTTTTATTAATATGAACAATGATGAGCTCAATTCAGGTTTATGGAAATATAAAACAATAACAATATTTATTGAGACAAAAATATTTAAAAGTACAGGCAGAACAATTAATTTTTCTAATAATCAATCGTCTATCGTGGACTTAAAAAAAGGAAAGAACTTAAAGAATTAAATGGACTATAGAACTGTGGAATTACAATTAAATCTAAAATTAAGGATATCAACTTATAAGTTAAAGGAAGGGTAAGCGCATCGTTCTAAGTGCTCAGTTTGTCCTTCAGCTGCATCGGATTACGGCCAGGTCATCGTCACTCTAGTTTCCGGTGGGGACCATCTCCTTAATTCGTCCTTTAGCCAATGACTGGGAAAACATCTCCGTCGCACTCTGGCTGATGTGGAGACGGGCCCTCAGTTAACCATCACATACACTGTTGGGTAATTTGGCTGCGGCGAAGAGAGGCGGTCGGCTGCATCATCGTGGTTATGTTGGAAGGGGGAGGGTGCCTTTCACTGGTTAGGGGCTTCAGAAGCAAATTCCAGTCTCTCTGCTTCTAATTTTAGGAAACCACTCATTCATAGGGATGTCCTTGCATTAACGCATCAAATCACACTGCTTTTGATTCAAAGTCCTGCACTCATTTCCAGTGATTCCGATATGCCAATACTGAATCTGGCCCGCCCAGAGCTCTGGCCATCCCATCAAATTGCTCTCTCTAAAATCTCAGTGCTGTCTGCTCTGTTCAAAATCTCAGTCCAACTCAAGCCCTCTCTGGCTCGCTACTCTACCCCACGTTCCTTTCCCCTTATTTTTCCCAAAAATGGTATGTTCACCATATGTAGCGTCTGCAGAGGAACTTATGAGTAATAATTTCCCCACCAGGGGGTCTGTCGCTGCGCTTGAGGTTGACATCACCGCCTGGGAAACAGAATACCTCGTTCGTTACTGCAAACAACTGGATCATGTTATCCAGTCCTACATCTGTATTTGATGTGGGGGACGATTTCCCGAATACAGCTTCCTGTGTGAGATCGCACTAAAGCTGTCAGCAGTCTTTCGCACCCCCAGACCATTCCGGCCGGACCTCACACTGCAAGAGAATAAATGGTGATTCCGCCTGTCATCCACCCACCGGCGCTGTGTCATGTCATCTGGGCGCTGGGCGTTTTCTGTGTGTGGCCCGTCGGGGCAGCTGCAAATCCTGCTCCCTCCTAACGTGCCCACCCTGTTAGTCTGTTCGTATATTCCCTCTGTGTTTAAAAAAAAAAAACTCTATGAAGTGAGAAAGTAATTTTAAAAAAATCGTTATGCCTGATGTAAAATCAGCGCATAACAGTTTTTACATTTTTCGTTTTAAATTTTGGATTTTTTTTTTTCGTGGGTGACCAAATAATTCTTTTGCCAGTCCATATCTCAGTAGTCTTGCTTTGAAAAGTTACGTCCTTTTTTGAATGCTGTAATTAGTGAGATGTGCATCTTGAAGTAACGATGTTTTGTTATTGGCATAAAATATGTATTTGCATCATGCTACAAACATCTATTTTTCGTCTTTTCTTATATTTTTTAATCTGCTTTTCAATGATTAGTCTTTTCAGATCTTTAATAATTCTATTCTATAAAGTTACCGTAAAAAGAACTTTAAACAGTTTCAGAGCTATGCGTGTCATTTTCCACTGGCATAATTTAGTCTCTAACAGTTGCGTATCTAGGCTTAGCAGATGTTAGTGAAAGGGAAGAGTTATCAAAATATTTTTACAATTATTCATGTGAATCGATAAACTCTGATTTTTAAAAGATACATTTGCTCCAACCCTGCGAGGGGAGGTTAATTGCTCAGTAATCTATTTTGCTACGCCAGTGGTCTCTAATAAATGAGATATTAATTTTAGCTCGTTTTTCGAAAAAAAAAAGCATTTTTTTTTCGATTTGTCGTGTTTTTTTCTGTAGATATTCGCTTTTTTGTGTTTAGAGATTAATTGTAAAATTATTTTTGGGTTGGATAGGTGTTAAGAGAATATTATGATTTGCATTATAGAATCTCCCAAAAACTTTTATTGAGCTCTCTAACAATGAAAAAGTTGAAAATTGCGAAATTTTTAAAGAATATTGCATACGATGTATTTAGACTAGAAATATGAAATTTCAGTGGTGGATTGTGTGGGTCGCGAAGTTTTCAAAGACAATAATGATTTCCATCCCTTATCCACAGATGAGGTTGAAAAACGGAAAGTTTTGTTTTAAGAAATAATTAAAAATTATTTTTGAGTTGGGTAGGCATTTATGAAATACTCTAATTCACATTTTCAGATCCTCAGATAGTTTTAACCCTCAACGTCAGAGGGCACAAAAAGTGAAAAATAAGAACCTTTAAATGAATACATTTAGAGATGTGCCACAAATTTTAAGTTCAGCGGTAGAGTGTTAATATATTTTAACGAAGAACAATTCAAATATAAGATTATTTTAAGGGATAAATGATAGTTTAATTTTATATTATATTAGTGTTGATAAAATATTACTATTGGCATTTTCCTAATCATCCATTAGTTCGAATCACCACTTTTAAAGGGTCAAAATTTCTGAAAAAGTAAAGCGATCATCCCATATTCGACCAAGGCGATATGTGCCCTTCTATGTTCTATATAAGTATTCTATATTTCATCTGCTGGGTTCCTGATTCAGATTCAAGAACGGAACTGGGAATAATATAGGAACTCTTATATTAGTTGTAGGACTGTCAACTACATTTAATCAGAATGACTCTCAGTCGAAAATAATTTTGCTAAGCAGTATTAATGTGACTTTCTCCTCCTTACCATTGGTTTTCGGAAACAAACTATTTGTAATATGTATATATGTGTTTACTATTTTTTTCGCTTCCATTCCTCTTTGAAAATTCTCTAGAGGTTATGTCCTTCTCCCACTACTTTCCGGTCATCTCTGGCTGTATCAAAATATAAAAAGGACATGATCTTCTCTACTGTTATATTAATATCATATTGCTGTGCGTTGCTTTTTCTGCGGAGAGGACAGTACAGACGGGATTTTTGGCCATTTTTAATGTACAAAATAGTAGATGGAAAGGAAAAAGTTGGCCTTCCTTGCAGCTCGATGTTCAGGAAGACACTTAAAAGAATCTGAAAGTAAGTTTGAAAGCAATATTGGAAAATGGTGAGAATCACCTTGGGTGTATAATTATAATGGTCAGGCTTATTGGTTTATATATATATATACGATATCATGTATGTATTACTGGTTGTTAAAATTTCTAAATCCATTTATAACAATGATTTCATGATTTTACTTCTAGCATTAAAAGAGTGAGATAATTGTCAGCGGTTTCAATGGAAAGACAATATAGGCATACAGTATATCTGTGTCAAACTGGTGGGTTCTGTAAAACAAAAGTTAGGTAGCGCTAACGTTTATGATGAACGTTAATTATTAATATTTCCGTTTGTTCAATAAACTGGTCATGTCAAAAAGATCCAAAGACTTAGAACAGCATTTTTAAAGAGCTCTCCTAGATAACTGTTGAGGATTTGTGGGGCAGTCTGTTAATGCTAAAGTGTTTCTAAGATGACAAACTCGAACATACCTTTACATCCAATATACGCCGCCGTTTTTAAATCATAATTTTTTAACAGCTAGGACAAGGTATTGAAATGAGTAAACAATTCCAAATCTCCTCACAAAGTCCGGAATCAAAATTTCAATGCTTAATGTTTGAATGTCAAAAGCTGATAACTTCATCGTTCACGCTTGGAGCAGAATAGTTTAATTGGTAGCTCTCCAGGTTCGTAATCTGATATCCCTGGTCCTTGACGGGAGGCTGCAGCCTAACAGCTGATCAGGGGACTCCATTCCCTGAATCAGGTCTTAGCTATTGAGGTCCTTTTGACCTTGGAATTTAGCTCATTTTATGCAAAACTAGTGGAACCCAAAATTAACAACTTTCCACGATCCGAAAAATCCCTTAAATTATCGAACGGCATTATTTAAATATTATCATAATGAATTTTCATGTTTCCTTTCTTTAGTTACGTATGGATCAGGGATTCAAAATTTTGTGGTATCATGTCCCCTTTCGTTTTTTTAGAAATTCTCACGCCTCCTCACCTCTCACTTATCATCAGTCAACTACCCTGCTCAAATAATTCCAAATCATAATTACAAATAAACATTAAAAATTCGCATCCTCGCTCTTTATTTGGAATGTCTTAACTACCCCTCCCCCACTTTGGAACCCCTATTTTAAAGGAATGGTTTCTAAAAATACCTTTATAATTTACACTGAGCTATAAACATCACCGAATAATTTTATATAATTTTCGTGTATTAAGCGAAAGTCTTAATGCCAAAGTCTTTTCCAAAATCTTAATGCTTACTTTGTCTTTTAAAATAATTAGTTATCAAAAGTTTTTACATCAGATGTTCTACATCAGTTGAGTTGGATGTTTTTCTGATGGAGTAATTTTGCACATATTGGACTAAGTGATTTTATCACAATGACACCCACACAAAGACCCAAGGTCTCAGGAGTAGTTAGAGAATCCATCGGGCATTGTAAGGAGACAGATGGAAGCGTACCGTCAATGGCATTCAGAGGTTCATTAACGTGCACCGCGTACGGCTCTTCTGCACCCGAGGAAGAGCCTCAAGTCCCATCCGACGAAGACAGCCTATTGGTGCCCCCGTTTCTACCCGAGAGTAAGTGACAGTTAGCGTATATAATCTCAACAGAGCCGTAGTTGGAATTTGGACATGATAACTTCAAATTATTAATTACATGCACTACCGACTGCATCAACCACTAACCCAGTGTTCACAAGAGATTATCAATTTACATATTGATCGCATAATCATTTAAATATGCATACTGATGATACTTGTGTTTCTGTGCAATTTTTACTTTGCTAATACCTCATAATAATAAAATAAAATAAAAAAAATACCCCCTCAAGCAGCTGCTTGCCACAGAGGTCTGACAGGAGCCTGTCAGTTTATATTGCCATAGTAGAAGATCTGAGAGGATGGCAGGACCTCAGCAGAAAAACGACACACACATCCATGCCTTACCCGGGGCTCGAACCCAGTCCCGTAGATCAGTAGCCAAGCGCGCTAACCACTCGGCTATCAGAGATAAAAATCTGCACCTCTCTTTTCGATTAAAGAAAAAAGGTGCTTCTTCCTTCAAGTGACTACATATTTTGTTAGTAAATTTTACAGATATCATCGGCGTTAAATAATCTGATGCTCACTTATTTAAATGTACTTTAATTTTGAATTCCGGAGAAAAATCGTTATATCTGCCACGCTTCGAAGGAGACGACAATTTTGATTTCGTCTACTATCCCCTACATATGTAGAGTTCTCGACAACGTTTTAAATTAAAACGAAAGCACGGAATAGAATGTCATTTGGGAAATATAGTATTGTCTTGTGCCTTTCTAATACATCCCTTTTCTCCAACAAATGAAAAATATATTCATCTTTCTCATTAGTAAGCATTAAAACCAGAAGACTAGTATTTTTTCATCATCCCTCGTCATTTTTCACACATTAATTTCTAATGAAATTCAATAAATTTGATTTTACTACGCACATTCTAATTATTCTGAATCGCTTTCATGATACGTTGTGACCAAGAAAAGAAAGTTTGGAAAGAGGCTTTGGAAGGAGGTAGTAATGTTCCAGCAGCTGAGAAACATTGTTCTTTAACTTAGTAACTTGTATAATCCAAATGGAATTGCTCTTTATCACTGAACAATTTAATCAGTATCTACATAAAGTCACCAATAGCTTTTGATTAGATATTTGCACTTTTTAATGCTATTATTATGCATACACGAAAAATCATTAATGTGTAATGCATTCGTTCTTGTAATGCATTTTAAATTATTGGCTTATTAAAATATATTTATTTAATCTTATGAAAGTATATAGGCATTTCAGTAAGGGGGAAATTCAGTTTTGCAGATGATACTGTTGATTAAAATAAATGGTAGAAATGTAAATTGACAAAGAAGCAAATTCCAAATAAAAATTGTAATAAATCACATTTGTAGTCGCTAGTCAGCGAGACACTTATTTGTTATTACGAACACATGACACCCACACAAATGATTTAAAAATCTGGTAACGTTAACAAAAATGTCTGAAAACTGAAATGCCCAATATATCATACGTACTACTGCTCCTAAAAGCAGATTGTTTTACCTCTTAGCTCTGCAACCCCTCTTCCAGGAATTTGGCCTCATATTATTTAATCAATTAATAGAGTGTGATTATAAATATTGTCAGGCTAGAGGCCTTTTTAGATTTTTTTTTGTTCAGGCTGTGTATATTTATTTTGGATTTCGCCAAAATAGTCATATGCTACGGGGAGGCTCTCTCTCCCGACATCTGGAAAGTTAATTGCAGTAGCAGTGTACAGGGAACGGCTAGCGTCCGCTGGCAAGTGACCCGGGTCCCTGAGGGCTAACGGACGCCCAGATGGTGAAGCATAGAAAGAAAGGAAGAAAGGGTTTGGCAACGATGAAGGGAGAGCCGGTCGAGTTTCGGAAGGAGACGGACGCAAAATTGTAAAGCTGGAAAAATGCCGACTGGTAATAGCGGCATTGGCTCTGTAAATACAGCTGAACAGGCATAGTAAGCTGGTGTTGTTGTAATCCATGTAATTGAGCATATGTCCTCGTCCAGCAAGTACGTTGGAAGGTTAAATAAATCTTTGTTATTTTTAAGTAAAGCCTGAAGTTGGACTAATTTATTGGGGAGGAGCCTCAGTATCGAGTCTCTGCAATTGTGAATAAACCGTTTGATTCTATCCGAAAGACTCTTTCACCCGTCGCGTATAGCGATCGAACCGAGGGACCGACAAACGAAGAGTTAACATCACAAAGTGGCGCAGTCCGACAGTACGCAACAGAGGTGAAAGTAGCGGCGAAGGTGACGGAAGAGTTCCGACATCCATTGTGAGCTGACCAGAACAAGGCTGATACTGCCAAGAGTGTCCTGCGGTGTGCTTCAGGCGATAGAATAGCTGGGAAGGTACCTGAAGAATCGTGGAAAAACGTTCGAACTGTGGAAAAAGCTGTGAAGGTGACGGAAAAGTTCAACATCCACTGGGAGCTGACCGATGCAAGGCTGATACTGCCAAGAGTGTTCCGACTGTGTGCTTCGGGTGGCAGACTGACGAGGCGGTTCGTTCCTGTCATCACATCGGAGGTAAGTATCCTCTTACTCTAGGGGCTAGTAGTTAGATACGGCAGAGGCCTGTACGAGCTAAAATGGAACTTAGGAGCGGTCGCGATAGGGAAAGGGATGAGTTAAGACGAGGCTTCACAGAGAGTGATAACGCACAGGGTGGTTATTCAGGGAATGATCTGGGAGGCGAGGAGGTGACAATAGACAGAGAGTCTGATGCTGCGATAGACATGAGAGGGTTGAGGGATTATGGCAATGACGACGATACGGATATGCTGCAGAGCGGGACCAGAAAGCAGAGAGCTAAAGAAAGGATTGGATATGATTTTGAATTAGAGAGGATGAGGTTAGAGATGCAACTGAGAAGGGAAGAGAGAGAGGTAGCAGAAAGAGAAAAGGAGAGAGAGGCGGCAGAAAGAGAAAAGGAGAGAGAGGCGGCAGAAAGAGAAAGAGAAAAGGAGAGAGAGCATGAGTATAGAATGCTGGAACTGCAAATGAGGAATGCAAACGAGGAGAGGGGTGATGGGCGAACGGTGGCAGTATCTAGTAATCCAGCAGATGCGCGGCTGGCTAATTATATAAAATTATTGGGAAATATGTTAGCTGGAAGCCCTAAAAACCCTGAAGAGGTGATAAATCTCTTTGAGACAGTGGAAAGGGGATTTAAGATATATGAAGTACCAGAGGTGTTTCAAGGCAAAGTCATCATTTCTTTTTTAGACGGTAAATATGCAAATCACGTTTTTCGAAAGTTAAGTGCAGAGGATTTTGTTTATTATAAGAAAGTTAAAGAGGCTGTATTAAAAGAGTTTAAGCTCACTCCCTCTGCGTACAAGAGAAAGTTTGAAACTATCGCGAAAGAACAGAATGAGTCATACAATCAATTAGCCTCGAGGCTCAGAAATAGCTGGGATTACTACGTCCGCAGTAGGAAGGTGACAAATTTTGAGGAGCTTATGGACCTGATAGTGTCGGATAAATTAGGGATAGCCTTCCTCAAGACACCCATGCTTACGTAGTACAGAAAGAGGCAGAGTCATGGGCAAAAGCAGACGAAATAGCCACGTGGGCAGAAATCCATCTAGCCAGTGTGAACGGAACGGAAGAGGTCCTAACTTTTAAAGAGGTAAGGCATAGACATTATGCAGAACGTGTTGTTTCCCCCCAGCAGAGGATAGACTCAGAGAGAAATTATGCGAGCAGAAGGTATCAATCGACAGTAAATTTAGCTGAATGTAGAAATGTCCCAAAAGTAAGGAGGTGCCATAAATGCAGATCTGACGAACATTTGATGAAAGATTGCCCACTGAGAACTGGGGACCGTGAGAACCGAACTCAGGTGTACCAAGTTAGCACCTTGGATCAGAATTCTAAAGATGTTTGTGAGGCAACAATAGGAAGGGTTACGACACATACAAAGCCAAGTCCAAGCAGTCGAGTAATGGGACAGGGAGAGATACGTATCCCAGTAGATTATGAAGAGGTTCGAATCAGATGTGGCGACCAGACAGCTAGAGCAGTCGTGGATTCGGGGGCAGAACTGACAGTAGTCAGAAAGGGGATGCTAAACGAAGAAAAACACCCGGTAAAAGACCATCTGTTGTTGCATGGGCCGTTTGGTGATGCCATAAGGGCAGAGGTAAAAGAGCTGCCTTTAAGTTTGATTGAGGGTACAGACAATAGCACTGTGAGTGGCGGAGAAATTAAAGTGCTATGCGCAGTAGTAACAAAGCTGCGGAAGGAGGTACTTCTGAGTGTGGAAGCATATGGTAAGTTAATTAGAAAGAAGGAGAGAAGGCCTGTAACTGGTAACCTCAGGAGGAAAATCCACGAGCCGTGGGCCAATAGAGGAAGCTACTATGAAAGAGGTAGAGAAATTCCAGTTAGTAACAGGGAAATATATGCTCCATGGAGACCGTCCAATCAGCGCCATCCTATCTCCCAGCCCAAACATGTGCAGCGATCTGTCAGACTCGATGTCTACGATGATCAAAATTATGCAGGGGAGGGAGCGAACATGGCAATTGGAGGTAACAATGGGTCAGGCCGACGCCAACGTCGACGACTTTCAGCCTATAGAGTCTGAGGGTACGTACGGGAAGGTGATAGCTAGGTAGTCATGAAAGGTGTGCATAGCCTTTCACATGGGATGTCACCTGTGGACGAATGAACACCGCCAGTATGGCATACCTTCGTCCAAGACAGTTATTAGTGACATAATTAATTTATAAACTGTTTACTCTTGGACAACTACTTCAGTCACCAGTTTTTTTTTGTTTGAAGCAAAGAAAGACAATATTTAGACTCAGTCACCAGTATATACCTAGGAGTTATTTTATATTTAAGTGTAGTGTACATAGATGTGTAAAAGATGTGACAATTCGCAGAGAATTTATAGAATTCATGAAGCAACTTAGAACTCTGTATTTTGTGGCATTGAACTCTAAGATTAGTGCGAAAATGAACTCTGATTTTTAGCATTCAACTTGACTTTTTAGTCAGCAGTTAACAGGACTAACTACTGACTTCTGGCAGGGAGGTGTCAGGCTAGAGGCCTTTTTAGATTTTTTTTGTTCAGGCTGTGTATATTTATTTTGGATTTCGCCAAAATAGTCATATGCTACGGGGAGGCTCTCTCTCCCGACATCTGGAAAGTTAATTGCAGTAGCAGTGTACAGGGAACGGCTAGCGTCCGCTGGCAAGTGACCCGGGTCCCTGAGGGCTAACGGACGCCCAGATGGTGAAGCATAGAAAGAAAGGAAGAAAGGGTTTGGCAACGATGAAGGGAGAGCCGGTCGAGTTTCGGAAGGAGACGGACGCAAAATTGTAAAGCTGGAAAAATGCCGACTGGTAATAGCGGCATTGGCTCTGTAAATACAGCTGAACAGGCATAGTAAGCTGGTGTTGTTGTAATCCATGTAATTGAGCATATGTCCTCGTCCAGCAAGTACGTTGGAAGGTTAAATAAATCTTTGTTATTTTTAAGTAAAGCCTGAAGTTGGACTAATTTATTGGGGAGGAGCCTCAGTATCGAGTCTCTGCAATTGTGAATAAACCGTTTGATTCTATCCGAAAGACTCTTTCACCCGTCGCGTATAGCGATCGAACCGAGGGACCGACAAACGAAGAGTTAACATCACAAATATGCAACTCAAAATTAAACTATAATTTGAGAGAAAGAATATTAAATTTGCGTTATACTTAAAACATTTTAAACCTTTAGCCACCAAAGTGCAACAATTTATTTAAGCAATGCACATCATAGCTAAAACTAAAATATTGCACATTTTTTACTCCTTCCTTAATACGTAAATTTCGAAAATAGAGAGAAACGAACATTAATTTTTTGACTTTGTATTCAGATCTATATTTCTAACAATCATCCCATTGGGTACCCTATGATTATAACAAAAAATAATCAAGTTTGTCACTGACTAGAAAACTAGAACTTATCACAATTTTTCATTCGCCATTTGTTTCTTATTCATTTTATATTTATACCATTCTATTTCATTAGCCATCAGAATAATATATATATATATTTTTAGTTGACAAGATATTTAATTTATACAATATTATATTCTGAATCAGAAATGACTTGGAAAGGCCGCCTTCCATCGGATGGGACGCTAAGTCCTAACCCCGTGGGCAGGAGAGCCATACACTTAACACGTTAAAGAAGACGATGGATGACTTTAACGGAAGGTTTCCATCTGCTTCCTAACAGCTAGTTCAGTTGTTTCCATTCCCAACCTTCTCTGAACCCTTGAGATCCTTGGATATGGATAGGGAGTCGATAAAAATTGTGAGGATGTTTAAAACAATGTAAACGCAATTTCGATTATTTCTACTGATTATACCCTAATCTATATCTGGAATAAAAACGTGCATCAATTTGGAAGTTCTAATGATTGGCTGTACTAACTGAATGACAAAAGGTGATATATTTCTCCAAAAATGTTTCCAAAAATTTTTTAAGTACCATATTTACAATATACCATACATTGCTCGGTGTTTTCTGATTCGGTAATATCTCATCGGAAATTATATATTTAGTTCCTTAGCGTTTCAGAACCATTCAGTTGGTATATACTTTAGAACAACAAATATTTTTGAATCGATTATCTTCTTTAATTAGCTTTCAATTATAATCTGTGTTGTATTAGCCTGAGGCAAATTTATAATACGCTAGTTATCCTCTTTTTCAATTGGATAGAAATATATCTTCTCCTTCACTACCAGAATGCATTGCAGCAGTCCATAGTGGAAAACTTTCAACACGTACACAACTGCAACTATAACTAGAATTTCGGACTAGATAATGGACTTGGCAATTGCATGAGCCAGCTGTGCTTCTAATAATAATATGCTGCTGGTGAGTTAGTTAGCGACTGTGCGCCACAATCTCTAATGCAGCAGACATACTAAAATATAACACTTTGCATTTAGGGGTAATCAGAGTCCTAGAATATTGAAAAATTGGTGAATTAAACATGCGACAATGGTTTTGGGTTAGATTAAAGGACATGCTCTCTGTTGATGTGATTCTAACCACCGGCATTCTTTGTAAGTTATTTACATGTATTAGAAACACGCCGTTTGAGATATTTCTTATCGCTTTGTCAAAATCCAACAGATCTGCGGTTATTTCTATCTGGTAGATCGAAAACTAATTTCTTTATATTGTAATTATTGCACTTTTTCATACTTTAACCGCACCTTAGACGGTACTTTTGAAGCAAGAAACCAGAAAAAAATCTTGATTATAAGCTTCATCTATGTTTTGTTTTTCTCATTGCATTCTCTACACATCTCAGTTAGTTTTTATTACGTTCAAGTGAAACTGTTTTTACTATATAGACCATCTCAATTGCGTATAAACTAACAGGCTCGTGTCAGATCTCTTTGGCAAGCAGGGCCGCCGTGAACTTTTGCGGGACCGGGTTTCAAAATTGTGCGGGGCCAAAAAAAAACGCCTTTATATATATTTCTAAATTTTAAAATAATAAATTATTTATTATAAGTACAAAGTGCGGTGCGTATCTACATACAGCTTATAGGAACACCGAGTATATTATAAATATTACATGATTTTTCTCGCTTTGTTTGCCGCCAAATCTTTAATTAGGTCATCAAAATTGATCGATTTCGCTATTTCGGTTAATTTTGATTGAAATTTTGTTTTTTACGAAGAGCTTTTCGTGGACCGCGGGGCTTTTTAAAGCACAGGGCTGGGTTCCGGGGAATAGATAATTCTATCGCTCGTCTTTCTGACATTTGATTTGGGGAATGCGCTGAACCCGCCTCGCGCCGGCCCTGCTTGAGGGGGATTTTTATTTCATTCATTAAAGTAAAATTCTAAATAATAATTTTCCACATCCTATCTTCTATGGCATCAAGATTATTTGAAATACAGAACTTCGTGAAAATCTAAAACACAGTTTCGTCAGGAATATTGAACCATACTGTGGCTGGCAATAAACTCAGCAGTCATGGAGAGTGATACTTTTTTAATTCTCTCAGTAACTGTTTGCTTGTAAACACAATCAATAAGTGTAGAAATTTCCATGCTTTATATATATAAGATTTATTGTTATAACGAAACTCAGATATCGTTTTATATGGAACACTACAATAAAGCCACACTTGTGTTTCCACGATTGAAAAATTGACAATCAAACGTACGAATTGCATACGTGTAAATATGAAATTGCAAATTAAATTTCACTCTGTTTAAGTAAAGAATACCAGCATTAGATATACCTACGGTGCTTACTAAACTATTAATTGGATTAATTGAAAGTCTGCACTATTCATTTTCAATCGGTTGTAGGAAGCAGCAAGAGTTAGGCCAAGACTTACCATTCCATTTCTGAAATAATGTCTACATCAAATGTAGTTTTTAAATGGTTGCATTTATTCTGTACACATTAATTAACATTCTGGGGTAAAACCTAAAAAAACATTTTTAGGGTTTTGTTTAATATTTTCCGTATTTATGGGAGTGTAATCTTTATTATAACATATAATTATATCGCTCGTCTTTCTGATATTTGATTTTCGTACACGAACAAAGGCATTATGTTCGAAAGTCGAGGACTTCCTGTATTAGCTTTTGCTATATAAACAAAGCATTATGTTAAAATGCAAAAAGAATGAGTGTGGTGGTGTGTGCTTTTGCTGGAGGGGGATGGATATGGTGTGTATCGGAGGAATAATTGTGTGCAGAACAGATTGACTGTTTTAAGATAATATTGCGTGGTTTTGGGTGATATGGTACTAGACCGAGATCTAAAGGAAATAAAGGTGGGGTGGGGAACCGAATGCTGGGTGGTGTGGTGTGGGTATATAATACTGGAAATAAACTTGGGTTACATTACTGGAAAAAATTTAAAACAACTCATACAATGTCTACATCGAATTATTATTTTGGGTATTGTATTTGTTTTATGTTGTAAACCTTTACGTAGTATTATAAATTTTTAATGAATAGAAATATAACAGATTTCGCTAAAATATGACGGAACGCTAGCATTTGATATGAATAAACTGTTCCTCAATTCCAAAGAGTTTTGATAATGTGTCTGGACTTATTATCAATAGTATAAAAAAGTACTGGTAGTGTAATTATAAGTTTTCATTTTCAAAAGAAATTTGCAAAATATTTGGTGTGTTTGATTGTAAATGATAGCGAATCGTAATGATGAATAACAAAAAAGTTCACTGAATTTATGTATGATCCAGTCAAATAGTTTTTTAATATTTACTTTTAATTTATAACAAACGACCGCATAAAGTGCATAACTGTATTGTTGCCTTGATGGGGTCAAGTAGTAGCGAAATAATCGTCATAGTTTACTGTAAGTTTACGTTTCAATTCCAGGTTGTTAATATTATCGTTTATGTTTATCATATATTGTAGATAAACAAAACCTTTTGTCAGTTTCAACAATGGAAAGAAGAAAGAAATTCCCCTAATCAAGCCAAATCGGACAATCTTGATGAAGATGAAATATCTTTGTTTCAATAAATGACTTTAGCTGGTGATGATTTAAGAAGTAAATATTCCTAATATTTATACAAGGAGTGTGGAAAATTCACTCCGATCAAATTGCATCGTAATGCTACAAACACTCTCATAGGTCCCGAAAGTTGTTTATAAGGTTATGTCCAATAAGGGAGATCCGTTCAATTCTTTATTCAAATAAACTAAACATAAGTGATCTATGAATTCAATAAACGGTATTTGGATTGTTACAAGAGCAACTTCACTTACACCTATACCGCAAGGCCTTTCCCCCCATGTTTGTGATGGGAGACAGAGAGATGAAAAGCTGGAGAGAATCAACAAGAAGTAATCAATAATTCCTTCAGTTCTGTCTCTGGAATCCGTCTACTGACATTTCATTGAACAAACAGTGTTCACATATTCATGGGCCGCAGTTCGGTAGTCACCCAGGAATCTGCTAGAGAAGCGCAGAAAGGTTCTGCTGACGTACGCAGATAACATGAGAGGTTCATGGTGAATATTAAATCAACATCAACCTGATTGCTGTAGCCGCAAGACATCTCTTGCCCTCATAAAATCAGCCTTTAGAATGCAGAATAATGTGGTTCCGTAACTCTGACTCTTGTATTCCTCTTTAACTATTTGTCTTATTTCATGCTGTTCTTTACCAAAATAGCAGCTTTCTCGCAGAGAATTAACTACCGACATTCCTTTGTATGTACCGAGAAACAATTTACCCGCATAATCGTTATTCTTATGTTATTATTATTATACTATTATAAAAGTTTTAGAATAATTATATTATTTCAATCCCTTGAAAGTAAATAATAAAGGAAAAGATTGTGTTATATAAAATTTGTTAAAATGTATTTAAATGATTTCATATAATTGAAATATGGTTGCTTTATTCAGATTTTTGGAATTGCTATATTTATAGAGAACAGACTCAAAAGGTACAGAGAGTCAAGGATGGGTTGTGTTGTTTTATCTCTGAGCGATCCTTTTTGCACACTGTGGGCTAAATGGCCAGGTCACAAGGACCCCGAAGGCTCAGAGAAGGTTGGGGAAGGGGACCCACTGGAATAGCAGTTGGGAGACAGATGGTAACCTCCCGTCAAGGCCATCCAGCGTGTTCTTTAACGTGCACAAGGTATGGCTCTCCCACACACGGATCCACGGCTTAACGTCCCATCCGACGGACGACAGCATTTCCAAGCCCATCGGTGTCCCTTAATGACCGTGGGCAGGGCGGGGAATTTTGTGGAGATAAATCTCAACGCTGAAGAGATTCAAGGCAGAAACAGCAAAGTCTAAGTTGCCTAACCTCATTATTTCACATTTTGAAGTGGCTCAGCCGGTAGCGAGCCAGACTCGTAATTGCAGTTCCCAGGTTCGAGTCCCAGTTGGAACTGTGCCAGCGATGAGATTTATCTCATCTATTCCCCTATCTCTCCTCGGTCAAAAAGGCAATACCGCCGGTCTTGGAAAAGCCGCCGCCCATCGGGCGGGAGGCTAAGCCATGGCTCCATGTACAGGAAGCCATATCCTATACAGGTCGAGGAACACAATGGATGGACTCGATGGAAGGCTCCCATCTGTCTCCTAATAGTTCTCTAGTGGATTTAGTTCTCCAACCTTCGCTGAGCCTTTGGTGTACTTGTGCCCTGTCCATTTAACCCAGGTGTACTTGTTAGCCTTCCATTTAACTCCCAACCAACTATTTTCTTGAACAATATGTGCAAATCGTGTTGTCAGCGATATATTTGACCAGATATATTTAAAAACAGGATAGGTGGTGCTGTAGATTAAAAAAAAATATTTGCAATATCGCATTTCGCCATCCGTTTTAGAGGTCTCTAAGATTTATGGAAATAATTGAAATATGCGTGAAATGTGCACAAATTTGATAATTTTTGTCTCCATTTCCTTCAGTAGTCTTCTCTAGTGAGGGGTGGCTCCGTTGACTTCCCCACTTTCCCTTCCCTCTCTAGATCAGGCCCTGCTCAGATGTAGAACAACCCAACCCAAGCCAGAAACGAAAACAAAATTATCTTTTGAAACAAAACTAAGAAATGAGTTCGAGAATAAATAGGATGAAGACACTTTAAAACGGCATATTGGAATATTACATAGTTAGTAATAAATGGGTGTTTTTTTTTAGTTTGTGATCAGATCCACAAAGTTCTTATGAAGGTTATGGCAGTAAAACGACCATGCCATTCCCGGGATCGAACCCGGTCCCCAGCAGTCGCAGTGTCACCGCGAAACAACACGATACCACTCTAACACCGAGGTAATTTCATATAATAAAAATATGGTTGCTTTATTCAGATTTTTCTAGAGTGGGAGAGATGTTCGTCTGAGTCCAACTCATAGCTCTAAAAATATCTAGCACAGAGTATAAAATAAAAGAAACAACTGGTGTTAACAATTTTCAACTTCACGGACAGTCAGATAATTGGAAGAAGAATCTCAAGAGTGTAGCCTTATTTACGGCATAATTATATACTAATGATGATCTCCATATACCTCCTTGACGATATGAATTCACTATCTTAGAAGGTAGAAAAAATAAGGATGCTTTATTAATGATCGTTACAAGTTTAAGTGTTGTGAAGCATGAAATCGAAAACACTCGATTTCTTCTGAGGAAGCTAAATTACGTTAGAGAGTTCTACACGTCACGTTTTAGGTGTGTGAACTAGCGTGCAACTGCTTGTTGCGTTAAAATTCAAAAATCGCATTTGAATACTTTTACTTAATTTTTACTTCGAATTGCCAAAACAAAACAGCCTAAATACTTTCTAGTCCTTATATTTTTATTTTCAGTTGGCTTTAGTCAGTTAGCAGCAAAATCTATCAGTGAAATACACACAACGTTTTCAAAATTGTAGTGAAAATTAATTAGAACCTCAAAGGATTTTTTCCATGAATTTGTCTAGCTCAAATTTATAATTCCAATTTACACTGTTTATGACCCGCTCTGTTTAATAATAATGTACCTTTAGAAAAATAAATTAGAATAATCATAAAAATAACAATATAAATGAAACCTCCTCCCCCTTTAGAAAGCTACACTGGTGCCAAAATTAAAGGATAATATATAAATTCGCATGTAACTCGAAGTAATATTAAGGGAATACAATGTAATTTGGTAAAGTGGTTTATTTTCCATTACAAATGCAAATTAGCAGAAGAAATTCATAATCGTATAATGTGCTTGCGTTAAGTTCATAATCGTGCAATTGACATGAAGGAGCAGTCCACGGAACACTACTTAAAGTCTGTTACGTAAGACCTGCGATATGTTAATGAGGGAATATTATCATCCCTGACAGCCATGCAGCTCAAGCAACGACTCCTCATACTGTTTATGATGGTATTGATGAGTGCTTGAGGGTTTAATGCCACTCTTCGACAAGTGCTATTATTAGTTCGTGGAGTGTTCTGGCTGGTGAGTTCCAATGCGTCTCCCTAGAGTATCCCATACCTGCTTAATGGGATTGAGGTCAGGAGATCTGGTGGCCATTCCATTTGGCGAATATCTTCCTCTTCGAGGAAATCATCAACCAGATTATCTTGATGAGGGAGAGTGTTATCGTCCATAAGAATAAAATCTGTACCGGTGGCTCCCCGGAATGGGATTGAGGTCAGAAGATCTGGTGGCCATTCCATTTGGCGAATATCTTCCTCTTCGAGGAAATCATCAACCAGATTATCTTGATGAGGGAGAGTCTTATCGTCCATAAGAATAAAATCTGCACGTGTGGCTCCCCGGAATGGCCTGACATATGAGTTCAGGAACTAGTCTGTACCACAGGGCGTAATCAGAACCACTTGGAACGATATACCGGTCTATACGCCCGTTGGTCATGTTTCCTGCCCCAACCATCACGCCACAACCACTAGAGTAGTTCATTTCTCTGATGTTCGAAGGACTGTTTCGTGTCCCTGGTTCTCTCCAAAAGCGAATACGTCGTGATTCAGTACTTAAGCTGAATCGCGATTCATCTGTGAACATAACATACCCCCATTGGTCTGGAGTCCAAGTGTGATGTTGGCGACTCCACGTTAAACGATCGCATCAGTGGGAGTTAGACGGAGCGAATAACAGGTCTCCTTCCATAAAAACATTGCTGAAGTAGTCTCCTCTAAACAGTATGCCTTGAAACTCTCATTGCTGTAGCTGCTGCAAGCTCCAAAGTCAGTTGCCTAGCGGTCATCGCTCTGTTCCATCGCAGTAAGACACATATAGCTATCGTCTGCAGCAGTTGTGTCTCTGGGACGGCCTGGTCGACGACGAGCATCTCAGGTCTGTTGAAACTACTTCCAGAGTATTGACAGGACATTTTGTGGAACATCCAATGCTCTGGAAACTTCCGTCTGGGACTGATCCCATCCTTCCAATTGTTCTCCACAGCTGAAAATCATCCATATGATGTCTTCGGGACATAATCAACTCGACATACCACTGAAGTGAAAGCAATGGCTGCCTAGAACAACTAGAAGCTGTGGGCAGACTCACGAGTTTTTTTTTTTTCACACATTCCTAATTTGCATATTCCGGCTTGCGTGCGGCAACTGCAAATGCGGGATAGTTTTCCACGTGGCGTATTTTTTATGTTCGCCCATTTTCAGTGCATTATTTTACCTATGTCGGTAGCTATATACGTTTTCCTCGATTATCTTTTAATTTTGAGCACCAGTATAGAAATATAAATGGAGACTAAAATTATTCAAGTCAAACATATTTCATGTATTTTTCAAGAAAACATTCAAAGACATCTAAAATGAAGGTGGAAATGTTATACTACAATTGGCTTCCTTTAACATTTTTACCGACTCGATAAATCACTTTCCCTTTAACCTTTTACGTTTTTGGATCTGGATCTATTGTTAAACATGTACGGAGCTGCAAATGGTAGGAGGTGATGAAGCACGTGGACGCCGTTCTCCTAGTTCCAGAGTGTTTTTTTTTTGCACATTTGAATTTTTGAACCTCTATATTTAACGAAAGGAAATATATCCATTCTATGTATGCCCACTCTATTCTACCCATTTTAACTCCTGTGTATGTAGTTGGTAATTTCTGTGAGTACTATCTTGCACATTTGAATTAGCAGTTATACGAATTATAGCTTTAAATTATATATATATTAATTTACCCTATTTATGTGCAGTTTTTAATTAAGTAATAGTTCAGAGATTGAAATATGTATTTTGAAAATGTCATAAAATATAATTAGCGTAGCACAAATGTGATTCCTCAAGTGCGTCATACATAATCTGAAAACCTTCAGTTTCCAAAATTATTTGTTACTATAAGGAAATGATTTCTTTCCCTCTATCTATGGGAACAACCACTCCCTAATTATGTTGACATACAGTAAGGGGTGGAAATGGGTTTGCAAAACTAAGTAGACGCTTCAGAATCAGTTGAAAACAGACTCCATAGCTGACATAGCGACGTTCCACAATACAGAAAATATTTTCTTAAAAGCACAGGAATTACAACCAAAAATATTATAAAGGAGTCGCCATACATACAGTGAATCTGCTTCTTGTCATTAAAGATACGTGAAAAAACAGCAACAAAAACTCTGGTACTAGGGGAACGGCACACCCTGCGCCCCCCGCCATACACATACATCTCCAGCAGTGCATGCAGTAAACTAAGACACAACCCTTGTTGTCGTTAATGCAATTCTGTGTTGACTGGTACTTAAGCTACATTCTGACAGGTATATTCGAAGAAGAGCTGAATAAGCCGTTCATCTTGTACCATCATATCAAAATTAAAACTTAATTAAAATGTCACTTTTCTCAAACCGCGCTAAAGGTAATCCATAACCTCCGCAAAATGCTTCCACCGCAATCGCCTCTTTATTCGCATATATCTATAAAATAAAAAATGGTTTATTTCACAGTGTAGCTGTTGGCAAAGTGCCAACTCTATGTGACAAATAAATCCAGACTTTCATCAGAAGAAGTCTGAAGCGAATGCTAAGTATTGTTTCCTTCTCATATTTTGTCATGTCCTATTTCCTTCTTTTGTCGCTTTCCTCCCTGATAAGGGGAGACGTGACGCAACAAAAGGCACTTGAACCAAACCAATATATTACGAAACACGCGAATAAAATAAGTCTTTCTTCAAGTAGATAAAGAATGCTGCTTCAATAATACCAACCAAATGCAACCCAAAATGACAAAGACTACGTTTAATACTCGAAATGTTCAGCATTGATGCTCGAAGAATCTGTAAAGGTTTGTTAATAATAATCTGTAGCAAGCTTCTCACACGATATCTCCATGGAATATGTATTTCCGTTTGTTTAATGAATTTTCGCATTTTCCTCAAGCTCTATTTTAGCTTGAAAAAGGCTTTATTGCAAAAGCAGTATTTAAATCGAGGCGATAGCATGGCTTTGTGAGATGTAAAGTATACTTTTCTTTGTTGAAGATAGTTTTATCATCTTCATAATCGAACTCTTTAGTTCTCCGCAATATTCAGAATACATCTTCAGTTTTGGGAAGCTCTAGTTTAAAGACAAGCATTAAAATGAAAGGTTCCCTTGCCTTTTATTTTCTTTGAAGTTTTATGCATATATGTAAACGCAGATGAAAAACTTAAAAAAAAAGATTTAAGAGATGTATGTAAGTTTACATATTTCTTACGGTTTAAGTTCAGATCACCGTGGAAGAAAAAAACAGGACACGAAAAGTTAGTATTAGGTAAAATGTTTGCAAGAAAGTTACACAAAATGTTTTTTCAAATACGTGTCCTGGTGGTTGAGTATCCAGAGTGTATGGTACTGATCAAAGAGATCAAGGCAAATCCGCCCTGGATAAGGCAGGATGTTTTCTGTTGTGTATCTGTATCTACGTATTGTGTATCTGCTAAGGTCCCGATGTCCTTACAGATATTATCTGACGTATTATTATACTGACAGGCTCAGTCAGATTTCTGAGGCAAGCAACTGTGTGAGGGGTCTTTTTTCACTTTTGATTCACATGAGGTGATAATGTCAGGACTTATACCTATAAATCGTGGCATATGCATAACCATCTACTTTCATGTTGTTTAAAAACTTCAGATATATGGATATAAATTTGTGAAATAAGTAAAATAATAAATGTGTCATATTAAAATAAAAGAGTCGGAAACGATGCCAAAGAAGAGAACATTTAAACTACAGAGATATCAATATGTCAGTTTTTCGTCTGAAGTTTTAATTTGGCAATATACCTGAAGTCAAATTCATGTAGGAAAATAACTCTATTTCATATATTATTAACAAAAAGTCACTGAACATTTGAATTGATGTAAAAATATCTGAAGACTTGTGAAAAATGAAGATGGATATGCCAAAGACGATGACCTACTATGTAAAAGCTCTGGGAACACGAATCCGCCAGCATCCAGCTCTTGTAAACATGCCCATGCCCATCTCATGGGACTAAGATTACGAAGACGACCCAGCTCCATGTAAACAGAATTGGTTTACAGAGGCCACAGGCGATTTGGTCCTCACGGTATTGCGTCAGTTACTATCCGACGTATATTCTTGATGAACCAGAGTTTCAGAGCTGATTGCAGTAGTCTGCATGTCACGCAGAACATTTCAGTTCCAAAAATTTTAAAATGGTGTTTAGCCAACGGATTAATCTTAGTCTAGTTTGACTTTGTCAACATTATCAATTAGCCAATCACTTTTGATGCATATTTTATGAACGATTGTTATTGAATCTTGTTGATTAATTTTGAACTTGTGGCAATGATAAGTACAAAGTATTGCACACTAAATATATTCGCAAAGAAATCGAAACAAAAACTTATTTGGACGAAGTTAACAGGTCTAATCGTTTTCGAAATTGCGTTACTTAAATATTTTTGCTATGACCTATTATATTTTTTCTAACCAACATTGGTAAATACACGTAACATTTTACGGCATTATATTTTGTTAGAAAAATACTCAGATAAATCAAAACTTAAACATCACACATTCCATTTTCATTTATGAAAACTGAAAATAACTATTCATGCTTTTTTTAATTGAATCGCATTATTACAGTAAAAATTACCCTTGATATGAGTTATAGACATATTATATATATTGGAATGGATTAAACGCATAAAATTGACCCTTTAGAGATAAACCTTCATCCGAACTACTGTCGGAAAACATTCACAATGTTACCTCGTGAAGTTATGCAGTTTATATGTTAAATAATATAAATGACCAAGAGAGAACTTTGGGTCAGTTGGTAAAGCATCAGATTCGAGTCCCACATGAGACAGCGTTGAGATTTATCTCCGTTAAACTCTCACCCTGTCCTCGGTCAGTAGGAGACACCGATGAACTTGGAAAGGCTGCCGTCTGTCCGATGGAACGTAAAGGTTTGTTCCCCTTGCAGAAGAACCGATACCTTGTGAATATTAAAGAACACTCAGGATGGCGTTTACTGGAGCTTCAATTTCTCTCCTAACACCTGTGCAATGGGTCCCCTACCTTTAATGACCTTGTGACCTGGCTATTCAGCCATTGTGCGCACTGCTCAGATGTAAACCAACTCTAAATGACCTATTGCGAAGTGTTAAAAATAAACACTTTTTTGTGCACATAATACATGCATATTCAATAAGTTTCTTTTTTTGTTTTGTTTTCAGGCATCCTTAGTTTTATTATGGTATAATGAATTAGTGCAGATAAAAGAAGGCGTTTTTTAACAAATTGGGGCCACCAACTCAATACTAACAAAATGTAAAAGAGTTTTGTAGGAAACCGACAATATGTTTCGTGTAATCAACAATTACATGGAAATTATTCAGCGGCCCCATTACATACATGCATATCTCTTATGTGAAATGAATGCTTTTCAACTGGTTAAATGCACGTTTGTGTAAACTGCTTTTATTAATAAATCTTCTATATGCTTATTCAGTGATAAATGATATCTCATTGATTTCCGCTACTATTTAATATCTGAAGTCCGACTTCGGATCTCTGATATGAGGCGTAGCTTTGCGTGATATATTTATATGAAAAATACCTGTGTAATCCATTAGGTGCTGATAGGTTTCTTTGTCTCGTGTGTATAATAATAAACAATCTCGTGAAGAAAAATTACACACCAGTGCTGTTTCTCAAGGATTGATTTTTAAACCGATTTTTTAAAGTTCAAAACGCCGATTATCGAAAAGGCATTGACCGTAGCATAGGAATAGATGAATCTCATTCTTCATTCTAACAATTTCACTTAAAAATCAAAAGAACGAACATTAATTTTCAAAAAAAAAATGTAAATTAATGTATAAATTAAAGGTATTAATTTCAATATAATTTTGTGCTAAAATTTACAATCATATTTTAATTTTAATTGTATGAGTTCTTGCCTTCGTAACATTAGTATAAATAAATGCATATATCGTACCTTTAAACTATAATATTATTAGATTTTAAATAAAAAGATTCAAAGTTCTTCATATAGTAATTTAACTATAAACTTTATTGAAATTCCAAATAAAGTTTGTGTAAAACATGAAAAGTATGAATGCAACGCTTTGGTTATGGGTGTTGGGAGGGAGGAAAATAATGAGTAAGCGTCATTCTTCTGGAAATATGATGGAAAAAATATTTATGTTTAATAATATAGGTGCGCTAAAAATTAAAGTCGTTTTTTTTTCCATAACGAAATACAATCTTGAATTTTTTCATTTACTTTTGTTTTTGGAAGTATATTTTTTATTAACATGAAAAAAAATGCATGTATTTTTGATAAGTTTCCCTAGTTTTCGTGTTGTTTTTAGGCATCCTCAGTTGTATTATGGTATGATGTATGTATGATTGCTGTATCGTAACTGCACTCAATAATGGAAGGCTCGACTTAAATATTTCTCTTTTGAAACGCGAATTTGTTTTTTTGTCGCCTTCCAGAAAATGCCTTCCATGAAAGCATTTTGCTCATTCCATCCAGTAAAAATTCCATCCAACGACCATGAATGACCTTGGGTCGAGTTCTGTTTCTGAGGTGTCCGCCACATCAAGCTGCATTATTCAATGCCTCCATAAAAAGCTCTATTACTAAACCTCCCATTACAAGCTGCATTACTGAGTCCTCTCCACGTGAAGCTCCATTACTAAACCCCCATTACAGCTCCATTACTGAGCTACTCCATGAAAAAAACCATTACCAATCCCCCATTACAAGTTGTATTATTGAGCCACTTCATATAAAGCACCTTTACTAATCCCCCATTGCAAGTTGCATTATTGAGCCACTCCATATAAAACACCATTACCAAGTCCACATTACAAGCTGCGTTACTGAGTACTTCTATAAAAATCTCCATTACTAAGTCCCCATTGCAAATTGCATTCTGAGCCCCCCCCATCATGAAAAGTTACATAATTAAGTCCCCCATAATAAGCTCCACGTTTGAGTCCCTCTCCTTTGTTACGAATTGCTATGCCATTGGTCATCGATCTAAATTTAAAAAAAACTCAATATTTTGAACTACTGATCCTCTAGCAATCATCATTTCGACTATTGTGATCTTACGTTCGAAACATAACTTAAGAAAAATCTGAATTTCCATCACAAGCTGATAAATAATATGCAAAGTGATTTATTAAATTAAGTTTTTAATAAGGTACAAATCATTGTTTGGTGTGAAATTTCATTCAATTGTTGGGTGTGAAATTTAAATATCGGGAAAAATGCGTAAAATCTTATCTCTCTCCGATTTATTTAAATTCGCGCTCAATTTTAAACTGAACGTTTTGCTGTTCTAATTCCTTTTTTTTATCTCCGCGGTTTCTAAGTGTAAAAGTATAAATATTAACTTGTAACATGCAGATACAAAATCATATTTAAAATGTCCCAAAGGTAGAATAATGTGATACATGCGTTCTTATCCATGATATAAACAGATTAGACGAATGCATGGGTGTCCCAACATTTCGATCAAGATTTCGAACTAGAGATTCAAGAGAGCAAGATCAACCATCATAACCTTCTTTAAGCAGGTGTGAATTGCCCCAGCATTAACTCAACTAGAAGAACAACTGGACCTCAGAACAGAACCACAAAAACTAGAAGAACAACTAGACCTCAGAATCTCAAAAACTAGAAAAACTACAAACCTCAGAAACAGAATTCGACCCAAGGGCATGGTCACTGGATGGAATTTTTACTGGGTGGAAAGTGCAAAATGTTTTCATGGCAGGCATTTTCAGGAAGGTAATAAAAACACACACCATGATATATTTCGTTCGAGTCCGGTAGGTGGGTGAGTGGTTTCGCATATACGTTATTAATTACTATAGATCAGGTATCATCAACTGTTTAAGATTTTTTGAGACATTCCTAATTTAAAAGAATTTAGCTTTTTTCGTCAGAGGTATTAACAAAACACAACTCCGACACTGGAAAGCCTCAAACATTGACATACGCATGAATATAAATATTAAGCAATTCAATCATACCTTATTACCACACGTAAATCAAAACTAATTTTTTTGTCTTTCTCGTAATTAATTATACAGCATCATAGTTTTAAAATACAATTATACCATATATATATTATAATTAACTTCTTACCAACTATCGAACGGCTGCTATCATATAATGCAACCTATTATCAAATATCTATTTCAATAAATGCAAAGAACAAAGTGGTGGATTTAACAAAACTGGAGATAGTTTCAGTTATATTCTCACTGCTTTAAAATTCGGAAATTAAGAAATATGATTTTATTTCTTATTTACAATTGCATCATTTACACACTTTGCTAAAGTTTGATCTCACGATTTTTTGTTCATCCCGCATTTCAGAATAACACATGAAATGTTGCCATATAGAAGGAAAAATTGCAAAAACCTCCTTCTAGAAAACTTTTCCTCCAATCTCAAATGTTCTTTTTACGCATAAAATCACTACTACTAAGGCCGGGTGCTAATTCAATGGCTTCGCAACATTTTGAGTAAATAAAATAATCAAAATACAATAACCATATATTTAAAAAAATATTATAAAAATCCAGTTTAGATCGAGGAGTAAAATCTTAAAATGAAGAAATAAATGTAGCCTAGGTTGCATTTATTTAATTCAAATATTTTACTTATTCGAAACTGTTACTTTTGTATTATAAAATATCATTCAGTGTCACAAAAAGCAACGCAAAATGCATTCCGGTTATCTCACGATGCCAGAAAGTGTGTTATTTTGCTCCTCGGAATTACAAAAAGTGGATAACCAAAACAATATGCAAATCTAATTTAAGATGCTGAGAAATTCTTAAACAAAATTTATTTCCCTCCTATTTCTTCTCCCTTCTGGCGAACAACATCTTTATACCTTTTGTAACTTTCTCCGTGTAGCCAAGGCATTACAAGAAGGCTGTTCTTAAAGCCATTTTTGTTGCGGTTACGGTTTTGTTGCTAGGATTTATTTGTGGTAATATATTCATTGCAGCAAAACATTTGTGGCGGGAAAAAAGTGATTTTAGCCCAAAACAGACGCATAGATGCAAACGTTGGATAAAGAAAGAAACACACGAAACCGCGATGATGAAAAAGTAAGAAGCAAAAAAAAGAGATAAAAAATATGAATTCAGCTGAAACGTGAACGAAAATCGGTTCTTAAAATGACGTGAATCACGCTATGCATGCAACATTTCATTTAGCACCCACAAATAAATCGTAATGCATTTAAACAACCACGAATTTTCACATTATTTAATGCAGGAAGTGAATGTAGTATTTTATTTTTAATGATGTCTGATATAATGTGGGTTTCTTAGATCAGTTGGTTAATGAAATATCACTGTTTTTTTCCTTCTCTTTTTTGTATTACCAGTGGGTCAAAAAATATCATGAAAAACTCACATACCCTATTGTTCTGATTTCATCAACGAAACGTTTAGAGAGAATGCCATCATACAAGTCGTTCAGGTCTTCAGTCGCAAAAAACCAAAAGCGATGTTGGATGGCCAGCGTATTAAATTCCGACAGGCTGCCTAGAAATAATTTAAATGCAATTATCTAAAAGCTTTTAAGAAATATAGCCAAATTTATCTCACTATCCATCCATTCTTTCTTTGTTCCACTATTTATTTAATGTTCCTGTGCGCTAGTCACAAAACTCATTATTACAACTGCTGTGAGCAGTGAATGGCTAAAAAAAGTGGATGGTAAAATGCTTAAATGAAATAAAGATATTGACATTGCTATTGTAAGATTGCGACTTTCAGAAGGGGAAATACATTTGTATGGGACATTATTGAAAACAAAAGTATTTACAAAGGGTATTTAAAGGCAAATATGATAAAAATACGAACGTTTATTTTATTCATTTTGTCTAACATAAAGCTAGTTTTGAGTATAGAGCTATTCAATTCATAATTTCCATTAGAAAATATTATCTATTATCACATGAGAAACGTTATTAACTCATTATCAATAAATAATGGAAACTCACTATACAGAACCTATTTGCAGCACTAGCTCGCAATTACAGGGCAGAATGGTTAAATGCAACTCAACAATGTAAAATTACAAAACATTTCGATCATTCGAAAGAAAATTCGCATGGAAAGGCAGATGAAAAGGGAATATTAGTATTTTGTTATTAAACGTTTGTATAACTTAATTTATAAAATTGAAAGAAAATATGGAATAAAACGACATGAACATAACTTCGATTCTGGGCAAATATATTTCATTATGGTTATTTAATTTTATTTTTTGATACGTAACATTTTCAAAATTCTTTTAATTAGACAAATGCTTTCGTATGAATTGTAATTCGTTACTGGAAAATATTGATAACATTTATTTCTGAATTAATATGTTTTATGTCTATTAGCATTATTTCATTTCTATTTAGTGCCCATTACGTTATTATTACGAAATATTTCGCAAACATCGATATATAACAGTGTCAAAGTACGCAGTTATGTAACATTAAAGTTTAGAAGCTGTTACTCATAATTTATTCATAAAATGGAAGTCAAGAACTACGCAGGTCGCAAGGACATGAAATGCTTTGTAGTGGAAAGTGGCATGCAAAGGAGAAATTAAGATCTTGCCTATCTCAAACAGCAAAGAGAAAAAAACTATGAAAATGAATAATTTGTTACAAGAAGATTCTAAGCGGAGCAGACACAATCTTACAACCACGGTTCAAGGCGTCATCTACTAGAAAATTGGCGATACAATCAAAACAAAATCTAAATTCCTATAAGTGAAATTTGCACTTTATTCTCTAAATTAGCTTTTTGTTTATTATATATAATAAACCGACAAATATCCGTTGCGATTTCGGGAAGTACTGTCCCCAAATACACAAAGGTCATCAAACTGTACATCAAACAGTTTCACGGGTCACATGATGACGGCGCACCGATACATTGCTCAAGAAATGTAACATATGTTCTTAGTGCAATATTTCCTGACAAATGAATTGGCAGGAGTGAGCCAATTCTATGGCCACCAAGGAGTCCTGATTTGACATCCGTTGATTGTTTCTTGTAAAGAATCGATAAAATTTGAGACCTGAATCATTTGGAAGCCAGAATAAGAGAAGCAACTGAGCAAGTAACAAGAGGTATGCTGCACGTGTAGGACCTGCAGCTTGTAAGGACTCAGCGTATAGGGCAAGAAATGTATTACCGATTGTACATATTCAGGGTCAGGAACTGTGCACATATTGAAATTCTCTAATTATGTCGAAAATCAATTTAAGGTACGCTTTCAAATAAATATTATTTACTTGAATTTCTATATTTTCCTAAATATGGGTTCCCGAAAGTACCATTATTTTTCGGACACTCCATAATGCGAATTTTATTAACTTTAGAGAGAATTTTTTATTAACTTTAGATATATATATATATTTAAAAATTACAGTGTGAAATATTCTCTTTCTATGTATTTACTTTTTCGTTATTGGTAACAAAACAAATTGCGCAAGATATTAAAGATGCATAAATACTTAAATTTAGTAGTAACCGTTTGCCGAATTTGGCTATTTAGCCGATTACAGAACTTGTACAATTATCCTCATAAATATGCCTACAACCAAAAATATTCTGTAATTAGATATGTTTGAAGAAAGTGTATAACCCGGGCACAACAATACACGCTTAACTACGCACCTCCTTTAAGAATTTAATGATCATAACAGAACGATTCCTCTATGTACTCTCCCTTGCTTTGGTGCCCGGAGTTGACACCACTCTTAATGCTGCGTATTACTGCTTCTATTATAAATAATAAATGCGCTCAATGTGGAAGCGTTTTTTCTAACAGCTAGGTCACCGAAAACGAATTATGCATACACCGCAACAAAATCTTGAGCTGAATCTGAAATCCTCCAGTGCATGTAATTCCATTACCGTGACACTTTCGGGCAGTGAAAATAGTAATATTTTATTCGTACCTATCCAAGAAAATATATATTTTTTTTCATTTATATCTATTGAAACAAAAATGCTCGATGTCTACAGACGGAGAGAAAATAAAGTGGAAACAGAGATTATTTTTTCAAACGTCCTAAGAATTGGAAAAACTAGTAACCTCTGGCGAATTTGGAATGCTTGTTTTCAAAAGAGATTCGATATTGATCTGTTTTAAACAAAACAACTGAGTGTTTCCTTCCCCAGGAAGGAGATGAAAATTACTTAGGTCAATTTAATCATTGTCCACAATGTTCTACCATGTGAATAAAAGAAATTTCGAACATAAGTAGAATTTCATGATATTATTTTAACATTACCCCATTGCTTAAATTTAGGGCGTTCTTCAGGTGAAAATTGAAGTTATTAGAATATTAGAAATATGCGAAAAGAGATATTATATTATACCAATTCCACCGGAAAAATAATTTTTCGCTTTTCTATGGAAACAAAAATGTTGAATGCCTACAGATGCACAGACAAAAAAGGGAAAACAATAATTCATTTTTTTTCCAAAATAAGTTGAAAATTGGAAATAAAACGAAAAATGAAATTTTCAGAAATTAAGACGAGAAACTAATAGAAATCACTACTCCTATATTTTAGTTTCCATTTATACTCTTTAAGAAATAGACGAACAGAAGTAAAAACATATAAACAAATTGGTAAATTAAAGAAGTGGCATCGTTTATATATCAGAAAAGCTACAAGGTTATATTACACAATAGCGTGACAAGATCACCATCTAAAGTTTCTTGGTTCAGTATCTGCATTGTTAAAACTTTCTATACTTCTTCGTACTCAGCATTTTGAGAGATAGGGACACTTGTCTTAAAAAGATGCTACGATAGGACTTTGCGCACGTTTATTTTAAAGAATTTAATGTTAAGCTCCTACTTAGTTCTAGCAGCTTCCCGGAAGGCCTCCTTTATCCATCCTTTCCAGAGTATTCGGCCAATTTTAACTCTCTTCCTAACTATGTTCAAGAAAAGGTTCTTTTCCGATACAAGGCAATTCATTCCTGTAAGTAATGCTAAAGTTCGTTATAACTATTATTCCTTAAGAATTTTTTTCCAATTATATTACTGTTTGCGGTAACTGTAGTTAAATCTGAAAAATTAGGAGGATGGGAAGATGTGGATTATATCACTCAGATGGTAAGTATGTATTAAGTTTTAATTAATTAATTTATAAACCTGTATATTTCAGGCATTTCTAAAGACTTCTAAAACGAAGGGGGAAATCTTATACTGCATTACCACCCGCTCGCTTTTATTTTTTTCTAGCTCTCGGCCTGATTCTACACATAATCTTCGAAACTTATAAGTATATATATACAACTAGGTATCCATTGAATTAATAACGGAAAGAGTAAGCCGTTTTATATTTATGATAGATAATTTTGAGTTGAATTTTGTGTATTTTCAAAGAATTTGGAATATACACTGTTCTCCTGTAAGGGCGAGATGCTTGGCTCTGTCGGTAGCGCGCCAGGATCGCAATCTGCAGTTCCCAGGTTCGAATCCTAATTGAGCTGGGCTTGAATCCTGCCCGTCAGCGAGAAAGGGGACATCAATGAACTTGCAAACGTCGCAGTCGATCTGATTTGACTGCGTTCTTCTGAATCGTTTGGCATCTTGCGACCTAGCTATTTATCCCACTATGTGCAAATAAAGCTCAGAGAAAAAAGGCTCATTTCGGTTATATGAATGAAATAAACTTCTACTTTTTTAATCTATAGCTTCACTTAAAGAATATTAAAGGCTAAAAGTAAAAGCGAAAATAATTCAATTTCAATATGTGAAATAGTGATAGCTTTAAGTCCTTTTTTGTGAAATGACAAGGTCACAACTATCGAAAGAGCATCACAGTTCGATAGGGGAAGGAGTTATACTTGATAACATAAGAGACAGGGAAGCCTACCGTTAAAACCATCCACTATGTTATTTAATGAGCATAGTGTATGACTCCCCAGCATAGATAGTCACAACTTAACGTTTAATCAGACGGAATCGGTTTTTTCAAGTCTATTAGCTTCCCCTATTTCACAAATGGCAGAGGGTGGTTTTTGGAGAAAATCTGGCGTGATACCAATTTAGTTAACCTACGCCCTTGAAAGGTTTAAATAATGCACTCGAAAATATACGAGTAATGTCCTAAAATAGGACATTGATTAGGTGAAATATCTTCAACTAATGATGCCATACTTTATTCGTTTATATTTATTTGATCTATAGCCGTGAAACAAGCACATTCGGGATCCTCCTTACCAGTAACTGTCGCAGTTCTCCTCATCTCATCCCGATATTCTAGCTGTATGCCAACCTCATTAGATAAACAATCGTTTTATAGTAAATATTTTTATTATTATTTTATGATTTATGCGAAATCTTTTGTTTCTCTCTGGCCAATAGTTTGTTGTTTATGGCGGTGAAAAATTGGGAACACTTAAATCGTAAACGATAAAACTAATTAAGTTACAGGAAACCAGTTGCTAAGAATTAGAGGAAGATGAAAAAAATACAGAGTTTCAGTTAGAGAAATGCATCAAGCAAAGGACATATTCATTCAATATAATAGACAGACGCAACTTTTATTATAAAAACAATCTACAATATGTAATTATTTCTTCTTACACATCATATGAGATATTATTTTTAAAGAAAATTTTATTTCAAATATTTTATTTACAGACTATCTTTCGATTCATCACAGGTTTTATTAAGTGTTTAAAGTACATTTGATTGTTTTAATTATGAACCAAAGGGTTCCACGCTGGAATGAATATCGAAATTTTAAGTACCCTAGGGTTCAGAATGTTGTGGGAAAATGGATTAATTATATAGCTATTGAAATATGTATCCTTATACTATGAACTTCGTGTCACTAAATCCCATTTAACTATGAGACCACAAATCTATCGATGGCTTCATACTGCTATTCGCTCGAAGTTACACAACACCGAGTTCGAATGAATGCAATGGGAAGATAACGAGAAATTCATGGACAATTGAATTGGTTTAAAAGACGGGGAGCTCAAAACTTAAGATACACTGTTTAGAGATTAGTGTAAAACTCACCTGACGTTAATCTAGATGAGCTTTAACGTGAAAAGGGAGTAATTCTTTTTGCATACGGAAGCAAACGTTAGCCTACCATTGAAAGAATATGCAAGCTATTGGTGTTCATCTTCATTCAAGGGTAGAAGGCAGATAAGTAGAGAAATCTCTCCTCTGGCACTGATGGAGCTCTTAACTGAATATATCTGGTTGAGACAATGAAGCTCTGATTAGTACCCAAGTACAATCATAAGAGCATGAATGTAAGAGTAGAATGTATGAGTATATATCATGATGACTCAGAACATGAAAAGGGGAAAAAGTGGTAACTACGACCAATAAAAATGCAAATCTTCAAGATAGAAACTTTGTAAATGCGTTAATTAAAGTGTTCTATGAGAAATCTGAGACTTCAAAAGAACACATCTACGAAATGTTTAAGAGACGAGATCCTCAAACTGAAATCAGTACCACAGGAAAATGTTGCACTAGTAATATTGTTGGAAACATCTAATGGAACTCCTTTAATTGATCCGGAGCGATGCACGCCCATCAGCTGATTGAAGACTGATTAATCAATGTTTGAGGTGACCAGAGCTGTGATTTTAATCATAGTGTCATAGAAGAGTTATGAAATCAATTCCAATCCAATATAACATTTGTCCGATGAAAAGGACTATGTTTACTTACAGTTAACATAGCACGATATATGATAATTAAATGAGCTTTTGTCCAAAGGAACTCAACTGCTTTTTAATCTTATGGTAGCTTCGAAATCAAAGGATCTGTTGTTCATATGTGTCTTACGTCAAGGCCCAGCAGAGCTTAGTGAATAATTTTGTCGTGAACATCTGAAGATGCCTACAACAAAATCGTGTCGAATGCTATTCGTGGATGAATGCAAATTCTCTCTATATTAGAATTCTAAGTTTTTTCTGACCTGTAGGAAGGTTGGGGACCCGCAAAGTATTTTCTAAAATAAGGCAGATTGTTTCATGCAGTTGTGGTGTACTATTGTTCTGGGAAGAACTATCATTAGACGAACCAGTGTAGCTCGATATTAATTTCATTTTAAATGTACAGGTTATTTCATAAGTCCTTATACATAGACAATGTATTAATATTCAACTGTACACGTATTCAACTTTCAATATTCACTTTATTCAACTCTACCGAGTCCATAATAAGACATTAAATGTTGAAACTGAACACTCCTGATTCATTGCTTGCACATGGCAATCCTGTCTCTGAGTGACCGACGCATATTACGGAGAATGGACAGCGTTACCTTGCAACATTCACTGTCTATGCTCTCCTTTAACTCCTCCAATATTCGAGGACAATTTTGGTAGACATGAGATTTTAGATGGCCCCATATAAAAAAAATCCAAAAGTGTCAAATCTGGATTTCGAACAGGCCATTGCACTGCCCCACTTCGACCTCTCCATTTGTGGGGTAGTGTTTCATCGAACCAAGTTCGAACTGTTATGTTATAATGGGCCAGTGCGCATTCTGCGAAAGAAAACGCTGTGGTAACGTGTTAAAGGCATGTCCTCTAAGTAAGATACCAAAATGACATTTCACATTTGCAAATAAGAGTAGTTGGTGATTGTGTCAGTATAAAAGTAAGTTCCTATGATGTTGTAACCGTCAATTGCACACCAAACAGATACCTTGGGATCGTTCTTGAGTGTGTCTTTAACCCAATGTGGTTGTGTCGCATCCCAGTAACGGCAATTGTGGCAGTTAACTGTTCATTCAAGTGAAATTTTCTTTTGTCGCTGAAGATTGTGTCAGCCAAGACAGACGGTTTTTCCTGACGTTTTTATGGTACTCAATCACAAAACTGCTCTCTGCGGTCTATGTTGTCCTCATGCAACTCCTGTGCCATTTGCATTTTGTGTGGGTGTAGTACGTTTCTTCTCAATATTCTGGATACAGTTGATTTTGCAATTCCCACCTTCAAAGCAATTTTTCTTAAAACGGTTTCTTTGAGGTTCTTTTGACCGGGTAAAAACGGTTTCTTTTGATCGGTGAGGGCTAACTTCACTTTATCTGTAATATCCACAGTCTACATCTTATGGTACTACTCTGACAACATAGTCTAGGTTTATATATCACCGAACCAGTTTCCTTCAGTTTCTTCAGAATATTACTGATGGACAAGAGACTTGGGTTGGGTTGTTTTACCTCTGAGCGGCACTTTTTTTGCACACCATGGGCTAAATGGCCAGGTCACACGGACCCCGAAGGCTCAGAGAAGGTTGGGGGAGGGGACCCACTGGAACAGCTGTTGGGAGACAAATAGTAGCCTCCCGTCAAGGCCATCCAGCGTGTTCTTTAACGTGCACAGGGTATGTCTCTCCCGCACATGGGGCCACGGCTTAACGTCCCATCTGACGGACGGCGGCCTTTCCAAGCCCATCGGTGTCCCCTACTGACCATGGGCAAGGCGGGGAATTTTTGTGGAGATAAATCTCAACGCTGACCCAGCTGGGACTCGAACCTGGGAACTACAAATTACGAGCCTGGCGCGCTACCGACTGAGCCACCCCCATCCCATGGACAAGAGACATGGCTTTGGCTTGTCTGCATATAGCCTGTCAAATCACTTGCGTTATTCCCGCTGACGTTTTACAGCAACATGAATAAGTACCAAATCCACTTTCTCCTGGGGTGTGAAACGATACCTCGTTACTCTGTCATTAACGTGCCAACTAATCTAAATCAACATAGAAGAAGCATATATTATAGTTATTTTTACTTTTGGCCATATACGAACGTATGGGATACCAGTGCTTATGTATAAGGACTTACAGGATTCTAGACAGACGCAACTTTCATTATAAAACAATCTACAAGATATAATTTTTTTCTTACACAATAATCCATTCATGAAACAAAATTTTCGATGTTTCTAATTTATCAAATTTACTGTTATTACTGTTACAGCATCTTACTAAGACTTGGTGTGAATTGTTGTTAGAACATTGTCATATTAATCCATGTACCACTAAAAATATTTTTTTAGAAGTTTCCAAAAGGTGACATATTACTTTGAAATTTAACGGATAAAAACATGTTTTATTTATAACAACAACTAATTAACATGTTTTACTTATAACAGCAACTGATCAACATGTTTTCCTTATATTCAATTTGAAGTCAAGAGCTGATAAATGTAAAATTTCACCTTATATTTAAAAAACGTAATACTCTTCATTTTTAATATGGTTCTCATAAATGAATATTATTAGAATGACCTTATAATATAGATGATTTCTGTGTTGCCCGAGATCAAACCTTCTTTCTTATAAATAACCCGCATTGTTTCAAGGTAGTTGTAATAAATGTTTCATGTACATCTCACAATTTGATCGCAATTTTAATATATGAAGCCGCAATCACTGAAAACTGAAAAAAAAAAAAAAAACATTAGTGATAATTATTTTTAAATCAGATACTCTTCACCAGCACCGCCAATTTTAATCAATTTCAAAAATCTTAAAGATTAAAATCCATTTATATATTATGTTAGAAAATTCAAGTGAGTCTCATCAATTTCATGAATATACTAATGGATATTATGAAGATTCTTATCTATGTTACAATCAATAATAATGCAAGAATTAACTGCTAATTTGTAAATGATACCACTAAATTACTATTAATTAGCACTTTCTATAGCGGTCTATTTATAGGAGTTACTGTTGCTCATACAAGGATAAAAAGAGCATCATTAGATTTTAAATTATATTCTTCAGAAATGAAGTAATATTCATTTTTGAAAGGAAATAGCGAAATTGTATTGTGAAACATTAACCACACACTTAATTAAAATACTTTAAGAAATAGCTGAAATAATTTCGCAAAAATATTCTAATTATTTACTCGGTAACCACCATTTTAAATGCAATTTGCGACTGTCCTGCAAAATGCTTGTGGCGTAACTTTTCCAGAAATAAATAAAAGCTTAATAACTTTAGGTTCCCTGAAAATTTGCACTTCATGTAATTAATTAAGCGCATTCATTCTTCTCTCTTTCTCAGCGGCTTCTTTGAGCAGACGCTGAAACACAAAAACGTTAATTACATTTGCCTTTAAAAATTCTGGCTCTTCAAATATGAAAATAAAGAGCTTAATTGTGTTCCTTTCGTGGTGCTGAAGAAATAACACAACTGAACTTTCTATTTAAAACTTTCTTGAACTTATCATCCAAGATTAGGTAACGATTATTCTTATAGGACTTACCAGGTCATGAGGGATTGAATATGACGACTCATTTAGCATACCCTAAATAACAACCGAAATGTAATTTTGGTTTTCGGAATCTTCTTCCATCCTGTATTCAAATGTAAAATTCTTCGTATGGACGGTTAAAAAATAAGTTTTTTTGCCAAATGTTCTTGACATTAATTTAAACATAAAATTCGCCATTTGTAGCAAATCCAACAGCTGCAAACTTCTTATACGTTATGGTGATTCTTCATGCGTTTCTTAAGAAGGAGGAAAAATACTGTAATTTGCAAATTTATTTTCCCAGTTATACTAAGAAAGGGCATTGTTTACCGAAAGAGTAGTCATTTTCAAATGCTTTGAAAAAAGCAAATTCTGCTTTAACTCTCCTTTTTCATTCAGAAATCGTGTATATCAACAAGTTCATTTTATTAATACCGTAAGAAATCCGATTTTTTTCCTGCATAAACGTTCTTTTATATATTTTAGTCAGTAGGTTATTGCCGGTTCAAGCAGAAATGTATTCATAAAAGTGTTAATTATTTCAAGTGTTGAAGCTTTTAATTAGGCAATTTAAAGTAACTTTTACTTCGGCAATGATTTTTTTTTCATTTTGAAGAATCATGTTATATAATAACAATAATTCCGGGAGAATGGAAGAACGAACGACACGTGCGGTTAAAAGAGGTAAAATGTAGAATGACCACATTTAAAGAAGAATATCATGGAATTTTTGAATATTTAATTTGAAGGATTGACCATACGTCCCCGCTGGTCACCTTATTTTCACAGCTCGCAATTGACGACTTTCGTTATAAAATTCAAATTTCAGTTTTTCAGTCATCTGCGTTACCGATCGAAATTTGTATAACAATGCTATAGTACTGTTATACAAATTTCTTTTGTCATACATAATATGTATAAAAACGATATTATTTATTATATTAATGATATATATAACAATGTTAATAGCAATGTTATATATATCATTGACAATGCTATAACATTGTCATACAAATTTCGATCGGTAACGCAGATGACGTTCGATCAGTAAACTATTATGGTATTATTATTATAAAAGAGTGACTTAGTGTTTTAAAATAGTGTCCCATTTAGTATTTAAATTGCAAACTGCTCGAAATTATTCCTAATTATTCCGTGTAAATCTCTTTATTTAACTGGATGGAAAATATTTTCTCTTTTATGTAGAAGGTGTACTTTTTATAGATGATAACTTTATGTCTGCAAGAAATTAAAAGAAAAATCTTTTAAAATCACAGAAGACTGAGACAGAAAAAAAGGCAATCAATAGTTCGAATAGAAATAAAAAGAAACATTGTTTGCAGCATTATTGAAACTGACGCAATAAATGCTTTTATATTTTTATATTTTCCTTAGTTCATTTTAATTTTTGTATTTGCGTTTCAAAATTAGAGGGATAATCGATAGCACCTCCTTCTCCTAAGGAGAAATGTGTCGTGCTTACTGGGAGTGCTCAGTCGGATGATCACATCTTTCTCAGCTCCACCCACTTGCTATTCTTTTCATAAAAATTTTCACGTTAGAATTTCTATCTTGAAAATTTCTACCATTGCTTCTGATGTTATCTGAAATACGAAGCATCTACTTTGGAATATGAAAACATTATTTGCATAATACATTTTCTCTCTTATTTTGTCTTTTAGTTTTTGCATCTACTAAAATTATTTTTATAAACAGAGTGATGCATTTTTCCTGGGTGAATATGTCTTTCTATGTAGTCAGTTCAAAGTTACAAAAAGTGTTTTGCATTGCTCTTGTTGTTGTAGTGTTATTATTTACACGGTTTCTATTTCTAGACACAAATGCCTTCTTGTGCTGTTTGCAAATAATTCCATCTCCTGAATTGTTACGAATGCGGAGTCTGCAGTTGTTGCATCTGTTTCTTATAGAAGGTATTTTTGAAAAACATCAATTTTTATACATATATTCTATGAAAAGAGGTCAGGATACAATAAATATATTGAAACTTTGCTTTTCAGTACAATTTATTTTTGAAGTACATATGGGTCAGTATGTATTTCTTTTCATCCATTAACACTAACAGCTCGTTCGGGTGGCCGCTTGGTTACGTGTTTGGCTACTGATCAAAGGGACCTGGGTTCGAGATATATATACGATTATTATTTTATTGTTTTTTTATACGCTTTCCTTGTTTGCCACTCCTTTACCCTTTAAGACAGTATACGCTAGAATTTCTCCCTAGAGCTTTTACTCAATTTTCGGAGGTCTTCTGTGTAGTGAGTAGGACCCAAGTAGGAAAGGAAGTCGTAGAAAATATATATTTTAAATTAACATAAATATAGAATTATTTTTTATTTACTCAAGATTAAAAGCAAAACATAATAATCATATACATCTATCTATCCCCGATTTACACGGTACTCAGTTTACAGACTTCGGTATTTTACAGAAAAAAATACGAACAGTCCCGATTTACACGGTGATAGACTAGGTTTTTTGCGGTACGAATTTTTTTTTCCCATATATGTAGATCTAATACATATTATTAAGTAGCAGTGGTACAGCGTCACGGGATATTATTACACTGTCATCCCTAAGTAAAAATCAACTAAATGGTTTTAACTGATAAAATTTATTTCCCAGAATAAAGAGATAATAGTAAATTTCTATATAAATAGAATTGTCACCTATAAAAAGTTATATTTATATTATCTCTCTAAAATTATTTTCTTGACATTATAATGCAATCTGTCTCGCGACATCTTAACGAAATGAAGTCAATTTTGCATCGGCAATAAGATCTGACTTTTTTCAACTGAATTTTTCAGACTAGTAAAACATTTTCTTCCAGACTACCAAAAATCGTGTTTTATCTCATTTTAGCAATAAGTTTAACTAAATAGACTATTATATAGGCTACAAAACAGCTGCTGTGTAAGTATGTAAACTATTTCACAAAATATCACAAATACTAATTTTGCAAAATAAAGCATTAAGTGTTGGTACAAATTATTAACATCTAATTTATATTAAGTTCATAAATATCCTTCTTTCAAATTTCGACTTCAATTTCGACAATATACGTCTACATAACTATGAGTATTTTTCGGGACAAAATGTAATGTATGAGAAATTAATCTAAGCTTATCTGAATCCTAATTCAGATAAGCTTAGATTAATTTAAAATAAATATACAAAATAATGTTACAATATAAAAATAAAATACAAATAATGTTACGTTAATGCCTAGTATTACGGGTGTACTGAAATTTGATATAAATATGTATAAATAAAACTTTTAATGTCCTTTTTATTCGTAATAAGGATTTTTTTCGAAACCAATCTCCCCTTTCCAGCCATAAGTTATTGCTATTGATTTACATGGTGATTTCCCTGAACCTAACTATCGTCGAGGGAAAGATATATTTGCATTTATTATTAATAATTTCAACAAAATATCCTTGTATTCTGCTTCCAAATGTACATATTCATTGGTTTTTATTTACATCATAATGAGAAAGGTAAAAATTGTATGATGACAAGGGAAGTTACCGCATATTTTAGTATATTTTTAATTATTCATTGTGCACTTTTAAAAATTATTATTTATTTTTCACCTCTAAAATTTTCCGTCCGAGGCCAGTGTTTTATGCGCTCTCCCCACGATTTGTCCCTAGCCATATTAATACTGCATTCGCATAAAAAATACCCATGCAAATAAGTTAAAATATCCTATAATCTATATGCAGTATATTGCCCTTTTATTAAATAAGAAAGTTGGTTTATAAATGTTTGACATGAAATAAGAAAAATAACAAAGTGGGAGAACTTAAAGTATTTATATAACATAAAGTCTCCGAAACATACTTATTTTTATATTCAGTATTATCCTGTTCATAAAAGTAACAGGTACCATATTTGAAGGGTTTTTTTTTGGTTTTTAACAACGCTTGGGCCTAATCAGCTAATCGGAGATTAGATTTCTATTTCGCTTTGACTAAAAAACGTTGGATAATAAATAAAAAAATTAAAAATACCCCCTCAAGCAGCTGCTTGCCACAGAGGTCTGATAGGAGCCTGTCAGGTTATATGCCATAGTAGAAGGTCTGAGAGGATGGCAGGCCATCAGCAGAAAAACAACACAAACAGCCATGCATCACCCGGGGCTCGAACCCAGGTCCCTTAGATCAGTAGCCAAGCGCGCTAACCACTCGGCCATAGGACTTAACCACTCGGCCACTCGGCCATTCGTATTGACACCTTTTCGTGTCATTACGAAATAGCGAAGACTTGGCGCCAGATTGGTTGTTAATAACGAAACGAAACTAATTAAGGGATTTAAATAAAACAATAATAATACCGAACAAACAAGGCAATAACATAAATTTAACAAATGATAAAAAAACGCGTGAATCGGAATTGCTTTGAAAGCATCTTTTGCTGATAGTACGGTTATTTACAATGGGATACAATTGAAATCTCGTAGATTTACGATAACGCGGCAACGCCGCTTTAAAGCCTTATAACGACTGGTGTAAGAGAATCCATGGCACGCAATGAGATTGGTAAAAATACGTGCCGGACGATATACAATTACACACGAATCATTATTATGTTTGTTTAGTTAGATACTTCACAGCTTTTAAATCATTGCAGCTATTAACATCCAAAGTAAGTAATGTTGAAAAAAATGCATGTTATACATCTTGTTTGATATTTTCCTTTTACAAATTTCATTACACTGATCATATTTTATTCATCAGATTATTTTTTATTATGTTAAACTGATATTTTCCTGAAAAAGATATTTATTAAATGACTTTTTTTAACTGAAAGGTATAGTAAATTGTCTGAGATCGAATAATGTTTCGTTATACTTAACATTTGTTCCTCTTGCTTTCTTTTTTATATCGATATTTTACATGTTTGTACTTTACAAACAAAAATATTGTACGATTAGTTATTCTATACCATTTTGTAATGATAACGTGTAAAAATAATATGCTTCATGAAAGTAGAGGAAGGACAGGAATCTAATGAAGATTGAAGAGTGATCTTAAAAAGTAAATCAATCATGTCATTGCATGATTAATGTTGCAATATATTCTAAATATAGTGATAATATGATACGCTAATAACTAGACTAACTAGGCATGGGTTAGTGGTTAGCTTACCTAACTAGGCATGGGTTAGTGGTTAGCGTACCTAACTACAAAACCAGTGGGCATGTATGTATTTATATGTTGAATAGGAGACCAGTACCAACTCAATAGAGCATTTAGGTTACTCTCCGTCCTTTGTATATTAGCGCACATTTTTCAAATAAAAATATCTTTTGGTCGCTATCAAAACGTGGAATTTAACTTCAATATTAATTCAATTTCCAAATTTAATCACATTGACTAAGAGACCTAATATATATTTTCCTTACCATTGAAATATTTCTGTATTCCCAAAACGATTTGAAGAAACCATGCCATCAAAAAAAAAAAAAGACATCGAGAAGCGTGGCAACTAAACGATATTTTCCTACGCATTATAATTATCGAGAATCATATTTTCGATATTTTCCTATATGTTATGCACCACAGATAGGTATCAGAGAAAATGTGCATATTTTGGATAAGTCATTAGTTTATCATTGGCTTTACTTTCTCTTCGCTTTAAAATAAAGATTTTTATTATTCTTAAAATTAATCAACTATTTGGCAGGAAATACCCTATGGTTAAAGTACTTTTAAAATGTCCTTCCAAATTTTGCGCCTAACACACTGAGCATTTTAATTCAGAGACTAGCGAAACGCTACACCTAAGGATTTGAACCTGCACCTCCCGTTGCAATAATTATTCATCTCTTAAGCCTCAAGTATCTCTCTTCTAAGCTCCAAACTCTGAACCCACGGTTATTTTCAGGAACAGCTGAATAGTGTTTTTCAAGGATATTTTAATACTCTTAACTGCTATCTGTTTAAAACCGTGATGCTAATGGATTGGGTGGTATTAACTGCTTACAATGGTTAACAACAAAATCTTCCTGACTTCTTTGCATGGCCTGATTTCTTAATGGAATTTTGTTTTATAATAAAACTTAGAAATCATGTTCTTAAGTTTCATATAATTTCAAGGGCTATTATTAGATTTTTACAGAGTTCTTTTTCTATATTTTATATTAAACACAATAATGCTTGCTAACTCAATACATAAACTGATAAATAATGGAAAACGTTACACACTTGCATTAATTGATACTGTCTTTTGATTTTTTAACATAATAAATTAACCTTAAGCATAATTTTCTGTGACACAGTTAAGAAAAGTGTTCACCCATTCCGTTACCAGATTTATTCACAGTTCTGTTAGTTTCCGAGCTTCAAACAGAGGATTCTAAAACAAGAAAGGTTTTTCTTCGTGAATTTATTCAAAATATTGGTCATTTTCAACGCAGTATATGTATAATTAATTTCTGCTTTATTTCTTATTAGTGACGATTTCCTGCCCAGGAATATTATATATTATTAGCAATCCATCGCCACGAATCTTCTAAATAGAAAAGGCATCTAGGATGGATTTTTTGGAATAAGTCAGCTGTTCGATTTATCTGCAATACTATTTAGATTTGCCTTTGGGACAAATGATCAGCTTCTACAATCTTCGAATTGAGAGAGAATATAAGTGGACTTAATTTGATTTGCGAATGCTATAGTGTCTCAGATTCATAAACTTATTCAAAATCAACGACATCGATTAATTATTGACAATATCAATTTTCCCATTTGTTTCACATATGCAGATTAGTTGAAGCTGGAAATGACTTCTATTTGGTCTCCCAATAACTATCGAAACTCAAACTTGGGACCTTTTCAAATTCCATGATTTCTATGATTTCAGCAAAGAAAAAGAAAGGTTCTGTTTAACATTTTTAGTACCGCCTATACTAGGCGAAAGGGATTTTTTTTTTCGTTTGAAATTTTTTTAAATTAACCTGACATGGACTGGAAATTTTAAAGTTTCAACATTGTTTAAGAATTATAAGTGCAAAAAATGGAAGAAAATCAAATTTACACATGCAAAAATATTTAAGATTATTCCATTCAACGAAGATGATACATTATTTACAAACATCACATGAAGTTTGAAGTGTAAAGGATAACGTTACGAAGTGCATCATGTTTATGTGCTTTATCATATTCTCATTTTTGCTCAATAAATCATTTTATGTAGGTCACATATCAATATTAAGGTATCAGGTGCTGTAAGCAAAGATTCACAGCAATTTTATATCGGCAAAGATGTGTGTGTGTGTAGAAGTGAAATTAGACACTTACTTCGGGCACGAAATACACAGAATAGAAAATGTCAAATTTGCTAAATCATCGAGGAGAAAGGATTCCTCAGCGAATTAAAATACGTATTCGGAGTCAAACCAAATAATTCCGAAGTATTAACTGAAAGAAATATGTCTATAACTGCAATCTGTATCTGGGAAAAATCAATTAATATTGCTTAAAATATTATTATAAATTTAGCCTTAATTTTGAGTCGCTATTACACATTACAGAGTAGTAAATGTTCCAAAGGTATCAAAATCCGTGTTATATGATTCAAATCAAAATAACACAACGGCTATTTAAGAATTGCAAGCTAGAAGTTACAAAATTAAAACCTTATGGTTTTTATTTCAATGGATTTGATGAATGCGACGTATTCGTAATTCTAAATGAATTGAAACTTGATTCTAAGTTCGGTTTTTCAAATTAGAGAATATCCCTATTCAATTAAAAATATCAGCAGATATTTTTAAGATTAAATAGAGCATGGGAATGTATCGCGCTATTACCTTTCCAGGTGAGCACGTTTCAGTTGTTTCTTCCAAAAAAGCACCCTTGTCAATGCGAATCCATTTTCAGAAGAATAAATATAAATAAATTAATGAACTCGCTGTCATTTGGTAGTTCTGATTGACACCTTATTTTTTCACTAATTCCTGAATTAGCAAGCGAGTTTTTTATGATAATTTCTTTAGGTTAATGATAAGATTAGGGATTTTAAGCTTAAAGGTTTGGCAGAGTTTAAGATGTGTTTAAGCAAATTGACTTTATTGACTCCTAAATGGTTTTAATGGAACAATTATTCTACTGCAAACAATGATCATATTTCCAAAGAATACTGATTTGATATTTGCTTTCAGTATTATTTTGTGGCAGGCAAATTCAACTAAAATTTTAATCTCTTACGATTTCTACAGAAACGGTTAATTAAAAGTTATTCCTTAATCGGGAAAGCTACGAATTCGTTTACCTACATCCTGAGGTCAAGAACCGATTTCTGCTGTAGGTAGATATCGACGTCTCATATGCAATTAACTACCTATAGGCCAAAGCTTATTTATATTTCCTAAGAGCAAAAAAAAATAAGTCGACTCAAATAATATAATCCTTTTTAAGTGCAAAAGCAAGCAAAATCAAATAAATTGATTTTTTTTGCATAAAATGTGAACATTACGAATCTGAAAATGTTATTCTTTTTTCGTTCTGTGGGGTATTGAAATATGGTTCTGATATTCATTCATTAGTAATGATTGCATTTCATTCCTTTTGTACCTACATTGAATATATTCCCAGGAAAGGATTGAAAATAAAGACCTCGCATCATGTTATCTGGGGAATCAAGCCACTTGAACGTTAAATCCAAAATTAATATTACAAAATAATAAATATATATTTATAAAATTGCCTTTACCTTGACTTTACTGTACCCCCTGCATGAAATAAATTATTATTATTATATTATTTGCGAAACGTGGTAAAACACGCTTAATTACTTATGAACTCTTTCTCACAGACAAAAAAAAACGATAGAAAACAGATTCCAAAACGAAATAGGGAAGGATATTTTTTCCGCTCCTTAAACATTTGTTCCGACGCAGTGAATTTCACTTATAAAAAACTTAACTTGAAGTTCAATTCCGGATAAACATATACATTTTCCACGCAGCAGACATTCGTTTCATTCATGTAAAAGTAATATGAAAAACATGTCATGGTGTTTTATTTTTTTCTACACTACTTTCATCTGTTCATCACAAAGATACCAGAATTGTTTTTCGTACATACATATATTTTTTGGGGGTCTTAAATTAAAATCATACTTATAAAGCAATATATATATATATAAATTTAATAATTTTAATCATAAAATGTTTATAAAGGTCATTTTATAAACGTTTTATAATTTAAATTATCAAATTAAACTTTTAAAAAGACATTTTAAGTGAAAAAAAAATTAAAATAATTTTTAAAGAACTTTTTTAATGAATTAATGATTTAAATGAATGGTTGCAATGAAAAAGTTAATTTCGATATTTGATAAGAAAAAAAACAACAAATAAACGTTTAATACTTCATTCGATTTATTTGAAAATATCGGTAGTTTAATCAGTTGCTTTTCCCGCTTAATTATTCGTTTAAGTTCAAATTCGGTTTAAATTAGCTGGCGTTGATATTAATATCCTAATATGTCATACCTAAAGCAGCATATTTTATAACTAATTACAGGATTCCACAGAAAGAGTGGTCTGACCGCCAGAATGCAGTATATACCAAAAAATCATGTAAAGCCTCATTTCAGTGTTACAGTTTTAAATAATGTAGATAAGCTATTTGTTACATCGAGGTTACTGTTTTTTATCAGATTTTATGAATTTTTGGGACATAGAATGTGTTACCGAATATTTGTTAATTTTTTATTGAAAAGTCAGAAGTTAAGCAGAACTGATATATGCCAACAACAATTTTTCATATTTTGCTTATTTGCTGAAAAACCGGTTCACATTGACATAGTAGCTTTTTTTTTGGAAGAATCGTCTCAATGATACTCACTAGTAGAAGTAGTGTAATTATCATGATAATTTCTTTGACTTTAAAATATCCTTCCATTCGTAAAGAGGGACATTCTCAAATTTCCTAAAAGGATTTAGAAATACATTTAGATGCAGTTAGAACGACGGAATACTTCTCGTTTAGCACATAACTGTAACTAGAAGTCACATAATATGTGATTTATGTGACTTCTATTTCTTATGTTATGTTTTCTATTTCAATGGATTTGCTGAATTCATAATTCTAAATGTATTGAAACTTTATTTTTTTCAGCAAATCATTTCAAGTGTTTCTTGTCAACAAGACATTTCCTGTTATGCATTACTAAAAATTCACTTTCGCTATTTTGATGAATTAATTTTTGAATAATTTTCACATATTTCAGTGTACGTATAAAGCCCAAAGTTAACTTCCTGTACAGAGTAGCAAATAACGTCTTACCATTCTTTTTTCCACCTAGAGTGTTTATGCTGTTATTTTTATTATTACGTTTTTTAGTTTATGAAGCTGCTCTTGCAAACATGCATGGAAATGGTGTGTGTTTTTTTCCAGAGAGCATTGCTGATGTGGAAAACCTTTTCAGTAAACTGACACTTATTAAGGTTTTATATAAGCCGTCACTTTCATCACCGGTGCTGAAGATGCTACTGCACTGCTAAACCAGGAAACGCATATAAAGTCAACAGACGTGATGCAAATAAATACAAGAAAACTGAATAATTAGAAAATATTCAGTTTTTGTTTCACTGGGCTTTTTAAAGAAGACATGGCACATTTTTAATATCTTCAAATCGGAAATGCTTTTTTGCATTACTACTATTTTTAAACTGAGTAGTTTTACATTCTTCATTTTTAAGTATTTTTGTATAATGTATTATCTATACTGAACTGTAGCAGCAGCCAAATGGTTAGGATGGTGCATTGCCGAACAACAATGGTTCGATTCGAAAACCAATTAAAGCACGAGTGTTTTGTTATCGTTCTCTTGTGATCTCATCTTATTAATATGTTTTCGCTACAGTGATTCATAATGATAAGCACCTTTTGTGTCAAATTTATGGCCATGGCTTCATGAAAGAATATCTCAATTCCACAGTGACGGCTCGACATTAGGGCTGAGGTGCTGGTCCCACAAATATTTCTGTAATATATTTATATACGTTAAAACATTAAACTCCTAATTAGATTAAATAATGAAAATAATATTTTACCTAAATATTGCTCTCTAAGATATCTGGGTTTTTATTTCATTTAAGTAAGCATTTAATGAATTAATACACTCGAAACTCTCTTGCGCACCTTAATTACACTTGTTTACAAGATTTTTTATAACATGAACAATTGTAGCTGCCTTTAACTATTTTGCAGGTACTGATTTCAGTTCTGGCCTTAAAAATGGCTACCACGTCACGTTTTTATGTTATTGGTCATCTTGACTCCTATTAAGATCTTCCTATACCAACACTTTCAGGCAACTGGGAGAATACTAGATATTTTACTTTTTGTGGCTGGTAACACTGATTTCCAAGTGGGAGAAACATGTAACAGTAACCTCACCTTATACCGCTATTCCTGTTGTTTTCATTGTAGTAGGAACACGTGTTGTACGTTGAAGAATGAATTTTGGTATTTAAATAGCACAAAGGCAGCGTCGTGGATATGTTAATGTGCCAGATAAGTTTTGTTATGTGTGAGGAAATTATATTTTAAAATCGCAGGGTCGTTATTTGACAAATATTGTGAAGAAAGCCTATAACTTGTACTCTGGATGTCATGTTGGAGATCAGGACAAAACATGGGCTCCACATATGTGTTGCATTTCGTGCTTTGTTGGCCTGAGTGAATGGTTTAAAGTTAAGATAAAATTGATGGTAATAAATTTGGTCCCAAGTCGTTTAGATATATTTTTTTCGAAAAATTCTCATGGAACAAATATTTTAAAATATATTTTGTTTTTTATATTCCTTGTGTGCGATTAAGTATAGAACAAACATCAGAATGTAGAAGATGATTAAAAAAATGTTAAGTGTATACTGTTTATTCTCTGATAAAATTTAAATGTTGAGTTTATTTTTTTAAATATTGCGACTGTATATTTTCTACTATGTTTGTAGCTTCGTAGGATTTAATTTTATGCTAAAAAGTTATGAAAAAATGAAACATGTGAAAATCCCATTTTTACTACTATCTACCCGTTTTGAAAGATACGATCTCTAACCTCTTATTGTGTTGTTTTCAACAAACTCACTGGTAATTCAGTTTATATCCTGTCTGAAATGCATCGCAATCCTCAAGAACATAAATACATGGGGGGGGGATTGAATTTTTCAACAATTTCTTTTCATTCTTTAGCAGCTGGAAAAGAAATTCAGCAGTGTATATTTTGCTCCCGCATGCCCTCATAAGAAAGTTAAAATTTACATTCTTACAAACTTATCGCTGGAGACTGCCTTGGCTCGTTACGGAAGGAACAAGCTACGTTCTTGTTTTCAATATCTGAAATGACATTCTTCTGATGACGTCAACGGAAGCCGCCTCTACGCTGCTATTGATCCGTGATTACCGAGAATCCTTGGCACAAGAAAGACAGTGTAATCAGGAAGAGCTGAGGGCGGGGCACGCAACTGCGGGCATCGTGTCGATATCACAAGATGTTCTTTTTCTTTCGTATTTTGTTCTTAAAAATAAATTATTCAAGCACAATACATGATTACACTAATATGATAAGTACGCTTCAATTCGAGGACTTAGTTCTCCCACTATCTCTTTAATTACACCCGACAGTGAAAAAAAATAAAAGTTTGTTGGGACTGAAGGAATTTCGGAAGAGAAATGAATAATGCATCGAGACTTATATGTGTTCTTATAGCACTTTCTAATACGATACTTTTTCTATATTCGGAAATTTGCATCGACCGCGATGAATAAAGAACTACATCGCAAACATTTTTCCAAAATACTTCCGGTTCTTGGGTGCATAATATTAGATGGGCCCAATACTAAACATATATATTTTTTCCCCTTTGACTTTTGGCATGAAAATAAAACGATGTATATAGTTAAAAGAGAAGAAATATCAGCAAATGCACAATTTCCTTTTCCTTTTGCTCCAGAGCACATAAGCTAAAATTAATGAAGCAAAATTATTACCATTTGCAAAACGAGTTATCTCATACTACGTTGAACAATATCCTCAGGGAAGATTTAATATGACAAAAAATGTATAGATATGTTTGTTTTCTTTAATGTACATCTTATCACTCATTGCTAATATAAGCTGTATTCTTCTAATTGACTCAGTAATTTGTGAATGAGAAATACAACCATTTTATTAGTTGAAATATCGCTACCTATAACCAATGCAAATTCAATTGAAATTCGGCTAAATCCCTGGGGTTTTATTTAAATATTTCTGTCATAAATCATATAATTTTAGAGAAAAATTACTTTTCATTGAATAAATATGTAACACTTAATAATAATGAGTTGCATAAGTGATGATTTCTTCGCAGATAACGTTCGATGGAGGCAATAAATTATATTTGAATAGTAAAAAAACAAACCGATGAATTATTATAAAGGAGATATCTGACGTAGCGAAAGAGATAACTAGAGATATAACAATTTTCGTATTCAGAGTACATATTTAGCGTAACGTTGAAGATAACTGGAGAATTATAAATCTTCATATTCAGATCGTATATCTGGGGTATTTGTGCAATAAGTCTAGAAAAAAGAAAAACAGTACTCTTCTCAAAACCTGCTCTGGACGATCTATTTACCCAATAAACAAAACAAAAAAAAAGAGCGAATTCGAAACTTCCAAAGTTTTTTGTCATTTGTCGAAGATCGATATATCCAAGTTGAGCAATGAGACTTTGCAAAAAAAAAAAATCCGGGTCAGAGTCGGTGGTTCTATAGAGATATTTTCTGATGGTCACATTAAGAAAATTTAAATTAAATGAACTTTAAAGAGTGCATGTACCATATTTTATACCACTGTGGAACAATAAAGGTTTTTATAATAGAGTAATGAATGCTTGAAGTTTGCCATATACTGATGAGCTTGTTTGCAAATTTTTCTTTTGCTGGGAACCTGTATGATATATAAAAATATCGTTACTATTTTTTAATTTCAATTATTGAAATTTTCTGGTTTCGGCACTTGAGAATTGCTGTTTTAAATCGTAAGGCAACTTCTCCCTCTGTGTTTATTCTTTCTTTTTTCGTTATCCTGCATTGGAAATGTTCCATACAACCAAAACCATAGACTAATTTGTCTTTTGTTTATCTTGTTTTCCCACCCAAAAAGATATGCACTTTTCAGAATTGCTTACATTTTCCTGAAAACTACACCAAGTTTATTTTCCTCATATTTCGTATGTCACTTAAATTATTAGCATTTGCAATAATTCATTATTTCAAATGCTAATAATTTCTTTCTATATCGCTTGTAGCGATGTGTTAAAACTTGATTGGCTCAGTTTGCATTCAATTAAACGTTTAAATGTGCCATGTTTCATTAAACTATTCGAATGGGGGAAAAATGACAATAAATGTTTTGTTTTCCCTTTAACGCAAAATTATTTAGAGACAAAATTCAGCATTTACTCTAATTAAGACAGGACTATATAGTGACATTGATCCTCTCATTCTTAGTTTTTCTTAATGCTATATTATTATTCTTAATGCTTTCAGTTTCATTGAAATCCTACGCAGTTATTATTTTTATGCTTTCAACATCGTGATTTTCTGCTCTTAGACTCTTTTCTGAACTGGTACCAACATGCACTGCAGTGGAATCGCTTCGACTGCAGTTTACTACACTTGATGCATTATGCAACTCGCAAACCACGTACTAACCTAAGCAATCGCAAACCTCAGCTTTCCACTTTATGATTGAATATTAAAGTAGCTCTATGAATGAGAATCTTTGTGTCACTCAGGAATACGAATGATTTTAAATATTCCAACATCACTTAACATAATAAGCACAACTGATGTACAATGGGAAATCTTTGAAAATATGATTGCTATTTACACTTTTATCGAAGCCTTCATGGAAAGGACGTATATTGTAATTAGGTTTATAGAACAATTTCGAAATTTTGTCGTAAATATCAAGCGAAAGGATTCAGACTATGATAAGAGTCTATGACAAAAATAAAAGTTTATGATAACTTTGTTCAAGTATAAACGGCATTTCCTTTTTTCCCGTATTTACATTATGCATCAATGCATATGCATGAAGTTGGCTAAATGAACTAGTTTGGATATTAGTAGTTAGGTCCAGTTTGAACATTTTGAATATTGGAAGAAATTTCATATAATAATTATTATTATTTATCGATAAACACCAATTATATTATATACATATATCAATTAAACCTTACTTTTAATATGCAAATCATCACTATTATTGTAAATTTTATTATCAAAGAAAACGCAAAATTATTATAAAATTTTATTATTCAAAGACAACGCACAATTATAATAAAATTCTATTATTCAAACACAACACACAATTATTGCAAAGCAAATGTTAAGTAAATGAAAAAATCATATTTAACAAATTCCGACCTCACTATGGCAGGTGGTATTATGGCAGGTAGCCCTATGCGTAAGAACGAAATCACCATCGAACTGTATTTATCATGAACTGTATTATGTGAAGCCAAAACCTCCGGCAACGTAGCAAGAGTCGAATGGGTTCGAACGAAATCTTACAGGTGAGACTCATGTATTCGAATCCCATCAAACAAACGTAAAAATTTCCAGACAACATTTGGTTTTCATGTTATATTTCGATGATAAATATAGTTTATTAATTAATATGTTTGGCCTAACATTATAATAGTTGTGAGAGATATACCTAAAAAGTTACACTGAATACGAACGAATTAATATAAAACTGTCATGAGATCAAGGACAACCTTTGGTCAAGTAATGTCTGGGAAAATGTTTCTCATAGTAGTTTTTGTTCCATTTATCAAACACAAAATTTCGAAATATATGCCAGATTCATTTCCAGAAATTCTTACATACACCTTAAAAAACATAAAGCACGCATAGATTATTACTTGTTTCAAACTGGTGTACAGTTATTTCATTGATCAATATTCCATTAGTGATTAAATATAATTATTCGAAATATCTCAGTTTGCAAATCCGAACTTTGAAGTCCAAAGAATATTTCCATGATAATTAGGTGTACTACTACGTGAAGACTAAAGTCAAGTTGCTAAGGGGAAAAAAAGTCTAATAATTCTGGAGTTTTTGTAATGATAAATATAATTATTTACTGATGACCCTATTTATGAATGACCTTTAACCTCTCAAACGGTTTTGTCTATTTTCTGCAGATTGCAATTTTTTATGATGAGCTTAATAACTTTCGGGTAAAAAAATCGTTGTTATCAGTTTAAGGGATCTCATGGGGAAAAAAAAAACTTTCTCTGTATGTTGCGTCCGTTAAGCTATGTTTGCGAAATGAACACCAGATAACGCTTTTCTTTACAGAAAGTCATGCTGACAAAGACAAGGTAAAGATTAAGCTGAAATCATTCAGATACATAATAGAAAAATAAGAGCACTTAGGCTTATTAAAATTCTCAGAAAAAAATATGGTGGAAGAAGATTAATATAGAGTAGAATAAAAGGAGAGAAGATAAAGTTCCCATTGTGTGGCTTCACATCGAACTCTTCATAAGTGCAAAGAAAATTACTTCAATAACAAAAGATGGAAGGAGAAAAGACCACTTAATGAAGAAATGTATTGATTTTGGAAAAACCGATATAACGCATTCATGAATTCCTCCAGAGGAACACTATCTTTTATAAGATTATAATTAACTTCTGTAAAGTTTACTCGCCAAAAAAAAAGGAAAAAACAAAAAGACGAAAACAAAAAAAAGTCATTGATAAGCATGAACAGTGGAATGACAATCCTCGTGCTTAAAGGCTTCGTCTAAGTATGTCATCTTTTAATGAATATAGGTTTTTTTTTCCTCACCAGGTTGCTTATTTTCATACCTTTAGGACAAAAAATTGCTTCCTCTTTTAATAATCTCAGGTTTAATTTTCAAACCCATTGATAACAATCGCTTGAGATCTTTGACTAAAATTTTTTTAAATATAGTATATACTTATCTGAGAAATCGAAAAATATTTTATCGTTATTATTAGTACTGGTGAGATTAGTAGACAAATGTTTAATCCATGCTAAAAAGTCTTAAACTTGGCCTTATCTGCCATAGTGGTTAGAGAGCTTTCTGTTGTTCCAGTAAGCAAAGTTGTTATGTTAGTTCTAACGGAGGCGTGACCGATTATACGAGAGCATGTTGCTGTATGAAAAGGCATGTGGAAGCTAAAAGTAGCCTCTAGGAGTCTTCTCTCCCTACGGTTGCAAAACGAAATAAAAAGTTTTAGGTTATGACTCCTAAGACCAAGTAAAACTCATTTAAAAGAAAATAAGAGTTGCTGCTTAATTACAAACTATAATCGATTTTTTTTAGTAAGTTTTGAATAAACATTTTTTGTTTAATGGCAAAATTCGTACTAACTGTTCTGTTCAGATTATTAATGAACTCGTAATGGGAGATAATCGAAACTAAGCATAATTCTAAATTAAGAAAACAAATAAATCCATAGCCAATCTAAAGAGAAAAGGGGATAAAATGCACCCTTGTCTAATTCCACTAGCAATCATAAACCAATAGCTACAAGCCTTACCCCTTCTCACACAGTGTTATTATAGAGAGCTGTCATTACACTAAAAAACTTGTCAGGTATTCCATATGATCTAACGATCAACCACAGATTAAGTCGATCAACAGAGACAAAAGTCTTTTTGAAATCTACACAGAGTGTAACCACAGATTTCAGAAACTCTAAACATTTCTCAAGAATCTGCCTAAGTGAAAATATTTTATCATTATGTTCCCTACTACTTCTGAATTCATCTGTTCATCACACAGTTGTCTATCAACCAAACTTTTAATTTTATTAAGTATAATCATGCAAAGAACTTTACCTAAAACAAAAAGTAAATTAATTCCCCTATAATTGTCACAATAACTACGATCACCGTTTTTTAAAAAATAGGCATAAAAATAGCCCTAGTAAATTTTTTAGGAACAACAACTTTATCATAAAAAATATTCAAAATTTCATTAAACTAAAACAATTCTTAGTTATTTTGTCACAATTAAGGCGATGTATTTTTGCACGTTTAGCAAGCCATCCTAGCACTTCAACTTCTTTACATTTTATGGAGCTACCAGTTTCCTTGTTGAACTTTAAATCCAGTATAATCTTTGAAATGGCTACTTGTGTAATGAAACTGCCTTGAAGCGATCACAAAACTGACCAATAGCTGAAGACGAATGGCAAAACTCAACCGCAGTAGGTTTTTTACTCTTTTTTTTTTGTCGAAAGGCTACCATCCCAGAATGATGGATTTCTCCTATAGATTACTCTCTGCAGTTTCACCTCCTAGGCTCGCGCAAAGTACTTTTTCTTCTCGATTTTTATCAGCTTTGAGAAATGACTTCTAAAGGAGATTTTCTATGATCTAGAAAATATTTAGGCTCTTAAAACCCAGTTTGTTTATTCATTTACTTTAACAGTTAAAATACTTTTGAATACCATGAAATATATGTACTGCCATTAGCAAACTATTAAAAACATGCATAAGAATAGGAATGCCTATCTGGAACGTGGACTACGGCAAAACATTTTAGCATTAGCTTTGACTTCCTAGTGATGGGGTGGGTTGTTTTTATGTTCATCACAAGTTCTGGTTTTTCTCTGGTATGCTCCGCCTAATCCCAAAGAGGTGTCATGTAATTCAAATGTAGGAGTTACGAAAACCACGGTGAGTGTCCTATGTCCGCATCAAACCATTTATGGAAAATTCTGATTCTACAAAATGTGGTATTGTTGATTTGAAAATGTCATTCATCATTTCGATAAAATACAAAGATTATAGGTGAACTCTACCTGACATAATATTCAGAATCAGCATTATGTCTACGAAGCTATTAATGTTTATTAGTGTGGTGTTTCCTTATAATGAGAAATAGAGCTATCATTACACTAAAAAACTTGTCAGGTATTCCATATGATCTAACGATCAACCACAGATTATGTCGATCAACAGAGACAAAAGCCTTTTTGAAATCTACAAAGAGTGTAACCATAGATTTCTGAAACTCTAAACATTTCTCAAGAATCTGCCTAAGTGAAAATATTTTATCATTATATTCCCTACTACTTCTGAATTCATCTGTTCATCACACAGTTGTCTATCAATCAAATTCTTAATTTTATTAAGTATAACTCATGGATGCTTCATAAAATAATAGAATTTATTTCAAACAAATTATATATGTTTTACAATAAAAAACTTACGGTTGGTTACTCTACGTAGCTCTTAGTTTACATAATTGAAAAATATGCCAATGTTCAACAAATTTTAAAACTTTTTGAGCATTTCTTCACTGAAAATTTAAAGGTAAGGTTGAAAACACTGCATTAGACTGTCTGGAATCATTGCCCTGTTTGGGATCATTGCCCTCTTTGGGATAACTATGCACATTCTGAATTTAATCAAAGACATCATATTGCATAAAGGTATTTATTGGGCTATACCTTACGTTGAAACTTCATAATCATTTAATAATATTATTTCAGGTAGCTCTGTAAAGGAATTCTTCTTTCTCTTCATGATAGAATGATTTTGACATACTCGGATTATACACTGATTTCCATAAATTAAGGAACAGTCTGAGACCCAGATTTTCTCAAAACCATTTGGGTCTGCTACATGTGAATCGGCAGATAGGTGTATATAAACACTATTCGTAAGAATAACTGTTGAACGATGGAATGCCACCTTTAATTATCTAAATCATATGCGAATAAAGAAACATGTTAAAAAAAACAGGTGAAGTTCAACAGTGATGATATTCCAAGTGTTTCATATCGAATACGATCACCTCTTACCGCTATGCAAGCCTCATAAGTGCTGTTCATACCACTTTCCTGTAGCACTGTGGGTTGAAATCACCATTGTTCCTCCAAAGTACATTAAAAATCTAATAGGTTAGCAAGAGAGAAGCAACCCGCCTTCCGAGAGCACCCCATGCATATTCTATCAGACGTAAGTCGGCAGTTCGGGTTGAAAATTCTATGTAGTTTATACTGCTATTCTCCAGATAGCAATCGAGAAGGTGACCCTGGTGCAGGAGCGGAACATTATCGTCAGATAGGAGGAATGTATCACATATTGGATCCTATTATGGTCCTATGAAGAGGTCCAAGATTTCATCCCTGTAGCTGTGACTGGTGACATAAACGCAAAGATATCCCTCTCCAAACCATAACTTTACTACCATTATACTGTCCCGTTCACTAATATTTGTGATATGATATCATGTTCCTAGTTCCCTCCATATCAACTGATGCTGTTGATTGCTAAGGAGCAAATCTCGATTTATCCGCGAAGAGCACGGATCTCCATTAGGCTACCATATCATGGGTCCAGTTAACATGATGTCTGTATCAGTTAAAACGTACTAACTGGGAATCGGGTAAGGGTCATATATACTACTGACTGCTGAGTGGGTTCTGTACGCTACTATGGACACACTCCATGAAATCGTCTATGTACGGTGTCGGCGGTTATTTCCTTTCCACTCGCAGCAGCTGTGAGGTCCAATCGAAACTGGCATGATGTTGAAATTCTGCTACTGTGGACTCATAACGCCATATTGCTGTCCTCCCTTGGGGTTGTTGCCAGTCGCTGCCAATACTGAATCGTCTGGATGAGCTCTGCACTTGCTGGAATCTCTGTCAAAGTCTAAATACCATGAACAACTTACATTAAGCCATCTGGTAACATCTGCTTGACTTTGGCCTATCTTGAGTAAACCTTATATTGCATAAAACGCACTTCTTCAACGAGGAACATCTGGTAGAAATCCCCGACAAATCTGCTGTGTCGACAACTCCACCCCGCAGTTCGCCGGAAAATTGGAGAACAGCTTCGAAACGCCCGCTTTTACTGCTCGGGGTATTTCATATAGGGCTACTTATGCAATTCATTTGCATGCCATACCTCAATCCAGCGTCGTATCACACATACTTATACTTGACTTTCGTGCATTTCTATCGTTATATTTTTACGGTATCGTCAAAATATTGTGCTATCTTCACCAAACTTGTTCATGTAACCACTAAAGTAATGTCGAGTGATTATCGAGCCATTTTGTAGGAATGACCTCGAGACATCTTTGCCAAATGAACTGCGGTGGGGAGCTATTAAGCAGGCCAAAGTCAGTCAGACGTTGCACGATGGCTGAAGTGAATCCTTCTGTTGTCCATAGACTATGGAATCAATTTCTTAGCACGGATTTCGCGTCTAGGAGGAAGTGCTACAGTTACGACTGATGTACAAGACCGATATCTGCGATTAACAGTATGAAGGTGCAGGGCGTCTACTCCCTCTCAGATACTATCCTCTCTTGCAGTAGCCACTGGGATGGTTGTATCTGCTTCTACTGTACGTAGAAGGCTTCATGAGGGAGGTCTGTATGCTAGAAGGCCAGTAATTTGTATATCCCTCATGTCACGTCACAGGAGAGGGCGGTTGAATTGGGCACGTATGCATGCTAACTGGACAGAAGAGCAATGGAGCTGCCAAAGTCAAGCAGATGTCCACAGAAGAGCCCAGATATTGCTTGCAGAGTGATTGCGGACATCGTTTGATATGGAGACTCGCAATCATCCCAGTAACCTCCGTCAAAGAGACTGTTACGGCGGAGGTAGCTTGTGTGTTTGGGGTGTCATTTCCTTAGGTGGACGCACAGATCTCTAAGTTGACCAGTGAGAAGCTCGATTCTCAAAGATGCACCCTTATGTACATCCTTACGTTGGTAAAATAGGTGAAATATTCATCTTACAAGACGATAACGATCATCCACACAGAGGTCGACTAGTAGAACAATATCCTTTAAGAGGAGATCATTATGTGCATGGAGTGGTCAGCTCGATCTATCGACCTAAATCCGATTGAGCATGTGTGGGATGCGCTAGGGAGACGTGTTACTGCCCTCACCCCACCAGCTGAAGCAAAGAGGGAACTTATTACTGCTTTAAAGGAACAATGGTCGTTAATCCCTACTGAGCTGATTCACAACATCATAAACAGCATGGAACATCGTTGTCGTGCCTGCATTGCTGTAAGGTGTGACCACACTCCTTATTAAAGAATTCTGACCATTGCATTCTGACACCTCAGTTTTGGACAAGTTCCTGTAAGTGTTATTTTTTGACGAAAAGTATTCTATGTAAAATATTTATGCCATTTCTGAAACTAGCATTGTAATCCATGTTTTCATCAAATTTCATTGAAATCATTCATATAGTTTTTGTTTATCATCATTTATCTGAGTTTTTCTTAATTTATGGAAAACTATCAAGCTGGGTTTCTTTACCCCTGAAAGTAACTTTTTACTTTTTCCACATAATGGGCAAATGGGCATGTCACAAGGACTCCAAAGGTTCAAAGGAGGTTGGGAAAAGAGGACGTACTGGGCACTTGTTAGGTAGATGGAAGTCATAGAAGCCTCTTGTCAAGGCCATTCAGAGTGTTCTTTAATGTACTCAGGGTATGGCTGCTCTGCATAGATGACCACGGCTTAACGTCATATCGAATGGGTGACGGTCTTTCCAGTACCACCAGTGTCTCCTTTCTGAAAGAGGGCAGGATTGGAGTTTAGTAGAGTTAATTCTCAACGCTGGCCCACTTGAAACGTTGACACGAACTTGGGAACAACTCAACACTGACTCGCCTACTACTTACTTACGTATCAGGTGACCTATCAGGTGACAGGTACTTCTCAATGCTGACACAAACCTGGGGATCGCTAATTACCACCATGGGCAACGGCAGAAATTTTTCTCGGGACGGATTTGTTTCAGTGAGGAGCAAAATATTTCCTGCATGGGGGCAAAACACTAATCAATGTATCAAGATAGAAATATTTATTTAGAGTCGTTCATTAATGATTGCAATTGCGAATAACGAATTATGCATACATCATATCAGAATACAACTAAAGATGCCCGAAAACAAAAGGAAACAAATTGAACTTATTATTAAAAATACACATAAAAATGTTTTTTCATAATAATAATAATAATTAAAAGCAAATGAAATGCAATATTTCCGAAAACAAAAATAAAGGCAAAAAATCCAATATTTAAATTTCTTTAAATAAACGAACATAATTTTTTATTAAACTTGATATTATTTAACAGAAATTAATTTCTCCATTAATTTTTCAAAAGGATGGTAACTACCTCCTCCCCTCCCCTGCCGGCATCCATGATTGCGAGCCTGGAGAGCTACCCACTAGGTTAAGCTCTCCATCAATGTCGGAGTGATTTGTTGTAGCGAACACGTCTATTTGGTTAAATCTGTAATTTTTCAACTGTTACAATGTTACTGAGCCCACTTCTCTCCCTAGCCCTTCCTTTTAATTTATATTCCGCGGGACAGGGCATTTTTGTTTTTTGCATTTCTGGGGCAGAAACTGCTGCTATTACATTAAAAAACAAGTTGTCTGAAAAATTAGTGTTAAATGCTGTAATGTTTTGAACAAAATTAAAAAAGAAAAAAAATAATAATTTTGTATTTAGAATCTTATATAGGTGATTCAGAAGTTAGTACAATTGCCTAATATGGTTGGTGATACACAAAAGGCGATTATTCCCCTCAGCTGGCCAAAACGTTGAAATCAAATTATTTCGTTACATTCAAAGTGAATAAAAATTAATGCCTTCCGACATTGACCCCGCAATTTATGAATTTAGGTTAACAAGTTTAGGAAACTCCAATGCCAGGTCAAAAGAACACTTAGGGCTAAGAGAACTTTATGGAAGGGGATCCACTGGACAACTGTTTAATGTGAGATAGAAACCTACTGTCATGGTCAACCAACGTGTTGTTTAACGTGCAAATATGGTTATTTTTCATATGGAATTACGCTTTAACATTCCTTCTAACGGACGGCGGCCTTTCCAAGTCCATCGGTGTCCTCTATCTCCTCGAAGGTATTTTGGGAGACAGTGAAAAAAATGCTCAACCGAGGCACAACTGGGAATCGAAACTGGACTTGGGTTGGGTTGTTTTACCTCTGAGCGGCACTTTTTTGTACACATTGGGATAAATGGCCAGGTCACATGGACCCCGAAGGCTCAGAGAATGTTGGGGGAGGGGACCCACTGGAACAGCTGTTGGGAGACAGATGGTAGCCTCCCGTCAAGGCTATCCAGCATGTTCTTTAACGTTCACAGCGTATGGCTCTCCCGCAAACAGCCCATCGGTGTCCCCTACTGAACGTAGGCAGGGAGGGGAGTTTTGGGGAAATAAATATCAACGCTGGCCCAGCTGGGACTCGAACCTGAGAACTACAGATTACGAGCCTGGCACGCTACCGACTGAGCCACCCCCGCCCCAAACTAATGCTGCCATGGCGGGAATCAAACTAGAAAATTCTCTAGATACATTCCAGACCGCGCTTCCGTTAAACCACAAGGCAGACCGATACTGGGGACTTGTAGATTATGAGCCTGCGCCTCTACTGACGAAGACAATTCTTTTCCCAAAATGCTGAGAGGTACCCGGTTATCGAAATACACTGCTGGCCATTAAAAGTGCAACACCGAAAAGACAAGATATATCAAAGCCATATTTAGTGAATACATAGCTTATGTTACAAGGATCAAATGATTACAAATACAACTCGAATAGACTTGTGGAATGCAAAGAAATCAGTATCTTGTGTAGCCAACATGAGCGCCAATAACCACTGCTACATTGTCCAGCATTGATAGGATGAGATGTTGGATATGTGTTGTCAGTCCATGCAGTTTCGATATGTAGCCAAAGTCCATCTGTTGTAGGAGCTGCTGGTGTCTGGTGTGCTAGTCGTCGTGAGGTCATGGACCAGACATGTTCAATTGGGGACAGATCCGGCGAACGCACAGGCTAAGGCAAAAGTGTCACATGGTGGTTATATAGGAATTGTTGGACGATGCATGCCACATGTGTTTGGGAATTGTGCTGTGTTGGTAAATGGCCCAGAGAGCCCCTGAATATTAGTATGTAATAATATCGTACTGGTATTTAATTGTGAACTTTTTAAGTACTAGTACGATATTATTACATACAAGCAATTGTGTTTGATTACGAAGCAAAGGGGCCTGAGTTCGAATCTCTGGACGAGTTTTTAAATTTATTCTATGACATTTATTTGACAGGTTATCTCGAAAGCAATTTGCACTGACGTGTTTTTGCGAGATTTTTATGACAGTAAAACCACAATTTCACGGGCTGCATCCATTCTCCTCGAGTTAACTACAGCAGTTTATGTTCAAAGACTCTAAAGATTCGCTCTTAAATTTCTTTCAACCTGTCACTGCTCCTCCAAATTCTCCGTCATTACAACACTCTACTATTAAGAAACCACCGGAGCATGATAGGTTCTCAGACTCAAAATAACGGAAAAAGATACATATACCGTGTGCACGTTAAAGAACACTCTGAATGGCCTTGATTTTTAACCCTGAAGATAAGGTACGACCACAGGTTCCAACACCTCAGTGATGTAACTCTGGCTGTTCAAAGTACCGGTAATGCGTACGAGGTGCATGCTTGAGTGGAGTTCAATGGCACTCCTTACCATAACATCAGGGAACGGACCCTTATGGTTTTGCACTATGCATGTCTCACTGAAACTGTCGCTGCCGTACCGCCAGATACGAATTCGTCCATCATGGTGCTGCATACTGAAGCGGGATTCTTCTAAAAAGACGATTCACTGTTGTCACAAAAGGTCATTCACACGTCCATGCGCGGCGTTCTTGGTACCATTGCAGTAGCATACACTTGCGTTATAGTTAATGGTAACCGAAGCAATGACCGCCTAGCAAAGATACCCTGATGCTGTAGATGACGTCGAACTGTATGTGAGGATGTGGCTGTACGATCATTCAAAACTATGCACACGGAATGTCTGTCCTCTCGTTCGTTTGTGTTACACGGCCGTTGAGATCCCTTACGTCGGTAAGTTCGTTCCTCCTCTATCCACTGATTCTCATCACTGCGGCAGCATTCTGTCCAATACGAGCACCGATGTCTCGGTACGATAATCCGCCTTCTCGTAATCCCACAATTCTCCCTCGATCAAAGTCGGAAACCTTGTCGTATGGATGCCGTGTTCTTTGATGGGGCATACTTGATCCTTTATTGCATAAGAACTACGAGCAAACACAATTTCATTGCTTTGCACTGGCTCTTTGTAGTCTCCACTTATACGACCTCCACGCAGATGAGTCACACATGATGTATGTATGTGCTGCGATTTGAATCATTTAACATTCTCCCATGGGCATATTCGTATGGGAATATATTCCATGGGCATATTCGTATGGGCATATATTCCATGGGCATAATATTTCCGATGGGTATAATATTTCCCATGGGCATATATATTTCATGGGCATATTTCCCTGCATATTTCGACACAATCTGATAAGTTATTCCTGGTGTTTCACTTTTAATGGCCAGCAGTGTAGATTCGTGTAATAGACCGTACCGTGATGTTCAGAGCCACTGCTCTAAGCACATTCTACTGCCTGTAGATGACTTTATACGTATCAGGTGACATGGTCCATGCAGTTTCATTGATTTCGTCACAATACAACATGCGAATTCCTAATGATATGGTTTGCTAGCTGAGGCATATTTAATTAAAATACAAAAATACAGTGAACCTTTGATTTCACTAACTAATCCGGTAGAAGGACTATTCGTTAATGCCGAAAGTATATTAAACCTGAAAGTTTAAATGTCGAAGTGCAGAGTATATGAGAGTCAGGGTTGGCTGAGTCGGTAGCGCGCCAGGCTCATAATCTGCAATTCCCAGATTCGAATCTCACCTGTGCTAGCACTGAGATCGGTATATCACCGCGATCAGTAGAGGACATCGATGGAGTTGGAACAGCTGTCGTCCGTCGGATAAAAATGTTAACCCTGGCCCCATGTGCGGAAGATACATATACCGTGTACACGTTAAAGAACACTCTGAATTGCCTTGACGAGAGACTATCATCTGTCTCCTAACAGCTGTCCAGGGGTCCCCTTACCTCAAGCTGCTCTGAGATATCAGGATCCTTATAACCTGGTCATTTAGACCACTGTGCAAAAAAAAGTGTCCTTCATAGGTAAAAAAAAAACAATAGAGTACATAATAACCAATGCACAACATATGGAATTAAACAAGCTAATATATTCATCTCATACTTGAAATTGCAGTAAAAAAACACTAAATATACATGGAACAGAAAAACTTTTATTTTGAGTCTGAGGACCTATCATGCTCCGGTGGTTTCTTAATAGTAGAGTGTTGTAATGACGGAGAATTTGGAGGAGCAGTGACAGGTTGAAAGAAATTTAAGAGCGAATCTTTAGAGTCTTTGAACATAAACTACTGTAGTTAGCTCGAGGAGGATGGATGCAGTCCGTGAAACTGTGGTTTTACTGTCATAAAAATCTCGCAAAAACACGTCAGTGCAAATTGCTTTCGAGAAAACTGTCAAATAAATCTCATAGAATAAATTTAAAAACTCGTCCAGAGATTCGAACTCAGGCCCCTTTGCTTCGTAATCAAACACAACAATTGCTTTTATGTAAATAATATCGTACTGGTACTTAAAAAGCTCACAATTACGAAATGTGGCAATGTGGATAAGTAATATTCAGACAAAAAATATTAATATATTAATGTTCTATTACACCAATTTATTATATTTCAGATACACAGGAACAATGAATTTGCAATCAGCAGTAAGCCTCATTATATCTCAAGTGTTACAAAAAATGGTATTAGAGATACTTATTTTGGTTTTTAGAAAAGTCAAATTTCCTCTTGATCATGGATGCCTGAAAACTATAAAAAGAGAGCAATTTTTTTCTTCCCTCGAAAAACATAAAAAAATAAAAGACTATGCTGCAAAAATCTCAGGGAAATTTTTGCAGCATAGAGGCAAATTTAAGATTGGAATTGGAGGTGAATTGCTTACTCTCCTTGGTTAACCAGACTAACATTGCAGTTGATCTTTTTTTTTCAAGTTGGTTGCTGGGATTTATATTCAATATCGCTTTATGCCCCAATGAATGAGATAGATTTTTCTGACATGTAGAGAGTTGAACAATTGGTATTTTAATGAGGGACAATCGCAACATACATGACAGAACAAACGACCATGTCATCCATATCCGGGACTCGAATCCGGACCTCGGCAGTCGCAGGGTCACTGCGAACCACCGCGATACCACTGAACCACCGATGCAGCCCCTTGATCTATTCAAACATCTGTTTCCTTTTCAATCAAGCCGGGGTTGGATCAGTGGTTAAGAGACCCAGGCTCGTATTCTTCAGTTCCCAGGTTAGAATTCCATTTGTGCCAGAGTTAATATTTATCTGCACTAAATCTCCAACCCTGGTATCTGTCAGAAATACGAGACCGAAGGTCTTGTAAAGGCCGCCGTCTCTATGGGCGGTAAGCCGTAGCATCATTCTCAGAGAAGATCATACCGTGTTTACGATAAAGAACACATTGAATGGCATTGACGAGATTTGGAAAAAATTAATTCAAGGAAGCTTGCATCTGTACCTTAACAGCTGCGCAGTAAAATATTTCTCCGACCTTTTCTGATCCTTTGGAGATCTTTGTGACGTGGCCATTTATCCTTTGGGTGCAAAAAAAGTGCCGTTCAGAGGTAAAATAACCCAACCTTTCTAAGCATGTAAATACCATTTTGTCCACTCGCAGAAAGAGTAGTTGCAGGGCATTTTCATTTCTTCTTTTCTTTCCGTTATTTTTTGCGGAGAGAAATATTTGCGTCTCATTTTCTTCTTAATTATAAACAGGTTTTTCTTTAAAAAACTTGAAGGTATTTTCTTAATTCCAGGAGCTTCTTATTTTGGACCCGGGATAAAGATAATTCATTCCTTCCCCATACCCCCTTCCTACCTTCAGCATGTCTCAGATCTCTTTAGAATCATCTTTGAAAATGTGCGTTTTTCTTGAAACTTAGGTAAAGTATCATACCTTTCAGAAATTTTCCTATTAGTGCCCATGTACCTTTGACGAATCTTGATTGTAAAGTGTCAACATGCATCTCATAAGCTTGATCAAAAACTAATGTCCCAACTGATGGATAGCGACTTTCTCAAGTCTCAGCATTTACATTCTCTCAAAGCAAAGCACACAGAACAGGTGTAAGCTAATTGGTTGCAAAAATCGTAATTCTAACATAACTTGTAGTTTGCTATCTTGTTACCCACAATGACATTCAGAGCCATAGAATTGTTTTCAGATTATCTTATACAGAGATGGATCAAGGGGGAAGAGTATTATGCTCCCCCCTTCAGAATTTCAGTAAGGGCAATAGAGGCAAAAATTATTTAACTTATTTATTTTCATGAATTTTTCAGGGAATTTTTAAAGGTCTGTAAGAAGTACGGGGAAATAATATATTGCATTGGATATCCAGTGAATTCTCTCCTCCCTTTTACATTTTCCAGCTCGATTATGTTTCTTGCACACACCCACTCACCTTAGATTTTTTTTCGAATTTTATATATAATATAGTTAATTTCAAACATAAGAATATTCGATCTCAAAACAAATATTCTTCTTAAAAGCTCTTTCCATAGAACTTTGTTAGGCGGGATCAGAGTTCGAAATATTTCAAAACATAACATCGAGGGTCGCAGTAAACGGTGTTACTCTATTTTCTCTAGTCCACCTTTTATGACAGTTTCTGGAGTTTATACTTTCCTACATCTCTTCCATAAATTGCTGCTGTTCGCTTTGTAACCGTAACTCCAGTCTGCGTGAAAGGGATTGCTCAGTAACTTCAGTCACTTTGAAACGCGGATACATTTCATCGTTGTTGAACAACGCAACCAAACATGTTTAGGGTGCTGTTCCACAGAGCATTACAGTTCTGAGTGAGTTTATGTTGAGGTGAAACCATAGATTCTTGTTTGGATTTCTGAGCAGTCGTAGCTTTATAACTGCTTAAAATGCTCGCCTAAATGGCTCGCGGCAGCGGAAGGTTTGGTGATAAGGGGGATAAGCTACAGGCTTCAGGTCTTCGGCACAGTTCACAACTGAAGTTTGTGCACCGCACTTTCACGAAAGGTTATTGTGAGCAACATAGCTTTCGTTATTATGTACTTATATTTGCAGCACTGTCGTAAACACGTACGAAAAGTTAGATTGTGTTTTGAATTGATATGCTACTCCGAAATATGTTATCTAAGTGATCTGCTTTATAACTAGTATTCCGTGTGTTTGCACAGAGTAGCACAATTTTTAAGTTGCCTTTCTTTAAATTAGCTGCATCGTGGCGAGCATGCATGTAGTTGCTATAAGGTGCTACAACAATACTGTTGCTATAAGGTGCTACAACAATACTGTTGCTATAAGGTGCTACACCATATAACTGCTACAACAATGACATAACTTTTGTACTCCTTTTTCATTACATAAAGCGTTTTCAGCTTAAAAAAACAAAGATATTGAAGAGAGCAATCTTTCAAGAAGATTAGTTAAATATCAAATCGTTCACAAAAAAAAAATCAATAATTTTACAGAATATTTTCAAAAATTCTTATCAGAATGATAACAACAATCTGCTTTTCAAAAATTTGGAGAGATGCCGATTAGTCTACATCCTACAATCTTTTCAAAAGACGACACTGATGATTGTCATGTTTTACCTCTGAGAGGTCATTTTTGCTAACAATGGGCTATATGTCCAAGTCGTTATTTCCCAAAGGGTTCAGAGAAGGTTAGGGAAGGAGATGCACTTAGACAGCTGTTAGGAGATGTAGAATCCTTCCTTGAGGGCTATCCAGCGTGTTCTTTACTGTGCACAGGGTAGCTCTCTAAACACCCGTGACCATGGCTTTAGTTCTCCTCCGACGGAAGAAGTCCTTTTGAAACCAATCGGTGTCCCCTTTATGACCAAAAGGAAAGCTGAGAGTTAAGCGGAAATAAATCTCAACTCTGGAACAGTTGTGACGCTACCGAATGAGCCAACCCACTTCTAATATGCACGAAATATTCTATCATCCTCACGAACAATTCTAAGTAGTTAGGATTTTTATGCAAATAAAAAAAGAAACGGACATACTTTTTAATGCTCTAAGACAAAAGTTCTCAACGTGGGAGACGCAAGACTCATCTTTAGGGATGACTCAAACGTTAGTAATTAAATGTGTTTGTGAATTATATCCGAATATAGCAATGACGTTTAAATTAAAAAAAACACTGAAAATAGTGATGAATTTAATAACTGAAGTTATGAATGAACAGATTCTTGAATCTTTGTTTTGATGTGAAGTGAGAAGTTCACTTTATCTTAAAGGTTGGCTCGAAAATAATGAAACTGGGAGAGACAAACAACATATTGAAAAAGTGTAATGTAATCGCTATATATAAACCTCATCCTATCATCTAATTACTTCTACACATATGTACTCTATATGAAAGAGGAGAGTCGCTTTTTATAAAGGCATCGCAACTCGAGTGATAAGCATTAAACAGAAGCAGTAGCGAAAATGAAATATAGCATAAAATCACAATGTGACAGAGATAAACGCCAAGGGATGACTCAGAGCAAAGGAGATTGTACTTGTTGCATAATAGAAGAAATTGTTATCTTTTTAACAAATGTTACAAGAATCTATTTTTGGTAACAAAATATTTTCGCCTTGCTTAAATAGTATGTCAGTGCCGTATATCATTTGTTGCATTTTACTACACATCTTAACACAATTTGTTTTCCCACACTGTGGATTTTTTTCAATTGTTATTAATTGCATTTTTTATTGTTCTTAGGAAAATAAATGGTATAACAGATAAAGCTCTTAAAAACATTTTATCTGTTAGTGTAGGGAATTGAATAAAATATCGTTAATAACATTAACAATTAAATTATTCACTAGGAAATATTCATCACCTAGTAGCATCACATGCTAGGTAACAAAGCTCTTTTTATTTTGTTCATTTACACATTCGAACTATGGATTATTCGGTAAAGGTGAGTGGTATTATTTCACTGATGATTTAATTTACTTCAGTTCAATTTCTTTGACAGATAGTACCTATCAAAAAGAAAAAGAAAAGCATCTCTTAAGGCAAACAAGTTTTTTTTTTCACTACTCTTTGCGGTAAAGGAATAATTCACTGTTGCAAATGTACACTCCTTGATCATCATATTCTATCACCCAAATATCAGATTTTTAACGTGAATAGATCTTTACTATAGTTAATAAAATTTTGCAATTTACCAAGTTTAGAGCCATTTAATGGTGGAGCTGTGGGAGATTCAGAAAATACTAATCCTAATATCTCATTAATGCTTATTAACCAAAAAAAAATCATTTGTTTTAAAAGCAAAAATGTTCAATTCTACAGACGGGCAGGTGGACTAACTACAAAGGGAAACACAATAGCTCGTTTCTGAAAACAAAATTGCCTAAAATTGATTTAAAAAATGTTCTTGTAATGATTCATTTATTCACCTCTGGAGACAAAAAAAAATAAGTTAAAGGACTTTGATCTAATCTGACGCATTTCTTTTAGGATCTTTGCACCTAAATTCCATTAAACTCTTATAACATTTCCTTTATAAGTTTTCATTGATTCGTGATTTCATATCAATTTCCAAAGAATATGTAAAAAAATTTGGAGTTAATAGAGAAAAACATTCAGACTTAATAGGTATTATTAGTCCTTTCTTAATTTCAAATTAAGTCACATCAGCATTTTATGTTATACGATTATGCGTTTACAGAACACACTGATAGATTGATACAATAAACGTTAACGTATCGCTTTATTGATTGCATTTACAGAGAAATGGCAAACATGACTATGAAAATATTTCTTCTTCAGTAGTAATATTGAGCCGATAATGTTAATCGAAAACAAATTTATAGAAATAGAATTCAAAAGAAGAACATTTGTGTTACAAACAAGTATATAAAATCAAAAAACCGTCCAGTTGCGTAAAACATAATTCTTAAAGTCTGGTAAAAAAACTGTGCCGATATATGTTTAAACACGATGTGCAGGAAAGTAAACTGCACTTTACGAAACAGTTCTTACAACTCATTAATGGAGGAAAAACACCCACACATCGATCCGTCGTCGACAACTGCATTCTATGGTAATTCTAAGGAAAGTTCTAAAAAACAAATTTGTGTCTTTGGTAGCGAGACAACCATTTAGAAATGTGTAGGGCGTCAAGCCATGGGTGCCCATTTCTATATATGCATACTGTGAAAGAAACGGCTGAGGGAAATTCTTCAAACAGTAGGCCTGTTCAATAAAGTACAAAAACGTTTATGCAATAACAGTATTTGTATTTCTCTGGACAATACCTAATTAGCGAATGCCGCAGTAGAACATTGGTCTTTCACAGTATGCACACACGGAGACACACAACTTGGAAGCTACAGATTAAGAGGCTTGCCACCATGTCCTCCTCTTGAACGGAAGTTAGATAATACGAGGATTAAATCAGTGGTATTCATAACTTTTGCATAAATTGATTGCCTTAGAGCAGTGGTTCTTAATATCACGTACCCCCTGGAAATGTATATGTAACTGGCGTATTCCTTGTATAGATAGATAAAACTATAGTTATAGTATAACAAAGGTTATTTTTACTTTGTTACTAGATCTAGCGACTTTTGAGCTCTCACGGCGTACCCCCAAGGGGTACGTGTACCCCACGTTGAGAATTAGAGTGCTTTTAAAATACGTATATCCTAGCGAATTTTCTCCGTGATTGAGCTATCACGGAGAAAGGCAAAAGTGCGGAGAAAGCTATATCTCTAAATAGAAAACTAATTGAAATTAATTATTAACCTAATTAACAAATAAATGCTATTAAATATGGCAAACATGATCTTGAAAAGGAAGGGGCCTAATTCAGCACCTTTTTATAAAAAAACACAACAATAAGTTTGGGTCCATAAAAAAGCGATACAAACAAGTTTAAGAAGATTGCGCTAATTCTGTAATTTAACTTAAATCTGATATTAATCCTTCCGCTTCAGTTACCGTGTATTTAAGTCACGCTGGAAGCGTATCATGCAATGCTTCTCTTGAACTTATAATGTCTCTGCTCAATGCCGCATCTCTGATCTTTCTCTACAGCTAAGTGAATTAAAAATGTAATACCTAGTTTAATGGATGGAAATTGTAGCTCATTTTCTGATAAAAAAGGAGCTACAATTTCCATTCGCTACATATGAAGAATATTCGATCCAACTATATTTATATCCAATAATACACACGAAAGTTATGTCTAATGAAATGCTATACAGAGGAAATGAAATGTTATATAGGGAATAATTCAGAGTTAAAATTTCCACTGTAATTTTGTTTGAGAGCTATTGAAATTCTCCTAAGCCAAAAAGTTAATCGCCTTTAATGTTTTTGAGTTATAGAATATTTATTAGATAAATATACCATATTTTAATATATATATATATATAGAAAATATTTTAACTGCTTCCCTCCTTAACAATGTGTTTGATTTCTATACATTTTAAATTTAGATATTTTAATCCCTCATAACGAAGAAAATCTTATTGAATTTATTATCCATTTTAATATCTCAATGTTTGTTCTTACAAGTATAAAATTGATTTCAGTGATGATGTATGGGAAGCTGTATGCAACACATAAGAAAGACATGGTCAAAGAAAGCACAAAATAAAGCACAAAATAAAGCAACTCTCAAACAACAAAATAATACATCCTTTGCTGGAGTGGAAACATCTTAATTTCTTAATGATGTGTAAGCATTATCATTTCATAGAACGGCAAGTTTTTATCTGATATGAAACAATCATTCACTCATTTGCTCCCTTTAGTGAGTATTATTTTCATTTTTATCCAACTTGTATAGGAAAGTAAGTTCCTAAGATGTTCAAATAAAAGGACATAATTCTTCTTCAAATAATGTTTGCTGAATGCCCGGAATGCGCTTCTGGTAGTTTCATCTGATCAGAAATAAGAGGACGGGACAGCGACCCATTGCTCAGTATTGGAAATATAAGAGTTGGTGAGCAGCAGTGTGCTCAGGGAGATCGATGGACAAAAACAAAAGGTCATGTCACCCTCAAAGAACCGACGGAGAGGAAACATCGATGGAGATTATTGGCAAGCCTCCTTTGTTTCTCTCACATGGAAGCGAGTGCAGCATAATTTTCTCATGAGGTAGTGTTTCATGCTATGCTTTCAAGAGATGATGGATCGATAATTTCCAGCGATTTTAAGCACGGTCACGACTGAGCCATTTATTGCTGTTATTTCGTCATACACTGAGGAAGAATAGCAACTGGCTTCGGGCGCAGCCTTTAGATTACCTCTCTGAAGGATATAAATTCCGAAGAAAAGAACAGTGTTGGCTGCGGATCTGTAAAATGCTCTGAATCATCAAAATAAAAGTGTGTACACAGTGACCAAGGAGAGTAGACAATGACTGCGATTTGCAGTCATTGCAGAGACGTAGCCATCTGTGGTGGAGCTTTATCAATATCGAAAAGAAACACTAGTACGGCTTTAAGAAAACATAAAAATTTATTCAGTTTTTTATTTTCATTTTCTTTCAAAGCTGGTTAAACTAAAACATCACGTTTTATTCCCAGAGAACGAAACATGTAAAATATGTTTTATAAATAAGGCAAGAAAAAGCGATAATTTTGTATTTTATTTTCCTTTTCCGCTGCTCGAAATGGAACTGATGTTTTAGAAGTAACTTTTTTATTTATGATTCTGTATTCGAATAAGTTTCTTATCAACTTTGCCGAAGTGAAAATGAAATAAATGTCGGAGTTTTTTTTCTAAGTGAATATTTAACATTTTTGTTCTTATGCGATTATTGCTGATTTCCTATAATCGTTACAACTCGGAATGAAATATGATGGGGAGAAAGGGTATAATTGGATTTGTGAAAACAGCCGTCTGTCTGTTAGGACAGACGGCTGTTTTCCTACGTGACTGCGTGAGCAGCAGATCCATACCATGATTACTTAAAAAAGCACGCTGAATACCTCTTGCGGGAGGCTTCCATCTCTCTCCTAACAGCTTTCCAGTGAATCCCCTTAGCATATCGAGCTTTGAGTTCTTGGGATTATTGTGTTGGGTTGTTTTACCTCTGAGTAGAACTTTTTAAAAACAAAAAGGGCTAAATGGCCAGGTCACAAGAACCCTGATACCTCAGAGAAGATTGGGAGAGGAGACGAACTGGACAGCTTTTTGGAGACAGAGGATGACCTCCCATCAAATCATCCAGAGTGTTCTTTAACTTGCACAGTTTATGGCTCTCCAACACACTGGGCCAGAGCTTTTCGTCCCATCCGACAGACGGCGGCCTGTCCAAGCCCATCGGTATCCCCAGTTGATCGATGGCAGGGTGGGGTATTGTGCGGAGATAAATCTTAACGCTGGCCCAGGTGGAGGAGTCATTGTGACCTGGCCATTTTGTGCATTGTGTGCAATTAGTGATAATCAAATAAAACAAGCCAAGATGTGCATAAACGAATTTTGCTGCTTTACGAATATATATATATAATGTGGAAAATTTTACATTTTTAATGCAAAAATATTCTGCGTTGAAGTCAGGTAGGAAGATTTGTGTTTTCTTTTTCTTCACACAAAGCTAGTTATGATATCATTAAGATGATCATGGTGTTAAAAGAGAGAGGGACTAAAAGTCTGAGAAACTTCTATAGGATCAAGCAACAAGGGCAGATATCTCATTATGTTTAAGTAGTGGTAAGTGGTAGTAGCTGAAAATGGAAGTTCGAATTTCCGAAAGAAATTAATGTTGATTAGCTGTATTGTCTTTTTCTGTAGGTCTTCAAGGAATTTCTTATACAGAATAACTCTTCAGATCTCTCTTGAACTATGAATAATACGGTTATGAATCTTAAGAAATCAACTTCAATCTGAAATGTCATCGACCCTCAATTAAATGACCTATTCACGAAAAGAACAAACGACGAAGAACTTACAGCTCTGTACTGATCATTGAGCGTTAGGAAGTTAAGCAATACTAACTACAACTCACAACAACTAATCAAACTCTTCAAAAATACCACGGCGTTATACGAGAGACTCAAACTCTGCAGAACGTGAACATTTAAATCATTATATTGTTCGCAGCGATGTTTTAATGTTAATCTGAATATTACATAAATGCATAAATAACTACTGTGATCACACAACAGCATTTGGTAATTTTTGTCCTTAGATTATTTTGCCTTTTGATATATTGCACTAAATAACATAGCATAGTGAGATATGTTTGAAGTAATTAATTAGGAAAATACAGCATGCAATTATAAATCCATTTTGCTTCAGATGGTTATATAGTTTCTCTTATATAATGGGGAGATTGTCACAATTACTATATAAAAGGACGAATACAACTGTGAGATAAATCTGGATATATGTAGAAGTTATTTTTAAAGGTGTTATCTAAATCAGGCCATTCTAACTGCGGCTGGTAAAACAAATAATGAATATACTGAATCTGGTTCACATCTTCCAATTTTTGACCAAATACGTTTAGGGGAGCGGTGGTGACACTGTCGGTAGCGCGCTAGTCTTATAATTTGCAGTTCCCAGGTTGGAGTTCGCCTGGCCAGCTTGAGATTTATCTCCGAAAAATTCTTCGGCCTGCCCTCGGTCAGCAGGGGACACCATTGTGCTTGGAAAGGCAGCCGTCTGTCGGATGGGACGTTAAGCCCTGTCTCCGTGGGCGGGAGAACCAAACATTGTGCACGTTAAAGAACACGCTGGATGTCTTTAACGCGAGTCTATCATATGTCTCTAAACAATATTCCATTGGGTCCCCTCCTCCAAACTTCTCTGAGACCTCGGCGTCCATATGGCCTGGTCAATTAGCCCATTGTGCGCAAAATAGCGCCGCTGAGAGGTGAAACAACCTAAATATTTTTAGGTGCATAACTAATCATTTTGACAATTCATACTACTCATTAAAAATGTGTACTTTTTTATTTAATCAAGATAGTTTTGATTCCTTAAAAATGTAATTTTTGTCATTTCGTTATTCATAAAAAAATGAATGTGTTCGTTTCTAAGTAGAATATTTTTTCCTGCAGTTCTTCAAAAATATAGCTTTTTTAGCGCAATTCACTAAGTTTGGTTTGACGATCCTGCTCTACATTTTTAAAGATCTCTCTTTGTGAATGAAATTCTTTTAACTTAGCGATATGTTATTTCCTGCCAAACTATTAAAACTTCAAGAGCTGAAAGATTGAAGTATCATCTATATATCAACTGAATAGCACATTAAACTCACGAGTAAAATAATAGTTAAAGATATCCTGGAATCGAAACACTTGCAAAGAGTTGTGCGAAACAGCTTATACATATTGTCATTATTCCGTAGTACAACATGAAATTACTGAAGCATTTACAAGACTTTTTGAAGTATCCAGTCACGCTAATTACCTTACTGATGGTCACAGCAGCTTTGAAAACATATCGGATCAATTCATTTCAGATGACAGCTACTGTGATACAGCGATTAATCAGGATTTTTCTAGCGAAAAAGTAAAGCAGTAATCATTAATTATGAACTAATTATTACATTAACAAATAAAAATATTTGAAACCGAGTCAAAAAGAATTTTGAACAGATCACGCAAGAAGGAAGCCAATGTAAATGATTAGTTGAAAGATCAGGTGAAGTGGAACATTACCAAAGAAGGTCGCAATAAACATACATCCTTAAGTACAAAAAACAAGCATTCAGATCCGGGAATGGAACGTGAAATTAGTGAAGTAGTTACAAGAATTTGTGATGTAGTCAGTCACGCTAATTACCTTGCTGATGCTCGTATAGTGCTTGAAAAATAGCTCTAAGCTTTATCTGTTATGAAAGATAGAATTAAAAAAGAGGAAATTGGGGAAAAAATCAGAAGGAATTTCTTCACTTAATATAGCATTTACTATGAGCAAAAATACTTTTTCGGTAAACTCTAAGGATAATATGTTTATTTCTTTGATTTATCCGAGAGGAATCACTTTTCCACCAAAATATGTCAAAATTCTTGATTCTGGTCTCTCATCAAGATTATATGTTTTCGAAATGTTCAAATTCCGGTTGTCCTTCTGTGTAGCTATTTCTTAACATCGCATACGGTGAAAGGAGTCTTTTTCCAAGTCCTTCGCTGATTTTTGTCATTCTTTCGTTATCAAGACCCGAGTGTGGATAAGACAAAAACGCCATGAAATGACAACATAGACTTAAACCTGTGAACTTCGCGAGGCATACACATGCCAATCGACTGTTCAACCTAGTACATTTTGTGACCTTTAAAGAATATTTTGTCCTTAAAAATATGCTTATTATTTTTTATAACAAAAAATTCTTTTCTTTTTTTAAGGTTTTCTTTTGATATATAGGTTCATTTTACTACGTGTCAAATGCAGATATCCTTATACAGAGTAATGCATAAGTCTGGAGACAACACATATTTCAAAAATATTAGTGAATACGAGAAATATGAGGTGAGAAAAGGAAATATTAAAGTGTTGGTAAGAGGGTTAACCAATAATGCTAATGAAAACAACCTCCAACATATTTCTCAAGGTTAACATTCAATCAACTGTCTCTTTCAGACCACGATCTAAGTGGGGAGGGGGGGGCAACGAACCTTGACCTTGAGAATGCTGGTAAGGGTAATGAAGACAGAAAGCTATTAAAGTGATGAATTTTTTTATGCATTTTTAAATAATTTTTTAAATATTTCTAAAAAGGGGGAAAAGTTTTGCTAAATAGAAATCCAGTCTCTTGCCCCACCTTTTACATAATTCTAGCCGAATGAATTTCTATCTCCTTAATATTTTTTTCATATCCGGACCTGGTCTTTTCTAACTACGATAGAGAGAAAAAATCTCTATGACAAACTTTCAGAGCAGCAAAACATTAGCGAAAAAATCAGCATGCAATAAATATCTCATAGAGCACACGGAAAAGATTGCCTAAACGTTAAGTCAATAGAGAGCCATGTATCATATCCAGATAACCGTAAAAATAAAGGTTGGGAAATCTAAATTTATAAATTTTAGATCTCAATGACATATTTTCAAATACCAAATTTCATCGATTTCACTTCAGAATTAAAAGATTTAAAGAGTTGGTAATTGCTAAATGCTGCCAGGAACACCGCACTGAGTTTTTGTATGTAATACTCTGATGTGTTGCCAGTAACTCACTAACACAAGAAATTCTATATACCTTGGCGCCAAAGAATTTATATTAGTCACATTCTACCATAATATCGTGCTGAATATGTAAATGGAGTAAGCTTTTACTTTATAATATTTTGTGGTGTAAGATCGCATCATTAAATGGTATAAATATTATTTTTCTCATTTTTCAGTTATCTTTACTTTTTCAAACTACTCTGTTTCAGTCATACAATGTTGCAATTTCCAATCCTGTCCAATCCACACCATTCAAGTTGCAATTTCCATAATTATTTCAATTTGAACGAAGGATCGATTATATTTAGTCTCCGAAGGCAGAAACAAATAGGAAATGGTATGATAGAAATCCAATAAGTTTAATGTGGACGGTCTTCAACACATTTTTCAAGAAAATTCATTACGTAGCATGTGAACTGCTGAAGGTTGTAGGATAAAATCAATTACAAAGTTTTATTACAGCATCAAATTTGTCTAGTTAGCGACGAAAAACAAAGCCCTTCATTAAACAAGTTTGTCTATTCCTGATCTCACAAACTTTCATACATCTTAAACCGAATGAGCTAAAGTAAGGAACATAATGCTCCGTGGCATATGAGAAAGATCAGACTGTTAGGGGTGTACTTCAGAGAGAGTGGAACCGGATTTGAATCAAGATAGATCAAATTTTTTTCCATAAAAATGTATCAATGCAATAGCAACAGGGAATACAAATAGATTATTTGCATATCTTCAGATTTTCCATAAAGTTCAAAATTGCTAAGATCATCCTATTAATTCAGTAGTTGAACATCACAACCCACAGTTTGTATGGCAGTTGCAATGATAGAGTGACCCATGAATTCATTAATATGGTATGCGTGTGAACTGAACGTGGAAGGAATTTCTCAAAAATGCTCTAACCTGTATAACAGGAGACTTTGTATCAGACATTTTCCAATTATCAATTTCTTGCAGCTTAGTGTGAACAGATTTGGTAATATAATATCCATGGGATGTCAACAAGATCAGCTACCTGTTGCTGACGATAGACTGATAGACACGTCAAAAATGGCTGTTGCTACTACACATTTAGCTACCATGTCCAAAGTAGTTTCAAGAAATCTTGGCATTAGCCAAAGAACCTCTGTCTTAATTCTGCAAAGAAACAGGTTTCACCCATATCACATTCATTGCCACCAGGTTTCAAATGGCGAAAATTGCTTTCAAGTCTTGGGAATTTCTCATTTAGCTTCTAATCGAAGATGACAGTGGTAATATTTTCTTGTCTAACTCTCATGTACTGATGAGAGTGTTTTTAAACAGATGGCGTTGTTAACGTATACAGAAATCCGGGGGATTTCCCAATGTTGCATTGGTGTGGATGATTGTCATCTTGATTGGTTAATATTGACATAATGGGAGATCTCACATCTTACATTACGTAAGTGATGCCTGTCAGTGTGAGAAGTAGTACCTTACATGAAACGGATGCGACTACATCTCTTATCTTTGCACATTTGAACGAAAGCCAGTTTACGATCGAAATAGCAGGAAAAGCTGTTCAGTAAAACGATAAATTTTAATGGATATAGTCTAATATATTAGTGCTCTACAACATTGTAATTGACTTTTTCTCCACTTCTCTAGCGCTTCAAAAGTTATGCAATAAACGACTTGAAAAACATGCTGGAAGCTTTTCATATCTGAATTATTTTATTTTACCCGTACCATATCCTATTTGTTCCTAACTTTCGAGACTTATTTTAACAGACTAATCTCTCCTATGGCGGATATTTTCCACGAAGCTCTTGAAGTCTTCAATCGGTCTTTATTAGAGAAGAACAAAACAGAAGGAAGTGAAATCTCTGCAGAAAGACAACACAAACATTCTTGTCTTAGGAGATTTCAAATTAGTTCCTGTGCACTACAGCAAACACGATAAGTTTTGGTCCCTGGTCTAGATACGAAACGAGCGTTCCTATCCACAGCCATTTGTCATGGCGGTGGTGAGATGAAAAAAGAATTCTCAGCTAAGATAAATGGTCGTAAACAAGTCAGATGAAACTGACCTATCTTCAGCAAGAGAGGAAAAACATCTGTCTTAGATCTGAAATATTAAAATGACTAAGAAAGAAACATCGTATCCCTGGGTTGGGTTGTTTTATCTCTCAGAGGCCATTTTTTGCACACAATGGGTTAAATGGCCAGGTCACAAGGACCCCTAAAGCTCAGAGAAGATTGAGGGAAGGAGACACACTTGACAGCTGTTAGTCGACAGATCGGAAGCTCAAAGCCATTTAGTGTTTTCTTCAACGTGCACAGGGTGTGGAGTACATGAGACTCTCCCACACACTCCACGGCTTAACAGCAGCTTTCCAAGCCCATCGGTGTCTCCTACTGATCAGGGCAGGGTGGGAAGTTTTGCGGAGATAAATGTTAACGCTGGCACAGGAGGGGCTTCAACATGGGAATTGCAGATTACGAGCTTGGCGCGCTACCAACTGAATAACCCCCTCCCTTCGTATCCCAGGGAAAATGTGTTAGAATACAAACCAAAAGCTAAAAAATCAGATATTTGTTCTGAAAATATATGAGGGGAGTACAAAAAATTATTTTCAATCATCTGCAGAACACAAACCATTGCAATAATTTATAATAACCATTTATAATAATTTTTTCCGGTATTGTGTTCCGGTACTCTTTAATGTGCACAATAATATTATTCTTAGAAAATTTGAAAATTCTTTAGAACTGAGTCTTATTTTCTTTGGAATTTCGGTTAATTTTCATGTAAATTGGGTAGAAAAGTGAATCAAGAAAACAGTGATATCGAAATCTCCAGCACACAGGACTTTACATCCCAAACCCCATCAGTTTCCCCTTTCTGACCGAGGGCAGGGTCGGGATTTAGTGGAGATAAATCTCAACACTCATCCAGGTAGGACTCGAACCTGGTAATTGCAGATTACAAGCCTGGTGCGCTCCCGACTGAAAGGGTTATAAAATAATTGCTAAATGCAAAAAAATAAGATAAGACTTGTAAAGCTAACTAAGTAATCTTCCATAAGATGTATATTTTGTGAAACGAATATTTACTTTCACCTAGAGCATGACACATATTAACCCTCGAAATAATGAATGATAAATTTAAGTCTATCGGGGTAGACAGTAAATATGAATCGTGATTATGAACCACTCGTCTGATTGTTTGATCTTAAACAGTTAATTAGTAAAATTGTTTAGTTTGTAACATGAGAGCTAACAATATCAATGGTCAATTAAATAATTACCCTTTGATATACTGGTTTCGTTCACTAAAATAAAAAAAAAATTCTAGAACTAAAAGAATGCCTCAAAATGCGACTGATAAGGGAATGAGTGTAGTTCGTTTTAAAAAGGAAGTGAAAAAATTGTAACTGTGTTAGCAAAATAATATATTTTTTGAAAAGAGAAAAGAATACAATTACCATACCTAATCGTAAACGCAGAGCATATTTCCATCATTACCTTTGTCGTGATTTTTCTTTTTTTCTTTTATTGTACAATGTTGAATGATGACCTGGAATTAGATATGAGTTAACATACTTCGTTGGATTGAGACGTTCGATTGAATGTGCGATCATACTAATAAGCAAAGAGCAGTCGGAGATAGTAATCAGATTCTTTTGCCGGAATCCTCTTTCACATTCGCTTGTAACAATAGAAACCAAATCTAATGCATCCTAAAGGGGCAGCAGTGCCGACAGTAGTATATTTTCTGCAGGTATTAGCAAAACCCCTGGGTATCTGTCTTTTATTTGCCTAAATATTTTGTTACATGGATAATATAATAAATAATACATGAATCTTATTATTTTAAAATGTGTTTTGTGTAATACCTATGAATTTTTAATAAAAAAAATGAAAAAGTTCCGAAACGGTGTTTCAATGTGTTCCGCTAAAAACAGCATTGCATTATGCAATTTAAATCAAACGGCAATATTAAAAACACAAGAAATGTAAATATTGCAGATCTAAGATAAGGCTTGCTTCATAGCAAATGCTTCGATTGATATCCCTTTCATTATTACAAAACTAACTGTTTATTGAATTTTAAACTTTCATAATGAAGCTCAATATTATGCCTGATTTGGACCTGATCAAAATGAAATACACCTCTCACTTTTAAATCCATAATCCATTAATTCACATTAAATTAGAGGAAAAACTTTGAACGAACTATGCGTATCACGCTCATTTTATAGGACGCAGTGGATTTGAAGTCTAAAAACATTGTTGATGTCGTTACTTCGTGTGCAAAGTTACCAACGTGAATAGAGGTGCTCGGAATAAAGCATCGCACTTCGTCTATGACCATACTTTCGAAAACTTTTCTACATTTGAACGTTGTCAGAATGATGGAGCGATCCAGACTGCCATCAGTCGTTCTTTGATGCGTTTCAGACATCGGAAGTGCTTGGAAGTGGCGCCGAAGGAGATGACCAATAGCAACAGTCCTCAATAAGGCAAGTCCGTGTCTACAGAGCGGAAAACATCAGAAAGTAAATGTGTACCGGAATATGCCTTAGGCCAAAGGGAAATGGATACCAGAAACGTATGCCACCTGACACATAAAGCTATAGCATCTGCCTAGTGACGGTAAGATTAAAATAGAATAAAAATGCATTGTATACAAGAGGTTAAAATAATTCTGCAATAGCGCCGGGATGTATATAAGTTTGGCTACAACTATTACAATGAACATTATCTTGATTAAAAACATTCAAGGAATTGCAAATTTTATGCTTTTTTTTGTAGTTTTGTAGCATAGAGTACCTTCAATAGTGGGTTGGGTTGTTTTACATGTGAGTGGCACTTTTTGTGCACACAATGGGCTAAATGGACAATTCACAAGGACCCCAAATACTCAGAGAAGTTTGGGAGGCGGGAACCACTGGAATAGACAGATGGCAACCTCCCGTCAAGGCCATTCAGCGTGTTCTTTAACGTGCACAGAGTATGGTTCTTCCGCACACGGAACCACGGCTTAATGTCCCATCCAACGGACAACGGTCTTTCCAATCCTATCGATGTCTCTTACTGACCGTGGGCAGGGGGTGGGGAGTTTTTCGGAAATAAATCTCAACGCTGACTCAGCTGCGAATTGAACCTGGGAACTTCAGATTACGAGCCATCCCCTTTCCCTATACACATATTACATAATTTCTTCACTCATTGAGATGATCAATATATTTATTTTTATATATATTACATTTCTTATTTTCTAGCTTATTTACCTGATGGTTTTTTATTACGTAATAAAATAAGTTTCAAATTAATCAACAGTGTTCATTAATTTCTGTATACGCTCTGTTGCAGTGTTGTCTGGGGCACTGCCCCACCGAAAATTATCACAAAAATTACAAACGAATTTTATATTTTGTATTCATAATTTTTGATATCTAAATCAGTTTACTATCATTTTTATATTCATTTTTAATCATTATTTGCCACGTTACGTAGGAAATCACATCAGTTAATTTGCGGATAAGGGCTACGTCGTCTGCTTTCGTACTGTCAATAGAAATTTAAACGTAACAGCCACGACCCGGAATCTTAGCATTATCTATTATAGCGGTGACAAAAATGCGCATGACTGAAATACAATAGCGCCGAACTGGAGGAGGTGGTCACCCATTTTGTAGTAGTAGATGATATTTGATTGGTTGATTTTACCAGTCCCACCAATAGTCGAATATTCAGTTATTTAGTGAATATATTCATTTGACTGTGGCGTGCTGAACAAGCATAAAGTTTTCTGTTAAGTTTTGTTTGAAATGATTTGTCAACTTTTTTTTGAAATGGAAGGAGATACTTATTATGAAGTATTTAAGAAAATCATTAGCTATCAAAATGTAAAATGTGTTGAACATTTGGTCTGCAAGAGAATATTAATAATATATTTTAACATAACGCTCTGTTAACAATTCTTAGGATCGTCGGTTGAATGCAGTAGTTATTTTGAACCTAAGGCTTAACTCTTCGATCCCAGTCGTTGTAGTATTTTTCACATGAGTGATTCATTTTTAACTATATATCTATTTTTACAATTCATTGCGAAATAAATTAATATACATAATAATATATATGTAATAAATTAATCTTTTAAATTAAATATAATCAAAATAGGTAAGTTCATGTGATAATTTACAATTAAGTTTAAAATATTAAAAATGCATTTATAATAGGTACGGAGTCAAATTAAATAGTATAACTATATGAAATAATTTTCACGAATAGGTTTGTAAAATACCATTAGAACGGAGAGGAAATGTACACATATGTAACTAATTATTACAGTGGAGGTTCAAAATACTGAATTGAAGCAGAAAGGACAAGAGCACATTTCCGAGTTTTTTTTTATGGGAAGGGAGGGTTTTGTTTGTTTTTTCGAAGCTTTTTGTTAAATAATGCTCTTTAGGAATATAAAAAAAATATAAATATAAATACCCCCTCAAGCAGCTGCTTGCCACAGAGGTCTGACAGGAGCCTGTCAGTTTATATGCCACAGTAGAAGGTCTATGAGGATGGCAGGACCTCAGCAGAAAACAACACGAACACCCATGCCTTACCCGGGGCTCGAACCCAGGTCCCGTAGATCAGTAGCCAAGCGCGCTAACCACTCGGCCACTTTGCACATAATGTTCTGGAAGTTTTTTTTTTTATGAGGAAACTAGTAGATATTCATTTATAGTAAATTTTTGTAAACATTTCCAAACGAATTTAATTTTTAACCTGAAATATTCTGCCGTGTACAGGCTCGAATCTAGAGGAAAAGTATTAAAGGGGAGGGGTGATAAGAAACACCATGGAGCCTGGAAAAGATAGAGGCGGGGACAAGAAACTGGATTTCCAATGCAGCATTATAACATTTCTCCCTCGGTTTTACAGGTGTTTACCTTCCCTCCTAGATCAGGCCCTGGATGTGTATATTAATTTTCAGATATCTTTGAGATCACCAAAATTATATCAGTACTTATTTAACGTATAGGAGCGAATACACATACAGGAGTTCTCATTGGTTAAATAGGCTAAATTTCACGAAAATCGTACAATTATTCGTTACAGGTCCAAATGTGAACTAAATTTCAAAAATCTGGTAAAGATTAAATCGCTGATTCCATTTTTCGTGATTAACTTTTAAAAAGTGACTTTTGTCACTTTTCAAAAGTTAATCATAACGAAATGTTACATCAGGGCCCAAGGTGATGATGTTACGCCCCTGGGCACTTTTCTTGGATGAAAATTTTACAAATAGTAGAAGTGGACATTTATATTGACTAACAGGTTTTTATTTTTCTATTTTTGTTCCTTAATTTCCCGGGAATAGCTGAGGAAAAATAACCTATGAATCGAGAAAAGTCTTTTTAGTCCTAATTCAATATCAGGCATCTCCCCAATTTTTTTCCTACACCCTGGCCCTTCCTGTAGTAATGAAAATTACTACAGGAAGGCCTGCAGTAATTTAGACTAAAGGAAGGCCTGTAGAAAACTACTAAACCTTTAATCATGAGCAGCCACTGTCTTATTATTTATTTGTTATTTAAATGTTTTCCATAACATTGCTAATTTGTTTATTGATAGCTTTAATTTCAATTCGAATGAAATTTATCATGGTTACGTTCTATTCTGCATCCCTAAGTACATAACGCACTTTAATCTCGACACATCTTCTGTGCAATAAAAAACGCCGATGTCGCGCTAGATACAAAATCTTTGCAAACAACACTTTTCCATTTGCTTTTACCTTCCCTAGAGAATTTCTAGCACGCAAAATACCATTACAGGAAAGGGCGATATTTCTCTACATGTGCAAAACGTGAGAGAATTTCTTTCAAAATAACTTAGGGATAAACTTCTGTTTACTGTTACTGTCGTTGCTCTAAAATTTTAACGATGGTATTTAGTTGTCTGATCGCACTCTATATCTTTGCCAATAAAGCTTAAAAGACTTCAGGGAAAAGACTATTTTTACGATTTTAAAAAGCGATATTTATATCTGATAAAAGGTTGTTTACGTAAACAGGTTTAATATATATATTATTACGTTAATTTGAAAAGTGTTTCATGAGGAGTGTTATATAATATTACGATGATAAAATATTAGAAAACAGTTGCTATTTCATTCACTGTATTTTTGTGCTGAATTATTTTGATAAAAACAACAACAAAAACGTAGTATGTTTACATTTTGAAATCTTGGAATATATGAAGGTTGCTAAAATGAAAAGGAATTATCCAAATATTTGATTTTGTACGGTTACCAGAGAATAAATGACATTTTTCTAAAACTAAGAGTATTATCCTATTAAAGTAATTACACTGTTCGACAAAATATACGCACGAATCAGAAAAATATGAATAAAAAATACTCGTTAGATAAAAATGAACGACTTGTGGCGTACCTAGGTAGTTTAATCTGTAGTTTGGATAAATCAACATATAAATCCAGTAAACATTGATTGATTGATTGATTTTATTTGCGACATATAGGACAGAGAAGAATCCTAGAAGCTACTTCTAGCTTAATACAGGCCTTCTCATACAAGGACATGCCCTACTAAGACCGAAGTCACTGCTGACCACTTCCTTAGTTAGAGCTAACACAACACACAAAGTTTGCCTTGCTGGAACAGTCGCTAGCTGCCTAACCACTATGCCAGTTAAGGCTTAGGGAGTAAAAACATCACTCAATATTCAGAGCAGACATCTTTAAAATAGAGCACTTTCGTAAACGTTCGATCAGATCTAATCGAAACGTTACATTTTCAGTCTGGAATAGCAGATTGCTTCATGATGCCGCAAAGTAAACGTTTAAACGACTGGAAATGATGGAGAGCCGTTGTAAGGTTGGAGACTGTTCAAACAATCACTGAGGTAACCGTATTTTTTTTTGCTATTTATTATTCTGTTATCTGAGGGCTATGGCTGTAATTCAAAAATACCAAAGTTTTCTAAAGAGCTGCAATGCAAGAACGCTGTGTCCGCCATTAGTTGCATGCATCCCTTTTACCCACAAACAGATAGGATAGCTAGAAATGGTGTCACGATGATATAGCCTGGACCAGAGAACAATGTAGTCAGGTCCAATTCACGGAAGAATCGGGACTTTCTTTACGGTTGGGCAGCACACTTTACTAATCTGTAGAGAGATGGAGACATGCAGCCTAACCCTATAACGTCGTTGCGAGACTTGGTGGTGGGGGTCTAATTGAGTTGGCTAGATTTTCATTGGATGACTTTACCGACATCCATGTTTCATTGGAGGTACTGTGAAAACTCTAAAAAAGTGAGATGAAATCCTTGATCCTTGTGTTAATTCCTATACTGCTACAGTAGGTGAAGAGCTCCTCTTAAGGGATGATACTACTCGTTCAAACAGAGAAATACTGACCATCCAATATTTTGAGGAAGAATGTGAATGGCGAAGCCTGCATTTTCTCCGAATCTCAATATGACAGAAAGCTGTGTAAATTCCTTCTAAGACGTATATCAGTGCTTCAACCTCTTCGTCAAACACTCTGGAACCTGAAGTCTGCTCTTATTTTTCAGTGAACTTTTAAGCCCTCACATTCGCTGGATTATATTATTAAGGGCATGACTTCAAGTTTTCAGGATTGAATTATTATTAGAAGAACCCCACGTCCCAATAATAACTAAGAAATTTATATTAGCACGTATATCCCACATTTTTCAAGTACTTTCCACTATTCAATTTTTAAAGTACATGCAAATCATTTTGACAGAATTTTCATTATTTATAACAATGTTATTTATTTAACCTTCCTGGGTTCGAGCCCCGGATTAGGCATGGATGTGTGTGTCGTTTTTCTGCTGAGGTCCTGCCATCCTCTCAGATCTCCTACTATGGCATATAAACTGACAGGCTCCTGTCAGACCTCTGCGGCAAGCAGCTGCTTGAGGGGGTATTTATCTATTTATTTATTTATATACATTTCTCACAACATTATCTTTGCATCTTCCTGCGACATTTGCTTAAATATTTCCAAACATAATTCAACATATCCACATTTTATTGATTTGGGCTTTTTACATTTTAGTTATTTCTACTTTTTATAAGAACATTTTTCAGAAAAGGGATTATACCGTTTTACAGCAACCGGAATTCTTGTCCAGGGTACACACATAGGGAACTGTTGTTTCTCAGAAGGTTGAATTAATGGGATAAAGGCACTGAAGATCCAAATAAATCTTTTTTTACCGAAAACTGCAAAAGAGGGGAAACCGAATTTAATAGAATGAGAATAGGAGTTAATGATCTTCCTAGTGTCTACAATTTTCGCCTTTAGGGTGGAAAATCAAATCAAAATGTCCAAGACTTTTGTCAAACAACATACAATATGGTTTCATTTTAGTTACTACAAGCTGTAAGAATAAAACAATAAATTTTCTTTCTTTAAATAAGTTTTTCCTTCATAGCAAATTCTTTACAGTTTCATTTATTATATGCCTTCATATGGTGTATAATGTGTTAGAACAGTGGCAGCATTTTTGTTGATGTGGAATAACAGCTGGTAGGTTATCCAGCGTAATAAAAGATTAATCCCACTTAAACCAAAATCATTTAAGAATTTAATATATTGATGACGTACATTTAAATAATAAAGATGTCCAAATAATAGAAATGAAATATTTGGTTTCATGGTTGGAAAATCAAATCCTCTCTCATTACATTTCAATGAATAAAATACCTCTGAAACAGCTGTTTAATAAAAAGATGTGAAAGGAGCCTGTCACTGTAATACGCCATAGAGAATATTTGTGATAAAGGCAAGACCTCAGCAGAAGATCAAGCTAGAAAACATCCATTATTTCTCCGTGATTGGAACCCTTTGATCAGTAACCAAGCACGTTAACCACTCGGCCATTGGGACTGTACCAGACCATTTTTAAAGTCTTAACTAGATAATAGGATATGCAAAGTAAATTTCTGAAAACGCAGTTAAAATATAAAGCAATCAGTGCCAAAAAAAATAAGCTGCATGCATACCTATTTTGTGCAAGTAAACAATATAAACTAAACGATGCAATTTTATCTGCACATATCATGTACGTCATTTGCCATTAAACCTGTTAAAATATTTCTCTTGTTAAAATGCATTTTTAGAAATGGATATTTCCGAAGTGCTTCTGATAGAATGAAGAATATATAGCAACTAAGAAACCCACACAATAAACGCTATAGACCATGCAGTATATCACGGAGTAGTTAACGATTTATTGATTCGGAAACAAATACTTCCTTCCCAATCCTTACGAGTCTCGCTGTACAGCAAACAAAGACAAATTCAGGTAATAATACGGTGGCGAGGGAGAAACTGTAAAATAAAATTATACTAGAGCAGTCACGCGAACCAGCAGACGATGGGCGTGCACAGAATATGGATTACATGTGAGAACTTCCAAACTGTGTCAAGGTAGCTCTAGTCCGTGCACTACAAGAAGGTATGTTTGTGCAATCAATAGATACGCCCAGAGTTTCCCAAGGGAGGAAGCAGTACAAAGTGCAACGTGTAGCATTTGATGTTGGTCCTGCCTGTCTGAATCTCAGCTACCCTTGCATTCAGACGCTCACGCCCAATGGGGAGACTACACGCCTGGTCGCAGACCATGTGACGTGAGCAGGCATTAAGTATCATGTTAAAGGTGGGAGCAACCATTGCAGCAAATGAAAAATACCGCAAGTGGCACTGGGCGCTATCAGCAATGCCTCTTTATGCTCAGATTTTATGAGGGTGACACTTGACTATAAAATACGTTTCGCTAGGTTTTTTGTGGATAAAGAGTGTTACCAAAGAAACTTTCCATAGCAAAACTTGTTGTACGAGATGGTGTTTCGATAGCCTGGTCTATACAAATGCAGGCGAATGTGGCAAATAAACTGGGTGATTCTGTTGAGCTGTAAAATAACAAAAAAAAAGCTTTACGATTTAAACTTGTTTAGATTTTATCCTTTAATAAGTAATATACGTTAAAGCATAAAAACGTCATGGATTACAACGAAAAATACAAATAATAAGTTACAGACGTCAATGCTAAAGTGAAATAGTAACAGTCATTATATTATTGTTCAGAAATTAACTTTCATTCCACGTGGGGTATTATTATTCTGGTTTACTCCCAATGAAAGGATTCAGATATTTGTCTAAAATTACATGTTTGAAATATTAGCTCGCAATCACAAACAAATGGCATAATCTGTGGTCAATAACTCCGATGCGTCTTATCAGCGATGTCCCATTTTCTACAGTAAATATGCAGTCCAGTCAGTGAAGTCCAATTCTCGGTGGTAAATTTCTGTCTCGGCAGTATTATCCAACCTTTATGCCAGGGATAAAGAAACTCCGGACAGCGAGATCATTTTTTGAGGCACGCCAGCAAATAAAGAATATTATTATTGACCACAGTCAGAGTGTTGACATCAAGTATACAGTCAAATTTTGGTGAAATCGTCGGTAAAATGCAGATGTATACATTTCATTGACACATGAGTTTAATTATGTATGTTCTTTAAATATAATATTTCTTACCGTTGTTTAATAAATAGTGTTATTTCAAGATCTGTATAATCACTTCTTAATTATATTCCGTAGTTATGTATATAATAGGATTCTGTAATTCATAGGATTTTCAACACAGCCCTCTTAATGTCTAACGTTTTTAGTGGCCTGCAGAGAAAATAAATTTCCACTTCCTGCTTTACGCTACAATTACACGACGACGGAGAATCAGTTTCTAACACTATTTGCTTTATTTAAGGTCAGTAGTTGTCATTACATATTAGCTTAATTATGATTCGTAATCTCTGTGCATATTATTTTAAACGCACTGCTCAAAGTGGAAATCGCAACACCGCAAAGGAAGTGATATATACGCTGAAATTGAAAGGATGGAAGCTATGAAGGTAGATGTGCAAATGATAAAAAAGGAGCATGAGGAAGCGCGGTACATATGTACATTTATTGCAGAATCATCAGTAAACAGTAGGCCCATCTCGGGCGGTTATACAAGCCTGTAAATGTCTCGGTATTTCATCAATCAGATGGTTAATGGTGTCCTCAAGTATGATATTCCAAACAACATCCAATTGGGCATGCAACTGTACCAGGTTCACTGCCGGAGGGAGATGGCGTTGGCTGCCACCCATAAGGTCGCACACATGCTCAATAGGCGACAAGCATGGCGGCCGTGGGAAACTATCCACACCTCTGAGACTGTTCATTGTCCTGCTATAGAATCAGTCCAGGCATGTTGAAAAGGAAGGGTCATGGCACAGGAGGATTAACAATATCATTGATGTAATGTATCGGTGTTAGTGTGCCAGAAACATAGAGTAGAGGTGTTTGACAGCCATGTGTGATGCCACCCCATACCATTGTACCATTGTAGGTAACGATATGGCAGCTAATGGAATAGGCTTCCTAATGTCGTTGACGATGCCTACACTATGTGGACAAACGGCCATCTATCATGCCAAAACAGAATAGGGACTCGCTGTAAACAACAATATCCTCCATTCCGTAGCCCAATGTTGCCTCGTTTACTACCAGTGAAGACGGAGTAACTGGTGATATCTCTGCAATGGGAGATGTTGGATTGGACGTCTTTCCCTTATTCGTGTGTCACACAAACGTTTTTAATGGTTTGTGTATAGACCAATCACTCGTAGCAGTCCGCAAATCACTCTACAGCACAGTCGCTGTGGTGAAAGGATCGCGAACGGCCCTTCTGTGGAGCATGCGATCTTCACTTCTTATGGTGAGGGTTGATTGTCCTGTATCTGTTCTTTGTGTCATTTGGTGGTCCATGGTATTGCGTGAGATTAACTGTTGCGTTCTGCTCCCATGCGTGCAGCGATCGCTCCAACGCTAAATCCGAGCTCTTGCATATCGACGTTTCGCTGTCCCTCAGAAGGCGTCAATTGCACATAAGGGTCCCACCAGCATCTCCAAGGCATCTTTCGAAAATTTTCGTAACATGCACTCCAACCTCACTGTCGGTCGTACTATGAAACTAGCTCGTGGGTTCCCGGTAATTATCCAAAGCTAAGTTAGGTGTCACGTGTATATTCGCTGTTGAACTTTGATCTTTTGCTTATCTCCGATGGCTGATTTCCTCCTGTGATTTATATCTCTGCTTCCATTTCTTCTTCTCGGTGTTGCGATTTCCACTTTGAGCAGTGTACCAATCCAATTATTGTTCCATTTTTCCTACTAATTAATGATATATCAAATATAGCTTGTTAATATGAATAAACTAAAGAATTACAATTTGTAACAAGTGATGCTTGTAGATATCTACGCAATTTTTTTTCTTTACAGTTTATTTTGGAAAAAATGGCAAGAAAAAGGTAGAAATGTAATATAAACAAGAAAGATACTTTCAAACACTATAATATTAATTCTAGGAGTGTGTTTCTTTACATAGCTTACATTTGGCAATGTTTAGGTGCGGGAGTGACTCAGTCGATAGAACGACAGACCCGTAATCTACAATTCCGAGATTCGAGTCCTGCTTGGGCCAGCTTTGAGATTATCTGCGCTAAATCCCCACCATGCCCTCGGTTAGAAAGAGGAAACCGACGGTCTTGGAAAGATCGCCGTCCATTGGATAGAATTTAAAGCCACGGCTCCTAGTGCAAGAGAATCATACCTTGTGTAGGTTAAAGAACACGCTGGATGGCCTAGATGGAGGCTACCATTTGTAGCCTCCCATCAACTAACAACATTCTTGTGGGTCTCCTTCCTTTAATTTTATTGAGCCCTCGGTGAACTTGAAACCTGGCCATTTACTCGATTGCGTGTAAAAAGTGCCCCTCGTATGTAAAACAATCCAACTTAGCGATGTGTGTATTGTGTTTAGGAAAATAGCAATATGCCATTAAGGAACGAAACGGGCTTTAATATACGTTCAATAAAGTGAAATTGTCTGAGAAAGAAATGCTATTTTCAATTAAATTTTAAGTCTAAAACAGATGTGTTGAAAAAGCCTAATTATGGAAGTAGATTGCAAATGAAATGTAATTCGTTAATATCACGAAAACTTAAAGCACATTCGTATAAAATATGTAAACAACATTAAATATGATACGACGTCTATTAATTGCCACAAAATATTAAAAACGAATTTATTCCTAAAAAAATAACCTGAAGACATGGTCGAAAGCGATTCACTAAATAAACTGACCAAAGTGGATTAATACGGAGTATGGTCACCCCTTACAGCTCTATATTCCCTTGCTGCGATGCCTCATGCTGTTAATGAGACTGTCCAGGAGCTCTGATTGTATTAATGCGTATTGCACCACCAAAGCCCTTTGTAACCCCTGGAGAATCTCGTGTGGGGAAAGTATGGGGCAGGAACAGGTCTCTCTAGGGCTCCTCAAACATGTTCAATCGGATTGCGGTCACTCTTAAGACTGATAATAGTCTGCCATTCTGGATCGATGGGGCGTGCATTGTTTTTTGGAGGACAGTTTCTGCTGTAGCTCAAGAATGCATCTGTGCAGAAGGATAAAAAAAATTCCATGCCTATGTCTCCAAACAGTCATGGGGCTAGTAGGAAACAAACAGAGGTTATTGCGACCGCTGGAACAGATATTCTCTCCGAAACATGACCGCAAGTGTTCCTATTCAGGATATTTTAGCGATGATGATATATACTTAGTTCTCTTTTCTCCACATAAAACATTTCGAATCGCTTTGGATAGAAAATTTGGTTTCATCTGTAAAGAGGCGCTGACCTCCGCTGATATCGGATTCATTTGACAAGAGATCTTGTGGCATTGGTGAGCTGCACTAATACCACTTAAACTGGAAGATGAAAACTGGTAATTAGCGTAGATGACTTCATAAGTCTTCTGCATATGGACCTCACGATGCCTTATTCCTATGGTAGAATCAAATACATATGTTTCATTTCCCACAGGTTTCGAAATCTGTTGCCCATGTGTTGTTAATTTGCCTGCGACAATTTCAGATATACTTCAATGAGACTGCGCAGTTGACAAAACAATAATTAACGAAGATCATTGGCTGATTAAGCTCTCAGTCACTTTTCAACCAACCAATAATCTACGATGCAATTTCTGATCCATGACACTATAGACCGATTGCAGGTGCTTAATAAATTGTTAAGTCAATGACCTGTAAAAATCATTGATGTCTCAACTGCGCAGTCTCAATGTCTCAATCACTTACACTCACGTTTCGCGCCTGCATTTCACTGAATATGTGTATGCTGGTTGTGTCAGTTGGTACCTCTCACATAGTCTGTAGGGGTGGTGGTGGGTCAGTCGGTAGCGCGTCAAGCTCGTAATCTGTAGTTCCCAGGTTCGAGTCCCAGCTGGGTCAGCGTTGAGATTTATCTCCGCAAAATTCCCCGTCCTGCCCACGGTCAGTAGGAGACACCGATGGGCTGGAAAGGCCGCCGTCCGTTGGCTGGGACGTTAAGCCGTGGCTCCGTGTGCAGGAGAGCCATACCCTGTGCACGTTAAAGAACATGCTGGATGGCCTTGACGGGAGGCTACCATCTGTCTCCCAACAGCTATTCCAGTGGGTCCCCTCCCCCAACCTTCTCTGAGCCTTCGGGGTCCATGTGACCTGGTCATTTAGCCCATTGTGTGCAAAAAAGTGCCGCTTAGAGGTAAAACAACCTAAAACAACCAACAACATAGTCTGTAGACTACTGAAGAAACACTTTTAATTAAAGGGCCCCTTCTGCTGGCGTATGGCCAGCCAGCCTCGAGCCCTCCGAAGCTCGTCACCTAACTTCATCAATCAAAGATGCCATGCGAATATATCAAAGAAATATCCGAGAAATACTTATGGAAAAAACGAGCTTCGCCGATGAGTGAGACTCAGCTGTTGTCTGTATAAATTTGCAATGTATAAAGTTGGTGCAATTTAAGGTACATTTTTAATAGCCTTCCTTAATTTAATGAATTCATCTGTTTCCTAACAACTCTAAATTGAATCCCCTTCCCTACCCAACTCTGGGTTTCTTGAAATCTGGTCTTGAGATATAAACTTCTATCTTGTCGTGAAATATACTGATCATAATTTAAAGAGTAAGTGAAACAGGGCCCTGAAATCTTCTCCTTTTACGAATGGTTAAATTTGCATATACTGAAACAAGTGCCATTAACTTGCATATACCAGAACAAGTGACATTTATTTGCATATAATGTTGGAATTCACTGTCTTTTTTTAATCCGATGTTACGTCCACGTTTATTCTGTGAAATTTTAGGTATTACGATTTTTTTGTAATTTGTTCTTTAATTTATGAAAAGAAGTGTATAAAGTTGGTGCAATTTAAGATACATTTTGAATAGACTTCCTTGATTTCAGGCATTCATCTGTTTCCTAACAGCTGTAAATTGAATCCCCTTCCCTACCCATCTCTGGGTTTCTTGAAATCTGGTAATTAATTAGCATATTGCGAGCATAAAAGTCTCTCGTAGATAAAAGGAATCCACCCCACCAACCCGTTTGTTGAATTTTGAATGGCAGAGATTGCTCAGTTGATAAGAACCCACTGTACATTCTTAAAATCGATTGTTCGGGATCTACTCCTGCAGAAAGAAATATTTTCGTTTAATTCTATAATTAAATATATTGCACATTGCTTTCTAGCAAAGTTATACATTTACCATTAGTAGTATTATATGAGTATGAGAGTTATTCGTGGTTAAAACATCTTACTCTGAATCATAATTCGGACATAAAGTTAAAAAAAATGAGTATTCTCTCACCTACTTTGTTCTGAAATGCCTGAAACAGGGCTTGGAAAATGGCAGTCTTACAGTCCGCGATGACTAAATTTTATTGAAGGACGACTGTAAATTAGCATCCGCAAGGAGGATTGGATTGTTTTATCTTTGAGCGGCACTTTTTGCACACAATGGGCTAAGTGGTCATTTTAAAAGACCCCAAGAGGTCAGAGAACGTTGGGGGAAGGGGACCTACTGAACAGAGGTTAGGAGACAGATGGTGGTCTACCGTCAAATCCATCCATTTGTATTCTTTAACGTGCACAAAGTATAACTTTCCTGTACACGGATTCACGGATTAATGTACCGTACCATTCGACTGATGGTAGCTTTTCCAAGTCCATTGGTGTCCCCTACTGACCGAGGGAAGTGGGAAGGGAAGAAGTTAGAGGAAATAAATCGTGATGCTGGTCTAGGCGAATCTGAACTGTACAGATTATGATGCTGCGGCGCTATCTATTGAGTCATCCGCTCCCCCACGCCAGAAGTGGTGGATAAATTTGTGTCATTACAAATTTTCCTAATTTCAACCTCTTTCCTACGATTTTAATTTGCATTGCCATTTAAATGATTGAATGATAAGAAATTTTGAGTAGATTGATTTTCAAACTGAATAATAATAAGGATCCTAGAAGATACTCTTAAGTTTTACACGCCTAACTCACAAAAGGACATGCTCTACTGATACCGAAGTCAATGCTGACCACTGCCTCATTTAGAGCTAACATAAAACACAAAGTTTGCCTTGCTGGAACAGTCGCTAGTTCCCTAACCACTATGCCAGTTAAGGCATATACATATACTTATAATATATTAATAATATTGTTTTGCCAATAATAAAGTTACTTTTGACTTGAACATTCCACTTGGATTCCACTTGGATTGCTCAAAATAAAGCTGATGTAAATTTTCCTAATAAAACGAGATTATTGAAAAACGGCCAGTGGGCAGTTATTACAATGTGGATGTAAAGTAAATGATTTTGTAAATATGTTCTATATAGGAAATATAATCGTCCCTTTCTTGTTATTAGGAACGCAACTGCAGCAGTTGACAGAGGCATTCGGAAGAAAAGTAATGGAGCGTGAAGGAAGCTTTGAAGACAATAGGTGTATTCCATGTGGTGTATAGGTCAAAAGGTCGGGAAGGCATTACGGCCTTTGATCAAAACGCCGGATGCTTCAAACACCTGGAAGAAACTCAAGTATTATCGTGAAAAATAACTCAAAGTGGGGTTATGAAATTTTGTTCAAAATAGGTTTTATGTTTGAGACAAAAAACAAAGTCATATCCGTTTCCAAAGACACAAAACGGTCCAAAATTACCAGATGGATATATTTCTAGAAGAGTAGGATTAGCAGAAATGAAGCCCAAAATATTGACAATGCGCAAAGCAATGTTTTTTTTCTTCTTTTCAATGATTATTACTGCACATTATGCATTAAAAAACTTCAAATGGTTCTTATTTCGCTAACGAATTTATTATATGTTTCATTTTGATCACTTAATTTTTAATTAATGAGTAATATTATTATTTTTTTTTATAAAAATGAAAGTTGAATTGAAATCAAAAGGGTATTAGAGGATAATTCATATTCAAAAATTAATTAATTATCTAAAATATAATACGTATAATGTAATATATAATATGTAGATGGTTTAGCTTATTTAGATAATTATAGTTAATAATACATTAAACAATGTAAAAAAAAATTCATATCTCATATTTATATACAAGAGTAATATATTTAATCAACAGTTGATATGAACTTAGAGGATAAAAATGCTTATCGATTTATTTACTTATTTATTAATTATGGAAAACTGAAAATTGAATTTATCTATTCCATACCAGGAAAAAGAAGAGTTAATTTAGGAGAGAAAAGGTCCATCCATTTATGAAGAAGTAGAGCAATAATAATTTCGTTGATTTAATAAGAGTTATGGTATTATATTAATTAGGAACTAAATAACAGTGTGAAAAAATCTTCCAACCCTCTAGGGAACTGTGTGATGAGCGGTTCTTTAGAAAAAGAAAATATAGAGTTCATCTTTTTTTATTGGCCTATAAACATGAATGTTTTTCCAACCCAAGATTGGACCTAATTTCATTATTTTTATAAACCTTTATTAAAAACATTATAAAAAATTGATTTTAGTCACTTTTATTCATAATCCATTTTCCTTTAAATGAATTGTCATGACATATTCAGTGAAAACGCAACACTTACGCAATTTATTCACATTAAAAAAAATTAATAATTTCATCCCACAAGCCATAACATCTAGCTTAAGAAAAAATTGCTAATAAAGATTCAACAAGCAATCACTACACTGAATTTACAATTCTATAGCATATAATCATCACATCTATAGCCATGTCATTCACTTCTCCCCATCAGTAACTTATTTTCCCTTTTTAAAGATTCAAATTTGAATGGCCTTGACCAAACACGGCCAATCTGCAAATTGTGCCTCAGAATCACATGTTGTAATCTGTTTGTATTTGGCATTAGCCACTTTTTATTAAGGTAACTTATTTTCATTTCATGTCAATGATTCAATGACCTTCTCTGTCAGCAGCAAATGATAAGAGTATTATCTTTTTTGAGATGGGTTTAGTCATGTTCTTTTAAACTTAAGATCTGGAAATAAATTTTCTGTCCGAAAAAAGTATAATCTGATCTTAAGTTTACAATTTATATATTTGCACAAACTTCAATACTTTAGTTACATGAATTTTCTTAGAGTTAACAATCAGCATCACATTTTTACATTTACGAAGCTCCTAAAAAAAGCCGCAGCCTGAAATAGTCTTTTTCAGGATGCTGTAAGTCTGTATCCCTGAGAAACCAGACGAACAAACGCTAGAAGAGAGGGCAGAGCAAGTGTTTGAGACTAAAGTCGAATGCGATACCGGTGTTGACGTGCAGAGAAAATGACAAATGGTGGGATTGTCGTAGGCAGGCTGCACGAGGAAGTGTACAGAGCAGCGGATGAATCCAATCGGATGAGCCAACAGAGAAAAAGTGAAGTGATGACGCCAGAGAGACACGGGCACCACAATGCATTGGATGCTTTTATACGGTGCAGCAAAGAATGTTGTCTAGGAAGTCGGAGCGAAACCTTTAGAGAAAACATTGGAAACCAACAAAGATGTTCGGGAAATCGATTTTTTAATTTTTTTTTATGTTTAAGTAAAACATGGTACAATATCACTTATTCTGAAGGAGAGCAAGAGTTCAAATATATTTATTTCGAAAAATATTAGGAAAATGATGAAGCGCAATTTCGAACAGATTTGGAAACACGAAATAATGTTTGGTTTTTACCCTTATGTTCTCAACTTTAGGTTGCGGTGTAACGAAAATTACATTAAAAAAAGGTTGTTTACATGCATGACATTTTACGTTGTAATTTTTTAAAATATCTGAAGTAGTCTTTGTCATAGGGAATTAAAATTTAAATGCAAAAATGTTGCTAATATTTCAGTAGACGTTAATAATTTTGGAATTAAGAAAGTATCAACAAGTTAAATTATAGTTCAATATTTTGTGAGCTATTTCTACTCTAATTCCCTCGAGAATTTGGATTTAGTTTAACCCTGAGCAGAACTGTTTTGCTGAAAATGGGCTAATTGATCAGTTCACTAGGATTAAGCTCGGATCTAGAAAAATAAGTGGGAGGGCAAGAAACATAATCGAACCGGAAAAAGTTAAAAAAAAAGGGTCCAAAGACTGGATTCACATTGCAATATAACATTTCCCCTCCCCTTCGTTTCAGTTCAGTTTTTCTTTCAAAATTCATGAAACTTGCATAATTGAAAAAAATTACTTCTATTACCCTTACCAACATTCTAAAAGGGTGGGAGTATGCCCCCCCCCCCCCCCCCCCCCAGCTCCCCATCCCTAGATTCGGCTGTGACTATGATCTTGGGATTTACGGATTCCCAGGTACAAAGCGATTAGATTATACCTCCCTTGGAAAGGGGAATCTTCGGAACAGTTGATAACCGACACCTGTAGGTTTTGCTCAAGTACGCCGTGAGTGTTATTTTACCTGTGTTATATGGGTTAAAGTGCACAAGCTGTCCTACATACAAAGATACGACTTAATAGCGCATCCAACAGACGGTGGTCCTTTTAATCACATCGCTATCACTTTTCTGACCGAGGGCAAAACAGGGTTTATCAGACAAAATCTCAACGCAAATGTAGCAAGAACTCGAATCTGAAAACATTGATTACGAGCTTGATACACTATCCAGTCTACTTGCACTCTCCAGAAAGAGCACATGAAGAGTCTTTATACCTGCTTTTCAGCAATATAATTTAAGTATATATATGTAATAATTTATTCCATACAGGGGGTTACAGTAAAGCAAAGGTACATGTAATTTTGAATAATAACAAAGGGAACAAAGATGGGGAGTGAGAAAAGGGAGAGGACAACAGATTTTTTCTACGATGCTCGAGTTTCAAACTCTCTAAAATATATAGAAGATGACTCGGCTCAAGTTGCATGTTCTCACAATCGCTGTCCGTTAGATTTTTTATTGGGTGGGGAATAAAGGAGGGTTCGTAATTTGAGGTAGTCTATGATATACACCCCACGTCAGAAGCTTTCAATTTGATATCTTACACTCGGTAATCGTTTATGTAAAAAAAAGTTTGGGATGGAATAAGCCCCTTGGTTGCTTTGGCTTACGATGGGAAGAAACTGTATACCGAATTCAGTAATCATAGCCACTACATTTTAACAGAAATCATTCGCTCTTTTTCCAGGGGAGTTCAAAGTATCAGGAGCGTTTTTTCAAAAGTAAGGAATTCCGGGCTTAAGTTTATCCAACAGTAAAATTTAGGTATCTACTGTAATACAGCATAATTGTTACAGATTGGGGAATAAAGGAGTTTTCGTAACCATTCCCTCTTTTTCCAAATTCAATTGTTACAGATTTAGAAATAGTTCTTACAGCGTTTTCTTATTTGGAGACAAGAGAAGAGGGAATTTGTGAGTCTAAATTCTAATTTACTCTAAATTATGACGAGAAGAAGTCGTATATCAAATACCGCAATACATACAGACTATCTAAAATATATAATAGATAAACAGAGTCCTCTCAAATAATTTAAAAAGTCAGTTGTTGTTCCAAAGGAAGTCAAATTAAGCATTAAATATCTTAAATAATTAACTTTGATAGAAATGAGACTGCAGATAAATTAAATATTCAAATCAAGATTATCTTGAATGTCTGCAATATTCGATCGATACTTAAGGAGTAATCCCAGCAGAAATTAAAAAAATTACAAACCTGTTGAACACCCCTGCATAAAATGCTTCGTCTAGATTGAGGAAGATTGGAAGAATTATTAGTGGAATCGCTGAAATATAATTATTTTAGTTAACGGTTTTATGTACAATCATTACTTGAGTTTTGATAGTCTTTGCAATGAAATTTTTATGACTAGAAACTTTTGCTGATATATATTCCAGCTGTCATAAGTCTTTAAACACTGATCGATTATTGTTGAACATAGATATTTAAATAGACTTCATTTAGATCTTTAATTTACTATCGGTATCATTGTCATAAAACTTCTATTCTTCAATCTATCCAGTTTGCCATTTCACTTTCCATTGATTTTTCCATTTGCATAATATGCGATTTCTCTAATGATTTCGGATCCCTATGTAAAATGCAAAGCTTATTTCAAAGTAAAGTATTTTCATATTTACCAGGAATCGAAATAACGATAAGGATAATCATTAGAAATTTTACAGTAACATTTGCTCAATGTCATTTTTGGATATTTTTATTTAGGCAAAAGTTCGAGCAATTCTATCCAGTTTCTTGTGCAATAATTGATCAATAATTAGATGCAATAATTAGGTCGGCCTGAAGGTCACATAATTCCATTCAATATTTAGGATCTACGGTGGTAATATCAATATTTAAAAGGATTTATGCCTAAATTTAAACTTTACTTAAGGTCATCATCATCATATTGAGAAAATCTTCTATTAAAAATTTCAATTAGAATATTTAATTTAGGAACAAATTTTTCAAAATTAACTGTTTTACTAAGTTGCTTTATTTCTTCGTAGAACTCTTTACAAGTTTCAAAATGAATTAAATTGTTTTCCTGCAAATTTGGCTTCAACAATTGTAGTTTGTTCATAAACCCAGTAACGTGATTATAAAGAGAGCAAACTTTTTGAACTTTCCTTGTAAGGATTTATTCAAGACATTTCAATAATCTGTAATGTCTGTTAGGAAAGCAAGTGAACCTAGAAAATTTTCATCAACAAAATTTGCTATTAAATCTTTATCGGTGCCCACTTCTGTGAGAAAAAATTGAATTTCTTTTCAAAGTGTAAAAATCTCTTGAGGCATTTTCCGGCATTTAACCAGCGAATATTACTATGTAAAAGCAGATCGCCATACTCAGTATGCAGCTCGTCCAAAAAAGCTTTAAATTTTCTGTGTGTAAGAGAACGATTTCCGCTACGAATTAAATTGGTAATGTTGACTACCCTTTTCTTACGTCGTTTAGTCTAAGCGAGATGCCACCCAATGTCTCCTGGTGCACAATACAGTGCAACATTCGACAATGCATGCGCAGTGAAAGCGATTCGTGCTATCGTTAGATGCTTCTTATTACTGAAACTTCATAAAAAAACATTTGTTTGATGACGCCGCACCGCTCTTAAAAGGTTTCAGAAGTTTTCCGATCGGCTTAAGAATGTTTTGTAAACTTTATAGAATAAGTAAGTTGAAGATTGCATATCAAGTAAAGTGATATAAGTTGACAAAAAATTGTAAGGTGGATTACAAATATTTATTTAAAGTTTCAAGTATAAACTTGATTTTGTTCGCTGGCCACAAAAATCCTTGTGCTGGCCGCTAGTTGGACAGCGCTGATTTAATATATTGAAATGGGCAACATATACTTTGCACATAATTGCATCCTTGGCTTTGACACGAAACGTTTCGAATATTTTCATAAAATTTGTTTCCTGTGGATTTTGCATGAGAACAAGTATAAGTATTTTGATTATTCTGACTTCTTCGCTACGGTATTGTGATTCATCCTCTCACATAAACGTCACTTGAAACAATATTGCTGCTTGTCACGGAGTTATTATTCTGCAGTCTTGTGTGTCACGAAACTGACTTCGCGATTATATATCCATTTTGTGCGCAATTAAAAAACAAATCTTTGCGGTCCAGAATTGCCAAACTCTTTTTTAACTTTCTACTTTTTTTTTATTTCCTTCTCTATACTAAATGATTCGAACAGATGCAATAATAGCTTGTTATTTCGGTATATTAAATTGTTCTACTTTGTAAACTTACATTAAGCGCTATGAGTTGTGCAGGATGAAGAGGAAATATTCCCACCCCTTCACTGTAATTCGCAAAAGTATTTCGCCCTCTGAAAATAATATTTCCACAATGTCCATGTAAGCTGCATTAAAATAATACATTAAGCGAAATATGACTATTGAAGCTTAAATAATAGTAGTGTTTGAATCCATGTTCCAATTGTATAACAAAATATTTTGTGAACGGGCCCATTCCTTTACATACTAAGAGATGTCACTGTTTTTAATATTTTACTATGCTATACATTTTAATACGTTAATGGTTGATAACAATGGTCCAAGACATTAAGATCCCACGTGTCATAAAAAATTGTCTAAAAAGATTAAAGGCTTATTGGCTACGAAGAGATTAGTTCTTGCCAATACGAAAACGAAGTGCCTGCCGAAGTGGCGATGTCCTTTCTTACCAAAGCCAACAATAGGAAAATAATAGAAAGCCCGAACTTCTGTCGGAATGGAACTGAGTTTAGTACTTTCTCATCTTTTCTTCAGTATTCCAGTTTGATTTAAGTTTTTCGTTTCTGCATCCATTGTATTCTCTCATACGAAAATTTGACTCGTAATTATTGATTTGTTAAAATCGGTATAACTGTAACTGCTATTAAAAGTTTCATCTGTTCATGTTTCGCTTCTAAAAATAATTTGATTGACTATGCACTAGATAAGTGATTGTAGTTTGACAGGTTTGCTATTATCAATAATATATTATTGATAAAATAAACACGCAGATGCCGTAACTGCGTGTGGGTAAGAAAATCAAATTACTTCTCACTATGTGCTCTTTCAAAGACCATGTAGGATAATTCCAGTTTTATTAGCTTACTTAGCTTGTTACTAACTCGAAAGTAATCTAAACTTGTAGATACTATACAATCGTTATACTTTTACGCATAAACATGAATACTTGTGACTTACCATTTGTACGAAATCGACCAGAAGCAGAAATTATTTCCAAACATTTAATCCATTCTAGAAGTAATGACTCTCAAAGGAATGTGCCTTCGTACTGAATGAGGTTTCCACACGATTACAAACTGACGACGAACGTATTGACTATTCGTGCAAATATTTCAAATGTTTGACATGTTTGACTGCTTCTGCGAGTTAAGCAAATTGTAACTCCTCGGCAACATTTTCTGCAGTGCGAGAATCGGTCTTGTTCTCGTTTATGGCTTGGTCTGTTCACTGAATACGAACTCAGTGAGTGGTGTTAGATGCGCTATAACAAGGAGTCCATTAACGTACCCATTGTACCTCTGTTCAACTGATCACACTCGACGATCGAACGTGTTTTGTACAACGGATTCAGGGCCGTTTTCCAACAAATATTTTACTGAATAAATCTCGTGAGCAAATTACAACTTTTTGTTCCTTTTTTAGTGGCATTTCAATTAGAAAGTCTTGGGAAACTGATTTCTCCAAAGCATAGCTAAATATCACTTGGAAAAAAATATCAATATCAAGAATACTCAGGAATATTTTATTTTCGGAGCTGAGTAATAGGCAATCTTTTCAGATGTCCATAATAGCTTTTTATTGTTTCTACTTATACAAATTTCTATTCTTAAAGACCATGTATGAGTAGTTTGCTTATTATAGTTTCGCCATTTCGTTTAATGCTATTTCGATACGCTACATTTTAGGAATCCCCAGAATTGTGTAATAAATAAATAAATAAATCTTTTCGATCACTGAATGTTTTTTCGTTGGTTAGGTTAGGATATTGTCCCTCTGAACGGCACTTTTTTGAACAAAATGGACTAAATGGCCACTTCACAAAAACACCAAGGGCTCAGAGAAGGTTAAGGGAACAGGCATCTATTGCCTTTGTGACATCTCACGTGTCTTGTAACATCGTTATTTTGGTTGGCGAGCGTACATTGAATAGAGTTGTAGACTATTCCAACAAATCGCATATTAAATTTCTATTCAAGGAAATGTTTTAATTTTCATCCGTCTACTTATGAAAAATGTATGTCGCAACAAATTTTTGTCTTAAAAGTAACAAATCATCGACAGAAACGAATGTCTAAGAAGGTATCACATTGTATATTCTGAATCAATTTGATTTAGGGATTGGCATTAGGATTGTGAGATTTATTTGAAAGTCAATTATGTCATTTTTAGATAGTGATTAAGTTTTATAGAAAAAAAAAATATTTCGTGACAATCTAAACATAATTAGAGCTGGGGGCACTTTTTTGCACATAATTGCTAAAAAGCCAGGTCACAAGGAACCCAAGAGCTCAGAGAAGGCCAGAGATGGGGACACGCTGCAGAGCTATTAGGAGACAGGTCAAAGCCTCCCGTTAAGGCCATCCAGCAATTTTTTTAACGTGCACAGGGTATGGTTCTCACGCACACGGGGCCAAGGCTTTATATCACATACGAAGGACAGCAGTCATTCTGATGCCATCGATCTCCTTTATCACCGAGTGCAGGGAAGGGGGGTTAAGAGGAAATAAATCTCATATGTGATACAGGTGGAACTAAACCTGGGAACTACAGATTAGAATCATGGCTCTGCATTGGTTTAAAATAAAATGTATGAGACAGATACATAGAGCACGTAGAAAAATCATGTGTTGTGATTTTGATGAAATAAACTACCAAATAGCTTCCTTAATTATCTTTCCTATATGATAATATTTATAAAAGAAGAAACAAAAGCTTTTAAACTTACATCATGTTTCATAATTGTTTAAATGGAGTTTAAATATATTATTTTTGTTGTCACTGTTATCAGCGGCGTACGCAGGACTTCCTTTCGAGAGGGGAGGAGTCTAAAATTTGCACAGTAAGTCATTAATTTAAAATCAGTATCAATCAAAACGGAAAATGTATCAGGCAGTAAATCTTGATTAATATCAGTAATCGAAAGCATCAAACTTTTTTAAATTTGAAGAATATTATTCTTCTAATCACTCTTCGTCTTACTAAGAAAACATGTACCTTATTTTTAAGGGGAGGGTCCGACTCTATGGACTTGTATACATTTCAGGACAGACTAAAATACCTTGTCCTAAAGGGGCAGTTTAAAGTGAAAGTCAAGCTTCTGATTTGATTTAAATAATCAGACATTAAACCTTAGTGTGAGATCTGCTGATTGATCATAGATCACATCAGCATGTAATTCGACGAATAATTACTTAAAGACAGGATCGGAACTAGGGGGAGGGTCGGCAACGGGACAATACCCGTCCCCGCCTCTTTTCGAGAAAACCAGTAAGGGTAATGGACTAGTACCTTAATTAATTACTTAATTGATAAACTTGTGTTCATTTAATTACTAAACTTGTGTAAATTTAATTACTAAACGTGTGTGATATTTGACGCATTTTTCAAGAATTGAAAAAAAAAATCCTCTGAAAAAAGGAGGAAATGTTACACTGCAATGAAAATCTAGTCTGCAGGCTCTACACTTTTACCTTTCTTCTGCTTCGTTGCGTTGCTTGCCTTCATCCCCCTTATTGTTTTCTAGATCAGAGCCTGCTAAAACGTATATCCCCAAATTGCTGTAGAATCACATCAATTTAATAATTTAATATAATAATAAATATATATTTATAAAATACGGATTTGAGGCATATGATGCGTCTTTCTCTGTTCCAAATATTAAGCCCGTATTTCCCATTTAGGCACATTATTCACTAGCCTACGAGCACTATCATTCAAATGCTACAATATATTTATTTAAGTAACAGCAAAATTATGCATTTTGTTAATTCTTATACAGAGTAATAATAATCAAACATACACAGAAAACGATTACTCGCTTTCAAACTACTATGTCAATAGAAAACGAATTTTGAAAAAGATATATATACATTATGCTATCAACCATATATTCGGACACTTTCATGTTATGCGAAAGGAAATCGCGTTAAAAGCTCCCTAAATTTAAAAGCAATTTTTTACAGAAAAATGATGCAGAGATAAATTGTAGATTTCAATAAAATTTATCGAAATTTCGATTTTAGAAAATATCTATGTAATATTTAAAGAATTGCTGAAGCTGAAACATTTGACATCAGTTTCTACTGTTATGCATGTTGTATGTTGTGTGATGTTGTTGATGCATAGTGTAAAACATTACTCAAACTTTTAAAATTACATTTATTTCGGTAAAAGGTTTGTTCGAATTTTATGGTAAACATATTACGAGTAGTAACAGTGATATTACATGCTTCAGTTTCCAGAACTCTTTAAATAATTAGAAAATATTTTTCAAAATATAAATTTAGAAAATTTGTTTAAAATTTTCTAGTTCTTCTGTCATTTTACTGAAAAAACAATTAATTCAAAAATAAGTTTTCCATACACACAACATGGAAATCTGTCAATACTTTTTTTTAATAGAGTAGAGTTTGTTCATTCACAGAAAAAAAAATAAAAAATCAGTGAGATAAATATTTAAATTTCCAACGAATAATTCAATTTTAAATATTACAGAAATAGAATATTACAATTTATACGATATGCAATATATTAGTTTATTACATTAATTTTACTATTTGGTACCAAAACTGAATTACTTATCATTAAGATTTCTATATCCATTTAGATTACATTATTTCCTTTTCCATGTTGTGAAAGTAAAAACAAATTGTATATGATATTTAAAAAAAAATAATCTTCAAATCATAAAAGGTGTTTACTAACACTTCGTGTTTCTAGGTGCGCTTGATCTGGCCCTATTATATATATAAATGCATATACCTTACATACTATGTTCCACAATCGTTGAAATCTGTATTAGTCTATTCTGAAAGAGTGAACATTGCTCTCAATTTATTGACGTCGATTACGCTATATTTCAAAACTAATGTATTTAAGAAGAAATTTTGAAACTCCGCGTTGATGCAAAAATAGTTATATCATGTTGAACATCAATAATAAATTGCAATAATATATAAAATATAAATAATATACTGATATAAATAAGATAATAAATGAAATATAATATATTCAAATTTGCTCTTTAAGATAGGTACCCTGAAAAAACGAACATAATACTAACATAACGAAAAGTGGATAAGGCCACCTGGCTACATATTATATCTAGCAATATCCCAAACCTATATCTCCTGACTTAAATCACTTTCATCGGTAACACTTGAAGATATCGTATTGATTATAAACATCTTTTACTATTCTTCATGGCATCTTCAATCAAGAATATTGGAAAAACTGCTTTTGCCAAATGGTAGCTAAATATCATTCGCATATCAACTATTCAAATATACTAAAAAATCTTAGGGACTGGAAATCAATCATGGATGACCGTCTTAAGAAGAAAAGCAAATTCAATTACTGAAATATGAATTTAAAAAACAAACAAACTTTAGTTTCATCTGTATCGTAGTTAATTTAACATTTTACAATATTTCACGGATCCTTAGAGCAAATTTATAACAACATATTTAATAAATTTCGAAATTTACTAATTACCTAATGATTAAATATATAGTGTAATTGTGATCTGGTTCTTCTGCGTTTTTTCATCCATCATATTTCTTGAGACAGTGCTATTTATTCAATAATTAAATAAGTAGCATAATATTGTTTTAACTTTTCTCGCATCTTAACGTATTTCTTGAGAAAGTATTTTAATTTTAATAAACATAAACACGTATAGAGTTTAATTTGCTTGTTGCTTCTTTTCTAGTTTCTTACTTTATATTTTGAGAGACCAACAATTTTTCCGTTCAATAATTAAAAAAAAGTGCAATATGTTTCGTTTCTTACTGTAGTTCGTATAGAATTAACTATTTTTAATTCGTGATAAAGTTAGATTTTTGATTTAAACGTTTAATTATCCCTATTCAACTATTCATATTTTACGGGAAACAACAGTCTAAGATTTTATTTTTTTCCTGATTTTTGCAAATACCCAAAATAAATCTTTATAAAACAGGGCAGACAGCTCAAAATCTCCAAGATTGCACTTCCGGAATGTTAATTTAGTTCAGAGGAGAACAAGATTCTTCTATGGTTCCCAAAAGCCCATTTCAAATGACTGTTTCTCCAATCTGTAACAATAGACTGGATATTCAAATTTCATTTATCAAAATTTATTTCACTGCAGCGCCAGTATTTTCGATAGCTAAACCAAGAAAGAAAAAAAAATCCGAAATATTATAGAGACACAAAAAAAAGTTATTAGAATTGCAGTAGTTATTTTTCAATATAGATGCAATAAGAGTCAATCATAAAAAGTAATACTAGTGGATTGGAACAGAAAATGTGGGAGAGAAAATGTAATGGAAAAATATAAATATGTCTCAAAATTTAAATTTCGCAGTGCTCTAAATATACATTTGATTTGAAGACTGAGAAATGTATTGTAAGGTCATGGAATTTCAAATATGTTGAAATGTGGTACACACTTCATAGACATTGAAAATACCAATTATTGATTCAGATTAAATTCTCATTATTTTTATTTCTTTATACTCAAGATTCTGAGACAGATTTTCGTTGTGAGTGATTTATGAATCAGAGAAAATAAATTAATTTTAGAGTGAACGCATTTTCCGTTCTCACTCCAAACATTTTTTTCCTGAAAAAGGTGCTTTCACAAATGTTGACTCAACACTTATCTTAATGTTATACATTAGTTTAATATTATGAAACACTATATATATATATATACACCGAAGAGCAAAAACTTTATGACCACCTGCCGAATGTGAATTTGGTCCTCCACCGTCGCCAAAACAGCTCCTACTCAGCGAGGCATGGACGCTACAATATTTCTGAAGGTGTCTTGTTATATCTGGTACCAACATGTTACCAGAAGATCCTTTAATTCTTGTAAGTTATGTGGTTTAGCTGCCGCAGATCGGATATGCTGTTCCAACACAAACCACAGGTGCTCGATTGGAATGATGTCTGGGGAATGTGGTGGCCATGACAATACCTGAAAGTCTGCCTCATGTTCTGCGAATAATTCTCGAACAATCCGGGAAGTCTGGCATGGTGCATTATCCTGCTGAAAGAAGGCATTACCAGAGGTATATACTGTTGCCATGAAAAGATGTTACTAGTCTACAGTGATGTTTAGGTAGGTAGTAGACGTGATAGTTTCCGGCATATGAATGACTGGACTCAGGGATTCCCAGCAGAACATTGCCCAAAGCATTACACTTCCTCCACTGACTGTTTTGGTCCCCAGTACATCCTAGTGCCAACACTTCCCCAGGTAAACGATGCACACGAACCCGGCTGTCCACATGGTGCAACAGGAAACGAGATTCATCAGACCAGACGACCTTCTTCCAGTTTTGATGCTTGCGTGCTCATTGTAGGTGCTTTCGACGAGGTTAGCATAGGCACTCGGAGCCGCCTGCGGCTACACAGTCCCATTTTCAGCAGGGTTCGATGTAATGTGTGTTGTGACACAATACTCCCGTCACCAGCATTCAAATTATGGGCGAGTTGCGCCACAGTATTCCTTCTGTTGGCTCGTACCATACGGGATAGTTTTCTCTCATGTCTAGTATCGACATGCTGCGGTCGGACCACACTTTACCAGTGGTTCGTGGTTTTTCCCTCCTGGGACCACTTTTTCATGATACTAACCATGGCTGACCGAGAGCACCCCACAAGCCTTGTCGAATCGGAAATGCTCTGACCCAGTCGTCTGGCCATTACAATTTGGCCTTTGTCAAACTCACTTTAGTCCTCTGCGTTTAACATCTGAAGAACAAGAATGACACTGATTAACAGAGCTCAGTGTCAGGTGATGTTTATACCGTTTCATGATCATCACACGCGCCATTGTTTATCTGCAGTTGCTTCGATTTGCATAAAGACGCGCTGGTCATAATGTTTTGGTTCTTACTTAAAGCTTAAATGTAACCAGCATTTACAAAATCCTGACACAGTCGAATTAACCATAAGTCTGAAAACTAGGAGATCTGGTTTATACTCCTAAACTTTTACCAAGGGTTTTTAAAGTAGAAATGCTTTTTATTCGAGTAACTCCACGATGTTGTGTAAAATACAGTCGGAACATTTTCAATGTGGAATTTAAATATCCTGGTTTTAAACTAAATTATACGGAAAAAATGTCAAAATTATGCAGATGTTTATGTTATATATATGTATAAGTATTCATGAGACAAAATTCTGTGAAATGGTATTTTCGTAATATTCTCCTTCAAAATTTATTGTTCAATGGAAAACTTTTTAGCTCAGTCTAAAGGAGTTTCAAGAAAATTCTGTTACTCCCAAACAATATAAATGTAGCCTGAATGAAAAGTGATAGACTCTTCTTTTTCTACAATTCATCAATATCGCTCACCTATCCAGCTAACCACATCTTTGCTCCTTCTATTCAGATTTCTGTAGATTTGTGTAATATATTATATACATATTCGTAAGATGATTATGAATTATGATATTATTAAAAATATGAAAAAGGAAATTAAATTTTGAATTGAAATTTGAATTTCAACATTGACTAATTTTTATGCTTAAATTTTGCAATTCAGATATGACCACAAAAGATTTCTGTAATCACACAAGTAATAGAATTAAACCGTTTCGTTTTCGAAAAAGTTAAAATTCCCTTACATTCTAAAGAAAATTTGGAAAAATGTTTTTTTTTTGTTTGAGAAACGTGATGGAAAAGCGCCAGGAAAAGTGCAGAAAATGGTGGTTGCTCCCAAAAGAGATTGGCAAATAACATTTTCAGAAACTATCTGACCACTTTTTGTGCGAATTTCTAGTTCGCACAATACCAAATCTTATTACAAGCTGTCAGAGGAAAAAACTTTCGTTCCTCGAGCCAGCGTTTTGAACACATTCTCGCAAACTGATATAAAAGTCAGCGACCTATGTGTTTCGTATAAGTTATAAAACTGCGATGAGAATGAAGCATAGTTATAAAATTACATTTTTCATATTTTTGTTTCATTATCAAATTTATTATAGTTTTCAATTCGATCTATATCTATCTATATTCTATAATCACAAGAATCTCTAAAGATACCATTTAATCATGAATAGGAGAATGAAATCTGAAACGAAACAGAGATTTGCACAGGGGTAAAATGTTTGAACAAAATATTCTTTAAGGAACTAATATTATAGTGTACCACAAGGATTAAGCCAAGGAACCTACGTAAATCAAAGTAGGCTTGAATATTATCTTACGTAGGAATGAGGAGATAAATTTCATAAATGATCTTGGAAATATGTTTTGTGTGTGAGAGAGAACTTAAAATATAAAAAAAAACAAATCAATGTTTCTAATCGGAAATATATAAGCCATAGATTCTGTAATATATTGAATTAAGAACTAAGAATTCACATCATTTTCGATGAAAACAACTAATGCAAGACAACAAACATTTAGTAGAGTTTTTTATCTGACCGTCAGTGGTTAGTCTCTTTCTTTCAATGTGATGTCTTTTGCGCTTTCTTAACTGTGATATTTGTTTCTTTCCACCCATCTGTATATTCTTTCGTTTGCAAAAAAAGGTTTTCTCACAAATTAATTACTTGTATGTAGAAATTATCTTGGTGTTTAAACAGCATTAAAAGTGTAAGTAAAACATTCTTCAAACATTTGTTTACTATTCTCAAAATTCTAACATGAGAAAAAAAGATGTTGCATTGAAAATGAAACAATTATATTAATAGATTTTTGTCTTTGATACCTCTTGTTTTTTGCTTTAATAAATCTTACAAACTGGTTAACCAAAAGCACCAGTGCTTGTACTGGATAAAATTTTGAAGAAAAGGTAAACTGAAGTAGTACCTTTTTTTTTTAATTTTATATATTCCAATTACTTTTACACATCAAATTTTACAAATACACTGCAAATACACCATCCAAACTAAATTTTTATTTTCATGTCTTGAGATTAGAAATTTTTAGCTAATCTTGGGTACAAACCATATTTCAGCTATCTTTACCACATGCTTATCAGTTTTTCACTAATGGCATATTTTATCATTACTATTCATTTGAAAATACCTAACAGCCAAACGTGCTAATGATATTTATGCTATCTTGGATGAGATAAACGAAAATACTGCAATAATAATTGAAATAAATGCAATGTCATATTTTGAAGTACACAGTTTAAAAAAGATTTGTCATGCTTTTTTAACGAAAATTTATTTTAACGCAATTACCATGAGGTAAAAAATCTTGAAAATGATCTTCATGAACAGGATTACCAGTTTCGTTACACTTTGGAAAAGATAATCTCAGAATTACCAATCCATAATCTTTTTTGAAAAATCAAGGATTCTGGAATCAGCAAAGTGATTTGGTTGTTTTTTTTTCTCTCGACTGACTACTATTTATCTTCTTGCAAAGTGCTAAGCACATGGAATTGCGCAGTAGAAAAATAAGTCAACAGTGTTGTGATAGCTAGTGATTGAAATTGAACTTTTCCTAACTAGTGATGAGTGAAAAATATAAGCCAATAACATCGATAGTGAATAGCCTCGCTACTGGATAAACATTTTTTTATCATTATATTGCTATTTTTTTAATCAAAATACTTGTTTAAATTTTTGATGGGCACCAATATTGTGTAATAAAGAATTTCGGAACGTTTATTTCCTTTAGTATTTCAATTTTAACTTTTGTTTGAATTTCTAAAAACTTCTTAGTACTAACAGAAAAGTAGGGTGACTTTATACAGTTGTGGCCAACGTTGTTGGCCGCATCCCAGCACCAACGTATACATATGGCGCCAGTGGGTTCAAGAAGAATCCAGCACACGCCGACAAGGATCAGGAAGACGACGCATGACCACAGAGCGAGAGAACGACCATTTGTAACGCATGGCATTTTGTGACAGATTCGCGACTTCAACGCAACTGCAAAGGGAGTGGCAACAGGTAATAACATCGAATACCTACCAGGCGTACAGAAACAACAGGCTTTTGCAGTTTTCACTGCGAGCCTATATTCCGACACTGCGTTTGCCCTTCACATTTGCCGACATGCAAGCACGTCCTCAGTGGTGTCGCCTCAGACAGAATTGTAACGAACAACAGTGGAATACCGTTGTGTTTAGTAACGAATCTCATTTTTATCTTGATCAGCACGACGGTAGACAACGTATTCGACGTCATCCAGGGAAAAGGAACGCCACCCAGTGCGTGCGACATCGTCACCAATTCCAGCACCTGGTGTTTTGGTGTGGGGTGCCATTAGTCGAACATCTCGGTCAGAACTGGTCATCATAAGAGAATCTCTAACTGTCCAACGATATGTTACTAACATTTTGCAGCCAGTGATTGTCCCATTTGTTCAGCAGCATGGAACCTTTTACAAACAAGATAACATCCGTCTCCACACAGCTCGCCTTAGTCTTCAATATTTACAGGAGCAAAACTACCTTACATTTAGGTACTACCATGGCCAGCACACTCACCGGACCTTTCCCTTATTGAAGACGTATGGGGCATGATGATCCGAGAGCTCAAACAACCCCAAGAGGTGTGCTGTTGCTGAAATAGAACAGTAACATCGCGCTATTTGGCGTCCTATCATTCCGAAGGACATTATAGAGTTCTACGCGGGACGGTTGAACATCATACTAATTATACCACTTTACCGGGTAGGTAAAGTGGTGATTTTTCATTTTTTTTCACATTGTTATCAATCGCACATTTCAGTGTATGCTAATAGCTGCCTGTGTTTCAATAAAATGGTATTAAATCTTCTAGGTGTTGCATTTTTTTACTGTAGTGTATATAATTTTTGTCCCCATTCATAGTAGATTCAGGTTGTATTCTAAAAAAATATGTTGTTTTTTTCATATGCCGTTGAAAGGCTACAAATCAAAAAGAGAATCAAATTTTAATGAAATCACAAAATACTTACACGGAATATTTAGATTAGAGATTCTTTGCGTGATCAAAATGTACTATTGGATTTACAAGATTACAGATTTTAAATAAAGTTTTGTAAGAACAGAAATAAGTAATTGAATTTATTTCCTTATCTATTGACTACAAGTTTAATGAATCTAAAAAAACCATGAACCATTTCCGGAGTTTAATGTGCTAGTAGATTATATTATCCTTGTTTTATGTCTCAAAAACATGTACAGTCTGGTTTTGAAGAGAAAGACATCAAACGATGTCAAGATGTCGAAACTAAATGCACAAACAAAATTCACAGGTGCAACAAAATAGAATACGATTTTATATTTCAGCTAAAGGACTCACGAGACTGTCTTATAAAAGTTTTATTATTATACTTCGACGAATTTCTTCTAAGCCCTTCAATGAAATGGATTAAATTTGAACTATCAGTTCTGTGCACCTGTCTAAAAAGATAGTAGCTGATATTTGTTGGCATTTTTACTATGAAAACCATTGATCACATGATGCTTATATTTGTAAGATAGTTATTAGAATAAAAAAATAACTATGGTCCCACTAGCTTTATTATCGTACGTTTATTCTCTTTAGATATAATTGGATGAGCAACAGTTCAGCTATTTACCATTTTTTATTATGCAAGAGACAGTTAAAATAAATGAAAACGTTATCTTGAAATTTCCTCTAGACATGTGTATCTGTTTGAGACTCTTACAAAGTGTTTCCTGAAAATACTTTAGTGGAATGATTGTAGCTAGAATTGTCAATATCGTAAACCTGAACGGAAAGATTACAGAAATGTTTGTTGACGTTTTTACCATGGATACGATTGATCTTATGAAGTTCAAAGCAATCAAATGTTAGCTCTTTGCAATGATGATATAACTTTATGTTTACTCAGATTTCAACTATCTTCAGTAGGTGATGAAATATCTTTTAGAGAGAAAACAGACAGATGCCATGTTGACATAGTGTAGTTTTTCTTAAGAAAGTTATGAGAAACTTCATGATTGCTATCTCCTTTTCATTGCAAGCAACGACATTTTACACAAACAGATGACACCATCGTGATATGGAAAAATCTTGCATTAAAATATTCATCATTAATAAGCCACAGGCAATTAAATGAAGGTCAAAATATTTTAATCAGTGGAAAAACTAGGCTTAATAGACTGCGACGAAACCACAACCATCTAGCAGCCCGTCAGGTGCTTTATCGCTGCGCTGTTGATCATGATATTCAACAATAGGATTTGAAGATTTCTAATTATCTGAAGTACTACAAGACATGGAGAATGGAACTCACATTCTGTGATCGAAACATAGACATTAAGATTAATAACTAAGTAAGTGTGAAAAAACTACCAATCAATATCAAGATGTAAGAAATAAATACACTTTAACAAAATTCAAAGTGTGTAACAAAATAAAATATAATTTCATATCTCAGCTAAAGTATCCACGGACTGCCTTATAATAATTTTATTCTTATGCTTCGATGAATTTATTCTCGGAAGGATTTAAATAGAATGGTTTAGCATTGATCGGGACTCAACTCGGGATCACGTGGTTACGAGGCAGTTGCACTAGCAGTTGATAGGCAGTGGCGATTCACACTTGCTTAAGTAAGGTTATGATGGTAGTGCATGCTATGACGCACTACCATGTAGTTCAAGTTATCGGGGTTCACTATGCGCTATTCATACCGACGAAGAACTAAGCATTCATAACCGTAAATCAAGTGTTAATACTCCTTGAATTATCCTGATGCGAACAAGCATCAGAGCAAAGTACTTGATACATGATACATTATATCATTACTTAGTTCACTGTTGGTATAAATAGCCCCTGTAGAACTCATACAACTTGAACTGCACAGTAATGTTTCATAGCATGGATTACAATTATAACCTCATTTAAGCCAGCTTTAATGGCCACCGCCTTAATTTAACTGTTAGAGCAACTGGCGAGGAATCAGAAGTTCGGGAGACAGATTGGTGGTTTCTTTCATACTTGAGTAAGTATTAAGAACAACAACAACGCTTTACAAGTGTTCCTTAACCACAAGGTATGTATATGTCCCTTAAAAATATGCTAATTTTACAGCCATCAGGCTAAGTTATAAGCGAAAACCTCGAGCTAGTGCAGCTGAAGTAAAACGGGAATTTGATTATAAAAGAGGACAAATGTAAATAGTTGCAAAAAAAATAATTGATACTAATGGTAATTGTTTCGAGGCGATTGCGTGTAATTTTTTATGCAGAGTTCAGGCCTATGCATTTTATTAGCTTGGTGGGCCTATAATATAGACGCCTATGTGACATTGGATCTGAAATGGACTTAACTCTCCGATCGAGATATAACGCTGGCCTTCATAGAATTTGTCTATCCGTTTAATAAACTGCCACCGATCAGTGATGGAACACTTGACATATTTGTTTCTTTTGGTAGGAAATTTATATTTCCGTAGGTCAGGACTTGGGTCTTAAGTGTAAATACCATTTGCTCAGAGACAGGGGCGGGGGGGGGGGTCGCTCAGTCGGTAGAGCGTCAAGTTCGTAATCAATATTTCCCAGGTTCGAATCCCAGCTGGGCCAGTTTAGAGTTTTATTTCTGCAAAACTCCCCGCTCTGCTCTCGGTCAGTAGGAGACACCGATGGGTTTCGAAAAGGCTGCCATCTGTCGGATGGGGCGTTAAGCCAAAGCAGCCTGTGCGGGACAACCATATCCTGTGCACGTTAAAGAACGCGCAAGATGGCCTTGACGAGAGGATATCATCTGTCTTCTAACAACTGACTAGTGGGTTCTGCCATTTAGCCCATTGTATGCAAAAAGTGCCGCTCAGAGGTAAAATAACCCAACTAAACAACCAATGTGGTCAAACAAGAGTTTTATAAAACTGCCTTATTCCAATACAATTTGCAATGTTCATTTTCCAACTCAGTTGGTAGACTATATTTGTAGTAAGGATATGGGATTTAAAAAAAACCATACTTGATAAAACTGAGTTTAATGTATAACTAAATTATGCATTCTAGAGGAAATTGAGAAACAAATGACAAAAAAATCCAAATACGATTATGATCAACGTTCTTACGATTAGTACGTATTTTGGGCTGCAGTTCCGCAGGCACCTGGCTGGCAGATTTCGGCGATTTTCCGAAAACATTCGGAGACGAGATATGTCTGAATTGTAACGGCAGCCATTTTTACAATTCGTTACTTCTTCAAACAATGGCGACTTTTTACTTATTCACTCCCGCTGTGACTTTATATTTTAGTGAGTTTTTTTTTTGTATAATGCGTCCAGCGGATTTGAAATCAAAATTCATAATTGTACTTTTGAATATCATAAAACTTTATTAATCTGCTTACTCGTGCTGGCTAGTAACAGTCGCGATTTTTAGCGGTCATTTTGAGAATGGCGATTTGGAATGTGCAACGTTGCTATTAATAAGATTATATAAAATTTTTATAAATACTTAATCCGATAATCATGAATTCTCTTTCCGTGTACTTTTGAATATTTATCGTGGAAATTATAAAGAAAATCATTAATCCGCTTTCTAGCCCTGTCTAGTGACGGCCATCATTTTTATCGGTCGTTTTGAATAATGGCGATGTGGAATATGCACCGTCTGTATTACGTTTATATCAATATTTTATAAACATTTAATTATATAATCATGGATACTAGTTTCATATGAATCCACTAAAAAAAACTTCTCATAGCTCATAATACTCGCTCATAATCTCGTTGCCGAATACTTTCGGAAAATCGTCAAAATCAATCAGCCTGGTGTATGAGGAACTCCAGCTTTATTTTGACATATACCCTATAAAGATATGCCTTTGACGGAGTTTCTATTATTAATATGGTCTTCTATTACATTATAAAGTCATTATTTTCATCAAAAGACACGTCCCTTTTGAAGCAATTGCAATCGTCACTGACCACTACAATCACTAAGGCTTTTATCACTGTCGTTGTCAATAAGGGAGAGTTAGGGTTTTCAACGTAAAGGAAAATTGAATATGTATTCCATATTTATCCAAACATAATCCTACATTGCTGCTATTTGAATTTCCTAATTACTGCTATTTGAATATTATTTTTTCAATTTCACTGTAATGGTTTTAATATCAGTTGTTGTTTTAGCATTAGAACTTATTTTCTTTTACAAATGCTTTGTTAATTTTTTTGTTTGCGGATCAGAAAATCTAGGAACAAGATCATCACGAAAGAAAGGGCAGAAGACTGTGTTCCGTCTGTGCTATTTTTTCCTTATCGATCCAATTTAATTGTATTTTTAGAACAGGGGATCGATAAAGATAAATGAGATAAAGAGTGGCTTGAATTACTACTATTTCCCCTTTGAATAATAAACAAAGATGCGAATCATTGTGATTATGAACTAAATCCCCTAACATTAGTGGTAGAATAGAATAGCTCATGTGTGATGCTTTACAGACAAGAGCAGTTTTAATTCAGCATATTGTACCATAAGATTAAGTTACAGATAACGCTAAATATATAACGCAACCAATATTTACACGTCACGCCTAATTACGATTATGATGATAAACTTTGCATCGTAATTCGAATGTGTTATAAATAAACTTACCTTGTCAGAAACAATCACTTATATATAAGAATAACACCATGCTCAAAGGCATGTGTCTCTGCACGGGTTGGAACTAGGTATACGTGTCCTGAAACAGACGTAATTAAGGTAAGTTCAGATGAGTTAATTAGTTTTCTTCTCTGTGATTCCATCAGGATTAAGATACAGTTAGCTGACTGCATTATAAAGAAATTTCTATTTGTCTTCATACAAATTTTATTACTCTTAATATTTGTCTTCTTATTGCAACCCATTCCATGAGGAGTGATGTCAATAGATTTTTGTCAATTGAATTGACAGCGCTGTTGGTTCTATATTGATATGGAATGGAAAAAGTTAAGCGGATTATAGCATTATAATTATCATGCGGAAGTCATGTTCTGTGTGAATATGAATATTTGGATCAATATAAGATGTATAGGCTATAAAGAAGCTCGTTTTTTTGTTCTAAGTGGATTCAATATTTGTAAAAATAGTGATATTTAGAGATGAATTCAAATTTTGCATGGCGAAATTTTATTTGGAAAAATTAAGTTTTTTTTATCAAGAAAAAAATACGTTGTAGATGAAACTGATAACTTATTCTACAAAGAGCAACATTTTTATTGCAAAATATATTGAAATAACCGAATAGCAATGACCCCAAAGAATTGTCATAATGCTTTAAGAACAAGCACCCAACTCTCATTTGGAGCAAATAAGAGCAATCCTTAAAACCATGTAGTTGCTTTTATAATATAAAATATTATTGTATGAGTATACTTAGCTAAATGAACTTTTTCATAAGTTTAATATTTAAAACCAGAAGTATAACCAAGGAAAATGAGTTATTGTTGGATGAATGGGCAAAATAAATTTTATTCAATTTTCACGGTAAGTGTGGTGAGCATATAATGCATGATCAAAACTCTGGAAATCTATTTCTTTCTCGTAAAGTTTTTAAAAATAAAAATAGCCTTGCGAATTTTTCATCTTACGTTCAAAGTACATAGCATTTGAAAGAATTGCGGTTTATGTATTAGTGATTAAAAATCCAGTAATCGATGAATTGTTTTTTCCAAAAATGTTGAGCATAAACTATAGAGAAGTGTTTATATTTATAGTTGATCGAAGTATCATTTCTAATACAAAAAAGTGTGAAAAAAAGACTACAAAAATATCGAGCATTTTTTTCAGCTCTTATGACACTACGAGAGATATTACGATACGGCCTTTATTTTTAACATGCAATGACAAGTTTAGACAAGCTTTCAGACAAGCCGTAGCTTATCAACTTCAGAAGAATGAGTGAAACGTTACAGACAAGTCTCAAATGCAGTTTTGAACGCCTTCCTTAAAATGCCTCTTCGGAAGATGTGTTATAATGAAACACTTGAAATTATACATATTTCCATTTCACAAGAGAAAGTGATCGTTATGATTTAACTCTCTGTTCAAACCATAATAAAATGGTTCATAAAAAATGTGTGAAATATAAAATTCCTAGTGGAATTTGCATAAAAACCACATATGGAAAAAATGGACAACTCAAACACTTACTTGCCACATGACGAAGCCTATCAGCAGAATACGCCACAGAGACGTTCTGTGAGCAAGGGAGATTTCATCAGAAAGGCAACACAAGGAAATAAATATCCACGACTTGCTCAGGGTTCGAACCCAGGTGCCTTTGATAAGCCAACGTAAGTAAACAAGTAAGCTAACGAATCTTCTACTGAGACATTATTTTAATATTTCCAATTTATTATAAGACATCACAATTCCATTCTCTTCCCCAATCAAGTTAGATTTAGCAAAGGATGTTTTTCAGAACTTACAAACTTCCGATCTATTTTGACTTTGCTGTGGAATAATTTTTTAAAAACGGATAGCTCTACTGGTCTATGATAAAAAAAAATAAATCGCACCTGAATGTAACGAAGAAAAATATTTAGAAAATGGAGTAGATAAACCAGTGTTAAATATGATTATTTGTAGTCATTGGTAATGTGGTATTCATGGAAATCCTAAACAGATGCCTTCATTAATCTAATTTCATTGATTGAAACATATAGTGTGAGCTACCATGATCATGTACCAATCTAAAAAATATATTTTAGAATAAGAAATTCAATCCATAATGATTACCAAAAGCTGTCATAGGAATAAAATGCATCATGTAAAAGTCAGTTATCTGACCTGCTGGAAACTATTCTTTTGAATGATGTAAAATTAATGACCAAATATATATCGTAATATTTTACGAACAAATTTTTACTGCACAGAAACAGAAATATAAGAGATAAACAGTCATGCCAAAAGACATTTGTTTTTTAATTTCAGTAATATTTCTCGAATAATTAATTGTAGTTAAATATCCTTGTAAAACAGAACTCTCAATCCTCTTGATCAGATTAATACTTTCTCGAAATTGATTTATGCTAATTACCAGTTTTTTCTATAAAAAAGGTAAGAATTTTGGAGTTTTAAGGTTATCTTTAAAAGACAATTACATGATGCATATTTTAATTAACTTAAAATGAAATTATTAACAGTACTTAGTGCTATCTCTTCTCAAATTGTAAAATATTTATACAGAAATGTATTAAGCAGCATGAAATATTTTGCCTACATAATGCACAAAATATAAATTTAAACTATGGCTCCCAAAAATATAAGACTTAAGCAGCGGAAAGATAAAAAAAAAAGCTCAGAAGCTGTTAGTACTTCATGAGTTATGTTCAATCATTTTTATTTGCTTTTATCCAAATTCTTACTTTAAATCAACATCGAGTTTCGAACTTTGTCCTAAATAGGATTTTCAAGAAAAACCGACAAAAACAATTAGATGCGATAAATATAATAAATATTATTAACCGCAAAAAAAATAAACGAAACAGAAAAAAAAAACGAGAAGGTTTTGTTTTCACAAAACAATCTTTTTAAAAAAAGAGAACGGAAATAACATATCCCTGCGGGTAAAAAAAAATCACAAAAATTCAGAATGATGTATTTATAGAAATCCCTTCAGATTTCCTGCGATGTTTCATGTGGTTCGCTGCATGGTAATATTTATAGTTTAATAAATATGTAAAACATAGGAAGCATATTTATTAAAAAAATGAGTTTATTTCATCATGGGAGCTGGGAGAGAAGTAATGCCAGGAGATATAGAAAATGCCTCGATTTTTAAATCAGTGCTCGCACTAACAAAATATGTACACGCAGTTATCGAATTATCTCATCTCGAGAAATGACTTGTGAATACAACACGTGATTGTTTCATGACAATGGAAACAAAATTTCTATTCGTTGTATTTAATTAATTTATGATTAACTTGAGCAGTTTTTGATCTGAATGATCATACATTGATGAGAGATTTTCGCATGTTGAATCTCAATTCGGAATTAGTTTTATACTATATTTTTGACGTGACCAAGTGATTTAGTCCATTTTTATCATTTATTCTTTGTAAGCAGCTCACACCTGTTTCGGTAAGTCATAAAAACTAAGCGCTATTTTTTTATCCAGAATTCCTAAATGCTTATATAGTACTAATGTAAGAGCTATATAGTATTCTTCTACATAGTATTCCGGTAGAGAATTCTTCAAATATCATCAGCATCATCATCATCCTCAAGCAGCCATGGGCTACGGAGGTCCAACCAGACCATGCAATTTAGTTCTCCAAGCAAGTCTATCTTGAGCTACATCTACTGCATCTGGCCACTGCACACCAATTCTAACAAGGTCTTGTTTGACATTGTCTGCCCACCGCATCCTAGGTCTCCTCCTCCTTCTGAGGCCTCCAGGCATAATGTTCATAACCCTATTCGCCAATCTATAATTATCAATACGGGCAACATGGCCAAATCAGCGGAGTCTCTCTCTGCACAATATGCTGCTTAAAGGAGGTTGCAGACTCCTTTGCCTAACCTCATCATTAGTTACAAAGTTAAACCACTTAATACCCAAGATAGTACGTAAGCATCTAGAATCAAAAGCATCTAGTTTCCTGTTATCTTGTTTACAAAGTGTCCAAGTTTCACTACTATAACTAACCCTAGAAATAACCAAACTATTATACAGCCTAATTTTAGTCTTTAGGTGTATACGCCTATTTCTCCACTCTCCATAGATTCTTAAAAGTCCCGGCAGCAATCCCTATTCGTCTGTTAATCTCATGCCGCACATCACCATTATCTGTTACATAGCTCCCAAGAAAATTAAACTGTGACACCTGCTCAAGACTGCAACCATTCAGATTAACGGAATCACAGCCTGCCTGACCAATTTTCATCACTTTAGTTTTCTCTCTGTTTATAACCAAACTTACTCTACTACCAGTCTCATCAACGGCTCGAATGAAAGAGTTCATCTCATCAACATCATTTGCCAAAAGGGCTAAATCATCAGCATAATCTAAATCAGAAAGTTTCGTATCTCCAGGCCATTTAGGGCCAAAATCTTTCTCTTGAAGTGAATTTCGCATAACATAATCAATCACCAAGTTAAAGAGAAAAGGAGACAAAATGCACCCTTGTCGAACACCAGAAGTAATGCTAAACCAATTGCTACAAGCCTTACCAACTCTCACACACGACTCAGTGTTATTATAGAGAGCTTTCATTATGTTAACTAACTTGTCAGGTATACCATATGATTTCACAATCAACCACAAATTATGACGATCAACAGAGTCGAAAGCTTTTTGAAATCAACAAAGCTAAGAACCAAAGGTTTCTGAAACTCTAAACATTTCTCAAGAATCGGCCTAAGTGAAAATATCTGATCCACACATCCCCTACCACTTGGGAATCCACATTGCTCATCACGCAATTGACTGTCAACCAGATTATTAATTCTATTAAGCACAATCATGGAAAGAACTTTACCTGGAATAGAGAGTAGGCTAATACCCCTATAGTTATCACAAGAACTGCGATCACCTTTTTTGAAAATAGGGATAACAATAGCTCTGGTAAAATCCTTAGGAACCATGCCTTTATCATAAAAGATATTCAGAATTTCAGTCATCCAAGTGGTAACCGAAACATTTCCAGCTCTAAGCATTTCTGTAGTAATTTCATCTACCCCTGGGTATTTATGAAGTTTAAGTTTAGAAACAGCCAAAATAACTTCAGATTGCGTTATAGGGCCAACATTAAAGACATCAATGCATCTATCATCATTGCAAACAATGGGAATAGAACTAACCGCATTGTTTAGAATATCACTGAAATGCTCAGCCCACCTAGCCATGACAGAATCCTCACCTTCTATAACCTTACCTTGTTTATCCTTCAATCCCTGTATACCTGTCCGTTTTCTACCACACAAAACATTAACTATCTGGTACAGCTCTCTGCTGCTGTGCTGTCTAACTGCTTCCTCGGCTTTGTCAGCCAAACCATCAAGCCAAAGATTCTTATCAGTAGCTAACTGATCTTTTACACGTTTATTAAGTTCTCTATAATGCTTTCTATTAGGACTAGTAGGGTATTGATTAAGGACATTCCTCTTTTTTTTTTCCTTCCCATTTTTTTTTAAATATACGTATAACCAATATTGTTAAAAAGCGAAATTTAGAGTAATTTGTGGATGCAAAATATTTTTTTTCACTAACATGAAAATTTTGATTATATCAAATCATTTTGATTTGAAATATCTTAAAATTAAAATCATACATCAACGATATTTTATTTTGGTAATGAGATTTTGAAAGTTAGGGAGCCTTGAATTTGACTTTCTATGCAAATAGCATAGAAATAATTGAACACATTTTGAAATTAGTGTATTTCAAGTTACTGATTTGTCTTCCCACTGACATAACATGGGAATTGTTCAGGTTTTGTCAGGAATGGTTTGCGATACCCATAGACACAAATCATTTTAGGTACGTATGTTTAAAAATTCATAAATATCACGTAAGATATAGTTTATTAAATCATTTCTCCGATGTGTTGCCTGAATATGAAAAAACTTCCTTCCATCAATCAAAAAAGAAATCTAGCATTGGTCCTATTTCTAATTTAGGTAATTGAGAAGAAAGTCTGAGATAGAGTAAATATACAGACAGACAAGCAAACAGATCGCCAGCCAGAAAGAATCTTTTGGCCTATGGATTAATTCTTAGATAGACAGAACGACATTTCCTTTGAAGGTTTCATCTTCTAAACCAACATCGGTTTCAAATGAAGTTCAAGAACCTTTGTGACACATAAAACAAAGTCATGTTTTTGTCCTGCGTGTAAGCTCTTGTTAACAAAAGAAAGTGCTCCCAGGGAGAAAAAAAATAAAGGAACAAAGAAATAGTTTTCCGGCACATTGATGGAAGCGACAGCATACTGCCTGAAGAGGTCAGGCTTCCGGTAAGCATCCGTATTTCCCGGCTCCGTTGGCTGTCTTCCTTGCCACTCTTCACAAGTGGTGTCCCAGCCAGGGCAGACACGTGACGGGAATTGTGCTGCGCCATTAAATGTGCACCCAGCTCAGTAATGGACTGGTGGGCAGTAACATTAGAAGTTCCACCTCAATGGACAGTTTCTCTTCCTTTTTCATTCCTCTATTTTACAGCTCTCGGATTATTGCCTTTATTGTCTGTTCTTTATATTTCTATTAAAAAAATCATATTTTGTATTCTTTTTAATGTCCTGTGTTCTTTCATTACATGAGGATTCTGGAAACCAATATTCTGTTTTCGTTATTGAACTCATGAGTTTCTTAGGAATCAGTCTGAGTTATTTTGGAAGAAGTAGAAAAGAGAAATCGTTTTGTCTTTCTTTTTATGGAACAAAAGGGACTGGATTAAATATTTATTTCTCTAGAGGGTCGACCGTTACTAAATGGCTAATATCAAAGGTCGTATTCTGTTTTACCTTTTTTGTTACTTTTGCGTTTAAATTTTTTACCAGCAAAGAATTACTAAATGCCTTAAGGGACTTAAAAAAACCAGAAGAAATATTGCCGAAGAAATATAACATTTTGATTCTAAAGAGCAAAAACTATTATACAGTGTTCATTTCGCAAATTTCAAGCTTCAGATTTTTGCAGTCCAATAATGGAGTATTCAAACAATTGAAACAGTATAACTACGAAATGTTCATACTTACAGGAATACGGTAATGACCAAAATAAATTATTAATGTTGTCCTTTGAGGTATTTTTATTTGATTAATTCATTAGATGTTACAAAACGTCCGTCCTATTATAATAATTGACACTACCAAATGACATAATAATGTGTTTTTAGCAAGATTTATTGTATAACACTAGTTATATACACAGTTGCATCAAAATATTATCACCACCTACCATAGTATATGTATGATAAGTGATCATATTATTCTGATACGACTATGTATGTGGCTATCAGTGTTAATAAAAAAAATCAGTTTCGATCAAAATGAAACTATGTGTAGCTCTTTCACCAATTGCTCCAGAAAAAAATAATAATCTAAACTACCGTATTTCTTCGATTCTAAGACGCCATCGATTGTAAGACGCACCTTAATTTCAGTACTACCAACAGAAAAAATAAATAAACGCTAAAATATATCTAACAAATATTTTTATTATAATACAATTAAATTTACTAACAACAATAGTAACAATTTATCAGTAGGTATATTATTCATCACTTCCTTCTGAATCAATATCAGAGTCTACTTCACATTCAGAGTCCGATTCTTCTGAGCCGTCTTTATTTCCATTATCCCATAATATATCGTCTTCTGAGCCATCCAGAGCGTTGGTGATACAACTTTTCTTAAATGAGTGCTGCACTATTATTTCTGGAATTAGCTTCCAAGCTGTTGATGCCCATTCCGCCAATTTTGATGCCGGCGCTTTCTTAATTTTTCCGGAAGGTGTCAGCGGAAGGTTGTCAGTCAACAGCCAGGTTCCAAGCTCACTATAATTCACTCACAGAGTTGCACTATAATGAAATAACGGTGGCTTCACATTTGGGAAACGCGGGAAAATACCCACGCCACTTTATTCTCCAATGGAATTGAGGAATACGATAGCTGTCGAACTTGGAGGCGGGGTTTCCGTGTAAAGACAAAATTGTGTGGTACCGTGTGCAAAGCGCGAGAAAATAAAACTGTGATTCTAAGACGCCATCGATTCTAAGGCGCACCCCGTTTTTAGAGACGTTTACATAGGAAAAAAGTGCGTCTTAGAATCGAAGAAATGCGGTATGTGATCAAAAATAACAGCACTGAAGTATGTGTTGTTTGCTCATTGAGATAATTGAGTATGTGATCCAAGATTTCGCTACCAGATGTGATAATGTAGAAGGACTTGCGGACTGAAGACGAAGAAAAAAGACGAGAAATTGAATGTGAAAAATTATTTGTTTAGAATGGCGGGGGTTGCTTCAATCGATAGTGTATCAAGCTCATAATCTACATACAGTTCTTAATGCTGATATAGTTGGGACTCGAACCTGTGGGAACTGTATGTTGATCTGTATATGTGTATTATCTGTGCTAAATTCCACGCTGCCCTCTGTCAAAAAGGGAAAACCGATGACTCGGAAAGATCACTGTCCGTCTGATGGGATGCTAAGACATGGTTTCGTGTGTAAGGGGGGGGGGACATTCTATGCATATTAAAAGAACACTGGATGGTCTTGACGACAGGCTACCATCTGTTTTCAAAAAGCTGTCTAATAGGCCCCATTACCCTATTTAAATCTAAGCCATTGGGGTCTCAGTGATCTGGCCGTTTAGGTCATTATGTGGAAAAAAATACCATTCAGAGATAAAACGACTAAACATCTTTTGTGGAGTATCTGTCGGATTAGATCAGAGTCACTTGATCTTTACAAATTTATTGTCTTTAGCCAACATTTTCTTTTGTGAGGCTTGTATAAAAGCAATTTTTTTTTCATTTAGATTAAACAATATGTATTATATCTGCATCACATATTTCGTATTTGGGAAATCTTAACTTTAATAAGCATTAACTGTTATTTTCTACTTTTTTTTAAAAAACGATTTCCTTAGTAGACGCCTTTATTACTTACATCTATTACACATAATCAAACTTCCTCATTCCCTGATGAAAAAAAAACGTCTTTTATGCTCACTTGAAATGCTATTATTTTGTTTCCAAAAATTTGTTTAATGAATTAAAATTGATTCATATTTTTCAAAACCAACTTAAAGCTAAATTGTGACAATTAAGTTATAATGGAAACATGGGTCAATTTTATTAAATAAATTATTAAAATTAATAAATAGAAATGATAAAACTATTATTTTATTAACCAACCTGGCAAAATAAATGGGAAATGGACGATAAAAGCCTTTTGATGCAACTTTGTAATGATTGTAATAAAGTTTTGAGTTTCTAGTATCTGGTAGCTGTTAAACAAGATTGTATTTTTAATCTATGAAAAGAAACTCGCTTTTGAGACGATGCAGTAATACAAAATACTCACAGCGTGGAATTTTTAATAAACGTACGAAAATGGGTTATGTAACATGGAGGAAAGGAAAAAGATTGGACAATGCGTTATGTGGTGTTTAATAGTATGAACACGGTTAGATTTCCCATAAAACGGATTCACTAAAATTGGTGAACGACTGCTTGATTATTTATTAGTATTAATTATTTTACCTAATTAGCAATAATAATAATAAGTAGTGAACATATATTGTGATAATAAATAGGCTATGAGGAATTGAATAATTAGTTATTCCATCATTCTATACTTCCACCAGATTCGGATACGAAAATTCTCTTTGGCATCCGAAACATTTAAGGATCGAGATTAAAAAACAATGATTCAATAACCTTAAATTTTAGTTCATTAAATCAAATCATCGATCACTCTTTCGTAAAACACATCTTCGCAGAAAGGGTGTATAATTAGAATAAGTTGCATACGTTTGAGTTTCTTTATGAAGAGGTAAAAATTTCATGCTTCTGCTTAAAAGGCGCTAAATAAAAAACTTAGTTTATCTGTGGTAAATTAAAACGCTAGAAAAGAAGAAAACCATTTTTGGGTGTGTTGTTTAACTGCTTCGGCGAAGATTTCAAGCTGTACTTTGTAATTAACTGTTTGTATTAGAACACGAGTTTCTTATTTAAGTTTTAATGATGCTGGGAAGGCAATAAAAAGCGAAGTGCATGGGGGAAAAGAGAGACAAACTAACCATTTCTATGGAGCTTATTTTCTCACATGTGAATCTTGCTGTAACATTTATTTTCATTTTCAAATCCAGGGGAGAAAAAAAATTCTCAACTAGCTTTAAGGATTTCTCATTATCTCCATCATTCATGATCGTAGCGAGTTCCTCTGAGCCTAATGACTTGTGATAATTATTGCAGACTGTCCAGTAAACGCTCTCTTGGCAATCAATACGTAGCTGATCCCAGCTGTAATGAGAGAAAACAATTACAGCCGACTACGTGTGGCATTTCAGGCGTCGTCTTTCACGAACATTGCATCTTGGCAGGCGACGTTCTGCATCACAGAGGATGAAGTCCTGGCACAACGCGCTCGCTCCAAGCTAACACGGAACTTAGGAGACCATGTGCATCTACGCTCCTTCAAACTCGAGAGCTGTAATTCTTCGTTTTGCTAACGACACAAATTTTTAAACAAGAGCAGGAACACTTTTATGGGAGTCTCGACAGTAAATTTCTGGCTGCAGTCTGTTAACGAGAGAACATTTAACAAGGGGAAAAATAAAATAAAAAACGAATAAAAAATAACACTTAAAAAAGGTTGAATTCCTAAAAAATATGTGATGGAACCATGAAGTTTAGCTTTAATAAAGAGTAAAAAATAGCATATCATTTTTCAACGTTTTAAAAGTTAGCAAAAACAGGTTTCACAATTTTAATTAGAGGTTTCTTTTTTTTAAGCATCGTCTCAGATGACTAAATAATTGTTCGCTTACATTTGTTACTTCTCCGCTGTTTTGGAACAAATGCAAAAAACGCTTAAACAGCCACATGTTATTAGAAAGGTTCATTAAATCGGAGGATTAAAACATGCAAATGGAAAATATTGACTAAAAAGCAAAGGAAAGAGTGATGTTCTTTTTCCTACTCTCGAAACATAACCTGGAGCAGTCTTCGCTACTCTGCTTATTTTAGCTATTTTTTTATTATTAGTATATCTTTTTTATAACTGACTATAGACTACATTACGTTTACTTTAAAATTAATAACACAATTAAAGCAGTGGTGGAGCAAGTGACAACTCGAGAAGCAGATATTCTGAGAATGCACAGTTCATGCGTCAATAATTCTTACAGATAATTGGTTGATTGGTAGGTGATTGATAGGTCATTGACCAATGAGGTATGAGTATTATCGCAACGTCAACTGCGCATTCTCATGTCTCCCTGTTGATTTTACAGTTGATACCCACGATATGTTACTGAATTTAAGTAAAAGTAAGCATTTTTAAATGCTCTTCAAAAGGTCAAATTATGAAATGACCAAGAACAAACGAACACAAATTAATGAAATACATCTTCAATAGAATAAGAATTGTATTAGTGGATGATTTAAAATTAAATCAATGTTCACGATATATGCATATATCGTAACTTTACCTTGCTATTGTTTTCTTTAATGACAAAGAAATTTTATTCACTTGTGTACACAGAAGGAAAATGCGCACAGATTTAGAGATCAGTTTGAGACGGATTCAACCGCTAATTCAATTTCTTATATTTATAACAATTGTGAAAAATAAATAAATTATTAAATCTTTTAATAAAATCATTTGTATTTAAATATCATCCAGACCAGCGCTGTCCAACTAGCGGGCCGTGGGTCACATACGGCCAGCACAAGGATTTTTGTGGCCCGCAAACGAAACCAAGTTTTTACTTGAAATTTTAAATAAATATCTATAATCCACTTTATAATTTTTTATCAACTTATATTACTTTTCTTGACATGCAATCTTCAACTTACTCATTATTGGAATTATTGTTGCATTATTTTAACTTACTCATTCTATTCTTATTGCCCAACAACTATGGCCACAATGCTCCCATTAAATTTATTAAATTTTTGATACGGATTTTGATACGATTTATATTGGTTTATTACTACTTATTATTTTTCGTATAAATAAAATAATTTTTTGAGGTGACCTGAACTGACTTTTCAATTACCTTTCAATCAATTTTTTAATATCCTGTCCTATTCTTTTTTTTGGCCCGCGAAATATTGGTGAAAGAAAAAAATAGCGCGCGAAATATTGGCGAAAGGAAAAATGGCCCACGGTGTTACAGAAGTTGGACATCACTGATCCAGACCTTAATTTTTGATGTATTTTATTTCCTTCATTAATAAATTGTTCGTAGTGTTTATAATTGTTACTAATGGTATTCAAGAATTTCCAGTTTCCACTAATTATTTCGAGTATTTTTTCTTTTCAAATAATATTTAGTTATTTTTTTGGCTTTCAAATAATTATTTCAAATTATTTTCAAAATCTTAATATCTTATAATACGGATAATCAAAAAAGAGTTTATAGCATACATTTATGTATATATATATATATGTATATACATTGTTTTCCATAAATTAAGAAATATCCCTATGTTAAGTCAATTGGAAGCTGACGTCAAAGTTTTTTTTGTTAACTTCTAAAATAAAGTATTTTGTTTTGAAAAATATGATTGCAAATAAAGATCTCAATCAAATAAATCAATATCTCGATTTTCAACAATATTCGTTCAATATGTAATGAGTTATGGAAGTTTGAATATTTAACAATAACAATGCCAGTCTTAAGAAACTTATACGGAACTGAAGATTAGTGAAATAATTCTTTACACAAAGTTTTAAAATACAAACTTATTTTATTAAACACTTTGATAAAATGTTTTTTACTAAGTTTTAATTAACTTCTGAAGTTAATTTTTGTGGCTGGCATTGTTATCGCCAAATATAGGAAATAAACGGATAATAAAAAGTTTAAAAATGCTTTAAATACACAAATTTGGGTAGTTTTACCTCTCAGCGGCACTTTATGCACACAATGGGAAAGTGACCAGGTCCCAAGGATTCCAAATGCTTAGAGAAAATTGCAGAAGAGGATCCACAGCACAGCTGTTTGTAGGCAGATGGCACATACTGCCAAGGCCGTTCAGAGTTTTTTTTTTAGCTTCTGCAAGGGACCACTGCTTAACGTATTATCCCACAGATTGCGGCATTTCAAAACCTACCCATGTTTCTTTTCTTACCGAGGACAGGTTAGTGAAGATAAATATCAAGGTGGCCCAACTGGGACTCGAACTCGGGAACTACAAATTGCGAGCTGGGAGAACTACAGAAATCCTTCCCCATTAAAAAGTAAAAGTCCTGCTAAGAAAATAACCATTTCTTTAAATGGATGAATTTTTAACAATGTTATATGTTTGGGAACTATTTCAGAAATATATTTTAGAGATTGCTCTTTACAGGCTTAACCAATGTAACATTTTTTTTGTTAATCAAAATTCTCCTGATCTTTAATTTTCGAAAACAAAATGTGTCCATTATGACATTTTATGTTTCAATGACACACACATTCCACTTTCAGATTGAGCTTTGAACCCCGGACTCTGTTAATGAGAGGATAAAATTTGATACAGTCCAAATATAATCGAGTAGCTTTCCCTTTTATACTACTTTCCCCTATGTCAATTCCTGATCATGCCGCAATAGCCGAGCTTGAGCTGTAATCCCAAGTGGTTTACGATGACTAAAAGAAACAAATATTGTCGAATTCACGAGCTCTCGTGATGAAACAATTCTGTCAGACCTGACGCCAAATGCTCCAGAAGTGCACTACCATTGGGATCAAGACATAGAACTGGAATTTGATGCCCTTGCTAATCTCCCAGTGTCTTAATTAGCCATTCTCTTTTAGGTTTCACAATATCAGTTCAAAAACGGTAATCATAGTAATAAATTGAAATTAATTTAAACACTTAATTAGTTTCTCACATAAACAAGAATTTTTCAATGAAAACTTATATTGATTTATCTTATCTTTTCCCTCTTTAAATATATATGTACTTAAAAGGTATAAAACTGCTAAATCCACTGATATCATTAGTGGTATTAAACTGATATATCATTGTGTAACTGATAATGTATATTTACTTAGTTTCTACAAATTATGATGCTTAGTGTTTGCATGTTACTTAGCCTTATTACAATAAATCAGAGGCGTTTTTAAATAATATATATATACATATGTATTAGTAATTAATCATTTTAATGGAGATAAATCGCTAATAACATCGTGGCAAGTGAATTGATAATTTGCAGAGCACCGCTATATCTTTCATCCGTGGCGATCTTGTGATAATATATGCGAGGTACTCAAGAGAATTGAGCGCAATACCCGATGCGGATACTTGTTACAAGGAAGCAATATTTTAAACGTATTAAGGAATGAAGTATGTTAATATTTTATCAACGCAAGATCACGGAAGTACTTACTAACTCATGTAATAAGCAGAAGCGAGCTGTATTCTCATCTGTGACATGGGAAAATAAAAAGAAATCACCTTGTATTAAATTAATTTGATTTTCGACTGTATCCTTTAGGACAGTGCTGGCCAACTTCTCTAAGACCGCGGGCCATTTTTTTTCTTTTGCTAATATTTCGCGGGCAAAAAAAAAAGAATAGGATATGATAGGTAGTTGAAAAGTCAGTTCATGTCACCTCAAAAAAATATTTTATTTATACGAAAAATAATAAGTAATAATAACCTGAAAAACCCCATAATATTATTTTATTTATGCGAAAAATAATAAGTATTAATAAACCTCAAAAATATTTTATTTATACGGTTAGTTACAACCTGAAAAACCCCATAATATTATTTTATTTATACGAAAAATAATAAATAATAATAAACCTCAAAAATATTTTATTTATACGGAAACTAATAAGTAATAATAAACCTCAAAAATTATTTTATTTATACGAAAAATAATAAGTAATAATAAACCTCAAAAAATATTTCATTTATACGAAAAATAATAAGTAATAATAAACAAAGATAAAATTTCTAAACCTTATCAAATATTTAATAAATTTAATAGGAGCATTGTGGCCGTAGTTGTTGGGCAATAATTTCTTCTACTACGTCCATATTGATTTTTGTTGTTGCGAGCCGAAATATATGTTCAAGTGTAGAGTCTTTCAAGCAGTTTCTGTATCTTGATTTTATATGTTTCATATCAGAAAATGCGCGCTCTCAGATATATGTACTTCCAAACATAGAAATTATTTGGAATTCAAAATCTTTCATTTTTGGATATTTTTCTTTAAGCAAAAGTTTGAACAAATCTATTCCAGTTTCTCTATTAGATGCAATAATTGGGTTGGCCTGAATGTCACATAATTCCATTTGATATTTCGAATCTACGGTGGTAATGTCAATATTTAATGGATTACTACATAAATTTAAACTTTACTTAAGGTCATCATATTAAGAAAATCTTCTATTAAAAATTTCAATTAGAATATTTAATTTAGGAAAAAGTTTTTAAAATTAACTGTTTTACTAAGTTGTTTCATTTCTTCGTAGAACTCTTTACCAGTTTCAAAATGAATTAAATTGTTTTCCTGCAAATTGACTTCAACAATTGTAGTTTGTTTCTAAACCCAGTAACATGATTATAAAGATAGCACGTGTTTTGATCTTTTTCTTGTAAGGATTTATTCAAGACATTTAAATAATCTGTAATGTCTGTTAGGAAAGCAAGTGCACATAGAAATTTTCATCAACAAAACTTTCTATTAAATCTTCATCGGTGCCCACTTTTATTAGAAAAAGATGAATTTCTTTTGGGAGTGTAAAAAATATCTTGAGGGATTTTCCGGCAATTAACCAGCGAATATTACTATGTAAAAGCAGATCGCCATACTCAGCATGCAGTTGGTACAAAAAAAGCTTTAAATTTCCTGTGTGTAAAAGAACGATTTCCGCTACGAATTAAATTGGTAATGTTGACTACCCTTTTCTTACGTCGTTTAGTCTAAGCGAGATGCCACCCAATGTCTCCTGGTGCACAATACAGTGCAACATTCGACAATGCATGAGCAGTGAAAGCGATTCGTGCTATCGTTAGATGCTTCTTATTACTGAATCTTCATAAAAACATTTGTTTGATGACGCCGCACCGCTCTTAAAAGGTTTCAGAAGTTTTCCGATCGGCTTAAGAATGTTTTGTAAACTTTATAGAATAAGTAAGTTGAAGATTGCATATCAAGTAAAGTGATATAAGTTGACAAAAAATTATAAGGTGTATTACTGATGTTTACTTAAAATTTGAAGCATAAACTTGATTTTGGTCGCAGGCCACAAAAATCTTTGTGCGGGCCTCTAGTTGGACAGCGCTGCTTTAGGAAAAAATCAGGTCATGGGAAAAATGACTCATCACAAATTTTCCATTTGATTGATGGGCTAGTTCCTCGTTGTAAAAATATTGCTTTATACACTTTTAGAAATACTTTAAAATATAAAGACATTTTAGTATAAAAATAATATGTGCTCAAAAATATAAAAACAAATAGTCTCACACGATACAGTAGGAGTACAAATACGTTACAGGACAATTAAAGATATTGTCAAAAGTTACTCACATACATATTTCATCTTCATGATTGATTAGAATAGCAAAGGCAGCAGTTTGTCTGCAATTTATGACCGAACAAATGACTATCATCAGCCGTAGTTGGTTCAGTCGGTAGCACGCCGGGCTCGTAATCTGTAGTTCTCAATTTCGAGTGCCACCTGTGCCAGCGTTGAGATTTATCTCCATTAAACCCTCACCCTGCCCTCGGTTAGAAAAGGGAACCCGATGAGCATAGAAAGGCCGCCATTCATCGTATGCAATGATAAGCCAAGGCCCTCGTGTGAAGATGACCCATAACCTAACGCACGGTAAAGAGCACTTTAGATGATTCCATCTGTCTCCTAAAAGCTGTACAGTGGGTTCCCTTCTCTAGGTTTTTGTGACCTGGGCATGTAGCCCATTTGTGAAAAAAATGCTGCTCAGAGGTAAAACAACCCATCACCCTGGTTTCGAAAGAGGATACTGGCAATGGTATCTTTGCAATATAATTGATACTCCGAGAAAGTTTATTCAGAAATAGAATCAAACATATATTTCCACACTGCAAATGTATTCGGCTATGTCTGTTTTATTAAGGAACCACTAGTACTGAGTGGCCGAGTGGTGAACGTACTTAGGCAGTAGAACAAGGAGCCCTGGACTCGAGCCCCGGGTATGCATGGATGTTTGTGTTGTCTTTTTGCTGAGGTCCCGCCATTCCCAGACTTCTACTATGAAGTATATACTGACAGGCTCCTGTCAAACCTCTGTGGCAAGCAGCTGCTTGATGAAGTATTTTTTTTTTATACGTAGCAGCAGATGAATTCACTAAACTCTAATAAGTTTATATCTAGATGATGAGAACAGTCTTTCTTAGCAGAAAGGATATCCCTGAAACTGGTCAAAATAGGGTTTCTTTAGTTTTAAGATATTAGTCGTCCCATGGCCGAGTGGTTAGCGCGCTTGGCTACTGATCTAAGGGACCTGGGTTCGAGCCCCGGGTAAGGCATGGATGTATGTGTCGTTTTTCTGCTGAGGTCCTGCCATCCTCTCAGATCTTCTACTGTGGCATATTAAACTGACAGACTCCTGTCAGACCTCTGTGGCAAGCAGTTGCTTGAAGGGGTATTATATATATTAAAACTAAAGGAAATCTATTTTTAACCAGTTTCAGTGATGTTCGCAGACGATAATATTGATGCTCTATTTCAGCAAAACACCACACATTCAATTTTAGAAATATGCATCTAAACTTCAGAATGTTTTAAAATTATGAACCATTAAAGCAAATATCCATCAATCACTGGTTCCATCTTGAACATGTCTGCTGCTGCCTGTCATCCACAGCCAGCATCATCATGAAATATAATGTATCCCTGCATCTCAGAAAGCATTAATCTATTTTATTGTTAACTGTATATGATGGTATACTCCTACCAGCCATGTTTCAAGACCAAACATATTTGAAATCACTATCATCAGTATTCAACAGTTCATGGAAATGACTAAAGGCATCTCTATTGCAACTTCATTTCTCACTATGCAGGACGCAAAAATAAATGCAGTGTCATAGAATAAACCGGTCGCATTGAAAGTGCATTTCCCTCTATCTCAACAAACATTCGCTTACAGAGCTTTTGTAAGAATGCAGACGTTGCTAAAATACTGCAGCGGAATGGAACAACCATTTCTGAGGAGTTGCAGTGTGATTTACAAAGGCGTAGTGGTAATATCACGAAAGAAATATTACAAATTTTAGCATTTGTTATACCCGATTTTTTTAATTATCGAGATTTTCTCTTTCACTCTAAATCAAATACAATTTGCTAAATTTGACTCGAACATTTTTGTTTTGAGAGATATAATTTTTCAGTGTCCCTTGAAACTTCCCTTTATATGATTCATGAGATTCTTGAGGTAAGATTAAAAGAGATAAAAAATAGATAACAGTTTTCTTGTCACAAGAATAGCGGGTGAAGTACAGTCGATCTTCATTTGTTTTCGATACGAAGGGAATTGTAACGTAATTATAGTTAAAAAAGATATATTTTATTCTTTTCATACAGTACAACTTAAGAAACGTCTATTGTTAATGACAATGTAAGAAGTCGCAGTGTAATCCATGAAACTCGTAACCATCCAGACTTTTAATGATTCGCAAATTCATTCAACAATGACTATTAGACGTTTTACATTATGTTGCTAATAACACTGGAAAACGTAAGTCGCAGATACTCTATGTGGAAACGGATTATTCAAATCCGTGACCAAATGGTGAGACTACAGAAGAAAACACAGGAAGATGACAATCAAATCACATTGTTCGCATTAGATATTAGAGCTCCTAACAGATAATAATCAGGCTGCATTAAAACCTTGACTTGGTTGCCAAAGACGAAGCTTTATTCATAACTGAATTGATCGATTCTTCTAAGGAACATATACAGGCAATGGGCAGAAAAATGGAAGCATCCTCATCTTATGTCAATATATAATCAAATTTGAGGCTCCGTAATTGGTTAAATATTTTTTATGGAAACGTATGACTGGATATAATACAAGATGTCAATTACACCGTAGCCTCCGTTACTAAATACCTACCGTATTGAACCAAACCTTGGCAATGCCTGTTCACTGGATCTGCCGCTAGATGTCATTGGCTACGTGTTCATACCATTGTGTAAAGTTAGTGGTAGCAGCGGTTACTTTGATAGTTTTTGCAGTTGTTACATGAAATTTTGTACTTCAATTACAGCACATCACATTTACAATGATGTATTGCGTTGTTCCCTATTGTAATTCAGATACTCGTAAGGATAAAATTTCTTTTCATGAAATTCCTAGCCATTGTGATTTGCGTCAAAAATGTCTAAGAGCTATATCTAGACAAGGTAAATTCTTCTGAATTTAGATGATTAAGATGTCAACTGAATTTTAATTAACTCTATTTGTTTAGTGTTTAAAGAGATATAAATTTCTATATTTAGCAGTAAGGTATATTATAGTAATAAGGTATAATTAATAAAAATGTTGTATAAACTTGTAACCTTTTTTCTGATATGCATTTTATTTTATTAACGTTTACACATAAAATATGATTCCTTATTATTTTGATCAGGGCAGGATTGAGAGAGCGATGTGCCTGTACCACCATCCTCTTCGAAAATGTTAATAATGGTAATAGATGCACAAATTTCTTAAACCTGTAAAACGAAATGGGAAAGGCCATACTAAAATGAAAATCCACTTTCTTGGCCCTTTTACTTGCTCGATTGAGTTTCTTGTCCCCCCACACCGCCTTAACCTTTTTCTTCCTAGAAGTGGGCCTATTTTCGATTAATATTCATATTTCAATTGCACTATCGGTTTGAAGGAATGAAAAACTCATTCAGCTTTCACTATCTTAACGTTTCTAAATTCGTTATAATGTAGAGCGCAAAAAAAAGTGCTGCGAAATTATTGGTAGATTCATTAAAAAGTAATTAAAAAAGTTCTCTGAAAAGTAAATGACATTCACCCAATTCTTGTTAGCAATTAATATGAATTTCCATTGCATTTTTGGGGCGGGGTGGCTCAGTCGGTAGCGCGCCAGGCTCGTAATCTGTAGTTCCCAGGTTCGAGTCCCAGGTTCGGGTCAGCGTTGAGATTTATCTCCGCAAAATTCCCCGCCCTGTTCGGTCAGTAGGGGACACCGATGGGCTTGGAAAAGACGCCGCCCATCGGATGGGACGTTAAGCCGTGAGCCCGTGTGCGGGAGATTCATACCCTGTGCACGTTAAGAACACGCTGGATGGCCTTGACGGGAGGCTACCATCTGTCTCCCAACAGCTGTTCCAGTGGGTCCCCTTCCCCAACCATCTCTGAGCCTTCGGGGTCCATGTGACGTGGCCATTTAGCCCATGCTGTGCAAAAAAGTGCCGCTCAGAGGTAAAACAACCCAACCCATTACATTTTATGCATATCTTTCACAATTAAAGGCTCCTATCAAAAGATCGTTTTTTCCTTCCATAATATTTTTTGTTCTCTAGTAATAAAAACAATATGTATCCTCTAATTTGGGGAAGAAAATTAAAACGCGTTAAAATCGATTGCCGTGGAAATTTCCTTCCTCTTTTCACGAAAGAGAAGAATGTAATTTGAGGAACTTTTAGGTAGGTATTCCCCCCCTCAATGTACCGAGCTGTTATTTGGTAAATATCTTATTACGGTTGGCCACCTGATAGAACACATGGCAGATAAACAATTTTGACATTAATAACGAGGTATTTATAGGCATATTTCTAAGTGGCTGAAAGCAGAAATATTTCAAGTATGATCATGCATTGCTTAAAAAATAAATAAATACACCCTCAAGCAGCTGCTTGCCACAGAGGTCTGACAGGAGCCTGTCAGTTTGCATGCCAAAGTAGAAAGTCTCTGAGGATGGCAGAATTTGTTATTTCTATTTGTGATCAAGATCTATATACGCAGACAATATATATTTTGAAAACCAACCACCAAATTTTATATTTCTTAAGTTTACTACAATTTTCTCTAAGACGCTCAAAATACGTAGTCCTATTGAATAGAATAACTGCTTCTGATTTACTTTATACAGTGTATCACAATACAATAGCGTATGATGCTGTCACCCGTAGCTAATGCCCTCTTGTGGCAGAAACCTGCTTGCGTGTTGCCAAGCGTTCAACGGCGAAGCTGACAAATCGGTAGGCATATAGTTACGGAGGCTACGATTACACTGTCTAAATTTCAATTTCGAATAACCGTCCCGTGGCCGAGTGGTTAGCGCACTTGGTTACTGATCTAAGAGACCTGGGTTCTAGCCACCGGTTAAGGCATGGATGTGTATGTCGTTTTTCTGCTGAGGTCCGGCCATTCTCTCAGACCTTCTACTATGGCATATAAACTGACAGGCTCCTGTCAGACCTCTGTGGCAAGCAGCTGCTTGAGGGGTATTTTTTTTATTATTCGTTCAGCACTTACTTTTATATATAGATATATAAATCTTCTGATATATATATATATATCAGAAGGTAATTTAAAACTAAAATAATATTACTTCAAACCATTTAATAAAATAAGTGTATATTTTAGAATTTTATGCAAACAGATTTTTTATAATTTTCAGTTTTACTCAAGTTTCTTATGCCAGACTTTGCTGTTGTTAAGTATTTCAGCTTCTATTGCTCTTTAAATACCCAATAAATATAGTTGAAAATCGAGATTTAAATAGATTTGAATGAGATTTAAATTTATCTAGTCATATTTTCTTATAAACAACTTAATATAAATTGCAGATCTTCGAATTTGACTCTCCATTGACTTAACAGTGAATGTTTCCTTTTTTTCTGTCCAGTATTCGCATATATATTGTATATGCTCCAAAAACCGCTCCTTTAAGTAGGGGACAGAGAAGTCAATCATTATGCACTGTTTCGCAGAGCACTGCAGAAAAAAATCAGAGTGAGAACTCTAAAATTCATTTGTTTTTAAAGAATCTATCAAGCAATGTTCCCGAAAGTGGGGTGCCATCCATGGTGGTGCACGAAGAATATTTAATCATTTCTACTTTATCGTTTGGTTTCAGAAATATTTTAAATTTCAAAAAAAAATATATATATAAAGGAAAATAAAAAAAATACTCTAATATATCTAAATTCCGCAGTCATCTTACGATCTCTGTTTAGTTTTATAAAGGTATCTGACACAGAGATGGATTCGAATCGCTGTATCACAAGGTGTCAAATCAATATTTTCAGAAATAATGAACCATCTTTAGTCACACTCCTCAAATTAAATTACTTTTTTTATATTTATTTTCATTTCATCTTATTTTAGTTGTATACTTATAAATAAATATGTAATATATATATGCATTTATCTACACACATATTAGAGGTCAGTATTTTTTTTACTCTTTTTGGTGATATAAGTAATGAGTAATAAATAAAATTTGAATACTATTGTTATAGAGAAACAGCAAAAATAATGCTTTGCGTTTTATTATTATGTTATCAACAATGATGTTTAACAGAGTCTCCGAATTTGTTTATCGTCGAAATGTCTTTTAGCATTATTAATAATAACAAAAGTAGCCAAGCGCGCTAACCACTGATTTTAATATAATGTTAATAGGCGATTGATTTGTATGCGAATCAAATAATTAGTCTAATTTCTCTAACTAAAATAACGTTTTAATGATATTTATTAATGTGATTTCATGGGAAGAGTATTAGTGTTCGTATAGACTGCATTGGAAATTGTTTTAATTAAAAAGATCCATAGTAAGCTAAAAGATAGGCAATATTACTATTAATTTTTCACCTAAATCTAGCAGCTATTTTCCCTTTTTTTTTGAAGCAAGAAAAGTAATAACGAAAATTTGCATTTGTCATACCTGATGTTTGAATAAATATCTCTAATATTTATTTGGAGGCTATTTAATCGAACTAAAAGCTTAGTAACATATGGGTTCTAGGAGAATGGACGTTATTTTAAAAATATCATATCAATCTTTAATTTCAAAATGTCTCAATAAAAGTACCTATAATGAGTATATATTTGTTTAGAAATCTAAATGTTTAACATTACATGTTAAACTAATTTTTGCTGTTAACTTTTAATAAATTAAATGACTAATTTTGTTGCAAAATTGTATTATATTTTTTATCATTTCTTTTGTCTTCAATACATGTAGTTATAAGCTTTCGACACAAAAATATGTTTCACGACCTAAAGGATCCTGAATTCATAAAATAAATTTAATTAAGAATTTTTATTCCATTGAAATGTGACATGCACTGGATACATTTATATTCTTTGCACAGAATCATTGTAAGAAGCTAGTGTTAAAGTCAATTTAGCACAAAGTCGTAAAAATAGGAGATGTAGAGTTTCATCTAAATTAATATAATAAAGCTGCCAATGGCTTCTTTCACTAAGGCCATTAAACGAAGAAGTATTAAAACGAAAGTAAAAATCACATTAAAGGCGAAATCATTTTCTTTCATTAGGAATGAATTACAAAGCTGAATTACGTCTCTTTTTTCTTTCGACCAGAAGATGTTTGTTAAGCAAGTTGTTCTTGTGTTTCATTGTCAGCATTGTGTAACACGAATAACAGCGAAAGATGTTGAAGTCATTTTAAAATCATTATCTTTATGACTGCAACGCCATTGTTTTGAACTGTACAGAGGTTCAGACAAATAGGTCTTTCTTTTACTTTTTTCATGTTGAATTCGCATTTGCGTAAATTCTTACGACAAGAAATTCGCTAAAAGATTGCTCTAGGGACTTTTCGACTTCGACATTAAGTTTTATGAATTATTGTGAAAGCAGGAGAAAATAAAAGAGTAAGAAACTGAGAAATGCAACATCTGTTTCAATAATGTAAGACAATAAGCTACTATATAAATTATATATATTTAGTCTTTCACACAACAAGGTGTGGCTCACGTTCCTTGAAGAGCCCATGGCTAAGGAGGGACGGGTGTGACACTTTCGATACCAAGAAATAACTTACAATACTGCCATTACCTTTCACTTCGAATATTAAGATACCAACATATCACTTTTATATGAATACCACTACCTTGTAAATGCAGTTTAGAGGCGTTTAAACATACAGATGCATTTAAAGAGCTGCAGCGAATGAAACTGGTGAGTTACTTCTGTGAGATTTCAGAAAGCCAATCCTAGTAGATTGAGTGGTTGCATTAACACCTAAAATTAAGGATATGGAAATCGTATATATATATATATTAAAAACTCCTGGTATGCGAATGTCGTGAATGCTTGAAAATACAATAGTGGTGTATAAAGGCTGCTGAGTTGAAAAACGGTGTGACCTGAAATAAAACGATTAGTATTGATTCTCGATTCAAGATTTAAATAGATTTGAATAAGATTTAAATTTATCTAGTCATATTTTCTTATAAACTACTTACAGATCTTCGAATTTGACTCTCCATTGGCTTAACAGTGAATGTTTCCTTTTTTCTGTCCAGTATTCGCATATATATTGTATAGGCTCCAAAAACCACTCCATTAAGTAGGGGACGAATCAGAGAAACCAATCATTATGAACTGTTTCGCAGAGTACTGGAGATTCGCGTAACTTGGTGTTCCCAGGTTCGAATCCCAATTTTCTCAGTGTTGATATTGATCTCTGCTAGCACCCACTCTTCCCTCGTTGAGAAAGGAGACGCAATGGGCACTGAGCCTCGGGGTGGAAGGCCGCAGTTTGTCGGGAGAAACGCTAAGTCCTAGTCCAATTTGTTGAAGAATCTTGCCTTGAGCACTGTAATGTTTACATTCTGGATTAACTTCTGGATGGTTTTAAGTAGTTACTTTCTTTTTTACCTTTACTTTCTGGATGGATTTAAGTTTAGATTTTTTTAGTTTTACCTTTACTTTCTGGATGGATTTAAGTGGTAGGTTCCCAGCTGTCCCCTAACAACTGTCCAATGGGTCTCAGCCCTTGAGGTCTTTTGACCTCTAAATGCCTTGTGTGCAACAACTGCCTGTCAGGGGTGAAACAATATTGGGAACATCTGCACTAATTTTCTGTATACATACTGTAATCATTTAACTGGCTTAACAGAAATCTCTTAAAAACTCAATTAAATACTATTAATTCTTATTCAGGGGCTCATTAAAACACGAAACGTCACAGTGTGGTTGTAAAATGGAGTTGCTGAATTAGACCAAGGAGGGATAGAGTAAAACGTCTCTGGTGGGTGTAGGATGCATAATGTAAATTAATTCATTGGCAAAAAATTATTTGTGATAACTTTTTGTTTTTATAATTTTTCTTCTTTTACCCAAATGAAACATATAATTTTAGGTTTCGTCACAGAATATAACAAATATATTTAATATGGTTCGATACTGCTGTTCTTTTATGCTTTAAAGATGGGATCTCCTCTTCTTTCGTACAATTTGTGCTTTAGTGCTAATTCTTAGAATTGTGCCTGTGCTTATTCTCTCAATGTTTAGCATATTTCAATGAAAAAAGGTAAGTAATCTTCTCTCCTGTATAAATCCTTTTTCTCTCTTTAAAAGGAGAAGTTCCTAAGGTGCAAATTCACTTTAATTCAGTAGCTGTTATTACCGTCTTTTTCAACTTGTCTGGTAGAAATTTCCAGCATGTTGGACCTTACGCTGATTTTGTTTTAAATATTTTCATAATAGTTTTGTTACTACTATTTCCTTTAAACAAATATTTCAATATTCAAGGAGTACGGAATTTCTTACGTACAACATCATAACGAAAAAATTAAAATTAACTTTTCGCTGCTCTACGTAATATATTGATATCTATAAACGACTAATTTGCTTTAAAATTTAGGCCATATAGATATTAGATTTTTATTATTTTTCCGAAAAACCATCTATAATATATATAGTTGATTGTAAATGAGAGTCTGAGTAAGTGAATGCGGAGGGGTTGGATAACTCTGATTCTAACTATGATGATGAACTGGTGGAGCTCGGAAAATTTGGACCTAAGAGCAATTTGTATCCTAGAATTCGTGAAAAATCCGACGTATCTTTCACGGTCAAAGAGAGTTAGTTTCATCAAATTTAATCTATGCGTCGAAGAAACGAGGTAATTGGTTCATAGGGGCATTTTCGGTCGTTAATGTAAGAATCGTTACTTATGAAACTTATGATTCTTGAATTCTTCTAGGTCAAAGTTGAAATTTTACCTCACTCAAAGAGGTGAAAAATTAGTGCCTAGGTCTATTTCGGATCGTAGAGCTCACAAACGTTACGAAATTAGTATTCGATGTGTCTTTTGAGGTCACATTTTTTGCATGTGTGTATATATATAGGTCACATTTTGGTAAAACGTGATTTACGCATGCTAAATACGTGAAAATTACTCTCCTGAGGTATTTGTGATTCGTAATATCAGAAACGTTGGGAAATTTCAGATCCGACGGTCCCCTGAGTTCGAAGGTTAGATTTCGACCTATCTGTGCTAAAAAGATGAAAATTAATCCCTAGGGATCTTTCGACTTACGTGTGCTGAAGTTGTGAAGATTAATGCCTAGGGATATTGCAAAGTGTAGATCCTCGAACCGTATGAAATTTACGATCCGACATGCCTTCAAGGTGAAATAGAGGTTATATTTCAATCAAACTGTAATCTACGATGGCTACAAATACTAAAATTTATGTATACGGGGTATTTTAGGTCCGAGATCTCAGACACGTAAAATTTCGGATCCGACTTGTCCGACGATGTCAGATGTCAAATTTCGATCTACATGTGGTTTTGAAAATAAGTGATTAGGGGTATTTCGAGTAGCAGTTCTGAGAAACGTAGATAGTTTCAGATCAGAGATAGTGTCTAGGGTCAATGGGGGTCAAGGTGATGATCGAGAAATCAAGACACGCTAAAGACAGATATTGATTTCTCATACGTAAGTATACACCATGCATGATAAAGCTTATGTATCAGTATTGTATAGCTTATATTTTAACTCACTTTCATTGCAACTCATATATTATAAACATATATCTAAAAGGTGAATGCTCTTGTTGTTGTTTTTTCCATTTTTGCATAATTAATTTTGCAGGGTCTTATCAGGCTATGACAAGCAACTGCCTGAAGTCTATTTTTTTTGTTATTCTTATTTTACGACATGTAGTATCTAAGGTTCTGTTAAGAACTTCCAAAAAGTTTTCATGAACTCTAAAACAGTCATAATAGTGAATTTCTGAAACTTTTGAAATGGTGCAATATAATCACAATGTTGGGAACATGATATAAAAAAACTGACTCCAAAACATCTCAGTTGTGAGAACATGCGTCCAAAATGGAAATTAAAGATGATCGAGCAGAATAATTTATATAAAACAAGCAATCAAAAAAAATATGCTTCAGAAACCTAACTGAGACGGAGCGATTTATGAAATCGTTATCAAACTTTTTAAGGCTAAATGCAAATAAGCGGATATTGCTACATGGGAGTAGTTCAATTCAGGAAATGCTAACCAGCTAATTAGATAGTAGAGGACAGAAAAAGATCTTCCTGAATGATACGTGAATAGAATGGGCGTAGAAAAATGTTGATTGGAAGGTTTCATAGAAATATTGTGCCAGTTAAATCTCAAAACACCCTTTATTGGTTTAGTGCATTTGAAAGCATCTCGTGATATGAGCTCAATTGATCTCATAAGACGGTCACGAAATATTTTAAGACACGCGACTGAATTTACATTGATTGATTTTCGATACACAATGAAAAGCTTAAATAATAAGAAATCAGCATCAGTAATACTGTAGAATTTAACTTTAAAAATACATCATTATAATGTACGAAATGAACATTTTGTATTACACTGAAATATCAAAATATATTCTTTAAAGAATCCTGACTGAAATATCAAAATATTTCAGTATTTCCTGGCATATCAACGGGAATCCGACTTAAAAGCTCTATAACTTCTAAAATATGGACTTAATGGTAATGAATTATGGTCAAGATAATGACTTACGATAAATTAAAGATCATTGTCAAATCTATTTAAATCTCGATTTTCAACAGTATTCGTACTTAAAGAGTTATGGAAGCTAGAATATTTCACAACAGTACTGCATCATACAAATTTACCTCATAAATTAATCCAAACTTAAATAATACGCATTGTTTCAAACTGTTTAATAAAAATAAATATATATTTTAGAATTCAGTAATAAGATATCGCAGGAAAATGTCCTGTAAACAATAAACGCTTGAAATAATTAGCTGGGAAAAAATGAATGATTTTTATAAAACAAGATAATGATTATTAAATATTCCATTTTACGTAACTTCTAACTACTAAACGAAAATTGTTGAATATCGAGATTTAATTTGATTTGACAATACTTATTTTTCCGTTAAATTTATATTTGAGAAATTATAGAGATTTGAAATTAGATTCTCATTGTTGTAACATGGAAATTCTCAAATATTTTGGTAGTGTATAAACTGACTACATGTATAAGAAAAATAAAGATCCAAGAAGAGTAACAGATCTTAAAGGCTGTTAACTATTTATAATTTCCAGGGTTATTAGATAGATGGTTTAAAGAATCCTGACTTAGATGTTGTAAAAAGTAAATGAAATATCCAAAAAGGAAAAGAAAGCTTTTCTATTCTCATAGTAGTTCTACTATTTTTCTGTTCTCATATTAAGCTAATATCTTTGTATCTTAATATCTATCAATCACAAAATTTTGAGGCAAACATGTCATATCTTATGTGAATTTTATATCATCATTCTGCAACCAACCGCACCATTCTATAACGATACAAAGTGAATGAAGAAGTTCACGTAATGTTGAGAATTTATGAGGCACGTAACGCACAGTAAAGGAAAGCAATATGTTGAAGCAATATCTCATAGCAAACTATATAACCTTCCGCAGGAATCATGGGAGAACGTAAACTTTGCAAACTTCACCACTGTTTGCCGCTACATCTTAGCTGTGTTTTATGAAGTGGTTTCCTCTTCATTTCTTTGTTAATAACGAATCGTAACCATTTATATGCAAGAGAATAGTCAAGCGTGTTCGTTTATTCTTTCCTTTATTACTAAGCATTTGACCTCAATATATTTTAATGCTGCTTAAACCTAACGTTTCTCTAGTAGTATAATACTAAGAAAAGAAGATCTTTGTTAAATAAAAATGGGTTGCTTTTATCTTATGTATTAAAGGAATTCAGTGCTGTAGCATGACAGTAGTAGAATGGGAAAAGATATTTCTAAAGGCAACACTGAAAATGGACATAAACCACGTTCCTATACATATGGAAATATTTACATTTAAGGTCAATGATTTATGGTTATGTCATTATCAAATAATTAAATATATTATATATTCAATTATTTCTAAAAATTGCTCCCTTACTTCCATGATCCTTTTGAATCGGAAGAAATGGGCTTTTCGCGAAATGCAGTATTATTTTTTATAAATCAATATTCTCTTGAATGATGATTGAACTTCAACAAGAATTCTACTTATAAATAAGAAGATATGTCTTAAGCAACACACGACCACTGTCATTTAACACAATTATAGAATTTTTGAAGAACTCTTAGATAATCAACTAAAAGGAAACTTTGAAACTCGGTGATGAATCTATATAGATATTCCCAGAAGTCGGATATTTTCAGATCTTCGCCAAAGCAGCGTAGAAAACTTACATAAATTGTATAAAATTACACAACATTCTAAAACGATTTATGTCATTGAAATGTTTTAATAATCAGAAAGGTATTAATAAAGATGGATGCTATCGACACTTCGAAGAGCAAGAATTCTAACTAATAGTTTCTATATATTCTTCTGCATTATCGATAAGGAAGTTAAATGCTTTTAAAACTCCATTTTCTGCTTCATTAATCATTGTTGTGTTACAGAAGATTAATGGTCCACGGGAAACTTAGTTGGAGGTCACATAATTTATGAATGTGACAAAGCATCGGAATTCCAATGATGTTTTGTTTCCAAATATATTCCTTCCAAAAACGTCATTAGTACTAGCTTTCATGATTTTCGACTTCCCTCCGTTCTGCTTATACATTGCATTTCTCTGAAGACAAATAGAAATGAAGCAAATATTAGAGAGTTAGCAGACACGGATGATTAAGAAAGTAATTTTTCTAATTGGCGCAATGATTAAGATTTCAAGACTATCATATGCTAATGATGTCTTTAGTTCAAGGAAAAATCGTTTTAACTTATTCCTTTGAACCTACGATCCCATTTTAAGCATTCTGCCACTGAACAGCATCGTTTCTAGAGGAGGAGGTTGGTGTATTGTCTCTGATCTTAGATAAAAAATCGGAAAGGGAGTGAAAACATCAACATATATATCTTTTGCCAGACTATTTCTTTCAATTAGAATAATAACATATATCTTCTAGCCAATACAGTTTGCTCGTTTACAGAGAAAAAGCAGTTTTCATTTTCTAAGTTTATCTCACTCTAACGGTATAAATTCGAACTAATGGATGATTCGAAAAATGCAAGTAATATCTTCTCATTAATATTGTCTAACCCCTGAAAATTTTTTTCATTTATTTCTTAAAGCAAAATGTGGAATTTTATTACACCCAGGAAGTACAGGGACACATCACTCCTTTAAATGTTGATTCTTTAACTATAAACGCTACCGAACAAATCCCAAATTTATAGCATGAATAGATCGTTTAATAGAGTTGATTAAAATTTTATATTGTTCTCCACAAGTATTAATTAGTTAAGTATTCTTAGAATTACGCAAGCGAAATATTAGCAGTTTAGCTTCCTCTAACGGCGGAATTTAAAATTATTGAGAGATTAAAAAAAATACGAATTCTTATAATTCATTAGTACCTATGTAATCCAAAAATAGTTGCTCTATGCAAACTATGGTAGATTTGGGTTTATATTTTGTGTTACAAAGGTAATTAGCTATCTATGTAACCTAAAATATTTTATCTCTGTAAACAAAAAATTGAATCCCTATAGATGGACAAATGGATCGCCAAAAATGAAAAAAAAAATCTCGTTTTTGAAAACGAAGTAAAAAGGCCAGATCAAAGGAGGGAAAAATACATATATTAATCAACATCGGGAGAGTACTTTTCGTATATATATATATGCATTAGCAGATTTACTCAGAGTTGAGCAACTCTTAAACTCTAAAATATATCGTACATCTCACGTTACAAAATGTTATTTTGCATGAAACTCATTATCGACTGCCATGAGATTTCCCGCCCCCTTATTTTAGGGTGGGGTCAGAAGTAATGGGACAGAATGAAGTAGCCATGATGTTCTCTAAATGAGTCGTTTCTATTTGAGATATAACTCGTTAGACTCGGAAATCGTTTAGATATTTCTCTCATTTTGGGAGAATAATTTTTTTGGTAGGGGGGAGGACAGCTTCGGAGGATAAATTTTCACCTTTTTTTTAAGTTAGTATGATAGGAAAATGTATATCGAATTAGATGATCATTACCGTTCAAAAAAAATTCTCCCCATTTTTGTTTCGGGACATCTGGAGTACGAATAATTATTAGAGGCCATAAACTTATGATTCTTTAAGTATGGTTAGAGAACGTTATATACTGAATTTGGTGGTCCTAGCTCCAACTGTTTATGATTAGTTCCTACTAAGTTTGTATGTGTGTCTTATGGGGGGGATAAATCGTTGGGATCCAAATCCTTACGTTGTTTTAGGACACGATAAGAGGAAGTTGTATACCGAATTTGGTGTCCTAGTTCTTGTCATTTAGGAACAGAAAAATTCAACACGGTCGACACCGATTTTTAACTGCTAATGGTAAGTGTATGAGAAGTTCGTGGAAATAAACAAGGTCCAAATCGGTGTCGGAGAATAGTTTAAACACAGTGCTTAATCTCCTCTTGGATGAAAGGAAGGTTCATGCATAATTTTATGTCTGCAGCATTTTAGGGGTTTCTTGCATAAGCGGACAACCGAAAAAGAATCACTCTCCTTTATATATAAGATACAGAGTGTCTACGACGCAACGTACAAACAGCAGGAACGTATTCTTAAAGGTCACTTCAAGTTTCACCGTTATTGAGTAAACATTACTTAATTAAACAACATTCAATTAAGTAGTAATTACAATGATTAACTTATAATATATACCTTTGTAATTAACCACATTAATTTAACCACGTTATTTCTTCCCAGTTTCCCTCAAGAAAATTGAGAGCATGATTGGATAACGTGGCGTAGAGAGGACGGTGTGCTTGATGTTTTACAACCTATCTCCCTTACAAAAAAAACAAGGATTTCAAATAAGACAAGTTCCACGATCACAGGTACGATGCTCTTTGCCTGGTGATCGTCTTTACTTCTGCCACATCAGTCAAACCACAGAACTTTTATCAGATCACGCTTCGGTGCGTAACGGTTGGAAACAAAACCATATCTTATAAATTACATTTCGTTCACGAATGAAAACCTATTTACCTCTGATTCCATATTGGGTAGGAAAACGTTGTTTTCAAAATAAAATTGAGATATATATACAGGGTAAATAAACATTCGACTTACTGGACCGCATTTCTTCGAGGGGCGTTTAATAGTGCTTCTCACAGAGATTATCTGTAGAATGAACTAGCACCAGGCGCGAAGCGTAAGTAGAAGCATTTGAGAACTTCAAACTGCGCAGTTAAGGCATCTATGATTCTTACAGGTGATTGATCTACAAAATTATCAGCTACTTGTCAATCAGCCAATAGCATCGTGAATCAACAATTGTGTCATAGATCATTGGTTGATTGAAAAGGGGACTGAGAGCTCACACAGCCAATGATCTACGAGAATCATCGTTTCGTTAACTGCACATTCTCATTGTCTCAATTGCTTCCTCTACGATTCGCCGTTGATTAGCACATCTGTTAGAGATCATGAAGGAAGAAGAACGCATGTTGTTATCATGATGGAGCGCCTCCAATTCGTAGGTAGGTTGCAGAGTAACTAAAGGGAAATTATCTAGGGAAAGTGGATGGGATGAGGTATTGCTTTTACATGGACAATAGGTCGCCAGACCATACTCAAATTGGCATTTCTATAGGTTGAATGATGTATCTTCTGTTATCAAGGATGCATGTCAAAAAATAGCAAATGAGACTTTAAAAGCCAGTTTCACTTAAAGTACAACTTCAATTTCAACTATGTTGTAACAACTTCGCAAACTGATCTTCTATGAGAAAAATGTATGACAAAACGATAGCGGTGGTGTGAGCATTCGAAAATATTTTTCGTTGTCTTTGATATCTACGAAAGGCATGCGTGTGTTTCTTCCAGCCACGCTGATATTTGGAAATATATCAAGGTATTTCTGGGAAGTTTTGCGAATAACTAATGTTTCCTATTTTCTCTGTAGAAAGTAGTCTACTGATTACAGCAATAGAGAAAAAAATGAATGTATTCTCTAACATGTTTTTGGAAATGTACCTCAAAATGAAATCTAACAACAAGGCAGTAGTTTCATTTATAACCATTTGGCAACATTTTATTTGCTCAAAAATGTGGGGCGGGGTGGTTCAGTCGGTAGCGCGCCAGGCTCATAATCTGTAGTTCCCAGGTTCGAGTCCCTGCTGAGTCAGCGTTGAGATTTATCTCCGCAAAATTCCCCGCCCTGTCTAGGGTCAGTAGGGGATACCGATGGACTTGGAAAAGCCGCCGTCCGTAGGATGGGACGTTAAGCCATGCCCTCGTGTGCGGTAAATGAGCCGTACCCGTACCTTTAAGCCGTACCCTGTGCACGTTAAAGAACACGCTGGATGACCTTGACGGGAGGCTACCATCTCTCTCCCAACAGCTGTTCCAGTGGGTCTCCTCCCCCAACCTTCTCTGAGCCTTTGGTGTGACCTTGCCATTTAGCCCATGGTGTGCAAAAAAGTGCCTCTCAGAGGTAAAACAACCCAACCCAACCCTGCTCAAAAATGGGACGAAATTTTATCGTTTTCTTGGAAATTATTGAAAGCTTGATGATTGGCTTGCAATTTGGCAAGATTGATAATTTGCTTTCCTCGAAAAAAAGGAAATAGTCACTAGAACATATAAATGTTGCCACTGCATCAATGAGCCATAATATGCAATTGCTTTAGAACGAGTCCTTCAATGGAATCCTATTCAGCATCATGTATTCGGGTAGAAGGAGGTTAGCCAGAATCTAATGTTGTATGCAAGTAATAACTACAGTTGAGCATAATCTTATGGCTGTGATGAATCGAACAACTGTTTATAAAACCGTAGATTAAGCTCCTGAAGTTTGATTATTATGTCATGGGACACTATATACGTATATATATATATTTCAGAAAGTCATTCTAATTGATTCCAGTTCAACGTAGTTATTTCACGTTCTTTTTTGGGGATCCGGATTTAACGTCATTCACAAACTGATCATGAGGTCGCGGGCTAATATATGCAGAGGGTAAATTATTTTCTTTTGCTTTAAATTATCTGTGGCGAATTCTACCCTTGGAAAGATCTGTCAGTTGTGGGTTTTACTATCCTAAAGGAAAATATATTTTCCTCTAACTTACTAAAAAAAAATAGATAAAAAATAAATAACCCCTCAAGCAGCTGCTTGCCATAGAAGTCTGACAGGAGACTGTCAGTTTATATACCATAGTAGAAGATCTGAGAGGATGGCAGAAAAACGACACATTTTCAATAGAAAAACGACACATACATCCATGCCTTACCCGGGGTTCGAACCAGGTCACTTAGATAAGTGGACAAGCGCGCTAAGTACTCGGCCACCACATGGTAAATATTATTGCTAAGATCAAATGCAATAAAAAATTGTAACTCTAAATAATTTCCATATCTCTAAACATTTCGAAAACCACTGTAATATTTGCTTCATTTTTCTTTACCGTCAGGAAGACATAATATTAAGGCATTATAAAAGCAAATTATAAATAATAAAAATAGATTATAAAACAAAATTTTATGAAATAAATTTTAAAAATTTCTTCTAATATTTTAAAAGAATCATAAGTAGCAACTTATCTCTAAGTGATTAAAGATTATTTAATATTAGCAGCATTTATGTTTGATAGTCATGTAACATAACTACGCTCACCCCTCGTTATACCCAGGTACACTTGGAAGTAAAATTTGTTTCCCAATTTGGATCATTTTCGCCGAAAATAGCTATTGACGCTTCGCAATATTTGAATACTTGCGAAATAGTTTTGGTATTTAAAACTTTATTGATCGGAAATCTTGGAAGATCGATATTGTGTAGAAGAAACGTGACATGTTCTCAGAGAAGCTACTTGCTTGGAGCTCATATTAGCGAGAAGAATTAATTCGTCTAACAAAAATTAGTATTTGTTTCTATAGCTAGTTTTAAGGAATACTCGTACGTCAAGTTCTCGTTTAACGAGATCCAAGTACAGTCGCTCAAAAAAGTATCCGAACGCTATGGTTGATTACAAAATTCAGAAAAATATCTGGCAACGATTTCTTTTAGAAATTAGTGATCTGGCAACCTTCGTGTACAGTACACGAAGGATGCCAGATCACTAATTTCTGAAAAAATCGTTGCCAGATATTTTTTCTGAATTTTTTAATTAACCATGGCGTTCGGATACTTTTTTGAGTGACTGTACATTTCGAATCTTCTAGGATTTCTTTTGTTTAATTAATAGGTTAGTTATGACACATTCGGCGAAACATCTGTAGTATAATAAACGTAGATGCTGATGAGTTATAAAAACCCAAACAACCAACTAAATTCAATGCTTTTGAAACATGGAACATCATAAATTCATGAGGTGATGGGACAAAGACTGTTTCATTATTTTATGTCTGAGCTGCCTTTTTTTACACATAATGGCCAGGCCACAAGGACCCCAGGGGCTCAGAGAACGTTAGAGGAAGGAGATCCACTGGGCAATAGTTAGGTAACAGATGGTAGCCTCCTGTGAAAATTATCCATGGTTTCTTTAACGTCCAGGGATTATGGCTTTCATCTGTACTACGGAGCCACGACTTTACATCCCATCCGACGGATAGTGGCTTTTCCAAGACCACGGTGTCCCCTTGCTCTCCTACGGAATGGTGAGGCAGTAGCTGAGATAAATCTGAACACTGTCATAGGTGGGACTTGAACCTGGGAGCTACAGATTTTGAGGCCGACTGAGCCAATCTCCACACCAAAGGGACAAGGATTAACATTTTTTTACCCTAACAGTTTCTTGAACGTTTATATATCGATTAATAAGTATTAGTTTATTTCCAAACCATAATTTCCAAATCACCCTTTCCGAAAAATGAAACTTCTCTTTCATTTCTACAGACCGCTGGAAATGTCTTTAATATATGACACAGTGCTTTCCTATATTTCTTTCTTTTGAAAATATTTTGGAAAGGTGAGAATACTGCAGAATAGTAAATCGATACATCAGTTTTAAACGCCTACGTTTAAATTCACTTTAGGAGTATACTATATAAGAGGCTTAAAGAGGTAAAAAACTGTACTGCGAGGGAAAAAAGGCTTTGACTTGTAGCAGAACTGGTTCCTTGGGTGCTTTGCGGATGTCCAAATGCGAATTGTTTTGACAGGTTATTTACTCTGTTAAGTTCCAATATGAGTCCCTTGTGTCTTCGGCTCCAGGGCAATATCCACATGTTTGGGCTTTTCCTAAGAGACCGATAGGAGCTGTGTTTAAAAGTCAGAGCGAGCCGTGGACTCAAACGTCGCAAAAATGTTTAAACAGGAAATTTTAATATTCAGGAATGGTTGACTATACCAACGTTCAATAAGTATAATGGATATTTAACTTTTTTTATTGCTAGATTAAATCTTAATCGTTAAAAATGATCGACGGAATATTTTAATATTTTTTCCACTCTACTTACGCACACTCATCGACCATGATTCTATACAATGGCTTGGAAAATCTTCCTGCCCTCGTATACATATATCATTCACGGATAGCACGTATAGTATTTATATATGGCAACCTAGAAGGATGGGATAAATATGCTCAAAAAACAAAACCTAAGATTTTCTATGCTTAAATATTAAATGTTACTTAAAATGACCGACTATACCGATGACCAACTGTTTGTCAGTAATGCGATATTGCATTATTGACAACCTCCTGTCAGACCTTTGTGTCAATCAGCTCTTTGTACAGAAATTAAAATATTTCGTATATTATATGCATCGGTTTTTCCTGATCAAATTTAATATGATAATTACTTACGAATTTAGTTCGATTCACAATTATTCGTTATAAATTGGAATAAACGTTTTTTGCCTGTGTCCAAAAACATTTTAACGTACCAGCAGATTAAGGAGAATTTTTGGTTTGATTAAACTTGCAATCAATATCTATATATAAAATCCCTAATCATAATGTTCCGTGTAAATCATTCCGTGTAATCATTCGTGTGATCATTCATAAATGTCCTTTCATTCTCCTGTTTTTTCTGTCTTCTGTATATGAAAAATGCGAGTTCTGGAGTAGGACTTTCTACAGTGAGATGGACCCAAAATTTACGTGGTTTTGATGCTTATGTTGAGAATCTCTGTGCCAAATTTGATGTCGATAGGATCAAAAATGACAGAGTAAGAGCATTACAGAGATAACTAACAAAAGCCAGGATAGGTTTTTTAGTGCTTTGATACTGTAAGTGGACTCAAAAATGTATATATTTATTTTTTCAGGACCATAACGAGAATACACGTATAAAATTTGAAGGTGATATGATAAAAAATAATGTTAATATACAGAGATAATGACCAAATGACAGAATAAGGATTTTCATGGTTTCTTAGCAAAACACTGAATGCAATTTTAAGAATTTAATTTGTTCCTTAAATATCACAATTTGAAATGCAAATATAGCATTCATGGGGCATATTGCGTTGAATTTTGGAATTTAAAATAAAAGTAAGGAATTTAAAAATATCGTCACTCCTATCAATCTTCTTTATTTCAATATCACAGCATGAAACTAAAAGCTAGAGATGCACATCATTTCTAACCTTTAAAGCAAGTTTTTTGAAGCAGAGCCAAGAACATATAAAAAGCATTCGAAAGAAGGAAATAAATGAGATTTTTTGAAAGACCATAAATATATGTTATTTTGTTTCAATAGGAACAATATTACTATTAGTTAAAAAATAAAATTAAATCCATACCATCGTTATTCTTACTGGATAACATACGATTCATTATTTAGAAAGGATTGTTCCTCGCACACAAACTTTTCTTCATTGCTGCTCTGGAACAGCTTCAGAATTCAATGAAATTCATACAATAATTTATTCTTAAATGCTGAAGATCTTGTATAAATAGGAAATACATCTAAATATCAGTAAAAAAACTGATTAATGAGAATACTGGATGATATCTTTCCTCACGGCAGAGATTAATGTGTTCTGTATAACTTCACAATATATTTCCGAATGAAAGGTCAGACTACGTTCATAATAAATCATTGGTTTCGGGGAAAACGTTAGCTGTTTTTTTAGCTTGTTTAAAAAAAGTAAATGCTTTAAAAATGCGCTAATATTTTCACTTTGTCGACTGTCTGTCTGTCCTATATAGACATTCAATTATTTTCTTTTAAAGATAATTTAAAAATTGTTTTTATGTTCGTATGTTATCCAGTGTATGTTCGTATGTTATCCAATATGAATCGTATGTTATCCAGTGTTTTTATGTTGAATAGCAATAGCTATTCAACATAAAAACACTGGATAACATACGATTCATATTTTCGAATTTACGATTCATATTCATATTTTCGAAATATCTCAATAGTTTTAATAGCTATATGCTTTATTATATGCTTCTAACGATAATAGCTATATGCAATTTTAATAAATTATTTGCAATTTATAATAAAATTTTTTATAATAAAATTTTTATTTGCAATTTATAATAAAATTATATGCAATTTTAATAATAGCTATATGCTTTATTATATGCTTCTAACGATGTAAAATTTTGGAAAACATAAAACGTTAAATGAATATTGAAAATTATCTGCTCATTGTAGAAATTTGAAACTTTGGTGTTAAAGTGGGATGGTCAAGAGGTTTACATTGACCCAATGACATGCCTTCTTACCATCCCCCCTTTGTAAACCACAACGGTTTGTTTTTTAAGAGACAACAGAAAAATACTTTTTGTGTTTTATAGCTACTGAAACAAATTACTATATGCTTTTCCCCAGTCATCCTTTAGTATCACTAACCATTGTTAGAGAGCGTTAAAGATGTAAAGTAAAACTTCATTCTCTTTGAAAACCGGCATTCAGTATTCGCCATAGATAATATATGTTATTATTCTACTTTTAAAATTGTTTTAAAAGTACCAAGATCAGAAATAGATTGCTGAAACCTGAAAGAAATTATTTTAAAACCAATTAAATGAAATTAATGTTTTCTTCTATAGGAAGCACTTACACACAATTCTTTAATCTATTTTAAAATATGCGCAAAAGCCGAAAAATGATTCGGAGTTTTTTAAGGGACAAACTTTGTCAAGACTCTTAAGAGACAAACATCGTCATTGATCTTTAAGGGACAAACTTATTGCAATAGTTATGGAGTTACTACTCCGTATATTTGAGCAGTAAGGAACGCATATTGGTCTCTTTGAAAAATGCTACTGCCGAAAGAAATTAATTAATAACGAAAGCATCAGAGCTAAGGTGAGAACAGAAAATCAACAATGCTGCTCGGAGGTTGTCACTTTGGAGAAATTTTGGTAAAAGAAAAATTTTCTTCAATGAGATTGTGAGTAATCAAGCAACCTAACTGGTAGCGAGTAGGTTGAAAGAAATGCACAATGTTTTGTGTTTAAATAGGCTTATGAGTTTTGAATTTTAAATGTGTCTGTAAAGGAGTGACGCCGAAAGCTGTTTTTCCGAATATTTGTTTCTCAAGAGTTTTCGCCGTAAGCTTTGAAGCGTACTTTTTTATCAAGGTAGTTGGACGAGTTCTTGGTGTTTTAAATATTGATTCTTCTAGATAAGCTGTAAATATTGATAAATTAGTAGTCTCAGTGTGTGCAAACAATACGTAATAAGAAGAAAAGTTTACTTGTGAGTTTGTGTTTCAAATCTATCTCTCTATTTGTTTCTCATTGGCGTAACTTTGTTGTCGAAGAAGGTCAATTTATCCTTCAACTGTCATTCCATTGCAGGCACGGATCTAGAAAAAATAAAGAGGGGTGTGAGATATTACCCTTGTTCTTGGTGACTTCAATGCCAAAGTTGGTACTGACTCTGACCTTTGGGGAGGAGTAATATGCCCTTTTGGTATTGGTAGCTGCAATGGCAATGGGCAACGTCTCCTACAGGAAAGTAAACTCAATGGATTCAGAATAACTAACACTTATTACAAACACCGCGACATACATAAGTACACATGGGTTTCACCTGATGGGCTGCATAAGAATATGATTGATTATATATTAATTAACAGCAAATGGGCTAGTTCTGTTAGAAATACCAGGGCATATAGGGGAGCTGAAATTGGATCGGACCATTACCTTGTTAAAAGTGTGTTGCAACTTAAACTTAAAAAGTGTTGTGCTAGGGTTAAAAAATTTACTTTTAATACTGAAGCTCTGAAAGATCCAGTTATAGCCAAAGCTTACCATGATAGGTTACTTAGTCATTATGACAGTCATGGTTTGCTTACTACTGAAGTTGAGGAAGAATGAGATCATTTTAAACAGGCTTTTTTGGACACTAACAGTACTCTTTTATAAAAAAAAGGAGCACAAGTGACAGAATTATCTGAGTGATAAGGCACTTGAGCTTATTTCGGAAAGAAAGAACTGCAGGAATGCCCTTAATCAATACACTACTAGTCCTAATAGAAAGCATTACAGAGACCTTAATAAACTTGTAAAGGATCAGTTAGCTGCTGATAAGAATCTTTGGCTTGATGGTTTGGCTGACAAAGCCGAGGAAGCAGTTAGACAGCCCAACAGCAGAGAGCTGTACCAGATAGTTAATGTTTTGTGTGGTAAAAAACGGACAGGCATACAAGGATTGAAGGATAAACAAGGTAAGGTTATAGAAGGGGAGGATTCTGTCCTGGCTGAGCATTTCAGTGATATTCTAAACAATGTAGTTAGTTCTACTCCCATTGTTTGCAATGATGATAGATACATTGGTGGCTTTAATGTTGACCCTATAACACAATCTGAAGTTATTTTGGCTGTTTCTAAACTTAAACTTCATAAATCCCCAGGGGTACATGAAATTACTACGGAAATGCTTAGAGCTGGTAAAGTTTCGGTTACCACTTGGATGACTGAAATTCTGAATATCTTTTATGATAAAGGCATGGTTCCTAAGGATTTTACCAGAGCTATTGTTATCCCTATTTTCAAAAAAGGTGATCGCAGTTCTTGTGATAACTATAGGGGTATCAGCCTACTCTCTGTTCCAGGTAAAGTTCTTTCCATGATTGTGCTTAATAGAATTAAGAATCTGGTTGACAGTCAATTGCGTGATGAGCAATGTGGATTCAGAAGTGGTAAGGGATGTGTGGATCAGAAATTTTCACTTAGGCAGATTCTTGAGAAATGTTTAGAGTTTCAGAAACCTTTGGTTGCCAGCTTTGTTGATTTCAAAAAGGCTTTCGACTCTGTTGATCGTCATAATTTGTGGTTGATTGTGAGATCATATGGTACACCAGACAAGTTAGTTATACATTATGAAAGCTCTCTGTAATAACACTGAGTCGTGTGTGAGAGTTGGTACGGCTTGTAGCAATTGGTTTAGCATTACTTCTGGTGTTCTACAAGGGTGCATTTTGTCTCCTTTTCTCTTTAGCTTGGTTATTGATTATGTTATACGAATTTCACTTCAAGGGAAAGATTTTGGCCTTAATTGGGCTGGAGATACGAAAATTTCTGATTTAGATTATACTGATGATTTATCTCTTTTGGCAAATGATGTTGATGAGATGAACTCTTTCATTCGAACTGTTGATGAGACTGGTAGTAGAGTAGGCTTGGTTATAAACAGAGAGAAAACTAAAGTGATGAAAATTGGTCAGGCAGGATGTGATTCAGTTAATCTGAATGGTTGCAGTCTTGAGCAGGTGTCACAGTTTAATTATCTTGGGAGCTATGTAACAGATAATGGTGATGTGCGGCATGAGATTAACAGACGAATAGGGATTGCTGCCGGGACTTTTAAGAACCTATGGAGAGTGTGGAGAAATAGGCGTGTACACCTGAAGACTAAAATTAGACTGTATAATAGTCTAGGGTTAGTTATGGTAGTGAAACTTGGACACTTTGTAAACAAGATAACAGGAAACTAGATGATTTTGATTCCAGATGCTTACGCAGTATCTTGGGCATTAGGTGGTTCAACTTTGTAACTAATGATGAGATTAGGCAAAGGAGTTTGCAACCTCCTTTAAGCAGCATATTGTGCAGAGAGAGACTCCGTTGGTTTGGCCATGTTGCCCGTATAAATAATTATAGATTGGCGAATAGGGTTATGAACAGTGTGCTTAAAGGCCTCAGAAAGAAGGGGAGACCTAGGATGCGGTGGGCAGACAATGTCAAACAGGACCTTGTTAGAATTGATGTGCAGTGGCCAGATGCAGTAGATGTAGCTCAGGATAGACTTGCTTGAAGAACTAAATTGCACGGTCTGGTTGGACCTCCGTAGCCCATGGCTGCTTGAGAATGATGATGATGATGATGATGATGATGATGATGATGTGAGGGAGCAAGTGAAGTGATCGAGTCGAAAAAAAATAAAAGGAGGGAAAATCTTGAAAATTAGGAAATTATGCAAAAGTTTAATACTGTTTTGCCTACACTATCTTATTACCGTATAAAGGATTTTTTTTTTTTTGGTGGGAGGGGGCATGACCCCATCCCTCCTAGATCCGTCAGTGATTCATTGCAACTCTGTCTTAAAGCTAAATATATTGGTAAGGTCACATAAAGATTCTCAATTTAATCTGTATAAATACTGAAACAATACTGTCTCTGTGTTGAAATTTACCTCTGCTGAACCCTGTTATATGACCAGTAAGAAAGGGAACACCGATAGGCTTGAAAACTTAGGAGTCCATCAGATGGGACAGTAAACCATGGAGATTAAGATTATTTTGAATAATAATAATATAATATATATTTTATAATTACATTATTTCGAGTGAAGAACTCACAAACACATATTATGCAATGATATTAGATATGTGTTGGCCTATTGGAATATCGTAAACTCTTATTAAGAAGGATTCCAGTTTGGACCTCATTTACACCAGGTTGAGATTTTGTTAGCTTATGTGCCTGGCCACATGATGATTATGATACCAAAGGGTTTGAAATTAGCTTGGCATCTACTTTTAAAATTCCTTCAGTGAGTTCATCTCATGATTTTTTTCCGCTGCATTGCATTCTTCAAACCGAGTTATTTTTCTCGTAGTGCATTAAAAAAACGCCAAGAGTTAAAACAATGCAAATTAAACAATTTAGTAAAAAATGATGCCAAAATATTCTTTAAATATTTAAAATGGTTTACCTTGAAATAAATTTATTAAATTTATAGTGAAATTAGGAGATGCTTTAGATGAATCCACCGAGAAAAATAATTGGTTCCCATTTTATGAACGTTTATTGTAATAATAGAGGTGGATTGGATTTGTTTGCAAGAAACGAATTCTTTGCCAAAAAACGCAGATTTTTCTTTCTTCTCTAAGTAGCTCAGAAGAAAGAATCGCAAAAGGAAAATTTTGAGTATTATGAAAATATTTTCTTTTAGAACTTTGAGCAAACTGATGCAGTAAGGAATTCATGCTGTCATCAATCGTACAATTTTGTTTTCAAACGTCATGCTTTAAATAATGACATTATTAAGATAACAACCAAAAACTGATTTTTTTATTGTGTTTTCCGATAAGTGGCTTCATTTTCCAGTTAGTGGGAAGCAAACATGCTGAGATGGAAAGTCCCTTTTTTTAATGTTTCGTAATTCAATTTGCTCTGAAGGGTATGGAATTGACCGTAATAAAATGATTTCTGCGCCATTTTCTATACCACTAATACGTGAGTTTTAATAAAAAAAAGGAAAATATACGACATAATGATATAATGATAATAATATGTCTGTATACACTGCCTGGTCACATTATGAGAAACGTGCACGAATTACCATGAAACATGCCAAAGTAAAAAAAAAATGTCTCTCTGACGTAAGTATTCTACATCACTACGAAGTCCTATAAAAGTGGTAATGGCATGATGGAAAGCAAAGTCAAGTGTGACATGGATAAAACTGACTTCCAAGGGGGGGATTGTTTTAGCGCGACGGGCAGGAATATAACGTAATTGAGAGAAAATCAGAGGAAATCCCGATGTACAATATCCCAAGGGTATGGAGAATGGCAGCGGTCTACAAAAACGTCCTCCTAGTATGACAAATGTGAGAGAAAAATGGTTCTCATAGACAAAGACAGGCATTTGTTGGCGCCAACATACGGCAAAACATAGCTGCTACAGGTCATCGGTCAATAGAGATGACGGTTAGCAATACTTCAAAACTAATTTCCAAGCGGGGTGTGCGCAGAGAATTGAATACTTTGAAATTTGGGAACTGTACCATGACGCATACGATGGAATATTAGGTAGGTGTCCATAATAATTTGTCCAATGAGTATATATTCTTAATAGTAAGCTTAATTAACTTTTATCGTGTTCTCAGATTGAACCGATGTTGCGAGGCGTTGGGCAAAATGAAACTGATATAAAGATAATTCGGAAATAGAGAAGACAGAATTTTCATTTGCTTCATTCTGACGGTCTTCCCGATCTTAAATATATATTAAATATACGTTATAATTAACCACATACAATGTTACGTAATATTAAACAATGATAAAAATGCAATGTTTAAAAAACAAAATGCTTAATAATCCTTATATCTGAAGTTTGTGTGATACTAGTAAAAGTTTATAATAATCATATTGCAGTTTTTTAAAGTTATTTTGAACACCTTGCAAACATCTATATGAATAAAGATCGGCGTTTCCAAATCGTAGATAGCGGGGAAATATCCTTTAACCTACAGATGTAAAAACGTGTCTCACTCTCGAATAGAAAAAATATCACCTCAAGCATATGTTTGCTACTTGGGTCTGACAGGAGAGTGTCAGTTTATATGGACATAAGAGGTCTGTGAGAAAGACGAGACCTCAGCAGAAAAACAACACAGTCATCCATACCTTATCGGGGATCGAAACCTGGTTCTTTTGATCAGTAGACAAGCACACTAACTACTTGATCACGGGACTGCTGTGAACTAAATGTTTGTGTTTTAGTTATCGTTAGCTTTGTGTTTCAGTTATCGATTCACTAAACGTTTGTGTTTCAGAACTAAATTCGAGAAGGTCTGGGGAAAGATACACTAAGAAAGTATGGTAAAATTAAATAATTAGACTATTTTATCCAATAGTGGAACGCTTATCCTTATACTGTTACCATGATGAACGAGTATCACCAAATGCTATCATTTCTCTTTCGAGGTGTGCTAGATTTTTAATTTTCTGTTCGATTGCGACTGCAATCAAATTGCTAATGCAGATAAAAAAAAGAATGAATTTACAATATACTACGTAGTATTAGAGATACAGATAGCAGTCATCAGAAAAAAAATAAATTCTATAGCCTGAAAACAATGATTATTTCAAATGAATTATCACTTTGTTCATTGGAGCAACTGCAGAAAAATAATGAATATGATGGTTGATTATTTTTTGTGTTTAACGATCACTGGAGTCTACTTCTGCGTCATTAATGGAATGATAGGGAGTGCAATGCATATAAAGTTAACTATTTTACATAAACAAATATTCAATATAATAAACGAGTAGTTATATACCTCGAGGAACAAACCTCGAGGAACCGAAAGTGCATTTGCTTTATTATGCACATACGACACGGGACACTGTATGAGGATGAAAAATGCATTTCGAAGGTACATAGTAAAATGTTGAATTGTATGCAGGTAATTCGATGTCAACATCTAACAACAATACAAGACGCCAATAAACTTGAAGCAGCGATGTTTGGTCTGTCGCGAAAATTTATTTTTAAACCTAATTTTTTGCATAAGTTACATCTCTATATGACAGTGTCCATAAATAAGGTTTACACATGCAACATAGTATTGTGTGACAATGACTGATGTCTCTACAATCTTTGAAGACGAAGTAATTAAAATAATGTGGTCTCCATGATTTCCTGATTAAAATACTAAATCATTACGGTTAAATATTATCAAGGAACATGTCTTCAAAAGTAATCCATATTCATTCGAACAGTGGAAAAGGAGCATTTGCGAATATTTTCGAGAACATCACACGTGACATTTCAGGACGTGTTTTTCACAATGTGCGTTGCAGGATGATCATATAGATTAATGGTCGGATTTTTAGGAATTCCTGTGACATATCCCTAAAAACCAAGTTTTGAACTACATTATTCATGTTTATACAATATCCCATATATGTCGTGTGTGTATTATGCAGCAAACAAAATTTGGGATGAATGATTTTGAATTACTACCTTGAACATAGTTACGCAAATGGCAATATGAGAAGGAATATAAGGAACAAAAGAAAAATAATATTTCGTTTTGAAAACGATATATGGAAACAGACAAACGAACAAAGGGTAAACATGAAACGTAAAAGATAAATTCAAATTGTAAATTGTTTCAATTTTCACCTAAGGACTGTATACGATTTTTGGCTTTACCTCTGATCTCAAAAAAGTCCAAAGGTTCAATCAATCAATCGAAAAATTCCGACTACTTGAAAATGTAATAGATTATATTGCCCTAAAATGAATAAAATGTCCCATAATAAAAATATAACAGGATAATAACAAATCGATATTATCTTTGCTTCTACTGTATACACATACACAGTCAATTATCATTAATTCGAACATCTCTCTCTAGAATTCCTCACTAACTCAATTTTTTTAAATGCCAACCGAATCCTTAAACATTTATTATATATTCCCAATATTCACCTCGAACCATTTTTCATTGTCACCTAGAAATTTTATGAAGAATATTTCAAAGAAAATCCTTTTGTGATAAGTTTTTCCCCCAATGAAATTTTGTCTTATTGCTGAAATTCTTGCCAGGTGGACAAAGCGATTCTCACTGGCTATATGCATTGTCCGCATTGCTTGCAAGCGGACAGAGTAATTCTTATATTCCCTGCACTGCTTCTCCCCTCCCGCGCAAGGCTGACAGATAGCAAAGCTTTCCTCCCATTCCTCATAGAAAGTGCCAGTTTAATTCAGTTTAGGGCTCGTTTCTTTTTGGTCCAGAGTTGTTACAATGCCAGCAAAGCGTAAGTTGAATGCATTATCACTAAGTGATAAAGCAAAAGCAATCACAGCTGTTGGAAGTAGCGGAAAGAAGAAATAATATATTGCCAAATAAATCGCTATTCCTAGCAGTACTCTGTCAATCATTTTCATCAAGAACAAATATATGGTGTCTAACCAACTAGATTGCAATAAAGTAAAGAGAGAAACAATAAGGCATGCAGAATTTTCTGATATTGAATAATAAAGCTGCTAAAATGATTTACTCAATGAGGAACAAAAACATTTTATTAGGGGAGAATCTAATCGCGATTGTGTAACTAGTTTTTAACATGCTTATGTGTAATTTTAGGACGGATTCGATAACTCGAAGCTTTTTCGTTTGGTTTGATGGATGGAGGTGGCTCAGTTGGTAGCGCGCATCTCGTAATCTTCAATTTCCGGGTTTGAGTCCCATCTTGAAGAGCATTGAGATTTATCTCTGTATATCTCCCTGCCCTCGCTCTGTAGGGAAACCGATGGGCTTTGAACAAACCTTTTCTTTGACCTTGAAGTTGACTATACTGAGCCATATATTTAATTATCTCCAGAATGATATGCATATTTAATACATTTCCAGGACTATAAGACTTAAAAATAATCTCACGAACATTTATGGATAACATAAATAATACATAACTATTAAATGAAAGCAACAACAACATATTTTCACTATTTTTATCAATCTTTACTGGTGTTCTTTTGTTTTTTGATTATCTAGTGTCCTAAAAAAGGGTTTCGTTACTGCTTTTTTAATCCTCTTCCTCCATAATTTTGTAAGTAGGAATTTCTCATTAAACGAATTTAGGGAATTGTTGCTATGTACCTTAACTTAAAATCTACTTGGCTCTGAGAAGTCTTCTTTTGCCTAACTCCACTTCATTAAAGCACTAAAAGTTTAACCAAAAGAGATTAGTTGAACAAGGTCATATGTCGTTGGGTAAAGTTAACAACGATGGATGAGGCGTTGAAAGTCTCCCTGTGGGCCAAAGAAATCATCAAAGTAGGCTGTGTATATACTGAGAAGCTTTGTACGAAGCGGTTAACTAAACATACATCTTATCTCTTGATATATCCAGAATAAAGAAAATTAGCTAATTTTAACAAACCAGTACAGCATCAAAAATGTAAATAAATATATTTATACCCGCATACATATAAGGAGTTCATAAAAAATATGAATTTTTAGTCGGTTACATTAAATAAATTTTAACTTTAACAGTATTTTTAAATCAAATTAAATTAAACCAAAATAATCAATAATTTTTTAATCAAGAATTTAACAAAACCAGAGTTTTTGATCACTTTTTAAGTCAAAGTTTTTCAATATTGTTATGCTCCAGTAGCAATATGTGTAAGCTCGACCAATGTTGCCTTTAGCAGGTTACTGAAATCAGCCGCATATCTACGATCTCGCTAATGTTCGATTTAAGTATGCATATATTTCCACCAAAAATAATCGTTTATTTTTAAGGAATTTTTCTTAAGTTCTTAATAAAAACTGAAGAATAAAGCCAGTGCCTGATCTAGTGGGGATCAAGAGGTCATGGTTCCCCTTTCAGAATTCTAGTAAAGGTAATAGAGACATAAATTATTAAATTTATATATATTTCATGCAATTTTAAAAATATTTTTGAAAGATCTGTAAACGGAGTGGGAGATATTACACTGCATTGAAACACAGTCTATTGCCCCCCCTTTTACATAAAAGACTCGATTGTGGATTATCGATTTAATGACTCGATTGTGTTTCTTGCCCTCCCCCCTGCCGTCTCGATTTTTTTTTTCTTGATTCGTGCTTGCATGAAATAAGACCTCCTGCGGAAGTCTTTGTAAATTATTAGAAATCCAATATACTCCAGGAATTTCACAATGCAAAAACAAACACACACATACGTACATACTCTTCCAACAGCCTTGGGCTACGATGGCTCAAAAAGACTATGCAATTTAGAATTCCAAACACGTCTGTTTTGAACTACTACTGTTGCATTACGCCACTGCAAGCCAATTCTAACAAGATACTTTATAGTATTGTTTTCCCACTATCTTTCCAGATGCCTTTGTATACATTGTCCATAGCTTCAAGTAAATAATTTTTAAAAAATATTTCACATCATCGGAAAAAATGGGAGCTTTACAAAATTTTGCTTGCCGGATTGCTAGAGAAAAATATTATAATTACGTATAATACATTATTTCAAATATTCAACGATCTAAAACCCGAAAAGTTTATATTTCAAGCGCATTTTGACATAAACTATTTTTGTTTGGTTGAGTTCAGTTTACCTACTAGAGTTCAGATATTATCAGCGAAATTCAGATACTAGACTTTATGCATTATATATATATATAAGAGATCAATCGGCTCCATTAGAACTCCTTAATATTTCGACCGTCACTATTTTTAGCCCTATTTCAACACCTATTTGACTCTGAACGCGATACCGGATCTGAAATATGTTAACCTTTCTGAGATCAGTGACCCAAAATAGACGTACACCAATATTTAGCTCTGTATAATCATTATATAGAAATTCCACTTTTGGACACTAAGCAATCATGTTATTCCAATTTCATAAAGTTCCGGAGATCTACTATTCAAAATTCCCCTTGGTATTAATTTTAATTCTGCAGCACAGATATAGGAATTTGACCTTTGACCTCGTAGGACTCCCCAGATCTAAAATTTTGCATTGTTCCTAACCCAAATAATCCAAAACACCCCTAAACACTAATTTTCAGATTTGTGGCACTTGTAGATCAAGATTTGACCTTTATATGACTTCTGTTTGATCTTGAAGGATACGCCGGAGATTAAATAGCAGGATTTTTCTGAGATCCATGACCCGGATTACAAGGTGCAAATTTTCAGAGCTCTAACTATTTCGTATCATAGTTAGAATTAGCCTTATCCCCTATTCAACCAGCCAGTCATATCATTCACTCATCCTCACATATTCATATATGTTAAATATATATATGTAAGAGAGTAAATCATAAAGTCACGATCGCAGTTTGTTCTTCACCAAAGTAACAAATACTGAGGCTGTGACATTACAACATATTACTACCAAATTGGGGCAGAAATCATCATTACAGTGTCATCATCGTATAGTCATGCCTGTGTTGCGAGGTGCATAGTCAGAGTGATCATGTTAAAGGTGCTGCACGTGAATAGGGGAACCTTGAAAATCCGAGCTGTAATTCGGCTTTTTGAACACAGAATGTCCAGCCAGTGGATATCCATCAGTTTCCGGTGATTGTTGTGTTTTCACTGTAAGTAAATGGTGTTGGGTTTTTGAATTCGAAAATGGTCGCATAACTGTAGTGGATGGAGATCTCCACACCTGACGATGGGCAACTGTTCGCCACCCACCATATAGTGCAGAACTGGGGTATCCGGTTTTTTGTTTGTTTGGGAAGCTAAAGTTAGATTTTTAAGAAGTTTTCCATTGGATGACGCCGTCAGAGAGGAAGTCACAAAATGGTTTCGAGACCAGAACATGTCCTTTTATCGGCAATGCTTTGATAAGTTGATCTACCGAAGAGAAGTATCTCAATAAATATGATGAGTAAGGGGAAAATTAAGGGAAATATGTTCAAACTTATCTTTCATATTGTACTTCAGCGTAATTGTTTTCCCTCCGCAGAAATTAAATAAACAACCCAACTTTCTGGCTTACCCTCGTATATTTCCTACGTAAAACATTAATATATATATATATATTTTAAAAAAAAGAAAAAACGCCGTTTAGACTAATTAAATATATTTTTTAAATATCTAAATCACAGTAACTAGGGCAGAATATTTTATTCAAATTCTGCTTCAAAGAACGATTGTTTTATTTCTAAGCTGGAAATCGGACAGGGGTCATCAACCTTTTCTACAGAGAGTTACTTTCATTTCTAAAGGATTTGGCAGTCTACCAAAAAGTGTATAACAAATTCTTTGCCCCTCTACACAGAGTCCTAACGTTTTCCTATGAGAATCAACGATAGACTATCTCGTGACCAAGGCAAAAGGAAAATTTGGAGTGGAATGCATGAAATTAGGCAGATATTCTATAGAAAGGTTTGTTGTTGATTTCCATGAAAGCGTTCATTATTTTGATCATGGAATTCATTGCATCTCTTCCTATGCAATGAGGGTGGAGGGTTATATTCTCTCAGAATGCACACACCATAAGCCCCGATGATCAATTACTTAATGCAATATTGAAAAATTTGGTAATTTTAAATCCCACGTTTTAACCTCGTAAAACGTTATTCCCTTTAAACCCCACCCCCCACCGGTCTTAAAACTAGACCATTCGCTCTGATTTCGGTTATTGTAGGAAACTGTTTTTTACAACATCCTTTCTACCTTACTGCACTAATCTCCGAAATCTAATTTAAAAATAACAATTGCCTAAATGGAAAAAAATGGACGTTCTTTCTTGTCAAAAGTAAGTTATTTATGGAAAAATGTAGGGAAGGTAAATTAAAATTCGCAATCAAATATATTTAAATCTGAATTCGCTACACTATTGGTTCAATACCTAAATAATTATGGAAGTGTAATTATTTAAGAAGAGAAATTCCCGCAAAATGTGCCTCAAATGTTAATTAAAACTTAAAATAATAACAGTTATTCCAAACACATATTTAACAACCTAAGTGTATATTTTAGAATTTGTCCAAATAATATTTCAACATTCATCAATCTTGAATGTTTCTTAAGACTCATTGGATCTTTGGTACTTTTTTGCACCAATGTACATCATCTTAAGGTGGCTATTAGTTAACATAAATCTCGGAAGTAATTACAGGGTGATAAACAACCGATGTAGTGTTGTATTAGCATTATTATTGATACTCTATTTATTCGTCTCGCAAGAGGCTTAAAATGCTTTCAACAACAAAATTCTCTGCGTGTAACTGATTGGAGATCACTAGTGTATAGAAGTGCTTTCCAGTCTTTTTGAGTCCACTGCACACATTTGGAGAACTAAGATTTTCTCGGCACACCAGGAGAAAATAAGCATAGCTGTTTTTAAAAAATATTAATTCTCTTTATTTGTTTCACTTTGAGGTAAAAGACTCGTTTCTCCCTCTCGCCATCATATATATTTTCTTGAAAAAGGGATATTTACTTTGTTTCAATAAAATAAGTGGACAGAGGAGAGAAATATCCAATTTCGATTTCCCAAATGTCAAAAATATAATTTTCAATGAATAAAATTCACGGTATACGTGAAGCTCTTTCGTGCCACACCTGAAGCCCTTTGGCACTATACCTAAAGCCCTTTCACGCCACACCAATTCGGAAGCCTTAGTATGCATCATGACATACTTGCAACTACAGATACATAATTTCGATCTTAAAGGTTTTGACATTTTTTCACATGCTGAGACTATACTTCTTTTAAGAAACCGAAAATAAACAGTAAATACATAATGACATCCATCGGTCATATGAGACATTAGCGTACCCCTTGGGGAGTAATTTGACACGTTTTCCTTTATGAATTTCTTGCAAAGCCATTGACAGGAAACTCTCAAATTCTATCCAAGCAGTAAAATTTGTGAAACGCAGTAGATTAGATTATTATCATTTTTTACTTGCCGTGTAACGAAATATAACATTTCGTGACAAATATTTGCCCTATAAAACCAGCTGCATAATTTATTTGTATCAGAAAGGGACTCACCGTAAAAGGAACTCATTTGCCCAAACTGATTTAAACAGGAAATTACAGTTTAAATCCTGAAACATTACAAATATCCTAAATTATTTCATACGTTAAAGTTTAAAAATGCGACTGAGAGGAATCCGACATCTTTAAAAAAATGCATGATACTGTTTTAAATTTATCAGAAGTTTGAGTGGCTAGCGCGCTTAGCTAATGATCAAAGAGCCAGGGTTCCAGCCCCGGATAAGACATGGATGTTCATGTCGTTTTTCTGCTGAGGTCCCGCCATTCTCACAGACCTTCTACTATGACGTATAAACTGACAGGCTCCTCTCAGACCTCTGTGACAAGCATCTGTATGAGGGGATTCTTTTTGTATTTAAAACATTAAATAAAATTATGGAAAAAAATGAGTTTTGCCGATGCGCGAAACTCGAACCCACGTGTCTCCAGGTTCATTCCATGAATGTGGAGAGAACTGAGTTCGAGTCCCGCGCATCGGCAAACTGATTTTTTTTCACAAAACTATTTATTAACTTAGTGATTTATATGAAAAATACAGAAGTTGTTTGACATATGTGTATTTACTGTTGTAATTTGAGCATGTCTTTAAAACATGGTAAGATATCAATCTAAGAATATTATGCTGTGCAATAAGAAAATTATCAACGTTGCTAAATTCCATGTAATAGTTATTAATACAATCTGAACAAGCTGACATTCTGTTTGATTCTAAATATGAAAGTACTTTTTTTATATTTTTCACATAGTCTATAAATGTTTTCAATTGTAATAATTACTTTGAATTTTATTAATCTCTGGATAAATAATAATAATTATTGCGACTACTGCAAACATTTGCAACTAAAATTTACTTTAGTGTATTCATTTACTTTTACCTGATACAAATCAAAAAACAACCTCACTCTGGTGTAATGGTTAGCACACCTGACTGCTAAGTCAATGGACAAATCTTTGTGTAAGTATTTCCGTGTTAAAATCAGCAAAATAATCAAACACACGTCGAAAGTGTACAGATTTTTTCCTTCCTAGATATTTCCCGAAAGTAAAAAAAAATCCGCGACTAATTCTAGCCAATCAGCATTCTTCTCTATCTCATACAGATAACAGAGGAATGTTTAATGCTAGCTGCTTTCACTCTATGTGAGTCATTGATTCAGATGCAGATTCAGTCGATAAAATGTAAATCTTCCATTCCACTGAATGCTGGAAACATACTTTATCTTTTAAGCTACGACGCACACATTGATATGAAGACAGACTCGTGAGCTTAATAGATCACTCCCTGTCCACATCAATATATTTCAATCGAAAGAGATACATTGCTGAAAGTAATACTTCTAAAATGTATTTAGATACAGTTTTTTTTTTTATTTTGTATCTTGAAAGAGGCGAGCTGAAGAGATCTCGTTTGGTCAACTAAGAGAGCATAACAATGCACTCAGTTCAAACAAATATACGAATGAAGATTTTCCTTTCACTTGTTGTTTAATGGGTGAACCTTTCCAAGAGGAAGATGAACATGTTACACAAAACAGTGCTTCATATATTCTGAAAAATATAAGCATGAAAGGAACGGAGAGTTGCTTTATTTCCTTGTTATCTGTATGTAATCTACAGAGACAGCAGCCACCGAAACTACTGCACCACGTAAATGATTTATGATCTGGAGCAGCTAAATCCCTCTTTTCAATATTTACCATCCCCTCCATAATCTTGATTGATGGTGAGCGCTGCAGCTAAGTGAAGGGTGAGCAGTATTGGTAGCTTCCTCATTATAAATTTATTACGCTCCATGTCGTTTTTATCTGTAGACTGTAATGCCCAAATATATTCTATGTTTTGTTTACATTCACTTGTTCGTTGAACGAACACATTGTGGTAGTTTTAATTGAATCATTCTCCAAGGTCTGCGGTTTCATCAGAACCGCATTTTCCAAGATAGCCAGTAAATAAGCTTAAGGAGCAAAGGAGAAAAAAAGTGCATTAAGTTGTTTGCAATATTTATAAAATTTCTTCGATTCTCAGAGTTGCAAATCGAAAAACCAACGTTATTAAAATACCACTGCAAATTGCAGTTTGAATTGCTTTCTATAAATAAAGAATGGGATAAGACCCTAATGATTGGAAGTTTCAGTTCTTTAAGTGCACCATGTACACATGGAAATATTGCGACTGATTGAATGTGAAGCTTTTCGTGAAGAAACACATCATCACTAAATCAGCCAGACTAGGGAATTAACTAATGCTTTTGAATGGCCGTTTGTAAGGTATGATAAATCATGGATTAATCTCTCTGTGAAATGTGCTACAGGGCACAACAAAAAACTATAGCACTTACAGCTACAGCTGGGACCATGTTACTGGAAGAACAAAAATGGATATAACGTGTTTGGAAAAATTTCTTCAAATGGAAACTATTATTTGTTGGTAACAATAAGAAGTCAAGGTACTACCAACTACCAACAGTCCGAAGAAGGACTATCACAGTTGCAGAGACTACCAGGCCACTTTTAGCTTTCGAGGCGTTGGCCATTTCCAGCTTTTCAGGCCTCTAGCCAAAATTTAAAATAAATTGTCACTAATATTTAAGGATTTTTTAATCCCAATTTATCAAAATATATATAAAACATTTGTGCCTAAACCAGATTCTTGTCACAAAAGTACGGCAAAAGCAAAGTATTTTTCTGACTAGAGAAAATATGTAATTTATTACATTGCACCTTTTATTGTTGTATCTAATACGAAACAAATTAAGCAAGTGCATAAACTTGTGGCCCAAGCTAAATACTTCCTGATCCTAATCTCTACAGGCCCTCTGAAAGGCCCTGACTACCATATTCGAATGTATATAAAAGGTAATTTCATTAAAGAAAGGAACAGAGTAGGAACCTTGAATTAAAAAAACAAAACATTTATTCCAATAGAGAACACACCACCCAGTCATACACAGAGTCAATTTACAGATTGTGAGGAAAACTTAACAAAAATTATTAAAAAGTACAAGTTTATCTATATTAGTTTATGCACTAAACTTTAAACAGTCTTGTAAAAATAATCACAAAATAAAATATCACAAATAAAGATTTTTGATTAGTTAAATCATGGAAAAACAACGAAAACCCATTAATTTAACTTTTCAGATTAAAATGCAATAATATAAAAAAAATTTAGCTGCAAAACTTTCGAGCAAATGAAACACTTAATGCGAAACAAAAAAAAAACATATTTATATCTGCTATTTTGTATCTTCGGAAATATCACAGCGAAATGACATTGCCGTACATAAATTAAAACGGCTGAGATTTTAAAAGGACTGATCCAATCAATACTATTCCTTCCTCTTCACTACCTCCTACCTGAAGTTTGGGCTGCTTTGGGCCGTTTTGGGCTTGTATGGCAGAGAAAGGGCTAACATAGTAGTTAGGGAGCTAGCTACTGTTACAGCGGGACAAACTTTGTGTATTGTGTTAGCTCTAACTGAGGCACTGGTCAGCTGTGACTTCGGTCTTAGCAGGGCATGTCCTTGTATGAGTAAGGCCTGTAAAAGCTGGGAGTAGCAGCTCTAACCGTTCTGTACACTGGTCTGAAGAAGAGTCTGGAAGAAGAGTTTGGAAGAAGAGATTATGGGGTAATAAAACTTCTACCTCACCCGACTAACATATATTTTTTAGGGCAGTTCTTGAAAATAAGAGACCAAAGCATGCCATACAATTCCTCATTAGACTCAAGTATGTCAAAACTTCTCCTTTAGAATTTTTGCTTACGGCACTAATTTTGCATATAATTGCTTTCTATAAATAAAGAATGGGATAAGACCCTAATGATTGGAAGTTTCAGTTTTTTAAGTGCACCATGTACACATGGAAATATTGCAAAAATACATATGAGTGCATTTTGTTAGACTCTCTTTTTTCTTCCAATATTTTATTCTCTCTCTAATTTTTAAAAATAAGGACTTATTTTGTAGCTTTCTGATATTTCTTTCATGTTGTTTCTTACACAGTGTAATGATACCTAGGCTATTCTTCGATAATATGTAGAAATATCAAAGGACGTATTGAATAACTATGCTATTATAGAAATCAAAAAGTATTCAGATTCACCTTGAGTAAAGATAGCAGCTAGAAGCATCCAGTTCCATTTATGCGCCAAATATGAAAGTGCTGCATTAGGGAAAGAATAACAACATTACAGAAATATGATGCAGATGACATTCTGTTTAAGGATGAGTTATTTTCACCCTTTCAGACTGATTGATGGAACAATTCGAAGAGAACGAATTTACAAGGAACCAGAAGGTTAATGATATCTAATTAAAGCCAATAGTCGCTCATATCTAAAATATAGCACAATTATTAACCATAAGTGTACCTCGAAGTGTTACTCTCGCAAATTAGGACAATAATTTCATTTGAGGCAACCCAAACTCGTTTAACGATCGTAAAAAAAAAATCGTTAACCCAGTTTGGGGTCATCGTAAAAATCTAATGAAGAAGGAGTACGTCGCAAGACGGGTCTAACAATCAATGAGTTGCTTGGTGAAGTCGGGAAGTAAACTCATTAAACATGAAACAGTGACGCTTATTTACCTTTTTTAATGAATTTGGTTGACTTATATACATAAACCATGAGGCCCTGTGCACGGTGCTTATTTTAATAAACAAACTGGCAAAAATACTGGCTCCTAAAATCTTCAAATGTTTGTCTTAGAAATCTTATTATAATCTTATAACTTGATAATCCACTAAATGCCACTCTAGTAAGAAAAGAAACCGCTAAATCATCTGTTATGACATCAGAAACTTTGGTTACGCCAAGAGAACGGTATGTAGTTATAATTTGATTCCTGTTTTGAATGGTATGAACAACCTAAACTTTCCATAAGAAAAATATTCATGAAATGAAAATAAAGAAAATCCATCATACTGAACTCTAAAAATGAGTGTAATAATATAAAATTTAGTATCATTTTAATAAAACTCATCCTGCATTATCAATGCGCTTTCAAGGAACACAGCTCTGTCTTTAAACGAGGTAAACATGAGTAGTAATTCACTTCACAATCAAGAGTATTCCGATTCTTTTAATTAGTTCTCCTTGCCCCGTTATACAAAAGTGGTTCCCAATCATTTTGGGCGAACACCACCTTTTTGTAATGAACCACCCCCTATGTTTTTCTAACGCCCTTTCCCCTCCACCAAATTATGTTAATATATGAAGTATTAGATATAATACGAAATTTATTTCCCCCTGAAAACTCAAGAAACATTCCCACAAATTTGTAAAAGGCTTCCTAGGATTTACGATTTTTTGAATCCCTTGATTGTGTAGTAATTCACTTCACAATCAAGAGTATTCCGATTCTTTTAATTAGTTCTCCTTGCCCCGTTATACAAAAGGGGTTCCCAATCATTTTGGGCGAACACCACCTTTTTGTAATGAACCACCCCCTTTGTTTTTCTAACGCCCTTTCCCCTCCACCAAATTATGTTAATATATGAAGTATTAGATATAATACGAAATTTATTTCCCCCTGAAAACTCAAGAAACATTCCCACAAATTTGTAAAAGGCTTCCTAGGATGAGGTAGCGACCCCATTGGGAACTATTGATACAGAGCTTTATCTGGTGGAGCTTCTATTTAATCCACCTCCATTTATTCACTGCCTCCTTTTTACTTCAATATAGGGCGAGTTACCACAAATAGTTCACATGTAATTATTACGGGGTAATCTATCCTAATGTATCAAAATAACGATAATTATCAAATCTGCTACCAAATGAAAGTATCAAAATATAAACGCACACAATTTTGCTTTTAAGGCATAACGTAGGTTCTTACCTGACATATCATATAATTGGTGGTTCATAAATGAACAATTCAGAGAAACAAAAGTAATTATTTTGAAATCCTACATAATTGCTGTTCGTTATCTGATTTGACTAACCCTTGTTATCCATGATATCGATATAGAACACGTGGTTCCCAATCATTTTGGGCCCCTGGGGATGAATCATTTTCGATGATTTTTTTTCTGAGAGATCTTACAAAGAAGGATATGTTAATCTATGAAGTATATAACATATGCTCGTATACTCTCGAAAAGTTTACTATGAAGTCTCAATAACAGATGCATCGTCAGAAAATCAACAAAACCCCCAGAGTTTCCAGTAGTGATAATAACATCTATTTTATATGCCACACCTACGTTTTTGTTCATTCCAGTTAGCGCATACATTTAGGAAATAACCGGCCAAATTAAACACTGGCTGTTAGCCTGATGGTACATAAATAACCACTAGTGTTCTTTGCTGTCTTTTAAACGAAGGTTAGGGACTATTTGTGTACTACAGATGAGTTAGGGCTAAGGTTGGGCTTAGCAAAGCCCAAGCAGACCTGATCCCAACTGGACTCTACCTGCGGAATTCAAATATTAATTTTTCTTTCATTTATGAAGAAGAAGTAAAAAATAAAATAAATTATACATTTTAATTAGAATTGCAACTATTTACCAGGCTTTGGTCATTAAATCTAAATATTATTCAACCTTAAACTTTTCAAATATCGATGATTACTGAAGATGGTGGCAACGATGTTACTCAAGAATTTTCAGTTTATACGAATCATTTCTACTATTTATCAATCCACGAAACACTACGTTTTTAATTGTTTCATAATATAATAATAATTATTTATGGTTTTTAATAGTCTATAAAGAAGAATTGGAAATAGTGTAACGTCATGCATTTCCCTAAATAAATTTTGGATATGTCAATATATTATTTTATCTTAACATAGCTCATCATTAATAATTATTAAAATCCTTCGGGTTAGGGTCCAAAATTTAAAAGCAATTCATTTGTAATGTGTGCACAGTGCTGGTGGAAATATTGCAAACTGCATAATATTGAAGGTTCGTGCCAGGCTTGGATCCGGAAAAGATTAGAAGGACTGAGGGGACAAAAATTGATTTAGTCAGAAGGACAAATCAAAGAGACTGGACGCCATTACAGTATGAAAAGTTCGCCTCTGTTTTAGTGGTCTTTCTCTTTTTTCTTTTTTTTAAATGCAATAAATATGTAATTTTGTTTGCCTTCGCCTACATTAAGATTCTAGCAATCTGAACCGGGAGGATAACCCCATGACCACCAATATCTGGACTTGGTTCATGTCATTATCGACCTATGTGCAAAATATATCCTAACGGTGTAGATCCTCTGAAAAGCACATAACATGGAACTCATTAAAAACTGTAAATCTGACATCCAGTATCATTTTTCTCCGAATTTAATTATTTATCGAGCGAACTGATGCATCTGTTTCCAGTTCTTGGTATTTTGTGCTAGCTTATGTTTTTTATCTGCGTATGTGTTCGAAGCTTATTTTTCGAAGAGTATGCGACGTCTCTAATAACTCCAGAACGACAGCTGTAAAACCATTTTAAATTTTAATGAGTGAATTCTTTATATACAAATACTTTCACAAGTTTAAAAATAAACTAATCATCATCGCAAAAGAATTAGGACACAAAAAGTAGCCGAAAAGCAGAAAAATCAGTCGATGCTTAGGACATTAATTTTTTCGTTGAAAAAAAATACATCTTGTTTCTTTAGGCAACTATTTCACGCAGCTTTTAGCTTTACCGACTTCGTAGTCCAATATACCGATTATTCTGGACCATTGCAATTCAATAACAGCACTCAAAATGGTTTTAAATTTGAATTTACATAAATAAACCTAATCACTATAAGTCTCTTGTTCCGCGATCGCCTAGTACATATTTATCAAATCTTTAGAGAATTTTGACATCAGTAATACAGAATCCTGCACCAACATTAAAAGTATTGATTTTCTTCTAAGGTCCTTTTCATGTTGTTGCACCCCATTCTACAAAGACAGCATTAGAGTGTGGTCTAAAATTCAACCTGCATATCATAAATACTCTCGTCTCCCGCAATGTCTTTTCGTCGTACGAGATGATCACGTTAACGACGAGACCTTGCTGTGTAAAATACACCTTATAAAGGAGAACACGCTTTGCTAATAAAGAGCATTCCACAGCTCTTGGCATCCCTGTGCGTTAGCACCTTGAAATGCACACTGGAATAGAGCCACCGGCATCAACCTCCGTCGCACGAAGAGTCGCCGCCTGATGGATAGAGAGATACCGAGATAAAGCAGAAGTTGATTACTAGAAAATGCTGGTGGCTTTGTGGCTAAAGCTCAGAGGCTTTAGCACATAAATTTAGGTTTAACACTTTTAAATATATTCCTACGCTTATGCAGCAAGGAAGTTTGTTTGCGTTGTGTGAAAGGCCCTAGAAAGTGAGATAATTGATAACACTTGCCATCACTTGTTGAAAAGGTTAATGCAGCACAGGTTCTCATTAATTCTTACTCTTCTACTCTAAATAATAACTACAATTTCGAGAGAAGTTTAGTCATTCATCAAACTTTACGAAAATTATCTATTATATTTTACAACACGAAGCCATAGAGAACAATTAAAAAAACGCATTTCCCAAAGGCTTATATATTCGATTAGAATTTAAATAGTTTTCTATGTGTTGGACCAGTGTTTCCCAACCTTTTATGCTTCACGTGCCCCCTGGAAATGTGTATGTAACTGGCGTACCGCTTGTTTGGAATGACAAAACTGTATTTATAATATAACAATGGGAATAAAATAAAACATATATATATATACACACATTAAATTTTGTATTCATAAAATATATATTTCGATAAACACAAAAATTTAGATTTTTGCACAGCAGTGTTGCCAACTTAGCGACCTTTGCGCTCTCACCGCATACCCCCAAAAAATTTAGCGCGTACCCCACGTTGAGAACCCCTGTGTTGGACAATTAGATTCCACGTTTTGGTTTAAAGGAGCCCATATATATGCATATTTTAACCACATGATTGTGCAAGTGCACTTGGTTTTTGTTAAAAGAAAACATTTTCGCATATGACAACAAAAATATTTCTGTGTGCTTATCATAATGTATGAATTTCCTATCGGGCAGTTATAGAAGATTAGATTGGAAAAGGTATAATTAGAGCATTACCTTTTTTGTAAGAATCGTAGAGTTCGGCAGAAATTACACTAGTAATCAGTTCGGTTACAGATAAAGTGCCACATAGGTTTGTTTCTGGGTTGTTCCAAACGCCACTGCTTTTATTTTGGCACTTTCTCTTGGGGCATTTTTACAAAACACTCCTTATTTTATATTTTTAATTTATAAAAAAATTTTTATAAATTAAATTAAAAAAAATTAAATTTTTTTTTACTTTAAAAAATACGGGGAAGATATTTTATTTGATCATAAGAGACGATGGGAGGGGACGTTTCCCGTTGTATTTCTTCTACCTTTATCGTGTCTATTTATGCTAGTTTACCAAAATTAACGTGCTTAGAATGCGGCATCTTCAAATATTGGTTAATCTTCCTGCGTAGCCCATAGATGATATTTCATGACTTCGTTATATATTATATAAGCAAAATTTAATTGCTCATCTTTCTTGGTTTCCCAAATAAGACATAAATCTATTCTTCTTTTCATAAACGTCTGCGTCGAATTTATGTATTATGCAACGAAAGGATAATCGAAGAAGCAACAAATATACTCATTGTCTCAAAAGGAATGTCGGGAATAAGTTTAAACTCATTATTACTCGTAAAATAGTTTCAAAACACAGAACACGGGATCTTAACATTAAAGCTACTAAACAATTCAATGTGCAGTTTATTTAATTATTCAGTTTCTTTTCCGTTTCACTTTCCTCTCTGTCATGCATTAGACAGCAATGCTTTGACAAGATCCTGAACATCTACTAGTTTTTAATCTTATACCTAAAAACAAATTTCCTATTTGTTTTCCAGAAAATGTATTGAAGCTAGACTTAATTGCATAGTGACAAAGGATAATATTTCAACAAGTATAACCCTGCGTTAGCTCCGAGAGAGTGGTTAACCAAATTAATATCGGTCTTATAGAGCATACCATGTATTAGATCGCCTGCATAAGATAGAAAAAATCTCTTAGGATAATTCCCTACCGTATTTGGAGGAAATGGAAAAATAATAATAATAAGCACAGAATTGCATCAAAAAGCCGAAAATGTACATTTAAAAAAATTAATATACTACTGTAATGCTAAAATATGTAAGGGACAAAATGGTGGTGTACTGGTAGCATAACATGCACGTTTCCTGGAGACCTGGATTCGAATTCCACTCATGGCGAAACAAATTTTTTTCAGCTCATTATTTCATTCAATTGATTACTTATCCTGTGATTCTTTACTACTGATATGCTTCAGGATTTTTTTTTTTTTTTTACATTTTTGTTCTAGAGATCGATTGACAACCTATTCCAGGGAAATGAAAAGTGTTTTAGCTGCATCCAGTGATAAATTATTGGTTTGGTAATTTATAAAACCGGGAGTTTTTTTTGTGGGGGGGGGGGGGAACCGGAATCCGACAATTTTAATGAGGGTCCGGAGATCAAGGCTAGATGGCATTCCATACAATTTAAGCTCAAACGATTCAACATCCGATATGCCTGATCATTTAATTTTATCATGCTTCAACTAGCATAGATTAATGATTAAATGTGTTTAATGACATATGATTCTATATCTAACTATATTTTAACATTTTATGCTTAGTATAATTGGGAATCGACAGAAGGGTCCATAGAAGAGAACTTCTTGGGACCCAGGCATCCTTAATCTGTTACTGTCTATAATGTGGCAGGTTTATGTCAAAAGAAGAGAAGAATACTTTTGAATAAGGTATTATTTTCTTCCTTAATCACATGTCTGTATTTAGGGTGTTATTAATTACAATAAGTCGGTACAAATTAAATCCTACAGTGGATAAATTCTGATGAGTGCAAAAGTTATTTTACTAATGATATCAATAGGCGTTTTCTAATGAGACCGTAATAAATGGTTTCGAGACCAAACAATTATCTTAACCACCACATCCATCTCACTTGCATTCCAAAAAACAATGATGTGGTAGGCTATTAGATAATGTTTAATTGGTCACGAATGGTATCATATTAGTTCTTATACGTTATGATTATTGCCAGGACGTCAAAGCACACGTTTGGCTCACACCCAATTCTTCCGCTCAAGATACTGCACTTGTCGTTGTCCAAGGCAGTGTTCCTTGTGTATAGATACAATCATTATCCAGGTAATTACATCTTCTTTTAGCTCATAAAATTTATTTTTAGACTTTGAAGTTTTATTAGTCACGCAGACTAATATTTTTTTCCGTTTAATTTATTTTTACACAATACAGAGTTTGTGTAAAGTGCTCTTCTTATATTAAATGATATTTAAATAATATTCGTTGAATATTAGTTATAGAGTTCAATCTGATATTTTTTATCTTGAGCAAGTGAAACGGTAACTGTCTTTGAACACCCTTATGAAATTTAGTGACTTGCACTTCAGAGGATACTTAGAGAAACAAAAGACGAACACGATAACAAAGCAGGTAACACAATAATGTAATTACGTAAGCATCCTCCATCATAATGACAGGATCGTTAAAGCAGGGTGAGTCGATTAAATGGAAAGGATGCATAACGTTGGGAGTGAGTGCAGAATTGTCTCTTGAATAATGATGTGGATCTTGAAAAAGCTTACTCAAGAAGATCTGCTTTCAAAAACTGAAAACCATCGTTTTATCGTTGAATATATCTGTTTCAGATTACTTGTGCTACACAGAGTGTTTTGAAAAGGTCTAGTCAAACTTTTTGGAACGTATTCTATCATAGTGATAGAAAAAATTCTCTATGAGCGTTTGGCAAGAAACTCTTCCCTTCCGAGTTACAGCATATTTTGAGAGTTCAAGTAAGAAAGCCTGTGAAGTTAATTAGTTTTCATTCCAGTTATTACCGCACATTGTAAGTGTTCGATGAGAATAATTATGTAAGTCTACATCAGAGCGAGTGTTCGAAATGGTCTCCCTGAGCAGCATTGCATGCCTAACTGCTTCTTCTCATCGACTGTCGAACACATTCAAAAAGTTCCGGAATGCTCTGAATTTTGGCAACCATTCACGATCCGTTCATAGAGAGCTTGTGTGTTAGGAACTGGGTTAGCTTAAACATCAACCTTAATGTGTCCCCATAAGAAGAAATGTAGGGGATACAAATCTGGAGAGGGTGTAGTTCATGCAGTTAATCCACCTCTACCAATCCTACGGGCAGGATATGTACGATTTAGTAACCCAGGAGTGGTGAGATTTTGCCGAACATTTGCATACATCTACTATAACGTAAGACATGACAATGATGCAGATTTACCTAGCATCGTACCTTTTGAAAGGAGTGCTTACTTGCACTATCAAAATGCGCTACAACACGAAAAAAAAAAAGCGTTTCTGGTCCAATGTGCATAGAGTCCTTTTTCATCACTATGCGCAGTAGAACACGTTCCCGAAGTTTGACTAGATCTTTTGGAATCATCCTTGTAATGAAAAACAAGCACAGATAGTCAAATGGTGTGTAAAGTTTAAAATATTAAGCGAATGGACAAAATGAAAAATTATTCCATGTATTGAAAACTAGATAAATTATAGTAAAGAATTATATTAATCCTAATTCTTGCTAAGATAATATAACTCCATTCATGAAGATCCCAATACATGCCAAAGATAGAAGGTTAATGCATTCTAAGAGTCTAATTCGGGGAAAATTATTGTACTTACACGGACAGGGAATTGAATTAATTTTTGGATGCATTACAGAAGCTATGTTGTAAACAAAGACTTTGTAAATGACTCTGATTATCGTCGTAATATTGTTATAAATTACATCGTAATATATGTCATTGCATAAAATTGTGCGGGAAGTAGTACATGAATCTACCACAGCAATTCATCAGACACGCCAACTGGCCATATTTCGAATTCTTTCTTAAATTAATTTATAAATATAATAAAACCTATGTTTCCCCCTTAGACCGAAATAAGTTTATGCAGACTGTGGATGTATTTGTTTTAACATTAATCGATTGATATATTTTTGTTTTCACCATCCGAAAAATAAAAGTGCAACAGTTTAAATCTCGCCATTGATTGTGCAAAATAGTATAAGGGATTAATAACATAAAACTTGTTTAACACATTGTACTAAAAACATCGCAAATATCGCATTGGAATATGATTTTCTTCCTTATCCCTACTACCTTGGGTTGCAAGATATTCTTTCCAGTCATAGCCTGGATATCAAAAAGATCTCTTTATATTTCTAGAAGAAATGTATCGTAAATTTTCATTCTACCAGAAATCTGATGCAATAATACAGTTGCCAGAAAGAGAACAAAACTAATTATTTTCATGCATATTTTACCACGTTTTTGTAGCAAAGTATAAGACAATTTACTTTCCTGCGTGGGGCTATGGAAAAGTATGTCTTGAGTTGGGAAAAGAATATTTTCGCTAACGTTAAAGTTCCTGTTTATAAAGGTGGTAACTATGAGTCTTAAACTTTTCCGAGCATTAAATTAGGCTAAAAAATATCTTTTTTTTACTCACTTGAAAGTCGTTTCTTTTAGCTTCATAGGACATCTAACAGTCTTAATGTAAGAGCCTCCTACGAAATCTGTACCTTGGGAATTCTAAATAAGCGTCGTGGTAGCGTTGGTGGATGCATGCACCATATACCTCAAGCAGCTTTAAGCCTAACCAACCGTAGATAGCGTAAAATGGTTCTGCATCTCTTATTCTAGCAGATTTTTCCCCTCTAAAGTGGTAAAGAATAAAAAAAACCTACGAACAGGAGTATATGGACTTTTTTATGCATTGATATATGACTGAATAAAATAAGCTTGATAAATGAGAAAAGAAATATTATATTTTCAGTTTTATTACTAGACTCTATAAATATTATGTATTGTATACACTCGGTTCTGGAAAAAAACGATCGACTCCTAAAGTATTGGTGGATGCATATTGTCTTTAGCACACACAAAGGTATCCGTAGGGCATGAAATAATTCAAATTTCAGAGCAAAATAATCTGTAATATTTCTCGAATTAATTCTAAATATCATTCTTATTAACTTTTCATTGCATATATTTGATATTTTACTATATAAAACAGTACGGATTTTCGCTCAATTATTATCAAATTATTCACTTTGAAAAACGATTTTTCTCTTTTAACTCAAGCACTTTTGTTTGGGTGTTGGTGCAATACCCAAACAATACTATACCAATCAAATACAAAGAGTTAAATAACTTATTATTATTATTATTATTCTCTAAGCATTGCGAAATGTTCAAAATGAACGATGAGCATTCTATTGAACAGAAAGTTTCATATTCATTAAGTGATTTTTAATTTTTGGAGCAGGATTTAATTGAACAATATAAATAAACCATTTAAAATTTGTCTAAGAAAATTATATACTGAAAAAATAAATTAGCACTGGTAAATATTACGAACTCAAATATTTCTTTTTATCAAGAACTGTTTCATTTACTAATGGGAAAATCTCTATTTCTCCCCCTTAAAAACATTTAGAAATTATTCAGTTTTATTATTTTTAAACACCATGTGTCTTTGCAAGTTTCACTGCAAATTATGAATCTAGTATTAAGATATATGATTTGGCTCTATTATAAATATCTAATTTCTGTGTTTTTAAGGATAGTCCTCCTATTCCGTTGCTTTTACCCATAGTTACAGTTGTTTGTAAAGCATGTTCAAACATTATATTACAAATATAACCTCAATACTCCTCTCTATTTCACTAGTAGACTCTTGATCAGCAGAATTTGGCTAAGTTACTATAATTTTGATGCTCTCCGGGGGCTACTATTTTACCACCAAACCTATTAGGCGACACTCATTAAAATTAATTATTGAAGGTCATACGAAAGAACATACAAAAAAGAAATGATTAGAATTATATTAGTAATATTTTGTCCATTATTGTTTTGTTGTGTGTCTCTTTAACCGATTGTCAAAACAAATGATGATTCCGAAAAGAGAATATTTTTATACTTAAAAATCAGAATAACTGTTGAACTATCGAAGTATTTTTGCCTTACATCCAAACAACTCCTAACATCCCTAACATTCAATACATTGAAACGTTGAGTAAAATCGTTATCTTCTCTTCGGCAAGCCAATTACATCTCCATCAGTCTTTTTTGTGTTTTTCCCAAATACACATTATCCGCCACCATTTACTGTAAAATATATGCAATATACTGCCTAATATTGTAAATGTTGCTATCCTGATACGAAAGCAAAGAAAGGGGACTAAAATATATTTTTCAATTGCCAAAAAATTGAATCGTCAGGAAACACCTACTAAGAAATACACCGACACTTCCAAAAAGTGACGAACGATAGAGTTGTTTGTTATGACTCTATTCTGACAGATCTTATTCCAAGTTGTCATATATTTCTTTTTTCGAAATAAGAAAATCCGCTAAACCAGTAGATAGGATGTTTTTAAATATCATCACTTAAATGCATTCTTTAATATTAGCTATAATAAATTAAGCCACAAATTTCCTAGCTAAAATAGTTGGTTATTAATAACATAATCAATAGTATTGTCATTAATTTTATCATTTTTTCCTCTTTCTTTTTTTTATTCGTTATGATTATCTACAACAGACACATCTCATACACCTTACATTTTCTTCGTCATTAAATCTGAAATCTATGGTAAAAACTAATATGTTAAATTCTAATCCTAAGAAAGTAAGCTTTTGATATTTTTGTTGGGATAATTACTGTATCTGCTGCTAGTGGTCGGTGTTTAATTACGGACGGAAATATTTAAACCGACAACAACCTTATTTGCATTTTTCTTCTTCAGCTAATATAGTTAGTTTAAAGAAAATAATAGTCATGTCATATAATAAAAAATTCATTAGTTTTTCTCTTTCTGAGCGATCTTGTTGTTGATCAGTACGTAGTTAGATTTAAAGCAAAATAATATTTGGCTTTTATTTAAGGGCAAACCTAGTTTAATATAATGTTGTTTTTGTTCTCTAACAAATATCCGTCTAATCTTTTTTACGGCCAGTAAATTTATTTGTTCCAGACATTAGGCAGAGGAGAAAAATGGCATCGGCACACCATCTGTAACAGTCTTCTTTCCTCCATCCGTTTCAACTAATCTCTTTATCTGTTCAGCTAGTAATAAAAGGGTCACTTAAAAGAACCGCTCTGACATGACAGGTCCTAATTCCCCAGTCTGTTCTCCTCGACTATTGTTTTACAATTAGAGTAGACAACAGGGCAAAGTACAGCAATTACAGACTGAAACAACTGTCTATTACCAGTTTTTTTCTTTGTTATAAAATATCAAAGCGCTCAAAAGCCGTAATATATGAAAAAAACTATAATCAGATTTTTGACTCTGATAAAAAAAATGTTCTCAATGATTCGAAGTGTGAACTTGATGAAAATACCATTAATAGAGACATTAATAAAGCGTCAATAGAATAGGATAAAACAACGAAATGTCATAATATCAGATTCTGCATTTAGTTCATCGAAATATTGATAAAACAACACTTTATCTAAAATCACTTCCAAAAAATTTGAGTTCTATGAATTAAATATAATCTAAGAATTTTAATAAATCTTATAAAATATGATATGGAATAAAATATGATATGTAGTCCTATGCCTAGAGGAGTAAAAGCGTTTATGAACTATTATGATTCGATTTGAAGTATGGCTAAAATGCGTAAGAGTATTTTTTCTTCTTCTCTTTGTTTGGTATCTGAGTCCGAAAATTGGCTTATGACTTCGAATGGATATGTTTAAAGCGATCTTGGAATTTACGCCTTTATTCTTTTTCGATACCGTTGCCTTGGAAACAACACGTCCTTGCGACATGGCCATTGAGTACTGCTTCACAGAACTGACAGATAATGGCTTTAATAAAATAATGATCAACCGCTTGGGTACGAAATGTGTTTCTAAAATGATCCTATCTATCAGGTAGAATAGTGATCAGTCATCCTATTTTTTTTGTTTTCTATCAATAAAAATAAAGAACGCAAACTAAGCTATAGTGGCCAATTTGAAAAGCCAATATATGCACCAGGTGCAGTGATGATTAGTCAAACGTTTAAAAACGGTGCCCCACGTATGCTTTGTCCATTATTCAATAATAAAAGAACCGCTAAGCATCATGCAAAAGACGATAAGCAAAATGATCCATTTAATATATTTACATCGTTTTAAGTAACAACAACAGAGGGATCTTAATGCACCAACTAGAGTCCACCCACTTACATCACGCAAGAGTTAACGGAAATTTGTATTGCTTTCATCGTATCTGTGCAATTTTCCATTAAGCGGATGATTTAATGGCCAATAATTAATGTTTCAATTTGTTCTTTTTTCCACATGCTTCTAAATGGACACATATACTCTATAAGCATTAGTAAACAACAAGCAACGATAAACCAAAAACTTATCCCTGAAGACTCGTATGTATAAGTACCAAAGGCAATGTCGTGTTTCGTAAATTACTATCTAGGCTTGAAAATACCGAACCCAAAAGTGACTATTAAACGTTAAGGGAATGCGGTGACTTGTGACAATAATTATGACATAATGAAGTTACATTTGAGTAAATTTTTATTCCATTCACCTTACAAGTTTACTAAGCTCAATTTGTCGCAGAAAAACTTCTCATCAAGAAATTTTTCGTAAAAACATTTTGGAGATGGTAAAAGTGACAAATGTTATAAAAAATATTTTGAAATAAGTGAATAAAGATATTTTGTCTGTCAATGCAGTAAGTAGGCTCATATATATGTAACGAAGCATTCCGGTTAATAAGAATTAATTCGCTGGGTACCTCGCGAACGCCAAACCTTACCTTAATGAAAAATAGTCGATTAAAGGCATATTGTCGCAGAATGAAGTCTATTTTTTATTCAAAGATATCTTTTGTCCAAAACATAATTAAGTTGAAAAACAAGGCTAATATACCAACTAAACAGAGCTTAATATACCAGCGCAGATGCGAAGCGACATATCAAAAAGGATCTAGCCTCAATCTTTGAACCGCAGGCTATAAAAATCACTATCGGCTATAGTTTGTTCTACATAATTTTGAAAAAGGAAATAAAATAAATATATTTTATATCCGTATAATTCCCTTAATTATGATAAACTGTTATGTAATTATAAAAAATTATATCTTACCAACGAATTAACATTCTTTAACAACATATCTAGTTTTCAATAAATTATTATTTTAATGACATCAATTTTTTTAAAAACTTATTTTCATCTCCTAATTGTCCTCCCGGCATCCGAGTGTAGAGAGTTTAGTTGCATTCAGGATGATCTGGGTTTGAGCTCCAGATAAGGTACGAATTTTAAATTTTTCATGCTTTTATGTTGAAGTCTCCCCTTCCTCAGTCACCTTCTTAAAGGTATATCATACCAATAGTCTTCTCTATGCCAAAAAATATGTTCCTGATTTTTTTTACATAGTTTTCCTTTCCTTATCAAATTATTTTTAGATTTCATGATATAAAGTGAGTTTTAATTTTACGGATATATTTACATCCTTACAATATTTTATCAGATTATTATTATTACGCACATAGGTAACCTGAAAGAATATCCAGGCTTGTTGTGGTTTTTCATAAAACTTGCAGCATACAACCACTTATTCAAAGACACCACTACTGGCAAAGAATCAGGTTCACTAACCTCTGTACCAGATAGAACTATTGTATTATTATTCGTTCAGTTTTGTATTCCTTTCTCTTCATTTTGAATAAGTCAAAATAACTCCTTAAATGTAAAAAGTAATATTTCTTCCTGATGACTTTATACTTTTCTGAATCTCACGTCTCTGAATTATTAGCAAGTATTAGGAGAACAAATACAACTAAGAGAGAAAAAAAACATAAAACGCATAGTCATTAAACTCGTGCCAGGCAATTGATGACAGCCATTAGAAACAATGTATGTAGAGAAAGTATACACAGAGTTCCAAAAACAAAACGTTACTATCAAAGAAATATTCCTATGCAAAAATAGAAATTATCTCATCTCTAAACCTTTTCACTGCTTACACTCAAATCGCTGCAGTCAAGAGACTATATAAACGCAAATGCAGAATTGATTAGTAGGTGTGTTTCATTCAAACTGGCAGTTGGGTAATGGAGTTGGAACACGCTCGAAAGATAGAAGGCAATTTCACGAACGCTGTGGAGTGTATTGTCTTTCCTGTTCCACCATTCTTCATTGTAGCCACTACTTCAGTGCTTTTTGAATTGGCACTGAGCCATAACTCATTGTGTTGCAGGGAAAAAAAGTGATCTAAGCTTAACTGGTTCGACTCGGTTCGTCTTTCAGCGATGAAATTTTTCTCAATGAGAAAGAGTTTTGCGTTTGTCTTGGACACACTGTCCTCCTTCAGACGGAACATGAAGCCGTGGTTCGTATTGAGTAGAGAAAAATACTATATATGCAGATAAAGGCTGGACAATTTTAACGGAAATTCTTGAGCGTTGTGTAGTTGGTATATCCTCCAAACCAGTTCCGATTTCATATTCTTTCTGATTAGTTTATTGAGCTCTTAGGAAATATTAAAATATGCCACCCAGCAGTGACTGTTTGTGGATGATATATTTTTCGAAAAATTTTATTTCAAGAAAATTTTACTGGTTTATAGAACCTAATCAACAAACTGGCAGCAATAGTAAATTCTTCGAAAGAAGCCAAGAGTTAAACAAATTAAAAAAAGATAGGGATTTAGCAATTTGCCATTACTATTAAAAATCATTCGATCAGCAGTGGTGTAAATGTTTTCCGAATCTTAGTGGGCTTCTGAAGAAAGGTTACGAGTTTTTAGAAAACCTTATTTTTTTACCTATCAATCGTAGTGTTGTCATATTAACTCGGCATTTTCGGGTCTGAAACTCTCTAAAGAAATATATAGTAGCTGGTAAGCTTGCATTAGGCATAAAGCTCATCCGGTTAAATTTTTCTCCTTCTCTTTTGGGGGAGGAAAGAAGTGGATATATTTTGATTTAATGCATTACTTACTCTCCAAGTCAGAAGTTTCTAAACCGAAAAATCAGTATTGCCTCGCTCAGTTAGTTGAACATTTCCAATTATTTTGTACCCACCAAATTTGCTTGAGAACAATTTTTCAGACATATGTAACTTTATACCAAAAGATAGATATAGTATAGGTTGTACAAAAAATTTTATGTGTTACGAATGTATTTTGGAGTGTAAATGAAAAACTTCTTTCGTTACTTAACGTATTATTCGAAATATTAATAGAAATATTTTTAATGTATACTTTTATTAACTTCCGCATTTTTTTTTAAATTAGGTTAATTATTTTAAAGCTGGATATATATATATCCAGCTTTAAAATATCTTATATATATATATATCCAGCTTTAAAATATCTTATATATATCCAGCTTTAAATATATATATATCTCCTGAGCCTTTTGAAGCCTTCATTTCAATAAAACATTTCCTATCCTGCTCGTAATTAATTAGATTGACTTCAATTTCCACATAAAACTCGCGCTCTTTACCGACTTTTGAAATAATGTCTTTATTATGCGACCTCAGAAAGAAATCAATTGTGCATTCATTTTTTTAAATTTATTGGTTGCAACAGTTAGAGATGTGAACAGGGGTTTTTCGAACGAGGGTGGGTAGGTCTGAGAATTTGGATGGGGGGGGGGTCAAAAATTTAGTTTCTGGGAGTGATAAAAAATTTTGTTTTAGGAGAGTTCTGAGAATTTAGGTTTTGGGATAGGGGTATCTGAGAATAAGACTTGAGTAAGGTCTCTCATTTACTAAAATATTCCACTGGAATGAAAGAAAGGTTAAATTAAAAGAAATTGTTAAAATATAATCTATACATTCTATATTTCATATGGAATAAATTTTGGCTTTGTTTTTAAATCTATATTTAGTATCGGACATATAATATGGGGCTAAAATAAAATTTTGCAAAGATAACTCTTTTGGATTTTAAAGCAGGTAGGCAAGTTTGGGATTTCGTATAGGACGACCAGATTTTCGGGGGGTCTGAATCCCTTCACTCCCCTGGGTAGGTCACTGGAAACAGTTATTTGGACTAACTACTAACTTTTAACGGTTAATATTAAGTCAATTATAATTTTTAGAAATTCAAACCGGTCCACACCGTTTCTGGTTGACCCATGAGTTTGAACATGGCCTATACTCTTTCCCTGTATGAAGTGAAAGTTCTTGAAACATTTGGTGCCTCTAGCTCTTTTCGGGGCAGAGTTCATAGCGAACAGACACACAAACAAACACACAAGTTTTATTTTTTTAATATTAAACTTTTGGGTGAATGAGGGCTATAAAGAATATTCTATTCTTGGGGATGAGTAGTCAGCCTCTGAAAGTTATGCGCCTGTTGTTGAAGTCTTGTGAGTCCCGTGTATTTAACGAATAATCCGCTACTGTTGATCAAAGTTAAAAACAACCAAATTTAAACAATTTGTTTTAATTATTATTCTAACATTCACCTCAAGTTGTATATGCTTACATTATTTCATTTTGCTTTTAATATTGTTAAGAAAGGATTACATAAAAATTACTTGTCAGTCTCAGTGGTGTAGGTGGTGTGAACTGAGCAGACTATTTTTTTTATGATTATGATATATTATCCAGTAATGTTTCGATGTTCTCATATCATAGGCCAATGACGTATCAATTAAAATCTGTAATTCGGTAATTCTCGCACATCATTGGCTGTCAATAAGCCAGTGATCGCTAAGACTTACCGAAATGTGAACTGAACAATTTCATAGTCTCTCCTAGCCTCCTCATGTACACCACTGTTGAATTTTGTAATATAATAATAATAATTTTATTCATCATCCAGTTCACTTACAAATACTTCCTACAGATATATAATACATATTTGCAAACATTCAGCCTAGATGTGAATAAGAACATCAAATAATAAATAAAATAGAAATTAAAATAAAAGCAACTTACAATTAAAAGCAACTAAAACATGTTAAAATTAAAACTAAATTTGCTGTTAGCGTTTTGTGCGAAGGGTTTTAAACCTGTCCAGGCTACAAAATTCATTTCGAAATAAAATAAATATATTCTTATAATAATCATTTATTACGTGGATATAAATTTGCAACTGTAGTAGTCAACAGAAATGTTTCCTGTTCTGAAATTTCGCTTTTTTCATAAAAAAAAAAATATTTAAATCTGTTTCCTCCCATTAATCCAATTTCATGTATTAGAAATGTTAAGAGTTATGTCAGCACACCATGGAGCGTTTTGTATAGATATTTGGGTTTTGCATATAAATAAGTTATTTAGCAAGATGTGTTTTTAACCCACCAAAATTCTACTGGAGAAAACTTAAAATTCGAAATTTCGATCTAAAGAGAATGAGAGAAGTAAGTGGTTCCAGGTTTAGAAATCTAGTTCTAATATAGGTAAGAACTTAAAATATCAATGTTTTTTTTTTTGAAATTCAGGATTCCTTAACACACACTTCACTTAATCAATTTAAAAAATAAAAGGTGTTTTAAACTCGACCTCGTGTTTTATCATGAGCAGTGACTTGAATTTCTAACACAAGATGAGGTGGCAAAGGGAGAAACTTGGGACGGCAGAACTATAGGAGAAATATGGGAATGAACAGCGGGTATTTGAATAGTTTCCAGGATGAGTTAGAAAGTGCTAAATGCAAATTTTCATTGTCATTTTTTTAAACTGTGAAAAAAGCTAATCGACGTTCTAAATCATGTTCTGCTATAGGTATGGACTTGGATTTTTAACGCAATACAAGTGGCACAGAGGAAGCACGTGTATGAAATTTGGGAATATACGATCAAGTATATGGGGAATAATGAGGCCGAAATCTGTTACGAAAGAAATAAATCTACTTCATTGGTAATTGAAAAGACATTATCTGTGGTAAGAAATTCTCGACAACAACGACAACTCTTGGCAGCTCTCCAAATGCCAAATGTCCAAGAGCCAGCAACAGTTGAAGAGCAGCCAAGAGTTTTGTCAGGATGTGGTAGAGGGTTCCGTATAAAAATTCCGCTTTCAATATGCATATGATAAAATCATTTGATTTTATAAATTTATCTTTATTTCGTATCGAAAGACCTAATTGAACTGTTAAATATCTAAAATATTTGTAATAAAGTACGCTTATAAGTTGTAGTTTTACATCCTTTCTCGTTTAAGAATCCCTTAAAACGTTCGTAACGATTTTGAAAAAGATATTACGGAAGGAATTATGAAATCGATTAAAAATGAAATAATACTGTCGATTGAAAAGATACCAGTTACATAGAGATAATATTTCATGATGACAGTGTATATATTGGTATGAGCCTGTCAGGGTAGGTTTTAGAAAAAAGGTGAAGACCTAGATTGTGGTGGGCACAAAATGTCAAACAGGGCCTTAGTAGAATTGGCCTAGAGTGGCCAAACGCAGCAGCTGTAGCTCAGAAGACACACATCTGGAAAGGAAAATTACAGTCTGGTTGGACCTCGGTAGCCCATGGCTGCATGAGGATTTTGTACGTATGTTTGTATCAGGGCAGGATCTGGGATGACTTGGGCGCCAACTCCCCCTCCCCTCCCTTTTTGGAAAATGCTGGTAAGGAAAATAGAGGCGAAAAATGATTAAAGTCGGGTATTTTTCATACATTTCTGAAGCTTCTTGCTAAAATCTCTAAAATGGAAGGGGTAAATGTTATACTAAAATGTAAATCCAGTCTTTTGATTCCAATCTTTTGATTCTGAATTTACTGTTTTCCGGTTCGATTCAAATTCTTGCCCTTTCCTCCTTAATTTTTTCCATATTTGTGGCTGACTATATATAATGGATTGAAATAGTGAAAAATGCCACTTATGAATTAATAATTGCACATTATTTATAGTTGCTAGCTAAGGCGAAACATTTTAAATAATTGTCAAATGCTTTTCACACAAAGCTAATTTAATATAGTTTGTCTTGGGATTTGCCTAACTATAATTTAAATGTTAAATATAATTTGGTGCATCATCATACTTTTCGAAAACTCACAAATATGGAAAAATATTCATTCATTAAAAAAATGCCTGCTAGCCAAAAAAAAGGAGGCAGCAATAAAAAGAATACATCCTTCAATTACTACAGCTGATTAAGTTCATTTTCCTAAAAAGTGAATTCTAATTAAAAATTCATATTTAAATTCGATATGTACAATTCATTGATGAAAATTTCATAACCGAAGATAAAAAAAAAATTAAACTAAACATTTTTCCTGAAAATCTATAATATGTGATTTATCCAATTGTTAGAGACAGGTTTTAAATTTTACATAAAATGGATTCAAATCCCCAAACAAAAATTTACAAATGCATAAATGTTAAGTTAAAAAAAAGCAGGTTTAGAAATATTTTTCAAGTCAATATTTGTATATAGAAATTTGTTAGACTCTGTAAATAATAATAATAATATGTGAGATTTATTTTTTATGTTATTTCAACACTTGTTGCAAAATAGAATGGCTGAATAAGTTAAGATTTGTTTATGTGTTTTCAGAAAAATATGCAACCCTAAGGTGTCCAGATTTCGGTGCATACAAAACATGGATATTTCAGTAAATATCCCGGTTTCAGAAACGCTGAGACAGGAACAGATTACTTATTGTTCCGATTTCAGTTAACTGAAACTTGGATATTTCTTCTGTTAAGTGTAATCCCGAAAAAAAAGTTACACAACGGGCAAGAAGCATGCATGACGGACAATTCATAGTATGTGAGAGGGACAATAATCCGGCCACTGTAATCGCGTCGAGTGCAGATTGCACAGTTTGAGGGTAAACCTGTCTCACAGAGGTGTAACTTTTATTGCTGTAGGGATCGTGTTGGAGATGTGTGACTCCTCTCTTGGACTAGATAGTTCGAAGCCGTCATGTGCAATTCTTGAGGTAAAGTTTATACCTGGCCGACAAACACAACTACATCGCCAGCATGCACCGACTGTTGGGTGTTCATAGCAAACTACATTATTCCACAAAAAACTACTTAGATTAAAAAAGACTCTCATAGAGAAACAGAATTATTCAGAAAACGTGGTAATTAATTGCATGTAAATCGAGAGCCGAGTGTATATCGATATAAAAACCGGGTTATTTGGAAGTCAGATTTTTTTTTTTTCGAGACACTGGGACAATTTCTAAAAAAGGTCAAATCTTTAAAGATCGGGACGTGTACACACCCTATGTAACCCTGAAAAAAAAAAGACCTTTTTGAAGTCTGGGCGTTACAATAAAACGCTAAGGAACTTCGTATAAAATTGTACTGTGTCGTACAAGAAGAAAAATTTCAATTCAGGAGATCAAAGATAAAAAATTGTTTGCTAAAATTGCAATTTAAAAAAGCGATTTTTTTTTCAGATATCAAATATTTTAGCATTATCTTTCGAGATTTTAGAAATGCGAAAAATTTTAAATGAAACCTATATTGCTGAGTTACGCACATATATAAATATAAATTGACAAACGATTTATTACCAAACGTCAAACTCAGTGACGTTTGCAAAGGCATCGTTTGCAATTCATAATGCGCATTTAATCTTTACGAAGCAAGCGAACATAAACAAGTTTCCTATTTGCCTTCACATTTAATTTTAGCTCCATCACATTTATCTCTCCATTACAAATTAAAAGAATTCTGCATTGCTGTCATCTGGATAAATTAGATTTCAATTCAAAAACAGAAAAGTAACCAATTAAATGTTTCATCGGGCATGCTTAAAATATCAGTCTCAACGAAAAGAGCGTCGCGTCATTTTAATAATTAAATACGAAATAAAGTGAAACCGCAGTTTTCTTAACTTATTGTACGTCAGAGGAAACTCATTAGTAGCAACGGCGAGCTCCAGTCCTGCATAGCAGCTACAAACAGCCTTATCTCTGATTACTTGTTGCATTATTCTCCATTGTCTTCACCGTAAACATTGGTGGCTCGGCCGGATGCTCGTCCCTGAGCTCCGGGATAAGATAGAGAGGGGAAGTCTCATACTCAAGTCCGCCACAGGATGTTATGCCGTGATCACAGTCGCCGCGAGATTATACGGGAATGAAACCGAGATGTTACTGCATCCTTTGCTGCCCGCTATCTCTTTTCAAAGTCCTCTGCGTGCTTAGCGTTGTCGTAAACAAAGTTATGAAGGGGTCCCCGGTTTCCCTCTCAATCCAGGAATAGAACGTAAACCTCATAAATGGAGTGCGAATAAAATGGTAGCTAAACATGCGGACGGGAAGATCTTGCTCCGTCATTCATCTGGCTTACCTAGTATCGATTTTTGGTTCACTGAATCGCCATCATTCGCTACCCCCCCCCGTTCTTTTACTCCCTTTCAGTATTTCTCTTCCTCTTCCCATGCGCCCATTACCAGACGGACTGCACGTGACTACTTTCACTAACGATAATCCTCTTGGCGAAATCAATGCTAATAAAATGTAAATCAGAGATTTATACCTTCGGCAGCGAAGCTGAGTGACATTAAAGATTTAGCTAACTGTTGTTATAAAAAGGGAAGAAAATATCGGTTTAAAGCTGCTGCAAACGTACAAAAGCGTATCGCTATTTTATTTCTAGGTCCTTTTTTTTTTATCGAACCGCTCCGCAGAAGAAATCGAAATAGCTCGTTATTCAGGAAGTAATACACGGGCAAATAAACTGCTTGAAGGAGTCGATTCGATCAGTAATAACAAGTGAAATAGAAGGAACGTGCCCTTTCTAACTAAAGATTCTAAGACAGATATATATGGAATGCTTCTGTTTCATAGAAAGAGTTACGCAATTGCGCTCACTTTCTGCAGTTTCCAGGATTGCCAGATGTTTTCATTAAGCCTAACAAAATCAGGTGTCATTTTTTTGTTTATTTGTGTTCTTAATAGATCTATAATGAATTTAATGAATCCTTTAAAACTAGCAATGCGATCTGAGAAGATATGCACTGGTGTAGAAAAATTAAGTTACAACCCCATTTTATGTCAATAGCAAACGAGTTTAGAACCTCTGTAACTTCTAAAATGAGCCTTTTATTCTAAAATGCGGGAATCTAATTTAACCATCTCAATAAAACTACACAAATATCAAATGTTACCAATATTTGGTAGGTATTTAAAGTGATACGGAAGTTTGATTATACGGAAGGCGTTCAAAATGTCTTGACTGGTATCAGTAGATTTGCACTCATTCTTCCGATGTTAACGAGCTACGACTTGTTTGAAAGCTTGTCTAAACTTGCCATTACGTGTTACAAGTATATGGGAATCATGCCTATTCATATTGCACTGTTACGAGATGTATGCGAAAATTCAGAGAAGGGCGGCAGAGCTTCGAAAACCTCCCTTGTGCAGGAAGTCCGAAAGAGGTCGCGAACGAGAGAAACATTGCTGCGTTTCGTGAAACACATCACCGTTCAGATAATACGTTTAGTTGTCAGTGCAGCGATTGACAGCTAACAAGCAATTATCCATCAATATTTAAAGTTCCAAAAGATCTGTGCTGAATGGCTGCCCCACAATCTGACAGAACGCCAAAAAAGGGCTAGAGTGGACTCCAGCAAGGAGATGCTGGCAATATTTGAACTTAGTGGCTCCAAACGGTTAATAGACACTATCACAGGTGATGAGATGTGGTTTTATTACCATACAACTCCCAGAAAGATCTACAATTATGTTTGGGTTGAGGAAGATGAATCGCGTCCTCAAATCCTCCGACAAGATTTTCGGTCAAAGAAGAGGACGTTCACAATTTGTTCAATTTCCAAGGTTTGGTAGCCGTGTACACTTTACCTGAAAAAATGACTATAAATGACCAATACTATACCAACACTGTTTTACCCAAAATGGTTAAGGAGATGAAGGAGCAGTGCCCAACAATAGGAGTGTCAAGGATTGTGTTCATGGCAATGCCTTGCTCACAAAATCGCAAGTCACGGCCCATGTGGAACAGGGAAAAGAAATCAAACAGCTACCCCACCTGAGCTTGCAACATGAGATTGTTTGTTGCTTCCAAAAATTAAAAAGGAATTTTCTGGGAAGCCTTTTACAAGAATGCAAGACTTTGCCAAATGATTTGCTTCAGAATTGCGGAATATTCCTCAACAAGAGTACCACTAAAGGTTTCAGAATTGGCGTAGACTTCTGCAACTTTACATAGATACTGGAGGGGAGTAATTTGAAATGCAGTAAAAGTGTTGTTGAGATAAATGCAATGGTTTTGCTCTGCAAATTAATGTCAAGAACGTTTTGAACGTCACCGTAACGATAGCAATGTCAGTCATAAGGTTTCGAGAAGAAAGTGTCATAATATCCTCAAACGTTAATTAAAACCGAAATAATGAGTACTGTTTCATAAGTGTATGTTTTAAACGTTTGTGTCGGTAATTATTTAAATATCCCTCAATATTTTATAAGTTTGATAGCAGTGCATTACTGATTTTAAATATACCAGCTTCCATAACTCTTAAAATACTATATATTACCGCTTAAAAATTGCGTTCTTATAGAGTGATTGAGATCATTTTTTTTCCAGTCACATTTTAACATAAGGACTTATTTTGGAAGTTATAGAGTTCCCAAGTTAGTTTCAAATTGACATAGAATGGATTTATTCAATAATTTTTGTGTAGATTGTGCATCGTGTAGATGGTTCTTTCTGTATGTGCATCAATATGATTGTTATAACTTGGAACAAATCAGGAAAAAATGATTTGTCTTGAACTATTCCTGGTATAAAAACACTTTATATTACTACATATTTGAGAAAGCCAGTAAAAGTTCCATTTAACTCATTATGCACCAAGTGAATATCGCTGAGATGATAAATAACTTCGCTCTTCAACGCTTGTTGAAATCAACGGCATTACTTGCGAAGAAAACAGCTCTCTCATTGTAGGCAGTCGAATGCGTTTCGTAGAGTGATTAAATAAATCGCAAGTCAAAAAGTAAGAATTATCCTTCTCTCAGCCATAATATAATAACAATAAACAAGCAACACTTACAGATTATATAGGACGAGTTTCTCTTTCCCCAAGAAGAGAAAGATTTACTGTTGCAGTTAAAGAGCCTCGAAGTTTAAAAGCATAGTACACATCATATAATTTACATTTCTACGACCTTGCAAGCGCATGACCAAATTGGTAGCTATCAGTTACGTGCGGTATTACATCGCTGAACTTTTAATCGCATAGAGCATGTAGCAACAGAATCTTCATACACTAACTAATAACATAATCCATCCCATAACCAAGACATTGACTTATTCTGTAAAGTAAATGAGCCTACATTTTAATCACATTTTTGCAGTGTTTTGAATATGAATTAGGGAATGCTTATATCATACCGAAAAATTTTCAGTTGCGTGTTTTGAGTGAAATATTTTTTTTTATAGTAACCACACATTTTTCAACCACTGAGGAAATAATTTGACACAACTTAAATGATATTAGTTATTCATGTTAATGACATTTTTAATTAATATTAAATGATGTTGTTGAGTCCAACTCCTTGCATATTGCAGATGTAAACCATTCCCTAGTATGTACACCATGTGTCAAATAATATTTGGATTTGTTTTCCTCGGAAGCACTTCTTTTTTGATAACTTATAGACCATTTTTCGTAAGGATAGAAAACGCACAAAAATTGTTTTATCAAGAAAATGAGTACCCCGTAAAATGCAAACTTAATTACGGCATTTCAGGATAATGTGCGTTTGAACCGTACGTTGAGAAGAAGAGAAGGATTGCAAAAGTGGAAGTTTTATAATCATACTTTTCAAAGCTTTGTGAATAACTAATAATTTCGGTCTTAATAGGAATTCCATTCTGTTTAAAATAGCACAAAACCACTAACTTTAAATTTTGCCTTTGAGCTTCAAAAGGCCGCCATTCTTCGGATGGGACATTGAACATTGCTACACGAAGGATGGACTTGACGACAGTTTCCATCTCTGTAGTACAGGAGGTAACAAATATTCTGTTTGGCTGACAGAGCATGAGATGTGCTAATTTTGTTGAGGACTACGCTCTGCGAAGAATGGCGTAGTAATCAAGGAGTTGGGAGCAGCCAGAGGGCTTAAGCCTAATGATTTGTCATATCACATTTTTATTTCAAAAATATAAAAATTGTACTTATTTAAAATGAAATTAAATATTGTTTAAATAGCTATTTAAATGTCATTAATTTCGTAACCATCAATAGCAATTTATATTATAAAAATTGTGGACTTTGTATGTATATAAGTATTTGAGGCGATCTTTAATATAGAGATCTCAGAAAATATTAAAATATTAGTGATAATATGATTTTTGGAACAACGTTTTTTAATTTTGCACAAGAATGGGCCTTTTACATTGCATTTATATGTCTGCATGAAACAAATTTTTTTTTCATGCGGAGTTATATTAGTAAGGCAAAGAATTACTTTTGAAGACTCGAATTTATATTCATATTTTTATGTTTAGTGTTATTGATTTCGGTCTTAGGAAAGCTTCCCGAAAAGCACAAAATGTTCTCGAGGAGTTCCATTTTGCCCATTTTTAGTTTAGCAGATCATTTTTTCTTCCTAGTTCTTAGGGCCTTAGTAACCTAGAAATTTGCCAATTTCCTCACTTTATTACAATCTCAACTGGGAAATCACTATTGATTTTGTTTTAAGACGAACGCGTTACTGGTAAGAGACGTCTCCAAACCATTGCTTTGAAAGGTCACATGATCGCTACTCTAGGTTAATGCACGACTGTACACTATCTGCGAAATATTCTATACCTTTACTGAATTTTAGATCCTTCTCAAATAATCTGCCACCTCAGACAGCGCACGTCATGATTGCATGCCTGGCACGTGAAAAGGTCACGCTATCCTCTTATAACTAAGTTCCATCCCAGTCTGGTTGCGACATTTCGCACTCATCTCCCATCCGCTGAAGTGTATGATGAAGGGTTGTCTCGCTTTCCTCTGAAAAGTGAAGTGCACAGTAGCTGTTCAGTCTTTCTTTCACAACCAAGTGTTTCAAATTAATTTTCACGGTTCTCATTTTTATTAATCTAAAGCAATGAATGAGATTTTCCCATTAGCTGTAATATTAGTTACCTAAAGTTCTCGAATAATTAGAACATTAATATTTTACGTTTTTTCGAACTATTCGAATTTTGTGCAGGATTAAATCGTATTGTTTAAGCATATTTAAGCTCTGTATTTTAAAATTCGTAAGAAGGTAGGTTAATAGAAATATTCCTTAGATGACGGAATAAAATATTTTGTATATCAAGAACACAATTATAGTATACTTAAGAAAGGAGACGATGTATAAGACGATTTCATAATTATACTGGAGAGGCAGACATTTAAAAAATATACCGGTGCATGATGTGATGCCGATATAATGCTAATTGGAAACCCAATAATTTCTGAAATTATTCCTTTAGGAAAAAATTCCAAATAAGATTAAAGGCATCAATAGAATTACCCAAAAATTTTGTTTTTCCGCTCTATGCTTTCAGTATTTAAAAGGTTATGAGAGCTGAAAACTTTTAGACCATCGTTGACATTTAAACTACTGTTTAGAACTATTGTTAGGAAATACATTGAAGGTTTTTCGACAGCTATATAACTTTTATTTTATTTTGATGCTTTCCATGTGTGAAATTGCGAAATGTTCTGGATTTTATTTATACGCTTGAACCAGATGAAAGAGAAAACTGTCCCAGAAGTAATCTGATGACAGTTTTCTCTTTCATCATTAGAATATATTGTATTATTTTACATGTCATATTTCCTTTCCAAAACATTGCAGAATTAATATTTTAAAATATATAATATTTTTTTAATTAAATACCCCCTCAAGCAGCTGCTTGCCACAGAGGTCTGACAGGAGCCTGTCAGTTTATATGCCACAGTAGAAGATCTGAGAGGATGGCAGGACCTCAGCAGAAAAACGACACACATCCATGCCTTACCCGGTGCTCGAACCCGGTCCCATTAGATCAATAGCCAAGCGTGCTAACCACTCGGCCACGGGACGGCGTATATAGAAATATATATAGGAAATATTATATGCACCCAATAGCTTCAATTTGTTTTCGAAAGTTAAGACAATATTGTTAAAGACAGACTCATTACCATCATTCCAGTGAAAACAAATAAATGCATAAATAAAATTACCGAGAACGGAACTTTATTAAGGAATGAAAAAAACCTCATTCAGGGCACTGAAATATCAGTTTTTTTCAGCGAAAACATAAAAATTTTGAAGAAAATCTTTTGCACCCCTTTATCTTTTCATTTTTTTTTTCATTTCAATTATCGATTCTCTTCTTGCTGATGCCGAATTCATTAGATTAGTGAAATTAACAGAACTTCTTAAATATATATACATAGCAAACACAACCCCCAGGCAACCGCAATCAAATTACTTTGGTCGCTCTGCTGTATGACCGCATATCTGTGGGAACTGCCTCTGTATATAAGAAACGTTGGAAGCAAAGTGTGAAAATGTTCAACGCTATGTTGGTAGGGGGAAGAGTTGTATTTGAAAAAGTACAATAGTGGTAAACGATGTCTTTCAAAACCATAATGTATGAGATAAGCATGTAATGATCTGCTACGTTTCGGCTTGGGCTGTTTTATATCTCAACTGCATTTTTTGCACACAATGGGTAAATGACCAGGCCCCTGAAAGCTCAGAGAAGGGGACTCACTGGAATAGCTGTTGGGCGACAAATGGTAGCCTTTCGTGAAGGCTACCATCAAATCAACGTGCCCAGCGTATTCTATAACATGCACAGGGTATGGTTCCTCCGCATACGGATCAATTGCTTAACATCCCATCCGAATGACGGCGGCCTTTCGAAGTCCATTGGTATCTCTTACTGACCGTTGGCAGGGTTGGGTATTTTGTGGAGATAAATCACAATTCTGGACCAGCTAGGACTCGAACCTGGGAACTACAGATTACCAGCATGGCGCGCTACCGACTGAGCCATCCCCGCCCCTTATATATGTTTCGGATGTATGAGGAAAATTGCGAATATCAGGAAGTTTGCATTAAATTTTCATAGTAATGTAATTTTAAAAGTTTTCCATCTTTAGTAAGATAATAGTGAAAAAAAGTAGTTATATATCGAGTGAATATGGTAATTCAATTATGTATAAACTCTAGAAAAAAAGATCTAGATATGTTTGTGTAAAATATTTTTGGTGTATATGATACTTTTATTTTTGTGTAAATAAGAATGTTTATTCCATAGTCTGAAAGTTCTTTACATAATATGGTACTCAAAATTTAAAGATAATGCACAAAAGTGTGCATAACTCAAAATGAGTTGCAGTAAATAAAATATATCTTCATATGCAAAGTTATTATGACATGACTAACTAAACGTAAGTTGGATAATCTCTCGAAACATTAGCAAAAAAATTGAGTGATGCGAGCGGGATACGAACCCACAACCTTCTGATAACAGTTTAGGTGCTCTCACAGTTCAGCTTTCGCAAGCATAATCAATGTCCAGACTGTGCCTAAGACAGCTTAGAGCACCTGACATGTGATCAAGAGAATGATTCGCCATTGATCCGTATCCCATTTTCAGCTAACATTTCGAGTCCTTCATGTATAATTAATTTTTTTTTGCCTTTGGTTTTATACTAGTGGAGTGGAATATGAACGAAATCGTGTAATATACTGATTGTGAAAAATGTAGCTGTTCCATAACGGTGATGCTGGATTTAGGGGATAGGAGATATCAATGAGGTATATGATAACATTTGATAGTCATACAACTCATTCAGGGTGTTCTTACTTATTGTTGAAAATGTTGATGATAATATTTTATGGTAATAAAGGTAATTCCTCCACAAGAGCAGATCTGAGCTCAAGAAGAGTTCTGAGAGGTTGTGGCGTCTTACCATTCGCTACCTCAGCGCGTCCCGCATATCCTTAAGCAGAGTCGAGTCCTGGATGTTGATGTCCATTCCATCCTACAAATATGTTCACTTTGGAAGAAATTGTCGCCTATATGAATCCTAGGGGGAGGGGCATTATCATCCATAAAAAGAAATTAGACCGAGATCACCTTGTAAAAGCTTCACATGGTGCGCAAAAATTTCGTCTCTGCGTCTCTGAGCAGTCAGAGTGTTTCCATGATAGGTGTGTGAAGCTCCATACGGCCAGTCATCATGATATCATCCGAAACCATCACGTTACCGAAACCAAAAGGGTAATTTTCTCTAATGTTAGAGTGTTGTGGCAAGTTCCTTGTTATCTACAGCCGAACACACCTTGAGAATCAGCATACAAACTGAACCTGGAGTCATATGTGAAGATCCCATTTACTCATTTCCTTGGCTCCACAGAAGATTTTGTCTAAACCACATTAAACAAGCTCCTTTATTTAAGTTGGTGAACGATACACAATAAGTGACAATAAGTGATTATAATCACAATAAAATTACAATAAGTGATTATAATCACAATAAAATCACAATAAGTGATTATAATCACAATAAAATCACAATAAGTGATTTTTCACACCTCTTTCATGCAGTCTCGTGAACACACTGCCTTGAAATTGCTATCCCTGTGACCTCTGATAGCTCTAGAGACAGTTGTCTATTTATCATTTCTCTGAATAGTATTCTTATATTGTGTTAATGATAGACAGCAAATAGTTTAAGCAATTGTGGCGCTGATATGACCTTGTCCTGGTTTACGACTAAATATTACTGTTTCTCGAAATTGTCCTCAAAGAGTTGAGATGACATTTTGGGAGTGTATTTACAACCTTGAAAACAATGTATATTTATGTAATATTACTTTCCTTTGTACACAATTATCCATACATCGACTTTGTGATATGCTGAAATCAATTTGCTCTCCAAGTTAACATCGCTGGTTGGAGCATAAATGAAGGGTTACGCAATCACGAGCTCATCTACAACAACACTAAAATCCATGTTCCTGTCACATTGATTAATTGTGCATGTATTTTACTCTTCTGCATTGCCAAATCTACGTATACAACATATTTCAGTACAGTTTCTTATACATTTTTCGAAATACGGCATATTTTATTTTTCATTTAGCACCAGTGTATTTAGATGTATTTTTAGCCTACTTATTTGTTTAAACAGTTTCATGTTTCTTTAATATTTCAATCATTTAGTCAGTTCAGAAAGTTTAACAAAAAAAATAAGTGTAAAATCATTTGTACTTCCCTATAGAAGTGCTGAGGTCCTGCCATCCTCTCAGACCTTATACTATGGCATATAAACTGACTGGCTCCTGTCAGACCTCTGTGGCAAGCAGCTGCTTGAGGGGGTATTTATTTATTTATTTTTTTTTATAGAAGTATAAATGCTAAAAATTTAACTTTTAAGGAAATAATTATTATTCTACTGATGACTGTTTAATGCAATTCAATTCGAAAGCAAAGGAAGTAATTATTAATTTCTCTACCCTTCTTACATGAAATATGTATTAGTCAATCTTAGGGACAAATTGCATCTTAGAAGGATGCGTGCATATCTAAAGAAAAATAGTTTTTCTTTCCCTAGTCTCTGATCGATCACTGAATTGCAGGAGTCTGTCAGATTGAATATAAAGAGAATGCGGTAAAGGCAAAGTTACTGATAAAAAATATATCAGTTTCTCAGCTTGGAAATTCAGTATCTTCACTGTTTTGAGGGTCAATAAATTTCTATTTTTGTGATAGGGGATTGTTGTTTATTGCTAATAAAAATGTCGTTCGAAATCGAGCTTGGCGAAATAAAAATCTATTTAAAGTCCATCCTAGGTATTTAAATGCGTGATATCAGATGCTATTATACTATATATATTAAAATCAAGGGAGTTTTGGATTGAGATATGCAGACTGAAAAATGAAACTTAATTTACTGAAAACAAAATATGAACATTATCTTTAAAAAAATTAAAAAATGCTTAATTTTGATAGGGCGGATTTATCAAATTTATTATTCATAATGGGGAACAATACCATAGTCCTGTAGTCAATTAAACTTATGTTTTGCTCTGCTGTTTACTGCCAAATACTGAAAGACTTAAGAAGGTAGATCACTCCAGTTGTGCACGCGAGGCTTTAATCTGATGATAAACTAGTGTGCCAGCGTTGATATTTTCTCTTCTAATTCTTACTTTATTCTTGGCAAGAAAGAGGACACCAATGGGTTTCGAAAATCTGCCATCCGTGTAATGGAATGTTACGACCAGACTCTATATACAGGAGAGAGCCATACACAATGTACGTTAAAGAACATGCTGGATGACCTTGACACGAGGGTTCCGTCCCTATTCTATAGCTATACAATGGATCTGCCTTCCCAGCCTTTTCTGAACCCTCGGGAAACCCCCTGCCACTTAGGCCGTTGTGCGCAAAGAAGTGTCGCTGGACTGTATTGAGATTTCTTTCGCTAACTCTTGACTGTCCATAATTGGAAAAGAGTACACGATAGGCTTGAAAGGTTGCCATCCAACGGATTGAACATTAAGCCATGGTGCCGAGTGCTAGAGAGCCACGTACTGCATACCTTAAACACAGGCTGGGATTTTTCAAAGGAATTATTACAAAATCCTCAAGAAAACATTGATATGAAATGTTTACAGAATATCTGCATTATTTTCATCTTGAATATTAATAAAGTAATGCATCAGTGTTCCAGGCAAAACTTAATTAAATGTACTATTTTCATAGCGATATTTGGAGTTTCCAGGAATTGAAAGGCATTTCAAGATACAAGTGATGTAATGAAATGTTTAATATTTTTATTGCAGCATTCACTTCAGAACTATCGAAAAATGCTCTTGCATCAAAGCATAGAAAGTACATTGCAATGGGTATTGCTTTTCGATACTAATCAATTTCCCAATGAATGCAAACTTACTTTTAGTAAGCCTTTTTAATCATAGGATAGGAAATCACACTAGTAATGAACAGCAAAATCTTTCCAGTTCTGAAATTCTGACAGAAAACTACTTCAATATCATCTAACACTTTTACTTAAGTACATGTACCGGTGTTCGACATGAAAGGTAGATACTGTATTTTGTTGCATTTTAATTAATTGTAATGTGAAGAAATGTATTTTGTTGCATTATGTTGCATTATAAATTGCTTTAGCCGTCCCGTGGCCGAGTGGTTAGCGCGCTTGGCTACTGATCTACGGGACCTGGGTTCGAGCCCCGGGTAAGGCATGGATGTTCGTGTTGTTTTCTGCTGAGGTCCTGTCATCCTCTCAGATCTTCTACTGTGGCATATAAACTGACAGGCTCCTGTCAGACCTCTGTGGCAAGCAGCTGCTTGAGGGGGTATTTATTTTTATTATTTTATAAATTGCTTTAATTTTGAGCACCAGTGAGCTAATATGATGCCAAAGTTGCACACATTTACTTAACATGAAAAAAAATATATCAATTCTTTGCAAATCTTTAATACAGTGAATGTATTTTGCTTGTAGTGTTTTTATTAAGTGCTGTCATTCTTGAAAATCGATTGTATCCTGATACCTAAGAGTTAGTATATTTTAGATTCTATACATTTGATTAAAATGTAATGTATCAAGAATGCAGGGAATTAAGAAACGAATTATACCTCTCCAAAGATAAATAAGATATTTGAAATTCAGAATAATTAATACATTTTCTCGTTATTCAAGCAGTGATAATTTCAATGTAATTTTATTTTGTGACCATATGTTTCAAGATTTACCCGCACTTTACAATTAATGTTTAAGCCATGATATTCACTTCACTTTCCAAGTTCATGGAAATCTAAAGAGCTCTGCTTCGCATACGAAACTGAAGGGTAATATTTGAATATGTTACTGTTTATGTATTTTACTATTTGTGATGTTTCATGATAATTTGATTGTTGCCGTTATACTGATTATTGTAGTCGTTAACTGATTAATTAATCTGTTAAATAATTATCATTATCTGTCTTTTAATTTTTGTTTTTCGTTCTTAAAACCGATTTTAATTTTATTTATTATACTATCAAATGTAATATGTATCACAAAACCTAGACAAGCTTTTGCTTGTTTATATGATTTGTTGTTATTTATATGATGATTATTTTTTTAAAGGAAGAAGGTAGTTCTCTACGAAAAGGACGGAGATAGCCTTGAAGCTATAGTATAAGGCTTGGCCTGGTTTCTCATACAGTATACAAACACTTACAATGGACATGCCTCGCTGGTCTTAGTAGTCAGGTACGCTAACCACTAGACCAGTCAGATACGCTAACCAATAGACCAGTCAGATACGCTAACCACTATACCAGTCAGATACGCTAATCACTAGACCATGTAGAAATCCTATGATGATAAATTTGAACTTAGTCTTCCTACTATCCTAATTGGAATAATTCTTTCTGAGCATACATTTAGAAGAATATATCTGTAAACGTTTCAGTATACAAAATGTGTTGGAATATAAATTCGATGAGAAAAAAGGCATTGAGGAACTTAAAAAGGCATCGAATGATACATTAATCCATGCCATTTTGGGAACGAGAGAGTCTTTACTCTAGAGTTAAAGAACATTTTGGGTGATTTCTTTGGGAGGATTTGATTTGTAACCTAGCAACTGTCCAGTAGATCAGTTTTCTTTACCTATCTATACGTCATTGAATCCTTTCTTGACCTTTTCATTCATCCCATTGTGTGTAAAACAACTGAACTCATGATGAATATTTCTTTTCTGCATTTAAGTCGCAATAAGGCGAATTTTAATATGTAAAACACACTGAAAGAATAACTTTAGCTGTACACAATACTCCACTGAGAAAATTACAGAAATAAGGACATTGTTTACAAATTTATAAAAATGACAGTATAAACAATAACAAACGAACCAAATGTCGTTTAAATTCCGACAGCAGCACAAGCGGTAGCGGACCGCACAAAAGCAGTGGCGGGTTATGCCTGGTCTAAATTATACAATATTTTATTATCATTCTAGGATTTCAGAAGTACATAAATCTTACTGAAAAATTTTACTGGTGGTTTTACATCCCCCCCCCCCGAAGGGAACCACCTTGTCGTGGTGGGGGGGCTTGCGTGCCTTAATGAAGTCGAGGGCTATGCCGACCAGAGTTACTCATGTCGGACAGGCCGAGATGGAAAGGCCAGACTAAGAGTTCCCAAGTAAGGACTGAGATGATAGAAGATGAATAGAAGTAAGTGAGTAGAGATGGAGGATGGAGGAGAGGAAAGGTGGGACCCCACAGGAGAACACCAAGGCGTGTGGTGTTTGTGATTTGAGCACAGCTGGAGGTGGGCTGTAAAAGAGGACAAGAGGATTGGAGAGAAGTGGTATTGAGTGAAGTTAACCAATGAGTGATGGAACAGTGCAGAGGGCAGCACATAAGATTGGGTGCATGATTGGAATGGTGGTGTGAAATTATGTTGATGAGACAGACGAAAAAGTTGAGAAAAATTTTAATTACTCTAGTCAAGGTTCTCAGAATGACTGCAGTAAGAGTTTAGGAAATGGAAAGTGTGGATGGTGAACACACTATAAAGGTAAAGGCGTACAGACGCCTGTGGCTATGGGGAAAGCCGATATTACAGGTCTGTTGTTAAAGGGGAGAGGTGGTCTGTGTCGAAAGGCACAGGTTCCTCTCCAACCCGTTTTTATTTTCTTTTTAGGTTCACTGGTCTCAAAATCATATCATTCGTAGAGATTAGGCTGAGGTCGTTTCATTAACACGGGGGAGGATGGGAGTCCTGGTCCTTTGGACAGGGGACTCCCGTCCTACCCCATTTTTACGCCTCTGATTTTTCCAATTCCGGGTGGAGGTTAGGATGGACTCTACCCGGAATGCGCGCCTCAAGACGTCCCTGGGGTGCGGGCCTACTTCCTAGTTGGACTCAAGGGAGGAGACTGGCCGAGATTGTTCAAATTGAACAATTTATCTAATAGGGAAATGGTGGCCAGTGCTTAGGTTTGGATTGAGCCCTGATGGGCGAGGTGGGGAGATTGTATCATGGTCGCCACACCTATGAGTGGCCCACCTGTTTACCGTGGGTGGAGACCCGTAACGTGGAAAGGAGGGTCCTGGTAGTTGAGGGACAGGCAAGCTGGTATCCCAATACACTGTCCTTGGTCTCTGCTTCAATAAAACGGGAGGTCTGAGCTGGCACTCTCGGATCAATCGGTACGTGAGGCATCCCCTGTCCCGCCCCTTGACCGGGGTGGGTCAGGGGCGGTTGCGGTGTCAACCGGGTGGAGGTGATTCTTGACGATAGGGGCTGGGTCCGGACCGGGACCCGGACTAGTACCGGGCCTCGGCCCAGATCATGCTCTGGTCCGAGGGGAGATCCGAAGTCTGGGTATATCCTGGGCGCATCTCTGAGGTACCTCGAGCGACGAATTTAACTCTGAGGCCTCCCCTTGTAGGACTCCATTGTGGGTGGAGACCGTCTGGGTTGAAAATTTTTGAACCCACCATGAAGTCTAAAAAGGCAACGATGGTGACAGGAGATAGTGAGAAGAGGACAGGTAAACAAGACAGCAAGCCCAAGGAGGCTGCTGATCTTGAGGTTGTGGTGGAGGAAGTCCCGGAGACTCCCCCTCCCACCACAAACAGTATTAAAGAAGTAGATGGGCCTCCAAAGGAAGGAGACGACCCAAGTCACGGCGGGGATGAAGGGTGCTTAGCCAAGGAGGTAGCCCCGGATAGTCAGAAAGAGCCCAGCAGTAAGGAGAAGGGCTCAGGAAGGATGGCAAATGCGGCTTTCCTTCTGGAGGAACTTGCGGTGGAGATGTTCTGCCAAAGAGCTGATAGTGAGTTAAGGGACGCAGTTATGGGTGTAGCTCGTAAGCTACACGCCATAGTCTGCGAGCAAGAACTAGAAATTTCAACCATGAGAGGACAAATCTTAGAGCGGGCTGCACGTCCACCAGAGAGGAAGGAGAGACCACCAACCTACGCAAAGGCTGTTGGTGGGCAGGGACAGGGAAAGGGCGGTTCGGTGGTAGCTAAAAAGCCCACTCCCCCTGAAAAAAGGCAGAGACATACCCTGCTGATCTTTTCTAAAGATAAAGAAAAGTCAGCATTAGAGGTGAGGGATAGCCTCAAAGGAAATATCAACCCCACAGACCTAAACCTGGGGGTCATGACCGTTAAGCCGATGAGGGCTAACGGAGTCATTGTGGAGTGCAGCTCAGAGAGTGACCGGGCTAGCCTAAAATGTGCAATTGAAAGCCACGAGTCATCAAGGGAATTTTAGAGGCTAAATCGGCCGTAAGGCTGAAGCCTAAAATCATGGTTTGCAGCGTGGATAAGGACATCCCTCGCGAGGACCTCCAGAGGTTCATACGCAGCCAGAATAGGCTGAATGATGAAGAAGGAGACTTAACACCAATGTTCTCGGTGAAAGCCCGAGTGGACAATACGGTCCACTGGGTTTTTGAGGCCAGTAGTGCCACTCATAGAAAGATACTCGAAGTAGGTAAGATTAACATAGGCTGGTCGCGGTGCTATGTTAAAGACTACGTTAGAGTCCTGCGGTGCTACAAATGCTATGCATTTGGGCACAAGCAGAGTGAGTGTGAGCTAAAGACACAACGGTGTTCACAGTGTGCGGGTAAGCACTCATACAAGGAGTGCACGAAGCCCAAACCGAAGTGCATCGTATGCAATAAGGCAAATAAGGAGCACGGTGCCAAGTATGATATTGGCCACAGTGCGATGGACGTGAAATGTCCGTCGTACTGTCGTGAGATAAAGTTGTTGCGTAGACGCACCGACTATGGGAAGTAGGTTTCCTGGTGGTCCGTGGGAGAGTCTGAAATTTCTCCAGATTAATTTAAACGGGCAAGGGCTGCTATGGCCCAACTCAGCCAGGAGATAAAGGAAGAAGTAGTAGATATTGCTCTTGTGCAAGAGCCTTACTGCACAGAGAATGTCGTAAGGGGGCTCCCTCTGACCAGTAGGCTATTTTGTATAAAAGGTACCAAGCCTAGGGCTGGAGTTGTCGTTCTGAACCCCAAGGTGAATGCCATTCTGGCATATCACACTGATACTATTGTAGTAGTGGAGATCGGCTATGGACGATTATTAGTACACGCCATCTCCATCTACTGTCCTCCAAATAATAACATTGAGGACTTATTAACCGAGTTATAAAACGTCCTAACTCGTGTTAATTCTAAGAGCATTATAATAGGTGGGGACTTCAATGCGAAGCATCCCTTGTGGGGTTCAAACCGACAAGATGTCAGAGGTGATATGACTCTGGACTTTATCAACTCTGCTGATCTATTATTACTAAATGATATAGATACGCCAGCTATTTTAACGGCCCAAGAGGTCGCAGCTGGATAGACTTGACCCTAGTAACACCTAGGTTGAATCCTATGATCTGGAATTGGTGTGTCAGCGATAAGGTCAGTAACAGCGACCACAACTATATAGTGTTCCAGGTGGGTGGAACAACATCTCCCCCACAATATGCACGACGGTTTGCGGTGGGTAGAGCTCCTGACTGGTGTAAGCTCTTACACTGTGTGTCACCGGAACTGCGAAGATCGGCCAGAGTGTCTGCAATATTGGAGATTGCGAATCACTAAATAACATCATTAGTGAGGTGACGAGGACTTTAAGTGCTGGTTGCGAGGCAACCTTCGGGTACAAGAGGCAGCCCAGAGCAGGAAGAAAATCAGTGCCCTGGTGGACACCCGAGCTCAGCATTACAAGGAAAAGGGTGAGAGCTCTTAGAAGGAGATTTCAAAGATGCAGGACTGGGGAGAGAAGTACCAGAGAGGAGGTGTACAGGAGGGAGCAGGCAAAATACAAGCTCGCAATACGTCAGGTGCAGCTGACCTCCTGGCAGAAATTCTGCAGTGATGTTTCTGCACAAAACCCTTTTACTTTACAGTACAAGCTTGCCAAGGAAGGGGATTTTAAACCCCTGGATATTGCATATGTTCACAAGGAAGATGGATCCAAGACCTCATCCTTTAGCGAAACTATCCAGGTGCTCTTGGACAATTTGTTTCCCACTGACGACGGGAGTTCTGATGATGCAGAACATCGGCTCCTAAGGGAAAATTGCAGGATTCCGCCGGACACGCCGGACGACGTTCCGTTTACGGAAGAGGAGGTGAGAGAGGTAATCAGAGAAATGGCCCAGGGCAAGGCCCCTGGTAACGATGGTCTGACAGTGGAGATTGTTTCTCAGGTGTTTAATGAACATAAAGAACTGTTCACCCAGCTCTTCAACACATGCTTGAATCTGGGAGCCTTCCCAACCGCCTGGAAACAGGCTGACCTTGTCCTCTTAAACAAGGCAGGTAGGGATCCGGCTGACGCGAGATCATACAGACCGATATGTCTGCTACCGGTGTTGGGAAAGGTGCTGGATAAACTCCTGACCAACAGGATGTACCACCACTGCCCAAAGAACGGATTCCTGAATCCCAAGCAATTTGGGTTCAGGACGGACCAGTCCACCACCGCTGCTATCAAACAGGTGGTGGACATCGCTCAGGTAAATAAAGTGCACAAGTTGCACACCTCTCTCATTGCTTTGGATGTGACGGGCGCGTTCGACAATGTCTGGTGGCCTGCGATTCTGACATAATTGAAGGAGAGTTCCTGCCCTAGGAACATCTTCACGCTTGTGGCCAATTACCTCCAAGAGAGGGTGGTCACATATTCGCATGCTAGCGGAACAGCCTCAAGAAACTTGGAAAGAGGCTGCCCACAAGGGTCATGCAGCGGACCATTCCTCTGGAACTTAGTCGCTGATACTGCTCTGGAGTTGACTATGCCCGAGGGAGTCTGGCTCCAGGCTTACGCGGATGACTTGCTGCTTGTCATATCAGCGTCCTCACGAGCAAATCTTGAGGTCGCTGGCAATGCAGCAATTAAAACACTAGAAGGTTGGTGTCATCGCAACAAGCTTGGGTTCAGCGTTGCGAAGACAACTTCAATGACAATTGCAAAAGAGGGTGTCCTCAAGAAGAGGTATCCCCTTTTCAAATTAAATGGCGCAAACATCCGCCACATGACGACTTTAAAATACTTGGGGATCACTCTGGATGAGAGGATGAGCTGGATCCCACACCTGCAGGACTTGAAAGCTAAAAGCACTAAAGTTATGTGTAAGCTGGGGCGTATGGCTCGCGTCTCATGGGGACTCAGAAGTGAGGTCCTCAAAGAAATCTATCTAAGGGGAACGGAGAGGATCTTGACATATGGTGCGGGTGCCTGGTGGCACCCGACGAACCATGCCATAATGTGCAGAAAGCTGCTCGCCGCCCAAAGACCGGCTTTACTGCAAATCACCAGGGCTTATAGGACAACATCTACGGATGCCCTCCTGGTGCTCGCAGGGATTCCTCCGCTATTTTTGACGGTCGGTAAAGAAGCGACCATATTCAGAGTCACGCAGGCTAAGGAGAAAGCAACATTCCTCGGAGTCCAGTATGACCCTGAGGAATACGAGACAAATACCGCTAAGTGGGATCTACATCCCACAAGGAGACTATGTGTGCCCTGGTCCACGGAGTTACCATCAGGTACAGATATTGAAATATACACCGACAGTTCCAAGAGCGAGGAGGGTGTGGGTATAGCCTTCACTGTCTTCAATCAAGGGGGAAAAGTGTATGATTAAAGAGGAAGGTTTCAAATAATGGCTCAGCCTTCCAAGCAGAGCTGCTCGCTATCAGAGAGGCCCTTCACTGGGCCCTCAATGACGGCGGTCTGGACAACGACATAAGGCTGTACACGGACAGCCAGGCAGCTCTGCATGCACTTGAAGATGCAACCAACAGGCATCAGATAGTGAATGAGATCAAGTGCATCCTGGGTAATCAGAGCATGCCCAGGGTATCCTTCTTCTGGATCAGGGCACATGTAGGGCATGAAGGAAATGAGTGGGCCAACCAACTGGCCCGTTCCGCAGGTAATAACACTCAACCTGTGATAGCGGTAAAGATTTCAAAAACTACCCTGAAGTCTATAATTGGCCAAGGTACCATTCAGGAGTGGCAGAGGCTCTGGATACGACTGAGAATGGTCTTCAAACAAAGACATTCTTGAAAAGGGTCAGTCTATCCCTGATGTCCTCTGACCACTATTTGACGCAGGTCCTAACAGGACATGGGAGTTTCCCCAAATACCTGGAGAGGTTTAAAATCTCTACCCACAGTTACTGCGGCTGTGGGGCTCCAGACGCAAATGTTGGGCACTATATCCTCAGGTGCCCGTTCACAGAAGGGTTCGCTAACGAACTCAGGGACTCCCAAGCGATCAATGAGGTAGCAGGCGAACTGGTCTCAGTGTCCATTGAGAGTGCCCGTGTCAGGGCACACTTGAGGGACATAGGCTGGCTTGTCTGCCAGCTCTGGGACTCTCTCCTTTGAGCCCCGTGGCTGCTGTCTCTCTTGGACTTATTTTCCTACCTTCTTCCCGGGCTGCACTCAGCACCCCCTTTAACACCACCCATACTCCATGTCCCTACTGGTCTCCCCTGAGACAAACTTCACCTTCTTTTTTCCAAGCCTCTAGTTGCTATGCACGTGTAGTGTCGTGAGACGGAGCACGTGCTTTCCCCACCCCGTATTAACCAGAGGTGGTGGTTTTACATCCCCTCCAATAGGGGACCACCTTGACGTGGTGGGGGGGCTTCGGGCCCAGCAACCCGGTCGAAGGCTGTGCCGACCGGATTGGGTCCCCGGTTGGACATAGCCAAGACCAACTGAGGTCGACGATGCCGCCGACCGGTTCCCTTGCCGGTTGGATGGTGACGGTGTCTGAGACCTCACCTATCAGGTGCTCTGGGTGAGCAGTTCGAGTTCGACCCCCCCCGATAGGGGACCACCTTGTCGTGGTGGGGGGGCCTAGGGCCCAGCAACCCGGCTGAAGGCTGTGCCGACCGGATTGGTTCACCGGTTGGACATGGCTAAGGCCAACCGAGGTTGAAGACGTTGCTGGCCGGCTTGATTGCCGGTCGGATGGTGACGGCGTCGGAGACCTCACCTCTCAGGAGACTTGTGTGGTCTGTTCGACGGCTCTGTCGAAAGGTCTCTCCCCGCCTTGTAGGCACGAGCTGTCCAAAAAGTCTGGGTCTTACTAAGAGTCTCCACCCCGGGTGCCGATCGAACTTGGATCTTTATATCCATGCACATTTGCAAACCGGGGAATAGATTAAAGTAAGGTTTCTTCCGGTGGTTAGCTTTCCTTCTATAGGACTGCTGCCATGTGAGGCTGGGGTTGAGGTGCGCCTATAGGGCGTATTCCTTGCCCCCGGCTCTAGATGGTCATGGCTTTTCATAACCAGGTAGTGCTGTACAAGCGGAACCGGGAATTGCCGTGGTTGCATAAGATCGCAACAAAAGAGATTCACAAAAGTCTGGGCTTTACTAAGAGTCTAAACCCCGGGTGCTGAATGAATTTGGATCTATATATCCTTGTTCATGGCTAACCGGGGAACAGATTAAAGTTAGGTTTCTTCCGGTGGTTAGCTTTCCTTTTATAGGACTGCTGCCATGTGAGGTCGGGGTTGAGGTGCGTCTATATGGCGCATTCTTGCCCCCGTCTCTAGATAGTCATGGCTTTTCATAACCAGGTAGTGTCGTGAGACGGAACCGTGAATTGCCGTGGTTGCATAAGATCGCAACAAAATAGAACGAACGAACGAATGGTGGTTTTACATGGTTACAAAAAACGTATATTAGATCAGACCAATATTTCCCAACAGGGTTTCGGCGAGCAGCTTTTGGGGGATCCGAGAAAGTCTGGATTCCTGAGGTAAGAATTGCAGAATATTCTGTAATTGCAAAAAAAATATCCATTTTTACTTCAGTTTCAACCACTAATTTATGCGAATCAACTTTTTATATTTGACGAATATAAAAATTAACAAAGAAATGATGCGTTGTCAATGGTAGAATATCGCTCAGTACCAAATTATACCTAAAATTCTCCCAAGAATTTGTGACTTGTACAAGCAAAAATAGCTCAGGCCTCAGACGGAATAAATAATCGATAATTAAAAACAGTGTCCTCAGTTCTATTGTGCAATGAATAATTATAATATATAAAAAAAATCACTCGGGTTTTGCATACATCATGGCAATATCGTTTAGGGGTAACAATAATATAATAATGCTTCAACTAAGAGCCACTATATGTGAACTCACTGGTAACAACAGAAATCAGCACTTGTGGCTTTCGTTGTAAACGTCTATTGCATCTTATATTTCTTTTCGGATCTAGTTTATGCCTAGCCAATAAACTGATCAACGACGTATGCTATCTGTTCTTGTACTAGATGGCAAAGATATGCCTGGAGATAACTGGGCATGTTGCCAGTAGCGTGCTTCCTACCTTGACGAGGGACGTTCTGCCACTCCTCTGACACCGGCAGTCGACAGATGCAAGAACGACACTGATGATTGATCCTTGTAGACATGTCTACCAAACGTGGCCTCACGCTGAGAATGACCATCAGACTGAGTAGAGCGGATATTGGAGAAACGTTCAGTTAACACGATGTGTGCACCAAGGAAAACATTTTCCAAAGCTGAACACTGCCTTTTAGTTATTGATAGATGAAACGACCAGAAGAAAAATCCGTGATAAAACTGCATATTGTGTAGCTCGAAAGCTATTAAATAGTTTGATTTGATCGTTCATGGCTACAACATTATTGTGTATTAGTGACTACCAAAATTTTACGACGTATTAGAAAAGCATTAATTTAATATACATGACTTGGAAAATAAAATATTAGTAGTAAGTAATTCATTGATAAACTTATTACAATTACTCCGCATTTAATTTTAATTTCGTAATTAACAAATATACAGAATTTTTATGATGTTAATATAATATTTTGTTTTAAATGAAGACCCAGACAAATTCTGCTAATGTACTACGGCAGTGGTTTCCATTTGGTGGTTCGATAACCCCAAGGGGTTCTCGCTAAAAATAGTGTAATGGCGCCTTAAGCAGTAAAGAATTGTTCAATTATGTTACAAATATATTTTTCCTCTGTGACAACAAGCATGTGCATGTTTGAAGCATTATTAGTTTGTTTCTGCATCGATTCGACAACAATCAACCAAATGTGAGCAATAAAGAAATTTAATATGAAGTCTTGCCGATAAATTGGTTTAAAATTGAGTTTTAAAATTTTATATTTAGACCTAAATTTTAGAGGTTTTATAATTATAAGTAGTAAAATTTTATATTTAACAATTATAGTTATATAATGTAAATTTTAATTTGGAGCTTTTTAGTCATTATTACCGTGGGGGGTTCCTAACATATTTTTTTGGTTGAAAAGGGTTCGTGGACCACAAAACGTTGGGAACCGCTGCTCTAGATATGGAATTTGTTTTAAAAACGAGAAAAATATGCATATGTTATCTACAGAATATTGTATTATATATATTTTTTTCTTAAGATTTTATTACAATATGTGTGTCTATATATGTAATTTAATTATTGCAAGGGAATTTATTAATAGATAGGTATTGCAATTTTGATTTATCGAGATGCACTGTACATAGATAATGTTAACCTCCAAGTTAGAAAGAGTTTTTGACGCAGAAGGTATAGTTTCCATATATAAACTGAATAATATTTTACCTATTTCAGGTGAAATTAACTTACTAAAATACATCATAATTACCCTGTAGCTTAAAAGCTGTCGTAAAATTGTTTCTAGTTTTTCATTTTTGTCTATGAGAAGTTTTTTTTTAAGTAAACACGATATGATTTTTCAAGCTCACCCGATATGATGATAACAAGCTTTCCAGGGATATGTTAAATCAATGTGAGGAATAATTTTGGTACGTGATAATTCTATTATAATTTTTTCCATGCATTTAAACTATCTATTTCACGAGGAACAGCTTTCTCAGATAAGTGTTGGTTTGTGTTGTTTTAACTACAAGAGGGAAAGGAAAAACATTGGTAAAAGACCAGACCATAACGACCCTAAGAGTTCAGAACTGCATAGTAGGGGACATACTTGAAAGACGTCAGCAGATAGATGAAAGATTCCCATCAATACCATCCAACGTGTCTTTTAATGTGAACAGGATATATTTCTTCTGCACACGGGACCATGGCTTGACGACCCATAAGAAGACGAACGATATTTTTTTTTACAAAGACATCAATGTCCTTTCTTTCTCCAAGAGCAGGGTGTGATTAGATATCACTTAGACAAGAATAGGTGTTGTCAAAATTAAATTTTAGAAAATATTATAACTGCAGTTCATCAGCGATGGACTAGGTCTGATGTCTTATCATGCAAAATTACTTCAAATGCATAGAAATTACATATCACGACAGTGGGAAACCATAATTACTGAGAACAATCCATTCCTACTTGGATTGTGTATGCTACAATAGCATAGCGTCAGAAGAGATATAAGATTAAATCTCCATAGAAAAATATAAAGTAGAATAATTTATTAATAACATTTATTTTTAAAATATTAAAATATTAATTTTAAACATATGACAGGGCCGCATATTACTAATGGCATCGCTCACTGTAACAGAGCATAATATCAAGTGGTATCACTCACTGCAACAAAAATGCGATTTAATGGTTTCGCTCAGTGCAACAAAGCATATTATAATGTATTGTTCACTGCAACAGAGCATATTATCAAATGGTATTGCTCACAGCAACAGAAAATGATATTTAATGATACCGATCACCGCAACATAGAATATTAAAGCAGAGCATATTATCAAATGATATCGCTCACTGCAAAAGAGCAGTAGAACCCAAAGATTAATCGGTTGAAGCTTTGAAGTTTGAATTTTTTTTTCCGTGTTTATTAATAACAAGCTATTTGAATTTCAGCACAGTGTGATGAGTTTTTAGAAAACTTTTATTTGTAATCCGTGAATGATATCCACTTACATCCCCAATTAAACTAGATAATTGAATATTAATTGTATATGAAGTAGAGTCGTAATGGATCCCAGTGGAACGTTGCCTCCTATGGAGTTATTATTTTTTATCTCTTAGTACGTCCTTCAAACGTACTAAAAGATTTCACATTTTGCATTTTCTGTGACAAATTCGAACTTTTTCTGTAGAGGCCTTCACTATAATTATTGAATGAAAAATTATTCTCCTGAAAAAGAAGTAATTATAAATATAAAACACAATCAGTCTTAAGCTGACTATAATATAATGGATAAATAATGTTAATATTGAACAGATCAGTTGAACGGAGTGTTGTTCTTCTTTACATGTTGAATATTATAAAGAAAAATAACAGTCAACAAGATGCTTCAAAACCAAATCAACTAAAGTGTGTTGACAAAAAATAAGAACGGTACGTAATAGAGTGGTGAGATGTATAGTAACAAGCTCTCGAGGGTTTAAATGGAGTCATTTCATTGAAAAAACTTAAAAGGGTTGATTCCACGATCAAGATGAACCGAATAATGCAATATTTAAATTACAGTATTAAGCAAAGGCACGGGAAAGGTTTTATGCGAATACGACAGAAAGCCATCATGTAAAATTTGAATCAGAATAAATTGCGCCTGCATCTTTCTCAGAAACGTGTTGAACATCAGTTCGGGAAAGAAATAATCAAATGCAGAGTACTTACGAAATACAAGAACGTTGGATTGTATTTCGTATGGTCCAGTGACTTTGAGTGAATTTAAATAATCAGTAGAACAAACAGGAGTTGTTGCTGGAAACGAGGACTAAAGAAAAGTATTTGCGTTTACTCTAAACCATAATTCACGACTTTTCTAGCTTCTTATATATGTATATGAGTAAAGGGAATAAAATGGGAAACAATGAAAATAAAATAACTTTTAAGTCTTTGGGAGAAAAATGGAAAAGAGCCAAAGAATAAATGTAAATAAATCAAGTAATAAATCATGGTATCTTGAGGCGATCTTCTATTTTCAAACGGGACTGGGCAATCAATTTTGCTTCGCTTCTGTTATTTCAGTTGCAGGTTTGTGTATTTAACTGCCCAGTATTCAGATATAATTGAGTTATCTCATAAAGCGAATGATGTTTTACTTTATTGACAAACTTCAATGCGTAGAAATGTTAAAACAATATCTTAGGTTTTAATTAAATTGTGTATTTAGATTGAGGACATTACAATTTCTGATTTAAACCTAATGTTTCCCTTGCATTTTCCAAACATCTTGTTTAATTTTAATAGTTTTTCTTCCTATAAGTCACAAATGTTTTGCATTTAAATGGAAATGTTGCTTTTTAGCACACGGATGACTTGTGGAAGTTCAAAAGTTGTTTTCTGAATAGATATATAAGAAATATGTTTTTGTGTTCATTCATTCAATGATTCTAATAAAACTCTAACATTGATCTTAGAAACTGTATTCGATTATTGCTGCAAACATTCAATGTACAGGAGGAACGCTGAATATTTAGGGAACACTGGAAAAGTTAATCAATCACGTCAAGGCTGTGATTCAAAAAAATACAGACCTGTTTGGTATTATAAATTAATCATCAATATATAAATGCCTATTTACAACGCTAGATGACGTGAAATAAAGATTCTGTGAAAACATTTCATCACTACAGTTAAAACGACTCATCATGTAAAGTTTTCGTCAGGAGATTGATACATTTAAAGCATTTTGCAGAATATTTTTATGTAATATTAATTCCAATGGAAATGGTACAGTCGCTCAAAAAAGTATCCGAACGCTATGGTTGATTACAGAATTCAGAAAAAATATCTGGCAACTATTTTTTTTTTAAATTAATGATCTGCTAACCTTCGTGTACAGTACATGAAGGTTGCCAGATCACTAATTTCTAAAAAAATCGCTGCCAGATTTATTTTTTTTTTCAATTCTGTAATCAACCATAGCATTCGGATACTTTTTTGAGCGACTGTACATATTTAAAAATGAGAGTATAAAGAAATAAGTTCTGGCCACAACATGAAATTTAAAAGATTAAACTCCGTGGTATGGGCTGCTTACTGACATATAACGTGAGTCGAATCAGGATTCATTTGTAGACATTTAAACATAATCAAATGCATATCCATTTCAGAAAATTATTTCTTAGAACTCTACTAGAGAACAATGTACCTGAACCCGTGCTCTGTGGGCATAACGTAACTTTTTTCTGGAAAACAATATGAAAATCTAATCATTTGTATTATAATAATAAAATGGGATATTTCCAACTACAACAAACTCCTCAATTTCTGTGTTAATCTGGACGATTAAGTAATCGAATAACCGAAAAACACAGACAATAAAAGTAACTTAAATTTTAAACGATTTCTCTTTCGTTTCTCTCTGTTTTTCACGATTATTCGTGATTATTCACAATTCGAGAAAAAAATATTTGTACATATCAGATTAATAAATATATATATCAAATAAATAGATCTAAATAACTAGATAGCTTATTATTATAGGAAATGTTCAAATTATTCGTAATAGTTTACAATGTCTGTATTACGGGAAGGGCATTTGAGCGAGAATCATTTCAGCCAATTGTTAGTATCAATTTGAAAGAATACGTGCTCACCTAAAGGGGTTCATAATGTAATAGTTAATGACTAATGAACTGCTGTAATTTCGACGATCCATTTAAGTGGTGTCTTCTTTCGCTTTTCAAGTCATAAGATTTCATTTGGCATATAGTACTTTCCAATGGGCAGCTGTTTAATTTCCCTACCCATGTGAAGACAAAAGGCAGAAAGTAATTTGCAGTAGCCTGTGACACTCCCTCTGTTAATAAGCATTCATTTGACATATAAACTCATTACGATCGATCGCGATAAATTCATTTCATTATTCTAAGTGGGAATTAACGAACGACACAATGTGTAGCCCGTAATAGAGAAAAATCACAAGTTTTCATTAGACGTACTGGTTCGACCAAAAGTCTTAGACGATTTTAAGTTTAGAAAAGTACTTATTGCAAAGACATTCGGTATGTTGCATTTAACAGTCCAACTTCAGAAGTTCTCTTTTTTTTTCAATGCTTGCTGAAATCCTAAAATATTCTAATCCCATGCAAAGAGGTTAGATTTTAAATTGGCGAATCCACGGAAGAAACTTCTCTGTTTATGTTTGTTTTTGGACCAAATCACATTTTCAAGTGCAGAAAAATATTTCCACACAGTTCAACAACGATCCATTATCCCGTTGAAGCCTCAGAAATGACACAATGAATTTTTGAAACTGGAAGCGTTTTTGGTTGGAAAGTAAACGTGAAACCGAGAAGGTCTAACAATGATGTTGAGTGTATCCGTCATTTTTTTCTCGAACTGCCGCTAGAGAATTAAAACTTCCTAGCACAATGTTGCGACCAGTGCTGCAAAAACGTTTGAAAACTATGTCTACAAGGTGAAAATTTTGCATGTTTTCGAAGCTCAGTAATAAACAATGTCGTTTCACGTATGCAGTTAAACTGCTGGATTGGCTAATCATAGATGATGGTTACTGATGTCGCATTATGCTTATATACGAAGCAATTTCACCTGTCTCAGGAAAAATCAATCGGGATAAAAATATAACGTTCAAAAAATCCATTCAAATCATGTTATTGAGAACACCCCGTGATATTACGCAACTGAATGTGCAATGCGGATTATTGTTTGGACTATTTATCGGAAGATTCTTTTTTGTGGAATACACAATAAGTTCATTTGGATATGATTCAGTTTTGTGCTGTCCCTCATGTTTCCCATATGCATTCCAATGTCATTTGACGGAAATATGGTGCATCTCCCTATTGGGGGAAAATACAGAATTCTCAGACAGATGTAACAACAATTTCATGGACACCATATTACAAGGATACGACCGTTGATTTTGTTTGATTTTAATTATTTATTTATTTTCGCGGGATATGTCAAAACAAAGGGTACGTTTCAAAAGTGTGAGGTGTTGATGACACGAAAATTCGTATCACTCGTGGAACTGCAACTGCATCAATTAATGAATGCATATGGCTTGAACTTGAACATCGGTTAGAATGTGTTCCCACCACTGTGCTTACATTAGAAGCATTAGCTGTGTAAAAGAAGAAACTTTCTTGAGTTGGAATATCAACTGCAGCGTACTGCATGTCTCTGCAGTAGGTGTTTTTTTTTAATTCAGTTTTCAATTCAATAGGACTTTAGATCATACTGTATAACCCCTTATGCTTCGCTCTTGCATTCTGATGATATTGTGAAGCAAATGTTATCTATCTTTCCTTTTTCTTAGAGGAAGAAAGATTGGGAGGTATTGTCTATAGTCTAATACACGATGGCATTGGGAAACAAACCTTTTCCTATATTTCCCTTTTTATAAGGGGAGGAAAGAATAGATGTATATTGTCTATAGCCTAAAACACTATCCATGTGCAAAATTTCATGCGTTAAATAACTCTTTCTTGACGCCCATCTAGTTTAAAGGTATAGTGGAAAAACAAATTTAATTCTTTTACAAACCAACGGACAATTTCACAAATGAGAGGCGAAAATAAATATAGAAATAAGTGAAATTATAAATGTGAAATAGTTATTAAACTTAGGATCGCCATTTCCATAAACTTCCTTATGGACCAGATTATATGATGCGGCCTGCAGGATGCATCTAGTGGGACTCAGTTTCATCATCTCTGATATAAATACATCATCTCGTGTCGATTTAGAATGATTTATAATGTTTCCTATTTATGAGATGAAGAACCCTTCCTCGATTTTGAAAATCTTGATGGTCAATTCTATCAATGGCGAAACAAGATTAGTGACTGGGAAAGCAATGTTATACTCTGAAGTTTGCCCTTAATGCTTCGTCAATCGGTACAGTTCATTCATCATGTCATCATTAAACACTTTGATTGGTTGATTGGCAAGCTATTGAAGGTCATTGAGCTACGAGAAGTATCCAAGCACAATCTGTGCAATCTTATGTTGAGCGCTAATCCCTTGCTATCCAATTGTCACTAACGCTTTGTCCCTAAATTTCAGGAATATCGATTTAAGTAGCAGAAAGCTATTTAAATAAATGAATGGAACCAATTCGAATACATTTTAAAATCCTTTCACACTGTGAAATGAATCCTTAAAATGGCAAAACAATTCTTTATGTTTTTTTTTTAATTCATCAAAATCTGGAAATTATCCTTGAAATATTTAGGAACAATTAGAAAAAGATGATATATAATTGTCATCTCTTACTATTTTAAATGATTTAGGTTAACATACATGCATACATACGTACATGCATATATAAATGCATACATTATCCGCAAGCAGCTAGGTGATACCACCCAGCCCAACCAGATTGTGCAATTTAGTTCTCCAAACATTTTTTTCGTCTCAAAAAATTTAAACTATATATATATTCACTGATGCTTTGAAGATAAAACTTAATACTAATTATTTTATTCTAGACGAGCTAGTGCTCTCGGGTTAGAAATAGCTTCACAAGCAAATATATGATTATTTTGTTCATCAGCTTAAATGTACATATATTTATATGTAAATGTAATAAACTTTTAATAGCAATAGAAAAATCACGTCTATTCTGAGCTACAGCTGTTGCACTTGCCAATGCAGGCCAATTCTAACAAGGTCCTGTTTGACATTGTCCACCAATTACATTTCAGGTCTCCCTCATTTTCTGAGGTCTGCGGGTACATTGTTCGTTACTCTATTTCACTAATCTGTACTTCTGCACCTGGCAGCAAGACCAAACCAACGCAGTCCCTCCCTACATAGGATGCTTCTCAAAGGTGGTTGATACTCCTTCGTCTTACTTCATCATTGCTTGCATAGAGAAACCACGTTATGACCAAGATATTGAGCAGCAATCTAGAGTCAAAGCCATTACGTTAATGTTATCTTGTATAGAAAGTGTTCAAGTTAGTAGAGGTGAGAAGAATTAACGATATTCTTTACAAGAATATCAGTCTTTTAAGTTTCCTATGAATTTTACATTTCTCAATTTCCAGAAAACATTCAGTTTCATTGATTTTATAAAAAATACACTAATTCACAATTATAGAGGTCGCTAACGTACACAGTCGTATCAGAATAATATGACCACCTAGCATAGAATAAGTATAGTAGGTGGTCATATTATTCTGATACGACTGTGTATACTGCAGGAGAAATTAGTCCTATTGCTTTGATTGACATGAAATCTAGATTGAAAACCCTTTTATTCTCCTCAAATGCATTAGTATTTTCGTCCCATTCTTCACACAATGCGGATTGTACAGCTCTGCTGGTATGAAAACCACAAGATAATGTACCTTATTTAACTAAAAAAAAAATTTTTTTCAAGAATTGACAGCAGTTATGGCTACTTTATTTTAGCGATTTCTACAAACGTTTCAGAATATTTGAGACATGTATATGTACTCCAGTAATAAATATCTGGCTACATATATAATATTCCAGAACTGGAATTTTATAAATAATTGTAATCATATATACTGATTCCTCCCTTTGTTATAAAAGTAATGATTGAGATGAATTCCAGATACATATATATTCATCCGGAAAGGTAGATAAATTGCAGTCAGCTTGATAAAGCATACGTCTGCCACACAGAACGATTAGATCTCTGCTACAACTCAAGAATTTTGTCTTTTGTTGGCTCAGGACCAGGTGTCCTGTTGTCTTGTTGAATCATATTCCTCATGAAAGTTGAATAATTATAAAAGCAAAAATCGAAATATTCTAATAAATATTTCATTTTGCAAATTTATAGCTAAAGTGCAGTCCCACTCATCAGTGTCTTAAAGTATGAAAAAAATAGAGCCAATATTAATTAATGCTGCGTACTACCTGTCAGTGCTTTCCTATCAATTATCATCTTAGCGTCTTTTACTTACACTGTGGAGTAATTTTATCACAACTCGTTAAGAATTCAAACTATTCATTTAAACTTAAGTATCATTTCATTTTTTTTCTATTGTTTTCCCTTAAATTAAATTAACTACTCCTAGAGATATGAGCCTAAAGGTGTATATCTCTAGGCAAACTTAACTAAGACAGGATATAAAGAATTATTTAATAAAATAACAACATTCATGTAATTTTTTCACACGACATTTCAAACTATATCGCTCATTTCTACTTGTGCTCGATTTTTGTTTAAAAAAAAAATTATTATTAACATTTTATATTTCTTAAAATAAAACCTGATGCGAAAAATTTAAATAAAACCTGAAATGAACCCATATTTTTCGTAAATCTTTAAATATTTAATGCACCTTTTCCACAAAACCATTATGTTGAATCAAAATATTAGCTGTTGTATTTTTATTTATTTCTTTCAAAGTAATAATCATGTTCAGGCCCAGACTTTTAAGTCTGGACCTGAACATTCTTATTCTATGAACTTATTTACTTATTTATTTATTGAATCTTATTCTTTGAACTATTCTTACGATTTTTAAGTTTAACATGAGCTGCTAAAATTACTGTTACATTCGTTTCAATTAATCATCTAACCGGATGAAACAAATTGAAAGTTGATAAGGATGAAAATAAGTCAGAAAGTCAGCAATAGCCAAGATAATGAACATTATTTTGACTAACAATCGAAAGTGATTTTCGCAAGATTAAAGTCTATATAATTTGCAGAATAATTATAAATCCATTAAAGTTAGACTAGATCGCAGCTCTTTTTAGTACAGTTGTAGTTTTTTAAGCTGTTTTCCGAGTTAGTTTTAAGCGAATTTCCGAAACAAGAACTGAGACTTCGTTGTAGGCAAAGCTTGTTTTTAAACAAAGCCTTATCTAAACTGTTGCATGTCATGGATGCTGATCCAATGAAACTACTCGAAGGTTTTTAGTTAATTGCTTCCATCAAGCGCTCGCAACATTGCCATGACAATCTAATTTAGCAACCTAAGCATTTTGTGATTAAAAAAGGAATAATGGAAGCAAAAAAAAAACTATATTGAAAACCGATACCCTTGTTTAACAAAAGTATTTTTTTTATCACGAGGCCTGACCTTTCAGAGTAGCAGAACAGCATTCTCAATTACCGAACATTCGTTGATTATAAGGGAAACGAATGCAAATGCCTCTGGAAACGTTGATTGCATTGTACGTAAAACGCCCTAATTAGTAACAGAGGAAGGAGTACTTCTGGGCTTGACAATAACCGGATTATAATCTACAGAAAAGCACATGCAACGCGAAAAGAACATTGAATGACATGTGAAGAAGTGTAAAATAACTGATTTTTAGTTTTGTATTATTTATCTTTTTTTTTTTTGTTGTAGCTTATCAGGTGGGAAGATTTAGTAAGTCAACCATATAGGTAACATTCTTTGTAAAAATGGTAGATCAATTTGCTTTAGAAGGACAAAAAATGCTGAGGTGTTTTATTTTCGCTTTGATGTTTCAGTTCAGAAATGTAGAACAGGAGTGAGAAAATGTTTGTGTTCTAGCTACATGATAATATCTTAAAAGATTCTACATGTATACGAGAAAATTCAAGTAAAAAGTTGCGAAAACCAACTCACAATAAAAGACATATTAAACAGGCGGAAAAATGTTAATGAGGAATTGGGACTGCACAGCTCTTAGCCTATTAATTAGCATACGAAAATAATTTAAAACAAATTAATATTTATACTACTTTGATTATGGTCTGAACTTGCGGGAACTTTGAGTAGTGTAGACATCAGGAAAATAAAAATGCTCAATCAAAACAGAATAATTTCCTTTTACAAATCTTTGTCCTAAACCTTTTTCGAAATGAAAATTGTGCTTGAATTGCATGTTTATCAGTATTGCATCTGCATTTTCAGGTGTAAAAACTATGTTTTACGACCCACACTTTAAGCACGTACCCTCTGCATTACCTCTTATGTTCCGTTTCACATAAAGAATCCAGCGGCAAGTCTCTCTCAAAGAGTTCCTCGTCCAATCGTGTCGTATTACGCTTAACCAGGAAAACCAATGAAAAGCAAGATTCGATGACTGAAAATATATCAGTCCTGAATTCATTATGAAACTTCTACAAGATATATTTTACAGATATAACAATATATATATATATTTGGTCGCAAAACTATTCGCATAAAGGGGTTTGGAACTTGGGATTTTGGCAGAAGATTTAAGAGTAGCATGAGAATGTACAGTACAAATTATAAACTCGAAGGAGCGAATAGGTGGTTAGAAATCGCTGTTTTGAATGAAACGTCTTTCTAGCGTTCTCTATTCGTAGCTCTGAAGTATTTATGGTCATTCGCGAATTCTAATCGAAAAAGTCCCCAATCGTTGCCAGAACACTCGCATTCCCAAAGATATCTTAATATTAAGGCGTCCCATTACATGTAGGAGTTTTATTTTTTTACCCAACGTGGGGTCACAATGAAGGAACCCGGATATGAAATTTGGGCCCTTTCGATCAAGTATCTTGGGAATTGCAGCGAAGCAAAATCTGTCGAAACGGAAATAACACTTTTGATAATTTGTGTAGAGACGGAGCCACAGCCTATGAGAGCGCACACTGACATCGGCAAACGACTTTAGCAACACCGGACAATTCTTCTAGTCGCCAATATACCAATGTAAAAGATTTTATGCTTCATCCCTGGCCGAGTGGTGAGCGCGCTTGGCTACTGATCTTAGGGATTTGTAGTCGCGCCCCGGGTAAGGCATGGATGTATGTGTCGTTTTTCTGCTGAGGTCCTGCCATCCTCACAGACCTTCTACAATGGCATATAAACTGACAGGCTCCTGTCAGACCTCTGTGGCAAGCAGCTGCTTGAGGGGATATATTTTATACTTTGAAATATTCTTGTATTAAACACAGCATTTTCAATTGCTCACTTCCATAAAGTATACATATTGATAATGTACGAGTACTTTGGAATAAGCACTAATTTCTCGCAAAAGGTGTGGAACTATTGCTTGGAGAATTATTGCATCTGCGAGTTGTTCTTTCAACAACTCATATGGGTGTGGCCTTTTTTCATTGATTGATCGCATCCTTTGATTTTCAGTTTTATCGCTCCATTCTTTATCTGGAACGGAGTATAATAAAAAATGACAACATGCACAAGCTAGTACAAAGGTAATAATACTCATATCGGAATGCTATGAAGCAGTGTAAGATTCGATGTTTAATTTAAATTCACGATTTTTTAAATCCATCTTCTTGATTGGGAAAATTCAATTTTTAATCAGCAGATGGCATTGATGTTTTCAGCTATAATGTAACTTACCGAAATTCTAATTAATCCAAAAGCATGAAGATTACATTAGATTTTTCTGTCAGATTTATTTAGTGATACTTTAAAATTAATATATCTTAGTATGCATTTATTTGCGAACACGGCCGAATCTAGGAGTGGGGACTAAGGTACCATACCCTTTTAGAATACTAAGTAGAATAATAGAGTCAAAATATTATTAAATTTATTCATTTCAGGCATTTTTCAAGAAATTATTTAAAGACTTGTGAAACGGACGAAGAAATGTTATAATGCATTGCAAATCTAATCTCTTCCCCTCCTCTTTGACATTTTTCCCGATCAATTGATTTTCTCCCCCCACCCCCCTCGCCTTCCCTTTTCGATTTTTTTCTAGATCCGTGCCTGTTTACGAACATGTGTTTTAAAAATGTTCACTATATCATCACAGGATCAAAACAGATAAATTATTGACAAACTAAAAGATTCCTCATTAACTTTACTAGTTTCTTAAAATCCGAATAGAAAGCTGTGAGTGAATGCATGAATCATAAACTAAGGGGATGAAAACATACTTTCATACCTTAACCAAACCTTTAGCTCAACCTATTATAGTAAAATAACATTGTCACTGGGAAGCCTCGCTTTATTCGTATATGTGATAATCCATTGGCTACTTTGTATGTGGGGATAAATTATTGTCAATTTTTACTTGAAACGTTCTTTTTAATAGAATTTCAGAAAGAAAGCTTAAAATTTTATCACTAATTTTTACATTTATTAATTTATATAATAACCCATTTATCCATACGGAGTCAAAAGCTTGTGATAAATCTAGTGATATTGCCAATAAAATTCTTTTTTTTTAAAGCATGGTTTATATCGTTTAATAATAATGATATGCATTACTCTGAGGATTGTTTTTTTTCTAAAACCATAAAATGTATCTGGGAAAATATTATTTTTTTTCAAAAAACCAGTTTGGTCTTTTAACTAAGATTCTTTCAAACAGTTTGTAAGCATTTGCGAGTAATGGGATTGTTCTGTGGAATTGAATGTCTTTTGCTGGTTTTTCTGGTTTTAAAATAAAAATTATTAAGAATATGTTTCCATGAGATGAGAATCGTGTTTTTATCCCAAATGTAGTTAAAAACTTCTAAAAGTTTTTCTCTCCATTAAATTGGAAGAAACTTAAACATCTTATTTGAAATATCATCAGCTACTGGTGCTGGTGATATATTTAATTTTTTATGGCAAAATTTATTTCTGAAAGTGTAAGTTGTTGATTAATACTTGAATTTAATATTTTTGGCTTATTGATTTTGTTTTTTACTTCTTTAATTATTTTTCTTTCACTAGTTTTTTGAGGTTGGTCTTGTGATATTAATAGATTTTTTGCAAATAGTTCAGTAGTTTTCTCTAAATTTATATTACTTTCCATTGCTATTTCGGCCATAGGAATTCGTTTTGTTTTTCTGGCACTGATCGTTTTGAAAATTCTCCATAAAATGTTTTTTGTAGGATGTATTTAATTGACTGGCAAAATCTCTCCAGTTTTCTCTATATAGTTCTTTTAGTTTTTTTTCGTTCTAATGCATTTATTTTTTTATATTTAATAATATCCTCGAAATGTTTGGATTGATTTGCTTTATTTTCGGATTTTTTTCTTTGTGCAACCATTTTATTCATATGCCAAATATTTTTTGAAATTTTCAGTATTTTATTAATGATTGTTGAAAATGAAGGTTGTGTTAAATTATTAATCTGTTCCATTATGGTATTTATAATCTTTTGTTTGTTTTTATGGTTCATTATTTTTAATATGTTTTTAAATAGTGTCCAGTTATTGAGGTGAATTAATTTTTGAAATTTATTATTGAAACAGGAGTTGAGTAAAATCGGGAAATGATCACTTCCCCTGGAGTCTGGTAAAAGAGACCAATAAAAAAGTTCAGATATTGATGCTGAAATTAATGTTAGATCAATTACTAATCTATTCTGATTTGGATTTTTGTGTGTGCATTGTTTTTGATTGAGTAATATTAAGTTTGAATTTAGTATGAATTTGTTTAAATGTATTCCACGGTAATTGGTTGTATAGGAGTACCATGAAGGATGACGACTATTAAAGTCTCCTAAGAATATGTATGGTTCAGGTATTTGTTTTAAAATATAATTATATATTTTTTCCGGGACAGCTAATTCCAGATTTTATACATTTATTATTGATATATTTGTTTTATTTAGTAAGATTCTAATTGCAATAATTTCAAGATTTGGAAAATCATATTCAATATTTAAAAGCTTTTGTTTTATATTTTTATGAATTAAAATTCCTACTCCACTAATACTATTATTAGAAAAATATTTATATATAATAAAATTTGTCAAGTTTATATCCTTTTTTGTTTTTAATTCTTGTAACGCGGACACATCAATATTTTTATATTTGCTTAATAACAATATATCCTCCTTTTTTGACACTAAACCTCGGCAATTCCATTGAATTATATTTAATTTATACCTTAAATTTTGAGAGAATGTCACTTAACATTTTGAAAGTATCCTCTGATGGAGAAATAAATCTTACCAGATGCAAGATTATATCAATTATGAGATTGACAGTTAAATTATTTGCTTCTCTGGCGATTGTATCCGGTGATAGTGTCAGTTTAGAGTCATTATTTTTTCTTTTTTTTCTTTTTCTTTATTTTCTTTTTTTGTCACCTTAGCGTATGTTCTTTTACCTTGTTTTTCATCAGTTTGTTGTTTAATATTGTCACATGTTCAGTCCTTGTCGATCACCTCAGGTAGAATGTCTGAATCCATATTATGAGTTTGTTTCGCTGTTGTTGGTTGAGAAGTTATGTCCGTTTTATTTTTTTTCCTCTTTTGCTGAACAAAATTAATGGCATCCAGTCCATAAAAGTGTGAAAGATCTACTTTTCCACGTGGAAAGTCATTGTCATAATCAGAGAGTTCAGAATCAGAGTCACTGTTTTCAGTCGAATGCTCGTCGTGATCGCTATTTGCATTAGGATTGAGAATTTCGTTCAATCGGTCCTGAGATTGAGCTATTTCGTTTTTCGCAGTAAAGAGTACCGCTGACCAACTGCAGTGTGTTAGATTTTGGATCCTCATCGCTCGACAAGCTATTCTTTTTGTAGAACAAGCAAAATATTTTGCAGAATGAGGCCCACTGCAAAATGGGCATTTGAGTTCAGAACTTTTACAAATCTTGTAAGAATAATTTCCACTGCATTTTTTGCATCGCGTTGATCCTCGGCATGATGTCATCACATGGCCCCATCTGAAGCAATTGCCGCACAAAGCGGGTAAGCCATAATAATTACGCACTGCAAATGATGAAAATCCAATATTTATATTACTGGGTATCTTTGGGCGATTGGAATAGATTATTACATTATCTGTTAATTTTTTTCATAGCTATTAGAAGCGGAATTAGGATAGTATCTGGTCATTCTTCTAACTTTAAAAACGTCATATTGTTGTAGGCATTGTAGCAGATATTCATCGCTATATTTTAGATTTACATTCATGAATCGTCCCATGGATAATTCTTTACTGGGAATTCTCCAATCAACATCAATTCCAAGAATGTTATTAATTTTTTGCAACTCATTAAAGTCTGCAATTGAATCGGGAAACATTATGATGTCACAATTTCGGGTGTATCGTCCTTTTATGTCTTTTTTGAGTTTATTGAAAAAAAAATCGGTAACATTTTCATCATCTAGATCTGATAATTTTTGTTCATTATTATAAAATATTAGTGTTAGTTCCTCTGTATCAGCATTTTTTTAGATGTTATTTTATTATTACCGTTTGTTATTTCATCATCACCATTTGTCGTTTCGTCTTCTGACTGATCATGAGTTATTTCGCTTACTTTATTTGAAGATTTTGATTGATTTTTTTGTGATTTTTTCTTCATTTTGTCATTATCCTTTTTGTAGGAATTCTGAATTTCAAATATTTCAGAAGTATTAAATATATTTGTTAAGTCGTTTGTGGACATAGATCGATTTTCTTTGGATAAATTCAGTTTATTTACATATCTATTTAGTTTATTTAATCAACCTTTCTCTGACGTTTTTATTGGAATCCCGCTTGTTTTTTTCCATTTTGTTGTTTTGATTCGAAGCCTTACCTTTTTTACATCCCATTCCTGACATTTTTTCTTCCAAACGTAATCCAGAAGAAACACAAATTGGCACCAAGATTGAGAATTATCCGAAGCACAAAACACGCACCATAATAAAGTAGATCGCCATTTTACTAGTTTCATCAAAAAGACTTAAATCATCAAGAGTCAAGAAGACACACATCCACTTAGCACAACGCCCCGAGGCCATCTCTGAGGCGCCTATAGATGGATTGAAGCGTGACTTGGCAGTAGTAAGCGTAAGCAGTGGCTGCACTCGTGATTTTTTATAAATGTTTAATTAGAACATAAACACATTTATTGCCATCTAAAGCTTTGAAAAACAACTAATAAAGTAGAAAATTAATTTCCATGTGGTATTAACACCTCCACGTAAATCCCCATTTTTTAAATTGAACTTCTCTTTTTAACCTTCACATTTCTATCAGTTTCAAATGCATGTAAATGCTTCTCAGCCTTTGAGTTATGTACTTTGCCCTCGACAGAGTACCAAGTAGCACATTTCTTTACATTCCTTAAAAGATTAATATTTCTTATATTTGTTTCAACTATGCCCACAGCGAGAAAAACAGGCAGAGGTTTCACGTGTATTGAAGTTCCCGAGTGTCATAAGTTTCAGATGTAGTATATCCATGTTGTTCCATTTGGAATTAAGGAAATCACATATGTAATTCAAAAATAACATGATAATAAAGTTTAGAAAAAGGTAATGTTAAAAGAGACATTGCGAATATTACACCGCCATGCTTGGTAGAGTAAGGAGATACCTGTACAAAGTCACAAGAGAGCTTTACAGAAACTATCTAAATAAGTTTCCTCTTTTCCATACATTGAAGAATCACAGATGATATCCTTCATCTTAATTATTGCTAAAAAAAATACTCACATTTATACAGATAATAGTTGCTAACATTTCATATCAAATACCATTTTTCCTGTAAACACATATAAGAAGGAATTAATTACCATAAAATTGACCTTTACGGCTTACAAATTCAGCTTTCAAAAAATAGATTTACAGCAAGGGTTTTTTATGCATATTTTTTTCTACATTATACATTATTTGAGTAAGTTAAATCATCAGGGGGTAACAATAAACGTAACGCCAGATAGGGTTTAGAAACAACAGTTCAAAACTTCATTTCTCTAATATTAAGTTCTAATTATTTTTTCGTTATTAAGAATTATTCATGAACTGCCCAGTAATCTAAGCTATTATCTATTCACTAATTCTCCAACAACATCTTAGAAAGCAAGATGCTTTCACTATACAAGTTTCAGCATTTATATCAGTCAAACGAAATGTTTGCTCTTGAACTCTTCAACAAAGAGTCAATTGCATCTTGTCCTACATAACACATATTTTCTCTTTTCGACTCTCCGGGGTCATTAGTTTGTTCTTTAATCTTCAGGCATCAGCTGAGAATAAATAAGAGTTAGCTTCTCATTTTACATTAACCGTCGTTTTCCATTTTCTTTGCTTGTCAAATAAGTCAGATTTTAATTTCACTTCCCCTGCATCAGATTGCGTGGCGACGACTTATGCAATTATATGATATCCCGTTAATCAGTGAGAGGCTTCATTTTTCTTTTTCAGAATGTTTGGAATTCCCTCAAAAAAGATTAAGTAGATTAAAAAAAAATCATCCACTTCCTTTAATTCCAAATGTAAATAGATTTGATTGCGTTCTTTTCCGAATTCAGCCATCTGTAATGCATTCAGATCACATGTCTTAATCTATTTTTACTGAAATGCATACGGAACATTCAGTTTTGACTTAGGAATAACTTCTAGAGTAAATTAAAAATGGTAAATTACGTTATATATACCGTGCTTGGAGTTTTCTCTTAAGAAATTTCTAAATCATGCAAAATAATTATATGCGTATAAATATCGTAAACTGCGCTTAGAATAGTTCATAAAAAAAGACTGTTTTGTTCCACTAAATTAAATTTTTGAATAAGTGGAATCAATATTTAAATCAGAAGAGTCTAGTTTAAATAATTTCGGTTGATTCTTTTATAGTGGCCATACTTTGCACAAAACATTGATTATTGAGATGTTGATATTCAACACCTCACTCATAATTTTATTTCTGAGTTCATCCGGCATTAGAATGTTTAAGAGAGAATTTGAGGTATTAGAGAGTATGTTCCACATTATAAATTCCCATTAGGTGCGTATATCCATTGATTTCGAATGTGATAAGTGCGTTATCCAGGTAAATATCTAGCTCTGTATTTAATATATGCATCTGATTAGTAGAAAAATTGGACTATTTCGTATATTGACCCATACATTCAGCACTAACAAATATGAGGTATTATGTTAAGTTCAATTATTTCAGTTTATAATGTAAGCGAATTTTACTGAATCGAGTAATTTTGTTCTGATAATAAGAAATTGAGATTAAACTCGTCAAGGAAAATGTATTTACCGTTATTGCCGTGAGAGTCAATATCACTTAGAAAATTGCAGGTTTCCTACTATTCCATAAATATTTCAAGTGTGAAAAAAATGACCACACTACTAAAGATTGATCAAATCAATCAAAACTTTTATAATATGTGAATTTAGCCACGTTTATGAGATTAGTGAATAATTTTATGCAAGCAATCTAAAAACGTATTTTAAATGCGATTAAAATAAAAGTAAATACACTAATGTTAGTTTTGTTAATTATAATCATTGACACAACAGTTAACAACTGTTGCTGAGATGTAAATGGACTTGAGTTCAAATAACCTATACCTGGATGTTTGTATTCCATTTTTAAAGAGATTTCTTTGTGTTGATTTATCGTAAAATTTCTTGCAGACCTCACTGAGAAGTGTATTTATGAGTATAATATTTTACTCCTGTTTATATTATTATTATATTACTAAACAATAAACCCATCAGTGGTGAAAATATCCATCATGACACTTCACGTCAGACACACAGAAATAAGATTTGTTCTCGTAAATCGTGCTACTACGTTGATTTATTTTTTCTACAATACTTATTTTCTCAGGGAGAGGTATACATTAATCTAAAAGGTAAATATTACTACATCGTAGATGATAAATGACAAAAATGATACTAAATCTAAATTTATTAACTTCACAAGAATTGCATATTTCTAAACAGCTGTTGAATAAATTTCATTTTGAAATATATTTATATTAACAACTGAATTAAGCTGCACAAATTCAGAAATATTTAGTCTAAAAATTCTCAAAATATACAGCTCCTGAGACAATCTGATAGTACATACATACATACATACATGCAAAACAGCCACGGGCTATGGAGGTTCTACCAGACTGGGTAATTTTCCTTCCCCGACATGTCAGTTTTGAGCAACAGCTGCTGTATTTTGCCACTGTAGGCCAATTCTATCAAGGTTCTGTTTGAGATTGTCTGCCCATCGCATCCTAGTTCTCCCCCTTTTCCTGAAGCCTTTAGGAACACTGTTCATAATTTTGTTAGCCAATATGCAGTTGTGCATACGGGCAACATGGACAAATGAACTCAGTCTCTCTCTGCACACAATGTTGCTAAAAAGAGGTTGATGACTCCATCTTCTAACCTCATCTTTACTTGTAAAGTCAAACCACCTAATGCCCAAGATACTGCTCAAGCATCTAGAATCAAAGGAATCAAGTTTCCTGTTATCCTGCATAAAATGAGTCCATTTTCGCTATCATAACTAACTTTACAAAGAACCAAATTATTATATACCCTAATTTTAGTCTTTAGATGTATATGCCTATATTTCCACACTCTGCATAGATTCTTAAAAGTTCCAGTGGCAATTCCTATTCATCTCATGCAACACATCATCAGTATGTGTTACATAACTCTCAAGATAATTAAACTGAGACATTTGCTCAATAGTGCAGCCATTCAAAGCAACTGAAGCACGATCTGTCCACCAATTTTAATCACTTTAATTTTTTCTCTGTTTATAACCAAACCTACCCTATTATCAGTCTCATCAACAGCCCTAATGAACCCTATTATCAGTCTCATCAACAGCCCTAATGAACCCTATTATCAGTCTCATCAACAGCCCTAATGAACCCTATTATCAGTCTCATCAACAGCCCTAGTGAACGAATTCATCTCATCAGCATCATTAGCCACAGGGATAAATCATCTGCATCCACTAAATCAGAAATTTTGAAATCTCTAGATCATTTAAGTCCAAACTTTTTCCCATCGAAAGAATTTCGCATATCATTATCAATAACCAAACTAAAGAGAAAAATAGACAAAATGCACCCTTGTTTAACTCCACTACAAATGCTAAACCAATCGCTAAAATCCTTACCAACTCTCACACAGGACTCAGTGTTATTATAGAGAGCTTTCATTACACTAACTAACTTGTCAGGTATCCCATATTATCTAACGATCAACCACAGATTATGTCGATCAACAGAGTCGAAACCCTTTTTGAAATCTACAAGCTAGTAACACAGTCTCTGAAACTCTGAACATTTCTCAAGAATATGCCTAAGTAGGAAAATTTTGATCAATATATCCCCTACTACTTATGAATTCACGCTGTTCATCACGCAGTTGTCTATCAACCATATTCTTAATTTAATTAAGTATAATCATGCGAAGTACTTTACCTGGAACAGAAAGTAAACTAATTTCCCTATAATTATCAGATGAACGGCGATCACTTTTTTTAAAAATAGGGATAATAATAACTCTAGTAAAATTCTTAGAAACAATACCTTTATCATAAAAATATTCAAAATTTCAGTCAGCCAGGTGACAACACAAGTGTACCCAGCTCTAAGCATTTCAGTGGCGATTTCATCCACCCCAGGAGATTCGAAATATTCAACATTTCGAGATAATTTTCTTAGTTTTTGACAACCTCATTTGATTTAGAGAATAACTTCTAATTTAAACTTCATAAAAATTTCAATAATTTGTAAATTTTTATACTGAAATGCACAGTATGTACACTACGTTGAAAAAAGTGTCCAGACACTTCCATATTATGTGAATGGAAAGCCACTTTCACAGCTCCCTAACATTGTAAATAAACCTTTTACGCAAAGACTGTTATTGGCGATAAATTGTAGCTGTCACTTTATCGTTTAATATTTAAAGAATAAATGGGAACTAAAGCATTTATCTTCAACTTTTGACACTTGTAAAAATACTTCAATAGATTAAAACACAACGATTTGGTCACTAACATAAATTAAATATCTGAAGCTTGTATGACGATTTTTTAAGATTTCATCAATTTGGAGGCAATGTGACAATATCAATTTACGACAATCTTCGATCAATATTTAAAGAGTCATTGAAGTGGTGCCATTTAACAGCAGACGACACTTTCATACTGTCTCCAAATTGATGAAATCTTAAAAAAATCATTATACAAACTTCAGATATTTAATTTATGTTAGTGAACAAGATATTTAATTTATGTTAGTGAACAAGATATTTAATTTATGTTAGTGAACAAGATATTTAATTTATGTTAGTTACAAGAGTTGTGTTTTATCTAAGTATTTTTTCACAGTGTCAAAAGTTGAAGATAAATGCTTCAGCTTCCATTCTTTCCTTAAATTTAAACGAATATTACGGGAAATATATTTAGAGAGATCTGAGTGACATCTACAATTTATCGCTAATAACAGTTTTTGCATAAAAGGTTTGTTTTCAATGTTAGAGAGCTTTGAAAGTAGTTTTCCATTCACAAAACACGGAAGTGCACGGACACTGTTTTCAACGTAGTGTATATAAGGGTCTTTGAAATGTAAAATTGACCACTCATATGCCTGGGTAATGGACTGAACGAATGGACAAAGAAATAATTCAAAGAAATGAATGTACAGAATAGGTAATTCATCAGCACTAGAATCAGAGGCAAGTATCGGGTTGAATATAATACAGACAAACCCCGTATGGAAGCATCGATAGTTGAACAATATGGTGTTGTGCTGGTGTTTTTCTTTTGATCATCAGTCCGCTGTCTTTGAGCTTCTGGGTCGTGGTGATACCATCAACTCGCAAGAATATTAAAACACTTTGGGCAGTTTAAGGTGACAATAAAGCCTAAGAGCCATAAATTTTCAAAAGGAAGTTTTTTATTTTTTGCTACATATCAACCCTCGCCCCATGCAGTTGAATAAAGTGTAACAAAATTGAACTGATGTTGTTGGGAGTGTCAGGAACACGCTCCCTACAGTCCCGACCAGGAGAGGGTTTACAGAAGTAAGAACCGGTGTATCTGCCGGGCTCCCGAATTCCATTTCTTGGACATAATCATATTTATTTAGGCTAATATATAGACATCAGGAAAACGTGTTGCAAGCCGGGTCCAGAGGATCGTAAATCCGCCGCTGGTCCCGATCTCTCTCTCTCTCTCATCATTTGATTTTTTTTTCAGCGGGTTTGGGTTGGGTTGTTTTACCTCTGAGCGGCACTTTTTTGCACACTATGGGCTAAATGGCCAGGTCACATGGACCCCGAAGGCTCAGAGAAGGTTGGGGGAGGGGACCCACTGGAACAGCTGTTGGGAGACAGATGGTAGCCTTCCGTCAAGGCCATCCAGCGTGTTCTTTAACGTGCACAGGGTATGGCTCTCCCACACACGGGGCCACGGCTTAACGTCCCATCCGACGGACGGCGGCCTTTCCAAGCCCATCGGTGTCCTCTACTGACCGTGGGCAGGGCGGGGAATTTTGCGGAGATAAATCTCAACGCTGACCCAGCTGGGACTCGAACCTGGGAACTACAGATTACGAGCCTGGCGCGCTACCGACTGATCCACCCCCGCCCCTTTTTCAGCGGTCTAAAAGAATTAAAAGTTGGAGTCGGACGATAAAGCGCAGCGCAGGATCACAGAATTTCTCAAACAACAGTCAAAGTCGCACTACGACTGGGTGTCACGTTGCTAACTTCACGTTGTAAGAAGTGTTTGAACAGGATTTGAAAATTTATATAGGTAAATAAATCCTTTATGTTTTGTTTGCCCTTTCTCACTTTTTCTCTGAGTGATTCTTATATAGGAAAATCAATCTCTAGTAACAAAGGTCAATTGCTGAAATATTAGCATAGACACGATAATACTTAATTATTTATTTGTTTATTTATTAATATTCCATTTTTTATGTATCGAAAATAAACTTTTTTTTTAATTTTTGGGTATTCCATTGGTTATGTAAAAATAATATTCTGATACTTACAACACAGTACCTATTAAACAGAAAGATAAATTAGAATCGTAATTACTTGAATACAAATAATTTTAGCTTTCAGCCTCATAATTCCAGAGCCGCCATCACAAATAACAGTAAATGCAAAATTTACTTCAGCTTAGCATCGGTATGCTATTTCACCATTTTATCGTTGGCCAATTAAAGGGCGAGTCTTAATCCCAGTGATTCGCATCGCGGCATGGATGCAGTTAGTGCCTGCTGTTTAATTTGTTCTTTTATGTTGCTCGACTGAGATTTAGTGTGGCTTTGCTGCCGCACACGCACATGGAAATTTCTTACACTGGCTTTTGATGAATGGTGATGTGGCGAACAAGGCTGCAGATAATTAAAGCGTAATGATGAGTCTCAGAGATTTTGCTGAGAGATAGGAAACAAAAGGGTATGTGCTCAAATGATCGTTCTTGAACACTTTCATAAAGCTCTGTATGTGGTAAGCAGGCATTTATTAGTGCCTATGAATACCGAGTTTAAAAAATAATAACAGACCACGGATGCAGCGAAGTTATCGAAAGAGAAATACATGGCAGCTGCGCATTTATTCATGTTGCAAAATTATATATTATTGTTGCACACAACTCAAAGTCAGTTTGGTGGATGGGATTTAAGAAAATTCATTTCTACTTTTCTCAGAGAATTTAGCATTTAGAATTAGTAAATTATTATCTCGATTTAGAATTTAGAATTTAGAATTAAAAAATCATTATCTCGATTTAGAATTTAGAATTAAAAAATCATTATCTCGATTTAGAATTTAGAATTTATCTTTCGTTGATTCAAATTTTTGCAATGTAATGAAGGAAACACATTTGATAAGACTACACAAAGAGTTTTCAATTTTATTTATAAGGTATGGGGAATCTTGCTAGTAGTTACAGCAAAACATCTCAGAATCATTTCATTTAGTCTGCAAGCAAATATTTGTTTCGCTGAACCATTTAGAAAAAATGGCCTAAGTGAACAGGTCACCAAAACACCAAGATGTCATAAAAGGTTGTGGGCATGAGACCCACTAGACAATTGTTAGTAAACAGACAAAGGCCTGCAGTCAAGGTCATCCAGCGTGTCTTTTATCGTGCAAGGCTCCTGCACATGGAGCACGGCTTAATGTCCCATCCGACGGACTGCTGACTTTTTAAGCCCATTGTTCTTCCTTTTTCTCACCAAGAGCAGGTTGGAGTTTAGCGGAGAGAAATGTCAACGTTGGAACAATTGGGATTTGGACTTGGGAACTAGATATGCACCTGGCACGTACCAATTGAGCCAAACTCCAAACCTCTTCAATTATTCTAATCATCAAATAGAAGTAGAAAAAAGGAGAATATGTGCTATTCACGAACTACAATCAAGAGTCAAATCAATACAGCGCATCGCAAAATTATAGCCATCTTAGAAATATAACCCAAAAGGTTGTGTTATGCGTGTAATGTTACACTTATTTAGCACGTCATTAAAGTTCGGTTTTGGGATATAAGGCGTTTTTCATACCAGTAAATGTTCTTTTAAAGTTTGATACTGAATGATGGTGCTTGCAAAATCGCTCTTGCTTCTCGTTTAAGACTGAGCAGCTTGAAAGGTTGATGTGTTTTTCTTATACCTGACATATGCAGCGCAATACAAGGTCAATGGGATCATTATCGACTACTCGTTACTTTCTCGTTAAGCCTCACTTTCTCCCACTTTTTTCGTGTCACCCATCTCCCTGTGTACAAGGTCAATATAACGTTAACGACGCTATGGTGCCCATTAAAGATTTCTTTCTTAGTGTATGTTGAAATTAATTATTTTTGACAATGTGTTCAGTGCCATTTCGCAACCTTGCATAGCATCCAATCGTCATTTTATATCACATTTGAGCATTATTAAAAATAAAAAAAGAGAAATATTTTATTCACTAAAATTAAAGCACATTTACATGGTCGTTAAGCCAGATATATACATATATTTCTTAAAGCTTAAAATCGAGCAGTGGCTGGGATGCAATAAATGCAAAAAAAAAATTCTCTAAATACGTATGAATATTAATAATGATAATATTAAGAATATTGGATCAAGAGCTTTTCTTTTTCTATGACAACGCAAATAGTGGATTTGGCTGATCATCCGTTGATCAATGTTTGTGAGACGAATATCCTTAACAGCTAATATTTTGTTATTTAAATGCTTAATGCTCAATTCAGTAATCGTAAAAGCTTCATATTATTGAAATATCAAACTCGACTTATTAATTTTCTGGTGACATGTACTGAATGGTTAGAATTAATGTTAGAGATGATTTGAGGAATAAAAATGTTTTTCTTTTATCTTTGAGAAACACGTTTTTTGTTCACGGTTGACTACATTCCCAAGGCACAGAGATCCCAAGAGCACATAGCCTGGTAGGGAAGGATAATGTAACGGAGAACTGCTTAAATACAGAAGAAAAACTACCCATCAAAGTAATTCAGCTTGTTTTTAAGGTGCACAGAGCTGTATAATCCAACCCACTACTGAAGAGCTCGTCCTTGTGTTCGCTAGGATTGTTATACGTCCTCCTAAAGGAGTACATGTCCTCTTTTCTTTTTTACCTCACGTCGTCCCAGAATTTTTGGAAAAGCATGAAATATCCTCTTTTTGTATAAACTCCTAATTTGTTTTAAACCAAAATTAAAGCACTTTTTTTCGTGCATTCCTTTATTAAATTTCTTGAACCCATAACTATAATTTATTGTTAACAGTTAAATAATTTAAGATAAATGCAAGTCGTGAATGATAAAATAATTCTGTTAATGTTGTAAAAGTTATTATTTTCTGTAATCTCAATATTAGCAATTTACATGCCAGATTGAAAAATAGTATGTACTTTAGAAAATTCCATTTAATTTTGTTTCTTCCCGCCGACAAATAGAGTTATGAAAGTTGAGAGCAGTTTTTTTTTCCTTTTTCGTTTTTTAACATAAAAGACAGCAAAGAAATAAGCATCTACTCTTTGTTTTGTACTCCTTTTCATACAAGAGCATGCCTTACCACTACCTCAGTCAGAATTAATAGAAACACATAACGTTTGCCTTCTCGGACAGCAGATTTTTACTAACTACCAAGCCCGGATGTAGAAAAGAATCGACGGGGAGGGGGAACGCGAAACACAGTCGAGCCAGAAAAATGTAAATGGGGGACTGGATTTTCACTGCAGTGTAACATTACCCCCTCCTTTTTATAAGTATTTAATATGATTATTAATTTTTAAAAATTATATAATATTTTATATTTCGTTGAACAAACAACGAAATATAAATATGTTTCATATCTTTTTGCCTCTTTTAAAATTATTAGCATTCTGAAGGGGCAGGGGGTACGGCTCCCTTGAACCCCACCCCCTAGATCCAGCCCTGCAAACCACTATGGCAGTTAAGGTCAAACAACTCTTGATTGCTTATCAAGTATGAATAAAAATCGACTAGTCATATATTTTGAAGTGTACTGAATAAGAAGTATTATGAATTTCTTACTGAATTGTTAGTCAGTACTTGAAATCAAAATTAGTAGGAAAAAGTTGATTTTATTTCACAAATTGAATGCATATCCTTATTTGTCCTCTATTTCTTGCTTTTTTTTGTCCTCCTTTTGAACACTGGCATTTAGTAATCCTAGGGATGGTGACCTTTCCAACCTCAATGTTTCCTCCTTTCTGAATGAGAGCAGAGAGTGGGGTAAGTGGATATAATTTTACAGCGAGAACAGAGGATGACTATATTACAACGTAAAAGTTTCCTTTTCTAAACGTAGTCACATTAACTATTAAAATATTAGTGACATTATGTCACAGACGAGTATTAACTCAAGAGGGATAGCTGATTTTATTAAATAGATAATATGAATATGAAATGAAGACAAGCTGTATTTACTTTTCGAAAATTTAGATTTAAACCATTCATTCATATAATTATCAATAATGGTATTTTTAATCATTTAATATAATTATAATTATATATTTAATCATTATTATAATGATATTATTATTATAATCATCATTATCATTATTCATCAACAATAAAAGAAATAAACTTCATCTTTAAAAAAATTAAAATTTTGTTAATAAATAATAATTGTAAAAATTTATTTTATTAATATCAGTTTTGCATTATCAGTTACATTCGAGCATCATAATTTAGTTTTATGACAATTGGAAATATGTGTTTGAATATATTATATTATTGTAAAGTTGAATCCATATGCGGATGGGAACACTTTTACATTTGGAGGATTTATTTCTATGTATTGTATGCAGTTAATAAAGATCTATCTATCTAGTATCTATCCATCTATCTGTCTACTTTGATTTTTCATCATTATATTACCACGTATTAAGTTACATGTGTATGTTTCAACTGATAGGCCTTCTCAAGTGAATATAAAATTAAAAAATTATTCATTAATCGATTGATTGATTATATTTCGAAGTCAAATAACATTATGGCTTTAAAACACTTTGAGTTCTATTAATTGGTAAAGACGATCTTTCGCCGATGGTCAACGACTTCCTCTGGCATTATTAACTCTTCATATACAAGTATCATAGTATGAACAGTTATATATCATTGAAAAGTCGTAGAAATCTTAGTGAATGTAAATGTTTAATATCAGTGATATTTAATTATTAAATACCTTTATTAAACTATTTGTTTCTTTGAATTTAACATTTTTTTGTTGATTTATATTTCATTCCTTGTTACTGAATGCTATTAGTTTCTTTTTTTTTCTTTCCTTGTGATTTAATACTTTATGATTTTATGCATATTTTGAATGAAACTAAATTCGGGAATAAGAGATTACAAGAGACTCGATGCTGACTGAACCAAATATCTATGCTATTGATATTATGTATTTTTATAATGTTGTTCCTGTGACAGGTAATTAAGATGTTTGGATTGTACGTGATGAATAACAGTATTGCTTATTATGGTACAGCCGTTATTTTTCAAATGTTTTATTCCGAAAAAAAAAAGTGAAGATTACAGGTATTTTGGTAAAACGTTATTAAATATCCTAAAAAACTGTAATTAGTCTACTGACCTTTGTATAACCAATTTACCTAAATTATTACCTAATTATTATTTACTATCGTAAATATATCAACACTAGATCAGTTCTATACTAGGAAGGATGACAATATGAAATGACCTGTATTACAATTTAGTTCCAACCATTTCAGAATACCGAGTTCAATTACACAACGTTTTATTTTTGACTAAAAGAAGAAAGCTGAAAGCCATTCCATATCATATTCCAGAAAGGAAAAGAAACTGCGCCTGAAAAGGTATCAGTTGAATTGCTACACACGATATTACAATTATTCGGTAGCCGTAGAGTACGACTAACCTGATGCTGATATCTGAGCTGATCTGAATTGGTTTTAGCAGAGAAAGTAACAAACGATGACAGTTTTATAGTGCATTCAATATTTAACAAAAAATAAGTAACAATACATTTTAATATTACTGATATTGGTATACTTTAAAATAGATTGAAGGTCGTTAACTGCTTTCTCAAAGACAATAAATTGCGATTCTATTGCATATGAAGCCGATATTACTAGTAAAATAATAATAATACAAGAAATATTTTTCGCAATATTTGTCTAATATTCTGAATTTTTAATAGCTTCAAGATCATTAATTTCTTCCTCAATGATAATAAAGTGCGGTTCTATCGCGTGTGAAGCAGATATCACTGGTTACATAAATATTTCTTCTCAATATTTGTTTGATATATGGATTCGCAAACAGTAGAAATGGAAAAAAATATTTCGTAGGCTTCAGGCTTTTATTTTTTCTTGAGGGTGATGTCTCTCTCTTTCATTAATTAATCATTCATATCATTTGTATTGATATTATTCAAGAATACAACAGTTTCTAGGAACTATGTCTAGTATTTTAAGTTCAAAATGTTATTAAGACTAATTTTATTATTAAATAACTATCTTAAACTATCCCGGTGGCCGAATGGTTAGCGCCAATGACTATGGAACAAAGAATCCAGGAATGGAGCCAGTCACTAACGGATATAGTTGTTTCCTTTTTTGCTGTTTTTTTTTGGTGGAGTTGGGAATCTGAGAATAAGACTGCAGTAAGGTCTCGCAATTTCTAAAATATTCCAACGAACAACAATAAAATATTCTCAATGGAATAAAAATTTGCAGTTCTTTTTTTACTTACCCATAGGCAAGTTAGTGTAAACAAAACACATTACCGGATCTGGGATTCAAGAGGACTCGGAGATTTACCCAGCCCCTCTCTATGCGTAATATTCAATCAGTCTCTGGTTATTCAGTGTCGTTGTGAAAGTCCAAATACACGGCACTCAATAATTCCTATGAGTGACTGCAAGCATACACGTAACTATAGATATATTTCTGAAGAAAAGAAAAATCATTACAGCAATAGAGCCTTATTGAAGATGAGGAAGTAGATTTACATAAAATGCCCTCGAACAATAAGAGAAAGGAATGAGACGGTAATTCATAGGATCGATAGATTTTCCTTACTTAACAATGGTTTCAATATGGGCAAATGTCCAATTTGACGAATATTTACCAGCGTAAGGAGCGAAATGAATTGGAAAAAGATTCAAAAAGTTCAACACTAGAATTTTGTGAAAAAAAGGGTGAACAAAAAACGAGGTCATAAAGTATTCGAGAAATAGGAATAATAATGATTTTTTGCTCCTGAATGAGCAATAAATTGTTTCTGAAAGTGATTTATCTCATGGCGTTTAGTGTTTTTATTATGATAAATGAATGTTTTTAAACAGTAGGTCTTTTTCCTAGAGATATTTAATAACGTACGTATGGATGACGAAAAATGAATGGCTAGAATAACGCCGGATCTTTAGGATTGTGGACGTTTGGTGTCGCACAAAAACGCAATACCAATAAAATGAAATAAAAGCTGTGAGAATTCTTTCGCGACAAATATATCATGCAATTTAATTACAAGTGCAACAATATCCAAGTCATTGCCTTCAGATCGTAGAAATAAAACCGAAGTAAATAGATAAATTTACAACACGTGCTTGCTTACATTCATGTACAGTATATATTCTATATATTTAACTGTAACGTATACTTGTTTTCAGTAATTACGTTAGTTTTTTTAAATATATATATCATTTAAACTGTAGGTGCTTTGTAAAACTCGACAGGTTTCGTGATCAAATGCTTGAACTTTTAAAGTAATTAAAGTCGCTCACTTATTACTTTTTTCTTTAAAATCATTTAACTGAAGTCAACGTCCGAATGGAAAATCGACAAATATTTATATGCTAGTAGATGTAGGTGAAAATTAATCTGATAATCTGAGCCATCATTCGGGGTAAATGATCACTTAGAAATACACCTGGTGTAGGGTCAAGAGAAAAACAACAACAAAAGTGGTTCTGATATCACAATACTATAAAGCTCGAGATATTTTATTCACTAACAAATTTTTAAATATATATTACCCATCCATTCAATATTTGCAGATGTCGACTGAAGTTTCTGTAACTTCAGACAGTGTTTCTTTGGTAATGTCTTTCATGGCAGTTTTGATTTTTGATTTTAATACATAAAATTTATGCGCATTAGTTCTGAAGACAGGGGTAGATTAGGAATCCCCATAAGAAATATTCACCGATATTCAAATCCTTGAATCACGTTGGTCAAGATCATCCAGTTCCAAAACGTTTCGATTGACATTCCAATCATGAAAGTATGTTCTTGCAGGAAATAGAAAACCACATTTGCCTCATGTCGCCTTGCACCCACCTTATTGGATTTTTTTTCGTATTCACTCCCATGCCATGAAGAGTTTGAGCAAAGTAGTCTTGAAGATGTTCAGATAGCTTTAAATATTCGCTTTGTCGACCAGGAATATTGGTTCGACAATTCCAGCACAAGAAATCACACACATTGCATTTCAATCATCATGACACTTAGAATGTATCATCACAACTTATGGAAAATATATGGAAGCTATCCACCTATTTTCCATAAGTTGCTGGTCTTGACTTAAACGGTTTCGATTGAAATTGTGGTTTTCTGGAACTTATTTACGCATAAATCAAGGAATAGGTATATCATTTCCTCTAAAGATTAACAAGAGATGAAGGGTGATTCATTAGTCTGACATGATGATTTATATCTTGATCATGACATAATTATCTTTTTCAGTAAATTTCTATCAAATTTGTTTCCAATCTTGTTAGAAAATATAGCTGTAATAGTTCCGGCATTAATTCCTTACACTAGGTGTTCTCAACGTGGGGTACGCGGTAAATATTTTGGGGTACACCTTGAGCGCTCTAATGTCGCTAGATATAGGTTATATGTATATATGTTTTATTTTATTCCCATTGTTATACTATAACTGTAGTTTTATCTATCTATACAATGGGTACGCCAGATACATACACATTTTCAGGCGGTAGGTGAAGCATAAAAGTTTGAGAAACACTGCCTTACACTAACAATTAACTTTCTTTTTTCTATAAATATGATTTATGTAGTCCGAATTTCTGCAGAAAATCTCCTTTGAGGGAGACTATATCTGCGACTTGGATTTTTACGGTTTGCTTCAAAGAAACGGAAGAATATACAGACCCCCTTAGAAAAAAATAAATGAATAAATAACATCCCTCAAGCAGCTGCTTGCCGTAGAATCTGACAGGAGCCTGTCAAATTCATAAGCCATAAAGATTTGTGAGGCAGGAGAGACCTCAGTAGAAAGACAACACTAACATCCATGTATTACTCAAGCTCTACTAGATGAGCAGAAAAGGGTGATATATTTATTCGCGTAAGAAACGAATCCTTTTCTCAAGCACATATAAAATCAGGTATTGGATTACGAAGTACAAGTAATGCTAGCAATGATATTTCTGGATAAAAATGCCTTAATAAAATATTTTTAGCTCAATTCAAAAGAACGATAATTATCTACATCTGATATACACTGTTTTCCATAAATTAAGGAAAACTCAGAAAAATTATGATAAACAACAAATTATATGAGTGATTTAAATGAAATTTTATAAAAACATGAATTAAAATCCTAGTTTCAGAATGGTAACTCTACAGAAGCATTTACGTGCACAAATATTCTTCATAGCTGTTATTTAACTAATAGCAACATATTGAACCATGCTAAAAGCAACGTCCGCTAAAAGCAGCGTTGGTTTTCTTGGAAAGTAAACTGCCTTGCTAGGAAGACACTTCACAAGTGTCAAATTTCCATATCAGAAACTAAATATATACTGGTTTCCATAAATTAAGGAAAACTTATTAAAATTATGACAACCAAAAACCATATGAATGATTTTAATGAAATTTGATGAAAAAATGAATTACAATGCTAGTTTTAGAATGACAAAATATTTTACTCTACAAACATTTTTCGTCAAAAAATAACACTTAAAGGAACTTGTCTAAAAATGAAGTGTCAGAATGCAACGGGCAAAGTTCTTTAATAAAGAGTGTGGTCACCCCTTACAGTAATGCAGGCACGACAGCGATGTTTCATGCTGTTTATGACGTTGTCAATCAGATCAATAGGGAGTAACAGTCATTGTTCATTTAAAGCAGTAATAAGCTCCTCCTTTGTTTCAGATGGCGGGTTGAGGGCAGCAACACGTCTCTCTAGAGCATCCCACACATGCTCAATCCGATTTAGGTCGGGAGATCCAGCAATCTAGCGATTAGGTCGGAACAATACCTCCTTGAAGGTATTCCACTAGTCGAGCTCTGTGTGGACGAGCGTTATCGTTTTGTAAGATGAATATTCCATCTACTGCACCAGCGTAAGGAGGTACATAAAAGTCGAGGATGTCATCTCTATAACTATCAGCATTGAGGTTCTCACTCTTCAACAAATAGCGTCTGTACGCTCACCTAAGGAAATGCCACCACAAACATACACGCTACCTCTGCCGTAACTGTCTCTTTGACTTATGTTACTAGGATGATAGCGGGTATCTCATTCTCTCCATATCAAACAATGTCCGCAATAACTCTGCAAACAATATCTGGACTCATTTGTGAAGAGTACGGAACTCCATTGCTCTTATAACCATTTAACATGCGTGCGTGCCCAATTCAACCGCTCTCACCTGTGACATGACGGGAGGGGTATACAAATTACTGGCCTTCTAGCGTACAGACCTCCCTCATGAAGCCTTCTACGCACAGTAGAAGCTGATACAACCCTCCCAGTGATTGCTGCAAGAGAGAATCGTAGCTGAGAGGAAGTAGACTTCCTACCCCTTTGTGCTGTTAATCGCAGATATCAGTTTTGTACATCGGTCGTAACTCTAGCACTTCCTCGTCTAAACCTCCTAGACGCGGAATCCGTGTTAAGAAATTGATTCCATAGTCTATGAATCACAGAAGGACTCACATTCTGACATCGTGGTACGCCTGACTGACTTTGGCCTGCTTCGAGCCGGCCAACAACTCTCCACCGTAGTTCATTTGGCAAATGATGTCACAAGATAACTCCAAAACACCCATTCTTATGACGCTATCCGATTACGCAAATTGACGGAAACTAGACTAATTTGCATACGATATTTTCACTCGGCATTTCTTTACTGGTTGCATGAACAAGTTTGGTGAGAATCGCACAATTACGTGGCAAAATATAGCGATTTTTCTCATTTTTTTTCTTAATTTATGGAATCCAGTATATATATTTATACTGTATATACCATGTTACCACTGAAGAACATTATAAGGATAAGAAACGATACTTCTTAGAGGAAACTTCAAGTATTTTAAAGTATATATAGGGAAAGAGATAAGGGATGATATTGAATTTAGAAAACCAATGCAATGAATATTTGATAGGCCATTTGGTGTTGGAGGTTAAAACGGAATGAGACGCATCTCATTGTTAAATGACTTCTTCTTCTTCAGTTTAAAGTGCAGTCTCTGATTGGGAGGATGGCAGACAACAAATAGCATAATTCTATATTTCTTGCGTTATAGATTATGTCCTATATGTCCATGCCCGTTCACTCGCGAAGGTCATCCATCGAACCTTTTCTTTTTCTACCTTGTGTCCCTTTGTCTTCCGGTTTGCCCTCTAGGACGAGTTGTGGGATGTCATATTTTCCCCTCTCAGTATATCTCCAGAATATGCCAATTTTCTTCTTTTTACTACCTTTTCTAGTTGTCTAGTAGACTTGGCCATATCCAGTACCTTAATGTTTGTCGTCATACTAGTCCACTTTATTTTCAGTATTTTCCTAAGGCACCATATCACAAATGGCTCCATTTGTCGTTTGATTTCATTTGTAGAGTTCACTGAACGTCTCACACCCATACATGGAATGGGACAGATGTAACCATGTATTTCCATACATGGATACGTGGATGGAACAGATGTAACATTTTAAGATTCTAATTCTCAATATCCAGTAATGTTTAATATCCAATGTTAAGGCTTAATACCGATTATATATGTATATATATCCGATATAAGATATATCCCTCACACAGAATTTCTCATCTGGTTGAATTGACTTGATTTTTAGCTTGCCGATTTCGGTGGTTTATTTCTTTAATTTGGTCATTATGATTGTAAATATATCTTCCCAAATAGCAGAACTCGTCGACTAGATCTAATTTTGTGTTCTTGCATGTGCCATTTACTTTCAATTTCTTTCTGTTGATGCACATGGTTTTTGTATTTATTGTGTTTATATTCAGTCCCATTTTCTCTCCTTCTGTATCAAGTATATCTATTAGATTTTGAAGTTTTGTCTAATGCTATTAAGATTGTGTCGTCTGCATATCTCAGGTTGTTTATTACTCTCCAATTTTATCTTTAGACCTTCTTTTCTACCTTGTAGGGTTGTTTTCATTTTTTTCTGCTTACAGATTATAGAGTATTGGTGAAAAGATGCAGCCCTGTCTGACACCTCTTTTAATTTTGACCAATTCTGTTTCTTCATGTCCAACTCTAAGTTTAGTTTCTAGGTTTCAAAAGATATCCTTGATAATTCTTATGTCTCTAATATCTAAATAATTTTCATGTAGGATTTCCATCAGTCTAGCATGTTTTAATTTGTCAAAGGTTTATTCGTAGTCTAGGAAGCACAAGTATAGGGGGGGGGGGGTGATCAATTGCATTTTCTCATATCTGAGTAAGTGAAACAATCGATGTCTTGTTCAAATACCAAAAACGTTAACTCAAGATCCAAAATATATGCAAATGATAATACGATCCATTATGATTTGATATACGTAAAAGTATATTTATTAGGTATGTTATAATATATTGAATATCTATATGTATATATATATATATAGTGTATGTATATATATATTATGAAATAACAGTAAATAAATACCGCCTCAAGTAGCTCTTCCCACAGAGGACTGACTGGAGCCTGTCAGTTTATATGCCATAGTAGAAGGTCTGTGAGGCAGGAGAGACCTTAGTAGAAAGACAGTACCAACATCCATGTCTTACCAGTAGCTCAAACCCATATCCCATTTATCAGTAGCAAAGCACACCAGCCACTAGGCCACAGGAACAGCCTATATAATATTATATTATATCAAGTTACCTGTTGAAATACTTGGGATAGCAGGAGGCAAATCACGTTGACAATTATTCCTTACCCCATTTGAAGTTTTCTTGTATCCGTTGAAATTCAACAGATTCTTGAAGTGAAGAAATTAAAATTGTCTTCAGCTCAAACTGAGGTTCTATCACAGAGAGATTAATTTTTTAACACAATAATGATTCCACATGAGAAACACACAGGAAAATTTCTGGTTTTGGCGGTAAAATATTTTCATCAAGTATTTGGATAGTTACGAGGGGTTGAACATTGTTAAATGAAAATGGGAGCAAAAGCACTTCAAGATTTTAAATCGCGTTCTACTATAGGCAGCAACTTGGATTCTTAACGCAACAGGGGTGAAACACTCTTGTGTTTCACCCCTGTTGTACCAAATTTGGTATCATCGCTGTACCAAAATTGGTATCAAGATGTAAATATTTTGGAGAATTACAAAATGATGAGATCTGTTACAGAAGAGATAAATCATTTTTCGACAATTATTATACATAATAATAAATTTCTCTGCAATAATGAAGGAAGGAAGTGGCGTGATGAAGAACTGTCAACAGTTTTGTCAGAATGTCATAAGAAATAATATAAATTTAATTAAAAGAAAAACATTTTGATGCTTATTTTAATGCATTTAGGTGATAAATTTCTTTACAGTTAGCTACATTTTGCAAATGAGGAAGAAATTAGAGCTAACAAACCCTTTTTCCTTCAGCTATTATTTCTAAGAATGAACTTAGAAATAAAGATTGGAAGATGATAAAATGTTTACTTGGCCGCAAATGTATACAGTGGAAAAAATGAGCTGGATAATATCGCTCTCGAAGTTTGGTACAAGATTTACTACTTTCATTCTCACAACAGCATTAGGTCCGCAAACATCAAGGCATCAGTCGATTGCTGCTGCACCTTTCTTCCGGCGGAAGCCATTATGTCCACGCCTTGCTGTGCAGCAAAGACGATGTGGTTCCATTAATTATGTCATATCTTCTGCATTAGTGACCCCTGAAGTACTTCCTTCTGAGAACAAGTGCAGCGGGATACATTGATGCTGTTGCTACTTTTTCTCCTCTTTCTCTTCGGAAGGCATTACTCGAATTACTTAAAATCGATATCTGAACTTAATGTATGCAACAAAGTAACGAAAGTCAGAAGCATTGATACTAAGCGAATACTCTTTTAAGTGTGTTAATTAACGCCTTTGTCTGTTGTGCAAAAGTCGTTGCAAATATCTAATTACATAGCAAATTTTCCTCAACGCAAAATCAAATATTGTTTTCTGCCTGGATTACAACCACTTCATTGCCGAAGTTCAGAGCAAAAAATAGTGATCAATGTAAGAAAACTCTTTGGTGAAATGTAATAATTTATTAGTGGCGTTGTTAAAATTTGTAATACAATACGAATAGTTAATAACACAGAGAAAAAACACTAAGCGACGAATAATCATCAGGTAAAGGATATTTCAATGCTTTTGAATAGTTGCAAATTATGTCTTTGGTGAATGAATGATGTTATTTTGGAAATCAACTTTGAAATTTAATTATATTGGGAACTATCGGATATATACAGTGAAGATTGACTTCATTTACAAGAGCAAAAGCAAAATGTTGTTGTTAGATATTTTATGAATTTCCGTAGAATGAGGAAAAATAAGCAAAAAACTTGAGTTAGCATATTATAGTTTGGAGTTTATATTGATTAATAAGGTGGTGAGAGTTTTTATTCTTCACAAATTCACAAATTCGCTAACAAGATGTTATATCTGACTCCAAATCATTAGGAACATTTTGGGTACTAAACATTTCATTATTTTATAATAAAGACAAGGATTTCTTTAACCAGATCTTTATAAAGACCAGGCCTTAATAACAAAATTTTAATAAAGACCACTTTTTAAAAGTAAGTTCCAGGTTTAACGAATAAACCTATTAACATCTAACTAAACCCATCACCCATACAAAAACTCCCCATCCTGCCCTCGGTCAGTAGGGGACATCGATGGGCTTGGAAAAGCCACAGTCCGTCTGATGGGACCTAAAGACGTGACCCCGTGTGCAGGAGTCCCCTGCTGTGTGTGTTAAAGAACATGCTGGATGGTCTTGACGGGAGACTACCATCTGTCTCCTAACAGATGTCTAGTGGGCTCCTCCCCCAAACCTTCTCTGAGCCTTCGGAGTCCTTGTGACCTGTCCATTTTTCCTATTGTGTGCAAAAAGTTCAGCTTGAACAACTTTTTTGCATGGACAGATATTGCCTTATCTTAATTATGTTGACTGCATGCACGGCCATGGGAAACAACAGATGATAGCAATCATGACAAAGAAAGAACAAAAGTGGACAGAAAACAACGTCGACTGAAATGTCAAAGAAATTTTATTAAAATTTGTAGTCATTGGCAGAAAATTACAACAGTTATTGCTTTATGGTCAAACATTGATTTAGGGAGATTAGTGGAACAGTCATCTAGGATTACTGCTTTATTAAATGCTGGTACAACTTCATCAGAATAAATGGTCTGAGCTCGTCATAATTAACTCTATCATGTCTCTGTGTCTCTTTCACAACGAATACGTATTGTAGATTTGATACACTTTATGTCGAATACATTTTTGGCTCCTTCATTTTCATGTTTTCAAATAATTTTTTTCTTCATATGTTTTCATAACTACCTTTTCACCATTTCATGCGTTTCTGGGCCGAAACGAAAATTGTGGGTTGTCATTTTGAACAGTTTCTGCTCTTCCCATACGATCATATGTGCTGGAATCTGACGGGCGCTCTGAGGTCAGAAATGATTGCTAGGTTACTTCATTCGCACTTTGGACTAGAACGAAGTCCTGTGAAACAACTATTATGTTGTTGACTTACACAGGAAGAAAGTAAATTATATAATTTGATGCGAGGAGTAGAAACCAGAAATGGTGTGACAGCACATAAGTGTTCGTCAGTTAGTGCGTTTAACGTTTCACAGGTTATGGAGTTAGAGCAGATCAACATTGATTTAGCAGTCGTTAAGATGAGAAAATAAATGGACTATTGACAGGTGTCGATCGGCAGTTAACGAAACGAGAAAGGGCTTTTGAAACCTTTTGACGGAATTTTAGCAATGATCAATATTTAATAGACAAGTTACTGCTTAAAAAAGTGGAAATTTTGAGATTATGGGGAAAATAAATTCTAGCATCGTGAAGGGACGTGTTATCAGGAAGTCACGAATTCCTGACATGTCATTAGGTAGTGGTGAAAACCACGACCTCTTGATAAATGTTAAGTGCTCCAGCGCTGATAAAGATCTCTACTAACAATGAGCGCGAAGTGAATCGATATTCGTAAGCATCACACTGCTTTACGTGCTGATCGAATAAAGTTCAACGATTCAGTATCACTTAAAAAGAACTTGATTTTACATCCTACCATACTAATCCAGAATTACAAGTTAGAAACGCTTCATTAATTGCTCCTAGGCAATGACTTGTTTATCAAAATGCATTTTTAAGATAAGAGTGGGATATGAACTCCTACTAGAGTACTTGTCTCAAATAAATTTTGTAGCTAAGTTAAAATCTGTAATTTTCTGATGTCGAGGAATTTAGAATGCATTATGCTTTCAAAGCGGTCCAGTATATAAATCTTAAAATAAGTGTTTACGATTATAAAATTAATCGTGAAATAAACCTTGCATTGAAAGTAAAACAACCCTCAGGATTCTTTGTTACTTTGGTAAAACAAATCCTAAAATAGAAGTAGAGAATCAAAGGATATTTGGAGAGTGATGGTGAAATGTTATTGGTTCTAGACCTTATTCCTCTCCCACCAGGGATGGCATATGTGACCGAGTTATAAGCAAATGGTAGAAACAATTCGCTGCAAAGTACTCCTTGTTTCTGCAACGAACATAAAAACTACTTTCTTTCCTTTTATTTTAGTTCTTCGGTGTTACAAATTCTGACGAAATTTCTTTAAAAATATTTCAAAGTATTTTTCTCTTTTATAAATTTGTTTCTAGCCTTTTTATTCTTAAATAATTTATTTGAAGGAAAATATTAATGGGACAAAAAGTTCAATCTTTTGGCCAAGAAATAGATTTCTCCTCAGTGTACTTAATATTGTTTTTATCAGCAGTTTTGGTCTTTACTAATTTATGTTCTATATCTTCTACTCTCCAATATTTATTAAATGTTACTTTTTTCTTTATATTTTTCAAATTTAATATTATTTTTATACTTAACTATTTGTTTTGCATGAGAAAGGGAGAAAATTGGGCATTTCAAGCAGTTTTTTCTTTTTAAGGAAAGTTGTTGCATTCATTGTCATTGTCAGGGAATCATTCCTCCTCCGACAAATAGACAAAAAATTCAGAGGCAATTACTTTGTTTACCTGCTCTCCCGATAAATTATTTTAAAGATCAAGACCACAATTATGTATGGTGGTGCGTGAAGTCATTTTTCAAGTCTATTACTCAGAAGCTTATAAGAAAATGCCGTTGTTCTTTCCGATGAGCCTGCTGTAGAGCCCCTGGTGATGAATTGGAGAATCTAGCAATGCTAACTTCAGAAATATTGCAGGCATCTCTTACATTCCAACTGGCGAAGTTGTAGAGCAACACAGATTACGTGCAAATTCGCTGTTGCCACGATGACTGAGAATCATAACGAAAGGTCATCTGGAACTAACCTTTGCCGACGCTTCAACAGCCTGGTATGTGGAAGGTGGTTTCATATATCCACAAGGAAAGGTTATTTTATGTCTGAACGGTATCGCACAGGATACTCTGAACGCGCCTAACAACAGGATGCTGCTCACGGTGTGTGTAACATTATGCAAATATCCTCGCCAGTTATTAAGGTGATGCAAATGCACAGATGGAACGTACAACAGTGTGCCTTATGCAGTTGACTATAAAACCCCTCGCCATCATTCCGATCTAAACATAGGCCGTTGTTCAACTGGGAGTTAGCATCATAACCGCTACTAACCTTCGTTTGGGGAGTGTCAACAGAATACCCGTATCACAGCTATTTGATGTGAAAATATCCACAAACTCATCATCCCACAGAACAAACGATCTTTGATGCACGTATACTCAGTGTGTGGTTACTCAGGCATGATGCTTACTCCCGATTGAACAACGGTCAATATGTAGTTTGTAATGGTGACTAGGGGTTTTGTAGTCAACGCCACGACGCAAGTGACTGCACAATCAGTGCATTTGCATCACCCAAATAACAGGTGTATACAATAGTATATCGTTACATACGGTGTGAGCAGCACCCCATCATTGGGCGAGTTCTGAGGAACATGTTGAGGACAACCTCCTATAAAATTGTGATCTTGATCTTTCATCACAGGCACGAAATGATTTTTTCTGGTGTGCATGCACCACTTGAAACATACATGTTATCGCCCAACTTAATAATTATGATCGTGACCTTTTTCGTACACAGTCGTAAAGTGAACTTTCCTGGTGGACATTCGACACCATTTGTCACACATCAAGCTGCTGAAGCGTCAGTAACAGTTAGCCCCAGATGACTTTCCTTTGCGGAACTTAGCAATCATTAATCCGATTTTGCAACTAGGAAATTGTACTTAATCAATACTGATATACAACTTGGCCATTGATTTTTGGAGCTAACTGCGGTTTCATGCTCGAAGAAATCCCATTTCAGTTTATTTTCCTGAATAAAAGGTATATGCACCAAAACGTTCACATTCTTAGGATGATTCTGACTGAAAATATGGTTATTGACAGAAAACAAAATCAGAATTTAAATGGACAAATAAATAACAAAGAATGACAAGGAGTGGCACAAAAGGATTTGCTGCATTCCCTAGGGTATTAAAAAGCATTACCAAACTTAATCCCGTGCACTTGTGTCAGCCTAAGGTAGTTTGTTTTGGAAATTCATTGTGAGAGTGGTCCTGCAGTTTGGTGAAGTGTGTGTTTTGGTGAAGTGTGAATTCCACAAGACAAATAAATACTTTGTATTCTATTCCCAGATGATGCAAATCTGTTGTGCATGTCTAGGGATATCCCACAAAATATTAAGTATTTTTTTTTAAATAAGAGGTAAATTTTTGTTCAAATTTGTCATTCCTTTTTACTAAATTATTCAATTGAACCACGTGGCTGAATTATTTGTATTTTCTATCGATAACATTTTTAGTCAATAATCATCTTAAGAATGTAAACTTTTTGGCGCATTCAATCGTTTCGGTAAAAAAATGGTTAAAACAGGCAATTTGCTATTAATTTGTCCAACATTGTATACATGAATTTGAATCACGTCAATCGCATGTCCCATTGTTATCAGGGCGCTTTATCCTGCAAAGTTGATTTACTTGATCACTGTTAAGAAAGAGGAATACTTTGGACTTTTTTTATGATGGAAATAACATACGGGAAACACGAGATTTGATAATGCAACTTTATTTGAGCAAAAAATGTGGGTGATTGTGTGCATCGTTATCTAATTAATAATGCAAATGTTTTTTTTCCTCTCTTACAGAATGGAAGAGTGATATAGAGTTTATTCGATTACTGCCGAAAAGAATGTTACTCGATATTCAGTTTTATTGGTTTTCAAATTCGATTCGACTAAAACGCAGAGTGGAAAATGACTGCAACACCACATTTTGGATATCCCATTGTCTTGAGTAACTATTGGACTGATTACATAGGAATTTCTTTTAAAAAAGAGGATCAAAATTCGGATCCTAATTTTAATAGAGTTTCCATTTTATTTTTATAGGAATTTTGCGTTTATTTTTCCATACATTTTCATTAAAAGTAATGCATATTTGAAATAATTTACTACCCCTTTTTAAAATCAATTTACTTATTTACCAATTAATTTAACACGTCAATTTTTGATCATTTGTTTGCCGTAGCAAGATACCTATGCAACCATAAAAGATATGTGAATGAAACCAATAGCGAAGTTACCTGGTTATTTAATTTGCATGTTAGATTAAGTGATGTTAAAAATATATTGTGTAATATCAATGGATTTTAAAAAATTAAGGAGCATAAACTTTTCTTACACATGATGCTTAATTTAAAACCTTCCAACGGCGGCATCATTTATAATCCTGTCGCCTCGGTGGCGCATTAACACTGCAACTGCCAGGATCTGGGTTCGAGTCCTAGGATGAATGGTTGTTTGTGTGCTGTTAGCTTTAACTCAGTCAGTGGTCAGCAGTGTTTGTGGTTTTAGTGGAGCATGTCCTTGTATTAGAAAGCCTGCACAAACTAGTAGTTTTTTCAACCGTTCTATGTCCTATATGCTAAAAAAATCAGAAAAATTATTTACAAATCAATATATTAATCCTGATTGTGAATTATAATAAAGATCTAAAAAGCGATGGTGTATAATTTAAAAATGTGTAATAAAAAGAAACGTAGCGTTGACAAAAATGTGTGAAGAGCTCAAACTTGAGTATTTCTTGGAAACAATCTTCTTTTTAAACTTTAATGGTGAAAGAAATATGAACGACAAACCTTTGGTTCAACTTTTCATATGCATTATGTAAATTATATCAACGAAACGGAGGACACAAAAATACTTTTTTTCAGTCAAAGTTATTGTAAATGCAAAAATAATATTAGTAGCAATCGACTTGAAGACTTTAGTAGTACTCTTTACTTCATAAGAGTAAACTTTAAGAGAAAAGCAGCGAGACTTATCAAGAGACAATGGTAAATTATACCTCTACTGAAACTAGTTAAACATCGTGTTTTACTTCTGCTAAAAGAAAGTCAGTGTATGGGGCAAAATAGATGAGTTGTTTAGAAGATAACGTTTAAATTACCTGTATGAGACATTTGTTATAGACGTAGCATTTGGAGGTTTGAAAAAATTCCTAAAAGTGATATTGTAATGCCAATGCAGAATTGATTTGGAGTTAGGAGAATCTTCATACACAAAGTTACCTCATAACTTGATATTAACAAACAGTGCAGTAAATATCGGAAAAGTTTCATTTTTGGACAGATAGGACATATAGGACATTTCCGTGAAAAATGCTTCTTGCAGTCTGTATTTTCTGCGCCATATTCATTTAAATCGAATCTGCAACATGTAATGAAATAAAAAGAGTTTAAAACAACTAAATATATCGTATTTGACTTTCCACTTAACAAGTGAAAACAATCCCGAAATGCAATAGTAATATTTATTATTGTACTATAGTGTTTACATACATTTTTTTTTTGTTTTTAAACACGTTATTACATTACGTTATTACATATTGTTTATTTTTAGCTTATGAAAACTTATTTTTGAGGTTCTGTTGCTGAATTCAAATCATGATATTTTAAGAAGTATTTTATAAAATAACATTTTATAAAAATAAACACTAATTTTATATATTAATAAAAAGACAAAATTTGGCTTTATTCTTCTGTTTTAGAAATTGATATCATAGGAATTTATGTCCGAAGTTACCAGAAGAATCATATAGAAAAGGTTAGAAATGCAGTTATTGGTAATAAGGGGTTATACCCATTTTTTATATAGCAAATGCTTTGACTTTATTTTTCATATTTTATATTGATTCTCAGATTGATATTTAAATTCAGAGAGTAGAGAAACTGAAAGGAAACAGTCCAAGTTATTTCTAAACAAAATAAAACTGAAATATAATTTGCATTTTATTTCTCAAATCCATTTCAGTTTTGTGAAAAAAAATTGTTCAGCGATATATGAAATCTGATCTCGTTTCAAATGTCCTAGCTTGAATTTGAAACAAAATCATTACAACTGATGTAACTGCAGAAGCATTACTATCAGGTAAAATCCACCAGGGAAAAAATTATGAATTGAAAAAATAATTGGCTAGACGCAGGCCATACCGGGGTGGGAGTGGGTTGGGGGAATGCTCTCCGTCCTTGAGGATACTGATAACTGGATCAGAGACAAAAAAAATATTAAACAGATATACTCGTATAACCACTTCCCATATTTTTCAAAAAATATGTTTAAAGACTACTAAAGTGTGGAAAGAAATTTATACCTAAATGGCGTTCAGTTTCATTTCGACTCGATCATACCCCCACACTATTTTTTTTTCTAGATCCGCACCGGACTAGATAAAAATATTTCCCGTTTTATTGTTTCGACGCCAGTTGTTAGACCCCCAGAGGATGTATCTCCCTAGCCATGCAAAGAATGGCCTGACAAATTAAATTGGGCTCCCAGTAGGAAGTCCCCGTTGTTGCCGAAAATGATATAGCGTTGTCCATTAAACGGATGACTCAGAGATTGATATGTGTCTCTTTTGCACGGGGAGTAACGTTTTGTGCATTCCAAAATGTATATTAAATTACTTTGCTTAATGAAATGGTGCCGTTGAGCTTGTAAAACAATCGCATTCTTTGAGCAAGAACTATTTTAACAATATATTTCTATTTTATTAAAGAGGAGAATGTGTTCCCAAAATATAATTTATGGAAGAACCACTGTTTACCACTGCAATATATCTTTTTATTTTTCACATCATTGTATAGCGCTATTAAAAGATTTAAACGTTGAAACAGTAAAAAAATTCATAAAAAGATTTTTGAATACAGTTTTAAGTATTTTGTCTCATAGTGCTTAATTACACATTTTCTGATATCTATAGAAGTCTCTAGCCGACTGGGTAAAAAATGTCACTTCTGTTTTCTTGCGGTAGAAATAAATTGACTCCGACAGAAGTATTTCGATACAACGGATTAGACCAGGGGTGGGCAATTGTTTTTGTATCTACACTGCGCATGCGTATTGACGTGGCCGTCCTAGTGGAAAATACGAGACGAATCTTCGGTCGCGCACGGGAAGGAAATCTCGGTTCAAGGCGGATTTTTCTGACTGTCTTGGCGGCCACAAAAAACTCTTAGCGGGCCGAATTCGGCCCGCGGGCCGCTATTTGCCCAGCCCTGGATTAGAAGAAACAACTGGATATCTTCTTTTGTGCAGAAGAAAACCATATTTGATTAGCAAATCTGGATGCGTCTATTTAATCTGGGTGCTTAAATGAATCATACTGTATTAATAATTAATGGATAATTTTGATAATTATAATTTTAAATAAATTTTAATCAAATTCAGTGCAGTTTTAGCTTATTATATTGTAGATTGTTTGTGATATAAACAAACCAATATTTACCAATATAAACACATCAAAAGAACAGTATAAAAATTCCTTGTAAACTGTTATATGGTTTAAACAGATTACTATTTTAGTTCATCTGAACTGAATCATTACTTACATATAGCCATTTTGGATATAGAGCAACACACTCCTTTTTCCTGTGGTTTATTTTCCTTCGTTTTTGAATGCAATCAATATAACTTATTCTAAGGAGCTGCTTTGGTATTACTTCGTTGCATTGGGAGTTTTAACTACAGATTTAAATTGACTGCTTTCCTTTAATTTATATAACAAACAGTGCACATAAAACTGGTGTTTCCTAAAAGAAAGTGAATGTTTCCTTTTGTCAAAGCCTGTCATTGATAAGAGTATTATTGTAGAAGAACTTATGTGGTGGTGTGACGTAGTCGGTAACGCGGCAGGTTCGTAATTTGAAGTTCCCAGGTTCGAATCCCAGCTGGATTCGAGTCCCAAATCGTTGAGATTTATCTTCTCAAAAATTCCTGTCCTGTTCACGACCACTAGGGTACACCGATGGGCTTGGAAAGTCTGTCGGATTGGACGTTAAACCGTGGCCCCTTTTGCGGGAGGTCTCTACCCTGTGCACGTTAAAGAACACGCTGGATGGCCTTGAAGGGAGGCTACCATCTGTCTCCCAACAGCAGTTCCAGTATGTCCTTCTCCAGCATTCTCTGAGCCTTCGGGTTCCTTGTGACGTGGTCATTTAGCCCATTGTGTGCAAAAAAAGTTTCATGAAAGATTTAAATCGCTGAGTTGGCAGGATGAAAAATGATTTGGCTTTTTTTTAATTGGTTTAAATGGTGATTAGTGGAATACTGCTGGTCCTCGGCAATTCGGATTGAATTCTTTAGCAGTCTTTATTTTTTGTACCCCTATTTTTGTCTATCCAAATACAAGGATTATCAAATTACAAGATTATATATTCAATGGAGTACGCAATGTTTTTCGAATTTAATACAATCAATGAAGATAGGATTTTGGGTGCATTCAAAATAATTGTTAACGTTCAGGCTTCGTAAAGCAAAAATAGAGTATAATACGAATACTGTAAAAAAGAGAAATTTAACCTCTCCGAATAGTAAAACCGATGCCACTCATCGAACTTCAATATTTTAATCGGAAAAATTAAGGTTATCTTAGGCTATTAACCTATTTTATTCAAATTTTTAGATAGGTTGTTGAGAACAAATAAAATTTAAATTTAGGGCAGTATCTTTACGTTAGATTAAAAGTTTTATAATCCGGTTTTAATGTTTATTTATATCTAGGCTATTTCTTCTAATTGAGTGAATTAACATCGTGAAGCATTTAAGCTGGCAAAACGTTTACAACATCACGTAAAGAGTAACAGCAATTTAACGTTAAGGAATTTAAAGCCTCTTAAAGCCTTTTGGTGAGAATATGGTCAGTCAGATGCGATCACTATAGTAAAATAACTAATTAACACATACGAAATGATAAGATTTTCTAAACTAATTCAACTTCTTGCTAATATCTGAACCTTGAATTCTGTTAGTAATCAATTTAGTTGCAAACAGGAAAGTATTCTCTAAACGTAATTTGCATTATTGAGTTAATCTGTAGCAGTAATTGTTCAAATGCATGTAATTAGGGGTTATTAAAATCTTTCACTAGAGCAATCCGATTCTGCATGCACATGTCCTTTATCGTGAACTAAGATTGATAAATATCCAAATACGAAATCAATGTTAATTTGCTACCATTAGTAAAGGGCCAAGTAATCAGGGCATCGAAAGCGTCACATTGTTATTCGCATTTAGATAATGCTAAACATTATTAATTTCTTATGTTTTAATCATCCTGCACGAGAAGCAACAATATGCGCTCTGATAGTGAATGATAATTTGAAAACCTATCATATTGTTAGTGTTTAGCTGTTGTAAGGATACTGAGATTTACATGGAAACATATAGACACGTATATTCACTTAAAGCACAATTTATTATGTACTCCGCATCCATTCACAAATCTGTCCTACTATGCTCCAATAATGCAGCCAGACCAATTCATTTGAATGGCTATAAATAGGTCAGATAAGTACCTACCTGCTGTATAGTGTACCTGCAACTGTTATGATGTGTAAACACAACAACCTGAGTAAGTTCGATCTTGGGCAGATTGCCAGTGAGAGGAAGATGGATGTTCATATATACAACTGTAGAACGTCTGGGATATCAGTATGCTACCGTCATACATGTGTGCACCTCTCCCGTATCGTAATGTCGAATTCGAGGGCCACAATTGTGATGATGACATCTGCATCCAACAAGGGGACAGCTATGAAGGTTTGTACAATAATCAATTGATGTATGATAGAACCGTATCCTGTCACCAAAATTTTAAAATGCTATGAAATAATGCTCTGAATACATATTGCATATGTATTATATAGGTTGTTGAGTTTTTCATAACATCATTATATCGAAAAAATATCAAAGTATCATTATTATTTGAAACGCATGAAATCACTCCTAAAATTGATATAAAATTTAGAGGAAAAAAGGGTTTTGAGCCATGCGGGATGATATTATCAGAAGGATATGACTTTGTAGCTCACCCAGCTCAGACAATATTTTTTTTAAATCTAATATTGATGTTAAGAATGATTTCATGCTATTTAAGTGAAGAAACATCACGGAATTTATTAAGTTATCATTATTATTATTTTCTATACTTTTCATACATTAATGGCATACCAAGGATCTCTATAAAAACAAGATCAGAGCATCAGTTAGTCAAATGGAATATCACCAATGGACCATGGAAGACAGGAAACATAGTTCTTAATATGATGAATATAAATTCTAAATACTACAACACGCAAATGGCAGGTTTCATGTGGCGAGGACAATACGAGGCTATGGACCGCAATGGTCAGGTGGGGTACGTAGAAAAATTCATGAACGGATATAGATCATCAGCGAGTATGTAAACTTAGCCTTGTAATGAGAAAGATGGAAAGTTTTGGCTGGTGAATATGGTGTAATGTTCTGGGGCATGTTTACGTGGGCCACCTTGTGTCCCCTCATACCTATTTAGACCACCATCAGTAAATAAGGCTAAGTTGATATACTCGCCGATGACCTATACCCGTTCATGGCTATCCATTTCCCACAGCGGGATGTCTTTTCTCAACAACATAACGTCCCGTCTTATTACTCCTGTTTGGTGAAGGACTAGTTGGTGGAGTATTCCAGTGAATTCATAACCCTCAAATCGCCCTCTCACTTATTCGGATTTGAACCCTATTGAAAATCTGTGGGACAAAGTGGAGTGATGCATTCAAGCACAAAACTCACCACCGCCAACTCTCAGTGCTTTAGGGATGACTGTACTTGAATCATGGTCCACAACACCACCAGGACCTTTGCAACATCTGGTAGAGTCCATGCCACGACATGTTTCTGCTGTTGTGAGGGCAAAAGGTGGATTCATGTAATATTTGGCAGGTGTGTAAAATAAATTATCTTTTCAGTGGGTGTGCGTGCATCCACAATTATGAATATCTATTGCCCATTAAAGTACATTTCATTAAAACATATTTCCAATAAATATATATCCATAAATATTATTTCCGATATATATATATACATAAAATCAATCATGTTGCTGTTTTCAACAGTGTCAGTTGAAATGTAAGTCGCATCCTTTATCATTTAGAATGGTGATTATGGAGCACACATACACTTGTGAGTATGGCGTAACCGGGTCAAAATTTATTATCGTTCAAACTAAAGGAATTTATATTGACTTTGCTAGAATTTTTGGTTTTTTTCCATTCTGACTTTGTGGCTTCGATTTCATCTACTGTTTAGTTTTGCTGCAGAAGAAGGTGATCTATATTCGTCAATGTGGCAGTGGAGCCTTTCAGATAGTCTGTTATTTTACAACATTCATATAACATTCGGATACAAGTATATATTAATGCAACTCACCCATACTCTGTTTCACATTAAGAATGGAGCTGCAAAATCTGAAGATCAAAGAATGCAATAACCAATGAAAAGATGTCACACACACATGAGTTCTACCAAGAAAAGCTCGCAGGAGAATATTCCTTTACATCAGATAGTTCCACGAGTTAGAAATAAGTACGTTTTCTAATGTATTGTACTATTATGTATAGTTTATGGAAGTGAGCAATTAAAAATGTTGTTTTTACTCTGGAATATTGTTAAAGTGCACATAGAAGCATAATTTGTTTTACTTCGGTATATTAGCGACTAGAAGAATTACCCAGGATGATTACCTCAGGATGCTGATGACGTCAACGCGTGATATCATAGTCCGAAATGTTTGGACGCAATTTTTTTTAAAAGTTTTATTTCCATTTGGACAAATATTGGTCCTCTACAATTCCCAAGATACTTGACCTTATGGTCCCATATTTCCTACACGGATTCCCCCTGTCGGATCCCATATTGAATGAAACCATCAGGTTCGTACCTGCAATAGGATGCTTGATATAATAATGTATTTGCGAATGCCAGGGATCTGGAAACAGTTGGTGGTTTCGCGATTAGAATTTGGGAATAAAAAAGCTACGAATGGAGAACGAAGGAGAAATATGTTTCATCCAATATATCAACTTTTTTATTATTGAACTTATCGAGTTGATATTTTGTCTGCACAACCTCATAGTACTCCTAAATTACTGCCAAAATTCCAGGTTCCTAGCTCCTTTATGTGAAGAGGTTACTGCAACCACACACAGAGAAGTTGAGGATTGATACAGTTTCAGGCGTCACATCTTGCTTTTCATTGGCTTTCGTGCTTGCTTAAGCGTAATAAGCTTTGATTGAACAAGAAATTCTTTGAGGGAAATTTGTCACTCCATTCTTTATGTGAAACGGAGTATAAGATTAAATAGGGGTGAACAGCTGTTAATGACAGTAAATTAGTTTCAGACTTGTCGCTTTGCAATTAATTTTTTAAGATTAATTTTTATGTGGTTTATTTCTCATCGCTAGGTCGTAAATTACAAACGCTAGAGCTGTCTAGGGAAGCCTAAACAAAGACTACGATTTATATGAGAAAAGTAGCGAATATCAGTGAATTCCGGATGAGAGTTTCACATTTAAAATACATTTATTATTTTCCTATACACAACATAATCTAATTTCTAAGTTCCAGTTTTCAATTACTTTTCATTCTGAAAGGTCCATATTAATTTACTACTAATGTGCTCAAGATTTTACTATAATATTTTATTCCATTTTCGTGCATTTAGCCTACGGCTGCGCTATACGATTAACAGAACTTCGCAAATAGTGGATCGGATTTTAAATATAGATGTCTAAGCCATTCGCATTAGGTAGCAGAAATTTTCCATGTGATTTTCATTGCTTTGTAAAATTAAATTAGTATTATTTGCACCTTTGTACTGATCATTTGATTAAATATGTCAACTAAATAAATAGTTGTAATAAGTAGTAATAAGTAGTTTAATAAGTATTCAATGCTCATACAGAGTGATCAGTACATTGGCTGAGCAACAGTTAAGGGAAGAATGCGAGCAACCCATCAAGACAATCAAGTTCCTTTTTACTGCCCACAGAGTGTGGCTCTCCTGAACATACACTACTGCTTAATGGCCCATAAGACAGATGAATGTGTTTTAATGTCCATTATTATTTCTTTTTTTATACCAGTCTAAGATAACTTCAGCTATGTTGGACCCTTCCTGAAAACTAAGGTTACGAATATGGTATACAACGAGATATCCGTGTCCACACATTAAAATGCTTTATAATTTCTTTAACTGTTAGTCAGACTATTTTTATCTACGTCTATAAAAATGCTTTCTTATATTATTCTGTTGAAATAGCAGTTGCGTATAATCTTAAAGTTAACTGGGAGAGAGAGACAGTTCAGTAGATAGCGTGCCAAGCTCATATCTTCATATTTCTAAGTTCGCAGATTAAAAGGCCCGGATTGAGATTTTCCGAGCTAACATAATCCGTACCTACGGTCAGAATGGAGACATCGGTGGGCTTGAAAAGATTACTGCCCTTCGGATGTGACGTTAAGCGTCTTCAAGCAAATGACAGCCATCATACCTTTTGTACCTTGAACCTTTATTGTTAAGAAAGAACATTTATGACTCAGATGGAAGGCTTCCATTTATCTTCTAATAGCTTTCCAGTTGAGCTCCTTTTCTTTTCCGACTTTCAGCCTTTAGGTCAGGAGGGGTAATTTGGTCGCAGGTCGCAAGAGATTGATAGATTAAGGTCGCAGGTCGCATGAAGTTGCTACGTTAAGATCGCTGGTCGCAGGTCGCATGAGGTTGCTATTTAAGGTCCCTGATCGCAGGTCGCACGAGGTGGTTAGGTTAAGGTCGCTGGTCGCGGGTCGCACGAGGTTGTTATGTTAAGGTCGCTGGTCTCAGGTCACACGAGGTTGATATTTAAGGTCGCGGGTGGCATGAACAGCTCATGACGACGGTTTTGCACAAGTTTCTGTTTATCTTCTTCGTCAGCTTGCACATGCTCTCTATCACAACCTCTGATGAAGAGGTGGAGGAAAAGCAGAACATTGTTCACTGCCATGTGTGAGCCTGTGAACGAAAAAAGGCTACAGTTAAGGTCAAATGACAAGGATCAATCAACTTTATCCATTGTAACGTTCTTTTGCTCAGGCGAACATATTTTGTGTACGTATGTAAATATTGGACCACTGATAATATTTCATGAACATAAATATTAGATTATATATATGTAATAATACTTTGTGCCTTGCTAGTTTAAACCTGAGGGCTTTTTAATCGTAGGACTGCCTACATTGTCGGGTACCGCAGGTTGGCCACTCTTGCTTTAGGGTCTTTGTGACCTCCGCCATTTAACGCATTGTGTGCAAAAATGTGAACACTAAGAGGCAATCCAACTCTTAAATTGAATAATCATGGACGGATTTAATTAAGAATTATGACATGTTAAAATTTATTTATTTTTAAATTTTATGATTATATCATATTAAATCATTTATTGACAATATGATTTTCCATTTCTGAAATCCCATTACAGTAAAGCGAAAAGATATATCTTCTTTAGAATGTGGCTGTCAATGCTTGGCAAGCTGCACACGTGATGCTGCTTCGAAATTAAGCCAAGAAACACTCCTACAGGTTTGCTTTTCGCGCATTCGTCTTTTCAGAGTAAGTTTACAGCGCATGACATTCTCAAATCTGTCGGTAAATTGGCGCAGCGACGTCGCGGCGATTGGTACTTTAGAACTCATTTTCTAGCTGCCTTTTAACCTTTATTTTTTGAGTTCGTGACTCTCGACTCCGGCTCTGAAACATTTAGGAATTTCCCCTCGGACTATCCGTACACCTGGAACTGATAAAAGCTGTCCACCTCCGTAATCGATCAGGCGGACAGACGCTTTCAGCTGCAGGGTTCATTTGACGAAACACCGAAGAAAACGGGACAGACCAAATCAATGCAGAAAAATATAGAGAAAGACGCTTTTAAAGGCGATCATTTACAAAGAACGTGAAAGCGGTGGTTTCATTCCTTTAAATGCTAAAGAATGAAACTGCAGTTCGTTTTTTTGTCTCTCTTTGAATTTTTTTCTCTCTCATCCTTAGAGGAAACATAGAAGTCCTCTTACTCGTCATTAGATTTCGCGTCTTTGCCGAAAGTGTGCTTTCCTCCGGTCGTGAAATGAATTTCTTTGTCTTCTGGTTAGAGAAATCTAGTGCAAAAGAGGAGCTGATCCTGAAATGAATCTAGGGAACACCCGAAGTGATGAAAAACACAGCTGAGATCTTTCCTATTTCTTCTGTTCTGTTTCTTTAAGTAATTAAAGTATATTTTTTCGCTACAGGAAAAAAATATCTTGTTGGATTAAAGGTAGAATAAAATTGAAAATCAGTTAAACTAAAAGTAAGTTCTTTGATGATTACTCTCTTGAGAACTGGAATTCTTGCGTGTTGGAAAAAAATAATGAAAAACTCCATTAAGGTGTAGTGCAAGTCAACTCCTAATGCGTAGCTAATTTATTACTATAATGACTTGATAGCAAATGTTATAGTCATATGTTTGCTGGCGTATAAAGATATTATAGAGCACCGTATCAATAGCATTTGTCATATTTTGATATTTTTATGAAATATGGGCTGAGATTTATGTTTACCTAAATATTTCTGTTGATGCTTGATCTTCTAATATATTATTCAAGCCACAAAGTCTTAAAAATAAATGGAATTGAAAACAATAACTAAATAAAGAGAGCTATGTACAACTAATTATGTATACCGATCTCATGTAGAAGAAGGTCACCAAAAGTGGCAGATAACTATTGATGTTCATCCCTACATAAGAGTGCGACAAATTCATCCAGTTCCCTCCCGGTTTTACAACGCAGGGTTATCTGGCCATGTGACAATTATTTGTCAACTTTAACCAATATGGTGGCAAATTGCACTTTCTTAAGTAAGGTTATAACCTGTAATTCTTTGTCAGGTTGTTTCACTGGAAATTCAAGAAGTTCACAAAAGCAACAGATATCGGTTGTTGTTTTTTTAATATAAAAGGGTGATTGAACATAAACAACAATCTATCACTTGTCTGACCTTATATTATAATTCGAAAAAGGAGCTATTAAAGAGTTAATGCAACATACCCTTCTAGTGTAGGAGAAACTCACCAAAAGTGGCCGATAGCCATCGGAGTTTATACATGCATATGAAAGGCGACAAATTAGTCCGGTCCCTTCCCTACTTTATAACGCGAGATTTTCTGGTCATATTCCAATTGTTTATCCATTTAACGAATATAATAGTGAATGGGCTTTCTCGAGTAAGGTTATAAGCTGAAATTTCCTTGACAAGTTGTTTCACCGGAGATTCCATGAGCTCACGGATGCAACAAATAACGGTGGTTGTTCAGTCTAAAGTATGATTGAGTAAACTGCCATTTTCTTAACTTTTTTTTACGATATTGATTTATGTACGCAAAACAAGATTATATTTTTCAGAACGTAAGGCTGACAAAGGGCATTTTATAATAAACTGAAAGAACAAATTTATTATATACACCCCGATAACAATAGGCAAAGCAGAAGTATCACAGTCCAGACCGGCAATGCCTATAAATAGAGCAGGTGGCTACGCATTGGAAAAGAGTCACGGAAAAGTAATCATGGGTAAAGACAGCGATGAAAGGAGTTTCACGGTGGGCAGATAGTAGGTGCGAGGAAGGCCGGCTGTTTAATCACCGCAACTGCTGAGCTGTTGAGCTTTCCACGTCAGACCGTCCATGTGTATACAAAGACTACATGAAATGCGAAGAAACTTCTAATCAGAGGGAGAAAGTTGATTAAACGTGCAATTGACTCTCGAAATGAGCGCAGACAGTCCCGCATCATTACAAGGAATCGCATGGTGGAGTATCATAAAGTGGAGCATATAACGTCGGAATTCAATGAAGGTGTGTCCACAACATGTACAAAGATTATCCGTCGTACCATGGAAAAAATAGTCTATGGCAATCGACGTGCACATTGTTGAAAAAATAATCTAAAAAATAGTCTATGGCAATCTACGTGCCCTTGTTGACTGCAAGGCACCCAAAGATTAGGCTGAAGTTTGAAAAGACCTATCGCAAATGGAGTGCAGAGAACTGGAAACACGTCATCTGGTCTGACGAATCAAGGTTTCAACTCTATCACGCCGATGGAAGGGTGCATGTGTGGCGTAAACCACACGAAGCAAAGGAAACCATTTCCCATTTTTAAATAGTCAATATGAACAGATATCTGTAATATTACTCAAGCAAATGTGCATCGCCACGTGTTAAGTAGCTTAGAGTCAATGGCATATACCTGATAAGCATCCAAAAAAACGATTAGGCGAGTTCTTCATATTCGTTTACGTATTTGAATTTTACATAGGTTATTTTTACTACATAGACATAATTTCTCTATAATATTGATTGGGTTCTTTTACTTCTGAGCGGCACTTTTTTGCATACCATGGGCAAATGACAAGTTAGGGTCATACATGCAAGTGGAGGAGGTGCAACAGTTTGAGGTGCGTTTACATGACTTCCATGGGGCCCTTCATAACAGTCGAGACCTCCCTCATGGCACAACGCATGTGAACATCTTCCCCTACCATCTACATCTGTTCGTAACGATTCTATTTCTGCGCCATGGAGCCATCTTTCAACAGGACAACTTCCCACCGCATATTTCACGAGTGGCGACCTAGTGGTGACTTTACCACACTCGAATGGCCCCTCGATCGCCGGACCTCAATCCCATTGAGAATTTGTGGGACGAGTTGGAAAGGTCTGTTCGACACCGCCAACCCCCATCCTCAACTGTGGCTCAAAGGCTCAAAGAAGGTTGGAGGAGGGGACCCACTGGAACAGCTGTTGGGAGACAGATAGTAGCCTCCCGTCAAGGCCATCCAGCATGTTCTTTAGCGTGCACAGGGTATGGCTCTCCCGCACACGGAGCTACGGCTTAACGTCCCATCCGATGGATGGCGGCCTTTCCAAGCCCATCGGTGTCCCCTACTGACCGTGGGCAGGGCGAGGAATTTTGCGGGGATAAATCTGAACGCTGACCCAGCTGGAACTGGAACCTGGGAACTACAGATTACGAGCCTAGTGCACTACCGACTGAGGCAACCCACCCCTTGAGAGATGCGGATTAAGGATTCCTGAAGGGAGACAAATTTCATCTTTCTGTAAAAGTTATCAAGAATGAATGCTTAGCATATGAGATGACCCTCGGGAGGTATAGACAATAGCTAAAAGTCACATCCGAATCGAGTTGGTTCACTTATCATTCCTTTCTGGATAAACATAATAACATATTTAATTGGATAATAACACACAAACTAATTCATTTTGAGGAAAATAAAGCTTAAAATATGCATTAAAAGTTTTATAATTCATATAATCGCAAAATATTTGAAGAATATTTTTGCGAAAAAAATCCAAATAATATTATTGCCTAAATAATATAATTGCAAACAAGGCTAATAAATAATATTAGCCTTGTTTGCCAATGGATAACTTACTTTTCATTATTTCAAATTTATGAAAATATAATATTTTTGGATTTCCTAAAATATTTTGAAAGTTGTATTGTCTGTGGAAAACATGTTATGTCTGTGGAAAACAATGTTGTTATGTCTGTGGAAAACATTGAATTCCATGCACGGAGATGCGGTGTACATCCTGCATATGGAAACATAAATATTCCACAGCTGCCTTTAGAGGCTCGAAAGCGTAGTTTTTAACCAAAACCAGGGAGATGGTGAATGGGAAATAATCTGGACTCTTCATCAGTTTTTAGATAACTTTATACATATATCCAGTATATATATATATACACACTATGGGCTAAATGGGTAGGTCAGAAGGACCTTAAGAGCTCTTAGATAGGTAGGATAAATAGACCCACTGGACTGCTGTTAGAAGACAGAGGTAAACCTTCCAAAAAGATCAGACAGCATGCTTTAATAATAACAGAGGATGCATTTTGTGCACAGGGAAAAAAGCTTAACATAGCATCCGAAGGACGGAGGCTGAGCTGTTTTCCTTTTCCCACCGAGGGCACATATCATTGGAAATAGCAGAAGAAACAATAACAGTAAAACTCCAAAGTTTCCTTCTCGTGTGTTCTTTCTTTTATAAAGGTTTTAAAATCTTCAGCATATTATCCAAAACGTAAGGACTTAAATACATTTTTTAAATTATTCGATTGCAAAAGTTTTAAATCTATAATATTATTCAATTTCCTAATACATAGTAAAATAATGCTTTTAATCATACAAATTGTTTATGGGGCAAGAGATAAGGTGTATTAGAGTTAATACTAAAAACACATTCTTGTAATTTGTCGAGATGCGTGTACATACTTATATAATTTCTGGGCTATTACTGCTGGGAACCAGTGTTAATTGTTGGGAACTAGTGAGTTACAAAGATGGTTCATCTAATACTATGTAAAATACATATGATTACATAAAATATATATATATATGAAAATATACTATCTGGCTAAATAATTAACGCAACCATAACTGCGATACAAAGCACAAATAAGTAATGCAAAAAGTTACATGTCATTGTCAAGTGATCCCTGAGCTGTTGAGTTGTCTTAACTACAAACAGAAAGAGCACTATCCAACACTCGATAACGAGATGGGGAAAGACGTGTGATCATTAACCAAAAGGTGTTATTTTCAGTTAGTTCAAACACAGACAAAACTATGGAAATCACAGGATTGCCCAAGGATCTGCCCAATGTGTAAAGTGCATACAAGATGATTAGAAGACGGAATCTTGATATCTGTCAGGAGTAATTGCAGCAGATATCCGATACTGTAGGAAAGGGCCCATAAAATATTACAGAGGCATGTAAGTCAAGTTGACGTTCAACTGTGACACTAAATGACACTGCTTTTAACATTGGGGAAGATAATCTCATATTAACTGGACCAATGTACAGAGAACTCAGATATTTGAGGTTCAGCAGTTGGAAATCTTTAATGTCAGCCAAATAACGGAAACAAGGCTTCATTTGTGTAAAGAGAGGTTTGAGTAATCTTCAGACGCCTGAAAAAAGGTTTTATGATCACATGAATCTCAATATACTCTATTTTATACAGATGGAAAAGAAGATAGAGTGTGGCCCAATCACAAGATGCTAGTACCCCTCTTGTATCTCATCCACTATACAACCTGTTAGAGAGGAGAATCATGGATTGGAAAATGTTCGCATCTCGCAGAATAGGTCCATTAACATATCTTGATGGTAGACAAAACGATCCATCATATTCAAGCAATGTATATAATCATATACATCCTGTTATGAATTTCTTCCCTAGTGGAGACGGACAGTTTTAGTACGATAAAATCCATCGTTCAAAAACTGCTTGTGAGTGATTTGAAGCACATAGTGGATAATTATCTGGCCACGCGAAAAGTCTGGTGGACATCCCCTTGGAAAATTGTGGGATGTAGTGGATCGAAATTTCTCATTATATTCTTTTTAAATTTTGCAGCATCTGTTTTAAGTCAATTTCATTTTAAACAGGAATAAACCAAACTTTATTCCATTACTTTCCTGTTTGAACTCATTTTAGGTTTCACTAATAGATCGGTATAGGTTCCTTAACTTTATATGATGCAAATATTTGATCGTCAATTTCTCTTCTGTTATGAATTCATCAATTTCAAAAGAAAATTTTGCAAATTAAAAAAAATAACCATTTTCAGCAAATGATTTTCTAGGTTAATATCTATGTGCATTTACATTTTAAATTATCCTTAGAAACTCGCATGCATTTTGTCAACACAGATCTATTTGCATAAAGAATATAAAGTTTTTAAATTGTGTATTTGATTTTTAATGCCATGGTATTGAGGAAGTATCATTGAACTTCTTGCTTTCATCTCCGTACTGAGCATTGTCAAAACCAATAAACACTGATAACTAGTGTTCCATTTAGATTTCAAATAAATTTAGAACTTAACTTGTGATATGGAGTTGCAATAGTTCCAAACACACTTTAAAATAGTTTAGCTTATAAAAGAAGTGCAGTTTTTTACAATCACTTGCATAGTAATTGGATATGAGTTAACTTGAAGGTACCTCAAAGATAAGACCTGTTGGAAAACTGACTGTGTCAACACGGGAAAAGTAATGTAAATGGGATCTCCACGACTCTACATATCAGTAAAAATATCATGAGTTTCATCATTCTGACATTTTGCTTCTACTAAATTTCATACTCGCAAATAAACGTATAAGGAACTTTCAAATGAAAAATGGACAGGTGGAAATAAAGCATAAAGGATACATTTATCGAGATATATATATATGTACATGCCTATTGAGAAATTTGTCACAACGTGAAGTTAACTAAATGATACCCTGTTCGCAGAACAACTTTGACTGTTGTTTGCGGAATTCTGCGACCATGAATTGCACCTCTTCGCCCGATGCATAACTTTCTTCCTTTCATGTCATATTATAGAGCATCGGAAATGCCAAAATCAGTGCAAAGATCAGAGTTAGATTGAGTTGTTTCACCTCTGGGTATGTTTTATAACACAATGGCTAAATGTCCTGGTCACAAGGACCCCGAGGGCTCAGAGAAGCTTGGGGGGAGGCCTGCTAGATAGTTGTTATAAGACAGACGGTAGCCTCCCGTCAAGGCCATCCAGCGTGTTCTTTAACGGGCACAGAATATGACTCCCCCACACAGCGGTCACGGCTTAATGCCCCATCCGATGGACGGCGGCCTTTCCAAGCCCATCGGGGCCTCCTTTAATGGAGATAAATCTCAACGTGGTCCAGGTTCGGACCTGGGAACTGCAGATTACGAGCTTGGAGCGCTACTGAATGAGCTTCCCCGCCCCAGGTCACGATTTTAAGGAGAATGTTCCTGGTAATCCCGACGATAGCTGCTCAATGTTGGTACTATTAAATGGACAGTGTGGTGATGGGTATTGTCACACAAACGAAATAATCTTAACACTCAAAAGCCCTTGTGCTTCGACTTTATTGCCTGATTTAAACGATCCGAAGCTTCGCAATATCGTTCTGAGTTGATTCTATCCCAATGTTTCCTGGAAGTCTCAAATGGATGTATTAGTTTTAATACTAATAATCAACAGCGAGACTGATAACTAATTAAAAACTTCAGCATATCGCACATTATCCAACTTTGAATGCTTCCATGCGGAGTTCGTCAGGAATCCACAGGACACAAAAAAAAAAGCACAAAAGTATTCAGCATATTCTTCCGAAATCTATTTCGAATACCATCTCCAGTTATTTATTTCATTAACGAAAAGCGTAAAATGCTATTTAATCATGTGTTGCGTTCCCAGAATTTTCCATGTCTACATTTTTAAGTCTGGTTAAATCAACATTTCGTAAAAAATAATAGAAACTATAGCAAATTATTTGCCATTTCATTCACTAGAATTCGACCGAGGCAAATGAACATGTTTAAGTTTGTACTAAACAGACGTATTTGTTTTGCCGTAAATTTGATACGGTATAGGTGTTCTTTATAAATAATTAACTTCTGCATCCATTCTTGCATGTGGATAGATAAATCATTGAATGCAGCTTTAATGAAAATGTGAGATACAGTGTTTCCCCTGCAACGTAAAGCGTTAGCAGAACATTTTCTCTCATCCAAAATTTAGCAAAAAGGGACTACAGCACGGTTAAACAGATTAAATGGAAAGGGGGTGACAGAGTAAACTGTTAAAAAATAATGTACAAGGACTTTCGGTATTCTTCTACATAGACACAGAAAACAAACGTTGAAAATTATGCCTTCGCGTAGTAGCTTTAGGAGCATATAACGTATCAAAAGATGTAATTTATTAAAGACTTTTCTAACTCCTGAGCACTTAAGTGAGTTCTTACAAATTTTAGTGTCATCCAAATTCCTAAAATAAGTTTGTAACATTCTTAAAGGAAATCCGAAAAAAATACACCAGTCATGAATGAAAGTGAATCAGACACAAGTTTCTTAAGTAACTTAAGAATATAAAATAATAAATAAATACACCTTCAAACAGCTGCTTGCCACAGAGGTCTGACAGGGGCCTGTCAGTTTATATGTCATAGTAGTTGGTCTGAGAGGATGGCAGGACCTCAGCAGAAAAACAACACACACATCCATGCCTTACCCGAGGCTCGAACCCAGGTCCCTTAGATCAGTAGTCAAGCGTTCTAACCACTCGACCAAGGGACGGCCCGAACTTAAGAATAAGTTTAAAAAAAATTATACATATTTTGTTTGTCTCCATGTTCACTGATATGGTAGTTAATACTTGGTCCTGGAAGTGAATACCTCAACTCCCACCCTCCTAAAAACTATAATCATTCTTAACAATATATGAATGTAGGGAATAAAGTGATTAATATCGTTTTAAAACCATCAAATAACTATTAAGTACATCATTTCGATAACATTTAATCAATACCATCGAAATATTCTCTTTACCAATATTTCATTAGCTGATTTAATACAGCGTAGATTACCATGTTTTACAATTTCAAATATTGAATTTGTTTTGTAACGATATTATTATTACAATTAAGTTTAGAGAACCGTTTTGAGAACTTTTCTTTTGAAGGGCCATTATTCACAGTCAGTTTATTGCGAAACAAGTTCTTTCTGAATAACAAATGAGACAGAAGATCATGCCTTCTGAAATGAAGAACAGATTAAATTTGACAGGAACATTCTTTATTCTCAGTATGCCCAGAAAAATCTTATTCTGCACTCAGCTATAAATAACATTCATTCTTAAATGTGAACATCATTTAATGTCAAAAGTATCTAAGTCGTTTCTAATAGAGATCATCAAATACAGCCCGGCGAATGATTTCTCTCCTCCTCAAACCATCATCTGATGAAATTCTTGAACGATTATTTCAACTACCCTGAACACCATCCGCTGAAATCAATTTGCCTCGCAATCACGACATATCACTTGGCTCAGTATTAAGAAATGCTTTCCGTTTTCAGTCGGAGAATGTTGATATGCAAAAAAATACGTGGGACACTTTATTCGAAGTTTCTGACAGTCCCAGAATCAAACATTCGTTTTGATTTTAAAATCTTTATCTTTCAAGAACGTACAATTGTCATTTAAATTATTTTCTGATATTACAGAAGCGATTTTCCTAATTTCTCTCACAAAATGGCCTTTGATTTAAGGACATTTAAGATGTTCTTCTGAAACGTTATTAAGTATATTACTAATATAATTTATATATTGAACATAAAGGCCCATATAAACATTATTTCATATTAAGAAACTTTTCCCATGGTTTAGAGTATTTCTTTACTGAAATTACGGATGCTATTAGAATAACAAATTTTTTCAAATTTTTTTCACCTAATTATATAACATTATATCACACAGTATTATTTTTTACCAAACACCAAATTTGTATATTTAGTGTGAAGTTTCGCAGCAATTTAAAGCAAATATATATTCGTAAGAATAAGAAGATTTCGATATTTGGGACAATATTTTTGTTCATCCGATTAATATAAATTCTGAATTTTTAAAGTTCTGTAGCCAGGGTAATTGTTCCCAGGGTTATAAAAAATATAATTCTGATCATCAAATAGCAAAACAATAAACCATTTATTTTTCAAGTAAATGGATCAAAAATGTTATTTATCTGCAATATATTTTTAACTAACATATCATCAAAAACAGTGTCTCCAACCTTTTCCCTCCTTCAGTAACATAACAATAAATAAACAAATATGTAGTGGAACAGTAAGACTGGTATATTTTGCTACAACATAAAAAAAATACTGTAAATGCAATCAAGTGTAAATATTCACATATTGGAGAAGATGTAATTTTTTTAAATAACTTTTATTATTTTGAGCAATATTCATGAAATTTAAAAAATTTCGAGTTCAAAGTAAAGTATATTTGCGGAACACAATTTTAAAAACAATGATTTTTCTGCTATTCAACGTATAAAACCATGTTATAAACATTACTAAATTTTGCAAATAATTTTTTTTTAAAATGAGTTGATTATATTACGAGATGAACATCTTTAATATTCTTGAAGTTTAGATTCTAAATTCAAAACATTCTCTTAGAAAGATTAAATTGAGTTAATTCATACACCACAGAGTGAACAACTTGTAAGTTTCTGAATGATTCCTATAAAGAATAAACTGGCAAATAAGCTCAAGCCACCGAAAATCCTGTTGATGAATATTTCAATACGTAAAGAGGATAAATGCATTTAACTTAGATAAAGTTCACTGGTACATTGTAATAACTGCTACGTCGACTACTTCAGCTATAAGCCAAGAACGAGAGCTGAACGCGCATTGACCCAAAGGTCAGTCTGTTGATCGATCGATTTTTACACGCATTCTGTCGCTACCATAAATGTAGGTAATATATCCGCAACTCCAGTGGCCCTTTGGAATTATAGGGAAGGAAAGAGAAACTGAAGCCAACCAATAAGCTTTTCAGGTCAACGGAAAATATAAATTTAATACTACTATTATTAAAACACACACTATTGAACAGAGATACTGCACACTCAACAGAAACGTAATTCTTTGAAACTTCAAAAAAATGCTGAATTGGGTAACATTTTTTAAACGATTCACAATAACAGTAGAAACGTTTATATTTGAAATAGGTTAGGTACAAAGGGAGAGAGGAGTAGATAACAAAATATTGGCTACTTATAATACTGAAAATGTTTTGGCTGATGATACTGAACTGTTCTGAAAGGTTTCGTTAACTGCTTTGGGAATTCTGTTGAATTTATTTTTAAGCAACATAGCTTAAACGAATGAAACATTGTAAAGTGTAGATTATCCCACAATGTATTGTAGATTGTCTAATCGCTTTTAATAAAAAAAAAACAGCCAGTAAACAGTAACTCTCTGAAGAATTCAAACAGCCTCATGCAACTAAAAGTATAACTGAGAACTTATTTGGAAACACGGAGATACGACAAAAACTTTTCACTTGTTTGTTGGACAAACAAGTGAAATTTCATGTAAAATAAATATGTTTTATTCTTATGGTAGTGTCAGATGCAATTCATTTAAAAACGAATTAACATTAAAATCCATTTTATTGTAATATACATATGTAGTGCCACACAGCTTGCAAGAGCGGTGAAATAAGATAAAACATACTGCTTTGAAGGGTGGGGGTGGCTCAGTCCTTAGCGCGCCAGGCTTCGAGTCCCATCTGTGTCAGCGTCGAGATTTTTCTCAGCTAAACTCTACACTTATCCGTCGGTCAGAAAGAGGATAATGATACTGAACGCGACAGATGGCAACCTTTCAAAGCACGGATGGATGACTGGAAACTTGAAAGTCCACCATCCATCGGATTAAATATAAGACGTGGTGCCATGTGGGGAAGAGCCATACCCTGTCACGGTAAAGAACACGCTGAATGACCTTGACGGAAAGCTACCATCTGTCTCCCAACAGCTGTCCAGTGGGTCCCTTCCCCAACATTCTCTGAGCCCTCAGTGTCCTTGTGACCTGGCCATTTACCTCATTGTGCGTCAAAAAGTGCCCAATGTGTTGGGTGCAAAACAACCCAACACATTGGTTTGAAATGTAATTTTTCCTCTGTTATACTTATTTCATCCATATTTACTCTAACCCTTAATAAATTTGTTCTTTCTATAAATACGTTGCAACATTTCAAAATTCATGGAATGCGCTAATATTGCAACTTAGATTTTTAATAAGTGAGCTTACCAACTGGTAAAATTAGTGCAGCAAAATGTTTTAATACAATTTAGAGATAAGTTATTTTAAGGCTACAAATAATTTATACTAGTCTAAGATTAATACTACATATAAGAAATATTTCATTATATATATATTCTCAAAAAATATGTATGTATGTATATATATCTTCAGTTTATATATATTATTGCTTTAATTCATATATATATATATGTATTTTTTCAAATAGCCACTACAGAAGATTAATTAGTGATGTGGATTCGTAAAGTAAAAAAGAAATTTATGAACAGGTCAAGTTTGATCAAATTCTTCATGAAATATGAGAATGAAAAGGAAAGAAAATGCAAAATATATCCAATAAATTAAGCGATAACCAATAAATACACAATGTTGGATTAATACATCATTCATAGTTTCCAGGATAATCAAAAGAAAGCTCTCTAGACAAATGCATTTGCAATAAATTGGAGACACACTTGACAGTTACGACCTACACTTACTAATATGCCGGAAACGAACTGAAAACGAGACCAGCACCACTGCGCGGTTGCCATGGTGATTAGCACACTAATGGCGTACGACATCCAGCTCCATTTGTTCACCCAAAGGCCACGATTCTCCCTAGGGTCTCGAACTCCCCCCACTCCACAAAATAGACGTAAATTTTAATAATTTGTTCGCACTCCCAACCTCCTGTTGCTCTAAGCGGCGCCGTCTCTAGGGGGAGCGGGACATCAGCGTACTGTGTCACGGCTCCCATTTCCCTCTCACCCCCAGCCACCCTCTTTTCTCTAGGGACTAGCCACGTGATCAACTGCAGTTGCTAGTAATGATCTCTTGTGAACAAGTGGTCTAGCAAGGAAGAGATATAGATCATTTTTCTTCCTCAGCTTCGGATCCTGATGACATTCCTACTTTTCAACATCTTGTTTATTTCTTTTCTTATTTCTCCTCGTCTTTTCTAATCGCTTTGATTTCAGAGATAAATTTTCTCATTTAATGTGACCCACCTCAAGTTTTCCCGTCTAAATTTAGTTTGTATGTTTTATACGAACCTAAAAAACATGCCAAGTGGGTATTCTTGACATCAGATTCACTGCGAATGTGTCTGATCCCCTCTGACTGATTATCCCCTCGACAGTTAATTATGCATGGGATAGCAGAAAGGCAGCGTAATACTTTAATTACCTTCATTTCGTATGCATTGAATTCTAGCATTAGGGTAGATGAAATAATCAACGAGCTGTGATGTACATTCAGAAAGCTGCATAAACTGAAAACCTGAAAAAAAAAGTGTTTCGGTTTCTTTTACCTTTCCTGATTTATAATCTCTGTAGGAATTTTTGGAGCGGAAAAAGGGTACGGACCGAATTTCAAATGCATATGAGTAAAAATATTAAAAATATGTCATAACTGTTAATTGAGAAAAAAAACAATACCAAAATTTTATTCATATGATTGAGGTCTACTGTATATTGCATTTATTTATGTTTTGATTGAAAGTTGGAAAGAAATTTGTAGTTTATAACCCAGTTAAACATTGCATCTTTTAGTTACAAAGAGACAGATAACAAGCAAGAAAGCACCAGTGTCCCGTTTTGAATTTCTATAGAGCGGTTTTTGTTAATTTAGGAGGATGCGTCTTATTCTACTGATTCTTTCGGAATTTAATGATTGAGAATGTTTAGGTTTTCAATACTCGACGATTTTATGAATCAGTCATACTTTTAATAAAATCATTATTTGTAGAAATCACATATTATTTTCTATGATGTGCTAGATACGTTTATTGAGATCAAATCTCTCCAATATCCCCTTCTGAACAATGCACACTGACCGGTCAAAGATTACAAAACGGAATTTATTATTTAAGTATAATTGTTAGGATATTTTTAATGTGTCCCCAAATATTATTTTCATAAAAATCAAACTAAATGTGTCTATTGTTCTAGATCAGAGATGGTAAGTTGAGGGCTGTCTGCCTCGTTGCCGGTTTAATATTAAGTAGACAAAATACCTAGGTAGCATTTATCCCAAACGCGACTCAGGCGCAATAAATAAAAGTGGAATAAAAGAACGAGGTGAAATAAACAGAGGACGCCAGAGTAATTCGTGTTACCACGCAATGAATTTTTTGTCTCTTTCATAGCTGGTGAGAGGCCAATAGCATCGAAAATACGTTTTTTTATTGAAAATTCTGCCTCAATAAACACGCTGAATATTTTGTCGTCTGTGTAACCGTTTTGTTTTCTCATATTATAACCATATCACATACCAGAAAGTACCTATAATATGTTTGCATGTCACTACTATATTAAATAATCTTAAAGAAATTATTTTCTCTCTGTGCATTTATATACATCTGAGGTAAACTTATAAAACGATTCGCCGGCCTGTAAATTTCTAAACATTGGTCCTTTAGGAACTTTCAGTTGGCTATCCATGGTCCAGATAAGGGGTACCAATCCATTTCTGCAACATGCAATATATAATTTTGGAAATGTGTCTCGTGCCACCCACAGGAGGATCCATCAGTCATCCAGGATAAATCAAATTTGTAAGGACAAGAAAAGAACTTGAGGAGTGTCACAAATTGTAAGCATTCAAGAGGTAGTCCTGGTCTAGTAGATCAAGGGCCCTCAAACCTTTTGCACTGGCGAGCCATTTTTCGAACGTGGAAACCAGAGCTGCTTTTTAATAATATATGTAATTCGCCAGATAGAACATTTATGCATTTTTGCTGATGTAGTGGTATGTTTTTTTTTTCTTTTTAGAAATATCTACCAACTCGACTTTGTTTTCAGAAACAATTATTTTAAACATGAGCAAAGCTGTTTGCATCTACAGAGTGCGTAATGAAAGCAGAAGTCTTCCTGTAATATATCGATATTTATATAAGAGTGAACATAGAACACTTAAATTTAAAGCCGGTTCTCAACCTCGGACAAATATTAATGCTCATTTACATTAAATCAGCGGAAGCTACTATCCTAGGCGAGTCATAATTAGGCCCTTTACTAATTAACAAAAATTTTAATGTTCTCTAGATTATTCCGTTTTCAAATTCTCAGCTTCCACCCCAAATAAGGATTTAAACATTATTTACGAGTACATAAATAGACAGCCCAAATGTAAATAACAAGAATATTTTAATCACATTTGACTAAAAGCCATGATAACTCTCATCCCTTCAACATTTTATGGGGTTTGCAGAATAGCAAATAACAAAAAGATTTTTAGTAAAAAATATATTTTATATTTAGCCTGTTAGATCTTCTGTATTTTATATTCTTGTGTGCAAAAACAACACGTCTCTCATTTCGAACACCTATATGTTTTTGGGGGTCTTCAGAATTTCGTACACTAAGTGTCATTTGAATAACCCTAAATTAATATATGGTTCGCAAGTTCTATCCTCGAACTCCAGCTTTCAAATTTTATTCCATTTTACACTTCACTCTTCATTGATCAGGTAGATTATGCTGTTAATAGACCTGAAAGACTTTCTCGTTTATAGCACACGAAATAGTGCCGAATGTGCATGATAATTACATCTTATAAATTCTGTATAATTCGCTGCACTGCTTTTAAAAATAGGCCACCATTTACCATATACGTCTGTATATTGAGTCTCGTTGTTCAAATTGTAACTTTATGAACTAGGCAATGTGAATTTCAAGAGTAGCACAAACAACCCTGCGACAATACTCAACTGCGGCCACTGGAAAAATAATCAATCAGCAATACAGGCAGTCTGAATATATAGCCGTTCATTCCTTTGCAGAATGGGCTAAGCAACCCAAGCTGGAAACATGCCAGGCTAGTAAAAATATCCGTAGATTCGATCCCCAAATTTCCTGATATTGGATTTTTTTTTCTCAGTTCGTATTCAGCATTCGATGAGAAAGCTCTGATGATCTCCCAAAAGCTTCCGTTCCTGCAGACGTCAAAAAAGTGTTTCGCGTTCACGAAAAAGGTCACTCTGTTTCTAAGAGCTTCGTATTTCTCATATATTATTTATCTATGTATTCCATTTTCTTTGTTGACTACATCTTGAGGCTAAATAAGTTTATGACCCTGTGCTTTATATCTTGTCTCGAAAAACATTCTTTCAGGGAAAATTAATTTCCATCCACATTTATGAGCAATTCAAACACATATCACTGCAAAATCTTCTAAATAAGATATTGTTTTTAGCTTCTAATAAATAACAATTATTTTTGCAATTTGATATAATCACATATCTTAAGGTGCTTACTACAAAACAGCTGCAAGCTGTGTGCGAATCTACGATATATTAAATTCATCTCGAAAATATTATTAAGCACCGTATAATAAATTCTATAGTGAATACTTACTATTGATTTAATACATTATTTTAATAAATGAACTGCTTTAGCTCTGAGCAGAAAGTTTTGCACACAGTGGTATAAATGTCCAGAACACAAGGCCTTTAAAAGCTCAGAGAAAGTTTGGAAAAGGATCCCCTGGACAACTATTAGGAGACAGATGGAAGCCTCCCGTTAAGACCATCCAACATGATCTTTCACATGCACAGGGTATGGCTCTCCTTTAAACTACTCCACAGCTAAGCGTCCCATCCGATGAACGACGGTGTTTCCAAGCCTATCGGTGTCCCTTTCTCACCGAAGTAAGAACGTTAGTTAGCGGAGAAAATTCTCAACATTCTCAACGCAGGCACAAATGTGGTATAAATGATTATGAATTATTTTATTAGTTTATATTAAAGAGATATGTTACGTACGCGGTGCACGTTAAAGAACACGCTGTATAGCCTTGACGTGAGGTTCATCTATCTCCTAAAGCTGCCCAATGGATCTCCTTCCCCATCAATCTCTGAGCTCTTGGAGTCCTTGTGACCTAGTCATTTAGCCCTTTTTGATCATAAAAGTACATATTGCATGTAAAGCAACCCAACTCATCTATATCATTATTGAATAAAATAACAGTGAATATTCGTTATAGAATGCATTATTGCATTCAATAACACTTTTTTTCAAATGACTTTAATATCATAGCAGTTCCCATAATTCTTGCTACTATTTGTTAATTGTACAGTACGGTACTGTTACTAAGAATGTCATCTACCATAAAAGGTTTCTCACATCCTCTAGAACTCTGTATCAAAGTATATCTTTCATAATAATAGAAACAGAAGAATAAATATTAGTACTTTGAAACTGTTATTATTATATCCATTGCGGAGTATTAAAGCATCGAGAAAAAAGTCTGCTTCTGAATGCCATAGGTTTAACAAATTAAGAAGCTATTCTAAGCTGTGTTAAAATAATAGAATAGGGCACATACATGTCAGTCTGATTGTATTTCTTCGGAATTCAACAGTAGAGTACTTTCAGCCTTGTGGTTTCATGAGAGAGTTTAACGATGTTTAACGAGTATTTAGGCTGCCATTCAATTCCGTTTCTTGCCAGTAAAGATATCTTCTACTTCTATTCACAAATCCTTGTCATATTTTGTGTGTGAAGAGACGCTCATCTTCTGAATACCGAATTACACTAGCAACAATGAGAGAAGATTTCAAAACGACGAGCAAATCGAAGAGAGGTCAAGAAATGCTACGCCATCTACACATGATGTCTACTTGAGATTTTCTTCCTTTCGCTAATGGAAAAATAAAGGACAACACGAGAGATAAATCCTTAAAAAATATAAAATTGAAAAACTTTGTGGCCTTTGTCGATAAGGTTAAACAAATTATTCTTGAAATCAAGAAAACTAAACAACAGGTTTCCAAAAAGCACTGACTTTTGTTTTCCGTAAACTTAACCATGAGACTAGTTTTCGTTTCTGTTCAGATGCATTTTAGCAGAAATTTCGCAATAAGGTAAATATCATATTTGAATCATCAGTTTTAAAATTGGAAACAAACATATTCAGATTCAAACATGCATTCAAAATACCCAGTCAGTTAAAGACTGCTGTGGTCCAATGAAAGTCGGCATTTTCATTCTACAAAGACGTCTGTTCAGAGCAATGGCTCGTGCATTATGACTTAAATCTATTTCTAATAGGGTTTTATTTTGTGTTGAAACTACCCTCTACTTAGATCTATTGTCTTACATCAAGCGTTAGGGACATGTTCCATAGTTTTATTCGTTAATATATAATTCTACATCTGGTTGTCATGGCCAAACCAACTCAAACCACATCTACACAAGATACTTAAAGTCAAGCGATTTGCGAAAATTCAATGGCGCATCCGTCTAATTTGCTTACTATTCACGATATCAATCAATCCAATATCAGAAATATTGTCTAAATATATAAAATGAAAAGCATTAATTCATCTGTGATCATTACATAAGTGTGCGGTCTGATACTACCCATTTTCATAGTTACTTCAAACTAAGAAAAATAAAATAATGTGTTATCCCGATATATTCTTAAAATTGAAGTATTAAATACAGGTGAACCTCGACTTAAGGACTTTCAAGTTGCGAACAATTCGTACTTACGAACATTCTACACGTTAAAAAATTGTGACTCCCTATTCAATTACCGAACATAACTCCAGTGTTTACGAACGTCGGAATCTGTTCCCAGTTGCAATGTTACCAATTTCACCCTCCTTCTCAGTGTTGTAACGTAACCACTTTGTACCTGAATTTAGCAACTTATATTGCATTATAGCTAATAGCTACGTTTTTGCTTTCCTTTGGAAATATAAGCTATTTTTATCAAATCGTAAGAAGTTTGCAAGTTGCATTAATGACGATTGCAGCACATCTATCTGACTAACGATATGATTCACACTATGTAACTTGCGATTTAGGACTACAGCGTTAAACAGGTATTTCAAGCCGTACGTACATCATGATTTCAAATTTCAAGTTCAAAAACACTGTATATATCGCACATGACTTATATGCACATACAATTTCGAATTTTTTATTAACTAATATGAGAATTTATCCTATTAGTATTCATTAACCTATTCTTTTCATAAAAAGAAAACTGCTTTTTGGTTGTGTAAGGAACACATTAACGGATTTACGTTGTTTCTTACAAAAAATTGAATTCAACTTACGAAAACATCTCATGGTACACATTACGTTCGCAGGTTGGGGTTCACTTTTATATACCAGTTAGTCAAAAGCTAAATTGATTAAACCTAAATGTTTTACATGCCGGTTTTAACTGCTGTAAGATTATCTCAGAATTTTTGAAGTATACATTTGTCTGTAAAAATGAGCTGATTGTTAATTTGAAGCTTGAAATTCTGATAAATTTACTTTGTTCTGGAACAGTCAAATCCAGTCGATCAAAACGGAATCCAAAGGCCTCCGATCTCTAGGAAAAATATTCTTTAAAGTTATATTCCATTAAAGGGGCTTTGAAAATAGACTCCAAAAAACCATTTTGCACAAGTAAATCCCTTCATTAATATATACATTGTCTGGCCAAATTATTAGGAACTATCGTGCGAGAAGTGCCATGAAACATGCCAATTTCTAAATCTTTCACTTGCGTTAGGTATTCTACCTCACTACGAAAACCTATAAAAGCCATAAAGTCATGGTGGAAAGTAAAGACTAGCTTCGAACATTTTATAGAGAGCGATGGGCCGGATCATCCGTAATGGAGGTGATGGAACTGAGCGAAAAATCACGGAGCATGGCAACGGTATCAAAAAAGTCCCCCAATTCTGGAAAATACAGGAGGGAAAAGGTTTTGACAAGCAGAGGAAGGAGTAAGTTGCCACAAAACATAGTTTCTACAGTTCTTCATCTGAGAGAGAGAGATCGCTAGCCCTACAAAAACCCATTTGAACGAGAATTATGCTCAGAGAATCGAAACTTTGAAATTTGAGAACTCTACCATGATATCGATTTCCATGATACCTGATTTTTCGCTCAGTTCCATCATGATATCGTCTCATAATAATTTGCCAGACAGCGTATATGTAACGTTTATAAATTCCATTAAAAAATAAATATATACAATTTCTAAAAAACTAAACAAAGGAATAGATTCACAAAGGCTCACTCAATAGTTGAGTGAATAATTTACTCAAGTATTTCACAAATAGTTATTGACCGTTAAAAATTAATCAAAAATTAAATATCATATTATACTTATTAGAGGACCTTTCATGTTCTAATAATACATTGTGAACCCTATAATAAGAATGTAGATAAAATGTTATTTTTTCAAATTATTTTCTTTAGCTTCACGACTAAAACAAAATGCTACATGTTTAATTTAACATGTAGCATTTTTATTTTTATATATTTAAACTTTGAATAATATTTCTGATAAAATATTACATTTTAATGCGACTATCAACCGAGATTTTTTTCTTAAAACATGACCCTTATATTAAGCTTTAAAACTGATCCTGACCTTTGAAAAATATGCAAAGCTAACTCTGTCAAATGAACCAGAGAATAGACTGACATTGTAACGTCTCATGTTCCTTGTATCACTGTCATTTGTTCAGCGAGATTGCATTAAATAGAACTGTAGCCTATTACAACAAATTACACATTAAAATTCTGCTCAGGGAAATGCTGCTTTAATTCTCACCAGTCTACTTATGAATAATCTACATTGCAACATATTCCAGTCTCTAAAGTAGAAATTCATCCGCAGAAAGAGTATCTAAGAAGTGATTACATTCTACAGCCTAGATGGATTGGCATTAGAATAGTGAGGCTTATTGTGGACAGTCCTCTTTAGATGTTGATCAAATTTTACAGAAAACAAAGATCTTTCGTCACAATCTAAACATAACAAGTTAAGGATTATTCTATCTCTGAGCGGCACTTTTCCGCCCACAGTGGGCTAAATAGCCATATCGGAAAATAGTCCTCGGAGAAAGACGGGGCCCACTGGACAGCTCTTATCTCATATATATCAATAGATGGAAAGTTCCCCTTCGTCCATCCAGGGTGTTCTTTAACGTGCAAACTCTCTCTTCTGCGCACAGTGCCATGGATATCCAACGTATGACAGCATTTCCAAGACCATCGGTGTCCCTTTATGAGAGAGGAAAAGGTGGGGGTTTAAGCTGAAATAAATCTCAACGCTGACACTCTTACTTGGGAATAACTGATTACAAGCCTGGTACGTTATCGAATGAGTTAACTCCTGCTCCAACCAAACATGTCTAGAGCTCTGTGAGTAAGAGGCTAGAGGGAATAGCCAAGTTTACGTTAATTCATCGGGGTTAATTTAATTTGATGCGCATTTCCTTTGTGAATTATAAATTAATTTTATTTTAGTTTTATACACTAATGCATTATGATTCAGATTTGTATTTTAAGGGCTACTTTCTGCTGAGGTACTTTCACGATGGAGAAATTTAATATAGTTTCCAGACTGACCTTATCAGAACGTATACACAGTCGTATCAGAATAATATGACCACCTACCATACATATATTATGGTAGGTGGTCTATTATTCTGATACGACTGTGTATATAGCAGCGCATCGAGATGGGTTGTTCTGAAGGAAAAGGGAAATTATGGCAGCCAATTTTGTGGAACTTAGGAATATGTAAAATTATTTTGCTGACACAGAAATCAAAATAATCCTCCATCATGCAAAATGAATTATTAACAATACACGACTCACAACAATAACTGAAATATAATATGGAACCACAACAGTAGGTATTAAATACACTGTTCGAGATTGAAAGTACCCCACCCAGAAGGACATATCGTACAAACATGCAAATAGAAGGGTGGGTGGGCGCAGTTGAGATATGCAAATGATGATAATCCGGAGCAAATGACGTGTGTGGCTCAAGAGGTAAATGGTGCGAGAAGGAATAGGGATGGTATTGTGTTTATGCAGATGGAAGTCGTGCAAACGTCTGAGATTAGGTGGTTTTGCTTGGAAATTGTTCAGCGAAGGCCGAAAATGTCTGGTACACGTCAGCAGGTTTATCGCCATTTGGATGCGATATTGGATGCAAGGAGGAATGCGATATTTGGATGCGAGGAGGAATTATAGACCTATGTGAAGCTGAATGGACTACGTGTTGTGTCGCTGCCGATGTTCATCAGGATGCACGAACTGTTGGACGTTGTTGGCAACAGTGGCAAAATGAAGGTTCTAGGGTGCATCGTAGAAGGAGTGGTGCCGTCCAACAGACGTCAACAGGGTTTGATAGGCGCATTGTTTGGTATGCTTGTTTGTCACCACAAAGCACTGCAGGCGATATTCAACAGACTGTCTCAGCAGCCATGGACGTCCCCATAACGACCCAAACGGTAAACCGAAGGTTGCATAAATCACACCTGTACTCTAGGAAACCGTTACATTGACTGTCGTTGACTGCAAACCAATGCAGCGCTCGTCTGGCATGGTGCCGAAGTCGTGCGAACTGGGGTCATGAATGGAACACTGTTGTGTTTAGTGATGAATCTCGTTTCTGTCTGGGTGCTGATGATTGATGTATCCATGTATAGCGACAACCTGGTGAGAAGACAGATCCAGCTTTTGTTTGCGACCGTCACACTGCCTCTCAGCCAGGCATTGGATATGACAGCAGGTCACCTCTTCTCTGCATCATGGGAACACTGACAGCTGCACGATACGTCAGCATGGTTCTGCAGCCGTTTTGTTACCATTCCTGGGAGGCATGCATCAGCCCTTTTTGCAGCATGGCAATGTCCGTGTACACACTACTAGAATCTCTAGACAATGTTTGCAAAATGTTCAAGTATTGCCATGGCCAGCGCGACCTCCAGATATCTCCAATAGAAAACTTGTAGGACTACATTTGACGACGTGTGCAATCCTTTCACCAGCCGGCGCAGAATATTGATGAGTTAGGGGAGCAAACCAACGCTGCTTGGTGCGCAATTCCTCAGGACCATATCCTTCGATTGTGTGACTCCATGCCACGCCGTATTGGACCTCGTGTGCAATCCTTTTAACGGCCGGCGTGGAATCTCGATGAATTACGTGAACAAGTCAACGCTGTTTGGTGCTCAATTCCTCAAGACCATATCCGTCAGCTGTATGACTCCTTGCCACACTGTATTGCTGCCTGTATTGCCGTTCACGGAGGTGCAACCACCTATTGAGGCAGTCAGATTGTGCTGTATTATCTCATTTTCTAACCGCTGTAAGTGTTTGCAAATTAAAACATGGTATGCCAATATGTATTGCTATGTTTGTGTTACATTTCACCCCTATCCCCTCACTCCTTCTGGATGGGGCAATTTCAATGTTTTACAGTGTATACTACACGACTCTTATCAGTAGAGATTAAAGCAACACACTACCTCCTACCCTCGAGAGTATAAATTAAAAGATAATACTCTACCCTGGATAGTAGAAGTTAAATAAAATACACTACCATCTTTAGTGAAAATTAAATATAATACACGAAACTCGAGAGTATAAATTAAATATAATACATGATCCTCTAGAGTAGAAATTAAATATAACTCGGCATTCCATAGTACAAGTTAAATATAATACATAATCCTCTAGAGTAGAAATTAAATATAACTCGGCATTCCATAGTAGAAATTAAATATAATACATGACCCTCACGTTAGAGAATATATATAATAGGCTATTCTAAGTAGTAATGTAAAATATATCATATGATCCTTTAAAATTCATATTGAATGCAATATGCTACCCTCAAAGGTAAAGATCCAACATAATATGCAACTCTTCACCTTAGGTTAAGTATAATAAGTTTAATATGAAAGCATGTTACATAACAATGATTTCAAGCATTTTGTAACATATTCAAAGAAAAAAGTGAAAAATGAAACAAAAATTTATATATTTTTGTCTGAGAAAATCAAAAATGATTTCATTTTTAATTTAATTTTTGATCATTTTTGATTTTCAAACTCAGACGAGTTTGCTAATACGAAATAGAAACAATACAATTGATCCAGCCTAACGCTCACCAGCCAATGAGCATTCTCTAGAATGCTGTGTTTAAAAATATTAAATTTTACCATTAAATTTTTAGTAGATAATTAAAAGAAATTGAAACAATTTTAATGCGCAGCGTAAACAATACTGTTGGTGAAGCAGCCTACCCATAATGCATTGTTGTTTTGAGTGAGGGATTTCCTGAAAGTATGATTATCTAAGTCATTAAAGAGGCTTTTTCTTTCCATAACCAGCCGCTGCTTTGTCGAGAGATACAACTATGACTTTACACAAGAGAATGCCGTGCACGTAGTTGTGACGGGCTGCCTGAGTGCTGCAAACAAATATTAGGTCCCATGAGAACCAAGTGTGCTTTCATGGTGCAGTGGTATTGCTTTGGTTCGCGATGAGCTGCAGCGATGAGGATACGGATTCGAGTCCAGGGATGGCAAAATATGATCAATCCGGTCTGAGCATAAAAGGAAAAAGAAAAGCTAAATAATCGATCCTTAATTTCTTTTTCCTGTGAGAGCTATGTCCAGAGAGTTAATTTAGTTAAGCAGCCACTTCCGAGAGATTTTATGGTAATAGTTGTTTATGTTTAGTAAAATGTTTACTTATGAATCAAATGAAAACTGTTCCTTGGGATGGGGCAATACCTAATCTCACTAAAATGCATAATATTATGCATTCACAGCTGTAAGCGGGAGTTACTTGTCCTCTTATTTATTCAACGAAAGTTTGAATGCCTATGTAACAGTTTGTAAACTTTAAAATTTAGTGGTTGGGTGATTTTACCTCTTAGCGGCACTTTTTTGCACACAGTGGGAAAAATGTCCAGGTCACAAGGATTTCGAGGACTCGGAGAAAGTGGGAGGAGGGAACCCACTGGACAGCTGGTAGTCTGATCACAAGAACTCCGAGAGCTCAGAGAAACTGAAGGAGGGAACCCACTGGACAGCTGGCAGTAGACAAACGCGGTCTCACGTCAAAACCATCCAGCGTGTTCTTTACTCGCGCTGGTATGACTCTTTCCTACACCCATTAGGCGCATGGGTGGTTTTACCTCTGAGCGGCACTTTTTTTGCACACAATGGGGAAAATGTCCAGATCACAAAGACTCCTAGGGCACAAAGAAAGTGGTGGGAGGGAACCCACTGGTGTAGTAGATAGGTGGTGTCTGACGTCAAGGCCATCCAGCGTGTTCTTTAACTCGCAAAAGGTATGACTCTTTCCTACACACGGAGAAACGGCTACACATCCCATCGACGGACGACCGCCTTTCCAAGCCCATTGATATCACCTTTCTGACCGAGAGCAGGATGGGGATTTGAGAGCTATGCACCAATCCCCTGTGATGATGCATAGAACCGGCCAGGCCTAGCACCTAATGTCCGACCCCGCCTTCTCCTGGTGCAGACCGTTAGTACCTTTCAAAAGAGATACTTCTTGTGGAAGTGAAGGGAAGGGGAGGGCTGCCAGATTAGTGTGGAATACTGATCTGGACAACTATGGCTACTTTTCTTTTTTTTCTACCCTGCTGAGGAGTGGTCAACCACACAGGGTCCTGGTGCTGACCATATAAACCAACTGGACTGGACAGATATATGGCTCTGAGCTTGATTATGGATCCTGATTTAGCTGCACTGGTGGACTTCTGTGGAGGGAAAATCTTCCGCTGTGTTTTCTGTTTGTTTGTGGGTTGACAGCCCCAAGTGAATGGATTCACAGGATATGTTTATCAGCTGGTGGATAATCCTGAGCAGAAGTCATCGCACTCTGAACTCTTTGCTTCTATTGGCATCGTCAAATTCTACATTGGAGGAAGTCTTCCAGTGTAGATGGCTTCAGCCTTTAGTGGTGGGGGAACGGGTCTTTGCTTCATGTCTGCGATTAGGGGGCTGTTTGATATTGTCGGCATTCCCTCTCTCAATAAACATAGTTTCTTTAAACATCCCACTAACCATTTTCTCTCCATAGGTAGTTGGAATGTGAGGACTCTGCACAGAGCTTTTTCTATTGATGTCCTCACACAAGAATTCCACCATTATAATTTAGATATTCTCGGCTTGCAAGAGACCAGATGGACAGATAAAGGTCAGATTCTTAAAACTAATATTAAATTTCTCTTTTCAGGGAGGGACGACAATAAGCATCACCAAGGCGTGGGTCTGCTTCTCAGCAGACACGCTAGTGATGCTCTTCTAGGATATGAGTGCATTAATGAAAGGTTTCTTACAGCAAAATTTCAGACAAGCGTTAAAGACCTGAATGTTATCTGCTGTTATGCCCCCACTGAGGATGCCGATGAGGATGAGAAGGATAGGTTTTATGAACAACTTCAGGATATTTTGAATTCTGTCAAGAAAGAAGATATTACCCTTGTTCTTGGTGACTTCAATGCCAAAGTTGGTACTGACTCTGACCTTTTAGCAGGAGTAATAGGCCCTTTTGGTATTGGTAGCTGCAATGGCAATGGGCAACGTCTCCTACAGGTAAGTAAACTCAATGGTTTCAGAATAACTAACACATATTACAAACACCGCGACATACATAAATACACATGGGTTTCATCTGATGGGCTGCATAGGAATATGATTGATTATATATTAATTAACAGCAAATGGGCTAATTCTGTTAGAAATACCAGGGCACATAGGGGAGCTGAAATTGGATCTGACCATTACCTTGTTAAAAGTGTCTTACAACTTAAACTTAAAAAGTGTTGTGCTAGGGTTTAAAAATTTGCTTTTAATACTGAAGCTCTGAAAGACCCAGTTATAGTCAAAGCTTACCATGATAGGTTACTTAGTCATTATGACAGTCATGGTATACTTACTACTGAAGTTGAGGAAGAATGGGATCATTTTAAACAGGCTTTTTTGGACACTAGCAGTACTCTTTTAGGAAAAAAGGAGCAGAAGAGGCAGAATTATCTGAGTGATAAGGCACTTGAGCTTATTTCAGAAAGAAAGAACTGCAGGAATGTCCTTAATCAATACCCTACTGGTACTAATAGAAAGCATTACAGAGAGCTTAATAAACGTGTAAAAGATCAGTTAGCTGCTGATAAGAATCTTTGGCTTGATGGTTTGGCTGACAAAGCCGAGGAAGCAGTTAGACAGCACAACAGCAGAGAGTTGTACCAGATAGTTAATGTTTTGTGTGGTAGAAAACGGACAGGCATACAAGGATTGAAGGATAAACAAGGTAAGGTTATAGAAGGGGAGGATTCTGTCATGGCTGAGCATTTCAGTGATGTTCTAAACATTGTAGTTAGTTCTACTCCCATTATTTGCAATGATGATATATGCATTGGTGGCTTCAATGTTGGCCCTATAACACAATCGGAAGTTATTTTGGCTATTTCTAAACTTAAACTTCATAAATCCCCAGTGGTATATGAAATTACTACCGAAATGCTTAGAGCTGGAAATGTTTCGGTTACCACTTGGATGACTTAAATTCTGAATATCTTTTATGATAAAGGCATGGTTCCTAAGGATTTTACCAGAGCTATTGTTATCCCTATTTTCAAAAAAGGTGATCGCAGTTCTTGTGATAACTATAGGGGTATTAGCTTACTCTCTGTTCCAGGTAAAGTTCTTTCCATGATTGTGCTTAATAGAATTAAGAATCTGGTTGACAGTCAATTGCGTGATGAGCAATGTGGATTCAGTAGTGGTAGGGGATGTGTGGATCAGATATTTTCACTTAGGCAGATTCTTGAGAAATGTTTAGAGTTTCAGAAACCTTTGGTTGCTAGCTTTGTTGATTTCAAAAAGGCTTTCGACTCGGTTGATCGTCATAATTTGTGGTTGATTGTGAGATCATATGGTATACCTGAGAAGTTAGTTACCATAATGAAAGCTCTCTATAATAACACTGAGTCGTGTGTGAGAGTTGGTAAGGCGTGTAGCAATTGGTTTAGCATTACTTCTGGTGTTCGACAAGGGTGCATTTTGTCTCCTTTTCTCTTTAGCTTGGTTATTGATTATGTTAAGCGAAATTCACTTCAAGGGAAAGGTTTTGGCCTTAAATGGGCTGGAGATACGAAAATATCTGATTTAGATTATGCTGATGATTTAGCCCTTTTGGCAAATGATGTTGATGAGATGAACTCTTTCATTCGAGCTCTTGATGAGACTGGTAGTAGAGTAGGTTTGCTTATAAACAGAGAGAAAACTAAAGTGAGGAAAATTGGTCAGGCAGGCTGTGATTCAGTTAATCTGAATGGTTGCAGTCTTGAGTAGGTGTCACAGTTTAATTATCTTGGGAGCTATGTAACAGATAATGGTGATGTGCGGCATGAGATTAACAGACGAATAGGGATTGCTGCCGCGACATTTAAGAATCTATGGAGAGTGTGGAGAAATAGGCGTATACACCTAAAGACTAAAATTAGGCTGTATAATAGTTTGGTTCATTCTAGTGTTAGTTATGATAGTGAAACTTGGACACTTTGTAAACATGATAACAGGAAACTAGATGCTGTTGATTCCAGATGCTTACGTAGTATCTTGGGCATTAGATGGTTCAACTTTGTAACTAATGATGAGGTTAGGCAAAGGAGTTTGCAACCTCCTTTAAGCAGCATATTGTGCAGAGAGAGACTCCGTTGGTTTGGCCATGATGCCCGTATGAATAATTATAGATTGGCGAATAGGGTTATGAACAGTGTGCCTAAAGGCCTCAGAAAGAAGGGGAGACCTAGGATGCGGTGGGCGGACAATGTCAAACAGGACCTTGTTAGAATTGGTGTGCAGTGGCCAGATGCAGCAGATGTAGCTCAGGATACACTTGCTTGGAGAACTAAATTGCACCGTCTGGTTGGACCTCCGTAGCCCATGGCAGCTTGATGATGATGATGATGATGATGATGATGATGATGATGATGATGATGATGATGATGATGATGATGATGATGATGATGATGATGATGATGATGATGGTGATGGTGAAATGTAAACACTAGAACACATGGGACTTGAATCCGGGAACTACAGATTAGAAGACTGGTGCGCTACCGACAGAACCACCCCTGAAACTAAAATTAAGTAGAATTCACTTGTTTGTTATTTTAATTCTGAACTAAAAAGCAGGACTCCTGCTACTTGTCTGCATGGAGATTTACCGACCCTCCAGGGTCAAGATCAGCCCTTGTGTCTCTATCCTTTCTCCCCCATAGTGGGAAAGTACTACTCTTCAATTGAGTTATAGATATCCTGCGGCTTTGTCCAAAGGAGGGTTACCCCAAAACGTTCAGTGGAGTGAAATAAATAAATTTATCACAAAAAGAAACGTAATGGGAAAATTTTATGAAGCAGTTGCATTAAAGAATTTCAAGTGCTTATAAGATAAAATGTAGCCAAATTGGGTAGTTTTTTAATGTCTTTTAATTATTTTGATCTTAAATATGCAGAGAAGTCATTAAGGACAAAATACTCAATTCTTCTAAGTATAAATATTATATCTAAGTATAATATACAATGGAGTTCTAGTATAATGTCACAGTTATTAGAAATGCGTATAACTCGATTGAAAAAACTGTTATCAATGTATTTATCGGTGACATTATAAATTTATTTAGTTTATAAGTTTCCCTAATTTCACATGGTAAAAGTTTAGGCCGATTTTCAATAAAATATACCTACCAGCATCCTCCCCGAATCTGGAAGGGAAAGTGACCATGACCTCCGAACCCCATTTTAAGAATTCTAGTTAGGGTAATCAAGCCAAAAATCATTAACCTTGTGCATATTTATCTCATTTTTCATGATATAATTTTACAACCTCTAAAACAAAGAGGAGAATATTACACTGCAATGGAAATCCAATCTCTTGCACCCCCTCCCTACTTTTTTCCAGCTCGATTGAGTCGCTCTCCCCCCCCCACTACGAAGATGTTTCTAGATCCGGCCTGTTATCTACAAACAGTTAGGATATCTTTTGTGTGTTTGTGGGAAGTACAAAAATAAAATATTTCAGTTATTTTCCTCAGAGTTATTTCTCACAAGTTAGATTGCCCCTTTATACGCATTGCAAAAATAGCCTTAAATTTATATTCACTAAAATTGGCTTTGTCGATTTCTTATTTTACTCTATTCAAAATTCTACATAAGTTTAATTGTAGTTATTCTATATTTAGCATATATCCCTTTTTTAAGAATGGATTATACCATCTTAAATAATTAAGAAGTAAGAAATGTAATAATAAAAAAATATAATAAATAATATAATTTATAATAAATAATAATATTTTTATTATTATATATTTATTATTATAATAAAATTTATAATAATAAATATATAATAATAAAAAATAAGAAATTATTACCTATGTTTAGTTTCCTAAACATAGGTAATAATTTCTGAAATTCTATTGTCGCTATAAACACAGGATGATATAAAACTAGTAATGCATTCGTAGAGTAGGATTGCTGATAAACCGACAGACAAGTTAAGGAGTAAAAATTGGTCAGGTAGATGGTGCTTCAGTTGCTTTGAACGGATGCACTATTGAGCAAATATGTCAATTAAATTACCTCGTAAGATGTTTAATAGAAACTGGGGATATGCTGCTTGATACAAACAGGAAAATAGGGATTGTTGCTGGGATTTTTAATAATACATGGAAAGCGTGGAAAAACAGGCGTATACACCTAAAGATCAAAATTAGCTGTAATATTTTGGTTGTTTCTATGGTTAGTTATGGTAGTGAAACGTGGATCCTTTTTTGAGTAAGGTAACAGGAAACATGATGTTTTTGATTCTAGATGCTTACGCAATATCTTGGGAATTAGGTGGTTTGATTCTGTAAGTAATGATGAGGTTAGAAGAAGGGTTCAGCCTCATTTGAGCAGCATATTTTTCAAAGAGATACTGCGTTGGTTTGGACATGCTGCTCGTATGCATAACAACAGATTGACGAATAGGGTTATGAAGAGTGTACCTGAAGGCCTCAGAAAAAGTGTGAGACCTATGATCCAGGGGCAATTTCAAACAGAACCTTTCTAGAATTAGACTACAGTGGCTAAATTACACAGCAGAAATTTACGGTCTGATTGGACCTCCATAGCCCACGGTTACGTGAGTGAGTTGGGTTGTTTAACCTACGAGCGACATTTTTTTTTCACAAGGATTCCAAAGACTCAGAGACGGCTGGGTGGAGGGGACGCACTGGACAACTGTCGAGAGACAGATGGTAGCCTCCTATCAAGGCCATCCAGTGTGTTCTCTAACATGCACAACTTATGGCTCTACCACACTAGGGTCCAAGGCTTAACGTCCCATCTGATGAATGGCGGCGATTTCAAAAACCATCGGTCTCCCCTATTGACCGAGGGCAGGGTGGGAAGTTTTGCGCAGATAAATCTCAACGCTGGCCCAAGCTGAACTCGAAACTTGAAACTGCAAATTACGATCCTGGCGCGCCACAGAATGAGCTACCACATCCCCGCCCTTACTATATGAAGAATTTGCAATTATATATGTATGTAACTCAAAGTGTCATGGAAAATCGGAAATAGTACTTAGTTTTTCATAGTTTTTATACACACATTCAAAATGACAGATTCATTATCACAAAGCCGAGCGTTCGCTTACATTTCTTTTGATATAACCATAGTTTCGTTGTTGCTGTTTTCTCTTCAGACTCACAAAAATAAAAGTTAAAACTCTCTGTTTTAATATCAGAGTCAAAAGGCTAGATCAGCCACTTATCATTTAGTTCATATCAATACCAGATTAAATTAGAAATTTTGACAAAGGGAAACTCAGGGCAGCCATGCAAAACTAAACTTTTGCTTACTGAAAACTCACGTGGTATTGCGGCACAAATATTTTCTGAGAAAAACACAACATACGCATTACTTGTGATTTCAATAACATCTTTGTTAAAGAGATAACATTAATATGAAGTGAAACATGTTTTAATTCATTCTCTGCATCCAATTAAGTAAGATATAACCACAACAAAATGTAAAACTGTACATCAGGTAAAACAATTGTGACAGACAGTGAAATACCCGCCACTATTTACTTTTCCAAGTTTACTGCTTTCAGGTCTGATTCTAACGTTATCAATTTGATTGAAAGGAAAATTTTCGAAAATATAAACGACCTCATTTTTAAAAAATATCAGGAGTTATATTAGCAAGGAAATATTAGTAACAGGAATTTTTTAATCAGGCATTCGATATAAGGTAAACAAAAATTGAGGATATCAAAATTTACCTTTAGTAAATATAGGATGAATGGTAAGGACGTCTCTAACATCCCAACATGCAACAAAACGTATGCGATATTGTGTGCGCTAGTGTGTTTATTAACGAAATATACATATCATTGCCTACTTACCCTGCAACATTATCTTAATTTTAACGAAGAAGGAATCAATATTTTTTTAATATAAATAATAATTAAAATTATTTTATTTCTTAATAAAATTATTTATAGAGTTATTACTATTATTATAATTCAACAAAATCTATTATTATTATAATCAAGAAATATGAATCTTGATTGATTTCGGGCTTAACCACGAAATTGGTTAAGAATGGATTTCAAGAAATTGGTCAAACGTGGTTTCTTGCTTAACCACGAAATCAATGACGAATCATATTTCGGACGCAATTTATTTTTCGTTTTTTTAAGGGATGTTTAATTTTTATAGAATACTCATTTATTTGGTATTGTATAAGAGAAAAATAAACTCATGAAAATTTGCTTTTATTATAGATACCTAGAAAGCATTTCTTTATAAATTCATATTAAATAACATTGTTTTATATATAGCATATTTGTTTATTGTTACTGTCATAAGTCATAGAATGTCATTAGAATGTACTAACAATATAAATTTTAACCATATTGTGAAGAAGTTTAATTCTTAACAATATGTAGTAGTGGAGTCTGCGGCATTATAGTTACTACTTTCAAAATGATATGTTAGCTGTATTAAAGTACGAAAACTGATAAATTTTATTATAAATAACGAACTACAGTGTTCCTGAGATAAATGTTTACATGTTGATTATTTCGAATATAATTCTTATCTTACAAGCAAAAAATGTTTCGAATATAATTCTTATATGACGAGTTTAACATTAAAGCTGCTTCAAGAAAAGTAGAATTTTTGTCAGAATATAAGTAGCACCTCTAAATAACGTCAATTAACAGCAACATGATTTAAGCATGATTTCCGACCTTGTAGAAATTGCAATTTCATTTCACTGGAGCTTACTCTTACTGTAATTAGACTCTTTATTGTACTTTAGTACTGATTATAAAGCAGATATTGTTTGTTAACTTAAGCAGATAATAGTATGCGTAGCACCATGTGTTACAAATTTAAGCAGCGATAAAACTGAAGTAGGATTTTTACATCTGCTGCTATAGTACGGTTACTAAAGTTACACATAACAAATGATATCTTTTTTTTTTTTAATTTTCTGCTTAGAAAGCGAACATCAAAACAAATTACTCAGTATCAAGAGTATACAATAATATCTTACTAGATCTGCCCTACCTAACATGATATAAATCCCCACACCAGGGTTCTCAACCGAGATGTCGAAACAGTTGTCTGGGGGTAATACTAAATTTAGACAGTTTAAAAATTTAATTGTTTTTAATTATATCAGAAATCTCAAATTATGGTTTAATTTATGGTTTGAGTTTAATCTTGTTAAGTTAAAATCATGTAAGGTTTTGAAAGCATTAATTTATAAATTTCGACTGGTGAGTAAAATAGGAATATTATTTAATTCTTCAGATTCACGTGAAGAAAAGAAAATTGAGAAGGAGATGATGAAAACAAAAGTAAAATAGGAACCATTACTTCTTCTATTTGATAAAATTAATTTAATGAAATTAAAACGACATTCTGGAGCAAATACACTGGTACTTCTCTCACGCTTACATCAAATGTTTAAAATTTAAAGATTATAATATTGAACTAGTATGAAAATAAACCCTGTTTTTCACAATTAAATTAAACTTTTATTTTTTCCGTTTGTATTTAATTAATGCTTGCAATAAAGTCAACTAATACTACTCTATTATTTTCCCAGTCCATGGACGAAGCTGATAATCATGATTTAACACTTACTTGGAATGACAATCAAATGCACTCGTCATTGATGGTTCTCTCATTTCTATGCCTGTGCTTAAATGGATCTCGCTAAATAAGGGAGATAAACTTTCAACCTTAAACCGTTTCCATCCGAAAAATAAACGCTTGCTCCAAACTGCAACCTAAATTAATATTACAATGTTTTCCATAAATTAAGGAAAATGAGAAAAATCGCGATAATTCGCCAAAATATTGTGCGTTCCTCACCAAACTTGTTCAGTAACCAGTAAAGTAATGACAAGTGAGCATATCGTATGCAAATTAGTCTAGGTTCCGTCATTTTGAGTAATCAGATAGCAGCATAAGAACGGGTGTTTTGAAATGGATAGTTATTTTGTGTTGTAGATGTGAATAAAGAAATTTGAAATAGCCATTTTGTAGGAATGACACCTGAAACGTCATTTGGCGAATGAACTGCGGTGGAGAGTTATTGGCCCACTCGAAGCAGGCCAAAGTCAGTCAGACGTGGCACGATGACTGAATGTGATTTCTTCTGCGGTCCATAGACTATGGAATCAATTTCTTAAGACGAATTTCGCGTCTAGGAGGTATAACAAAGGAAGGGCTAGAGTTATGACTGCTGTACAAGAAAGATATCTGCGATTAACAGTACGAATGTGCAGGGCGTCTTCTCCCTCTCAGATACGATCCTCTCTTGCAGTAGCCACTGGGAGGGTTGTATCTTCTTCTACTGTGCATAGAAGGTTTCATGAGGGATGTCTGTACGCTAGAAGACCAGTAATTTGAATAATCCTCACGTCACGTCACAGGAGAGAGCGGTTGAATTAGGCAAGTACGCATGTTAACTGGACAGAAGAGCAATGGAGGTCCGTACTCTCCACAGAAGAGTCCAGATATTGTTTACAGAGTGATTCCGAACATTGTTTGATATGGAGAGAACGCGGTACTCGCAATCATCCCAGTAACCTCCGTCAAAGAGACTGTTACGGCGGAGGTAGCGTGTGTGTTTGGGGTGTCATTTCCTTAGGTGGACGCACAGACCTCTACGTGTTGACGAGTGGGAAGCTCAATTCTCAAAGGTGACAATCTGGACCCTTATGTACATCCTTACGCTGGTAAAATAGGTGAAACATTCATCTTACAAGATGATAACGCTCCTCCACACAGAGTTCGACTAGCTGGAATAATATTCTTCAAGAGGAGATCCTTATGCGCATGGAGTAGTCAACACGATCTCCCTATCTAAATCCGATTGAAGAAAATGTCGTGTCTGAATTGCTGTAAGGGGTAACCACACTCCTTATCAAAAAACTTTGCCCATTGCATTCCAACACCACATTTTTGGACAAGTCCTGTAAATGTTATTTTTTGGCGAAAAATGTTTCTAGTTTAAAATATTTCATGCCATTCTGAAACTAGGATTGTAATTCATGTTTTCATCAAATTTCATTAAAATCATTCATATAACTTTTAGATTATATACTTTTTATGAGTTTTCCTTAATTTATGGAAACCAGTGTATATTTAATTTCTGATATGGAAATATGACCCTTGTGAAGTATCTTCCTAGCAAGACAATTTACTTTCCAGGGAAAACAACGCTTTCGGTCTTTATTAATATGTTGCTATTAGTTAAAAGCCTTCCCATGGCCGAGTGGTTAGCACGCTTGGCTACTGATCTAAGAGATCTAGGTTCGAGCCCCGGTAAAGGCATGGATGTCTGTGCTGTTTTTCTGCTGAGGTCCTGCCATCCTCACAGACCTCCTACTTTGGCATATAAACTGACAGGCTCCTGTCAGACCTCTGTGGCAAGCAGCTGCTTGAGGGGTTATATTAGTTAAATAGCAGCTATGAAAAATATTTTAGCACGTAACTGCTACTGTAGTTTTACAGACAATTAATCCTACTCAAAATAAATGTATATACTACTCAATCCTACTCAAAATATTATTATCAAAAAAAAATAATAATATATATTTTGCTGAAAAAACACTGTGATATATAAGGAAAAATCTATGGAAGTGTTTTAAAAATATATTGAGTTAAGGTTCGAGGAAATATTTTTGGTATAAACAATGAACTTCGCCAAATATTAAATTTAATTTAACAGATGTATTAAAAGATGTTTGATTTGCAGTATACATTCGTGCTCAGAATACACAACAAATAAACTACCTATTTAAGAAAATTATAATATAGAAACCAACTTACGAATCTGCAGTAAATCAAACAAGAATCCCTAAAGCTTAATTGAATGCAATCTTTCTTGATTTCTAAAAGCATTTTGGCAGTCTGTTTGCTTTTATATAATAAATCCATTCTCCACAATAAAAATCAAAGAATCCGTAATTTGCAGACAAGTACATCATTCATATTGAATAAAAGTTCTACTAATGACTCACACTACAAAATATGCGCTTTAGATTGATTGTTAAGGCATTTGTTAAGGCATTGAAATTGATTATACAGTCAATGTCTTTGAATTTTAAAAGCAAAGCATCCAGAGGATTTTAAATCACAAAAACATGGTGTATTTACCTCACGACCAAGATTAAAAGTAGTTTTAATTTCCGCGATGTAGAAAAATCATCAAGATGAAACGCGAAACAACATAATTTTGCTCTAGTTTTACTCTAATTAAATTTTTTTAAAACACACCAATTAACTGGAACGTTTATTATATAAAACGGTGTGCACTTAATTCTTCAACTAAACTGCTACAAAGTATATATTTTGTTTCTCCTTTCTGCGTCGAAACCTGTCGTGTCTGCTAATAGTTGTACCAGTATGAAAGAAAAACAGGCCAAAAAGTATGGAAAGTTCTGGAAACGACGCCCGCCCATACATATGCCGTAGTTAATTTGTTTCCTTCTCAACTATTCTGAGCATGAATGGGGAACTTTCACACGCACTACGTGATGTTTGGCAGTTCTCTTCACCTAGTAAAGAATCTCTCATTTATCAGACAGACTTCTCATATTAAGGTAGAAAATGTACCAATATACTAGATGTTCTTAGCAGTCTGGATTATGTCTTAGATTTATATTTATATATCCATAATACAGTCTACTCCCATTGCTAGGAAAATTTAAATACCGAAGTTCTCGTTTCATATGTATATGCTTAGGGACATATATGACCTTCTTTCACCAATTGCATATACAGAAGAGACTAATTAATTCAAATGAATTAAAAGATTGCTAATTGCTTCCATTTGGAGAAGAAATGACTACAATTAGAGTGTAACTAATTATATTCAATTATAATATTTCAAACAACATTTACAGAGATGCATGCCTAGCACTTATAGTGACTGTTTTCAAGAATTTTTTTATCCTACTTGATACGATACTCATGCGTCGATCCCTAGCGATCATTATTCAAGACACTTTTGTTTGCCTCTTAGAACTAATTAAATGCAATGTTTTCTAATTAGCTTACATCACTTTACATATCCCTTTTACGAAACTGAATGGCCGATCATAAGACTTAGACTAAATTCTTATCCTAATTTAGTCTGAGATTAATTCTAGTTTTCTAAGTCCTTCTCGAGAAAGAAGAACTGTGCAATGTGGATGGACCTATCATTTCCACACCTCATTAGTCTACCATTAGTCGCATTTCGATTTTAAGCTTTTGATATATGAACTGTATTCAGCATTGGGAATTTTCATTCCATGAAAAACATTTCATGTATTACAATAAGTTATCCATCTTCGTGAAATCTTGCACAACAAAAGTGATAAAATTATTCAGTGAATGAGAATATCCCATTTTGCCCCTTATTCAATTTTAGCAAATGTTTAGAAACTGCTGTTGCGTATATCTGATATTAACGCGGAATTGTAATAATCATTGAAAAAATGATCTTGGGTTGAATCGCAAGTTTAATCACTAAGAATGTCTTGTTTCTGCACTGGAAAAATAAAAACCTAGATCATAAATCTCCAAATGCTTATCGTGGAGAGTTAAGGACAGAGCGTCTGTCTAACATTGTACGACTTTTAAAGGGACACGTTAGTCAATTCACCAATTTATTGCTCATTTAGCATGGAAATATTTTTTCCTTCCTTAAGGACAATGGCGATTGAAAGGCGATTTCTGTATGCTTTCTCACGAAGGAAAGCGGGACAACGAAATAACTTTGGAAACGCCGGTGATCGAAAAAATAACCCATTTCAAATACAGGCTGATTTAGCTGCATTTTATTCATACAGCATTACATATACAATACAATTTAATGCCAATTAAGTGTGGCTGATCTTCAAATGCCTAGGAAATGCTTCAATAAGAGCGCTTACATATGCAGTAAAAATGCAGCTACTGTGTCTGACGCTATGATAAAGGAATTAATATTAAAAAAGAGAGCAAATCTTGATAAGCAGCCGGTAACTCAAAGATAGAGCACCTGACATCTCATCAGGAGGTCGTGGGTTTGGATCCCACTTTACTTAAGATGTTTTTCCTCTATACCAATGTCAACATTATACTTAGACGGCTTAATAATGTTTAAAAACTTTGTAATAAATGTAATACTCTGGATAACAATTAGCATAAATTCTTAATTTAATTTTTAATCGATTCTTTCAAACCTGTATGAATGAAGATATATTGCATTAGATACTTGTTTTATGACTGATATACAGTGTTATCTGTCAATTGTATTTATGCAGTTGACGCAATATGTATCAAGTAGTGAATAAGGGAAAAGAACATTAGACGTGCATTATACGCATTTCCGCTTAGAACGTTGTGGAAATAACGCTGTTTTCCTTTACAGCAAAATATAAGCCAAATAATGATAATCAAGTGCTTTTAGCTCTAAGTTCATAATATTATCTCTTCTTAATTACAGAAATATTCAGATTTTTGCCTTCTTCGTTTTATAATAATAAATATCATTACATTTTAAGAAAATGTACATTCAACAGGAAAATATCATTATCGCATTTTAATATGTAACTGAAGGAATGGTGATTACTATAGTATTTTAAATACCTATGTCGATGCATAGGCTGGAGAAGTGTTTAACAAATTCATTATGGTATTACAATGAAATGTACAGTCGCTCAAAAAATATCCGAACAATATGGTTGATTATAAAATTCAGAAAAAATATCTAGCAACCTTTTTTTTTTAATTAGTGATCTGGCAACCTTCGTACACGAAGGTTGACAGATCACTAATTTTTAAAAAAATCGTTGCCAGATATTTTTCTGAATTCTGTAATCAACCATAGTGTTCAGATACTTTTTGAGCGACTATATATGTCTTATAAACAAGTGAAAAAAATATTTGTGTAAAAGCAGATAATGAAACAAACGACAACACTCAAAATAACATAATATTTGATAATTATTAACATTAAATCATTTGTTGAAGCAGGTTGTTTTCTTACACCTATGTTTGCTTGACAGTCTTTTACACACTCAGCAAAATAAAGCTCTACTTTTTTCTATGATGAAATATAAACTGTATAGTAAATCTAGAGTATATTATTCTGAAAGTAGTATCTTGAGAATTTGAAAAATAACACGAAAAAAAGTCACTCTATGCTAAAACTTTCATGTTTTAAAAGTTTTCTAACAAATAATTGACCAACTGTTACTTTCTGTGATCGCTTACGAGAGAATGTTAAATAAATTGTGGCACGTGCATGGGGAATAGTTAACGAGAGACAGACGTCACATGCAGAGTATCATGTTAAGATGAATATAGAATGAAATGCAAGTAGCATATATGAATTTACCTTTTTTAGCAATTTTTAGGAGGGGTTAACTGAGTAAAGTTAGAGAGTGGCGAAATTATATATTCTGGATAAAGATGCTGTAGCAAAATGTATCAGAAACACGATCTAGGCCGTATTTTAATGATAATACTATTTGATTTATAACTCGTAAGGAGCGCAATATAACCCCAGTTGTTCTTGCTCCATAAAATTCCAAATAATCACCTAATTCATAAGTAAATACTTGTTGGGATCAATTATTATGATCCTTGTATATTCGTTTATATAGAGAATTCTAATAAATGTAAGATCTTAATGATTCATGCACGCAGTAAAACAATATATTAGCATTACATTAAATTAAAATCAGCGACCTTTGTATTGGTTAAACAAATATTTCGAAGATAAAGTGTCATTTTAATAACCATTAAAATTTATAATGATCATTCAAGGTAATCATCAAAAATTGTTTTTAAGTTCAGACGTACAGCAAATGTATCCAGAAAAATATATAAAAGTGAGAATAATCAAAACCATAAACTGAACTAAAGACTCAAAAATGTCCATTACAAATATAATATTTTAGCAACACTTTCTGTACACTGAGAAAAATATCAACACGGGGTCATGGTTGCGAATACTTCGTACGATGTTAGTTAAGTTTTCTGATTGATGCAATTCGAATATATAGGCATAGGGATTTTTTATATAGAATATACTATATGAAAGTTACACGAAAATTCTCCATGTATCCATTCGAGTATTAGAACAATACTGTGAAATAATTTCAATAAGTAGCCAGTATGTTCAAAAAGTTGCACAATCCGAAAATCTGAAATTCAGAACCTTATTAATCTTGCACGCACAACTTTTGCAAATTCCTTCCATAAATTTTAATTAACTTTTCCATAATTAAGTGTTTAAATAAATGAAAAACATATTTCTTTCAAAATATTCGATGCGTGCAAAATGATTTAAAATGCGAATGGATAGGTGTCATTGTACCCTTAATTGTATACGAACACATCCACATCATTTAAAAACTGTCAATTTTATAAAAAATGTTTCTATTTATTTTAAGATTCCGAACTATGAGTTTCAGAAACAATTACGTTATTATTTATTAGCAATTACCAATTAAGATGCTTATATATCCGATATCAATAATTACCTGCAAGTTTTCAAGTTATGTGGCAATCGCTTTTCTATCAACTGATGCAAAGAGTCGACTTAAAATATATTTCTATGCCATCTCTATGTATTTATATATAATAGTGTGTATGTGTGTGTGTGTATATGTGTAGCACTTTGTTTTGGTTTCTAATAGCTGTAGTTTTTCAAGAAGTCGTTAATCCTAAAGCTGTGAAATTTACTCACAAACATCTTACAAAACTTACCTGAGAAATGCAAGCTAAATTAAGAATAAAATGCAATGCAAATAACCATAATATGCATATTCCGTCCAGTTAAACTATTGCGAGAAAGTCGAGAATATTTAATTGAAATGATTTTAATCCTTTAAATAGGCATCAATAAACATCTCTTCAGCTTCACAAAAGTTGAGAAAAATATAATGATGTTGCAGAGTTGCAACAAGAAAGAGAAAAATAAAACGAAGGCAAACACAAATAATGACAACGAAGCATGACCCTTGATCTACCTGCAATCTCCGTTAGGCCGTTTCCAAAGCCCATCAGGTAAACCCCTGCCACAGCCAGTATCAGCGGTGCAGTCAGTGCCTTAGGTTTCTCTGCCGGTCTCATCTCTCGGTCCTCCGATCTCCCGCCTCCTCACTCCGGACTGGAGACGATGGCACACACAAAATTCACAACCACTCCCGAAAAGGCCACCAGAAATTCACTTAGAAATTCGCAACTAGGTTGTCTTTCAGTCGCTCGCGTCAGAAACACTTCAAACTGTAAAGTGCTGGGCTAGGCATCCCTGCAAGGCATCGCGTGGACAGAATCAACACCGGTGGTGAGCGCGATCGAACCTCCACATACACACACACAACTCCGCTCAGCTTGTCCGCGCACCAATGGTGCACCTATTACCAGCCGCAGTTGGCAGCGCCGTGACGACCCAGCACGTGGCGGCCTCTACAGGCTGCCGCATGCATTACGTAACGCTTGTCCAATTGGTGCACTGATAGGTCCGCGCTGCTGATCGACCAGAAACGTTTAACGCTCGCTGACAGTGGATACAGGCTGCGTTTATCATTTCTCCTTGTTGGGTTGGGGACAGCGGTGGCCGACAGGTTAAGGCGACTCACTACGGAGTTAATGCACACCGTTCTGTTTTACCCCGATACAGGTCGATTCGCTTTCACAGCAACAAACCGTTCACTTGGGATATAGCGCTACACGTTTGAAACCAACGAGGTTTTCCAAGATGCAGGATTCCTACTCAGGACAAGAAATGCAAGGAGAACTCATAAAAGTATGCATGGCAATAGCAAGAGAGTGATTTCATTAATCAAGCAGATCCCTAATACACAGAAAAAGAGAACTTTATCAATTAGACGATTTCCACTCAAGGCCTAAGACTTATAATTCTCTGCAGAAGATTACTTAGAATTATACAACTTTAACAGTATCTAATCTGTTAGAAAAGCAGTAAAGATCAATTTATTTATTCTCAAATTAAATTTTAACATAAAAGTTTTAAAGTATTCTATATTACACATTCTATTAGATAAACTGCTGATTATCGTTTAAGCCTTCTAGTGCAAAGAATAAATCGCATATTTTCATTTATTTGCTGAAAAGGAGAAGGAATTTACCATTCACAAGTGAATCTTTGCTTTTCAATATGTTACATTTGGAACGCAAAATATTGAATTGCCTACATTCTCTTTACCCATTCATTTTTCAGACCAAATGGGTTATAACCACCACCACCACCTAAATAGCTGTGAGTTTAAAGAACTTCTAATCGTTTTGAAGATTGACTATTCCGGTTGAAAGCTGATTATTTGCTGTTTAGGCCATAAGATGAATAGAGCTTGAAGAGATCTGAATGACTGGCAAAGAAAAGTTTAGAAAAACCAAGCATAATATTTTTTTTGCAAGTGGCGATGGTGACAAACATCGGGAAATTACGGCTTCGTAGGAATGTTAGCACCTTTTTTTTAAATATTATTTTCAGTCATTTATGAAACATTTCTTACAGGTTTATTTACAATAAGGATTATTAAATACTTGGTGGTTACTTGTTGCTATGTTGCCAACAAAATTTCTAATGAGATTGAGACAGACAGGTATTATGGATAATATTAAGATATTTCGAATTCGGTCACGAAGGTACTCTTGCATTCCATTAACACAGTTATTTCTGACTCTAAATTTGAACTGGAGTAATTTTCGGCACTTGCAGTTGCAACTCAAGTTGCAACCCCTATACTTACAAGTAACCGAATGTGATGGCTTAAGAATCACTTACTACAAATTTACTGATAGTTATAATTTAACATAGTTTATTCTGATTAACTCCAAAGGAACATATCTAATTTAATAGAATTAATATAATTATGAGCTATGGAGTTCTATTAACAATAAATTATATTGGAAGGTGCTGGGAGTAGCCAACGCTTATTATGATACTTAGTCACTATGGGAAAGAAGGTTTCCAAAAAATGAAATTAGAGAGAATGGAACCATTACACTCGGCATATTATTGAAATTAAAAGTAATATAAAAAGTCAAAGGAAACAAGGAATCATCTGAGTGATAAGGTGAAGTCGTTTAATTCTGATGAAAGGTATACACGGAGAAACGCAGTCTACAGTACACCTTCTTAGTATTAACAATAGCTTATCAGGTAGTTACACATCTATACATATTTAAGGAATGAATTCAGCTCATAAGAATTATCTTGAGTGTTTATTCTAGCTGACAAAGAGAAATGAGTTAGACATCACAACAGCGTAGTATTGTATCAGCTGTAAATAATTTGTGTGATTTAAAATTGAAAATAATTTGGAGGCACAGAAGACGAGTTTTGACCCTAACTGGCTTTGACTGGTGATTAAGGGGAGGGGATTATTTCCGACGGTGCGGCAATAATTTTTACCACACACGTATTTATTGAATATACATCAATATATAATATATTAATTTACTATGGATACTTTATGTATATTAACACTGTCTGTAGTAGTGTTCAATAGCCCTGACTTCGATCTTAGTAGGGCATGTCGTTGTAGGCTTGGACAAGATAGGAATAATTTCTAAGATCCTTCTCTGTCCTATATGTTGAAAACTGTAAGAAAATTGTAAAAGTTAGGATTCTATGATTAAAATAATTTTGTTTAAGTTATGAGAGTGTGTAATGCACCAAAGACAGAATGTCTTGAAAACAATCTAACTAAAGAGAATATTAAGCTTAAAATTATGTTAGTTCTTCAAAGCCCTACATTTCAGGGGCCTCCATGCAAAGATCAAACAAGGATTTGAAATTGAATTGCTACCATCCTCATATTGTTACTTCTCCTAATGAGAACACTGAATACAAAATTGCACATACGTAATTCTTAAGCAGCCATGTGCTATAGATGTCCAACCAGTATAATTTAGTTTTACAAACACATCTAATAGTTGCATGTGACTACTGCAAGTCAATAACAACAAAGTCCTGCTTGGCATTGTTTGCTGATTACTAGGTCTCCTTTTTCTGAGGTCTTTAGGCTTGAAAGACTAATAGATTTTGATGAACTAATTGAATTTAAAGTTCAGTTAAGTTAGGCTCATTGCTCGACTTGTCAAACTATTGTTATGCATCCAAGCAACATGGCCAGCCAGTGCACTCTCTCTCTCTCTGGAAAAATGATTTTTGTCTAAAGGGTCTTATAATTTAAAGTACGTTCTCAATAGCATTAGTTGGATCTGCTCTCATTGTCTGCACTGAAAGCATTACTAACTTTAATGCTGGTCCTATAACATGAACTGAAAATACTTTGGTGATCCCAAAATTGAAGCTACCCAAGTAACCAGATATATACAAATTACTGTTAAAATGATAAGAACTTGTGCATATAGCTTTATATTATGATGTTTGAAATAAAATATTATTGTGTTAATATGTAGTTTTGTTTAAATAGATTCGTTTTAACATATTAACGAACAACCTTACATCAATGGGAAGGTAATATTGAAGCTCTATTTCTAATATAGTATTTTGTTCTGTTTTGAAAAAAATGTGATACGAGATAAAGATCTCAATCAAATATATCAATATCTAGAATTTCAACAATGTTAGTTCAATACTTAGTGAGTTATGGGGGTTGAATATTTAACAACAGAAATGCTAGTACTAAGAAACTTACACAGACTAATTAATAGGGAGATAATTCTTTACACAAACGTCTGCAATGCACACTTATTTTATTTTTAATTAACTTCTGAAGTAAATTTTTGTGACTAGTAGTATTATTTGTAAATATTAAAACTTTCATAACTCATTAAATACTAAACGAATATTGTTAAAAAACGCAATATTCATATATTTGATATAGTACTTTATTTGCTATCACATTTTTCAGAACAGAAAAGAAACTTATTTTTGAAGACATTAGAGCTTCGAAGTTACCTTCCCATTGACTTAACCTAAGGCTAGTCCTTAATTTATAGAAACAAAGGTAAATTGAAAATCCTGTTGTTGATTGTAATAAAAGAAAACAAAATGAAATGTTTGCAATAGGAGTGTCGCGGAAAAATGGACTATTTCAGAAGTGTGTCGCTATGAATTAATTATTACCGAACTGTGTCGCCAAGATAAATTCGTTGTAAAACACTGACATAAGTGAAATTTTTGACTCAAGCAGATTTTTGAAGAAACATTATTTTTTATATTGTTTTGTATCGGGAGCATCTATTGAAATACATGAGAAATGACATAACAATGACTTTTTTATTCTAACACAGAGTCTCGAGTGAACGTTACTAAGGTCTGCAGTGATTTGTTAAACGTTAGAACGGAGTCATACAAGACCGTATTTTATGACTTTTTCTATTAATTCAGTAATGGATTACTAGGAAAACTCTGAACGAAGCTGACTGATATCTTAGAGGTCTAGAGTAGTTGTGCCTAGAATTTTAATGCCCAAGATAAAGAGTTTGCCAACACTTGGGAGAACAAACATGGCATACTTGATTTGCCTACTAATACTTGAAGCGACACTTAAATAAACGTGAGGGAGAGAGTCACACTGTGATGAGAAATATGAACTCATGATATTTAAATAATACATTTGATTCACGACAATGAAAACTAAGAGAGGTAGACATTTCTCTTATATTTCAGTAAAATATAAATACTATGAAGGAAGAATACTAATGAAAGACGCATAAATTGATATGTTTGCACTTGGGTCCCCAAACGCACAAAAAACCTCCCTTAATGCACACACAATAAATAAATTGTGGTCGTATTTCTCCATGCGCTGCTATTCTACTTATATAATTAGTATTTTATATTAAATATTAAAACTTTCATAACTCATTAAATACTAAACGAATATTGTTGAAAAACGATAAACTATAGCGATAAAAAATAAAACAGCGCACTACTGTATGAATTTAAATTTAGGAAAAATATTACGGTACATCTGAAAACAAGTCACGAAACACAAGCTTGTCGCAAGACGCTGGTTGTGGAACACTCGTATAGAGATCTCAAAATATATTTCATCAATGTCATTAAGCACTTCACGTTGATCGCGAAAGATGTTCACGAGAAAAATTATTTTATTCGAACTGTTAATGCGGATAGAATTGTAATAGGAGTAAATAAAGAAACAAATAAAGTGATGACTATGATCAAGTAGATGCTGCCTGTGTTTTTAATGGTCGTGTTAGAAAATATCAATTTGCTTACCTTGGAAATTGTTTGACAGTTATTAGCAACTTTCACATGAGTTAAACTGAAGAGTAATTTTGCTGCTGGAGCTTTTAACAATCTAAGAATAGTTTTGAAAAATGGGAATATATACCAATCTACTATGATAATTTGTATAACAGTTGTTCATTCTAAAGTTTGCTATAACGTGATATTTGGACCTTTTTTTACCCAAGGTAATTGATAACTTGATACTGGTGATTCCTCTTGATTACCAGTATGGTTATTAAGGGTTGTGATTTTCTAAAAGATGGTGAGACTAAATCGAAATGTCCAAACCCCCTTTTAAACAATGTTCTGCAAGGTGAGGAAGTTTTTTTAGCTACTACTTCTATGCTTTCAAGAATTATAAATTCATTTAGTCATTTGTATCAAACCTTTTATATATATATATAAGCACTATAAATAGTGCTTTCGAGATTTTACGTTTTCTCTTTTCTCACTGCTGATTTAAATAAATCTTAATGTTCATTAATAACATTAAAAGATCACAACAATCATTATGCTGAAAATATTAATTTAGCTACAAAGTTTGAAATTTTTTTATATTGTTTATACTTTCATTGCAATGAATAAGTTGCTCTCTATATTTAAGAGAGCGAAACCCGAAATATTTTCGGATTAAACAAGAAATATTACGTGAAGTTAAAGTTTTGAACGCTTTTAGCAGTCCTATGTGCCGTGAAACGGTATCCTCTAGGAGAGGATCGTATAAGAATTCAGGTTTAGTTCGCTATCGGACAGTGAGAGTTGCTCTTCAAAAACTGTTAAAGTGTTGAGGCAGTTATGGTGAGTTTGCAGATCAAAATTCGTGGCGCACTCCTGTATGAATTTAAACTTAGGAAGCTGTCTTTGGGGAATAATGGGGGGGAAGGTTGTCCGTAGCATATACAAAGCATATGAAAAATGTAGTGTAGGGATTTGTACGGCACAAACATGGTTCAAATGGTTTCAACGGTGAAGGCAATGAGACTCTGGAGCATGCCCCAAATTCCAGGCAACCTGCAATTCTGGAAAAAGAGCTCCTACAGGCAGTGCTCCAGACTGACCCCGGTCAAACGCCGGGGTCAGTCTCGAGATAAAGTTGTTTCTATCAGGTCATGTAGAAAGTTTCACAGCTTTCGCAAAGTCATAATAAACACACCTGGTGTTCACAGAGAATCATCTTTATTTGCCAAAATAATCACCAGCACTGCCAACGGATCTTACCCCAACGTTGTTGAGGCCAAAATAAAAATATTGATAATAAATCCATCGGGAGATATTTTTGGCATATGAAATTAATTTTAACAATATGAAATATTTTTTCATGGGTGAAAAATTCCTGCAGCTCCCTCCCCAAGATACACGATCTTGGCACAGGTATGAAGCGTGGCAGCGATGAAAGATGGCCTCCAAGATTGTGCGGCACCACCTATACCAGTCGGGAAAAGTGAGAAAGTTGGAAAAATAGGTTCCTCATACTTTTATTAAATAGAAAAAAAGTGCAATAGTTGATCATCTTCATTCAATCCTCTGACGCCTCAAATGTCAGCCTCTACTACACAGTATCCTGATGGATGATGCAAAAAAAAACAGTCGGAGATCTCATCAGTGGTTATCGCAGTAGGAACCATCGAAAAAGGCTCCAAAGCCCAGCATGCATCCCGCAAGTGTTGTTGACTGAGTTATGGGCAGCGGCAGGTATTGTGTATTATGAGCTATTGCAACAGAGGAAAACAATCACTGCGGACGTTACTTGGGGATGCTAGGACGTGTGGATTTTAAACTCAAGTAGTTCAGACTGCTCTGGCGAAATGTCATGGGCCACTGCTGTTACAGGATAAGACTACACACATCGGTCGTGATCCGTAACACAATTGCTGATTTTGGATGGGAGGTTCTGCTACATTCGTCATATTACCCCCCCCCCCCGATATTTCACCAACGGACTACCACATTTTCCGTGCTTGAATAATTATATGCGACAGAGACGGGTCTGTACGTTCATCCATACAGTCGCTTGCTCCTAGATTCAAGAAATGTTTCCATTCTCTGTGTATAGAATAATAATAATGTCGTGTGCTATTTCTTAGCTTAGCGAAGAGCAGACTCAACTACCTTCCCTATCTATCTGAACCTATAATGAGATTGACCTCAACATTCCCCGTCTTGGGGAGGGATTTGCAGGACCTCTTCTCCCATAAAAATATTCATTTCTATTGAAAAGGTGTTTTTGACCTCAACATCGTTGGGGTAAAGTCCATTGTTTGTGCTGGTGAATAATTTAGCGAATAAAGATCTGTGAACACCAGGTGTGTTTATATTTGACTTTGCGAAAGCGCTCAAACCTTTTACATGACCTGATAGAAACTATTATGTTTTGCCAAGAATTTCTCTTTCCAGTCACTTTGACCAGGGAAACGTTTAGAGAAACTACACCAACTGATATCCCAGTTAGGACTAACGGATATCGAGATTGTAAATACGGTTTTATGTAAAAGGGTTCACATTGGCTTTGACAGCGCACAATCCCATTTCCGAGTTGCTGTACTAGTATTTACATTACATGTTAAAACTTTCATTATATTACCTAGGATTTAATGAAAAGTTGGCTCATTTCATTATATATCTCAGAATTGAATTAAGAGGTTGCCGCACCCTATTTTCCTTTGTTCCGTTACTAAGCTAAAGCGTCTAAGTTCGATTTATTTTAGATTATTTTATAGATATTTCCTCAACATGCATTATATAATTCTTTATGTTATAGGAGGGAGCATTAACTTTCATCCTCTGTGAATGACAGATGTTAATAAAAACCTATTTTGTGCTGACATTTTATTCAGCCTTTGAAAAATCAATACACCAGAAACTCTGATCAATTTGCTTCGTACTGCTATATTGATAGTTAAGAAAATATATGGACATAAATTGCATACACTTTCTAAAAAAATGTTTTTCCGTGGGAAAGCCAAATTTGAAACGCCATAAATTATAAATGTTTTTATTGTAAAATATTTTGATATCAACGACCTCAATCAGCCCTCTCAAAATTATGAATATCAAAAGTATTCTTTCAGATTTTAAAGTATTATGGAAGCGGGGCTAATGAAGCTTCCATGACACTTTAAAATATTATGGAGGTTTCATTTCTCCTCAAATTGCTTCATCAAAATTTAGATAATTCAAAGTATTACTAGACCAACTTCTAAAAATATGCTTCTTTCAATGACAATAGTTGTTACTTCTATTTTAATTAGCTTTATAACTAGCAATTTTTCTGCTAAATACTCCATCTTTTATTACACTTTAAATACTTAATCAATATTGTTGAAATTTAATTATATATAGAGAAATTTGATTATATTTAGAGAAATTGATTTGGATTTTTAATTCACCTTTGTTATTACTTTATCATAAAAAGCTTTTTTAGAAACTACTGAGCTTCAAATAGGTTTTGCATTACCATCACGTGCAAATTATCTAGAATTTTGTTTGGACAATACAGGCCACATTCCCGTTATAATAATCTTATCCAAAATATCTTGTTGTTTCTCATAAGTGACTCTTGGGCAGGTCTGAATGCTGCGGCTTACTAACACAGGAGGTATGTGGGTTCCATTTAGTAAGTTAGAGAGTATTGTGTTTGGGAGAAAGATCTTTCTACAGAAGATCAATGTTGCATTCTCACTCAATAAAAGTACTATCATTCATATTGTCGCTTGCTCCTAGATTCAAGAAATGTAGCGAATAGCAGACTCAACTATCTTTTCTCTCTCTCTGAACCTAGAATCTGATTGACCTCATCATTCCCTGAGGTCAAATTGGTTTCCTTTGTATCTGCTGAGCGGCGCACGAAACTTAAGTCTTCCTCCTTTTGAAACCGCGATGTAAATGTCTCTTCTCTGTTCCATAGGGCAAGTGACAGTTCGTAGCCTCCTCAGCAATCTCCTTTCGTGACCTCCACTTCCCACTTTAATCCATTTGCACAACATTGTGAGGCCGACGTGACAAGTGGCCTATCTGAAACGTCACCTCACTGGCACTTGCATATCCTGTCAGTAGAAGCAAGCAGATAATTATACTGCTCCACTAAGTGATTCGGTCGTAGTTGGTGTCGCACTTTCCTTCAACGTCGTTAGCCTGGAAACTAACGGATATTGGTCCATAAATGCCGTTTTATGTAAGAGATAGCTTTCCGATTTTGCTACTGCCTATTCACATTTCATCCTTTCTATATACAGCTCTGTCTCGGTGGTGTTGAAGAAAAAAGAAACAAGGGAAGGGAGAGAGATGTGACGAGAGTGAAACTGTTTTTTGCAGATATTGTTTGTAAACCTACAAACTCATATTCTTAGAGATGGAGAATAAAAGGGCATAAATAAAACAGTTAGATGTCGGGAGCAATAGATCTAGAGCAGGCGTGTCCAACCCGCTGCCCTGGACAGCCAGTAATGCGGCCCACAAAATCGCAAAGTTTACGTGTTTATGCCATAAGCTTTCAACATGATTATGTGATTTTTAGCTAGTTTTTGATATCCCACTAGTTTTATTTTGCCCTTTTTTTATTTTATAATAAAAAGCATAAGAAAATAAATGAAGTTTTATTATTCATATACATTAACTATATTACATATTTTGTATGCGACCGAAAACAATTCATCTTCACTCAATGTGGCCCAGGGAAGTCCAAATGTTGGACACACCTGTCCTAGAGGAACAGTTTGATTGACCACAAATGACATGAATTGAAAACGGATATATCATCGAAATTTCGATATAAAACAGGAATAGGCCAATGAGGAATAATGGTCAATGAGTACTTATAAAAATAATGGTAATAATTTATTCGGTCAAATGTCATTATAATTTACCCGAAAATATGCTTGTAAAAGGAAATAATACATCTTTCAAACACATCACACTATTTGCAATAGATGCCAAAGGTTTGAATACTCGCATTTCTTAAGATTCTATATATTTCATAACGTTGACCAGGATTCACAGAAAAAGGCGATTTAATGCAGTCTGACTAGCCTATGACCCCTGTTTTAAGGTATTGCATATTTGTGAATGATGCCAATGATATGCCTATAAATATTTATATATTTATTATATAAATAAGAGCGTCCCTGTGTTTGTGTGTCTGTTCGCTTATGAACTCGAACCGCAGAAAGGCTAGAATCTTTGCATAAACGTTCCAGAGAAAGAGTATAAGGCTATGTGCGAATCAGCTGGGGTCAACCAAAACCGGTGTGAGCCATATTTTTAAAAGTGATAACATATGAATTAATTTCTTTCTGATTTCGCGTGATAAAGTCATTGTTCAGTTTGTTGGGTTCAAAAGCACAAGCGTTTCTATGGAAATTGAAGTAGTTCTAATTTAGCTAGAGCAGAACACGAGATTGTCTGTTTAAATGGAAACTTCAAAAACTGAGATTTCATATCGAACCTTAAAATAATTAATTAATTTGAAATATATGTAATAGTTAATAAACATATATCGCATAAAATATATTAATTAATAAAGGTTTCAAATACTATGTTAAGAAATAAAAAAATATTTTAAATTAAATTTGTAGTATGTATATATTTTTGTGCCACTTAGACCGCATTTAAATTTCTTTTGTATAACGAAAGTTACATATCCGAGTAACTTTGGTTGAAATTATTGAAAATGGATTCGAAATAATTTGAAAAGTTCGATTACAAATCGAGTTGTTTTCAGTTTAGAAATTTCTGAAATGGGGAGGAATATGTCCATTCGTTCCTCATCTGTAATATGCCCTTTCTTTCCTCATCTGAAATACTGCGAGAAAATTTTAACGGACGTGGGAAAGGGACCATCGTAATGACCTTTATGCCAAATGAAAGATTACAACGTGGGGAGTACCATCTACTCTACAATTTAGAATATTTCAGACCTTCCCTAGAGAAAATGCACAAAACTGTTACCGAGAGGTGGGAGCGAGGATGGGGGTGGGTCGAATCGACCGTAATGAGTTTTATGTTATAATGGAAGTTTTAGACGTGGAGAGTGCCATTATATATTTTAAAGAGTTACAGACCTGAGCAACGAGGAGTAAATCTGCTAGTATATTACATATATATATATGTGAACAGTCCTGGATGTAGGCAAAGAAAGAGGAGGAGGGAGCAAGAAACTCATTTGAGCCGTAAAAATGTAAAAGAAGGGCACCCCCCCTGCCCCTCTTTTGCATTTTTACGGCTCAGTTGAGTTGAGAGGCTCAAATTGACGGTTCAACTGAGTCAAGAGACTGAATTTCCAATGCAGTATAACATTTTCTCTTCCGCTTTTTGACTATTTAAAAAATCCTGAAACATCACGATATATAAAAGAGTTAAAAAATTTTGCTTTTATTACCCTTACTAGCATTGCGAAAGGGAGGGCGGCATGACCTTCACCCCCTAGATCCGGCTCTGTATATAAGGTATTGTGTTATCAACATTTAATAAACTTTAATACAATCAAGTTTATATTTTTAATATGCTTCATAATGCATGATGTACCATGGTAGAAAACTGAACAATATTGCAGCCATCCAGGTATGGAAATGTCGAAACAGAAATTAATATATCCAGATCCCATAAAATAATTTTATTTTAACGCCCCTATAGAAAAGATTCAGTTCCTTTATAAAATAACCTCTATCTTCAAACTAAAAGAAATATGCCAAAAAATGCAGTTGTGCTCATTTCATATCAAATAGCATTATTATGCATATAAGAAATTCTATAGATAAATATAACTACGTAAAGATTCAACACTTCACAGGCTGCATGGTGGCAGTCACAGAGTGCCACTATGTGCACCTAGTGAAACTAACATAGTCGCTAATACGCATGTGCACAATGGCATATCTCTGTTATTATCTCGATAACAATATAAATATTGATAACAATTTATGTATCGTTATCGAGATAATAACAGAAAAAATTTCCAGCAGAGCATATAGCTTTTGTAATGTGATACAAATGGAAACGCAAAGTCCTTCGTAGCTTTGAAAGTCGACAAGAAAAATAAAAAAAATTGTATTAAAAAATTGTACCTATTCTCAAATATTAAACAGCTACTTGATTTATAATCCTATTTTCATCCGGGATAGAAGGCTTTACAGGCCTGCTTTCCATGAGGAATAAAACCGTAATAAAACCGTCCAAACCGTAATATTCAACTCATGTACCCTTTGCCTGGTAGTTATTGAACAAAATCATTTCATTAGGTGGTGTTAACAGCAGAATCTTTTTCGTATTTAATCACAATACCATGTCTATGCCATCACTCTGAGGTAGATCTTTTCAGCACAAAATGTGACTTTTGTTGGTTGTTTTCTAACTATTGTTTATGAACTACAGAGATCGTTTAGCATATTTCATTATTAATCTGATTGTGTCATACCCAAGACCATCAAGGATAGGAAGATATCGATGAAATGTATGCTAGGTTGAGTTGTTTCACCCTTGAGCTGAAATTTTGTGCACAAAGTAATCTAGGTGGACAGCTTAAAAGGTCTCAAGATCCTCAAGGGCTTTGATCTTGAGAGTGAAAGGGATTTCACTGCAAAGCTATTAAAATTTGTTAAGAGAGAAATAGAAACATTCCGCAAAGTCCATTCAGCGAGTTATTAACCTGCATACTGGATCATTGTCTCACCCACGGACGACGGCTTTTCTAAGTATATCATTTTCCCTTTTTCAACCAGGAGAGAGCGGTATTTAGTGGAGAACATTCTCCAGGCAGATCCAGTGAGAACAAGTACTTACGAACAGCACGGGTTATGAGCCTGATGTGCTACCGACTATTCAACCTAGTCCCAAATGTAGGGCGTCTCAAGTCATAGTAACAATGTTTGAAATTCTAAGATTATATTATCGTGAACTGCTTTAATATACCCAGATGACTGACCCATTTATAATGTCTCAGGGAGAAGATGCACCAAAACGTCCTTCTTTGTACCATATATCAAACATTCATTTTTGGTCTGTAGTGAGTAGACTAAAGAATAATATGTCGATTCTCTGAACTGCAGATGTGCATGTCATAAGAGATGATTTTGCCAGACCTATGAAATGTTAATCGTCGAAAAGTCTTGCTGGAGAAATTGCTCTTCATAATACTAAATTGAAAGTAGAAATTCACAAAAGCCATCGCTTCCGAAAAAAAAAGGCTTTTTGAACTCTTATTATGCTCTTCTTTGCCACCAAATTTTCATTTGACCAATGATTTATATTACTTCAAGTTATAGCCTCTTGGTTTTATGCATCATTTTTTTCAACAATTATAGAAAACAACCGATTCTCTCCCCAATAATTCCTTTACAATTCATTTGGACTTCACCCAGCCCCCATTGAAAAGATTAAGAAAAAAAAAAACTAGGAAATTTAAAAATAATTACTTTCTTATATGTGCCTTAAAAAGTAAAAAAAAAAGAAAAACAAAGTAGGAGTAAAAATGAAAATGATGAAATCAATTGTTCAGTTCATAAAGTCATGGGATATGTGCCTAATAACGGGTTGGTCCACCTCGAGCCCTCAGCAGTACAGCCATACATCGAGGCATGGAGTCAGTGAGTTGCCAGTACGGTTCTGCAGGGATGGCAGCCCACACATCCTGCAGTGTAGACCATAATTTTGTTGCATTGGCTGCTGCTGGATTCATGGATCGTAAGCTTGTTTCCATTGTGTCCCCACAGTTGTTCCAAGGAGTTCATATCGGGGGGCATGGGGGCCAATTCACGGTGGTAAAATCCGTGGAGTATTCCTCGGTCCACCTCCTAGCAACCAAAGACTGGTGGCCTGATGAATTATCTTGTTGGAATACCCCTTCACCATCAGGGTACTCGAGACTCATGAAGGGGTGCAGGTGATCTGTGAGAATGTCCACGTATCTCATACCTGTCAGTAATTGCTCCAAACGGACAAGAGATCCCAATGTAGACCACGTGAACATGCCCCACACCATCACAGAACTTCCTCTAGCCTGAACAGTACCTTGCAGGCAAGAGGGTCCATGGCTTCACGGGGCCTATGTCACACTCCAACGCTCCTGTCAGCTCCAAACAACTGGAACCTTAATTCATCGGACCATGCTATCCGACGCCACTGTTCTACTACCAATTTCGATGTCTACAGGCCCATTCCAGTCGTTGAGCTCTGTGACGATGTGTAAGCAATGTGATACGAGTGGGTCTTCAGCTACCAAATCCGATGGATTGCAGGTGGCGATGGACAGTCCTTTCAGAAACGTTTTGCGTTTGACCCGCATTCAAATTGACAATGATTTCATGCACTAAAGCCCGTCTGTTGGTCGTTACCATTCGTGACAGCCGACACGTGCTCCGTTCGTCAGTTTGTCTGTGGAAATGCCATCAATAGAATACTGACGATAAACTTTTGACACCACAGACCTGGGAAAATTGAATCTCTGCACGATCTCCGATACTGCATGACCCATCCTTATGGCAGCGACGATCAAGCCACGTTATAAGTCAGACAACTCATGACGTGCAGCCATGCTGAATTATCAACTACTATGAAATGAATATTGAGTTTGTAGGCTGCTGCAGCGCCATTCTGCTGTTGACGTCTAAACCATCAGTTACGAGTACAGCACGCTAATTCTATTTTAACTGCTGTTCCTATGAATTTTGACCTTTCAGTGTACATGGTCCTTTTAAAATCTAAATATATTTTATATGCATTTAGAAAATACGTTTTAATCATCTATCAGAATAATATTAAAACATAGTGATTCTTAAAAATAACTAGTTATTTTTACAAAATTAGACAACGAAATATAAAAGGGTTAAAGCAGTTTTGTTTCATTTTTGTGTGGTTCTCTATAATGGCTTGAATAATACTTATTTTCTCCTAGCTTTCAATATGTATAATATTTACGAATTTTATTTCATGATTCTGGTTTACTCTGCCTAAGGACTGAGAGTATGGAAATATTCGTTTCTACTGAGCTGTTTATGCCAATTTCCACATCAATATTTTTTTTTCCCTCAGTAATCGTTCATTTCTTCTTCCTGCCTTGGAGATGCTTGCTCAAATCGAGATGAAATCTTGGAAATTCCTTAGATTCACTCGCTTGAAAGATTAATCTCCGTTTCACATCTGATGAAAAGACAAGTGATTTCAATACGTATGAGTTACATAATACGCATTATGATTATTAGATAAACATAATTCTTTCCTCAGAATAACGTGATAAATATAATGTTTTATAGAGATATATTTTATATTTTATCAATGTGCATTTTATTAATTAATTTCTTTGAACATATTTCAGTTGCTATATTTAACTTCTAAGACGTCAATTCCATCAATAAAAATTTGTATGCTGTTTGTTCTATTCTTCAGGTTTTATTTTTCGGATAAAAACGTACCTCTTGGAATTTGACAGATCTAAACATTTTTATTCTTATAAAAACACCATTATAGTGTAACATAGCTGACAATAATGTATAAGGAGTGTTCTGCATTTTCGTGCTATTTTTTTTAGGATGAAAGCAAAATATGCTGTTAACAGTTGAGAATAACCTTGTAACTTATCTAAATTATCTACATTAAATTTCTTTATGGTTTACTAATAATAAAAATTATAATTACCTACGAATGGCTCTAGGATATCACATACTATTTTGAAAGATCGATAGCTTAAATCATGTTATATATATACGTTATGGTTAGAAAATAATTTGGAAGATATTTTAGTGATAAATTGAATTCTTAGCATATGCATTCAATTTTGTCTGATTGATTCTCGGATGAGTCTACAAAATTCAATATTTTCGCACTTAGGCTGAATCAACTACTAACCAAACTACCAGTAAGAATGTAATTGAAGAAGGAAAGGATGCGGAAAATATATGACTTCTATAGTGTTAGCACACTCTAGCAACAATCGGTTGAAAAAGTATTCTTTATCCAAAGACTAGGAATGATACACTGCCTCTTCCTTTGCTTATTTTTTTTTTGGCAAATAAAGCCAAGGTCTCTTTATTTGGCTTTGAAAGTATTAGAGAATCTCCATGCTTTGCCAATAGTAATCTTAGTGGAAACTCTACAACTTCCATAATATGAATTTCATGGAAAAATGCGACTGAAGATAAATTGAAGATCTAGATCAAATCTATTGAAATATCTATTTTCAACAATAGTCGTTCAATATTTAGAGTTACGGAAGCTGAAATGATTAACAATTAATTATCTCGCTTTGTAATAATCATTCATAATTGTCTAATATTTAAATAATCATGTATAAAATGTAATATTTATTTTATTAAATGGTTTAAAACAATATTATTCTTTAAATTTTAATTACTTTCTGAGGTGTATTCTTATGATGCATTACTGTTGAGAAATATTCTCTCTTCCATAACTCTTTAAATACTGAAGTGTTGAAAAATCGAGATTTAAGCAGATTTGTTTTTGATCTTAAATTTATTTTCAGAATTCAATTTACTTTTTTCTAAACATTCATTAAATGCATGCTTTAGGAGTTACAGAGCTTCTAAGTTAGATTTCCATTGACATTTTCTCTTTTGGTAGAGCTGGGCATATTAAATTATTTAAAATTCCTTATTCCAAAAAATATTAATGAAAAAAAATGTAACACAGTAATTAACGATTAGCAGATACTTTAAGCGAAGATCAGAAATATCACAGAGAAAAAATTGTAGCGATTGACGTAATGTAAAGTGGCTGATTATTTAGCAGCATTTAATTCATCACATACCCTATTTATATTACATTAATATTTGCTATCAGTATTTAAATTATTTCACTTTTTTTATCTATATTGCACAAACTGTAGGGATTGTAATGTGCTTCGACACTTTTTTCAATATTTCCATAAAAAGTGCAGGAATGTACACGCCTAAAGAATATGCATATTTCGCTCTCCTTAATTAACATCATTTTTGCATTTCGACCGACTCTAGGGATTTCATAATTAAACTGAATAGACTTAAGTACAAGACGAATATACCAGAAATAAGCTATAACTGCCTTCATTGTCCTAAGTCTGGTAAAAATTATTCTGAAAAACGCAAAAGAAAATAACCAAAACTTCCGTTTAGATAGAAGAGGGTAATTAGAATCTAAAATGCTGTAAATTGAGAGTCTCCGGAAGAAGAGAAAACGTAATTCTGAAAAGAGCTGTAGGAAATCTGTTCATGCTCTAGTAACGTTAAACAAACGACTTCCAAATAATTACCGAGAGAAGCTATCTGAACGTTTTAAATCAAATCATTTTAAGACGTCCGATTTGAAGACATCTACGCAGCATTACCAAGATGGAAGAAAGTCAACTTTTAATTATTCAAGAACTCATCAAAGCATTAGTTTGAAATACGCATCAAAGAATTTAAATTAAGCCCAACCTTAATTAGATGATTAGATTTATCATTAAAAGTATAAGACCTGGTTTAAATGTTGAAACATTATGCTCTATGAACAACGACAGCACTGCGGCCTTTTGGAAATTTCCTGACGTGTCATAAGCATAAACATTGAAAAACAAAGATCTCTTTTAAGCTATTCATATGTGAAAGAAGCTTTATACTGTAAACTTTTTAATGTATCGTAATATATGACACATTAATTCTGCTGGATTAATTCACCAATAATATGTACGATTAAAGCATATAAAAGAAAACGTCTTAAGTTTAGGGTTTAAATAACAATGACTTTGCTTTATCGTTCCAAACCGTGAGAAGCAGAAATTCGAAGTATTTAACGAATAATCTATATTTTTGGGCAATTTTATTTTCCTGAATTCTCTAGCTTTTATTGCAGCAGCAAATGTGTAACTAATATTATATGATATATAGGTTATATATACATTATTATATTATTATGCTATATATTTGTTTTGTAAAGATATATGAGTTTGGGCTCAAGTTTTCGATCACGATTCGAAGACTTGAGAAGTTATTGAACACGAATTCGTGTTCAATAACGAGAGAAGTTATTGAACTCGAATTCGCCCGAAGTTCTTGAGCCTGCCCAAGCCTGATTTCGAGTTAAATCATTTCTGCAATGGATAATAAGGTATATATAATATATATATACTGAAATGTATGTTGCTAATCATTTATTTCATTCTTACATTATTAATTATAATCATTTCATGAGAAAATTAAAATGATAATAACATTGGAATGAAAAATATTAGAAATATTAATTAAAACTAAAAGTTCGTGAGCAGCATTATTATAAACGCAAAGTGACATTAATTTATTAAAAGTAGATAATATATAAAAAAAACATCAAAAGTCGCATGGGATTATTTTTTAAAACCAAAGAGCGATTAAAATGTCGAAATTATGATATAAAAATATTTTATATTTTTACATATTCTTTTCACAAAATTATCAAAAAAATTTTAATAAAAAATATTCTGAGTCTATCAAAGCGCGAGCCCAAACTCATCTCTATTTTGCACAATGGGTATCAATCGGCATAATCGGCAATGCAGTACAATTCGTAATTTCTTGCAATTGAAATTTCTGAGTATATGAATTTTATTACGGTTAAACAATACAGACTTTGTTGTAGCACCATTCCATTTCTGAATTTTGTGGAAACCACAGTTTCCTTACGACTATTTTTAAAAGTCTGATAATGTGGATTGCTAAAAATATGGATAGATATTGTTACGACAGAAGAATCTGGCAACCGAAAGCAAAGTTTCAGCCAACGAATTGAACTTTGGGAGAATTTGGAGAAGAACAGTGGAGCGTTAACGGTCGTTGTGTTGTAACGGTCGAAGAGTTCGAAAATGGCCGGTGGGCTGTTCTGAGACAGTGCGCGTTAAGTATCAAGAAGTAACTTGATGTGTTGTGTATACGCGGAAGGATAAAAGTGGGATCTTTTATCGTTAAGTATCAAGAAGTAACTTGATGTGTTGTGTATACGCGGAAGTATAAAAGTGGGAACTTTTATGGCTAACTTCGAATGTCTACACGGACTGTCTTTTTGTTCGGCTAGTGTGTGAAAAGTTATTAGCACAGGACGAGAATTGGTTTACGAGTGAAGATCTTCGGGTGACCTGGTAAATCAAGTAAAAGGTAGTATTTAGTAAAATACACAGAGCTGATATTGTGTGCTCTAAGCAGGAAGATTGATGACTTGTGCATGTTAATAGTTGATTTGTTAATAAGATACTTCATCCATATTTCCTTTGTAACAATTTACCTTGTATTGAATTTGGTTTTGAAATATAGCTTTTAATACTCACGCTCAGTGGCTATCCATTTTTTTGAAATCCGCAACAATATTATAATTTAGATATTCTCGGCTTGCAAGAGACCAGATGGACAGATAAAGGTCAGATTCTTAAAAATAATCTTAAATTTCTCTTTTCAGGGAGGGACGACAATAAGCATCACCAAGGCGTGGGTCTGCTTCTCAGCAGACACGCTAGTGATGCTCTTCTAGGATATGAGTGCATTAATGAAAGGTTCCTTACAGCTAAATTTCAGACAAGCGTTAAAGACTTGAATGCTATCTGATGTTATGCCCCCACTGAGGATGCCGATGAGGATGAGAAGGATAGGTTTTATGAACAACTTCAGGATATATTGAATTCTGTCAAGAAAGGAGATATTACCCTTGTCCTTGGTGACTTCAATGCCAAAGTTGGTACTGACTCTGACTTTTGGGGAGGGGTGATTGGCCCTTTTGGTATTGGTAGCTGCAATGGCAATGGGCAACGTCTCCTACAGGTAAGTAAACTCAATGGTTTCAGAATAACTAACACATATTGCAAACACCACGACATACATAAGTACACATGGGTTTCACCTGATCGGCTGCATAGAAATATGATTGACTATATACTAATTAACAGCAAATAGGCTAGTTCTGTTAGAAATACCAGGGCATATAGGGGAGCTGAAATTGGATCTGAACATTACCTTGTTAAAAGTGTCTTGCAACTTAAACTTAAAAAGTGTTGTGCTACGGTTAAGAAATTTGCTTTTAATACTGAAGCTCTGAATGACCCAGTTATAGCCAAAGCTTACCATGATAGGTTACTTAGTCATTATGACAGTCATGGTATGCTTACTACTGAAGTTGAGGAAGAATGGGATCATTTTAAACAGGCTTTTTTAGACACTAACAGTACTCTTTTAGGAAAAAACGAGCAGAAGAGACAGAATTATTTGAGTGATAAGGCACTTGAGCTTATTTCGGAAAGAAAGAACTGCAGGAATGTCCTTAACCAATACCCTACTAGTCCTAATAGAAAGCATTACAAAGAACTTAATAAACGTGTAAAAGATCAGTTAGCTGCTGATAAGAATCTCTGGCTTGATGGTTTGGCTGATAAAGCCGAGGAAGCAATTAGACAGCACAACAGCAGAGAGCTGTACCAGATAGTTAATGTTTTGTGTGGTAGAAAACGGACAGGTAAACAGGGATTGAAGGATAAACAAGGTAAGGTTATAGAAGGTGAGGATTCTGTCATGGCTAGGTGGGCTGAGCATTTCAGTGATATTCTAAACAATGAGGTTAGTTCTATTCCCATTGTTTGCAATGACGATAGATGCATTGGTGGCTTTAATGTTGGCCCTATAACACAATCTGAAGTTACTTTGGCTATTTCTAAACTTAAACTTCATAAATTCCCAGGGGTAGATGAAATTACTACAGAAATGCTTAGAGCTGGAAATGTTTCGGTTACCACTTGGATGACTGAAATTCTGAATATCTTTTATGATAAAGGCATGGTTCCTAAGGATTTTACCAGAGCTATTGTTATCCCTATTTTCAAAAAAGGTGATCGCAGTTCTTGTTATAACTATAGGGGTATTAGCCTACTCTCTGTTCCAGGTAAAGTTCTTTCCATGATTGTGCTTAATAGAATTAAGAATCTGGTTGACAGTCAATTGCGTGATGAACAATGTGGATTCAGAAGTGGTAGGGGATGTGTGGATCAGATATATTCATTTAGGCAGATTCTTGAGAAATGTTTAGAGTTTCATAAACCTTTGGTTGCTAGCTTTGTTTATTTCAAAAAGGCTCTGTTGATCGTCATAATTTGTGGTTGATTGTGAAATCATATGGTATACCAGACAAGTTAGTTAACATAATGAAAGCTGTCTATAATAACACTGAGTGGTGTGTGACAGTTGGTAAGGCTTGTAGCAATTGATTTAGCATTACTTCTGGTGTTCGACAAGGGTGCATTTTGTCTCCTTTTCTCTTTAGCTTGGTTATTGATTATGATATGCGAAATTCACTTCAAGGGAAAGATTTTGGCCTTAAATGGACTGGAGATACGAAAATTTCTGATTTAGATTATGCTGATGATTTAGTCCTTTTGGCAAATGATGTTGATGAGATGAACTCTTTCATTCGAGCTGTTGATGAGACTGGTAGTAGAGTAGGTTTGGTTATAAACAGAAAGAAAACTAAAGTGATGAAAATTGGTCAGGCAGGCTGTGATTCAGTTAATCTGAATGGTTGCGGTCTTGAGTAGGTGTCACAGTTTAATTATCTTGGGAGCTATGTAACAGATAATGGTGATGTGCGGCATGAGATTAACAGACGAATAGGGATTGCTGCTGGGACTTTTAAGAATCTATGGAGAGTGTGGAGAAATAGGCGTATACACCTAAAGACTAAAATTAGGCTGTATAATAGTTTGGTTCTTTCTAGGGGTAGTTATGGCAGTGAAACATGGACGCTTTGTAAACAAGATAACAGGAAACTAGATGCTTTTGATTCCAGATGCTTACGCAGTATCTTGGGCATTAGGTGGTTCAACTTTGTAACTAATGATGAGGTTCGGCAAAGGAGTTTGCAACCTCCTTTAAGCAGCATATTGTGCAGAGAGAGACTCCGTTTTTGCCGTATGTTCATGTTGCCCGTATGAATAATTATAGATTGGCGAATAGAGTTATGAACAGTGTGTCTAAAGGCCTCAGAAAGAAGGGGAGACCTAGGATGCGGTGGGCAGACAATGTCAAACAGGACCTTGTTAGAATTGGTGTGCAGTGGCCAGATGCAGTAGATGTAGCTCAGGATAGACTTGCTTGGAGTACTAAATTGCACGGTCTGGTTGGACCTCCGTAGCCCACGGCTGCTTGATGATGATGACGACGATGACGATGACGATGATGATGATGATGATGATGAGATACCGTTTGAAAACCTCATACAATTTAACAGAGGATTAACATAAAATGGTGAAATGTCTTAAAGTCGCGATAGCTTTTGAGTTGTGGCAGAGTTGGTCCAATATGTACAGCACCGGTCTTGTAAACTGATATTCAGGAGTGAAACTACCATTGGGGTAGATGGTGCAGCACCGGGGACTCATCCAGGAGGAGACTACAATTTTATACTATATGAGAAGGATCCAGTCTAATATTTTCATTAGGGCCAATGGCGATTTAATTAATTTTGATACCAATGACGATTTATTTAATTTTGATACCTCTGGTACTTCTAGGTTTCTATCCACTGTTCCTGCATTGAGATTTCTTCATTTCACCACGTCTAAGCTCCATTGTGCAGGGAAAAGTGACACCAATGCGCTTAGAAAGACCGCTTTTTGTGTTATGGGTCTGTCAGACGTGCGCCATGCGTAGGTGAGCCATACCTTGTGCGCACTAGCTAATATGTTAAATGGGCACTGAAAGCTCCCATCTCTCTCCTAATTTGTTGTGGATCCTTTTCTCCCCAGCTATGAGCTTTCGGAATCCTTGTGAACCGAATAATTAGTTTACTGTGTAAGCAAAAGCGTTGCTCAGAGGTAAAATAATTTAATTCAACTCTTTAAGCTTCCCAGTCTTAATTTGACTCTCAATTTGCGACTGGCAAATTCTGTTTCGTTACATCAGGAAAGATCCACTAGTCCCGCAGTAACACTACATGTATATTATCAAGGGACCTGAGTTTGAATCCAGGTTAAAGCATGGGTATTTTTGTTTTAATTCTTCTTATCTCCAAAGGTGTCATAGAATGTTGTGGTTAACCAATAGAGCATATCAAGCTCGAGAAAAAATATTTCGTTTTCGCTTTAGATTTTATTTCCCTTCTTCATCATAGGAACTTCTATGATATGTTTAATCCCGTGTTACGATTTTCACGATGTCATAATTCCTGATTCGGTGTAAACCTTTTACAGGAGAAAAAACAGTATTTAATATGCAATTATTTTTGAGATACTCATGCTAATAATAAAAGATTTTACTTTAAAACATGATAATTTCTGACAATATTAGTTATCGATCGTTTTAATAGATGTTTATTTTAAGCCTTGAGACTGCAGTCTTTCATAGGTCAAGTCGGATTATGTCACATTTTGTTTCATTGTTTTATCAACCTCAATTAACCCATATCATAAATGTGAATTCTGAAGATTTCATTTCACTTATAACAATAGAGTGGATTCATTAGAACATGTTCCTCAAACTTTTAACGGCACATCACAATGAAAAAAAAAGTAATCAATAAAAAGAGGGGTTTTATTCCCGGAAAGCACCTGAACGCCGTTCTAGAAGCTGTTGCAAGCATAATAATATTAAATCAAGAGACATCTTAAAAATGAAAAAATGTCTATATAAAATATTATTACTAACCATTTTATTCTACTACATTAGCGATGGCAACAAATGCAGGCGATAGGTTTAGAATTATAAATAGATAAATAATAAATACCCCCTCAAGCAGCTGCTTGCCACAGAGGTCTGACAGGAGCCTGTCAGTTTTTACGCCACAGTAAAAGGTCTGTGTGGTTGGCGGAATCTGAGCAGAAAAACATCACAAAAGTACATGATCTTACCGAGGCTCGAACCCAGGTCCCTTAGATCAGTAACCAAGCTTGCTAACTACTCGGCCAGGGGACAGGTACTGTTTAGAACGGGACTATAAAGGCACTTAAACTCAACGTTTACCCTGTTTTCGAGAAACAAAAAAGTATAAGCTTATAGTGAGAATTTATTGGATTATTATTTATAATGCTTCCCATCCTTGAGGAAAGCATGCAATGAACTGAATGCTGATTTTCATTGAGAGGGTATGACATCAAGAACATGAATTAGTATTACAGATAAGGAATCATGAAACGGTATTCCAATATGTTTCCTTTATTTGGAGATCTGACTCAGGAACGATTGAGTCTATCAGACCATTTTGGTTCGCAAGTTAATATTATTTCATTTTTGTGCATCAGTGATGATGTGTGAAAAAATTCTTTGGACATTTTCGGGACACAACTAATTTACTATAATCTTACAGAAGTGTCTCGCGATACACCCCTTCTGCAACACTGCTTTAGATTATAATCATTCATTTCTAGTCTTTTGCGATATTTGGTATCATTGAAAATGTTACTATTTCAATTCTTCCCAAATACTTACTTCCGAAATTATAAATTTTTCCCGTTATTAACGATTTTTTTACCAGTTTCAGCATAGCAATATTTTCTCGTGACTTCGCGACACAAATGTTTTATTGCATGCATCCAAATATTTAATATCTTCTCCAACTTAAGCATTATCAGAAAACAGGCTGCGGATATTTTTCTACGTTCTTATTTATCCTAATTGTTTTGAAAATTTGTATCATATTTCTCGTGACAATTTTAATATACTTTCAAAACATTTGAAACTGACCGCGTTTCCCATTTGCTTAGATTCTATTTATCTCATGGAAATATTGGACGTATGACTCCTTCCGGTATAATGTGCTTTAATGACAGTTTCTTATAAAAAGTTGTGTTGTTTCTTCTGAAAGGTGCTTTTTGTTTATAAAAGAACAATTATGTTTTCAAGAAAAGAATAATTTGATGCTGAATCAACACACTAACCAATTACCTTAACAATTACATCCAAAACACCAACTACCTTAACACTTCAAAGCCTAGTGAGACCAATTTTATAGACCAGCTATTACTGAAATTGCTGCCGAAGAGACAGATCCTGCCAGACATGGAGAATTTGTAACAGAAAAGAAAGCTAAAAAAGTCGAAAACAGAAACAATACAATAGATCAGTTCTGATTCTAGGAAAAATTATGGCGAAGGGGGAAAGAGACTATATTTCTAATACAGTAAAACGTTTTCCCCTCCATTTTTAGAGGTCTTTAAAAGTGAATAAATTATGAATAATATTTGTAATTTTTTTGCCTCCTTTAGTTACTAGCATTGCCAAATAGGGATGGGGGCAATTCCTCTTGGTACCTCCAGATACGGCCTTGCAATTGAATATATTCTATTTTGCAAAATAGATTTCAAAAGGAAACAAACGAACGAGCTAAAAGCATGAAGACTGCTTTACAAATCTAAATGGTAGTTTTCGTTTCTTTATCTTCTGACCCATGTAGTTTTTATCTTCATCTCTGGCCAGAAAAGATACCTGAAATTGGAAGAAAATGCATCACTTTGTCTGCTGAATAATGCAGTTGTGTAGTGCTACCATGGTAAAATGGTCTTCTAATTTCTTAAAACTGCGTTACCCTTACAGCTTGCATTATTTTTCTAGAAACCCGAATAGAAAACTCTCCGTTGTAATAGAAGGAATTAAGAGGAAAAACTAACAATATGTTGTGATAAATAAAATCAGTTTTATTTACAAGCCAAAGGAAATATCTCTTTTTTTTATTTACTACTCAAAGAAACCAAAATCCCCTCATTTTTTTCATCAGTAGATCATCAGATCTATACATCATATCAATGTGTCAATATTGATTAGTTAGGTAGTTAGAATTGGGTATTAGTTTTAAGTTAGAGTGTATGAAAAAAAAAATCCATTCATTTATAAAATGTATTATAAAAAAAACATATGAGAATACTTCTGTATATCTCCAAAAGTTCAGATAAGAGCACTATACAATATTCAGTCCCGAATCCCTCTCCAGAACCCTTAGAGGATGTTCCACCAAAATAAGGTTCTCCGAAAAACAGTTTGAAGAACGATGATAGAGACTAATCTTGATTATGAAGATTAATTTCCGAAATCTGCGCAGAACATTTCGATCATCAACTGCGAAAGATTATGTTACATGCCACTTTATAAAATATTTTCTATAGGTCAACACGCTACTTCAGCGCATTAGGGAACTGTACAGTAACAATTCGCTGACAATATGAAACTAATGCTCTTACAATTTATCATTTATGAAAGAAATCTCTATTAATAACTCATAAACAGTTTCTTCTGCAAAACAAAAACGAAATTTGTAAGTCCTTAAATAAAATGGTTTACAAGGTTTTTATAACATGGACAATTTTAGCTGCCTACAACTATTATTGTGCTGCTGATTTCAGATCTGGCCTTAAAAAATGGCAGCAAGTCACGTTTTTATGTTATTGATATTTTGACTCCAATTACGATCTTCCTGTACCAACACCTCCAGTCAACTGAGAGGATATTAGATATTTTACTTTTTATGGCTAGCAACACTGATTGTCAAGTGAGAGAAAACATGTAACAATAACCGAACCTCAGACTGCCATTCTTGTTGTTTTCATTGTAGGAAGAACACGTGCTGTACTTGAACAGTGAATTTTGGCGTTTAAATGAAATGAATTTTTCTGAGAACCACAAGCATCTCAGGAAGTTGCAAGACAGGCCAGACTCTGCCATTGCCGTGTCTGCCACTCAATTCTACGACTCACCACTGCTGGCAATATGCTCTTCCCTAATCTTTCATCCTGGAGGAACAGCGATCTTATGATCAATGTCACTGTCCCTTATCTAGGTCGAAAGAGCGACTTAGATTCAGTGGTCATCAGGCTTCTCTCCGCCTCCTGTGTCACTGCACAATATGATAGATATACTGAGGTCTACACTGACGGATCTGTTGACCGGGAGAGGCAACGTGCTGCCCCTGCCTTTGCCATTCCCGATAAGGGTATCGCCAGAGGTTTCCGTCTGTCGCATCTCGCTTCCTCCACCTGTGCGAGCTTCATGGGATCCTTGAAGCTATACTCTACATCCTCAGCATCGTGAGTGGCAACTTTGTCATTCTCTGCGACTCCAAGTCAGCCTTGGAAGCTATCCAGAAGCAAGACAACAAGAGCTACAACTCCTCCCGAATCCAGAGCATCCTGGAGACATGCTCCAAAGTCACTTCTGCCAGAACCATGGTTCATTTCCAATGGCCTCTTCCCAAGGGATACTTGGCAATGAGCTTGCTGATCGTGCCACGAAGGAGGAGCTTGAGAATCGAAGGTATATATCTAATTACCCTCTCTCACTCAGCGACTGCAAGACGTCTGTCTCAGAACTGATAAGCCAGTATCGGCTTACCCAGTGGCAGAGGAACTCTAGTTGTTCCTCATTCAGGCACCTGGATGACCCTTTTCTCTCTGCTCCTAACCTCAGCACCTACGCAGATCTGAGGAGACCCTCCTTCATCATCTCCGAGTTGATGTTATTTACAGAAACTCTACGCTTCACACTCTCGGCAGAGTGTTCAGTCCTAACTGTGCCACATTTAGCACACCTGCGACTGTATCTCACTTATTGCTCAACTGCTCCCGTCACAATTCTGAAATAGAAGCTTTGTTCCAGGAGCTTCATGCCATCGAACCCATCGACTACTACATCACCTCCGTACTAGGTATCCAAAATAATCTGAAGCTGCAAGGAACTCTCTTCCGACTGGTCACTGATTTCTTTCAGAACATTGACCTTTTCTACAACGTATAATGTCTCTTTTTCTTTAACCTGATTAGTATACTTAATAGTTTCAAGAGATAGCTGAGAGGTAGTTTCTTCTGCCTCTACTATCTCGTCCCCCTGTTGTGACTGGTGTAGGGAGCCTCTCATTGGAGGATAATTTCACCATGAACTTACAACATCTTGAACCTTGAACATTGATGGCACAAAGGCAGAAACGCAGATGTGTTAATGTACCGGATAAGTTTTGTAATGTGAGTAAAAATTATATTTTAAAATCCCAGGGCCGTTCTTTGACAAATATTGTAAAGAAAACTTGCATTTTGGATAACATGTTGGAGATCAAGACAAAATATGGGCTTCATATGCGTGCTGCATTACGTGCTTTGTTGTCCTGAGTGAATGGTTGGAAGGTAAGATAAAATTCATATCCTTTGCAGTTTCTATGGTTTGACGAGAGCCAACTAGTCACTTGCATGAATGCTAATTTTGTTTATCTAAAGTTGTAACTTTTGTTTAAAAAAAGAACGAAAGGAAAATATAATATCCAAATGTGCCTTCAGCCATAAGGCCAGTTCTTCATGGATAAAATCTTCCTATACCAACACCTCCACCAACTGGGAAGAGATGGATTCACATTCAACAGAGGAAGACTTTCAGACACATAAAGATCCTGATCCTACATACACCCTAAAAAGTTAGACAAGCCTCATCTGATTCAGGAAAATGAACTATATGATCTTGTTCGAGACCTAGGACGTTCCAAACAATAAGATGAGGTTTTAGGTTCAAGACTTCAAGAGTGGAATCTTGTGGCCAAAAAGTACCAGAATTGCTCTGTTCAGACAGTCAAATTTAGATCTATCTGCTTATTACCAGATGCAAAATGGTTTGTGTTTCAGCATAGATATTTCAGGCTATCGAAAGAAATTCGGACAACTCACGACCCTAAAGAACGGCGTCTATTATAAATTCGTCAAAATTCAGCTTAACAGCTGTCCTTTTGCATAACGGAATTCAAAAACCTTCCATTACAGTGACATACGCTGTGTCGATGAAGAAAACGTATAAAATCATGGAAAAAATATTCACTGCTATAAATTATGACTAGTTTAAGTGGACAATATGTGGTGATCTAAAAGTCATATCTCTCTTGCTCCGGCTACAAGGAGGCATCACAAAATTTTGCTTTTTTCTGTGTTTGTGGGACAGTAGGGACAGAAAGGAACACTACAAACAAATGACTGGTCCAAAAGAGATGTTTTTATTCCTGGAAAGAGTGATGTGATGTATAATCCTCTAGTTGACCCCTCTGATGTTCTGCTCCCACTAGTACACATCAAACTGGGACTTATGAAAAGCTTTGTAAAGGATATGGACAAAACTGGTAAAGGGTTTTTGCACTTGAAGGAAACATTTCCAAAACTTAGTGATGCCAAACTCAAAGAAGGGATCTTTGTTGGTCCTCAGATTAGGAAGCTACTGAATGATACTGTCTTGGAATAAAAACTGAATATGAAGGAGCGCGCTGCATGAAAATGCTTCACGTCTGTGGTTCAGGGTTTTCTGGGAATCACAAAAAGGAAAATTACCATCAGCTCATTCAAGATCTTTTCAAAAGCATATAAAAATTTTGGTTGCCGAATGTATTTCAAGATTCTTGATTTTGAAGAACTTATTTTGGCTGTCGAATGTATTTCAAGATTCTTGATTTTGAAGAACTTATTTTGGCTGTCGAATGTTTTGCAGTCGCATCTCGGCTTCTTTCCCAAGAACTTAGAAGCTGTCAGTGATCAGAAAGAGGAAATATTTCACTAGGATATCCGAACCATGCGGGAGAGATACCAAGGTACATAGGTGAGACCCAGCAATGATGGGTGACTACTGCTGGTTCTTTCAGAAGGAAGATACCTCAGCACATAAAAGACAAAAATAAACTTCATGTAAGTACAAAAGATCCTTACCCATTTTTTCAAATTTTGCGTTTCAATATTATTTCATCGTTACTTTATAATCAGTGGTCTATAACTATAATGTTTACATTTTTTTCAATGTAAACATATAATTAATTGATGAGTTTAAAGTTGCAATGTGATAAAATAGTCACTTTATTTTCATTTCCCAAATATGCGTATTCTTTGAAATACATCAATCCGTAAATTAAAAAAAAAAGTACCTACTGCAGATTTTTAACAGCCATATTTGAATTAAGAACTCTAAAAATAGTTAAAACATCCTATTTGACCAATGTTATAATAAATTTCTATTTGTTGTCTAGTGTAATTAATATATGACCTATGTAAAAACATCACAGAGCAAAGAATGCATAAGATCAGAAAAAAAAAATGTTGCTCTCAATACTAAGACAATTAATTCGAGAAGCACAATCCCTCGCTTACGGCAGTTTTTGTGAGAGGGTGTGTGGGGTGGGAAGAAAGTTTATGTTTCAATGCATTACATTATTCTACTCTGGCAAGCCAATAGCGTGATGGAAGATTTTTTTTAAATATTTTTAAGCTAAGGGTATGCAAATATTAAATAAAATTAATTATTATCAATTATTAAAATATAATATTATGATTATTTTGATTTAAATACTTAACACATAATATTTTTTGGTAGGTGTTTGGCCGCAACGTTGTATAGATAAACAAGAGAAAACGCATTTCATATTTTTACAGTTATTCTCCTAAATTGCTTCCAAAGTGTAGAGTGATTCCACTTTTCTCAGTTTATGGTCTTCAAAATGTGACTTTCACAGTTTCGCATTTCCTGCTCTTTCCCCCTTTTATCTTTCACTCGACATAAGGGCTGAACTTCCTGCTTCTGCTCACTTTGCCAGAAGAAAAACCCATTCAGTGAGAACTAGCATGTTCAAACGTTTGTCATATATATATTCTGAGAGTAAAACATCCTTAAAGAATAAAGATAACGGAAGACAGTCATAAGTATAAAACCCCTTTTGATTGTCTGATGACGTTGCAGATCGCAAGTCGTCAGAGTTTAATGGTGAATCCGTAAATTCCAACAACTGCACAACAAAGCATTTCCTACGGTACATTGAACGTGGGGAACGCAAATGCGGTGATGGTTGGCGACACACAGAGACCAAGGACATGTGCATTAGAGACACACACGCACACAACATCCTTATTGTTTCCATCCCCAGGGTTGCTACCCCATCTGCAATCGATACCGGTTGGCGTTGTGTACAATGTTCACTTTAGAGGTAATGAAGCATCATTCCCTGATGCTTTCTTGGGAACAGTTCAATGATAGAATAAGCTCGATTCTTAAGCTCTCTATTATTAGGAAAGAGTAAAAGTTTGTGGAAATAGTTACTTTTACCTGCGAATATTACAATAATTTGGAAAGTTACCACTTAATATTTACAATGTGGAGAAGGAAAACAGTGCAAGAGAATATGAGAGCGGAGGACTGACTTTCGAAAGTTTAGATGTATTCTTTACTTTTAATGAATGTGGAGAATGAAATATTTATTAAATACATAATTAACTATGGAATCAAAAATATTATGCGTTTCATAATTTTAGTTGGACAAAAGTAACTGGTGCTTGCTCGTATAAATTTGGGCAATAAAACATAAAATAAAAAATGAATTATAATTACATTAAATTGACTCTAATGTGATTATTAATTGTAATATGATATATTAAAAGATACATCTTTAAGCAACTGCGTGCCACAGAGTTTTGACAGGAGTCTGCCAGCCTAATACGTCATAATACGCCTAACACAGCCTAATACGTTCATTCTGTGAAGATGGCGTAATTTCAGCCGAAAGACAATACAAACCCAGTGCCTTACCTGGGTTCGAACCTAGTCCTTTTGATCAGTAGCCAAGATGATTCATAATTAATCTTCTTGGTTATTGATTCATAATTCAGATATCATAATTAAGATTCATCATTAAGTTCTAGGAGCTAGTAAATTCCATTAAAATACCTCAATTACCTAACCGGTCCGAAACATTTTCGCTCAAAATTAAAGCGACGTTTTCATTACATTCCATATGAACCGCAAGAAACAAATTGGCCAAAAATGTTGGGATAAAAAAAAATATTACATTTTCGAAAAATACAGGTAATACATTAAATTCATTTTAACTTTTCCACTTTAGCGAATACATATGATTGTTATTCGGAGAGCAAAACAGATTTTATGTCCAGATCGCTTGATCATATCCTTGCAGAAATTTTAAATAGAAAACAAAAAATGTTAAAGAAATGCCACTCAAACAGAACTTCCCACAGAGATCTGAATAGTATGACATAGAGAAGTACAGTCGCTCAAAAAAGTATCCGAACACTACGGTTGATTATAGAATTCAGAAAAAATATCTGGCACCGATTTTTTTATAAATTAGTGATCTGTCAACCTTCGTGTCACGTGACACGAAGGTTGCCAGATCACCGATTTCTAAAAAAAATCGTTGCCAGATATTTTTTCTGAATTCTGTAATCAACCATGGTGTTCGGATACTTTTTTGAGCGACTGTACTATAAGGAAGTCGAGATTCGGTAGAAACACAATACGTGGAAAGAAACATCCATACCTGAACTCGAATTCGAATATAAGTCTACTTGATTTATAGCCAAACGTGTTAACCACTAGGCCAGTGGGACGGCATGAAACCGTTATCGGCGAAAAATCAGTCATCTAACAATGACAGAGTTAATTTATATTTTCACTGTTTTTCCCGTTGAGTAAAGAGAAACTAGATTGGCATTGGCAACAAAACCGTGACTCTAATCTACCTTGCTGGAGAACGACATTTTGATGGTAGGAAATTTCTTCTCCCAAGATATTCCTATTTATTGAATTAGTTTATATATTATTAAATTGACATTTAAATGAAATATATTTCACGGATCATAAATCTGGTTGTTAATGCAACTCTTTTTAAGATTTCCCATTGCTTTTCATTAGATTTTTGACCGATTTATTGGATTTTTCAAAACAACTGATTCACAATATTTCTTCAAAGAAAAGTTAATTTTCCCCTTATAAGACACGCAAAGTTGCCTGCTTAAGTGCTAATTAGAAAAGAAAGCAAATGAAAAAATTGCATATTTTACAGTATGTTTATTTTACTTTGGAAATATTCTCAAAACGAAAGCGCAGTATGAAAAGACTTAGGTACGTTACATAGCGACTTCAAATATCCTATTTGTATTTATTATTCCATCTATTGTATAGTACAATGTTATATCCTATTTATGTACAACTAAAAAAACAATTATTGGCAAGTATTGGTTTTTTACACAGCAAACTATAACGGTACTTGTATAAAGATATATTGCTTTTTTCTTTTGGCAGCTCTGTTAGAACAGAATATTTCAGCTTAGCTGTAATATCTTCATGATATTTAATGAAATATGTAAAAACACATTTTATCCACAATATTAAATAAAAATGTGCAAAATCTATTCTAAATGCGAACGCTACTACTAACTAAAGAACAGCCATTTTGGTGTCCAACTGGGATCACAGTTATGAGTATTTAGCAACAAGTTGCTGCAGGAAAACGCTGGTCGTGCACTATCTAGTTCTACTTTCCTATATCTATGGTTGAACCACTTAAATTGTTTTCAAAGCCTGATAGGGTCAACTGGTCATAACGTAGTCGGCACTAGCACTGGTAAATGAATTACAGCTTAACATTTTTTTTTCCTGATGTTAATTTCAATTATTTAAAGACTTTTGCAAATTGTGTGAATTACAGATGGGGTTGGCTTGTTTTACTTTCGACCGGCACTTTTGTGTACTAAAATAAACTAAATGGTGAGGTCACAAGGACCTGAAGGCCTCAGAGAAGGTTGTGAGAAGAGGATCTACTGGACAACTTTTAAGATATAGATGGAATTTTCTTGCTATTATCATTTAGATGTTACTCATGAATTTTCATGAGTAACATCCTCATTGAGCATATCATTTTCCGTAGCGTGTCTAGAGTATTGGTATCCTGAATGCGAAACCAAGGCGTAATTTCTCATCCGATTAACCGGGGACTTCCCTTGTCAATCTGAGTTTCCCTCTGTCTCCAAGAGAAAAATGATAGCGGCGATAAATCTCAACCATCAAATTGTGCCTAGAGATCTTTTTAGTAAAACAATAACATTTCACTCTCATTTTATTGGGAAATTTATCCCGAGGTTTAAAAAGAAATAAAGAAGATGCTTTTCCGAACCAATTGGTACAATCTTGTCTCATCAAGGTCAAGGTTGGTGATTCGGATTCTAAGATTGTTTGAATAATACATTCTGGAAAAAACCAGAATGCAAAATAAGAACATATAATGTGTAAAAGTACGTTACACTCTTCAATTCATAAATACAGGTCAATTTCAAAATTAGTTCGAATTTCGATTTAGGATAAAATTTCAGAAATTATGATCTAGATATTCTTCTCCAAATTGTATAGTTATACAAGCTGCAGTGTTTTTTTTTTTATAATTTGTTTAGATATTGTTTTTATCGATTCTAAATTTTTGTTCCATATGGATATCTTTTTAATATTTAACAATTGCACAAATAGAAAAAAAAATGGAAAATATTTTACTTATGTATAATTCATAAGTAACATCTAAAAGAAAAAAAAAATAAAACAAAAATAGCGTTGTGCTTCTTCGTCCTGGTGGCCAAGTGGTTTGCACTCTTGGTTAATGACCAAAGGGACCTGGGTTTAAACTCCGGATAAAATATGGATGTTATGTTTCTGTTGAGATCACGCCTTCTTCACAGATCATGCCTGACGTATTACACTGACAGGATCCTGTGAACCTCTCTGTGAAGCAGTTGGTTGAGGGGTATGATTTTAATTCACAGCTGGTAATGGGAGCAGACATCTCAACGATATGGAAAATCCTCTCAAATTCTTAGGTGCATTTCACGAGTTACTTGGGCGATAGCTGTAGAAATCCTATCTTTCAGTTAATCGGGTGATTGTTTTAAAGGCAGGTGATAAATTTCATCTTTGATAAAACACCACATAAAGAAATCAAGTATTTGTAAGTCATGTGAACTTCAGCACCACTTAAGTGACCCCCACGGCCTATCTAGGGCTTGGGATTTGTTGATTTACACAGGTTCTCGTTTGAAGCAAGTAATAGGAAGGGGAGCTGCACTTGTGTTGCAAACTTTCTATGCTCAAACGAAAACACTGGTTCAGGTTTTCCTACAGTAGTGCTTCTCGTGGACTTGACAACAACTGCAAAACGACAAAAAAAACTTTAAGATAATCTATGGGCACAAAATCGAACTGGTGGAAATCCATCGACATCTTCTGATTGTGTACTACTCGGATGTTCTGTCAGTGTAACATTAGAGGAAATGATGCCATGAGTTCGAAATTAGTCGTGCTGTTGTAGAGGAAGTGGATCTCCGCACCTGCCAATTAGAAACTGTTCACTAACCACCATTCAGTTGAGATTGGCTGCCGTCAGATTTTCACTTGGTAAAAAGATGAAGAGAACCTTTTGAAGAAGCGTCAAAGATGAAGTAGCAAAATGATTTTGAAAGAAAGACTTCCTAAGAAGCTGATCGACCATTACAAGTGTTTCAGCACGTCTGGTGACTAGGTGAAAAAATAATACACATACTTGTAGGTTTTCCCCATATATTGTCTTTTGTGTAATTCTCTGCCATCCGAAGAAATTAAATAGGGAACCTTACTTTCTGACTTATCCTCTTAAATTACCATTTCTCTAGATCACAGTTGGGAGAAAGTCTAATTAGTTTTAGACTTTTAAATTTATTAAAACTTGTAACTAATAATTAATGTTCAATTAAAGGCTTGTTTGTGTATCGTAGATCAGTTTTAATGATAAAAGTTTATTTTAATTGATGGGATAGGAAACCTGGATTCCCGCACCCCAATAACGTACCGGAGTTCTAGCTCTGAGTTACTTGCTGTTGATCCTTCGCTAACAATATGCAACATTTTATCATAGGGTCATGGTATCCGACTTTGCTTAAATTCGAGTTTGTTAGGATTCCTTACTCTGGATCAGTTTAGGATGAAGCATAGAGCTTCGTTACATTAACAGTCTCACAGACATACTATTTCTCTCTTTAGACGTAAACTTCAGCATCAGAATCCCATGTGTATTAAACCCAATAACTTCTGTTCCATTACTGATATGAGTGCATTTATTAATGCCAGTTTACTCCTGTTAGAATTTAGATACGAATTGGATTTGCCGTTCAATAAGTATATTCGCAATCTTTAAAGAACCTAGCAACGACATCGGAATCTTTCATTAAATGTAAGCCGCTGCCTCCTGAGATAACTACGAAGGCAATGAACTTTCAAATAAAATCCATACAATATCTTAAATGTTTAAAAAGGCATCTTGCAAACTTCGATATTCTTGTTACTTCCGACTTATGTTTTGGTAACTGTTGTCAGTACAGATGATATTTAATTTGGAAATAGGCAGACACTAAAGAGAATATATATATATGAAGAAAAAGCATAAAACTTAGAGATTAAATATGCATTAAATTATATTCCCGAAATGTGCATAAATTTTGTATAACCCTTGGAGGAATAGTTTGTGATTATAAGGTAAGAAAATTACTGCTAAACTAACAGATTAGTAAAAATTTTACACTTGCTTTAAAACATGAATTACATTTTTTTTTCATAATTACTGTTAAAAATTACTGTAGGGTCCTTTCAGGTAATGTAATCGGAATTTTTTCAGAAGAGTAGATTGCCCAAAAACAGACATCTCTTGTGACCTGTTTTGTCTGGATCTAAATGTCTTAGAGCAGGAGTCCCCAATGTACAAATTACAAAAGTGTTCTATCTGTCCCTAGGGAAGTTCGCATTTATTTCTACAGAGAGAGATTACAAATGATTTCACTAGTTGCACACATATATTTTCAACAAACTAAAGACATACAAGAATGACACGTAAAATTCAAAAATCAAGTCCAAAAATTTGGTATCTAATTGAAGTTCAGTGTGTGGATTGTTACGTTTTAGTCAGTAGGACATTGTCAAACATGAAGTTAATATTATACCACTATTTGTAATTTTGGACAATTTAAAAGATACAATAAGATTTATTACTGGAAAAACTGATTATCGTAAGACGAGATATGTTTGGCAAGAAATTTCATATCGCCCTGATGTGGGCAAACTAACAAACAGCGCAAACACTTAACTTCAGCAGAATACCAAAAACGTTTTTGAGTTGTTCTTTCCAACGGTTTAAGTTTAATTTATTTATGCTTTTCTTGTTTTTTAAAATATCCTTTGGAAACCACTATTACCACTAAGTGTTAGTAAATACAATGCATTTATATTTTGATCCATATTCTTCAAATTCCTAAAGTCATCAAGTAGAACTTGACTAGAAAATAGAAGTTTAGAAAATTCCATTCAGAGAATTTTATAATATCACATTCTTTTTATAACAAAAAATATTTAATATTAAACTGTCATCGAAAGCTCAGTTTAGCTGATAAAATAGTTTCAAAATAAAAAAGATCACGTGAAAAATTTCGATTTCTAAACTTGTATCATCATTTTAAATATAATTAAAATAAGAGCTCTTAAATAACTAAACCGTGAATTCCACGGTGGACAGTTGAATTTTTTCATTTGAAAATAAATAGTTTCTTACCTTTTTCTGCTTCTTTAAATCCAATTCTGAATTAATTAAAATCTCAAATATAAACATCCTTTGAAAATGAGTCAAAAAATTTTGTTGCGAGATAAATCGCAAATGGTGGATTTGAATGCGAGTAATACATCTAGTTCCAATGATCATTTAAATGCCACTTAAGGGACAGCCAATATCATTTTTCTTTGTTAATGTCATCCGTGTGTCAAAGTGGTTAGGGTTTCTATTTTAGAGAAATCTGCAGTGTCTTGTATGTGAAAAATTAATAATTTATCATCATCATCATCGTCCACAAGCAGCCATGTTCTCCAAGCATATCTGTCACGAGCTACATCCGCTGCATCCGTACATTGCACACCAATTCCATTAAGTTCCTGTCTGACATTTTCTGCGCAAAACGTCCTAGGTGTCCCCCTCTTTCTGAGGCTTTTGGGCACACTGTTCATAACCTTATTCGCTAATTTATAATTATTCATAAGGGAAACATTGCCAAACAAACGGAGTCTCTCTCTACACAATACGCTGCTTAACGGAGGTTGCCGACTCCTTTGCCTAACCTCATCATTACTTACAAAATTGAACCACCTACTACCCAATACACTGCATATGCATCTGGAATCAAAAGTATCTAGTACCTGTTATCTTGTTTGCAAAGTGTCCAAGTTTCACTATCATAACTAAACCAAGAGAGAACCAAACTTTTATAGTCTAATTTTAGTCTATAGATGTATACGCCTATTTCTCCACACTCTCCATAGATTCTTAAAGGTCTCGGCAGCAATCCCTATTCATCTGTTAATCTCATGCTGCACATCACCAGTTACATTAGCCTGTTACATTAGCTCCCAAGATAGACTGTGACACCTGCTCAAGACTGCAACCGTTCAGATTAATTGAATCACAGCCTGCCTGACCAATTTTCATCATTTTAGTTTTCATTCTGTTTATAACCAAACCTACCCTACCAACAGTTTCATCGACAGCTCATATGAAAGAATTCATCTCATCAACATCATTTGCCAAAAGTCTAAATCGAAATCACAAATTTCCGTATCTCCATACCATTTAAGGGAAACATCTTTCCCTTGCACTGAATTTCGCATAACATAATCAATAACCAAACTAAAGAGAAAAGTAGACAAAATGCACCCTTGTTGAACACCAGAAGCAATGCTAAACCAATTGCTACAAGCCTTACCAACTCTCATACACGACTCAGCGTCATTATAGAGAGCTATCATTATGTAAATTAACTGTCTAGTTTGCCATACGACCTCACGATCAACCGCAAATTCTGAAGATTAAAATAGTCGAAAGCCTTTTTAAAATCAACACAGCTTGTAACTACAGGTTTTTGAAACTCTTAACATTTTAAAAAAAGCTACGTGAGTGAAAATATCTGATCTACATATCCCTACCACTTCTGAATCAACATTGCTCATCACGCAATTGCCTGTCAACCAGATTCTTAATGCTATTAAGCACAATCATGGAAAGAACTTTACCTGGAATAGAGAGTAGGCTGATACCCCTGTAGCTGTCACAAGAACTGCGATCACCTTTTTTGAAAATAGGGATAACAATAGCTCTGGTAAAATCCTTAGGAATCATGCCTTTATCATAAAAGATATTCAGAATTTCAGTCATCCAAGTGGTAACTGAAACATTCCCGGCTCTAAGCATTTCCGTAGTAATTTCATCTACCCTTGGGGTTTTATGTACTAGTAGTTTAAGTTTAGAAATAGCTAAAATATCTTCAAACTGTGCTATAGGCCCAAAAATAAAGCCAATAATGCATCTGTCACCATTACAAACAATAGGATTAGAACTAACCACACTGTTTAGAACATTAATGAAATGCTCAATCCACCAGCCATGACAGAATCCTCACCTATAACATTATTTTGTTTATCCTTCAATCCCTGTACAGTCGCTCAAAAAAGTATCCGAACACTGGTTGATTACAGAATTCAGAAAAAATATCTCGCAACGATTGTTCTAGAAATTAGTGATCTGGCAACCTTCGTGTCACGTGACACGAAGGTTGCCAGATCGGATACTTTTTTGTGTGTTCGGATACTTTTTTGAGCGACTGTACACCTGTCCGTTTTCTACTACACAACACATTACCTATCTAGTACAGCTCTCTGCTGTTGTGCTGTCTAACTGCTTCCTCGGCTTTGTCAGTCAAGCCATCAAGTCAAAGATTCTTATCAGCAGTTAACTGATCCTTTACACGTTTATTAAGCTCTCTGTAATGCTTTCTATTAGGACAAGTAGTGTATTGATTAAGGATATTCCTGCGTTTCTTTCTTTCTGAAATAAGCTCAAGTGCCTTATCACTCAAATAATTCTGTCTTCTCTGCTCATTTTTTCCTAAAAGAGTACTGTTAGCTTCCAAAAGAGCCTGTTTAAAACGTCCTCATTCTTCCACAGTTTCAATAGCAAACATATCATGTCAATATGCATAATTCCATATGATTAATATTTTTATCGTAGTTACTGGAGTAGTTTCAAAATTTACATCACAACAAATTATGTACTAGGAATACCAGTACTGACGCTTCCTACTGTGGCAGTCCTATACAGAGTCCACTGGACGCCCACTCTCCCACCCTTGTAAAATCCTCCGGAAACGCCATAGTGGAAAGTCCTTCTCGGAATAACTCCAACAAACTAAATTAATATTTATTTTTTGTGCCTTTGCATCTAGTACTAAAATAATAAAATATTAAACTAGCATATTTTTCGTGTTTATGTAGAGAAAATTTCGAAAAACCTATTAATTCAAGGTTGAGACAGGGAAAACGCGTCTAAAACAGTGATATGCTGAACTTTGAATTGTTAATTTATGCATAAAATTTATGCATTACTGTTTATGCATTACTGTTTATGCATTACTGTTATTTCAAAAGCAAAATCATAGGATAATGCAGTATACGAGAAATATTATAAACGCATCTTTTCAGAATGTACTGAATTACGAAAGGAAATAGACGACATTTATACCATTACAAAAAAGAAAATTAAAATGTTTCAGTGATGAAATTAAATATGTTAATTTTAGTATAATATGTTGATCCACAAGCTGTTACCGTCGAGTTAAAAAGTTAATAATGATAATTATTAACTTTTTGTGTATAACATGCCACCGTCTGTTATACAATTTACAATTTAATATTTTGTTATGAATCAAAACATTGTGATTTGCATTGTAGTTTTATTTTTATACGAAGCATTATGTTTCCTAATAAAATATATACTTAATTTGTCTGATATCTACTTGTGCTTTTGTAGCTCTAAAATGTTCTTAAAATACGCCTTGTTTAATACCATTTGCGAAATGCTCTGTTCATGATAACTAATTTGTTATATTTTGGAAATGTAGGATTCATTATGAATAATCCTATATAAGGAAAATAAAATATATATTTTAATAGCTACTCTATTAATATTATGACTATACGAAGATGCCAGTTTAATAGGTACACCTAAATAATAGTGTGTTGCGCTTTCTTTGTCTTCAGAACAGACCGATTTCGTCGGGGCATGGAACTTGCAAGATGCTCGATGCGTTGTGCAGGAATGATTGTGTTATGCAGTTGATGGAAATTGGAGCAGCACAATCTCGCAGCTAACAGCCCTTATCATCTGATCCCAATGTTAAGATATTTGATAGATTACAATAATCATATACATTTTTGTCTCATTTAATTGTTTCCTCCGCTAAAGGGCGCGTTTAAGATAGTGGAAGATAATGGAAATACGAAATCGTAATATTTCATCAATAGGTTTTCAACCAGAAAATAATTTTAAACTTCTCTTCTGAGCGGGGATGACTCAGTCGATAACTCTCCAGGCTCCTAATCTGCAGTTGCTAGGTTCGACCTGGGCCAGCGTTTAAATTTATCTCCGCAAAATTCTCCAGACTGCCTTCGATCAGTAGAGGACACTGATGCCCTTGGAAAAGCCGCCGTCTGTCGAATGGGATGTTAAGCCGTGGCACCGTGTGCGGGAGAGCATACCCTATGCACATGTTAAAGAACATGCTGGATGGCATTGACGGGAAGCTACAATCTGTCTTCCAATAATTGTCCAGTGAGTCTCCTCCCTTCAACCTTCTCGGAGTCCTTGTTACCTAGCCATTTAGTCCATTATGTGCAAAAAGTGCCCTTCAGAGGTAAAACAACACAACCTAATTAACTTTTCTGCGAAAATGAAAAGGGTGAATGCCAAGAGACGTATAGATAGAAGACAAAGTGGAAATATTAACTCGTTTTTTGAAAACTCATTAAAAAACATAGTTTCATAGCAACAGACAATATAAATAAGGATAAAACGTGTTCCTGAAAACGTGTCCGAATGACGAGCGATAAATGTAATGTTATTATGGGAGCTCCGTTGACAGAGAGCTGAACATTATTATAAAATTCCTAAATATACGACATTTTAGTTTTTTAACTCCTATTTAATGTATACAGAGTATTTTAAATGGTTATGAGCTACATTTAACATCAAATATAAACAGTAAAATTAAATGCTACTTTCTTGCTTTAAAATCAACTCGTTTCAGCTTAGTGGTCGTGGCATTTATTAGGCAGAAAAATCACATTTTAATGGTTGTATGAGGTCTTGCTACTGGTGATTATCTAGGGTCCCTTCCTGTCGTTGGGCGGAATTAATCCCTCTGTGAATGTCAGGATCTGGTAACGGTCAGTGACGCTCACTAACTACTCTGAAGTGCCGTTGAATTAGGGATAGCACCTAGTAACGTGTTAGACCCTCTCTGGCCCTGATAACGGACGCCACACGCCGAGACAAGGACTTCACAAACTTGAGTAAATGTTCCACAGTTACGGTGACCCATTCATCCTCCAGAGCTGTCCACAATTCTCTCAAGGTCGTCGCTGATGGGACACGGGCCCGAACACTCTGTTCGACGGTATTCCATAGCTTTTGATGGGATTTAAATCTGGGCTTCTAGTTGGTCAATTCATTATTTCAAAGTCAGCAGAATACTCCTGTAACCATGCATTAGCCAACCTGGACCTATGAGATGAACAGTTTTCTTGCTGGTAGATGCCATCTCCATTGGGATGCTTGATGGCCATAAATGGGTGTAAATGGTCAGCCATGAATTCTACATACCGGGATGCATTGAGAGTCGTCGGTACACGTACCAAAGGTCCCACAGACGTCCAACTGAATACATTCCAGGCCATCACTGAGCCACTTGCTTGTACTATTCCGAACTGACATGCAGGATCCATGGCTTCATGGGGTTGGCGCCATACTCCCAGTCTCCTATCGATGTGATGAAGTTTAAATCAGGATTCATCACTCCAGGCTATCCATTGCCAATTCTCGATGGTCCAGTTTCGATGTTCTTTAGCCTAGGTAAGACGTTGAGTCCAGTGTCGTGCCATTAGAAGTTGGACTCTCATAGTCGGCGGCTCCCGATGAAGTGAGAGTTGCATTGTCAATGCACTGACTTCCTGGCCGGAACCCGCATTCAGATGGGACGTGATTTCATAAAATGTCTGGCCCCTTCCCCCTATAGTGGATCACCTTTTCTTGGTGGAGGGCTTCGGGCCCAGTAACCGATAGAAGACTTTGCTGACCGGATTGGGTCCCCGGTTGGACAGAGCCAAGGCCAACCGAGATCGAAGACATCGCTGACCGGTTTAGTTGCCCGGTTGGACGTTGTCAAGACCTCAACATCAGGCGCTCCATGGAGCAGTTCAAGGGCACGGCTGAACGGATTTGGTCCCCTAGTAGGCACGAGCCCTTTTCAAAGTCTGGGCCCCACTAAGAGTCTCCACCCCGGGTGCCAAGCGAACTTGGATCTACATATCCTTGTTCATGGCTAACCGGGGAATAGATTAAATTCCAGGTTTCTACCGGTGGTTAGCTTTCCTTCTATAGGACTGCTGCCATGTGAGGTTGGGGATGAGATGCATCTATATGGTGTATTCTTGCCCCCGACTGTAGTTATTCACGGCTTTTCGTTAACTTGGTAGTGTCGTGAGACGGAACCGGGGATTGCCGTGGTTGCTGAACATCTGGCAACTAATAGTACAATGTCTGGCCCCTATCGGTCTGATGATGCGGGTCAGACGGCAAAGCCCACGATCATTCAAGGCTGGTTGTCCTTTGCAGTTTGTCAGGGTGCTTGTTTTTTTGCTGGAATTTTCCATATTTCCGGAACACTTTTGAAACTGTCGTAAGAGGAAATCCAAGTTCGTTGACAATTTCGGAGATCGAGTGTCCTATCCGTCGGACACCTACGATCTGCCATCTTTCAAATGCATCTAAATCCAGCGCCTTTCCCATTACGCTTCTCATGACGAATACTTGGGGAAGTCAAAACTGACAGCTATACATGACCAGAGTTTCAGCCACGTATGCGAGCAAATGCGGGACTTGCGGTACTGAATTTAGATAACGTTTCCTCTCCCTAATTCAATGGCACTTCAGTGTATATTATTCGGAAAGTTTTTGAATGAAGGACAAACTTTGCATTTTTTTTTTGTAATATTTCCGCTGTCGTATAACAATTTTTTCACGGAATATTTTTACACCGGTTTTTGATATATATTAATTTTCGAAACAAACCAAACTTTATCGTGGTCCATTTCAAGGGGATTAATCTTCTAGTAGTTGAACAATTCCACAAACACTGATGCACAGACAAAGATGGCGACATTGCAGAAACTGTTGACGGCGTGTCAGACGACATGCGATGACTCGCAAGGTTCGTTCATCTCAAGTTTGTCGATGTACGAAAGACTGAGAAAGGCTGCGAAAGTCCGTATGAGGTGTCAGTTTATAATGTCCGAAAGCTGGAGACTGCCCTTCATAATAATTATCTAGAATATTTGCGAATCATATCACCTTTCCAACAAATAAATGGAATATTCAATGTTTTATATTTTGAACAATTAATCCTATGCCTTAACGTGCATAATAGTTAGAAAGTGTTCCAGCAAGCAGAATATTTGTGTAGCATTATCTCTAATTTAAGCAGTGGTCTGTTAAACCTGGCTTCTCCTAGTACGACATGCCTTTGAATGAGAAGCCCTGTACGAAAGGAGTAATTTTTAGGGTCCTTTTTTGTCTAGGACGCATCAAACGTAAGATGCACTTGTGAATACATAACAAACACAAATTATATGTGAAAGGGAAATATATTAGGGTGAAAATACAACCCAAATCTACTTCTCCACATAGTCGCCTAGGTTACGTAAACACTTATCCGAAAGTGTGATTGATTTGTCGATTTTCTGACCGTACAAATTTATTCCAATGTCCATCTATTTGCTCAAAACCGATTCTTTGACGCTTCAACTGACGAAAATGTCTGTCCTACCAGATGCTCTTTTAATTTAACGAACAGATGACAGTCGTCATTTTCTTGATTTTAATCAGCTGATCATCCCGAATTAATCATTAACGAGCCAAACGTGATTCGGAGTGATGTATATCGATGATCTGTCAAACCTGTAAGACCGTTTTCAAACTGTTGGCGTCACTTAACGAGAGCCTGGCGACCATCGATTTTCTCCCAGTATACAGTGGATACGTCTCGACGAATTCCGTACAATTAAAGTTTTTCTGCCATAAAAAACGAACCGTTCCGCGGAATTCGAATTTAGAGTAACAGTCGAGTTGACACGCCATCATTCAATAGCAATAGACACGCTCTACGTAGTTCGCGTGATGCAATGCCCTAGTAGGACGGTTGTTACCTATGTCATACATCCCACCCAATCACAAATGTTGTTCCTTTGTTACGAAGACAGGGCTGAGTGAAACTTACTTTTTGATACGTCTATGTGTGTGTGTTGTAAATAAAAAATAAATTAAATGGGATGAAAGGAGTTCGAACGATAACACTGTACAACACTTAAAATGATTCAGAACACTTAATTCAAGCTCAGGATCGGAGCTAAACAGAGGAGCTGGGCTCTGCATATGGCTAAACGGCAAGAGGCGGTCATGCCATTTGCTATTCCTATGATATGGCGGGAAACTTCCAATCACGTGAGTGACTACTACTTTTGTATGACACCTCCCCTGGGAAGTGATATTACTAAAAAGGAAAAAGTAGACAATAAACTACCTCAACATTCCATCTGTCATCCACCCACTGCAACATAAGTAAACCCTGCCCATTATGGAGACACCAGAACATTACGAAGTGGACTCAGAGGAGGAAGAGGAAGAGAAGAAAGAAATAGGAACGTAGGAAATAGCATCCGTAGATTCCAACTTCACACCCACAACATCGGATTCACAATACAGGATCACGCAGAACAAGTTGAATAATTTTGTTAGAGATCTGGAGCTGTCAAAGAGGAAGGCGGAACTCCTTCTAGAATCCAGCATGCAGTCGAAACTCCTAGATAGAAATGTGAAAGTAAGTGGTTATCATAGGCCCAAAAAGATCTGGTATTATTATTTACCATGGTTGATAACCTGGCTGCTTGTAAAGGTTCTGACGCTTTATTCATATCCCTCCACATGACACACACTCCAGAAGGATAGAGGTTATTTACATACGCAGCCAAGTATTCGGGATAAATTGTCACATATCATGGGAATATTGACACACACCTCCATGAAAATATAATTATTTGTGCAAGTAGAAAAATAAAGACTCACTTTATAAATTAGCATATAAATCAGTACAAACAAGTGCAATAAGTTATATACATAATTTCCCTGTCACAGTCCTCGATGTTTATGACAGAAGAGAAAAGGAACTGAGATGCAAGAATTATCAGAATATTTTATCAGAACTGGACATGAGATACCAGAAGAATTTATCTCCTGAGACGCAGGAAACATTTGGTCACATATAACATGTTCCTCTCCACACTATATCAATATGCATGATGAGGGAATATAGATCATTACAAACAATCAAAGCACCTCTTACAGAAAGGGTGATTCCGTATTGTTAAGTGAACTTTTGAACCTCCCTCTGTCAACACTGGAAAGAAAAATGGAAATTGTCCCATATTATCTCAGCGGAAAAAAACATTCAGAACTCAATACCTTCTTCAACATGATTTTTAATGAAAACTATGTCTAAAGATAAATTACAATTCTTAAACAAATCTATCTAAATCTCGATTTTAAATAGTATTTGTTCAGTATTCAAAGATTATTAACGCTGGAATGCTTAACAGGCTATCAGAAAATTGCCTAAAATTTAATTACAACTTTAAAAATGTTAAGAGATCAGACATCATAATTGACTCTAGTACAGCACAGGTACATTGCATCGGGTACACTGCTGGAGTTTCTGTTTTAATTAAACTTTCGGATCAATTTTTTGTAACCTGATAAATATTCCAGAGTTCACAACTCTTAAAATACTGAAAAAATAATATTTAAAAAAATAAACATTTAAATAAATTTGATTGAGATATTTAATTTATTTTTAGACATATGTTTTATTAAAATAATATTTAAGAAGTTATTGAGATCTGAATGTGATTTTCTATTGATATAATAAGGAACTGTTTCCATTTTTCTGAACAGTACCTGTTTATTGGAATATAAAAAGTCCTCTTCGATGCTTTTAAATAGTACATGATGAGCTGCCTGATTTTAGTTAAGAAATCTTGGATTGAAAAACTCTACCCTTAAAATTTAAAGTTCTGTCAAATCATAGATACATATTTCTAGAATCGATACTCATTAAAAGAATACCATTACATAAAATGCTCTTCATTATTGCTTCAGAAAAAAACTAATCAAATAACAAACTCAGTATACAAGGTGCTTCTCAATTCTTATTAATTGTATGATGCAGATAATTCACACTATAAGAAGTTGACAATAGCTTTAGGCTATTTCTATTATATTATCTCATTTCACAGATGTATATGCACATGTGTAATTATATTTTCCATGCAAATGATTTGATGAAATGGAAAGGAATCTTCAGTAGTGACTCTAGCAAAATCAAGTGAATTATCTGAGCTTTTCCAACAACTGTTTCTATTAGCACTTAATTTAATATTCAGCTACGTTTCTTGAACTGTGATGTTTACCTTCTAAAGGTATTTACAATTAGGAATCAAAAGATGGACCTGAGTTGTTTGATTAGAGTGATAATAGATTGTTGGGAAGTCAGATGAAATGATACGATAGTTTTTACAATATTTGCGAAAGTGTAATTAATTTCTCCACGATTCATATATATTTTCTAGAAAGCAGTTGCTAACTGATCTTAGCTGTATTTCTTTTATCAGACTGAGAGATTATTAGTTAAATGAATTGCAGATTATGAACGATATTTTATGAACAATCAGCTTAAACACTATTTAAACTTGATGCTTTTAAATGATACAAAATTTATTCAGTGAACAACGATTAAACAACTTGACGCTCGAATCTTTGTAACATAAGTTTAGAGATACAAGAAAAACTAAATCACTTTACCAAATGTTTGCAAATATTTGTCTTTCCATGTACGAAACACTAGAGAGTGAAACAGAAAGAAAACTTTTAAGAATATTCTGAAGCTTTGATTTGTATATTACATATCAAACAACTGTAATTCGTTTTTAGCAAATAGTTCCAAATAATGCAATTAGTCATCAATTACTCGCATGCTTAAATATGGAAAAGTTTTTAAATGGTTTCTGCCAGTGATCTGTTTAGTATTAGATAAAAATTCAATGTTGAGATATTCTAACGTGTTTTCTGAAGAGATCTCCTGGGTTCCATTACTATTAAGTTTAGAGTATAATCATTTTTGCTTATAAAGAGATTACATTTTCAGCAACATATCTCGGTTTCTGCGAGTCTAATTATTGTTAAAAAGGATTATGTGTTTAACGTTGTAACGTATTGTTGAAACGAGGTTCGGCAAAGGTTGCAACTATCTTTGTTGAATTTTAATTCTTTAGATATTCTGTTATAAAAGATATATTTTGACTAAAAGAGGATTGATGATTCAACCTGAGATATGGCATTTTTTTTATGGAACAAGAATTTCTTTAAATCATTTTGTAGATTTCGTAAAAAACAAAAATCTGGTGATGTACGACCTAGAAATTTTAATAATAATTTAAGAACTATTAAACCTAGTGAACATTAAAGAAGGACCAGAATTTATACAAGCTAAATATTTACATGGCTTATAACACTATTCCACTAGTTAATAACTTACCAACCATTTGTAAGTTTGAAAGTAAGCAGTACTCATAATGCCCCGGGGTGAAATTAAATCATTCGGTAGCTCGCCAGACTCGCTCCCAACCTGCGTTTTACAGGTTCGAGTCCCAACTATGACCTTCTTTTAGAATTTTCAAGGTTAACTCCCGTTCTGTCCTCGTCGAGACAGGTGATTATATGGTACCTTATCCTTATTATTATGCATACCTTATATTGCATACCAAAAGATATATGACCCACAAGAAATTATGAAAAGCGCCTCTTATGACTCGCGAGCCATTGTCTTTCGCACATTGTGTTTAAAAAAAAGGTGCTTCTCAATGATAAAGTCATTCAACCCATAATTATTAGGCTGAACAGATTTCAGGAGAACTCATACGGGCAGCGTCAAATATAACAAAATTTCAAAAAACCTTCACTTAGATTTTTTTTACAGTCATATAATCTGATGGCCACAGCGAAGATAATTAATTTTAATTAAATAATCTAAATTCCTAGCTTTGGAGACTATCAGAGTGTTATTCTGTCTCACCGTCAACTATCAGTATTGAAGGAAACTATTGACCAAATAGAACCTATACTCTGAATTAGGGATTTCCAAACTGAGGACCGCCTATAGGAAGGGGCGGGAAAACATTCCAAGAAGGGCACGAGGATGTGTAAGTTTATTGTTAATTTTAAATTTTTAGTGATGAATTTAAAGATTTGTGGAATGGGGGTGATTAATTACACTAGACAACAAATTGAAACGTTTTTTATAACATTGGTCAAATAGGATGTTCAAATAGGAAGCTGAATTCAAATATGGCTAAGAAAAATCTGCAGCACGTACAAGTTTTTCTAAATTACGGATTGATGTATTTCAAATTTCAATGAACATGCATATCTGGAAAATGAAAATAAATGTGACCATTTTATTAAATTACAACTTAAAACTCATTAACTAATTACATGATTACAGTGAAAAAAATTAGTAAGAAATGAAATAATATTGAAACGCAAAATAAAAAAAAACGTGGGTAAGGAACTTTTATACTTACAAGAAGTTCATTTTTGTCTTTTATGTGCTGAGGTATCTGCCTTCCGCAAGAATCAGCAGTAGTCACCCATCATTGCTGGGTCCCACCTACCTTGGAAACTCTTCTACATGGTTCGGATATCCTGGTGAAATTTTTCCCCTTGCTCTACACTGACAGCTCCTAAGTTCTTGGGAAAGAAGCCGAGATGCGAGTGCAAGAAAAGGATGTTTAAAGACATTCGGCAGCCAAGTTTTTTTTACAGTTTTTGAGAAGATCTTGAATGAGCTGATGGTAATTTTCCTTTTTGTGATTCCCAGAAAACCCTGAACCACAGACGTGAAGCATTTTCATGCAGCGCGCTCCTTCATATTCAGTTTTTATTCCAAGACAGTATCATTCAGTAGCTTCCTGATCTGAAGACTAACAAAGATCCCTTCTTTGAGTTTGGCATCACTTAGTTTCGGAAATGTTTCCTTTAAGCGCAAAAACCCTTTACCAGTTTTGTCCATAGCCTTTACAAAGCTTTTCATAAGTCCAGTTTGATGTGTAATGGTAGGAGAAGAACATCAGAGGGGTCAACTAGAAGCTTATAGCTCACATTACTCTTTCCAGGAATAAAAGCACCTCTTTTGGACCAGTCTTTTGTTTCGTAATGTTCCTTTCTGTCCCTACTGTCCCGCAAAAGCTTGTGACGCCTCCTTGAAGCCCGAGCAAGAGGAACATGACTTTTAGGTCACCACATATTGTCCACTTAAACTGGTCATATTTTAGAGCAGTGACTACTTTTTCCATGCTTACTTACGTTTCCTTCTTTCTCACAGCGTATCTCACTGGAATAGAAGGTTTTCAGTTTCTTTTATGCAAAAGGACAGCTTTTAGGCTGAATTTTGACGAATCTATAAATAGACACCATTCCTTAGGGTCGTCAGTTGTTCCAATTTCTTTCATCAGCCCTGAAATATCTGTGCAGAAACACAAACCAACTTGCATATCGTAATAAGCAGATAAAGTTAAATTTCTCTCTCTGAACAGAGCAATTCTGGTATCATTGACCAGAAGATTCCACTCTGGAAGTCTTGAACCTAAAACCTCTGCTTCTTGTTTGGAAAGTCCTAGGTCTCGAACAAGATCATTTAGTTCAGTTTGCTGAATCAGATTTCTGGCTCGTCTAACCTTTTAGGGATATAGTAGGATCAGGAATGTCTCAAAATTTTCCTCTGATGAATGTGAACCCCTCTCCTCGCAGTTGGTTGGAAGGGTTGTTATAGGAAGATCTTCTCCATGAGGAACTGGCCTTATGTCTGAAGGCACATTGGATATTGTATTTTGCTTTTTTTAATTTTTTAAAAGTCCAATACTTTAGAGTAAGAAAAATAGCAATCATGCAAGTGACTAATTGGCTCACACCAAAGCATTGGAACTGCAAAGGACAAGGATTTTATCTTACCTTTCATCCATTCACTCAGGTCAACAAAGCACGAAATGCAGCACACACGTAGAGTTCATGTTTTGTCCTGATCTCCATCATGGCATCGAAAATCTAGGTATAGGCTTTCTTCACAATCTTTGTCTAAGAACGAACCTGGGATTTTAAAATATGATTTCCACACACATAACGAAACTTATCTGGCACATTAACACATCCGCGACGCTGCATTTGTGCCATTTAAACGCCAAAATTCACTCTTCAAAGTACAGCATGTGTTCCTCCTGCAATGAAAACAACAAGAATGGCAGTCTGAGGTTAGGTTACTGTTACATGTTTTCTCCCACTTGGCACTTAGCCGTCCCATGGCCGAGTGGTTAACGCGCTTGGCTACTGATCTAAGGGACCTGGGTTCGAGCCCCGGGTAAGGCATGGATGTATGTGTCGTTTTTCTGCAGAGGACCTGCCATCCTCTCAGACCTTCTACTATGGCATATAAACTGACAGGCTCCTGTCTAGACCTCTGTGGCAAGCAGCTGCTTGAGGGGGTATTTATTATTTTATTTATGGCACTCAGTGTTGCCAGCCAAAAAAAGGAAAATATCTAGTATCCTCTCAGTTGCCTGGAGGTGTTGCTATAGGAAGATCTTAATAGGAGTTAAAATACTAATAACATAAAAGCGTGACGTGCTAGCCATTTTTAAGGCTAGATCTGAAATCAGCACATGAAAAATAGTTTAAGGCAGCTACAATTTTCCATGCTATAAAAACCTTGTAAACCAGTGTTATAACTGAGAGGTGAGAAGGCATGAGCGTCGCTGAAAAATCAAAATTTAGACTCGATGCCAAAAAGTTTGGGAACCCTTATTTAAACTGATAAAATAATTACAATCTCGAATTATATCATTGAAATCGATTTTTAAATGTATATACCATATATTTTTTGGCTTGTTTGAGTGTACTACTATACTTCATTTCATTTAAGTTGGCACTTGAATTAAATTGCACAACACAAAACTCCCTGGTATCACTGAGCAGAGACGTTATATTTTTATAACAAGAATTAGTAATACATAAAAAATCGATAACGCATTTGAACTAATTTATTTTTAAAATGAATCATCTCTTTCAATTCTGGACTCGATGGATATCTCTATACCGTGATACATTGCCTACAGTACTATCACCACGGTTGCTTCAAAGGTATATAATTATTTCCTCAGGAAATTGTTCACTATCAATATACTCTCTAGAAACACCCTTCTTCAGCTACTGTGTTTAATGTAATTCTGGGATGGGTAATTTCACTTCCAATATGCACTTTTTTGTACACAATGGGACGAATAGCCAGGTCACAAAGACCTCTAGAATTCAAAGAAGATTGGGGGAAGGGGACCCACTGGTTATCTGTTAGGAGACAGATGGTAGGCTTCTGTCAGGGTCATCCAGCGTGTTCCTTAGGGCGCACAAGCTATGGCTTCCTGCACAAGGGTACCACGGCTTAACCTTCGTCCCACCAGACGAACAGCGGCCTTTCCAAGCCCGTCTGTGTCCCCAACTGACCGAGGGCAGGGTCGGAGTCTTGCGTAGATAAATCTCAATGCTGCTCCAGGTGGGACTCAAACATGGAACTGCAGATTACGCAGATAAGAGGGATGAGGTTTAAAAAAAATGACATATATAGAGTATATATATATCAAGTTGTACTTTTTTTTTGCAAACATTTCACTACTTGTGCAACTTATGAAAATATCTAGCACATATTATGAGGGGTATAAAAATTCATACACAAGTTTCCTGCAGATAGCAAACAATTTCACCAGTATTCATTTCGATCGCTACATGTGTCTAAAATATATTTGTAAGTTATTTATACACTTTTAAATTTACACCCCTACTGTAAAGCAAAATTAAATAGCAATCTTTAATATTATTTAGAGAGTCATTATCAGGATCTTTCTATCGATACTTGATCTGTAAAATCGACTGAAACGAGATCAGGCTATGCGACTAAATCAGGATCCCTATTTTTTCCATCCTTTTTTGGTCAGCATTGATAATTATAAAATATGCAATTGTAAAATAATTCTTTAGGCAGCATTAATAATTGTAAAATAGGTTAAACAAAGAAGAATACACGGAACAGAGGTGATGACTCAAGAATTTCAGAGCAAAAGGCATTTCTTTTCTTTAACAACTTCCAGTGTAGTTTGACTTATAGTCACTTTACATTTTCCGTTAAGAAAAATGTTTTTCGAAACCCATTCAGGGTTCTATCACCGGGCCCTGGGGCGCTGCATCGGCCTAGTTCCATCCCTGGTATAATACCATTATGTCAGGTCAGTCCAACACGCAGCTCGTTACAAAATAACTTTCTACTCATAAAACAAATAGTGAAAATACTGAAACTAGCTTACTTCTTCCAATTTTTGACCAAATATTTCAGCTGCTTAACTAAACGATTTCTACCAATTTTTGACCAAATATTTCAGCTGCTTAACTAAATGATTTCTTCCAATTTTTTACCAATATTTATTTCAGTTGCTTAACTAAATGATTTTGCCAATTTATACTACTCATTAAAAATACTTTTTTTCTATTGTTTAATCAGCAGATTTTCTTCATTTCTTCAAATGTAGCTTTCTTTTCCAATTCATTAATCCCGTGGCCGAGTGGTTAGCGCGCTTGGTTTCTGATCTATGGGACCTGGGTTCGAGCCCCGGGTAAGGCTTGGATGTGTGTGTTGTTTTTCTGCTGAGGCCCTGCCATCCGCTCAGACGCTTCTACTATGGCATATAAACTGACAGGCTCCTGTCAGACCTCTATGGCAAGCAGCTGCTTGAGGGGGTATAAAAAAAATCGTTAGAAATGTATGCTTCCGTTTTTAAGTAAATATATCGTCAACTCTTAAATTTCCAAAAATTCTTTAGAGTTCCCCCCCCCCATAATGACTCTTGACTAAGTTGGGTTAGAATTGTCTGCATTATACTAACAATAAGTTTTTCTGAATTTGAACACGAAGGATAATAATCGAATAGCTCAGAACTGAATAAAATCTAAAAAAAAAATGTCATAATTTTATTTTAACAGATAACAAATTGTTTTAAAACCGAAAGCGTAAAAATATATTAAATTTCAGGATATCGGTTCAGGAATGAAGCCTTACTTAAATGTTCTGTATATTTTTACGAAAATATTTGACTCTCTTTGGGCAGCATTAATAATTAATATTAATGAGTAAACTGACCAGAGATGTAAACATTTTAGTTTATTCCATCCTAAATGATAACCTTTATTTCTGCTGATCTTATTTAACTACATCAAACAGCCTCATTACATACATACAACGGTCTAGTACTCTTTATTTTAGTGTTAGGCACTCATGCTTATAAACTGTGGTGCTATCTATATTCCTGATCTGGGAAGAAGTAAATTGTTCATTTAAGTACTTTTCTGCATGACACTTTATTCTTGCACTCATAACCTATATAATATTAGTGCAGCGAGCTAGGAAATGCAATTAAATACAACTGTTAATCTAATATCTCATGAAGAAATAAATAAAGTGTTAAGTATAACGCTGTTACAGTTCTAATTTTAGCGTGTAACGGTAGTTGTGAATCAATAATGAACTGATGAAAGCTACTGTGAGTCTTCTGAGTTAAGCCTCGAAATGTGCGTTTAATGCTAGCAGGTCCTTGTTTATGCACCAGGTAACGACAGGATAATTCATGGGCAACAGATAACTTGGAAGACCGTTTGTAGAAAATTCCAGTTGAATATTCTGTAATTAACATGGACTATTTTAATTACAGCGTTGTAAGACTTGCGAACAAATTAGTGTATGAGGAAATGAGCAATGGGAGGATATACACAGAGGGTGAGAATGCCTCCATGATTTATGGCCACAGTCATCTATTTTCCGTGACTTGTGTACAGATTTTTCGTCTGCCATCTCATCTTAGTGTCTTATTTGAAACTGTTGAGAAGCAAACTCTCTTTCTGATGACATGTTCTTAATTTTAGTGCTCTGTAAGATTTTTACGCAGTCAACAAGTTTCTGAGTAATGTTTTTTGAAAAAAAGGAGTGAATTTTCAGAGCCTTTCGAAACATTTATTTTTAGTGCCACATAATATAATTTACATTATTTTGCTTCTACGTATTTGGTATTTGTGTATTGAAATATTAAATCAACAAATGTGATATTTATACGTTTTATATACTTAAAAATCGTATCATTTATACAACACCTAACTGGTATATACAGTATACTTTAATAAGACTAAATGGAGAAAATACACATTATTCATCTAATTATGATTAAAATTATGATAAATTAAAAAAGGGTTTTGTGATATGTGCCAAAATATCTGGCTTTCAATACGAAGAGAGTATGTAAATATATGATAATAATATTCATGTGGGATAAATGCGATAGTAAAGCCAATAATTTACATATTTATATCCTTTTTAGTAGACTGATGAAAAAATAGTCACCACATTTAAATAGAAGTACAGACTCAATAATATATAGATTAAAGATAACTTTAATTTGAATAATGTATTTGAGATGGCAAGACAAAGAAACTTAATTGTGAATTAGTTGTTCGCGCTTTTCGCTTTTCTTTATATCATGTGACGAGATAATCAAGCTTATCTTGCCTATACTCTAGATATAAGAATGCATAAATCATCACGCTCTAAAATGCTAAGGCATGAATGAGAGGAAGAGATGTCTAGTCACCATCAAGTTTTCATTTAACTGATATTATGACTCCTATTTATTTAAAAGTAAAATTAATGTCAACAGTTAATAAATTCTGGTATTAATCTTATTTTCCATTCAAGCATTGAAAATATTTCATACATGTTTCTCAATGAAACAATCGGAAATACTGATTTAATAATGAAGTGGCATAATTTAATAATTCGGTATGTAAAAGAATATAATAATTCGGTTAATGGACAGAATAATTACACCCAATTTTCTTTCGGAGAATAAAACAGTATAATAATTACATTAATTCACATGATGATGTGCATATCACACAATGAATATTCCTGCTAGAAAAGGGTCTATGCAGACTCATTCAGTCAATTTTTGTATTTTTGTTCCATACATAATTTTATCTATATATATATATTTTCATATTTATATATATATATAATTTTTTAAATATTTATATGTTTTTTTTCATATTTATATGTATGCTTTTTTTATAATTGATCAAACATATATTTTTTTAAGAATTTTGAGAGGAGTTTATATAAACTAGGTTTTAGTGATTTTTTTGTAGATTCTGAAATAGTATTAAAATTAAAGTCGCTATTATTAAGGTTATTTAATTTTTCAAAGTATTCTTAATTTTCATTTCTGCAATTATTACACTGAAATATCATAGGTTCAATAGATTGTATTTCTTTGCAGTATTCCCAATTAGGAGAATTTAAGAAAGTAACTTAAATTTAAATAACGTAGATTTAGTTAAAGCAGGATTGGCCTTTATCCTTAATATTTTTCATTTCTTTTTTATTTAATCCATAATCGTTAAATTTGTTTATTAAAGGAGGTATTTTATATCTATGTGTGTTTTGAGCTTTTATATCATACCATGATTGAAGTTCGTCTATTAATATTTTTTTATTATTTCTTTATATATTGAATAATTAAATGGAGATTGCATAAGTCGATTTATATTTGAATGTTTTTAGCTAAGCTGTCGACATATTCGTTGTGTTTGATATTGACGTGATGGTATTCGACGTATGTATAGAATGTTCTGTTGGTTTAGGTGTTTAACATTAAAGTAAATATGTCATTTAAGTATAGAAAGAAATTATTTTTAAATATGTTAGATTGAAAAATTGTAAAGCAGATTTGCTATGAGTTAATATTAAAATATTTTGGTTATGGGATTTTAATGACCAATTTATGGCTAAGATAATTGCAATTAATTTTGAATACTAATTGGTTGAAATGAGTCGAGTTTAAAAAGGTATTCAAATTGTTCTGCAGGGCGATAGAATGCTCCAGATGCATAAGAGTTTCAAAATATGTAGATTCGTCTGTATATATTTGAATGAAGTTTGAATATTTATCATGGATGTATGTTTCAGTTAAGATTTTTAAAGTAAATGAGTCTTGTTGTTTTTTGTATCTATTTCAAATATTTTACCTTTAATTATAGGTAAAGGAGCAATTCAATAAGGAAAGTTGAGAATATAGTCACCACTAGTTTCATTATTAAAAATGTCTAAAGCTTTTTCTTTTTCACTAAAGTTATATAGTGAAATATCAGGAAATTGCATTATAAATTTGTAGGTTATAGGATGTTTTGTGTATTTTTAGCAAAAATGCGAAATATTAGACTTTTTAATAAATATTTTCTTTTTATTTCTATTGGTGGTATTGCAGTTTCTGCATATGTGTTTAGGTTATTTGTTAATTGCCTTAATCCTAAACAATATTTTATTGTTTATTTTGAATTGTTTCTAATTTTTTTAATTTTGTTTTTGAGATGGTACTTAGAAGTTCGCTGACATATAAGCATTTAGGTAAGATAATTGAATTTAAAATTAATAATAAATTTTTATTAGAGCTTCCCCACTTTGATCCTTTAAGAAATCTTAAATAGTTAAAAAGCTTTTTAAATATTTCTATTGCATTTTGTATATAATTATTCCATTTCAATTTTGAATCTAGGTGTAATCCCAAGAATTTAATGTTATCCGTTATTGTGATATCTTTGTTATTTAATTTTATTTTTAATTCGTCTGTGATTTTATTTTTTCTATAACAATAAATTATTTTTGTTTTTTTAGTAGAAATTTTAAGTTCAATTTTTCGGTATATATTGGTAGTTTATTTATTGTACTTTGTATTCTTTTATTTAAAATATTTATATCTGTATTAATCGACCAGAAGATAATGTCATCAGCAAATGTTCCGTAATTAATTTGTGGATTAAAGACTTCTGAGATGTCGTTTAGATAAATATTAAAGAACAGTGGAGATAATATGTCCCCCTGTATGATTCCATTTTCAAATTTATACTTATTTGATAATTTATTACCAATTTTTACTCTGAAGTTTTTTGCTAATATGAAATGTTAGAGAAAGTAAAAAATGTTGCCACAAAATTTTAGTTTTCTGAGTTTTGCTATTAAGCCTTGATGTGATATTGAGTCAAAGGCTTTTTCCATATCTATTATGGTAGCAACCATGTATAATCTATTTTTTGTGTATTCTACATCTGACATAATGTTTAATAATAGGTCTTTTCATAATCTGCCAGGTCTGAATCCGAAAAAGTTATTATCTAAAATTTTGAATTTTTCTATGTACCAAATTAATCTGTTAGAAACTAGTCTTTTAAAAAGTTTAAGAACGTTAGAATTTAAACATATGGGTCTGTATGATGTAACGTTTCCAGGATTTTTTTATGAATACCATATAATTATCTAGCCAATTTTGAGGGTAAGTTTTTATTAATTCACATAGTAATTACATTTTAACAACCGTTTTACAAAATAAAGAAGAGTACATAATATAGCGATTTGAAATTTTGCTGTGGAGTAATAAGACATATTATAGAATTTATCATAAAATTGTAAAGTGTACTAAAATTAATTTTAACTCAACTATATATGCTTATTTTTTAATATAACCTTTAACAAAAGTTTCTTTATTTAGTTATAAAACTGCTTAAACTATTTAATTACTCTTCAAACCAATAAATTAATAAATAAACATGAGGGAACTGGGTAAAAATATAAAAAATTGCCACCGTTGTTTTCGCTTATTAATATTTACCATTGAGAAAATAAACCCGACTACTGATAGTCAATGATTTTTATACTTTCAATATATTATTAAGTCTAGCTTCACTTGGTCCAGTAGATCTACCTTGCATGACCGTAGCCTTATAGAAACAGGGGATTTTAACAGATGGAGTGTCAATGACATGTTGGAAAGATGATGCACGCGACTTCGCGTGATATTTTTGCTTCTATAGCCTTAATACATTATAACGTAGGCTTAAAATCATAAATTAAATACGTTTCGGTGTATGATGAATAAACGATGACGAGAGTTTGAGCGCAACGTAGTGTAGAATTCTCGAAAACATTGATTAAAACGCCATGCGCAGTCGTCACTATTGTAACAATGATTGTAAACTTGAACCAGAATGTCCGTATTTTGAAATCCTTTCGAAGAAATCAATATTATTGATTTCATTCAAATTGTACATTAGTTTTCATCGCACACCTTTTAAGGTAAAATATTTTGCGTTGGCGAAATCACAATATGGGATGAATATTGCGTGCATCTTTAGAAAAAATAAATAAAATATAAGTTCGTTCTCCCAATACAATGGAGAGAGTTGATGTCATTATTTGATAAATACATCATAAAATCAGGGGTTGAGAAATGGTCCGTCCGTGATGACCAAAGGTTTACTAGAGAACGACTGAAAATTAAAAATTGACGTCCGCGTTAACAAATGGACATTTTTTTTTGTTAAAACTTCTCCTCGTTTTCCTATTTTCCTTAAAAATTCATTTGCATTATCATTTTGTTTTTGTTTTTGTCGTTTCTTCTATTCTCCTTTTAGAGCAAGTAATAAAACTGCAAACGTTATGGGAGAGTTAAACACAAACCGGGAAACTGCACTTTTTCTAGCACCCATCCATCTGTTTATAGATTATTCAACCATTAGTAAAGTGGGAGACTACTTGTTTTTCCCACTGAAAGGGCGTAGGTTATGTTCCTACTGAAATTAGTTCGTACTTGCCTGGCACAAAAAACACTGAATTAACATAATGAGGGAAATACATTCAAAAGGCGTAGCATTGGATAACTTTGATTCGATTACGGCTATGAATTTCTTTGACTTGATGTTGGAGTAGGAAATCGTGATTTTGATGGACATTATACATGCTAAATGACGTTAAAGAGTTAAGGAGAATAACGAAGAACTTGAAGTCAAATACATAATTATTATATATATATTGTATTTTATTTACATTTAATTTATTTGTATAGAATTTAATTCAATCATCAAATCAATTAAATGATTAAATAATATAGCACTTTTAGTAGATTACTTTGCAATTGAACTATAAAGGGGTATCATATTAAAAGTAGGTGTCATATAGGCAAATGTATTGGTTTTATGCAGAAAACGGGCAATTTTGAAAGAAGGGTAAGTTTTTAAAGAAATTTCAAGCGTGCGTCATATAGTACTTTTGGCTAAAATACAATATACAGCAAGCTCTTTAGAAACGGCACTTTACAATCCGTAATTGCTTAATTTGAAATACATTTTCCAAAAAAATATCATCATTTTATAATCCAGTAAATGGGAAGAAAGCATCTGACAATATATCTTTTGTCTTTAAATATTTTTTTTAACTTTTACCACACTACTAAACACTGGCGCTGTCTGATACAATTATCGTCGGTATTTCCAAGGAATTTCCGTTTCTTGTGCTATTTTATCTTGTTTGTGCTGTTTTATAACACTGAAACGTTTTATCCATCCTTCAACTACTGCGAGTAAAAATTAAGACGGAAAGAGAGAACAATTAACTAAAAAATAATAATTTTCACCCTAAGTGTAATTCAATGAGTGGGTCCTACAGAGGACAAAACTCAATTCTTTTTCAGCTAACAATTCGTTAACCTGATGTTTACAAGATATCTCCTGCAACATTCTACTATTTACGTTACGCTAAATTTAATCAAAAATTGTAAATTATAAAAAGGTTAGGAAAATGGGGAAAAAGGAGTAAACAGATGCAGAAATACAATATAGGATTCTCAACGTTATATAACAAGAAGGCACATAAATAAGAACTCATGAATATATCATTATATTTGAATGTTAAATTCTCTGTTGTTTCTTCATAATCAACTTGGTGAATTCCTATAAATGAATCCAATTACTAAGTTATATACATGCCTTTGAAGTTAACGCTGCAGTGTATGACAACATTTGCTGTGACTGTTTGTCTTTTTTTACATTTAATAAATTTAATTGGTATTTACATTTGTAACGAATATCACCATCTTTTTCTGATGAATAAATATTTGCAGATATAAACAAGTTCGAATATTAGTGGTTAAGATTATTAAAATGTGCTTCTCCAATATTACTCAATCCTCTAGGAATACTCCTTTGAAATCTGACATTTCGGTTTCCCAAAGGTTGTCGGATTTTTAGAAGATTTTAAGAGTTTTTCGTAACGAGTGCTATTGAAGTATTTTAATAATGAAATATATACTTGTTATAGAAAATGTGTTCAAAATACGAGCAATGTAACTATCATTTATAATTGAAAATAAGGTATTTAAGTTAATTAGGTAAAATAAAGGATATATAACGAGATGATTTCACAATTATCAAAAGAAAAGATATTGCTGCCACTTCAAAGTTCATATTGCTGCCACTTCAAAGTTCATATTGCTTCCACTTCAAAATGTATTAGATTTGGTGGCTATTCTACAATGTGTTGTGAAAGAGGATTCTCGCAAATGAAATTGATTATCGTACCAACTAGGTCTTCGTTGTTGAAGCCCACTACATATGCTCTACTGTTTATTAGAATGGTTGGACATAATCACTTTTGTACCAATGTCATATTTCACTCACGCCTAGTTTTGCAATGTACAGTCGCTCAAATAAATATCCGAATGCTATGGTTGATTACAGAATTAAGAAAAAAATCTGGCAACGTTTTTTTTTAGAAATTAGTGATCTCGCAACCTTTGTGTACAGTACACGAAGGTTGCCAGATCACTAATTTCTAAAAAAAAATCATTGCTAGATATTTTTTTCTGAATTCTGTAATCAGCCATAGTGTTCCGATATTTATTTGAGCCACAGTAAAGATAGAAATTACAACAGACAATGATAGAATCATTCTCTGCATTTCGAATTTATTATAAGAATTATATGTATTTTTATTTTTAAAAATTTTATTATTTTGTGAATTTAAAACGGTTCGATATTGTTCAGTTCCTTAAAAACTTGTAAACCCCTTCACCGGTCACATTTTGAGCCATACTGCACTTTCCAGAGCTAAGTTTTTTTTTTTGCAAATCAGCGCTGTATACATGTACAGAAATATATATTTATATATTTTTTATAATATGTATATAAGTAAAAGTGTATTAAATAGTTTGGTTCTTTCTAGGGGTAGTTATGGCAGTGAAACTTGGATGCTTTGTAAACAAGATAACAGGAAACTAGATGCTTTTGATTCTAGGTGCTTACCAGTATCTTGGGCTTTAAACGGTTCAACCTTTTAACTAATGATGAGGTTAGGCAAAGGAGTCGGTAACCTCCTTTAAGCAGCATATTGTGCAGAAAGAGAATCTGTTGGTTTCGCCATGTTGCCCGTAGGGATAATTATAGATTTACGTATTGGATTATGAACAGTGTGCCTAAAGGCCTCAGAAAGAAGGGGAGACCTAGGATGCGGTGGGCAGACAATGTCAAACAGGACCTTCTTAGAATTGTTGTGTAGTGGCAAGATGAAGCAGATGTAACTCAGGACAGATGTGCTTGGAGAACTAAATTGCACAGTCTTGTTGGACCTCCGTAGCCCATGGTTGCTTGAGGATGATGATGATGATGTATTAAATGTGAAGCAGCATAAACCTTATTACCTAGCTATTATTGCTAATTTAGAAATACTTAATATTTAGTGCCCCTTTTAACAAAATTTCAAATACGAAACTTAGAGAAATACAAATTATACAGAACACAGATGGCAATTACAATCTCATAACGAAAGTACGGGCTTCAAAAATCTTATTTTGACAAAAATAGTTAAGCGTTTGCAAATTCAAAGGAGGAGATCGTATGAAAAATGTCATACAAGACAAAGCCAGATAGGTCAAAATAAAGCATGTTGATAATCGAGCAAAAGTGTAATGAAAATGAAACAAATTTGAAACCTTTTCTGGCTCCATTTGTTATGCGCACAATACTAAAAACACTCATTATGTTCGAAATAGTGTAATGTAGCAAAAAAAAGGAAACATAATGGAGTGCTAAAAATGTAGAGTATGCTGGTGAAATATCATTCGAATACAACTTAAAAGTAAATGTGATAATTACCTTGATTTAAGAGATTTTCGAATTATATGATATTCTTTTTGTTTAGGTATGTTATCGTCTATGGATTAATGTTGTGTAGATATAATATACAGGGTGATTCAGAATTCATCATCAATATTTGATGGGGAGGTAGGTAATAAGAAACGAAGGAGATTTCACATAGGAAAGCATGGGCGCATATGCCATGTAGTAGGGCAAAATAATCCCAGTTCAATGATGGAAAGAACACATAAGAAGGAAGTGGTAAGGAAAAAACATTTATTATCTTACATGTAACATTTCTTTGCATTGGTTGTACAGACTTACAAGAGGTGCTCGAACTGCCGACCATGTGCTAGAATGCATGACTCACAACGGCATTGCATGGACAGCCGGACCCTGTGGAAGATGCCTGGCATTTCCCGGATGTTTGAGGCAGCAACTGATATGCGTGCTACAAGATCCATAGCACTATCAACAAGGGTCTCGTACACCATTTTTTCATAGCACCCCATACAAAGAAACCGATTGGAGATAAATCCGGTGAACGTGGTGGCCAAGAAACCGGTCCACCGCGGCCAATCCATTGACCACCAAACTGTCTGCGTAGGTAAGCACGCACAGCATTTGCGAAATGTGCAGGAGCGCCGTCATGCTGGAACCACATTCGCCGGAGACTACCATCAGGAACCTCGTTCAGAAGATCTGGTAACACAGTCTGAAGAAATGTTAGGTACTTGGCACCGTCCAAACGGGATGGTAGTAAATACGGGCCCAACAAACAGTCACCGACAATCCCAGTCCACACATTGTCAGCAAAACGTTGTTGCGCAGCTCCAGGTCTTGTACCGTGTGGGTTCTGATGAGCCCACACATGCCAATTGTGAGTGTTGAAGACACCCTCTCGAGTGAACAACGCCTCATCGGTGAAAAGAACATACGTTGGGAAATTGGGATCAACGGCTGTTCTCTGCATGAACCACTGACAAAAAATAACACGCTTGGGATGGTCGTCTGCTGTCAATAATTGCACTCTTTGCAGATGAAACGGATGTAACCCTTCATCGTGTAATATCCGCCACGCTGTTGCTTGCGAAATTCCAAACTTCCTCGCCATACCTCTAGTGCTAGCACCAGGTTGTTCCTCGATTTCCTGTAGGACAGCTTCCTCTACTGCTACTGGCCGTGCCGATCTGCGCCTCCCTCGATTAACATTACTAGCAGCAAACGATCCTGTTTCACGCAGTTGGCGATGAATACGTGAAAACATTTGATGCTGTGGCACACGGCGGTTTGGGAAGCGCGCTGCATACAATTGCCTGGCTCGAAGACATCTTTCTTCTGCCGCACCGTAAGTTACATGTATATCTGCACATTCATTCCACGTATACCGGTTCATGTTACTTCTGCAAATTCACCTTGTCGAATGACAACTGACTGCACGCGTCAAACAGCTGTGCTTCTGTATGAGAGGTGTGTACACACAGCGCCCTCTACACCACCATGCGTTCGTCTGCCCCCATACTTTCCTATGTGAAATCTCTTTCTTTTCTTATTCCCTTCCTCCCCACTAAATATTGATGATGAATTCTGAATCACCCTGTATATATGAAAGGTTTCTTACAGCAAAATTTCAGACAAGCGTTCAAGACTTGAATGTTATCTGCTGTTATGCCCCCACTGAGGATGCCAATGAGGATGAGAAGGTTAGGTTTTACGGACAACTTGAGGATATTTTGAATTATGTAAAGAAGGAAATATTACCCTTGTTCTAGGTGACTTCAATGCCAAAGTTGGTACTGACTCTGACCTTTGGGGAGGAGTAATAGGCCCTTTTGGTATTGGTAGCTGCAATGGCAATGGGCAACGTCTCCTACAGGTAAGTAAACTCAATAGATTCAGAATAACTAACACTTATTACAAACACCGCAACATACATAAGCACACATGGGTTTCACCTGATGGGCTGCATAAGAATATGATTGATTATATATTAATTAACAGCAAATGGGCTAGTTCTGTTAGGAATACCAGGTCATATAGGGTAGCTGAAATTGGATCTGACCATTATCTTGTTAAATGTGCCTTGCAACTTAAACTTAAAAAGTGTTATGCTAAGGTTAAAAAAATACTTTTAATACTGAAGCTCTGAATGACCCAGTTACAGCCAAAGCTTACCATGATAGTTACTTAGTATTTATGACAGTCATGGTATGCTTACTACTGAAGCTGAGGAAGAATGGGATCATTTTAACCAGGCTTTTTTTGGACACAAACAGTACTCTTTTAGGAAGAAAAAGGAGCAGAAGAGACAGAATTATCTGAGTGATAAAACACTTGAGCTTATTTCAGAAAGAAAGAACTGCAATAATGTCCTTAATCAATATTCTACAAGTCCTAACAGAAAGCATTTCAGAGAGCTTAATAAACGTGTAAAGGATCAGTTAGCTGCTGATAAGAATCTTTGGTTTTATGGCTTCGCTGACAAAGCCGAGGAAGCAGTCAGACAGCAGAACAGCAGAAAGCTGTACCAGATGGTTAAAGTTTTGTGTGCTAGAAAACGAACAGGTATACATGGATTGAAGGATAAACAAGGTAAGGTTATAGAAGGTAAGGATTCTGTCATGGCTAAGTGGGCTGAGCATTTCAGTGATGTCCTAAAGAATGTAGTTAGTTCTACTCCCATTGTTTGCAATGATGATAGATGCATTGCTGGCTTTAATGTTCGCCCTATAACAAATCTGAAGTTATTTTGGCTGTTTCTAAACTTAAACTACATAAATCCCCAGGGGTAGATGAAATTACTACGGAAATGCTTAGAGCTGGGAATGTTTCGGTTACTACTTGGATGACTGAAATTATGAATATCTTTTATGATAAAGGCATGGTTCCTAAGTATTTTACCAGATCTATCGTTATCCCTATTTTCAAAAAAGTGATCGCAGTTCTTGTGATAACTATAGGGGTATCATCCTACTCTCTGTTCCAGGTAAAGTTCTTTCCATGATTGTGCTTAATAGAATTAAGAATCTGGTTGACAGGCAATTGCGTGATGAACAATGTGGATTCAGAAGTGGTAGGAGATGTGTGGATCAGATATTTTCACTTAGGCAGATTCTTGAGAAATGTTTAGAGTTTCGGAAACCTTTGGTTGCTAGCTTTGTTGATTTCAAAAAGGCTTTCCAATCTGTTGATCATCATAATTTGCGGATGATTGTGAGATCATATAGTATACCAGACAAGTTAGTTAACATAATGAAAGCTCTCTATAATAACAATGAGTCGTGTGTGAGAGTTGGTAAGGTTTGTAACAATTGGTTTAGCATTACTTCTGGTGTTCGACAAGGGAGCATTTTGTCTCCTTTTCTCTTTAGCTTGCTTATTGATTATGTTATGCGAATTTCACTTCAACAGAAAGATTTTGGCCTTAAATGGACTGGAGATGCGAAAATTTCTGATTTAAATTATTCTGATGATTTTGCCCTTTTGACAAACGATGTTGATGAGATGAACTCTTTGAATCGAGCTGTTGATGAAACTGGTAGCAGAGTAGGTTTGGTTACAAACCGAGAGAAAACTAAAGTGTTGAAAATTGGTCAGGCAGGTTGTGATTCAGTTAATTTGATTGGTTGCAGCCTTGAGCAGGTGTCACAGTTTAATTACCTGGGGAGTTATGTAACAGATACTGGTGATGTGCGGCATGAGATAACCAGACGAATAGGGATTGCTGCCGGGACTTTTAAGAATCTATGGAGAGTGTGGGGAAATAGGCGTATACTCCTAAAGACTAAAATTAGACTGTATAATAATTTGGTTCTTTCTAGGGTTAGTTATAGTAGTGAAACTTGGACACTTTGTAAACAAGATAACAGGAAACTAGATGCTGTTAATTCCAGATGCTTAAGCAGTATCTTGGACATTTGGTGGTTCAACTTTGTAACTAATGATGAGGTTAGGCAAAGGAGTTTGCAACCTCCTTTAAGCAGCATATTGTGCAGAGAGAGACTCGGTTGGTTTGGCCATGTTGCCCATATGAATTATTATAGATTTGCGAATAGGGTTATGAACAGTGTGCCTAAAGGCCTCAGAAAGAGGGGGAGACCTAAGATGCTGTGGGCAGACAAGGTCAAACATGACCTTATTAGAATTGGTGTGCAGTGGCCAGATGCAGTAGATGTAGCTCAGGACAGACTTGATCGGAGAACTAAATTGCACGGTCTGGTTGGACCTCCGTGGCCCATGGCTGCTTGAAGTGGAGGAGGAGGAGGAGGAGGAGGAGGAGGAGGAGGAGGAGGAGGAGGAGGAGGAGGAGGAGGAGGAGGAGGAGGAGGAGGAGGAGGAGGAGGAGGAGGAAATATAGTTTATTAGCGATAACTGGATAGATGTTATATAGATTCTTTAATAAATGTTTGGATTTTACATTGACGTTCAGTGACATATCGCCTTTCTCTATATGGCAGACCGTTAGTAACTTTCAAAAGAGATACTTTCTTTTGGGAGGGAATGGAAGGGGAAGACTGCCAGATCAGTGTGGTCTACTGATCTTGACTACTCTGACAGATTTTCTTTTAATTTTTCTACCCTAATGAGCAGTGGTAAACCCACAGAGTCCTGATGCTGATCATGCACACCATCCTGAGTGGAATAATGGTTGTGAGCTTGATTAGGAATCCCGAATTTGCGGCACTGGTAAGCTTCTGTTGAGAGAAAATCTTCCTCTATGTTTCCTGTTTGTTTATAGGTTGACAGCTCCAAGTCATAGGATCGTTTTATCAGCTGATGGATAATCCTAAACAGGGGCCATGAGAGGTATCTGAACTCTTGCTTCTATGATCATCGTCAAACCCATATTGGAAGAAGTCGTCCAGTCTAGATGGCATGGCTTCATCCTTAGGAAGTTATACTTGGTAACATTTAATACTGGGGAAACAGGTCTTTGTCCCATGCTTGCGATTAGGAGGCTGTTTGATATTGTCGGCCCTTTCTCTCTCAATAAACAGCTTCTTTAAATATTCCACTAACCAGTTTTCTCTCCACAGGTAGTTGGAATGTGAAAACTCTGCACAGAGATTATTCTCTTGATGTACTCACAAAAGAATACCACTGTTAAAATTTAGAATTATTGGCTTATAAGATACCAGATGGGCAGATAAAATCATGTAGTTAAAAACAATCTTAAGTGTTTCTTTTCAGAGAGGGGACATGGAAACATCCCCAGGTGTAGATTGTCTTCTCAGTAAACACACTAGTGATGCTCTTCTAGGATATAAATGCATTAACGAAAGTTTCTTACAGCTAAAGTTCAGACAAGTATTAAAGACTTGAATGCTATCTGTTGTTATGGGACCATTGAGGACACAGATGAGCATGAGAAATACAAGTTTTGCCGACAGCTTTAGGATATTTGCAAATCTCTCAAGCTAGATATTACCCTTGTTCTAGGCTACTTCAATGCAAAAGTTGGTATTGACTCTGAACTTTGGGGAGGGGTGATAGGCTTTTTTGGTATTGGTAGTTGCAATGGCAATGGGCAACGTCTGGTACAGGTAAGTAGAGTTAATAGTTTGAGAAAAACTAATATTTATGGAAAATTCCGCGACATACACATACATGGGTTTCACCAGATGGGCTGCATAAGAATATGATTGATTATATTTTAATTAACAGCAAATGGACTTGTTCTGTTAGGATACAAGGTCATATAAGGGAGCTGTAACTGGATCTGACCATTACCTTTTTAAACGTGTGTTGCAACTTAAACTTAAAAGGTTACCAACATTGAAGCTCTGAAAGACCCAGTTACAGCTAAGGCTTACCATGATAGGTTACTTAGTCATTATGAGAGTCAGGGTTTGCTTACTACTGAAGTTGAGAAAGAATGGAACTAATAGCACTATTTTGGGTGAAAAGGAGCAGAGGAAGCAAAATTATATGAGTGATAAGACAGTGCAGTTTATTTTGGAAAGAAAGAACTGAACGAATGTCCTTAATCAATATCTTACTAGTCTTAACAGAAAACGTTACAAAGAGCTTAATAAACGTGTAACGAATCAGTTAGCAGCTGATAAGAATTTTTGCATTCATGGTTTACTTACAAAACCGAAAAGGCAGCTAGATAGGGTAACATCAGAGAACTTTACCAGATAATCAATGCTTTGTGTGGTAAAAAAAGGACGGGTATACATGGATTGAGGAATAAACAAGGTAAAATGAGGATTCTGTCATGGCTAGGTGGGCTGAGTATTTCAATGATGTTCTAAACGTTGTGGTTAGTTCTACTTCCATTGTTTATAATGATAGATGCATTACTGATTTTAATGTTAGCCATGTAAGTCTGAAGTTATTTAGTCTATTTCTAAACTTAAACTGCATAAATCCCCAGGGGTAGATGAAATTAATACGGAAATGTTTAGAGCTAAGTATGTTTCGGTTACCACATGAATGACTGAAATTTTGAATATCTTTTATGATAAAGGCATGGTTACTAAGGATTTTACCAGAACTATTATTATCCCTATTTTTAAAAAAAGGTGATCGCAGTTCTTGTGGTACCTATAGGGGTATTAGTCTACTTTCTAATATAGGTAAAATCCTTGTATTATTGTGCTTAATGAAATTAATAATCTGGTTAATGGAGATCTGAGGATGGAGATTGTGAATTCTGAAGTGGTAGGGGATGTGCAGATCAATTTTTTTCACTTAGGCAGATTCTTGAGAAATGTTTAGTTTCAGAAACCTGTGGTTACTAGCTTTATTGTTTTCAAAAAGGCTTTTGCTCTGTTACCCGCATAATTTGTGGTTGATTGTGAGGTCTTATGGCACACCAGACAAATTAGTTAACATAATGAAAGCTCTCTATAATGACACTGAGTCGTGTGTGGGCGTTGGTAAAGCTTATAGCAATTGGTTTAGAATTGTTACTGGTGTTCGAAAAGAGTGCATTTTGTCTCCTTCCCTTTTTTGTTTGGTTATTGATTAAGTTATGTGAACTTCACCTCAAGGGAAAAATTTTGGCCTTTAAATGGTCTGGAAATACGAAAATGTCTGATTTAGATTATGCTGATGATTTAACCCTTTTGGAAAATGATGTTGATGAGATGAATATTTCATTACAGCTGTTGATGAGACTGGTAGTAAAGTAGGTTTGGTTATAAACAGAGAGAAAAGTAAAGTGATTAACATTGGTCGGGCAGGCTGTAGTTCAGTTAATCTGAAATGTTGCTGTCTTGGACAGGTGACACAGTTTAATTTTCTTGGGAGCTATGTAACAGATACTTATGATATGCGGTATGAGATGAACAGATGAATAGGGATTGTTACTGGGACTTTTAAGAATCTATGGTCTCATACAGCTAAAGACTAAAATTAAACTGTATAATTGTTTGGTTTTTACTAGAGTTAGTTATGGTAGTGAATCTTGGACCCTTTTTAATCAACGGGAAACTAGATGTTTTTTTTTTATAGATGCTTACGCAGTATCTTGGACATTAGGGTTCAACTTTTTAAGTAATGAAGAGGTTAGGCAGAGAAGTCTGCAACCTCATTTGAGCAACGTGTTGTACAGAGAGAGATTCGTGATTTGCCCAAGTTGACTGTATGCATAACTATAGATTAGCCAATATGGTTATGAACAGTGTGCCTAAAGGCCTGAGAAAGAGGGGAAGACCTATTTTACTAAGGGCAGAAAATGTTAAACAGGACTTTGTTAGAATTGGTCTACAGTGGCGAAATGCAGCAGATGTAGCTCAGGGCAGATGTGTTTGGAGAACTAAATTGCACAATCTGGTTGGACATCAATGCTTGATGATGATAATGATATTTCTATCCACTTTCTCATGAAGAAGAGAAGGAATATTGTTTCTATCAACAGACTAAAATACTAAAATTGGGTCTGTGATATTATGATAGCGTCAGGAAATGGTCCTTTAGGAAAGCACTAATAAATTAACGTACCTAATTCGTAAATGCTACGCATTAAAAGGATACTCAAAGAAGCAAAATGAAAGTGTCTCTTACAAATTGTTTTTACTTGGTTGTGCAAAACGTTCTATAATTATCACATTTAATGGGTTACAAGAGTGCTACGTGGTTACAGAAGTGTAGATTATTATTAAAATTCTTTCGAACATTTTAATAGTAATATATGCTATTAAATGACACGAGTTGAATCGCAGTGTTAAACAAACTAATAATAATATTAATGACTAACTTAGCGAATTTTCTATTATCTTTCTCTACCCATGTTAAACAAAAGAATATTAATAGCCAAACTTCAAGCAGAGGTAAGAATTTATTTTCACAGAGCACTCTGGTAACATTTTGCGGTTGATTACAAAATTCAGAAAAATATCTGGCAACGATTTTTTTAGAAATTAGTGATCTGGCAACCTTCGTGTCACGTGACACCGTAATAATAGCGATTATCAGCCAATCGCGAACTAAACTATCATTTTTATTTTAAATTTAAAGTTCTAAAATATTTCTATTGACAGTATTTGTATTATATCATATTTGTTAACAAATATTTACATATTTGAAAACCAATATTTATATATCTGGCAACCTTCGTGTCACGTGACACGAAGGTTGCCAGATCACTAATTTCTAAAAATATCGTTGCCAGATATTTTTTCTGAATTTTGTAATCAACCGTAGTGTTCGGATACTTTTTTGAGCGACTGTACATATTTAACGCATTTTGAATTTTTTTTGAAAAACCTCTAAGATGAAAAGGAAAATTTTAACTACAATTGAAATCCACACTTTTGGCCCCCTTTTGCCATTTTTGTCTCGATTGCGTCGCTCCCCCAAATTTTTTCTAGATTCGGATCTGAGTAATATCATGTAGCAAATTCATATTAATCATCGCATCGTTATTTTTAATCACGCTATTGAAATATACTAAGCGATATAGAAAACGTTTCCAAATGGATTCCAAAGATAAATGGCAGCGGCAGATATTCTACCAGTCTTTTGTCAGATTGATCTACTTGGGATAACTTAAAAATGGTTTTGGAATATTTGTACCTGCTTTTGTTGTTATTGACAATGTTACCAGAGTGCTCTGTGAAAATAAATTCTTACCTCTGCTTGAAGTTTGGCTATTAATATTCTTTTGTTTAACATGGGTAGAGAAAGATAATAGAAAATTCGCTAAGTTAGTCATTAATATTATTATTAGTTTGTTTAACACTGCGATTCAACTCGTGTCATTTAATAGCATATATTACTATTAAAATGTTCGAAAGAATTTTAATAATAATCTACACTTCTGTAACCACGTAGCACTCTTGTAACCCATTAAATGTGATAATTATAGAACGTTTTGCACAACCAAGTAAAAACAATTTGTAAGAGACACTTTCATTTTGCTTCTTTGAGTATCCTTTTAATGCGTAGCATTTACGAATTAGGTACGTTAATTTATTAGTGCTTTCCTAAAGGACCATTTCCTGACGCTATCATAATATCACAGACCCAATTTTAGTATTTTAGTCTGTTGATAGAAACAATATTCCTTCTCTTCTTCATGAGAAAGTGGATAGAAATATCATTATCATCATCAAGCATTGATGTCCAACCAGATTGTGCAATTTAGTTCTCCAAACACATCTGCCCTGAGCTACATCTGCTGCATTTCGCCACTGTAGACCAATTCTAACAAAGTCCTGTTTAACATTTTCTGCCCTTAGTAAAATAGGTCTTCCCCTCTTTCTCAGGCCTTTAGGCACACTGTTCATAACCATATTGGCTAATCTATAGTTATGCATACAGTCAACTTGGGCAAATCACGAATCTCTCTCTGTACAACACGTTGCTCAAATGAGGTTGCAGACTTCTCTGCCTAACCTCTTCATTACTTAAAAAGTTGAACCCTAATGTCCAAGATACTGCGTAAGCATCTATAAAAAAAAAACATCTAGTTTCCCGTTGATTAAAAAGGGTCCAAGATTCACTACCATAACTAACTCTAGTAAAAACCAAACAATTATACAGTTTAATTTTAGTCTTTAGCTGTATGAGACCATAGATTCTTAAAAGTCCCAGTAACAATCCCTATTCATCTGTTCATCTCATACCGCATATCATAAGTATCTGTTACATAGCTCCCAAGAAAATTAAACTGTGTCACCTGTCCAAGACAGCAACATTTCAGATTAACTGAACTACAGCCTGCCCGACCAATGTTAATCACTTTACTTTTCTCTCTGTTTATAACCAAACCTACTTTACTACCAGTCTCATCAACAGCTGTAATGAAATATTCATCTCATCAACATCATTTTCCAAAAGGGTTAAATCATCAGCATAATCTAAATCAGACATTTTCGTATTTCCAGACCATTTAAAGGCCAAAATTTTTCCCTTGAGGTGAAGTTCACATAACTTAATCAATAACCAAACAAAAAAGGGAAGGAGACAAAATGCACTCTTTTCGAACACCAGTAACAATTCTAAACCAATTGCTATAAGCTTTACCAACGCCCACACACGACTCAGTGTCATTATAGAGAGCTTTCATTATGTTAACTAATTTGTCTGGTGTGCCATAAGACCTCACAATCAACCACAAATTATGCGGGTAACAGAGCAAAAGCCTTTTTGAAAACAATAAAGCTAGTAACCACAGGTTTCTGAAACTAAACATTTCTCAAGAATCTGCCTAAGTGAAAAAAATTGATCTGCACATCCCCTACCACTTCAGAATTCACAATCTCCATCCTCAGATCTCCATTAACCAGATTATTAATTTCATTAAGCACAATAATACAAGGATTTTACCTATATTAGAAAGTAGACTAATACCCCTATAGGTACCACAAGAACTGCGATCACCTTTTTTTAAAAATAGGGATAATAATAGTTCTGGTAAAATCCTTAGTAACCATGCCTTTATCATAAAAGATATTCAAAATTTCAGTCATTCATGTGGTAACCGAAACATACTTAGCTCTAAACATTTCCGTATTAATTTCATCTACCCCTGGGGATTTATGCAGTTTAAGTTTAGAAATAGACTAAATAACTTCAGACTTACATGGCTAACATTAAAATCAGTAATGCATCTATCATTATAAACAATGGAAGTAGAACTAACCACAACGTTTAGAACATCATTGAAATACTCAGCCCACCTAGCCATGACAGAATCCTCATTTTACCTTGTTTATTCCTCAATCCATGTATACCCGTCCTTTTTTTACCACACAAAGCATTGATTATCTGGTAAAGTTCTCTGATGTTACCCTATCTAGCTGCCTTTTCGGTTTTGTAAGTAAACCATGAATGCAAAAATTCTTATCAGCTGCTAACTGATTCGTTACACGTTTATTAAGCTCTTTGTAACGTTTTCTGTTAAGACTAGTAAGATATTGATTAAGGACATTCGTTCAGTTCTTTCTTTCCAAAATAAACTGCACTGTCTTATCACTCATATAATTTTGCTTCCTCTGCTCCTTTTCACCCAAAATAGTGCTATTAGTTCCATTCTTTCTCAACTTCAGTAGTAAGCAAACCCTGACTCTCATAATGACTAAGTAACCTATCATGGTAAGCCTTAGCTGTAACTGGGTCTTTCAGAGCTTCAATGTTGGTAACCTTTTAAGTTTAAGTTGCAACACACGTTTAAAAAGGTAATGGTCAGATCCAGTTACAGCTCCCTTATATGACCTTGTATCCTAACAGAACAAGTCCATTTGCTGTTAATTAAAATATAATCAATCATATTCTTATGCAGCCCATCTGGTGAAACCCATGTATGTGTATGTCGCGGAATTTTCCATAAATATTAGTTTTTCTCAAACTATTAACTCTACTTACCTGTACCAGACGTTGCCCATTGCCATTGCAACTACCAATACCAAAAAAGCCTATCACCCCTCCCCAAAGTTCAGAGTCAATACCAACTTTTGCATTGAAGTAGCCTAGAACAAGGGTAATATCTAGCTTGAGAGATTTGCAAATATCCTAAAGCTGTCGGCAAAACTTGTATTTCTCATGCTCATCTGTGTCCTCAATGGTCCCATAACAACAGATAGCATTCAAGTCTTTAATACTTGTCTGAACTTTAGCTGTAAGAAACTTTCGTTAATGCATTTATATCCTAGAAGAGCATCACTAGTGTGTTTACTGAGAAGACAATCTACACCTGGGGATGTTTCCATGTCCCCTCTCTGAAAAGAAACACTTAAGATTGTTTTTAACTACATGATTTTATCTGCCCATCTGGTATCTTATAAGCCAATAATTCTAAATTTTAACAGTGGTATTCTTTTGTGAGTACATCAAGAGAATAATCTCTGTGCAGAGTTTTCACATTCCAACTACCTGTGGAGAGAAAACTGGTTAGTGGAATATTTAAAGAAGCTGTTTATTGAGAGAGAAAGGGCCGACAATATCAAACAGCCTCCTAATCGCAAGCATGGGACAAAGACCTGTTTCCCCAGTATTAAATGTTACCAAGTATAACTTCCTAAGGATGAAGCCATGCCATCTAGACTGGACGACTTCTTCCAATATGGGTTTGACGATGATCATAGAAGCAAGAGTTCAGATACCTCTCATGGCCCCTGTTTAGGATTATCCATCAGCTGATAAAACGATCCTATGACTTGGAGCTGTCAACCTATAAACAAACAGGAAACATAGAGGAAGATTTTCTCTCAACAGAAGCTTACCAGTGCCGCAAATTCGGGATTCCTAATCAAGCTCACAACCATTATTCCACTCAGGATGGTGTGCATGATCAGCATCAGGACTCTGTGGGTTTACCACTGCTCATTAGGGTAGAAAAATTAAAAGAAAATCTGTCAGAGTAGTCAAGATCAGTAGACCACACTGATCTGGCAGTCTTCCCCTTCCATTCCCTCCCAAAAGAAAGTATCTCTTTTGAAAGTTACTAACGGTCTGCCATATAGAGAAAGGCGATATGTCACTGAACGTCAATGTAAAATCCAAACATTTATTAAAGAATCTACATAACATCTATCCAGTTATCGCTAATAAACTATATTTCCTCCTCCTCCTCCTCCTCCTCCTCCTCCTCCTCCTCCTCCTCCTCCTCCTCCTCCTCCTCCTCCTCCTCCTCCACTTCAAGCAGCCATGGGCCACGGAGGTCCAACCAGACCGTGCAATTTAGTTCTCCGATCAAGTCTGTCCTGAGCTACATCTACTGCATCTGGCCACTGCACACCAATTCTAATAAGGTCATGTTTGACCTTGTCTGCCCACAGCATCTTAGGTCTCCCCCTCTTTCTGAGGCCTTTAGGCACACTGTTCATAACCCTATTCGCAAATCTATAATAATTCATATGGGCAACATGGCCAAACCAACCGAGTCTCTCTCTGCACAATATGCTGCTTAAAGGAGGTTGCAAACTCCTTTGCCTAACCTCATCATTAGTTACAAAGTTGAACCACCAAATGTCCAAGATACTGCTTAAGCATCTGGAATTAACAGCATCTAGTTTCCTGTTATCTTGTTTACAAAGTGTCCAAGTTTCACTACTATAACTAACCCTAGAAAGAACCAAATTATTATACAGTCTAATTTTAGTCTTTAGGAGTATACGCCTATTTCCCCACACTCTCCATAGATTCTTAAAAGTCCCGGCAGCAATCCCTATTCGTCTGGTTATCTCATGCCGCACATCACCAGTATCTGTTACATAACTCCCCAGGTAATTAAACTGTGACACCTGCTCAAGGCTGCAACCAATCAAATTAACTGAATCACAACCTGCCTGACCAATTTTCAACACTTTAGTTTTCTCTCGGTTTGTAACCAAACCTACTCTGCTACCAGTTTCATCAACAGCTCGATTCAAAGAGTTCATCTCATCAACATCGTTTGTCAAAAGGGCAAAATCATCAGAATAATTTAAATCAGAAATTTTCGCATCTCCAGTCCATTTAAGGCCAAAATCTTTCTGTTGAAGTGAAATTCGCATAACATAATCAATAAGCAAGCTAAAGAGAAAAGGAGACAAAATGCTCCCTTGTCGAACACCAGAAGTAATGCTAAACCAATTGTTACAAACCTTACCAACTCTCACACACGACTCATTGTTATTATAGAGAGCTTTCATTATGTTAACTAACTTGTCTGGTATACTATATGATCTCACAATCATCCGCAAATTATGATGATCAACAGATTGGAAAGCCTTTTTGAAATCAACAAAGCTAGCAACCAAAGGTTTCCGAAACTCTAAACATTTCTCAAGAATCTGCCTAAGTGAAAATATCTGATCCACACATCTCCTACCACTTCTGAATCCACATTGTTCATCACGCAATTGCCTGTCAACCAGATTCTTAATTCTATTAAGCACAATCATGGAAAGAACTTTACCTGGAACAGAGAGTAGGATGATACCCCTATAGTTATCACAAGAACTGCGATCACTTTTTTGAAAATAGGGATAACGATAGATCTGGTAAAATACTTAGGAACCATGCCTTTATCATAAAAGATATTCATAATTTCAGTCATCCAAGTAGTAACCGAAACATTCCCAGCTCTAAGCATTTCCGTAGTAATTTCATCTACCCCTGGGGATTTATGTAGTTTAAGTTTAGAAACAGCCAAAATAACTTCAGATTTGTTATAGGGCGAACATTAAAGCCAGCAATGCATCTATCATCATTGCAAACAATGGGAGTAGAACTAACTACATTCTTTAGGACATCACTGAAATGCTCAGCCCACTTAGCCATGACAGAATCCTTACCTTCTATAACCTTACCTTGTTTATCCTTCAATCCATGTATACCTGTTCGTTTTCTAGCACACAAAACATTAACCATCTGGTACAGCTTTCTGCTGTTCTGCTGTCTGACTGCTTCCTCGGCTTTGTCAGCGAAGCCATAAAACCAAAGATTCTTATCAGCAGCTAACTGATCCTTTACACGTTTATTAAGCTCTCTGAAATGCTTTCTGTTAGGACTTGTAGAATATTGATTAAGGACATTATTGCAGTTCTTTCTTTCTGAAATAAGCTCAAGTGTTTTATCACTCAGATAATTCTGTCTCTTCTGCTCCTTTTTCTTCCTAAAAGAGTACTGTTTGTGTCCAAAAAAAGCCTGGTTAAAATGATCCCATTCTTCCTCAGCTTCAGTAGTAAGCATACCATGACTGTCATAAATACTAAGTAACTATCATGGTAAGCTTTGGCTGTAACTGGGTCATTCAGAGCTTCAGTATTAAAAGTATTTTTTTAACCTTAGCATAACACTTTTTAAGTTTAAGTTGCAAGGCACATTTAACAAGATAATGGTCAGATCCAATTTCAGCTACCCTATATGACCTGGTATTCCTAACAGAACTAGCCCATTTGCTGTTAATTAATATATAATCAATCATATTCTTATGCAGCCCATCAGGTGAAACCCATGTGTGCTTATGTATGTTGCGGTGTTTGTAATAAGTGTTAGTTATTCTGAATCTATTGAGTTTACTTACCTGTAGGAGACGTTGCCCATTGCCATTGCAGCTACCAATACCAAAAGGGCCTATTACTCCTCCCCAAAGGTCAGAGTCAGTACCAACTTTGGCATTGAAGTCACCTAGAACAAGGGTAATATTTCCTTCTTTACATAATTCAAAATATCCTCAAGTTGTCCGTAAAACCTAACCTTCTCATCCTCATTGGCATCCTCAGTGGGGGCATAACAGCAGATAACATTCAAGTCTTGAACGCTTGTCTGAAATTTTGCTGTAAGAAACCTTTCATATATACAGGGTGATTCAGAATTCATCATCAATATTTAGTGGGGAGGAAGGGAATAAGAAAAGAAAGAGATTTCACATAGGAAAGTATGGGGGCAGACGAACGCATGGTGGTGTAGAGGGCGCTGTGTGTACACACCTCTCATACAGAAGCACAGCTGTTTGACGCGTGCAGTCAGTTGTCATTCGACAAGGTGAATTTGCAGAAGTAACATGAACCGGTATACGTGGAATGAATGTGCAGATATACATGTAACTTACGGTGCGGCAGAAGAAAGATGTCTTCGAGCCAGGCAATTGTATGCAGCGCGCTTCCCAAACCGCCGTGTGCCACAGCATCAAATGTTTTCACGTATTCATCGCCAACTGCGTGAAACAGGATCGTTTGCTGCTAGTAATGTTAATCGAGGGAGGCGCAGATCGGCACGGCCAGTAGCAGTAGAGGAAGCTGTCCTACAGGAAATCGAGGAACAACCTGGTGCTAGCACTAGAGGTATGGCGAGGAAGTTTGAAGCACTAGAGTATGGCGAGGACTGTATAATTTAGTTCTCCAAGCAAGTCTATCCTGAGCTACATCTACTGCAACTGGCCACTGCACACCAATTCTAATAAGGTCCTGTTTGACATTGTCTGCCCACCGCATCCTAGGTCTCCCCTTCTTTTTGAGGCCTTTAGGAATACTGTTCATAACCCTATTCGCCAATCTATAATTATTCATATGGGCAACATGGCCAAACCAACGGAGTCTCTCTCTGAACAATATGCTGCTTAAAGGAGGTTGCAAACTCCTTTGCCTAACCTCATCATTAGTTACAAAGTTGAACCACCTAATGCCCAAGATAATGCGTAAGCATCTGGAATCAAAAGCATCTAGTTTCCTGTTATCTTGTTTACAAAGTGTCCAAGTTTCACTACCATAACTAACCCTAAAAAGTGTATATACGCCTATTTCTCCATACTTTCCATAGATTATTAAAAGTCCCGGCAGAAATCCCTATTGGTCTGGTTATCTCATGCCGCACATCACCAGCATCTGTTACATAGCTTCCAAAATAATTAAACTGTGACACCTGGTCAAGACTGAAACCATTTAGATTAACTTAATCACTTTAGTTTCCTCTCTGCTTATAACCAAACCTACTCTACTATCAGTTTCATCAACAGCTCGAATAAAAGAGTTCATCTCATTAACATCATTTGCCAAAAGGGCTAAATCATCAGCATAATCTAAATCAGAAATTTTAGTATCTCCAGTCGATTTAAGGCGAAAATCTTTTCTTTGAAATGAATTTCGCAGAATATAATTAATAACCAAGCTAAAGAGAAAAGGAGACAAAATGCACCCTTATCGAACACCAGAAGTAATGCTAAACCAATTGCTACAAGATTTACAACTCTCACACACGACTCAGTGTTATTATAGAGAGCTTTCATTATGTTAACTAACTTGTCTGGTATACCATATGATCTAACAATCAAACACAAATTATGACGATCAACAGAGTCGAAAGCCATTATGAAATCAACAAAGCTAACAACCAAAGGTTTCTGAAACTCTAAACATTTCTCAAGGATCTGCCTAAGTTAAAATATCTGATCCACACATCCCCTACCACTTCTGAATCCACATTGCTCATCACGCAATTGAGTGTCAACCAGATTTTTAATTCTATTAAGCACAATCATGGAAAGAACTTTACCTGGAACAGAGAGTAGGCTGATACCCCTTTAGTTATCAAAAGAACTGCGATCACCATTTTTGAAAATAGAGATAACAATAGCTCTGGTAAAATCCTTAGGAACCATGCTTTATCATAAAAGATATTCAGAATTTCAGTCATCCACGTGGTAACCGAAACATTCCCAGCTCTATGCATTTCCGTAGTAATATCATCTATCCCTGGTGATTTATGATGGTTAAGTTTAGTAATAGCCAAAATAACTTCAGATTGTGTTATAGGGCCAACATTGAAGCCACCAATGCATATATCATCATTGCAAATAATGGGAGTAGAACTAACCACATTGTTTAGAACATCACTGAAATGCTCAGCCCAACTAGCCATGACAGAATCCTCCCCTTCTATAACCTTACCTTGTTTATCCTTCAATCCCTGTATACCTGTTCGTTTTCTACCACACAAAACATTAACTATCTGGTACAGCTCTCTGCTGTTGTGCTGTCTAACTGCTTCCTCGGCTTTGTCAGCCAAGCCATCAAGCCAAAGATTCTTATCAGCAGCTAACCAATCATTCACACGTTTATTACGTTCTCTGTGATGCTTTCTATTTGGACTAGTAGGGTATTGATTAAGGTCAATCCTACAGTTCTATCTTTCCGAAATAATCTCAAGTGCCTTATCACTCAAATAATTGTGCCTTCTCTTATCCCATTCTTCCTCAACTTCAGTAGTAAGCATACCATGACGGTCATAATGACTAAGTAACCGATCATGGTAAGCTTTGGCTATTACTGGGTCTTTCAGAGCTTCAGTACTAAAAGTAAAATTTTTAACCCTAGCACAACACTTTTTAAGTTTAAGTTGCAAGACACTTTTAACAAGATAATGGTCAGATCCAATTTCAGCTCCCCTATATGACCTGGTATTCCTAGCAGAACTAGCCCATTTGCTGTTAATTAATATATAATCAATCATATTCTTATGCAGCCCATTGGGTGAAAACATGGGTATTTATGTATGTCGCGGTGTTTGTAATAAGTGTTAGTTATTCTGAAACCATTGAGTTTACTTACCTGTAGGAGACGTTGTCCATTGCCATTTCAGCTACAAATACCAGAGGGGCCTATTACTCCTCCCCAAAGGTCAGAGCCACTATCAACTTTGGCATTGAAGTCACCAAGAACAAGGGTAATATCTCCTTTCTTGACAGAATTCAAAATATCCTGAAGTTGTCCGTAAAACCTACCCTTCTCATCCTCATCGGCATCCTCAGTGGGGGCATAACAGCAGATAACATTCAAGTCTTTAACGCTTGTCTGAAATTTTGCTGTAAGAAACCTTTCATTAATGCACTCATATCCTAGAAGAGTATCACTAGCATGTCTGCTGAAAAGCAGACCCACGCCTTATTGATGCTTATTGTCGTCCCTCCCTGAAAAGGGAAATTTAACATTATTTTTATGAATCTGACCTTTATCTGTCCATCTGGTCTCTTGAAAGCCGAGACTATCTAAATTATAATGGTGGAATGTTTGTGTGAGGACATCAAGAGAAAAAGCTCTGTGCAGAGTCCTCACATTCCACCTATCTATGGAGTAAAAATTGTTAGTGGGATGGTTAAAGAAACTATTTTTATTGAGAGAGGGAATGACGACAATATGAAACAGCCCCCTAGTCGCAAACATGGGGCAAAGACCAGTTCCCCCACCACTAAAGGCTGAAGCCATATACACTGGAAGACTTCCTCCAATGTAGAATTTGACGATGCCATTAGAAGCAGAGTTCAGGTGCCTGCGATGACCTCTGCTCAGGATTATCCTCCAGCTGATAAACATATCCTGTGAATCTATTTACTTGGGGCTGTCAACCCACAGACAAACAGAAAACACAGCGGAAGATTTTCCCTCCACAGAAGCCCACCAGTGCAGCAAATTCAGGATCCATAATCAAGCTCAGAGCTCAGCACCAGGATCCTGTGTGGTTGACCACTCCTCAGCAAGGTAGGAAAAAAAGAAACGTAGCCATAGTTGTACAGATCAGTAGGCCACACCACCCAAACAAAATTTAAAATTTCTAGCATATTTTTTTTTTGCAAAATTCCTTTCAAAATTTGGTGTTTAGCAGATTTTTTCACCTTTACAGCGTTCTGTTAATTATTGACTCTATATAAATATCAATTAATTTTAGATCGTTTTTGGTGAAAACGAGCTAAAATATATTTCGAATTCGATAAGAAACGAAATGTTTGTACTGTTCTTATTTTGAACACCTCATACCATGTAAATGCAATTTGATTCTGAGAAACATCTTTAGCCATCGGTATAATTATTCTTATTGCATATTGTTTTACACGAAAGATAATCAGGAATAACTTTTTTAAATTAAATATAAAGCGATGTATTTAATATTCAACATCACACTCTGATTGGTATATTTGAAAGGAAATTTTTAATACAACAAATATAATACCTGAAAATAATATATCAAAATGTTTACAAAATATGCATATCTCTTTTTAATGTACTGATAGCAGATATACTATACTTTTTCCACTTCCAGGGTTACTTTTTCCATATATTTGGCAACTTTCTAGACGATCTTCAGTAACAACCAAATATCCAGAAAGTATGACAGAAAGCAGATTCGATTAAACGTCAGCCAAAGCTTCCAAAACCTCATATTTCAATGCATCTGATATTACTCTCTCGTCTGAATAAACTGCTGCAATAGAAGTTTCTCAATTCCAACGTAGTGTAGAATAACATTTGTTGTTAACGTGTTCAGCTTTCTAGGCTTTTCTCCTAATTAATTATTCGCGTAATAGAAAGACTTTTGTTGCTTACTAAATTCCATGTTGAGGAGTTTTGAAAGAAAGTTGTTCCAGAATGCGAGGCACCAATGTGAGATCAATTTTGATTAAGAATTTTTACGGTTAGTTGTTACTTGATACGACGAAGGTAATTTTAAGAGATAAGAACAAACTTGATCCTGACAGCTGGTGCACATATAGCTGTAGAATAATAAAACACAAAAAGGAAAGACTGAGAACAGGAAGAAAAACGCTTCTTCAGAATATCGATGTACTTCCGTGTTTTCGTGGCTCACTGTCGTCTCGTTAATGACGTGAGTGCATGTCACGAGCAGCTCCGCCAGACAATCATCGAGCCACCAGCCTGTGTAACCACTGGAGTACGCCAGTCCCCTCTGTAATTTCTGCTAAGATGCTGCCACACCCACTGTTTTTCAACGCTCTGTGAAGCTAAATAGTTCATTCTGCACTTAAGCTCACTTGGCTGAGAACAGAATAAGCTTTTTGTTGCCGTAGTTTTTTTTGTGCTGGTTGTTTCTTTAGGACATTAGTAAAAAATGGCTGCATTATCGCACTTCATGATAAAAACAAAGTTCCCGAATCTAAACTGCTTTAAAGACATTTACTACTACTTGTAACTGAAGAAGAAATTCGATTTAAGACTGACAATTTCGTGGTTTTTCTAAACTTTCTTTGCGTCGTTTTTTTTGCAGTTTTGTTTAGACTTTCTGTTTTTATTTTGCTTTTGTTTTTTACTTATTCTAAAAGTCAAATCCGAACTGCATATTGTATTTCAATCAGTTCAGTTCCATGTTCCTCGTTATTTTTTTAAATTTAAATGCCAGTCTAAAAACAATATTTTTTCGCAGGATAAAAAAAAGGTGTTGCTATGAAAAAACAATACAAATGTGTTTTTTTATGCTTTGTTTTGCATTACAGTAACTGTTAAAGAAAATATGATTATTATCATAGTTATTTCTTATTTCATGTAGCAATAAAATGAGTAGAAAAATGCAAAATTAAATTATGCAACTTTTCTTTAAATAATTGTTTATGGTTTCAATGAAGTCTGGATCTAGAAAAAAATAAGCCTTATTATAGAGTTCTTGCAAGATGCATAATATATAAATATTGAATAATTTTTCTCCTCTATTCCAGTTACTATAATTTTCAGGGTTAGTGGGAATGTACCCCTAGCTATCCCCTCCAGATTAGACCCTAGCGTTAACTAATATTATTACATTTTTAGTTGATTTTTTGCGAAAAAGCAAAGAAAAATTCCCTTCTTATATATTTTATTTTTAACATGAGAATGATTTCTCCGATTGAAATGATGGTGAAATTTTACTAATCATATCATTAAAAATATTTCTACGCTTAATTTCAGACCGTTTTTCTTAGATTAAAAGGGTGAAGTTGGTTCAGCCGGTAGCTGAGCTGATGTTTTTAAGTTCCTATGTTGAAATTTCTCTCCACTAACCCATCATTCTTCTCTCTGTAATATAGACAATGCCAATCATCGTGGAGAGTTCCGTATCCGTAATCCGTTGCATATGACTTAAATTCCTAGCTCCGTGTGCAGGTAGGCATTAAAATTAACCTGTAACTAACCTGTGAACATTAAAGAATTATCTGGATAGTTATGAAGAGGGACTACCTAACTCTGAGACTCTTGTAACCATGTAATCTGTCATTTTAATCTATTCTGTGCGCAAAAGAACCACTGAGAAGCAAAGAAACAAAGCTCAAATTCTTAGGTTAAATATAATATGACCTAAATTGTATTGATTTGATTATTTCGAGATTTCTTCAGATCTGCGATCAACAATCGACAAATCCAAACCAACATCTTCGAAAATATGTCCATCTTATAAATGAAGTAATAGCATCGTTTCATGTGTTAAATCATATCATTATGTAAAGATACATTGAAACTTGTAAAGACATAATGGATAAAATATTTTATTTATCATAATTTTAACCATCCCGTCACTTTGCATGGGAAAACATTAAATATATCATGATTTATATTTTCTCTTGATTAGTTTAGAGCAAAGTTAATTACAGTAGTGCAGTCTCTGTGGCGCAGTTGTATCGCGTTGGTTCTCAATGACGCTGCAACTGCTTTTTTGAATTATATAAGATGAATTCTTCTCTTATAGAAAGCGAGGTAATTTAAATATTTACAGGCAAAAGAAACTCAGAAATAAACTAATATGATCGTAAACATGTTTTCGTAAAATTGGGTATTTATATCGATTCTAAGTAGTGCAGTCTATATCGAGACTATATTGATTCTAAGTAGTGCAATCTCTGTGGTGCAGTTGTATCGCGTTGGTTCGCAATGACTCTGCAACTGCTGGGGTCCGGGTTCGAATCGCGGATTGGCATCTAATGTTAATTCGCCGGTTGGCATCTTATGTGATGTTAGCTCTACCTGAGGTATTTTGATCTTAGCGGAGCATGTCCTTGTATAAGAAAGCCTGCACAACTAGATGTAGTTTCTGGTACCCTTGTCCGTCCTATAAGTGCAAAAAAAGCCTGGGATTTAATGTATAATGTTTCGAACAGATCTTACACTTGGATAGTATTTCTCATTATAAGGAGCAATAATGCCTAAAAATATCCTATGACTGATAGTGACACCAGAAGCTATAGTATTTCAATGAAACAAAACTTGTTTACCCAATCTTGTATATGCTTAAACTTTCACTATATAGGTCAAAGTATGACAAACTGAGTCTTTAAATCCAACGTTATTTTTCTTCCTGTCATCTCTAACTTGGAAAACATTTCTCTAAACTCTTAAATGTTTTACTGAAACTAGATTGTAACTAGGACAGTTTTGCACCGTATCTTCCATTTTTGAATTATATAAGATGATTTCTTCTTTTATAGAAAGCGAGGTAATTTAAAATATTTACAAACAAAAGAAACTCAGAAATAACCAATATCACGGTAAACATGTTTTCGTAAAATTGGGTATTTTATCGATTCTAAGTTGAGACCTGAGGTAAACAAACAACTCTTTGACTACTGACTAGAGACCTCATAACTGCTTATAAAAGGGGCAAGAGTAGTTCAGTCGGTTTCGCGCCAGGCTCGTGATCTGCAATTTCCAGGTTCGAGTCGCAGTTGGACCAGTGTTTAGATTTATTTCCGAAAAATTCCTGCCCTTTCCTTGGTTAGTAAGGGACATCGATGGGCTGGGAAAGGCTGCCGTCCGTCGAATGGGACATTAAACCGTGGAACAGTAAGCCATATCCTTTGCACGTTAAAAAACACGCTTGATGGCCTTGACCGGAGACTACCATCTGTCTCCTAAGAGCTGTCCAGTGGATCCCTTCCCCCAACCTTCTCTGAACCTTCGGGGTCCTCGTGATCTGTCCATTTAGCCCATTGTGTGCAAAAATGCCGTTCAGAGGTAAAACAATCGAAATGTTTATAAGAATACTTGTCCTCATAAAAATAATGTATATATTTATCTGATATATCGGTTTCAATAGAGCAATGTTCACGAAAAATAGATCACAATACTTAATTTGGCTGTTAACTATGGTGCACCCCCAACTTTATGAACACTTTGTACTAATCATCAGGAGATTTATAAATTTGAATAGAAAAACGAAATTAAAACAACTAACTCTTGAAGAAGACAAGCTGGCTAAAGGTGTGTGCACATCCAAAACGGCACAGAGAAGAGAAACGAATTACAAGAGTATTATAAATCAAGTTTAAATCGAACTTTGAAATATATTGAAACTCCAATAAAGGTAATTACAAGTGAATTTTTTAAAGTATTAGGGCCCTAAAAAATCTATATTTACAATGAATTTTGATTCAAGTCGAAAAATCTATACTCCAGGTAAGCAACGGCAAGTAATTAAACGGCAACAAAAATATGCTCAATTTACCTTGACAGCTATCAGTAAAAGGGTTCAAGAATTTTTCATATAAATGAACTGCTGAATTTAATAAAGTATTAATATTCAATACTAGGATTCTGATTTGCTAAATTTCAATCTAACATCATGCATATATTGCTTAAGATTTTCCACTTACAAACCCAAAGCTGCTTTAAAAAAGAAGAGACGGAATTATCTACAGTAGATTAATGCCGTAGATGGTATGATATCTGCGGCATTAACGGCAGATTAATGCCGTAAAATGATGGAATCATCTTCAGCACATAAAAAAAAATATCGTGAAACTTAATGGTTAACTTCAGGTCACGCAGTTTCTAAAGTGTAGCACTGGATGTATTAAGTGAACACGATCTTGAAATATACTCATTGACTTAGCAAAAGTAATGATGATATCTTAGGCAATGTATTACATAATAGCGATTATCAGCCAATCGCGAACTAAACTATCATTTTTATTTTAAATTTAAAGTTCTAAAATATTTCTATTGACAGTATTTGTATTATATCATATTTGTTAACAAATATTTACATATTTGAAAACCAATATTTATATAGCACTGGTGATACAAGGTTGATGTCTCTGGTCTATATTTCATATTCATATTTTTGGCGTGCTTAAAAATTAGGCCTCAAAATGTAAGCGATACAATTACTTCTATCTGCATTGATACTAGGGAAAGCTTGGTTTTGTCGTACGGCTTGTTTATATTAGGTCTCACCCTAGGTGGAATTAAGTGTAAGCAATTGATTTTGCAAGTTTTCCTTAATGGAAATAATTTTTTTCATTATTTCCATTAAGGTACAATTTTTTTAACAATTCCCGTAGTAAATGAGTTACTTTAAATTCTTAAATTTCACATGCTCTTTATGGCACTTCAATAATGTTTTTTCATATTCATTACTGGCCATTTCATTCTTCTTGTATCCATATGGGAAAACTAATTGTGAGACTATTTTTGTTTAATAAAAAAATCGTTAAATAATGTACTATTTCGAAAACAGTTTCCCACACGGAAATGTAATAAATTGACAGTTGTTAACATAACCTTTTTATTTCAGTTTTCTTTATTATTTTTACATTTTCATTGTTTATAATTTTTGACGATAGATATTTGTTTAGGTCTAATTAAAAACAATCGTTCTTCAAACATTATTAGATTCGCCATCTTAATTTAGGTTGGGATACTTGACCTTCAGCAAAACGTTTTTGGCATACAATGAGCTAAATGACCAGTTGGAATTCTCTTGTCAAGGTCATCCATTGTATTCTCTAAGTGACATGAAACATGCAACTACGGCTTAATGTCCCATCGACGGACATTGACCCTTCGAAACCCATCAGTGTCCCTTTCTCATCTATTGCAGAAGGGAAATTAGAATATTCTCAAAGGGCAAAGTTTGGACTCCAACCTGGGAACTGTAGGTTACAAGCGTGGTCCTGTACCGACAGAGCTAACCCCTACCTCATTTAATTGGGAACTGAAAATGTTAACTGCAGTGAATAAATATTTATATTCACAAATTCGTGTGCTTATTTGATACACGAAACAACATTAAGGACTAAAAGCGAGACAAGTAACCAGCAATGTTCGACAATTTTGGAATCATACCAGTCCCATTCAGGCCTGGATCAACAACATAAACGAAGAGGGACGAGCAAGGAACACAGTCGAGCCGGAAAAACGTTAAAAAATGGGGAGGAGTCAAGAGACTGGATTTCAATGCAGTATAACATTCTCTAACCGCATACACCGTTTTAAAGGCCTTTTTAAAAAAAAAAAAAAAAGGAGAAAGCATGAATATAAATAAGTTTAATAATTTTTGTCTTTATTACCCTTACTAGCATTCTGAAATAGGAGGAGGATGGGGGTCATGGCCCCCTTTGGCAATCCCCTAAACCCCGCCATGGTTCCAGCTAATAGAGATGTAAGGGAAATCCTATTATTCTTCCCACATAAATTCTATATGCCAAAGTCTGTCTCAAGTTCCAAGATGAACTAACTCTCTCACTTAGAACAAAAATCGTAGTGACAGTCAACAATTAAATAAACATAGTTGTCAATTTAAATACATTTTTACTAGCTTATGTCCTCCGTTGCTCGATCATTTTGTCGCTAGTTTTGCTTAGCATTGAGGGGCGGGGGTTAGTTCAGTCGACATCTCACCAGGATTGTAATATGCAGTTCCCAGTTCGAGTTTCTCCGCTAATTTCCGTTCTGCCTTCAATGAGAAAAGAGACGCAGTCGGGCTTGGAAAAGTCGTCATTCGTTGAATGAGTCACTTAGCCATACGCAGCCTTGTATAAGAGAGCCAAACTATGCGCACGTTAAAAAATATGCTAAATGGTCTTGATTGGAGACTTCCATCTGTCTGCTAACAGATATTTTCTGGATATCCTTCCACAAATTTCTCTGAGCTTTTGAGTCCTGATTTTATCATTTAGACCATTTCTTGCAAAAAACTGCCGTCTATCTACCTATCTATCTGCAGTTTTTGAGCCATTATTATAAATCTAAATCTCTCTAATTTAATAACTACTATTACTTTCACAAAATCATCAAATTTTCAAATTCCTAAACAATAATAAATTCTTAATATATTTTTCTTAATATATTTTTTTCGTGTTGTTACGCTTGGTAGTCTCTGTTACTTCCATTGACAGATCTTCTATAGTCTTAGCTCAATATCAAAGATGCTTATATATTATATTGCTAAGTAGATTGCATTTGGTTTGCAAAAGTATAATCTCCCTGTGCATAATATAACACACCAAATCTTAAAGCTCGCGATTTAGTTCCGAATGAGGAATTAATTCTTAGTTTGTTCTCAGCTAATAATTTAGTTCTGCAAACCCAATCCAATAATCTGCTTCCTAATATATCACTCAGTAAGATGTCCTTCACCCAAAATCCTAATTTTCGAAACTGCAACTGACATGATCAGAATTCAGCCACTTGCGTTTCGTAATCAGGATTATTCTGCTAGGTTCTACACTTTCCACAATCGTTTCACATTCGGCCAACCGTTTCATTTCTTCTCTTCGCTTCAACTCCTCTGTACCCTATCTCGGTGGCATTGTAGTCGAATAATTAAAGTGAGAAACTTGTTCCAAGTCAACGGAATCCTTGTACTGATTGGACTTTATACGCTCTTCCGATTTTCATCAGCAGCACAAGAGAATCGAAGACAGGATGCGGTGCTCTCTAACTGCTCCATTAATCGGATGCGACGGCAACAGACAATTTTCCCTTGGAACTCTGAGACTCAATAATGAACACATAATTGCTACAGATGCCTGGGATTGTTTATAACATCTATTGTCTTACTTGTTGTTAGTTAGTAACGATAATATCTATTTAGATTTTTCACAATTTCGGCCAAGATAGTCCCTTGTTTATGAAACTGCTACTCATCAAACAAAATACATCAAATGCGGAACGCTGTTTTCTAGAACTGAAATAGCTGTAAGCTGAATAGTAATATCATGGCCTAATTTAGGGATTGAGGTCATTCATTATATGTGTGAATCCCTTCTCTTGAGAATGTTAGTAAGGGTAATGGAAGTCAAAATTGATTAAACTTGTACAGGCGCTCAAAAAAGCTCAGAGAAGCTCAGCTTCTCAAAAGCTCAGAGAAATTTGTGGAAGGATATCCAGAAAATATCTGTTAGCAGACAGATGGAAGTCTCCAATCAAGACCATTTAGCATATTTTTTAACGTGCGCATAGTTTGGCTCTCTTATACAAGGCTGCGTATGGCTAAGTGACTCATTCAACGAATGACGACTTTTCCAAGCCCGACTGCGTCTCTTTTCTCATTGAAGGCAGAACGGAAATTAGCGGAGAAACTCGAACTGGGAACTGCATATTACAATCCTGGTGAGATGTCGACTGAACTAACCCCCGCCCCTCAATGCTAAGTAAAACTAGCGACAAAATGATCGTGCAACGGAGGACATAAGCTAGTAAAAATGTATTTAAATTGACAACTATGTTTATTTAATTGTTGACTGTCACTACGATTTTTGTTCTAAGTGAGAGAGTTAGTTCATCTTGGAACTTGAGACAGACTTTGGCATATAGAATTTATGTGGGAAGAATAATAGGATTTCCCTTACATCTCTATTAGCTGGAACCATGGCGGGGTCTAGGGGATTGCCAAAGGGGGCCATGACCCCCATCCTCCTCCTATTTCAGAATGCTAGTAAGGGTAATAAAGACAAAAATTATTAAACTTATTTATATTCATGCTTTCTCTTTTTTTTTTTTTTTAAAAAGGCCTTTAAAACGGTGTATGCGGTTAGAGAATGTTATACTGCATTGAAATCCAGTCTCTTGACTCCTCCCCATTTTTTAACGTTTTTCCGGCTCGACTGTGTTCCTTGCTCGTCCCTCTTCGTTTATGTTGTTGATCCAGGCCTGAATGGGACTGGTATGATTCCTAAATTGTCGAACATTGCTGGTTACTTGTCTCGCTTTTAGTCCTTAATGTTGTTTCGTGTATCAAATAAGCACACGAATTTGTGAATATAAATATTTATTCACTGCAGTTAACATTTTCAGTTCCCAATTAAATGAGGTAGGGGTTAGCTCTGTCGGTACAGGACCACGCTTGTAACCTACAGTTCCCAGGTTGGAGTCCAAACTTTGCCCTTTGAGAATATTCTAATTTCCCTTCTGCAATAGATGAGAAAGGGACACTGATGGGTTTCGAAGGGTCAATGTCCGTCGATGGGACATTAAGCCGTAGTTGCATGTTTCATGTCACTTAGAGAATACAATGGATGACCTTGACAAGAGAATTCCAACTGGTCATTTAGCTCATTGTATGCCAAAAACGTTTTGCTGAAGGTCAAGTATCCCAACCTAAATTAAGATGGCGAATCTAATAATGTTTGAAGAACGATTGTTTTTAATTAGACCTAAACAAATATCTATCGTCAAAAATTATAAACAATGAAAATGTAAAAATAATAAAGAAAACTGAAATAAAAAGGTTATGTTAACAACTGTCAATTTATTACATTTCCGTGTGGGAAACTGTTTTCGAAATAGTACATTATTTAACGATTTTTTTATTAAACAAAAATAGTCTCACAATTAGTTTTCCCATATGGATACAAGAAGAATGAAATGGCCAGTAATGAATATGAAAAGACATTATTGAAGTGCCATAAAGAGCATGTGAAATTTAAGAATTTAAAGTAACTCATTTACTACGGGAATTGTTAAAAAAATTGTACCTTAATGGAAATAATGAAAAAAATTATTTCCATTAAGGAAAACTTGCAAAATCAATTGCTTACACTTAATTCCACCTAGGGTGAGACCTAATATAAACAAGCCGTACGACAAAACCAAGCTTTCCCTAGTATCAATGCAGATAGAAGTAATTGTATCGCTTACATTTTGAGGCCTAATTTTTAAGCACGCCAAAAATATGAATATGAAATATAGACCAGAGACATCAATCTTGTATCACCAGTGCTATATAAATATTGGTTTTCAAATATGTAAATATTTGTTAACAAATATGATATAATACAAATACTGTCAATAGAAATATTTTAGAACTTTAAATTTAAAATAAAAATGATAGTTTAGTTCGCGATTGGCTGATAATCGCTATTATGTAATACATTGCCTAAGATATCATCATTACTTTTGCTAAGTCAATGAGTATATTTCAAGATCGTGTTCACTTAATACATCCAGTGCTACACTTTAGAAACTGCGTGACCTGAAGTTAACCATTAAGTTTCACGATATTTTTTTTTATGTGCTGAAGATGATTCAATCATTTTACGGCATTAATCTGCCGTTAATGCCGCAGATATCATACCATCTACGGCATTAATCTACTGTAGATAATTCCGTCTCTTCTTTTTTAAAGCAGCTTTGGGTTTGTAAGTGGAAAATCTTAAGCAATATATGCATGATGTTAGATTGAAATTTAGCAAATCAGAATCCTAGTATTGAATATTAATACTTTATTAAATTCAGCAGTTCATTTATATGAAAAATTCTTGAACCCTTTTACTGATAGCTGTCAAGGTAAATTGAGCATATTTTTGTTGCCGTTTAATTACTTGCCGTTGCTTACCTGGAGTATAGATTTTTCGACTTGAATCAAAATTCATTGTAAATATAGATTTTTTAGGGCCCTAATACTTTAAAAAATTCACTTGTAATTACCTTTATTGGAGTTTCAATATATTTCAAAGTTCGATTTAAACTTGATTTATAATACTCTTGTAATTCGTTTCTCTTCTCTGTGCCGTTTTGGATGTGCACACACCTTTAGCCAGCTTGTCTTCTTCAAGAGTTAGTTGTTTTAATTTCGTTTTTCTATTCAAATTTATAAATCTCCTGATGATTAGTACAAAGTGTTCATAAAGTTGGGGGTGCACCATAGTTAACAGCCAAATTAAGTATTGTGATCTATTTTTCGTGAACATTGCTCTATTGAAACCGATATATCAGATAAATATATACATTATTTTTATGAGGACAAGTATTCTTATAAACATTTCGATTGTTTTACCTCTGAACGGCATTTTTGCACACAATGGGCTAAATGGACAGATCACGAGGACCCCGAAGGTTCAGAGAAGGTTGGGGGAAGGGATCCACTGGACAGCTCTTAGGAGACAGATGGTAGTCTCCGGTCAAGGCCATCAAGCGTGTTTTTTAACGTGCAAAGGATATGGCTTACTGTTCCACGGTTTAATGTCCCATTCGACGGACGGCAGCCTTTCCCAGCCCATCGATGTCCCTTACTAACCAAGGAAAGGGCAGGAATTTTTCGGAAATAAATCTAAACACTGGTCCAACTGCGACTCGAACCTGGAAATTGCAGATCACGAGCCTGGCGCGAAACCGACTGAACTACTCTTGCCCCTTTTATAAGCAGTTATGAGGTCTCTAGTCAGTAGTCAAAGAGTTGTTTGTTTACCTCAGGTCTCAACTTAGAATCGATAAAATACCCAATTTTACGAAAACATGTTTACCGTGATATTGGTTATTTCTGAGTTTCTTTTGTTTGTAAATATTTTAAATTACCTCGCTTTCTATAAAAGAAGAAATCATCTTATATAATTCAAAAATGGAAGATACGGTGCAAAACTGTCCTAGTTACAATCTAGTTTCAGTAAAACATTTAAGAGTTTAGAGAAATGTTTTCCAAGTTAGAGATGACAGGAAGAAAAATAACGTTGGATTTAAAGACTCAGTTTGTCATACTTTGACCTATATAGTGAAAGTTTAAGCATATACAAGATTGGGTAAACAAGTTTTGTTTCATTGAAATACTATAGCTTCTGGTGTCACTATCAGTCATAGGATATTTTTAGGCATTATTGCTCCTTATAATGAGAAATACTATCCAAGTGTAAGATCTGTTCGAAACATTATACATTAAATCCCAGGCTTTTTTTGCACTTATAGGACGGACAAGGGTACCAGAAACTACATCTAGTTGTGCAGGCTTTCTTATACAAGGACATGCTCCGCTAAGATCAAAATACCTCAGGTAGAGCTAACATCACATAAGATGCCAACCGGCGAATTAACATTAGATGCCAATCCGCGATTCGAACCCGGACCCCAGCAGTTGCAGAGTCATTGCGAACCAACGCGATACAACTGCACCACAGAGATTGCACTACTTAGAATCAATATAGTCTCGATATAGACTGCACTACTTAGAATCGATATAAATACCCAATTTTACGAAAACATGTTTACGATCATATTAGTTTATTTCTGAGTTTCTTTTGCCTGTAAATATTTAAATTACCTCGCTTTCTATAAAAGAAGAATTCACCTTATATAATTCAAAAAAGCAGTTGCAGCGTCATTGAGAACCAACGCGATACAACTGCGCCACAGAGACTGCACTACTGTAATTAACTTTGCTCTAAACTAATCAAGAGAAAATATAAATCATGATATATTTAATGTTTTCCCATGCAAAGTGACGGGATGGTTAAAATTATGATAAATAAAATATTTTATCCATTATGTCTTTACAAGTTTCAATGTATCTTTACATAATGATATGATTTAACACATGAAACGATGCTATTACTTCATTTATAAGATGGACATATTTTCGAAGATGTTGGTTTGGATTTGTCGATTGTTGATCGCAGATCTGAAGAAATCTCGAAATAATCAAATCAATACAATTTAGGTCATATTATATTTAACCTAAGAATTTGAGCTTTGTTTCTTTGCTTCTCAGTGGTTCTTTTGCGCACAGAATAGATTAAAATGACAGATTACATGGTTACAAGAGTCTCAGAGTTAGGTAGTCCCTCTTCATAACTATCCAGATAATTCTTTAATGTTCACAGGTTAGTTACAGGTTAATTTTAATGCCTACCTGCACACGGAGCTAGGAATTTAAGTCATATGCAACGGATTACGGATACGGAACTCTCCACGATGATTGGCATTGTCTATATTACAGAGAGAAGAATGATGGGTTAGTGGAGAGAAATTTCAACATAGGAACTTAAAAACATCAGCTCAGCTACCGGCTGAACCAACTTCACCCTTTTAATCTAAGAAAAACGGTCTGAAATTAAGCGTAGAAATATTTTTAATGATATGATTAGTAAAATTTCACCATCATTTCAATCGGAGAAATCATTCTCATGTTAAAAATAAAATATATAAGAAGGGAATTTTTCTTTGCTTTTTCGCAAAAAATCAACTAAAAATGTAATAATATTAGTTAACGCTAGGGTCTAATCTGGAGGGGATAGCTAGGGGTACATTCCCACTAACCCTGAAAATTATAGTAACTGGAATAGAGGAGAAAAATTATTCAATATTTATATATTATGCATCTTGCAAGAACTCTATAATAAGGCTTATTTTTTTCTAGATCCAGACTTCATTGAAACCATAAACAATTATTTAAAGAAAAGTTGCATAATTTAATTTTGCATTTTTCTACTCATTTTATTGCTACATGAAATAAGAAATAACTATGATAATAATCATATTTTCTTTAACAGTTACTGTAATGCAAAACAAAGCATAAAAAAACACATTTGTATTGTTTTTTCATAGCAACACCTTTTTTTTATCCTGCGAAAAAATATTGTTTTTAGACTGGCATTTAAATTTAAAAAAACAACGAGGAACATGGAACTGAACTGATTGAAATACAATATGCAGTTCGGATTTGACTTTTAGAATAAGTAAAAAACAAAAGCAAAATAAAAACAGAAAGTCTAAACAAAACTGCAAAATAAACGACGCAAAGAAAGTTTAGAAAAACCACGAAATTGTCAGTCTTAAATCGAATTTCTTCTTCAGTTACAAGTAGTAGTAAATGTCTTTAAAGCAGTTTAGATTCGGGAACTTTGTTTTTATCATGAAGTGCGATAATGCAGCCATTTTTTACTAATGTCCTAAAGAAACAACCAGCACAAAAAAAACTACGGCAACAAAAAGCTTATTCTGTTCTCAGCCAAGTGAGCTTAAGTGCAGAATGAACTATTTAGCTTCACAGAGCGTTGAAAAACAGTGGGTGTGGCAGCATCTTAGCAGAAATTACAGAGGGGACTGGCGTACTCCAGTGGTTACACAGGCTGGTGGCTCGATGATTGTCTGGCGGAGCTGCTCGTGACATGCACTCACGTCATTAACGAGACGACAGTGAGCCACGAAAACACGGAAGTACATCGATATTCTGAAGAAGCGTTTTTCTTCCTGTTCTCAGTCTTTCCTTTTTGTGTTTTATTATTCTACAGCTATATGTGCACCAGCTGTCAGGATCAAGTTTGTTCTTATCTCTTAAAATTACCTTCGTCGTATCAAGTAACAACTAACCGTAAAAATTCTTAATCAAAATTGATCTCACATTGGTGCCTCGCATTCTGGAACAACTTTCTTTCAAAACTCCTCAACATGGAATTTAGTAAGCAACAAAAGTCTTTCTATTACGCGAATAATTAATTAGGAGAAAAGCCTAGAAAGCTGAACACGTTAACAACAAATGTTATTCTACACTACGTTGGAATTGAGAAACTTCTATTGCAGCAGTTTATTCAGACGAGAGAGTAATATCAGATGCATTGAAATATGAGGTTTTGGAAGCTTTGGCTGACGTTTAATCGAATCTGCTTTCTGTCATACTTTCTGGATATTTGGTTGTTACTGAAGATCGTCTAGAAAGTTGCCAAATATATGGAAAAAGTAACCCTGGAAGTGGAAAAAGTATAGTATATCTGCTATCAGTACATTAAAAAGAGATATGCATATTTTGTAAACATTTTGATATATTATTTTCAGGTATTATATTTGTTGTATTAAAAATTTCCTTTCAAATATACCAATCAGAGTGTGATGTTGAATATTAAATACATCGCTTTATATTTAATTTAAAAAAGTTATTCCTGATTATCTTTCGTGTAAAACAATATGCAATAAGAATAATTATACCGATGGCTAAAGATGTTTCTCAGAATCAAATTGCATTTACATGGTATGAGGTGTTCAAAATAAGAACAGTACAAACATTTCGTTTCTTATCGAATTCGAAATATATTTTAGCTCGTTTTCACCAAAAACGATCTAAAATTAATTGATATTTATATAGAGTCAATAATTAACAGAACGCTGTAAAGGTGAAAAAATCTGCTAAACACCAAATTTTGAAAGGAATTTTGCAAAAAAAAAATATGCTAGAAATTTTAAATTTTGTTTGGGTGGTGTGGCCTACTGATCTGTACAACTATGGCTACGTTTCTTTTTTTCCTACCTTGCTGAGGAGTGGTCAACCACACAGGATCCTGGTGCTGAGCTCTGAGCTTGATTATGGATCCTGAATTTGCTGCACTGGTGGGCTTCTGTGGAGGGAAAATCTTCCGCTGTGTTTTCTGTTTGTCTGTGGGTTGACAGCCCCAAGTAAATAGATTCACAGGATATGTTTATCAGCTGGAGGATAATCCTGAGCAGAGGTCATCGCAGGCACCTGAACTCTGCTTCTAATGGCATCGTCAAATTCTACATTGGAGGAAGTCTTCCAGTGTATATGGCTTCAGCCTTTAGTGGTGGGGGAACTGGTCTTTGCCCCATGTTTGCGACTAGGGGGCTGTTTCATATTGTCGTCATTCCCTCTCTCAATAAAAATAGTTTCTTTAACCATCCCACTAACAATTTTTACTCCATAGATAGGTGGAATGTGAGGACTCTGCACAGAGCTTTTTCTCTTGATGTCCTCACACAAACATTCCACCATTATAATTTAGATAGTCTCGGCTTTCAAGAGACCAGATGGACAGATAAAGGTCAGATTCATAAAAATAATGTTAAATTTCCCTTTTCAGGGAGGGACGACAATAAGCATCAATAAGGCGTGGGTCTGCTTTTCAGCAGACATGCTAGTGATACTCTTCTAGGATATGAGTGCATTAATGAAAGGTTTCTTACAGCAAAATTTCAGACAAGCGTTAAAGACTTGAATGTTATCTGCTGTTATGCCCCCACTGAGGATGCCGATGAGGATGAGAAGGGTAGGTTTTACGGACAACTTCAGGATATTTTGAATTCTGTCAAGAAAGGAGATATTACCCTTGTTCTTGGTGACTTCAATGCCAAAGTTGATAGTGGCTCTGACCTTTGGGGAGGAGTAATAGGCCCCGCTGGTATTTGTAGCTGAAATGGCAATGGACAACGTCTCCTACAGGTAAGTAAACTCAATGGTTTCAGAATAACTAACACTTATTACAAACACCGCGACATACATAAATACCCATGTTTTCACCCAATGGGCTGCATAAGAATATGATTGATTATATATTAATTAACAGCAAATGGGCTAGTTCTGCTAGGAATACCAGGTCATATAGGGGAGCTGAAATTGGATCTGACCATTATCTTGTTAAAAGTGTCTTGCAACTTAAACTTAAAAAGTGTTGTGCTAGGGTTAAAAATTTTACTTTTAGTACTGAAGCTCTGAAAGACCCAGTAATAGCCAAAGCTTACCATGATCGGTTACTTAGTCATTATGACCGTCATGGTATGCTTACTACTGAAGTTGAGGAAGAATGGGATAAGAGAAGGCACAATTATTTGAGTGATAAGGCACTTGAGATTATTTCGGAAAGATAGAACTGTAGGATTGACCTTAATCAATACCCTACTAGTCCAAATAGAAAGCATCACAGAGAACGTAATAAACGTGTGAATGATTGGTTAGCTGCTGATAAGAATCTTTGGCTTGATGGCTTGGCTGACAAAGCCGAGGAAGCAGTTAGACAGCACAACAGCAGAGAGCTGTACCAGATAGTTAATGTTTTGTGTGGTAGAAAACGAACAGGTATACAGGGATTGAAGGATAAACAAGGTAAGGTTATAGAAGGGGAGGATTCTGTCATGGCTAGTTGGGCTGAGCATTTCAGTGATGTTCTAAACAATGTGGTTAGTTCTACTCCCATTATTTGCAATGATGATATATGCATTGGTGGCTTCAATGTTGGCCCTATAACACAATCTGAAGTTATTTTGGCTATTACTAAACTTAACCATCATAAATCACCAGGGATAGATGATATTACTACGGAAATGCATAGAGCTGGGAATGTTTCGGTTACCACGTGGATGACTGAAATTCTGAATATCTTTTATGATAAAGCATGGTTCCTAAGGATTTTACCAGAGCTATTGTTATCTCTATTTTCAAAAATGGTGATCGCAGTTCTTTTGATAACTAAAGGGGTATCAGCCTACTCTCTGTTCCAGGTAAAGTTCTTTCCATGATTGTGCTTAATAGAATTAAAAATCTGGTTGACACTCAATTGCGTGATGAGCAATGTGGATTCAGAAGTGGTAGGGGATGTGTGGATCAGATATTTTAACTTAGGCAGATCCTTGAGAAATGTTTAGAGTTTCAGAAACCTTTGGTTGTTAGCTTTGTTGATTTCATAATGGCTTTCGACTCTGTTGATCGTCATAATTTGTGTTTGATTGTTAGATCATATGGTATACCAGACAAGTTAGTTAACATAATGAAAGCTCTCTATAATAACACTGAGTCGTGTGTGAGAGTTGTAAGTCTTGTAGCAATTGGTTTAGCATTACTTCTGGTGTTCGATAAGGGTGCATTTTGTCTCCTTTTCTCTTTAGCTTGGTTATTAATTATATTCTGCGAAATTCATTTCAAAGAAAAGATTTTCGCCTTAAATCGACTGGAGATACTAAAATTTCTGATTTAGATTATGCTGATGATTTAGCCCTTTTGGCAAATGATGTTAATGAGATGAACTCTTTTATTCGAGCTGTTGATGAAACTGATAGTAGAGTAGGTTTGGTTATAAGCAGAGAGGAAACTAAAGTGATTAAGTTAATCTAAATGGTTTCAGTCTTGACCAGGTGTCACAGTTTAATTATTCTGGAAGCTATGTAACAGATGCTGGTGATGTGCGGCATGAGATAACCAGACCAATAGGGATTTCTGCCGGGACTTTTAATAATCTATGGAAAGTATGGAGAAATAGGCGTATATACACTTTTTAGGGTTAGTTATGGTAGTGAAACTTGGACACTTTGTAAACAAGATAACAGGAAACTAGATGCTTTTGATTCCAGATGCTTACGCATTATCTTGGGCATTAGGTGGTTCAACTTTGTAACTAATGATGAGGTTAGGCAAAGGAGTTTGCAACCTCCTTTAAGCAGCATATTGTTCAGAGAGAGACTCCGTTGGTTTGGCCATGTTGCCCATATGAATAATTATAGATTGGCGAATAGGGTTATGAACAGTATTCCTAAAGGCCTCAAAAAGAAGGGGAGACCTAGGATGCGGTGGGCAGACAATGTCAAACAGGACCTTATTAGAATTGGTGTGCAGTGGCCAGTTGCAGTAGATGTAGCTCAGGATAGACTTGCTTGGAGAACTAAATTATACAGTCTGGTTGGACCTCCGTAGCCCATGGCCGCTTGATGATGATGACTTTAGAATGATTCTGGGTAACGATTGACTTTACACAAAGTATACATTAAGATCGTCATTCGAATTTCTTTCGAAACTTTTTACTTTTTGAGGTAGAATGATCTCTGGGTAACGCTATATTTTACACAAAGTATCATTTTATAGACTCCCCCTCAAGATTTTAAAGTAACTTAGTCGAAAAGGACCCAATGAACAGCTGTCGGACGGTTTTGGCAGACTCCCATTAAGACCATCTAGGGTGTTCTTTAAAGTGCACAAGGTAGGACTTTGCTGCACATGTGACCACGGCTTAAAGTCCCAAACTGACGGACTGCGTCCTTCCCAAGCCAATCGATATCCCTTTTCTCAACGAAGGAATTGTGGGGGTTTTCGGAGATGAAAATCTCAAACATTGGTACTCAAACCTGAAACTGCAGATTACGATCCTGGCTCGCTACCTATTGAGCCATACCCCTCCCTCAAATATGGTGGTAGAGCGAGAAGGTGAAGAGGATTACACTGTTAGCGATTATTTACCCCCTTTACCCTACCTAAGAGGGTCGGGAAAGCAATTTTATTTATATTGAGAGATAAATGAAAAACTACTTTTGTACTCATTTTATTACAGGCACTAATAATCATTAATAATAGGTACTAATAAAATATCACTGTTGCCATTTTACCAATCATCCATTAGTTCCAATTTCCATTATTAAGTTTCTCAAGAACGAAAATAAAAAAAAAAACTTAATTCTCTTTAAAAACGAACTTTACCATGTTCGCCAGAGTGATATGTTATGTTCTTCTTGCTTAGAGTAAAAGTTGCCATTTCTTGCAATGCCTTTTGATATATATATATGATACTTTAGTTGAGAAAATCTGGAAAACTCTCGCCTTATTAGGAACTTCTAAGTAATTCCATTGGGGACTGTGAGGAATAACTGCAGACATTCCATAATTGCTCTTCTTCCAATCCAATTATTGATAGAAGAACGTAACGTTTGTTTGACTTCCATGGAATAGTGGGCAGAAATCAAACTTTGTTCTCTGGCATCGCTTGAAGATATCACAATGGAAAAATGATCAATATTGGTTCAAGCATTACCTTCAAAAATAAAACATACATTTATTCATTAACTTTATCTTGAAAGGAGTGTATCCCATGGGTAACCATGAGTGGTAAGCCATTGAGGAGTTTTTCGAATTTATTTGCTAACGATTTTCTTTTTTCTAGATATTTCGTAGCAGGTAAGTACAAACCACTATCATCCGTTGTTAAAAGAATCACATATTATCAGAAAAAAATAATTGAATTTCCCATTGTTCGCCAATTTAATTGTGCGCCATTCTAGCTATTCATTTCACTGCAGCTGTTAAATATATCGCATTTCGTAAAAGTTGGAAACGTTCGTGTCTTACAGGTATACATTAAGATTGTCATTTGAATTTCTTTCGAAACTTTTTACTTTTTGAGGTAGAATGATTTAAAAGCGATTTTTTTTTTTCTGGAAAGGGCTGTAGTCGAATTTTTATAATTTTGAGATAGACCTTTTCTCTTGGTCTAAGCAACAGTGTACAGCAAGATATAAAATTCTTCTGATGAAAACTTTCTTTTTATGTTAGACTCAGTACATAAAAGGCTATTACCAATATCTATACCATTCATTAATTCAATTGCTTATATCTTAACGACTAAAGCAAACGTCTAATTTATATATAGACGATTGTGAGTGAGTGATTGAGTGACAGGAAATAATGCTAATTCTAACTATTATTAAAGAAACAGTACAGTTCTTAATTTCAGGGTCGTAGATTTCGGGAGAAGTCCGAAATTTCGACGTGTCTTTTAAGGTCAAATAGAGGTCAAACGTTGATCCACAATGCTAGAAATCTGAACATTCGTGTCTGAGGGTGAAACACGCTCGATGTAGATATCAGAAACTTGGAAGAATCTTAGCAACTTGGGAAGTTTCGGTTTTGGCAGGTCCTTTGATCAAAGGTCAAATTTCGATCTGCGGTGCTAGAGAGCTAAAAATTGGTGCTTAGGATATTTTGGGTAATATTAGGAGCGTTCAAAAATTCTTCACATGCAACTGCACAACAAAAATAATTGCACCTACCATAAGCATCTTCCCCTATAGCATCTTACCTCCTGCAGCATCTATACAAAATTGCAGACGTCTAAGCTAATTATAAAACGATTGGTTCCTGTTGGGGAATACTCCTCAACTCTGAATGAATGCAGTTTGCAAAAGCCTAGCACCATCGAAAATGACTTCCCAGCAAGTCCCTTTTTAGTTATTGGAAATAATCAAAAATCGCATGATGCAAGATTAGGTGAATATGCAGGATGGGAGAGCTGTCTGATCTTCCCTGCTCCAGATAGGACGTGACTTGGCGATTTTGGTGAGCTCTGGCATTGTCATGAAGGAAAACCTTTGACAAACTTGTTGTGGGACGCTTCTCCTTCATCCCCTTAACCATTTTGGGCAAAACAATGTTGATTTAGTATTGGTCATTTATAGTCATTTTTTCAGGTAACGTGTCCACGGCTTACACTCATTGAATTTGAAAAAAAAAATGACATCCTCTTCCTTGAGCGAAACTCCTGTCAGAGGGTTTGGAGATGTGGTTCATCTTCCACAACCCAAATATAGTTGTCCATCTTTCAGGGAGTTGTATAGTACTAAAACCACCTCTCATCACGTGTGCCAAATGTCTGTTAACAATTTTGAGTTACTAGATTGAAACATTGTCAGAATCTCCTTGAACGAATCGACTGTAGCAAATTTTTGCTGTTCTGTCAGTTCGAAAGGTAGCCGTTTGATACAGATCTTTCGGAACTTGAAATGTTGATGAATAATTGTTTCCACACTGTCAATCGATACACTGACCTCTAAACCTATTACCTGAACGGTGACGTGTGGGTTTTACTTAATGAGTTCCCGAACCGAGGCTGAGAACGATGGTTCTATCGTTCACGGCCTTTTTCGGTCCTCCTGCCCGAGGGAGATCTTCGAAGCTCTGCCGTCCTTCTCTGAATTTGCCCATATATCCAATAACGTTGCCATATGAACAGGCCTGATCCCCATACACTTGTGATAAATCGGCATGAAGTTTTTCGCGTTATCCGCAAGCTGCATCCTTATGGAAATTCAAAATCTTTCCCCGTGGTTAGGAGGCTCCATAGCACAACGCACAGATTTCGCAGACGTAACTTTACGCGCCGCCAACGAAAAAAGAAATGATGGCGCGGACTTTATTTTTAAACCATAATGACAAGTTTCGACAAGTTTCAAAAAATTAGTAACTCATTAACTTCGGATGAACGAACGGAAATACACAGATACGTGTCGAGAACGTTGTGCTGTAGAAATGTTCTAAAATTTGGAATGCGATGAGTTATTTGAGGTCAAAAGCTCAAATTTCGATATACCAGTGCTCGAAAGTTAAAATTTGATGCATGGAGTATTTCGATCGTACATGATGGAAACCTTGTGAAAAATTGGATGCAATGGGTCTTTCAATCTCAAAGCTCAAATTTCTCTATAACTTACTAGAAAGCTACAAATTGGTAAATAGGGATATTTCGGACAGTAGAACTCAGAAATATTAAGAATTTTCATATTTGTGTTGTGTTTAAGCTTATATTGGAGTCGAAGTGACGGTCCAGAAGTCCAAAGGTTTCAAAGCCACCTATTGATTTCTACATTAAATATTTTTGCAAGTGAATTCTGTATATTTGTTTTTATCATTCATTTCATATTTAAATATGTATTTAAAAGCAGAATAAATCAGTTTTCTTCTCCATAGTTAATCCTATTCATTTTACAGAAGAAAGTTAAAAAACAGGTGTAATATTCTTGTTGAAATATTTATTATAATATTATAGTATGAAGATATATTTCTGAGCAAAGAATTCTGAAAGGGTGCCAGATCTAATTAGGCATAATTCTGTGTTAATTCTTGGTTAGAAGTTAAAGTAGTTTAAAGACTGTGTATTTATTGTTACCGTCTTTAAGCTACTTTAACTATTTAGAGTAGGTGCTATTAACACACTAGAGTCTAAAATCATTAGAGTCTATTCAGAAAGTCTACTTAAAAGGGTTAGAATTATTTATTATGATAAACGTTAACTAAAATGTTCATTCCAAACATTTTCATTATTATGTGAGAACCCAGCTTTCGATATATCGGACGCTGCACAGCGAAAATTGTTAAGATTATACACCACACCCTATGAAACTTAGAATATAGTAAATACTTTAAATTATCTGTATTTTACTTTCTTTGCTAAAAGAATTTAAAAGTAGGTATGAAAGACAGTAGACAACATATGTGAGAGTATTGCAAAAAATACATTATGTCCTCATCGAAGTGTGTATGTTCACGGTTATTCATTGCATTTAAGAAAAAAAAAACATAAGATGGCTAGATGCTATCAATATCAATAATGAAGAATTACTATAACCGAATCATATGTGTTTACCCGGAATGAATTATTTTACAATTATATGACATTTTGAACAGTTAGAGCCTTCCTGTAATTCTCAATGAATTCTATAGTTCTTCTGGAACAACTGAATAAGAGTCTCTGAGTATAGAGTCAATGTGAGGAAACAATTTAGGAGTAATAATTGAATCGATTTCTTTTCAAAATGAAAAAAAACCGATTTGTTCGAATGTTATTAAACAACATGTAAGTGCGCCATTCAGGCTCGTAATCTGCAGTTCCCAGGTTTCGAATCTCAGCTGGGTTAGTATTCAAATTCACATCGTCAAAACTTCCCGCCCTGCCCTCGGTCAGTAGGGGACACCGATAGACTGGGAAAGACCGCCATCTGTCGATGGATTCCCTTGTGCTGGAGAGTCATACCCGAGCCCGTTAAAGAACACATTGTATTACCTTAACGGAAGGGCTATCATATGTCTCTAAACTGCTGTACCGTGAGCCCATTGCCCCCATCCTTCTCCGAGCCCTAGTGACCTGGCCATTTAGCACATTGTGTGCAAAAGGGGCCGCGCAGATCCCACAACTTTAAATGCACTATCTCCTCATCATCCAAACAACCGTTTATTTGGGTACTCTCAATATGTAGGAAAAAAATAAACCAATAATTAAAAACATACTCTATTATTGTTCTTATTCCATTTATCGTTATGCTGAGACGCAGAGAAGTTGGGATGTGTTATTATCAGTCAAAAATATCCACTGATAAAAAATGTCTAAAACACTGAAAATTTTATATTCTTCAGCTTTTGTTCAACGTTTCCTTTTTTTTGACATGACATTCGATCTCTAGGCATTAAATATCCATTAGTGTTTATCAACTACTTCAATGGGACTCTTTTTTTGCCTTTTTGGTGATGACAATACAATATTTATTGTTCTGTTCGCTGTTCATCGTTTCATCTTCCAGCAGGGATTCATTGCTATGCTATGTCGTATAAAAGAAACTTCAGACAGAATTATACTTTGGGGTAGAATATAGATTTGTGTGTGTGTGTGAGTAGATATTTAACATTTTTACATCATTATTCAGTTCACTTATATTCGTCTCTTATCGACAGAAATAAAATTTTAAACTTTAAGTAAACTGCTAATAAGACTACTCTAATCGCGACTAAAAACATACGGATATACATCTAACTTCATGTACTGAATAGACTCAGTACATGAAGTGTCTATTAGCAATATCTATAATCATTCATTAAGTCAATTATTTATATCATAACAGCTAATAAACACGTATTTAGATTTTCCCCAAGTGAATTCTGTATATAGAGTATTTCTTCTATCACTTGAATATTCTGCTAATTCGAAATGATATGATTTCACATAAAATCTTGGAACTGGTGTCGTATTACGCTGGGCAACAAATTTTCATAAAAGTCATGACGCTGAGATAAAAGTAGTAATTTCTTAAATATTCCAAGGTGCTGAACACGAATATGACAATAAAAATACAAAATTGGCTACGATTTCTGAGAAATTCACAATAGTTTTCGTATAATAGAGTAATGCGTACATATGATATGTATCGGTAAAACTCCGCTTCTACTTCCGACGTCGCATTACCCGTTCTTGTACAGCTGTTCAGGATCATCTCTGGCGAGCGTCCAACAGTAGTCAGCCAACACTGAAGTGTACCAGTTCCCTGGTAACCTTTCTCCATCGTTGCAATGCCCTGGTGAAAACGTTCACCATGCTCATCACTAACGAGTTCGAAACGAAGTCACTCGGACATTTTCCTTGAGAAGATTCCATTGTTTAAGTTTTAATTCAAATAACTAACTTTGGCCTTGGACAGCTCCAGATCGCGAAATAGATCGTTTATTTCTTCTTTGGTGAGAAGGTGTGGCGCAGACGATGCACCGTGGCAGATGTATGGATCATCATTAGGCACCGAAGACTGTGGAGAACCCGACGTCGGTTCGCCTCTCTACTCATCGTCTGAATCGTTGGAAAATTCTTTTGGAGTTTCGGGAAAGGGAAGGCATTCGCCATGCGGAACTGGTTGGAGAGCAAATTGTATATTTGGGTACACTATTGTCCACTTCTTTTTTCTTGTGATGCCTCCAAAAACAGGTGGAACCATGCAGAAGTAGCAGTCATTTGCGTGATTGCTTGGCTCTCTCCAAACTCTAGGAACAGCAAAACGGCATCGCCACTTTTCCGCCTTTCAGACACTTCGGAAGATTTCTTGCACACACACTGCAGCATATGTGTGGGATCCAAGCCTTATCCTGGTTCCCGATCTTGCATCCAAAATAAAACTCATACTCAGCTTTCACTATTGGAGTGATGGCCCTTTTCTGGCTTGCAAACGTCACTTCCACGCAAATGTAACAAAATTTGTCTGCACTATTAACACTTTTGGCATCACTATTGGTGGATTAAAACTGAAAGGATCACTTGTGTTGTACTAATGTCTCAGGGGTAAATGAGGGTCGCTCTAAAGACTAGCTCACCCTACGAGACGTCGCTTACAACTAATGATTGCATAATCGTTTTCCACGATCGTAAAGCCGCGATGTCATGTCTCAACTACATTGCATCAGACAATGATGCAATAACTCCGGGGGTTGTCTGTAAGGCGGGCTGATGCAATACAACGCAATATGTTGCAATCTGTAGTTTGAAATACAGCGCTGCGAAATGGTTACCTATGTACTCAATGCAGACTGAGTCTTTTATACATGACCATCTCTGTCTCTCCTAAACAAGAGCCAATCGACAAATGTTATTGTCATTTTCGTGTTCAACACCTCGAAATTAGTGAAGATAAGCAATTTTAATTTCAAAATCTTTTTGTGTGTTGCCCAGTGTTATTGAATATTACAGCAAAAGTAGGCAACCTGATGGGAATCACTACATATTTCAATGATTTCTGTTGATATGAAACGAATATAAATGAATTAAATAATGATCCCGTAATGTTAAATATACACAGACAAACACACAGATTAAACGTTTCTGCTATATTTCACCCCAAACCATTTTTCGTTTGATAGCTTCCTACGTTTTATTGTTATATAATTTTAAAATATATTCAGAGTAATACTTAATGCAATACTAACGAATGAAAGTCGATAAGGAGGGATAACTTTGACCTTGTGATGCCCAAAGGTGTGCCAAGTTAAGAGACCATAAGCTATGGTAAGTTTAAGAGGCACCAAAAATTGTAAAGTCGAAATCAGGGCAGGATTTAGGAGGGAAACATCCCCCCTTCCCAACACAAACGCTTTGAGAATGCTAGTAAGGGTAATGGAGATAAAACATTATTAAACTTCGCACATTTCACTAGTTTCAACAAATATTTTCAAGATTCTGAAACTAAGGATGGTTTAAAACACGTGCAGTGACTAAATGCAGCAGTTGTGGTTGAGAATAGAAGTGTTTGGAGAATAAAATTTCGCTATATGGTTAAACCTTCGTAGCCCATGGCTGAATGAGGATTTGGTATGTATGTATGTATTGATTTTATTGCAAATCACTAACTGTTTCATTATCAAACTTGTCAGATTTTAGTGCTATGAAAAGGCAGGGGAAGAGGAGAGGTTTCGTTTTTATTTCACCATATGTATTTTGTATTTTTCGCATTTTTTTGCAAATATTTTAAACATTATCAAGCAGTCCTTGTGATAATTATAATTAAATCAGCCTACTTTCTGCCCCAGGTAATTTTTTTTTTGCATTATATAATATAGGTGCATAATAGGATGCTATTAACGAAATTCAATAACAACGTTTATACAATATATTAGAAAATACAACGTTATTTCAATCCAGTAGTATAGCCAATATTTTAAAATGGACTCATAATCAGTAAACTGGAAAAACTTACATGACAACGTTTGCTGTCTGGTTTTCGCTAACATAAGTGCTACAACTAAAGTTAAAATCTAAAGCAGGGGTTTCCAAAGGGAGCCCGGTGTACTTACAACCTGCTTCCGCAGTGGACACTAAAACAACATTTTTAAGCAGAAACATTACGAAGCAAATTTTTTATTTTCCTATTTAATAAAATGTTATATATTATTGAATTATTTGAATTGAATTTGAAATGTTTATTGCCATCATTTTACATATACGCAATTAAATTCTTTACCACCAATATTAATAAAACAGGAGTTAATATAATTTAGAGTTTTGAAGTTGATAACAGTTTTTTTTTTTGAATATTCATATATTTTTCACAATGAATTTAGATTTTAAATTGAAACTCCACATGAGTTAAAATTCGTTTTTGGAGATAACATAAATTTGAAATGCATTAATTTTTGAAAAAGACCATCATGCATTTAGTTTCACAATTTCCTTAAAAAGTACAGAATGTATAATCAATAAATGATCATTTCCAATCAGCACTTTTTGATGATAAAAATAACCAAAGGAGAAAGTAAGATAAATCTAAATTGAGGAAAATAAATTTTTCAAAACAAGCTTTTTTTATTCTCATATTTTTTATTTTGCATATTTTTGCATATTTATATCTATGTTTCTTATCTGGGGGTAATATGGTCTTAGTTGCCCTTGTAACATAATATCAATATGAACTATTCACGTTTCCTGTTGATATTCTCTTTTTTGGGAAAAATTTCGTAAGGTTTAAAATTCATTTTATTTGAAAATGTTCAAATTAAATAATTGTTTCATTTCATAAGTAGATTTTGTTAATTATTAATAAACATAATAATAAATCATGCCTTGAGTTATTTATGAAGCGTACCTAATTATGTTATGTAACAAAAATATGTGCGAACAAAATCTTAGTATCGAAATCGACCCTTCAAGAAAATTGTTTGGGAAACCCTGATCTAAAGCAACTATAGGCATAATTATTTTGACGAAAAAGGGCTTTTTATTCTGAATCATATGGATCTCTGAACACCCAGAGAAGACCAATCAAGCTCTTAACGAAAAACAGCATACGTAATGTACACTATTTGTTACATTATCTAACGTTTTTTGAATTTTCTGATAATGTCAAGAAAACTAAGTTATGAGGCAAAATGTCCTTTCCACCTTTCCCTCGATACTGCAATGGCTAAATAAGGCTTTGACTGATTTGGAAAATTGATAATTAGACGAGGTCATTTTGTACAACTGCGAATATTTATTTAAATCTCTCTCTATATATAATGTAAGAAAAAGGCTACAATTCTAAAATAAAAATAGAGGATCCAGTGGCTATCTTAGACATATAAAATACTCTAATAGAAATTGATGTTTCACTGGTATTTTAATTACAATCAATTAGAGCAGTGGATAGAGAGATGGATATTGTTCTAGCATGTTTATCTTGTTGGCTGTGTTAACTTTAACTGAGAAAACGGTTACAGCAAAACGTGATACGATCTTAGGAGGGCATGTTATTGTGAGAGAAGAACTGTACAAACTACGAAGAGTATGTAATCTTTTTCTCTGTCATGTATGTTCCAAAGAAAAATAAAGAATAAAAATTACCAATTTCAGTTTTACTCACATTTGCAATAATTTTACATCTTCAAAAATTCTAAAGTTATCGAAAACAGGATAACTAATTAAATAAATACCCCCTCAAGCAGCTGCCTGCCACAGAGGTCTGACAGGAGTCTGTCAGTTTATATGTCAAAGTAGAAGGTCTGAGAGGATTGCAGGCCCTCAGCAGAAAAACGACACAAACAGCCATGCCTTACCCGGGGCTCGACCCAGGTCCCTTAGATCACTAGCCAAGAGCGCTAACCACTCGGCCATGGGACGGCATATATCATCGAAATTGTTTGGTTAATTATTCATCAACAGTGAATCGGGGTCATATTAGTATGACTTCTACATTTATTCTTCATTAAATATTATTTTTCTGCTGAACTGTGAAAATATATTTCATGCAATTTGATTTCATCAAAGCAGTTTCATTAAACTCAAGTGGAAACCAAAACTCTATTCTTCTATAAACCTATCTTCGTTCTTCTGCCTTTTTCATTTTATTGTAAAAGGAAACAGAATGATTCTTCGTAGCAAAGGAGCTTTTGTTTTCAAATCAAAATCGGAGCCACAGAACCACTATAAACTACAAGCTTTCAAGTAATAGCATTTGATCTTGTTCCCAACTCGTCACTCATCTTCTACTAAGCTTGAGAGTAACCACCAAGTTTTAAAAGAGATTGGTGACCTAGTTCCCTGTCACCACAGTTATTCATCTTAAGAGTTCGCTTAAACAGTAATAAATCTTCCTTCGAATTTTTTTATATATAAAATCTTCGAGTTTTACTTGCTTAGAAAATCCCCACTTTGATTCAAGAGGCAACCAATGATTTTTTTTCAGGTTTGCAAAATATTTTTTTCTGAAAACACTAAAGGTTATTTTTTGCAAACAATATATTTGTACAGTCGCTCAAAAAAGTATCCGAACACTATGGTTGATTAGAGAATTCAGAAAAAATATATATCTGGCAACATTTTTTTTAGAAATTAATGATCTGGCAACCTTCCTGTTACGTAACACGAAGGTTGCCAGATCACTAATTTCTAAAAAAATCGTTGCCAGATATTTTTTCTGAATTCTGTAATCAACCATAGTGTTCGGATATTATTTCGAACGACTGTACCTAATCCGCAGTTCATAGCCTCTTTTGGCACGGAACAATTATTGAACTGCACAAAGCAATGGTACGTTAGCAAAGGATGAAAATTAAAAGAAATATGCTACTTCTTACGTAGCGGAGATCTGTAAAAAACTATAATTCAATTACTTTTAATTGAATATTTCTATACAAATTTAAGAAACTACACAATTATCCAGACTTAGTCATCCTATAAGAATAATGGTCTTATTAAAAACATCAGCCATTAATGAGAGACTTAGTGAATTCGAAATAGATTATGATTTGACGAATTGGCGACATAAAGAGATTTCACTTTATAGTTGATTGCATTTATTGTAAGGTTTAAAAAATAACCGTAGAGTCTCCTTAACGTCAAAATTTGCATCTCAAATAATAAACATTCTCGAGAGTCCAAGATCCATTGTTAAAACACCTTACACACGTCACCACTCTCTCATTATCTCAACGAATTCTCCATAATTGTGTTCTTCATCCTAACTGAGGTTCACTCGTTCAACGTTTTCTCTTGTTCCAAGCATGTCCTTTGAAAGCAATCAAATCTCGCTCCATTCGTTTAACGTTATAAGTATTTCTCATTATGTCATTCAGCTTAGTCTCATTTTCCCTATTCTTCTTTCCTTCTCCAGAAAGCACATATATAACAATAAAGTTACTTTATTTTCATTCCTACCTCACGAAGTCTATTTAATTTCTCTTGCTACATTTAAATGCATTCAAGCATATTATTCACGCTTTATAGCATTCTTTTGTTCTGAAGCTTGGCACACATTTACGTATACCAATTTTATACCAGTTGAAGTCTGTTCAAAAAACGAAAAAAATAAAAAGTAGCTCAGTGAATAATATCTTTGCGACCAATTAACGTTTTCTCTTGTTTTCCTGTACAGTATTATTCTCGAGCCGATACGAAGAGAATCTAGTATCTCTTCGTATCTAAGAACAAATACGGCAGTATTTATTCTCTTTAATGTTCAGTATGTCTTTCACGAACGGCGATATTTTATCATGTTCCTCAGCAAATATCAAATCAGGCTTGTGACATAAAATTCGATGGTTCGAACAAGATCTTGACTCTACTGTGGTTTACTTTTATATCCTTCAAAAGTTTAGAAAGTATATACTTGATGGCTTGTAAATCGTCTCGACTGAAAGGATAAGCCGTTATTCTGTATTCAAGAGTATTATAAATAGCACTGTTGGAGAGACGACAAGAGAACTGATATGGCCCTAACAGTTGCCCAGAGTTTTATCATTGGTCAACATTTTAGTTAGTTGCATCAACTGCTACGATATTTAAAAATTCCTCGTTCTCCTTTTCATTTATAACTCTTAAATTCGCTTACAAATAAAAACTGGTAAATTGCAGAGGTTATTAATAAAGGGGGGGGGGGAAATCAATACTCCTGCTTTATATTCAGAAAGTAATTTAAAGCGTTGTTTAATATCGCCCTGCCTCATGGCCTATTTAAAAAATAGGAAATGTTTTCCTGGTGTCGTTTGGAAGAGGGTAGTTCAATCAAGAGCTCACCAGGTTCGTAATCTACAGTTTCCAAATTCAAGTCCTTCCTGGGCCAGCGTTGAAATTTATCTTCTCAAAACTCCCCACATGGCATCAGTCAGTAGGGGACACCGATCGGCTTATAAAGGCCGCCGTCCGTCGGATGGGAAGTCAAGCCTTGATCCTTGTGCGGTAGAGTCATAAATCTCTGCACCTCAAAGAGCACGCTGGATGATCTTGGTCAGAGCCTATCATCTATCTCCTATCAGCTATCAAACTTTCTCGACTTTTTTTTTCTATTAAAAAGCAAATGCCTTCTACTTGTACGAAAGGTCAGGTAGCAGTCTAGCCAAACTTTACATGTATTCAGCTCAATAAGTATAACGAAAAGAATATATTATATATTATCCTTGTGAATAATACTTCATTTAAAACGCAGCTTGATGAACAGCTATCTTTATGTATGAACCTAAAGCCTAGGGCAAAAATAATAAGAAAAACAAGTTGCATTTCTGAATAGAAGATTGTTTCCTATGGAGTCGTTCGACACTTGCGGTAACTTGAACCAAAAATTCCAGTTGCAAAGGCTGCGTAAACAGTTTTATAATCCGTACTAAACCTTTGCATTGAATCGCCGTAGGGGGATTTTGGAAAGGTGGTAACAGACTTAAGTTTCCCATTGGCTTTAAAGCTACTATAGCGCTTCTTAGGAATCCGGAAAAAAATAAGGATCAGATTCCTCACGAACCAAAGTTTATATAGTGCCGTAAAGGATCGAAATATTTAGATACATCAAGGGAAATAGCTCGGAAATGCGTAAAATAAAACCATAAAGCTTTACGATTCCGATGACGACCTGAGTTATTGGAGAAGTCCAGTCGCGTTAGACTTCAATCAGGGGATAACTTAATTTCCGAAACAGTTCGGCGCATCTCTTTATAGGGTCAAATTTAAATGCAGTTTTCCCAAATCTAGCGTTTAATATCGACCCTATTTTTCGCCTTTTGTCGTAAAAAGTAACGGTTAAATCTCGTAAGAAAAACGTCAAAGAGCTGAATATAATGTCAAAACTGTAAACACTGATAGAGTAGAAAACAACTCACGCAAACAACAAATAGCTGTTGACGTTGAATAATATTTTTAACCAAGTGAGAAATATCCTAAAATCTGAATACATAGTACTTTACCCTAATATAAACAAATTATAAGAGCTAGGTGTTTCTAAATGAAGTAATTTTACTAAATCTTGAGGTGATCCCGGGATGGGTGGGGAGAAAATGGGCCACCGCCGTTGAGAATATTAGTAAAAGTAATGGAGGCAAGAATGTTAAACCTGTACATTCTCCACCATTTTTCAAATCATTTTTAATAATTCTAAAACTGAGATTAAAACGCTTGGAAATTTGAGATTACAGCAATGGAAACCCCTTCCCTTTTACTTTTGTACTTCTCTATGCGTCTTTTGCCCCCCTCCCCTGTTTCGTTTTCTAGATCTGGACCTGATCTTGATCATATATATATGTATATATCCCAAAAAAATTTTACAGATACGAAGAATGGAACTTAGTAAATTTATCGATAACCCTTCAATTTAAGAATTATTTTCTCTCTGAGATGCACTTTTTCCCCCCACGAACTAAACTTCCAGATCACAAGGTCCCCCACAAAGGGCTGAGAGAAGGTTGGGGGAAGGGGACTCATTGGATAAGTGTTATAAGACAGATGGGAGCCTCCCTGCAAGGCCATCCAGCGTGATCTTTAACGTGCCTAAAGTAAAGCTATCTTGCGTAGCGAGTCACAACTTATCGTCACATTCCTATTTCAGCTGTCATTCCAAGTCATCCGTGACCCAGTTTTTTCCCGAAGGCAGATTGGGTGTTAGTGGAAATTAATCTTAACGCTGGTACAATTGCAACTGGAATCTGGGAACTGTAGATTAAGAGCCTGGCGCTCTACCACTTGAGACAACCTCCCACCCCAACTCCCCCTTGAAGTTCTGGATCTATAAGAGTTGAAATGTCACTCTTACAGATCCAGAGCCAGAAATAAGGGGGGATAGGATCATTACACCCTTCCCTTGAACATGCCAGTAAGGGTGATGAAGGTCAAAAATTAAACGCATTTTTCAAGATATTTTGTAAATCCTCTAAAACGAAGGTGAAAGTGTTACACTGCAGTGACAAATCAGTCTCTTCCACCCCTTTTTACCTTTTTTGCTCGATTGAGTCGCTCACTTGATTCTTTTTAGATCCTTTGCTGTACAGATCAATATGAAATTAGTGATAAAAATGTCTATAACCCGGTGGGATATGAAGCCACAATCGCCTAATGCATGTCGTGTTTTCTAACTGCTGAGCTAGCACCACGAATAAAAATCTCTTCCTTTTAATGATAGAAACTCTCCTACCAACGGTGCAAAGTGCACAACTCAAATTCTTCTGCGCTTAGAAAAATTTTGATCTCTTCACTGTTTTGAAGATCGATTTTCTACTTTTCAACCAATTACTACAGAAAATATACTAAACAAATTTGAATGAGATTTTACTATACTCGAAACATATATTATCATCTATTTTCATGACGCTATTTAGAAGCGAAGACGATAAGTGACACAGGTATTTGAGTTGTGTACTAACAGGTAGAAAAGTTCATATCATTAAATAGAGAAAACCTTGATTGGTGGCAATTGTTCAGAGAGTAGAACAGAGCAGTTAATCAGGAAATCTGGATACAACAGAGTTTATCTTTTAGAATATTAAACTGCAAGAGTGACTTCATATCTTTTCAACGGTTACAAATCTTTTGAGCAAAGTTACTAATTCGAGTATTCACAAAATCATTAAATAATTATCGATACTAAAATATGAGTAGTATTGAACCACAAAAAACAATGACTAATTCCGTTGAATTATTCTGAACTTCAGAAATAAACGTTTTGTGTTATAATGTCAAGGGGAATTATATTAAAACATTCATAATATCCCTTCATCATTAACTTCAATAATTTTGATATACATGACTGAAGAATTGTCATTAAAGTTTTCTAATCTTAAGGTGTTAGTCGATGCATCGCTTGTTTCAAAACACTTTTCAATAAGTGAAGCTTAATTAACGCCTTAAATTAGAAAGCTTTTATGATAATTCTTGTCATGGATTTCAAATCTATTTGAATTCATGACTGAAGATATTTTATTAATATTATCTGTACACGAATATTCATCCCGTGCCCGAGAGTTTAGCTTGGTTTACAACTGGTCGAAGGGACCTGGATTCGACCCCCGGTCAAGGCATGGATGTTGTGTTGTTTTACTGCTGAGGTACCATCATCCTCACAGATCTTATACTATGGCGTATAAAATGACAGGCTCTTGTCAGACCTGTGTGGCAAACAGCTGCTTGAGGGAATATTTATAAATCAATGGAATTTACTTTAATGTGTGTCTGCATATAAGGCGAAATATTAATATACAAACGTAAAAGAATAAAAATATAAATAAGTGAAACAAGTTAAAATAAATTCCTATCTTCTTATATGATCCTAAAAACGAGAAAATAAACTTAAAGCTTGTCGATGGTACAATCAGTCACTGAGTTCGTATTCACTTCGAAGGAAGATAATTTTATTGTGTAGATAAATCGGCGCCCTATCTTCCTTTGAAGTGAATACGAACTCAGTGACTGATTACACCATCGATATGCTTTAGATTTATTTTCTACTTTTTATGGCCCTATAAGGACAAGGGTATTTTTTTTATTTATGTTTTCTCATAGTCGCTAAACACACCTACTTTCAAAAACTTTTTATACAACTCATAAACATAGACCACATTTTTACCCCTTTTGGAGTTTCATAGGTCCTTCTGGAGTCCTGTTTGAGGTAGCCCATAAACAATGAAGATGTCACAAGCTTTAGTTTCAGATGTGACTCGTTAAAGTCGAAGCCCATGAAAATTCGCCTACTCCCCTTTTATCAGGGGTACAGTGGGGGCAAAATTCGAAGAGTTTACGACGATCACTCTATGAGCTTTCATTGACAAAAAACGCATTTTTTCTTTTTTCGGGGAAGGAAGCATGGGAGGTCATGTTTTATAGCTTATAACATTCCCACGTCACAAGCTTTCATTTAACACATACCTTGTTACTTTTCGCATTAGGTCCGGAGATATGTAGGAACAATAATTTTCATATTTCTCCCTTTTTAAGGGGAGGGGAAGAAAACATGGAGGTCAATGCTTCATAGTCTATGAAATTACCAGCGTCAGAAGCATTCATTTGACGTTTCGCTTGTTACCTTCGGCATTCGCGTTTTGAAGATATAGAGGAAGGATAGGTTCATATTTTCCCTTTTCAGGGGAGGAAGAAAGCGTGAATAAGGAAGAAAAATGGAGCGTCAATATTTTATTACTTATAAAACTCCCCGCGTCACAAGCTTTCATTTGACATATAAATCATTAAATTTCTCCATCGCATTCGAAAGATATGGTGGAACAAAATTTTGTCAAATTCATAAAACGACAAACTGATAAATGTCAAAGCGAAAAGTAACAAGATAGGTAACACGAAATACTTCTATTCTTTTCGTATTTTATGTGTATGGGACAGAACTTAAAATTACATGTTCAGTACTGTAAAATGTAAACAAAAATTATTAAATTTTCCACTCTTGTGCTCTTTATCAATGGATCTTAACGTTTTTGTTTCTTCATCATCTATACATTTGGCATCAAACAATGTCTTCTACATTATCATTTTCATACATACGTGATATATATTTGACTTTTACATGGATTGGTTTGCATTTACCATAATTAAAACCTCCATCGTGCTATCATATATTGTGCTAAAAGAGAAATTATTGCTGCAAAAAGTTAAGACGGATTACAACTGCAGGTTTACCTACGTATCTTATTTTCAACATCGTTTGCTCGGTATCTTGGCTTACACAAAAATCCTCCCATAACTGGAAATATATATTTTGGAACAAAATTATTATTTCTAACAATATATAAATCACGAAATCTAAAAGAACTTACTTGTATTTATTTATTTATTTATTCATTTATTTATTTATTTATTTATGTTGTTGTTGTTATTTTTAATATCGAAGTCGTATACTTTTAAATATAGCCGACCGTCAATATGACGAGAAGAAATATTGCCATGCCTTATTTAGAATATATCTCCACATCTCTGAGGGTAAATTTGTGAGCGCATTCTTATTTACTTTTTTCAGCGCCAAAAACAGATAAAAAAAATAAACGTTATGCTGACAATGCAACTTCGGAATTATAGACCTATTGGGAAAAAAATCCAAGTTTTACCTCAAACCGAAATACACTCTAACAAAGAAGCTGGCTGTAAGTACAGCGATAGACCCAGGATGGTTGCCATATTGCAAGCCTATGTGTGACGTGGTCCAAAACCCTCGTCATTCGTCCCCACACAGCCATTGTACACTCGATGCTAGGGGAAAAGGAACAAGTTGCAGTGAACAAAAGATAACTCGTGTTGTGCTTATGGAAGGCCCGAGCACCTGATAAGAGATAAGGAACACCAGCCCCCTCAAGTATCGCTCATCTCAGACTCTTTCAGAAATCTCTTTGACTAAGAACGCTGGGTTCATGGGTTATCGTTGTTCAGAACCACTCTCGGAGTATGTGGATCCACTCCTAGTCACTCTGAGCCGTTGGGCTTCTCCCTCGGGCTATATGGGACAAAACCATTTATGTTCAGACAAAATGGAGAAGCAAGGGAGCTTAGCTGTGGACGAAACCGTGTCAGAGTGGAAAGGCTGCTATATAAACTACGTCGAGAAGATAAGGCTGTTTATCGGGAACATGACTTTTCCTAGCGATCCGTGAATAAACGCTTATTCTGAAGATAGGCAACGGATACTCTGAGTGTATAGTTATGTGGCACCCATGCAGGGCGGTACTGACTCATCCAGCAATCGATACGAGAGACGATGAAAGGATGCATGTGCCAGGCTGTAACTTAGACCAGCTAAAGTGCTCCTCTGTGGTATTTAAATGCATCCAGCCATTTCTTCTCTGGCGTCATATTCCACGACTGATAAATCATCGTCCTTTCAGCTAAAACAAGTCATTTATATTCTTATACTTTAAAAGTGTCTAACGATCGAAACCTGAAGAGGTTCTTTGAAGATATCTAGCTTATTAATGCTAGAGGACGGAACACAGAAGCGTTGATACTGATCTACATTTGAGGAACTGTTATGTTGAGCACTCAGGATCTTTATGCAACTTCGGGTCAACGAACTTGTGATTGAAGCATATGCAGAAAGTATAATGAGCACTAAAGAAAGAAATAAAAACCCATTTTCTCTGGTAGCTGGAATAAACAAAAGGTTTCGTTCGTTAGAGCCTGGCTAATGATTTCACTCATCATATGTGGACTTGGACATTATCAGGAGTTGGGTTATAATGGCAAAAGTCAAATGAAAGAAAAGCATTTTTGACGAGGGTGAAAAGACCATAAATCGAAAACAATATTTTTCTTACTTATTAATACACACAATTTAAAGTATATTTTTTTAGAAATCAAGGAGGGATCCGTGTCCATGAGAATAACCATCAACGTGAACAAGATAAATAATTATTAACTTATCAGTGTTTTGTAAACTAGTGCAAAACATAAATGAATTATATGGATATAAAGCAAAACAAATTTTTTCATTTCAGTTTGGAAGTATAAGGATTATTAATTTGAACACATTTAACATTGTGTTGTTCACAATAAGAAATCGGCTACTAACTATATTTGCTCAATTATAGGCGACCCCTATTTTTTCAATTTCATATTAAAAAAAAGAAATGTTATTAAACATTCATTTACAGAAAGCATAAATTAAAAATATTCGTAATGACTAATGACTTTAACAGCATTTGCATTTTACTAATAAAATTACTCACTTGTGTGTTTATTTTTTTAGCTTGAAAATAAAGTGAAAACTTAATTTCCCCTATTTGAATCCCTATTTTTTCAATTTCATATTTAGCAAAAAAGAAAATGTAATTACACTAGTTAAAACTGTTATGAAAAAAAAAATTATCGCCGACGCGGGGAAAATCGAACCCGCAACTTTCCAGATTCATGCCAGAGCGCGCTACCATTACAGAGCGTTAAACGCTTGAGCGTGATTGATCTTCTCTTTAAAATCTAAATCATTAGCAACAATTGCCTCTCCTGAAGTATAGGGGGCGGGGGTGGCTCAGTCGGTAGTGCGCCAGGCTCGTAATCTGTAGTTCCCAGGTTCGAGTCCCAGCTGGGTGAGCGTTGAGATTTATCTCCGCAAAATTTCCCCGCCTTGCCCACGGTCAGTAGGGGGGACACCGATAGGCTTGAAAAGGTCGTCGTCCGTCGGATGGGACGTTAAGCCGTGGCCCCGTGTGCAGGAGAGCCATACCCTGTGCACGTTAAAGAAAACGCTGGATGGCCTTGACGGGAGGCTACCATCTGTCTCCCAACAGCTGTTCCAGTGGGTCCCCTCCCCCAACCTTCTCTGAGCCTTCGGGGTCCTTATGGCCTGGCCATTTAGCCCATGGTGTGCAAAAAAGTGCCGCTCAGAGGTAAAACAACCCAACCCAACCCTGAAGTATAGATGGCTCAAGGTTCGCCACATCTCAGTAAAAGATTTATAGGTCTTATTTTGGAAGAGCCGTCCCATGGCCGAGTGGTTAGAGCACTTGGCTACTGATCTAAGGGACCTGGGTTCGTAGTCCCGGGTAAGGCATGGATGTATGTGTCGTTTATCTGCTGAGGTCATGCCATCCTCTCTGACCTTGTACTGTGGCATATAAATTGACAGGCTCCTGTCAGACCTCTGTGGCAAGCAGCTGCTTGAGGGGGTATTCTGGAAGATTTTATCATCTAATGCATGGTGTAATGGTAGCGCAGTCTGGTATGAATCTGGAGAGTTGCGGATTCGCGTCGCCGATAATTTTTTTCAGAAGTTTTAACTATTGTTGAAGTCTATTTCTACAGGTAATATGTGTATTTACTATGAATGTTATTACACGTTCATTTACAGAAATTATAAATTAAAAATATTCATAATGGATGATGACATTTACGATTTACTAATAAATTACACACTTGTGTCTTTGTCTTTTACTTTGAAAACAAAGTGAAAACTTGCTTTTGAGTGCAACATAACATTCCGTATTATAGGGAGATATTTATTTCCAAGACTTGAATATAAAACGACCTATATTTGTTGATTTTGATGAAAATAAACTCGTCTAATAATCGGGCCAATTAGATATTTTAATTGAAAAATTTTAACATGATTTGTAACAGAAAGTGCACGAGTTTCAAAAAACACCAGTTTCAAAAAAAAAAGTATATCATCGTATTTAATATATAAAGAGAAAGTTTGTTTGTATGTTTTTGTGTTTGTTTGTTGTCTGTCCGCTTATGGACTCGGCTCCCAAAAGAGCTAGAGGCATCAAACTTTGCATCGACGTTCCCTTCACCCAGGGGAAGAAAATAAGCTCGAACTTCTGGGTTCAAAGAAAATTGGAGTGGGCGGATTCAATTTCCAAAAATCTCCATAGACTTAAATAGCGATTGTTGAAAATGAAACTTCCAATAATAATTGTTGCGTTTGAAAGGAGAAATAATTCAGTTAATTATTTTTATTTCTCATGATAAAGTCCTTTTTCAAGAAATGATTAAATTACATGAACGTGAACGAGCGTTCGAGTAGCACAAGAGGAGCAGCAGCTTTTTTCAGTGGTGGTTATAAAAATAAGAAACAAGGGGTACTCATCGCGAGAGTGGTGCGTGCCTACTTCCTGTTGCTTATTAATTTTGCAATTGTTTTATTTCAAGTTATAGAATTTCAAATTTCTGTGTATGGCATTTGTCAAGCTCTGATTTTAACAAGTGAAGTTCATATATAATTGAAACAGTGCGTGTTCGTAAATTGTTTATTTTATTATAGGCTAACAAATTATTATTATTAAAACTCTGGTTATATACTGTTCATTCATCATCGCAATTCATATAAGATAATGCATTTTATTTAAACTTAGGAATGCTCTATTACATGGGTACTATGTCGTATAGGTTTTAATATTCGGCAGTGTGGCTTATCGATCGCCGCACCCTAGTGTCGTTTTTTAGGATTCAGGATAAAATGAATCCACCATGCGTTTTCCTGGATCCTATCTTTCTTTTGTTTATGTCTTATCTAGCGATAAGTCCTATACATATTTCAGTAATTATATCAAAAATTTGTATATCTTTGGAAATGTCGGAAAAACGAAAAGCATTTTATATAGAATATCTTTAAAATAATTAATGTACTTAAAGAAAAGTGTTAATTAATTTTTATTATTTAATTACATGCTTGCGACGTGGATAGTGTCATCTACTCTATACTTTAGAGAGTTTCACACCTGCTTTAAAAGAGGTAGCGAAACTTTACCGGAGTATATGAATTTTTCTGCGAAATGAAAGCTTGGGACGTGAGGAATGCCAGTGTCATCTGCTATATTGAGAGTTTCAAACCATAGCAACGCCGGGTAAATCTGTTAAGGCATATAATTATGACACATAGGATACTGTGGAGTTTGTGATATCAATTATTTCAACTGCTGATTGTTTTATTTAATTTAAAATTTGATATTATTTGGTTGTTTGGGAAAAGTTTCGTTTTGCAATATTCGTTCAGAAAGAAAGAAATTAAAACAATCAGAAATTGATATCACACCGTATGATAAGTGTCACAGGTATCATGCATAGATTAGTAGAGAAACAAAATAGAATCTGTTGTGATAAAGGATGAAAAGGCATTGATCGTGTTTCTTTATTTTTAATTTTGTTATCAGACCTGAAAATTACTAGCTTATTTGTTGGTTGTTACATAACAAAGGAGCATTCCATCTCGGGACTCGAACCCGGATCGCAGCGGTGTCACTGCAAACCAAAGTGATACCACTGAACCGCAAAAGCGGCATCCTGGAGTTCGCACAGGGGGATATACTTTAGTAAACCATCTGCTAGACGATGGTATTTCATATCTTTAAAGAGTTCTCTTTCAAATCTAATGGGTTGTTCTACTTCTGAGCCACACTTTTTGGCATACAATGTGCTAAATTTCCAGATCAAACGTATCCCAAGTGTTCAGAAAAACTTGGGGGAAAGAGACCAACTGGGTAGGTGTTAGGATACATATATGGTAGCTTCCCTTTAAGGCTATCCAATTTGTTCTTTAAAGTGCACAGAGCTATTCTGCACAGGGAGCCACGTCTTAACGTCCCATTCAATGGACGTCAGCCTTTCCAAGTCGATCAGTGTCCTTTGTCCCTTTAAGGGCAGGGGGCGAAGATAAAAGGGTTGGCGAAGATAAATATCAAAGCTAGCGCAGCTGGCTTTATATAACAGAGCAGAACCCGAGCGCACACAGAAAACCTCAATAGTAACAAGGCTGCAACCCACAAATGGGAACGCCAGTTTAAAAACAAAATACATAGCTGATTCCATTGGCATTCTCCTCGTAGGTTTCGAGATTCCATTGACAGATGGATAGAGACAACGACATTGCAGTGTTGCATTTGAAAGGTATTAAGAACCAAGGAAATACTCCATGTTCTTCTATTATAGTCAGAGTCATTGAATTTGGTTGTTTTCCCTCTGAGCAGCACTTTTTTTTGCACACAATAGACTAAATGGTAAGATCGCAAAGACCCCAAGGTCTCAAAGAAGGTTCGAGGAAGAAGACACACTTGGCAGTTGCAGAAGACAGATGGAAATCTGTCAACGCAATCCAGCGTATTCTTTAACTTGCACATTATTGTATGGCTATGGACCAAGGCTTAAGGTCTCATCGGAAGGACGGCAGCCTTTCCATGCTCATTGGTATCCCCTTTCTCACATAGGGCAAGGTAGGAGTAAGAGAAGATAAATCTCAACGCTGGAACAGGAGGGGCTCGAAACTGAAGCAGAGCCTCTAGAATATGTAGGTAAAAGGATCGAGATGAACATTTGATAGAGTAATTTTGTAGTATTAAAGAACAGTACTGAACCTTTCGATTACAACTCGTGAATATGTATATATCATTATAACAACGAAAAACTGTAAAAAAACACCAAATAATTTCTTATTCTCTCTCATTCTGTACATATATTCTCTCTTATTCTATATTATATTATATTTCTTATTCTCTGCCTTTATTTTTAAGAGGACTTACCTAAATGCACCCAAATTGTGATTTTATTCTGTTCTAATTTCCGAAAACATTTTCATGGAAGAAATCCATTAATCAACCAGTTACGAAAAAACTCCTTCAGTTAAAATATTTGATTAATTTAATACAACATTTGCAGAGTTGATTTTAAATAATCATTAGCATTTATGAATTCTAAACATCTGTGCGAAAAACAGTAAATCTGTATGTTAAAACCTTTCCCAAAAGTAATACTTTTGCCTTCGAACCACGACATTTAAACGTCACCGTAAGCTAATTTATCACATCTTTTCAAATGAGAATTTTTATGTATATTAATCGTGCTTTTCAGATTAATCGGTAACATTAAAGCATATCATCACCTAAGATTCTAATATAACAATCTTTTACTCCCTATATGCATATTCCTAACATCATTTCATGGAAGGTGCTCACTTACGGACACATTTGAATTAATATTTTTATTGCTTTTGTGAGAAGGACTTCTAGCAATTTACACTCAGTTGATTACGTTAACCTTAGTTTCCAATTATTAAAGTAATATACGCCTAGTAACGCAAAATGTTGATTATAGTAATATCGATATGGTAGAAGAAGTCGATTAAGGTATTATAACAGACTGGTTAATAATCAGGCCTGGATCTAGAAAAAGATAACGGACAGGGCAAAGTGACGCAATCGAGCTCGAAAAAAGTAAAAGTGGTTGGAACCAAGAGACTGTATTTCAATTGCGGTATAACATTTGCCCTCTGTTTTAGAGGTATTTAAAAAAATGTCGCAAAAATGCGTGACTATATCTTTCTACTATTCCTACAAAGAGAAAATAAGGCTTTTACAACAGTCGATAAGTGGCACAATCATATCTGTGAACAAACCTGCAATCTATAAAGAATATCCTTACCAATTCCTAAACAAACTAAATATAACTGTGCATCAATTGATGTACTCTACCTGTAGAAAAGTTGAGATCATTTCTGCTTGTTCGACTAAAATATAGCCCCCTCAGCCACATCTTTAAGTGGCCTAAGCATCATTCTTTTTTTACCGGTCCGCTAACAGAATCAACCCTAATAAACGTATTTAACCTCCCGCGAACACACCAAATAAAAACATTTCTTCTGTATACTATATTGCACAGAATGAAACAAACTACGTTTTCCTTCACACTCCAATTCCTCTTAATTGCAACAATTTATTCATTTTTTAAGTTAATTCGTTCGAATAAGTTAGTGACGTAATTCTCACGCAGTAGCACATGAGAACACCAAAATGATATATCAAATCACAAGTTCATTGTAGCACGTTCATCTGTCGTACATATACAAGGACGTTGCTTCCTTCTATCATCCGTGTAGGGTGCGACTTAACGGTACACAGAATTGCATCACCCACATGTTTTAACAGAGATTTGGGGAAAATTTCTTGTTTATTTGTGTCGTTCGTAAAGTGTCTGGTTCCATTAACGCCACGAGAAGAAAGTGTTGTAATAGCTCTTTGCAAAGAAAGCTATTTTGTGAGATAGATTACTTCTAAAGTGGGATGTAATTGGACACCATCTCTCGTCTACTGTAGTAATTTTGTGAAACAGGAAATGTCCAAAGACGAGCGTACAGCTGCCGCAAAAGTCTTTCTACAACAAAGCACGACCGTGATTTAAAGAAGCTTTTTATCAGAATTCTGGATACATTCCGAATTTGTTTTTTCAGCATGCTGAATAAATGTGCAACTGTCATAGAAGCTTAAGAGACCATAGGATACATTTCCTGAAAGAGGGAAATATATCATTAAAAGGTTTTCATATATCAATGGATTTTTGTGTCAAAATATTACATTTGAGAACCAGCTTTCATTTCAAATAACTAAACATTTAGCAAATGCATTTTTGTTGGGTTCGGTTGTTGCACTGTGAGTGGCACTTTTTAGCAGACAATGGACTAAATTGCCATGTCACAAGGATCCCAAAACTCTTAGAATGTTGGGAGAAGGTGACCCTCTGGACAATTGTTAGGAGACTAGGTCTACTCATGTCAAAGTCATTCAGACTGTTTTTTAACGTGTACAGGGTATGGTTCTCTCTTTTACACGGAGCCACAGCGTTATCTACCATCCAAAGGACGTCGGCCTTTACAAGAACATCGGTTTCCCTACTGACCGACAGCAGGAGGGGAATATTTTGCGGAGATAAATCTCAATTCTGTGCCAGGTGGGACTCGATCCTGGGAACTATAGATTACAAGCCTAGTGCACTACCGACAGACCTTTCCTTTCTCCAATGCAATATTTTGTCCACTGCACTGTATTCATGATAACTATGACACGTGTGATACAGTGGAATTTGCGATATCAGTTGACTGCTTATTTTTGATTTCTCTCTCTCTTTTTTTTTTTCAATTTAGAATTGGACACTATTTAGTTGTTTGAAACAAATTTTGTTTTTCCCGGTTTTTGTTTCTTAGATAACATTTGTCGGCATAGATAGATTACTAATTTCCTTGTTTCTTCCATATTACATACCATAATCACTCGAGCAGCGTCTCGTTTCGCAAGTTTTAATTTGAAAAATGGATTATGCTGCTAAGATATCCGTATATTTTTACTAGTACACTCACAACTAACATTCGGAGACTTTATCCTAATGTTTCTTCTATCGTCCCCTCCCTCTCACAACCCAAAGTTGAAATATTTGAACCTGAGCCCGAAATTACCAAACCCGAACCTATCCGAGTCTTGTTAAGGGTGATACACCTATCCCTCGATTTACACGGTAGATAGGCTCTGGGAATTTACCGTGTAAATCGAAATAGTGCAAAATGAAACCAACAACTTACGGAAAAAAGAGGGGTAGTTCCCAATCCTTGTTATAAATGAAACGTACATTGTAAGTTTTACTTGTACATATTTACACCAAATTGCAGTTCGGCAGTAATAATAAACATTATTGAAACATTATTTTGTATTATATTTGCACGGATAAGTTTATATTTAATTCTCATACATTCATTTTGGTCACGGAAAAAACTCATCGTCAATGTAGACAGACGTACACTGTCAAATTTCATGACGAAATTTGAAAGAAGGATATTTATGAACTAAATATAGATTAGAAATTAAACATTTGTACCAACAGTTAGTGCATAATTCTGTAAAATTATTTATATGATATTATATGAAATACTGTACTTACGAATCATTTGCATTTAGCCTTAAAATAGTCTACAAAATTAAACTTGTTGCTAAAAATGAGATAACATGGTTTTTACTTTCAAGGAGAAACATCATTATTAGTTTAACGTCGATATCAAATGCTAGAGTAAAATTTGCCTGAGGCGGGTGGGACCGAACACACGTATGAGATGCGTTCGTATCCCGCTCGGCTCAGACAATTTTTCCTCTAATGTTTGATATCGACGTTAAACTAAAAATGATATTTCCCTTGAAAGTTGAATATAAGCATCCAGAAATTTCTTTGAACGGTTTTACTAGTCTGAAAAATCCAGTCTAGAAATATCAGACTCCCCTCCCGATTTAAAACAGCCTTTATTTCATTAAGATATCTCGAAACAGAGGAAATACAATGGCAATAACATATATTTAACTTGTTACAAATGATGATTTTATTAATATAGGAATTTACTATTATCTATTTATTCTTGCAAATGAATTATATTAATTAACATCATTTAGTTGATTTTTACTTTGGTATATTGTAATCTCCTTTGAAATAATAATCTCCTTTGCTATTTCATCATATGTATATATCTAAATCATGAAAAAAAATCTCAATACGTACCGTGTAAAAATCGAGTCTATAATCGTCTAAAAATGGTTGAATTTTCTGGACCATGTAAATCGAAACTAGTCAACCATGTACACAATACCGTATAAAACGAGGGATAGGTTTATATTTCCTTGTCGCATCGTACAACATGTATACAGAAATGCATGCCGCTAAACCATTTTTGTAATTCTTCGTGTTATAGGGCTTTAAAATAATTTATTTGAAGGTCAAAATGCAATCTTAATGTTATTTTCAACAGGAATTTCAGAAATAATTCGCAAAACTGAAGATTCTTGAGCAACATAATTATAGACGTTCAGAGCGATTCGTTGATTAAAGAGAGCTAATACTTAACTACCTAAAAATAATCAAATGTTCATAATTAGGCTCAAATTGCTAAAGACTGATTAAATACACCCAATTCTGTTTTTACACAGGATTTTTTACACGATTTTGATTTAAAACGGTTTAGAAAAAAATTCCAATTCTCTTTTTACACATTTTGTTTTAATCTAACAGGTTCAAACGGCGCCTTTTTAAAAATTTCCATTTGAATTCAATTCGGAAAAAATATTCCTATTCAAGAAAAAATTCCTAGAATTTACATTTATAATAATGATGCCGCTTTTATAGTCACATTTTTCGAAGTAGTTTTAACTTTGAAAATGTACTATAGATACACCATTAGAGTATGAACACGACGGCCAAAATGTTTCAAGCAATGAAAGTGATTTAATTCCAGTCTTACGCAAACGAATGTGTATATTGTCAGAAAGTGTCAACGAATAAAATCTAGTTAATAAGCATAAGTAAGTTATATTTTTTGCACTTTTGTATTCTTGAATTAGTGACATATTATTTTCTTTATGAAGGATAGTTTACTCTATATATGTACATATAATTATCTTTATAAGTTTATAAAATAAAAAAAAATGTGTTTAAATGAAAAATCATATAAAGATTTAATTAAATATTTCAATATTATTTGTTTGAAAATAACACTATTTGCACTGGGTTTTCACGTGGGTTTTCATCTTCTATTTTTTCATATACACAGTATTTTGTACCGGTTTTTTTGCACGGTTTTTTCGGAACCTCTCTACTGTGTAAAACCAATTGGGTGTAGCTGAAATTATAACCTAAAGAAATCACTTTTTTTTCGCATTAGGAGAGAATTATAATTTTAATTCTGAATAAGCTCGAACCCGAAGTCGGACCCACCCCAATCTCTAATACACATATACACGGTTTTAATCATGTATTCTATGCCAGAGGAACGGAACATATTTTTATGCCATGGGACACATTTTTATTTGCAATACAATGACGGAACACAGATGATTAAAAAATGAGTTTATATTTGGCAAATTTAAGCATAAAATGATCAAAACTTCATTACTACAATCTATTGCTTTTTAATGAAAGTTTTTTTTTCTGCTGAACATTTTTTAACATATCTCGGAACACAGTTTGGCAACACCGCTTCTACGCGATGTCTTCACTGCGTTATGTTTAGTGTCTCATTATGATAGGAACCTAGGAAAATGCTGGAACAGAAAGGCAAAACAATGTCTGCAATAACTTCGAAACCTTTCTTTTTGTAAGCAGTTGTGTATATTTTTGTAACACTTACTGTTCTTATTTCCAGTTGTATACTCACTGAAGATACGTCGCTACTTTTCGCAAAATATTACAGTAACACATATAAGAGACCCATTTTTGTAACTTTTAATTGATGATAACTAAATTAGTTATCTCTATATATATATTTATGAAACATTGTTTTCACTTTTTTTGGACAAAATTTATATTTTTATCTAAGTTCAGATAATTGCTGGTAGTATCAATCTCATTATCCTTTTTTGTAGAAAGTGATATTTGCACTTATTAAAGGACACACTTTTATTATCATCCAATATGGAATATTAAATTACCTTTTCATGAAGAATGCGGATTTTATTTTTTTTTAAATTTGCGTTGTGATCTAAACCTAGCAACACATATTTATTTGAAGAAGTCAACAAATGATTGCTTCTTAGATTTAAATAATATGGTAATTGTTTTGTAGAGTTTTGATGAAGTTATGGTGGATTTTTATTTCTTATAGGTAATATGATTGATCGAAGATTGCTTTTAGATGTGAAAAAAAATTGTAGCATACAAATGTTGCCACTTCTTCATGACTTTTCATGAATTTTTAATAGTTTAAAGGGATTAAATGAACTATTTATCGAATAAGGAATGAAATACAGTTGTAATTAATCAAATTCTGTGCAGTTTTAAATTACCTAATCATTGCGAATCTTCATGCATCTGCAATGCTTAAAAAGGAATTTCATCTGAAAAAACAAATGGAAATAATATCCATGCATAAAAAATGTATTCATCATTCTTGATATGAATGAAACCTGACAGGTTATTAGACAAAAGAAATAAAAAAGTTTTGCAATACATTTATTACAATGTGCAAATTATAGATATATATAAAGTCGATTGTTTTTCATTTAAATAGCACACATTTTATCTTCTCTCCTGAATTATTCTCTTCCTATTTCGCAAACTAAGATTTCTACAAGATCGTAATTCACATCCTTGGTAATTGTAACAAATAAAATACAACATAAATTAAACCGAGAAACATTCAGTGCAGTCTTTAAATTTATTACGTTTGATGTTTTCTTTTTTTTCTTCACGGTCAGTCATTTCTATGGCTTTTATACTACGTAAGAGACTGTGCGATTACGTTTTACCGAAAGGAATGTCGTAATGAAAGCAGTAAAGTCGGTATCATCACGTCCAAGCTCCGTCGTACATTCCCTCGCTTGGGAGGTCGTAGCGAAACTCTTTCGACTTCCATTATGGCAAGCGAACACCATCTATTTGTGCATCACGTTAGCTTTATACTAAGTGCAGCATGTGATGCATTAAAGCGTTTCTGCTCAATGCGGTCAAGAAAAATAAAGCAAAGAGTGAGGTTCGTGCTTTGATGGCTTTGCATCCTATTAAGTACGCTATGCTTTATGACTATTGCAAGCGGATGGAAAGATATTGACTACACATCTCGAATACCCAAAAAAGTTAAGAAGTACAACATCTTTGTCCTAAATTCGCACTTTAGTCAGCAACTGAGTGCATAAATTTAATTGATACCATTTACTCTACCTGTAGAAACAATACTTATAACGACTTCATATACTGTTATATTAACAGTCATATTTCCTCGTCGCATATTTTTTTTTATTATAGCCTCATGTTATAAATAATGAAATGAAGTCGGCTCCATGTTTTCAGCAATAAATATGTGAAATGTTAAATTTTCCTTCGAATATTTAGGATATTCGTTTGGTATTCTGAAATCTTCCGATAAATATCCTTCGTTATTTTTCATGCAAGAGAATGATCCAATGTAATATTTGAAATTTTTATTACTTGTGAAATATATTGCCCTCATATTCCCGATAAATATTAAACATTTTAAAAAGTAAAAATAATATTTGACAATTGTATTTATTTATTCAATTGATCAAAATATTAAAACTGTTATCACAATAGAATTATCAGTTTTAGTAACCCAAGTGTCGTCTGTCATCAGCATCTATTTAATTCCAAAAACGGGCAATAACATTAATTAATTGATTATTTCGCAATCATATGCATACATATATACATATATCCCAAAAATTCAAATAATATGAGAAAAACGTCAATCTCGCCCTAGCTTTTTTCATAGCGTTAATAAATTAATATATTTCTATATTAGATATATTTATACATCGTCATCATCATCCTCAAGCAGCCATGGGCTACGGAGGTTCAACCAGACCGTGCAGTTTAATTCTCCAAGCATATCTGTCCTGATCTACATCTGCTGCATCCGGCCACTGCACCGTAATTCTAACAAGGTCCTGTTTGACATTGTCTGCCTACCGCATCCTAGGTCTCCCCTTTTTTCTGAGGCCTTTAGTCACACTGTTCATAACCCTATTCGCCAATCTATAATTATCCATACGGGCAACATGGCCAAACCAACGGAGTCTCTCTCTGCACAATACGCTGCTTAAAGTAAATCACCTAATACCCAAGATACTAGATAAGCATCTAGAATCAAAAGCATCTAGTTTCCTGTTATCTCGTTTCAAAGCGTTCACGTTTCACTACCATAACTAATCCTAGAAAGAACCAAACTATTATACTGTCTAATTTTAGTCTTTAGATGTATACGCCTATTTCTCCACAATCTCCATAGATTCTTAAAAGTCCCGGCAGCAATCACTATTCGTCTGTTAATCTCATGCCGAATATCACCAGTATCTGTAACGTAGCTCCCAAGATAATCAAACTGTGACACCTGCTCAAGACTGCAACCATACAGATGAACTGAATCACAACCTGCCTGACAAATTTTCATCATTTAGTTTTCTCTCTGTTTATAACCGAACCTACTCTACTACCAGTCTCATCAAACATCTCATCAACATCATTTACCAAAAGGGTTAAATCATCAGCATAATCTAAATCAGAAATTTTAGTATCTCCAGACCATTTAAGGCCAAAATCGTTTCCTTGCAGTGAATTTCACATAACGTAATCCATAACCAAACTAAAGAGAAAAGGAGACAAAATGCACCCTTGTCGAACACCAGAAGTAATGCTGAACCAATTGCTACAAGCCTTACCAACTCTCACACATAACTCAAATTTATTATTATGTGCTTTCATTAGGTTAACTAACTTGTCTGGTATACCATATGATCTCACAATCAACCACAAATTATGTCGATCAACAGATTTGAAAGCATTTTTGAAATCAACAAAGCTAGCAACCAAAGGTTTCTGAAACTCATAACATTTCTCAAGAATCTGCCTAAGTGAAATATCTGATCCACACATCCCCTGGCACTTCTGAATCCACATTGCTCATCACGCAATTGACTGTCAACCAGACTCTTAATTCTATTAAGCACAATCATGGAAAGAACTTTACCTGGAACAGAGAGTAGGCTGATACCCCTTTAGTTATCACAAGAACTGGGATCAATTTTTTGAAATCATAAAAAAATATTATAAAAATTTTGAATGTGATAGAAGATATTCAAAATTTCAGTCATCCATGTGGTAATCGAAATATTGCCATGTCTAAGCATTTCTGTAGTAATTTCATCTACCTCTGGGGATTTATGAAGTTTAAGTTTAGAAATAGCCAAAATAACTGCAGATTGTGTTATAGGGACAACATTAAAGCCAACAATGCATCTATCATCATTACAAACAATGGGTGTAGAACTAACCACATTGTTTAGAACATCACTGAAATGCTCAGCCCACCTGGCCATGACAGAATCCTCACCTTCTATAACCTTATCTTATTTATTGTTTATCCTTCAATTATTTTATTTTTATTTTTTAAACTTTATTGTTTATCCTTCAATTCCTGTATACCTGTCAATTTTCTACCACATAAAACATTAACTATCTGGTATAGCTTTCTACTGTTGTGCTGCCTAACTGCTTCCTCAGCTTTGTCAACTAAGACATCAGGCGAAAGATTCTTATCAGTAGCAAACTGATCCTTTACACTGTAATGCTTTTTATTAGGACTGGTAGGGTATTGATTAAGGACATTCCTGCAGTTCTTTCTTTCAGAAATAAGCTCAAGTGCCTTATCACTAAGGTAATTCTGCCTACTCTGCTCCTTTTTTCCTAAAAGAGTACTGTTAGTGTCCAAAAAATCTGTTTAAAATGATCCCAATCTTCCTCAACTTCAGTAGTAAGCAAACCATGATTGTCATAATGACTAAGTAACCTATCATTGTAAGCTGTAGCTATAACTGGGTCTTTCAGAGCTTCAGTATTAAACGTAATTTTTTTAACTTTCGCACAACACTTTTTAAGTTTAAGTTGCAACACACTTTTAACAAGGTAATGGTCAGATCCAATTTCAGCTCCCCTATATGCCATGGTATTCCTAACAGAACTAGCTCATTTGCTGTTAATTAATATATAATCAATCATATTCTTATGCAGTCCATCAGGCGAAACCCATGTGTACTTATATATCCTCAACTTCAGTAGTAAGCAAACCATGATTGTCATAATGACTAAGTAACCTATCATTGTAAGCTGTAGCTATAACTGGGTCTTTCAGAGCTTCAGTATTAAACGTAATTTTTTTAACTTTCGCACAACACTTTTTAAGTTTAAGTTGCAACACACTTTTAACAAGGTAATGGTCAGATCCAATTTCAGCTCCCCTATATGCCATGGTATTCCTAACAGAACTAGCTCATTTGCTGTTAATTAATATATAATCAATCATATTCTTATGCAGTCCATCAGGCGAAACCCATGTGTACTTATATATGTCGCGGTGTTTGTAATAAGTGTTAGTTGTTCTGAAACCATTGAGTTTACTTACCTGTAGGAGACTTTGCCCATTTCCACTACAGCTACCGATACCAAAAGGGCATATCACCCCAGTCAGTACCAACTTTGGCATTAAAGTCACCTAGAACAAGGGTAATATCTCCTTTCTTGAGAGAATTCAAAATATCCTGAAGTTGTCCGTAAAACCTATCCTTCTCATCCTCATCAGCATCCTCAGTGGGGGCATAACAGCAGATAACATTCAAGTCTTTAACGCTTGTCTGAAATTTTGCTGTAAGAAACCTTTCATTAATGCACTCATATCCTAGAAGAGTATCACTAGCATGTCTGTTGAGAAGCAGATCCACGCCTTGGTGATGTTTATTGTCGTCCCTCCCTGAAAAGTTATATTTAAGATTATTTTTAATAATCTGACCTTTATCTGTCCTGTTCCTCCTCCCCTAAAGGCTTAAGTCACCGATGCTGGTAGGAACTTTAGGCACCACCTTTTCTAGTGGACGTTTTCAAGAGCCATATGGCCTGCCTGAGATATATTACTCCAGTTTAGGCTTGACGATGCCCAATTAACTAAGTAAGGTTCAGGCACCCGCGAGGGCCTCTGATTAGGATTATTCACCAGCTGATATAAGGTATCCCATGCCTCGGTTTAATTAGGGCTGGCAACCCAGAAGCAAACAGAAAACACAGGGACAGATTCTCCCTAAACAGAGGCCCACCAGTGCAGCAAGTTCAAGATCCATAATCAAGCTGAAATCCATAAACAGGTCCAGTCTTGTAGGTAAAAATGGTCAGCACTAGGACTCTGTGAAGTTGACCACCCCTCAGCAGGGTGGAAAAAAAAAAAAAAAGTGGCCAAAGATGACCAGATCAGTAGGCCATACTGAACTGGCAGCCCTCTATTTCCGTTCCCTTCCAAAAGAGAATATCTCTTTTGAAAGGTACTAACGGAACACCACGAGAAGGCAGGGTCGGACATTAGGTGCTAGACCTGGCCGGTTCTGTGCATCATCACTAGGGATTGGTACACAGCTCTCCTTCCAGTTTATGCCTAGCTACCATTTACAGACCAATTTATACATCATGTAATAAAATATATATCTATTAATTATTCATTTAGCATATATTTGAACATTATTATTTAGAAATGAGCTGCTATTTTTCACATAAAAAGCTGTAAATAAAAAGCCTCTTCCATACATTGCATCATTTCAAGACATACAGCCATCAAAAAGGGAAAGAAACATAAGTAAAATGTAATAGAGAGTTACGTCGACATGGAGATATACGTCGATATCAAACGCTAGAGGAAAATTTGCCTGAAGCGGGTGGGAACGAACACACGTATGAGATGAGTTCGTATCCCGCCCGGCGCAGACAATTTTTCCTGTAATGTTTGATATTGACGTTAAACTAAAAATATTTCCCTTGAAAGTAATATTATACTTGAATACAATACTTGCAAGTATTGTAATAGTCGATTTGCAAATAATATTACATAACGTTAGCTACAGAATACTGCTATCGTATGCTTCAAAGTTATAAGTTTAGTAGAATATCTAAAATATTTTGTAATGCTTTAGGACTGTTTATCACGGTATCACATAAAGTCGATGAATTTTCGGCAATAAAATGCATGCAAACAATACAGTTTTATTCGTAAAGAAATATTTAGTTACATCAATATATATGTTTTATACATATATTTCAATATACAGACAGTAAATACTGGGAGCAGAAATCTATACTTTTATTAAAAATCAACAAATCGCTCTTGCTTTAGACAACAGCTTTCCGTGACTCGGTGCTACCGATTCCATAGCATACATAGATTGCAGCACTAAAACATTTCCTACCAGTCCTATGTAGCACTTCTGAGTCAGTCAATTTCCTCAAAGGAAGTACAAAGTGGCCGATGTCGATTACCGAAGAGCACACCCACATCCGTTGGAAGCAGTCCAATGAAACCAAATCGATCATCTCTTGGTAATTTCTCTGTTGCTACTTTCTGGAGCACTGATAATCGGGTGAAAGACTACAAGTAAATGAGATAATACTTGAGAATCTGTATAAAGTAAGCATAATAAAAACCCAGTTGGGTATTAACCATTTATTTAATTTGTGATCGTAAAAATTTTATAATACGGTCATAAGAAAATAATACAATGGCATGTTTAAATTTTTAATTTCTCGAGCAGGTTTAATTTTAACGCTAGTCAAGCAGAAATAATTAGTGGAACAGACAGAAAAGTTCATTCTCAAGTGTACATTGTTATTTATTCCGTAAATCATCACCAGTCACATTTCTACCTCATTATGATATCGAACAGTTTTTATAGAAACACAGAGGCTGTGGTACATTTAATATATACCAAACCGATGAAAATTCATTTAACGTTTACTCGTTATTGTAATAAACACACGCCCATTTTATAGTAATTAATTCTGCAGCAATGAAACAAGCTTAGAAGGTTTGTATTCTCTTATAAAGACTATTCGTCTTCTGTAATTTACATATAGCATACATATATTTAGACACCTCTCCTTAATTAACAAGTAGTTCTCACAAAATAACTGAACATTTTTTCCCTTCCATGAGATGGTTGGCAAATCTATAGGTATAGTCTCGTCTTCAGAGCTATTGCAGTACAAAATTATTTGTACAAAAGAAATATTCTAAAGCAATTAAATCTTTTAAATTTCAATTAGTGTAATCGTTTTTTTTCGCTGAACTAATGAATAACGGTTACATCTAGTTCAATTCACATGGCGAAATGCTCATTACTGAGTTAAAATTGCAGACAACGAAGAGCATTCAACGCTTTTGTTTAGAAAGGTTTATTGACAAAATCTCTGTGAGATAAAACATTTAGGGGTTGATTTGACAACGAAATGACGTTATACAATAACCAGTATCAAGAAAAAATATTTGGGATCTTAAACTACACAAGTGTTATGTAATAAAAACAGGATTTTATCTTCATTTAAACAGCACATCCATCATGAATACCACTATCTTCCTAAGTATTCCTTTTTAAATCTGCTAAATTTAATTTAAGAGATTAAACGTTTTTTCTTTTATTTTATATCTTATTAAAGAGATTAAACGTTTAGCTTTCATTCTTTATATTTTAAGAACTGTATAACATTTCCGTGGACGAGTGGTTAGCACGCTTGGCTACTGATCTACAGGACCTGGGTTCAAGCCCCGGGTAAGGCATGGATGTGTGTGTCGTTTTTCTGCTGAGGTTTTGCCATCCTCTCAGATCTCCTACTGTGGCATATAAACTGACAGGCTCTTGTCAGACCTCTGTGGCAAGCAGCTGTTTGAGGGGGTATTTATTTATTATTTTATAACATTTCAGCAGTTAAAAAATATGCAAGGAATCGAATATTGGTTGAGAAAAGACAGGAGCTACCTGCTTGATATTTTCAATTGCTATTAAAAAAGGAAATAGGTATTCTGAGATCTGAGATCATCAATAACCGCTACAAAATACCGAAAATAAATTACATGATGTAAAATACTACAAAATACCGAAATAATATTTTCTTTACAGAAAAATTAATGCGAATTCACCCATAACTTTTTCATAGGAAAAATATTCCTATTTGGTCATGGTGTGCATCTGTGCACGTATTGAAATAAACCAATCTTGTTGGTCCACAAAGTGAAGAAGTGAAGAAAATTTATCAATCCACAAGAAGTATCAGGAGAAAGGTTTCTTTACCATGCATAGTCATATTAAGTAGAAAGGAGGTTACGGCCAAAGAAGAATGGATCTTGAGATCTAATGCCTCTGCTCACAGGTGATGTCCTAATTCAACAGGTTAGAAATAACTTCATTTGGGTTGCGCTCTTTTTCTGAGAGATTTATTTTGAAGGGTTTGGAATCGTGCAATAGATACATCCTCAGCATAACCCCACACCTGGCAAGTGTACGTAACAATCGGCCTGACAACAGTTTTATAAATTAATAACTTACGGTCAATAGAGAGTTTTGAATTTCTTCCAAGAAATGCACTTAGGCATCAGAATACATTCTGTGCCTTATTAATAACATTAGTGATATGCTGATTCCAGCAAAGTCGGTGATGAAGTGTGATATCCAATTATGTGATATTTTACTTCCAGTCAAAGTCAGTTTCAAATATCTGAAGTCTCGATAGGTCGTGAAATCTACGATGTGTGAACATCTTAGAAATGCTTTTAGTGTTGTGTATGTTGAACAGCGAGTATTATATTAAGAGAAGACAAAATGTTGGCAGTATCATCTGCATATAATGCTATTTTGACTCTTTGTAATTCAAACAATCACATTTGTAAAGGCTAAAAAGAGTGGGTTCCAAACGTGAACCTTCAGGAACATCCTTTCTGAGATATCTGTGTTCTGAGAGGAAGCCATTAACAAAGACTTGGGAAGTTCTATTATGTTGGTATGAATAGATTATTCGAATTAGTGGTCGCAGGAATTTCTTCATGATTAGTTTGTGATAAAGCCCTTGATCTATGGTTTATCAAAGGCCTTTGCAACGTCAAGAAAAACAGATGCACTGACTCTTTCTTGCTGAGGTTTTGGGCTATGATTTCAACAACTCGAAGCAGCTGGTGGACAGTCGAGTGTTGCTTTCTGAATCCAAATTGAAATGGTGGTAATATAAATATCAGTGTGATAGCATCAAGTCTGTTTAGAATAATATTTTCAAAAAGTTTTCCAATACATGAGAACAAACGTATGGGAATGTAACCCCGAGGAATGTTGGATTAATTCCCGGTTTGTGAATGATAGTGATGTGGACTAATTTCCAGATTTCAGGGAAATTATTATTTCTCAACAGTTTGTTGTAAATATTGCTTAGCCAAGCAATAACCTTATGTGGAAAGTGTTTAATCATTTGGTTTGGGATTGTGTCAGGACCAGGTGGTTTTTTAATTTTCAGTTCCGTTATGGCATATTTGATTTCAGCTGTAGAAGTGAATTGAATTTATTCATTAGAGTTGGTTGTCAAAAATCTTTCACCAGAGCGATCAAGATCTTCGATGACGTCATCATCTGAAGGATACAGATTTGGTGTGAATTGTTCTTCCAGTGTGTCAGCAAAAGCCTCAGTTTTGTCATAGTATACCATGCATGAGTATACCATGCATGGCATACGGTGAAGGGGCGGAAAGCTATTCGATTGTTTCTTTAGTGCTTTAACCAAATCCCCATATGGAGTGATCCTCAACACTCAGTGACATGACTTTCTTTTTCCAATTGTCACATTAAACATTCCTCTTTCTCACTTTAACCTAAGAAGGAAAACTGCTGTAAATTGTCTTGTCCTGATGGTTTATGAACTTCTGCCAAACTCTTCGAGCAGAGTTTTTCTGTTTAATGAGTTTGATGACAGACACTTTTTACCTTACACGCATTATTAAGGCAGTCAAAATGCAAGAGGTAAGCTCTTCAACTGTGTCGACTGTCAACCATGGCTTCTTTAATTTCATTCTTTTCATTTCCAATAAATGTGGTGGGAATTATTTCTCGGATAAAATAAATTAAATTTCTCCCAGTTAACAATAGTTCGCTCAGGAACATTTTCGACTGTGGGTGATGCAAGAGAAAGAACCATCGTATTGTGATCAGAAGATAAAGCTGTAATTCTTTGCATTGTGTATTGTGGAAAGTAGTGTCAGGTAATCATAACATTTAGTGTGTCTAGTCAATGATTCGAATTACTTGGGATAGAACGACTGCTATCCCAAAAGACAGAATCGATGATCAGATTTTTGACAGTTGAATGTGCCAGCAGGACCCGACCATTTCTATTAGTGACTCTGGAATTCCGGGCCGTATGCTTAGCATTACGATCATCAGCTAATATCATGGAGAGCTTGTCAGAAAAAATTATCCAGATCATTTTGATTAATGATCTTATTTGTAGGGTTGCTGGTAGCGATCAGCCGAAAATTTCCATTTAATATAGATTCCAGGATAACCACAGTGGCTTCAATGTTTTCTATGTTATCAAAAAGGAATTCATGGTGTAGGATGTATGTGTTCATGGAGTGAAAATATATCCAGAGAATGGATTGGCCAGTGAGGTCCCCAGATCTAAATCCTATTGAACATGCAGTGCTTTGGAAAGGTGAGTTGCAATCGTCAACTCCCTCCAATGACTCTTCATGAGCTTAGAAAAACTCTCATAGAGGAGTGGAAAATTTTGCTCTCTGCATTGAATACCTTTATTAAAAGCATGAGATCTCTTTGTGCAAGTTGTATTGCATTAGGGTTAATCATACTCCTTATTAAACAGAATTAACTTCAACAACTGTTGTCTATAATTTTTCATAATTGGAAACATTTCCTGATATATTATTTGTTTACAAATTTAACTTTGTAACTGGACAAATATTCGATATATTCTTCCTCAAATTATGAACATCAGTGTATTTTATTTAATTTGAAACTTTTGGTAGAAATGAGTCGTTTCTAAGATTTGATATTAACATATATTATCTGAATGTACATTGAATTATAAATATTACCTTCCATGTTAAATTAGTGAAAGCTAACTTCGAAGCTCTCTTACTTCAAAATAAACATTTTATGAGAAAATGACCGAAGATAAATTAAAGATCTCAATAAGTGTACCTAAATGTAGATTACAGTACACTTATTGAGATCAATTGCCTTTTACAAAATGTGAAATATAGAAATGCATTTATTAAGATTTGATAAGAATATTATAGAATAATCTAAGACTAACATTGATTTTTAAAACCAAAACACCTACTTGTACAATTTTAAATGATAATATTATATTACTATTTGGAACAATTCATTTAAGCTCTTCGCGTTTGTGGTACAATAGGTATATATGGAAATCTATCTGTGACAAATACAAAGTAAATATTTAAATACAATATTTATTTTGTATTTAAAGAATTCTAAAAGTTTGGATAGTTAACAGCAACAATGCAACTCAAGCAAATTTAAATATTTCGAAAGAATTGTTTAGATAAACTTTTCAAATATACATATATTGTATTAAAGATTTGAAATAGTTCTGATTTCAATTATAATTAACGTCTGAGATCAATTCTAAAGTCTGCGATATCCGTGGTTAAATATTCAAACAACCATAATTTTTTAAATAAAAACGAATATTGTTGAAATATTGCGAATATGCGAAATGACCAGATACGTAAAATTCATTTTAAATTTATCTTTTGAGAGATGGAGGATGGGAATCATTAAGGATGGAAATTTTCAAGGCATAGGTTTGCTTCTCAGAAAACACGCTGTTAGTGCTCTTCTAGGATATGATTGCCTTAATGAAAGATTTCTTGCAGCTAAATTTGAAACTGGGATTAATCACTTTAATGTTACCTGTTCTTATACCCCACCGAAGATTCCGATGAAGATGAGAAAGATAAATATTATGGACAACTTCAGGATATTTTAGATTTTGTCAAGAAAGGAGATATTGATTTTGTGGAGGTGTGATGGTCTCTTTGATATTGATAATTGCATAGGAAATGCGGGGAACGACTTCTGCAGCTAAGTAAAATTAACAGTTGGAGATTAATTAACACTTACTAGCTTAATATTAGAAATACCACGATACATATATATATATACAGTGTGAATCTGAAAAAGTGGGCAAAACTTTACGGGGTGGTAGAAAGCAGGTATACGAGCAATATTCGTCATAGAAAGTATGGGCGGTACGCAAACGGCGAGCCGCTAGGTGGCGTTGGAAATGGTATAAAAGGGTCGGTCCTCGCACCCAACGGCATTTCTACCGTGGATGAAGCCTGCATTACAGCTGGCGGCAGCTCTTTTGAGCAATTTCTTTGAGCATGTACCTCAATTACATTCCTGTTAATAAAATGTTTTCTGAAGTATCTGCTCTCCTTCTTGTGTTCATTCTTTAAATGTGACAGTGGAAAACTACCTTTTAACTTCTCACCGCTTGCGTTCCGACCATACATTCTATGACGAATATTGCTCGTATAGCTGCGTTCTACCACCCCTTAAAGTTTTGCCCACTTTTTCAGATTCACCCTGTATAAATGCACATATTTTGCACATAGTTTGCATAAGAATATGATTGATTATATATTAACAGCAAATGGAAGAATACCAGGTCGTATAGGGCAATGGTCTCTAAAGTGGGGTGCCCTACCCAGGGGGAGGGCGGGCTCATGCTGATCTATGGGAATGAACGAAAAAATTTAATTATTTTCATTTATCTTTTTTTTTTTCAGAAATATTTTAAATTTTAATGAAAATATGAAGCAAAATGAAAAAAAAATGCTAATTTATTTAAATTTTAGGTAGGCGAGATTTTGTTTAGATTGCTAAAGATGTCAGGGATATCTATCTTAAAGATACCTTCGAATCGCTGTATCACAAGGTTCAAACCAAGATTTTCGAAATTATGAAACATCTCATTAAATTATTTTTGTGATTATTTTCATCGTATCTTATTTCAGCTGCGCACTTTTAAATCAATATATAAAATAATTATATATATATATATTCATACATATTGAGGGTGCAAGCTATTTTTTTCTGTTATAAAGTTGCGAGATCAAAAATGTTTCGAAACCACTGATATAGGTCATAGATAGACGACTTCCATATATGTCTACTGTACCACAAAAGTGAATAGCTTAAATGAATTGTTCCAAATAGTAATATAATATTATCTTTTAAAATTATACAAGTAGGTGTTTTGGCTATAAAAATGCATAAATTAAACTTAGATTATTTTATAATATTCTTATAAATCTTAAGAAATACATTTCTATATTTCACATATATTGTAAAAGGAATTGAAGAGCAAATAATACACTGCACGACACTGAAATTGCTCCACCCAGAAGGAGTGATGGGATAGGGTTGAAATGTAGCAAACACATAGCAATACATATTGGCGTACCATGATTTAATTTGCAGCCACTTACAGCAGTTAGAAGAGGAGAAATGCAGCACAGTGTGATTGCCTCAGTAGGTGGTTGCACCGCCGTAAACGGCAATACAGGCAGCAATACGGCGTGGCATGGAGTGATACAGTCGAAAGATATGTTTCTGAGGAAGTGCACACCAAGCAGCGTTGACTTGCTCCCATAATTCATCGAGATTCCGCGTCGGCCTGTGAGAGGATTGCAGAAGTCGTCCAATGTGGTCCCACAGATTTTCTATTGAGGATAAATCTGGAGATCGCGCTGGCCATGTCAATGCTTAAACATGTTGAAAACATTGTCTGGAGACCCTAGTAGTGTGTACACGGGCATTGTCATGCTGGAAAATGGGTTGCTGCATGCCTCCCAGGAATGATAACAAATCTGGCTGCAGACCCGCACATGCGTATCGTTCAGCTGCCCGTGTTGCCGTATGTGGACAAGAGGTGACCTGCTGTCCTATCCAATAATACCCCATACCATTATACCTGGCTGACGAGCGGTGTGCTGGTCGTGAACAAAAGCTGGATCCGTTCTCTCGCCTGGTTGTCGCCATACGCAAACCCGTCGATTGTCAGCACCCAGACAGAAACAGAATTCACCACTAAACACAACAGTGTTCCATTTGTGACCCCAGTTTGCATGACTTCGGCAACAAACCAGACGAGCACTGCGATGGCTTGCAGTCAATGGCAGTCGACGTAACGGTTGCTTAGAGTGCAGATGTGTCTCATACAACCTTCGGTTTACCATTTGGGTCGTTATGGGGACGTCCATGGTTGTTGACAGATCCCGTCGAATATCACCTGCAGTTCTCTATGGTGACGAACGAGCATCTCGTACAATGCGCCTATCATGCCGCACTGATGTCTGTCGGACGGCACCACTCCCTCTGCGACGCACGCTAGAACCTTCATTTCGCCACTGTTTGCAGATTTCAGAAAGGCCTTTGACTCTGTTGATCTTTTTTTATAATTTGCAATTGATCTTGAGAGGATGTGGCATACCAGACAAGTTACTTAGCATAATGAAAGCTATCTATAATAACACTGAGTCATATTTGAGAGTTGGTAAGGTTTGTAGCAATTGGTTTAGCAATGTTACCGGAGTTACAAGGGCTCATTTTGTCTACCAGTCTAAAGTGTCGTGCATAACATAATCAATAATCAAAGTAAAGAGAAAACTTTGGTTTGGTTATTAATTATGTTATGCAGAATTCATTTCAATGGTAATACTTTTAGTTTTAAATGATCTAGAGATTTCAAAATTTCTGATTTAGATTATGCTGCTGATTTGACCCTTTTTCCAGCTGATGTTGGTGAGATCAGTTCTTTAGTCAGAGTTGTTGATGAGACAGCTAGTAGAGTAAGTTTGGTGATAAACATATAGAAAAATAAAGTAATGAAAATTGATTAGGCAGGTTGTGATTTGATTATTTTAAAAGATTGCAGCCTTGAACAAGTGTCTCAGTTTAATTATCTCACGAGCTATGTAAAAGATACCGGTGATGTATGGTATGAGATAAATAGAAGAATAGGAACTGCTAGTGATACTTTTAAGAATCTGTGGAGAGTGTGTAAAAATATGCGTAATACACATAAGTTCTAGAAATAGGCTACATGTACCAGGGTGTACAATTACCTTTCTAAAGGTAGTTACAATACTGAAACATGAAACGTTTTTAAACAAGATAACAGAAACTCGATGCCTTTGATATTAGATGTTTACGCAGTATCATTGACATTAGGTGGTTTGACCTTGTAAGTAATTATGAGGTTAGACGAAGGAAGCTTCTTTGAGCAGCGTATTGCACAGAGAGAGACTGATTTGGTTTGGCCATGTTGCCCGTATGCATAACTGTAAAATAATGAATAGGGCTATTAACAAATTGCCTAAAGGCTTTAGGAAAAGTGGGAGACCTAGGATACGGTTGGTGTTGTTGTGTTACCTCTGAGCGGCACCTTTTTGTACACCATGGGCTAAATGGCCAGTTCACATGGATCCCGAAGGCTCAGAGAAGGTGGGGGGAGGGGAACCACTGGGACAGCTGTTGGGAGCTAGATGCTAGTCTCCCGTGAAGGCCATCCAGCATGTTCTTTAACGTGCACAGGGATGGCTCTCCCGCACAAGTGGCCACGGCTTTACGTCCCATCCGACGGACGGCGTCCTTTCCAAGCCCATCGGTGTCCCCTACTGACCGTGGGCAGGACGGGGAGTTTTGCTGACATAAATCTCAACGCTGACCCACTGGGACTCGAACCTGGGAACTGCAGATTACGAGCTCAATGATCGCTCAATATATTTGAAGGTTACTAATATTTATATTCCGTTATTTCTACCTTTCCTACCGTTAGCCGACCATCATCATAAAGAAAAAAGTGCATTAATTGTTAAAAAATCGTTTTATTGAAATTATTTTTTGTTGGCCCAACAATATTTCATGATCAATATTTGTCTATTTATGAGAGATATATCGGTAAACCTAATGATAATTGTGAATGTTCTTTAAATCACACGTTTTAGAGTTGAATATCAAGTGCGATCATCGTTACGTTTCTACGAAAATCACAAAATGCAGAAAACTTTGGATTACTGGCATCGATCAACAGATATAATCCGAAACACATTTTTCCATCTGTCATTCTTTTGTTTTAATTCAGCATCTTTCGAGGAATAAAACAACGCAGCTGAAGTCTAGAGAAAATTAACAGAACCAAAAACAAACCTTACTCCTGATGATGTACTATGATGTGTTAACGGAAATCTCGGCAAGGAACTATGCTGTTAAATCGATCTTGAACACCTGCAGGACATTGATTTCCTAGAAATAGAGACTGAATTCATCTATACATTAGTATTAGGCCACTAACTGGAAGAGGAATTGTTAGAAAATCGTAAGACTTAAAAAAATAAATCAAAGAATCCATATCACATGCAATTTAAATAACGTACTCCATTTTTCCGTCCAGTATTGGTTTTTCCAGGAGCTTGAGTACAAAACTAATTGCTAATTAAAGGAACTGGAGAATTTCTGTTATTGAAACTGAACATATTTTTTGAATAAAAATGAAATAAAATATTGTGATTGTCTACTTACTAATGTATGATTTGCAGCGAAATATAGTTTCTGAAAATAAAAAGTAAAAGAAACAAACTCATAAATCTATGTTGCATGAATGTGCTCATGTACATTTTGGAGATCTTTTTAACTCTGATAATTAGCCAGGACAGAAGTTTACAAACTTCTCCAACAATGTCAAGAGCACATACTGAATAGATTTAAAACGTCACTTAGCAAACTTAAAAAAAAAATCGTACCGACGCAATTTTTTTCCTTCACATTACGATGCTATATATTAGACTCATTAATCTCATCGATATAATTTTTCAATCAATAAACATTTAATAAAACATTATAATTTCGTACTCCCATATCCATGTATCATTTATCAATATCTAATTATATTAATTTCTATTTGTTATGTGTTTGAAAATCTACAGTTGGGTATTGTCTCAAATGTGATAAATATGACAATCAAGAGCAAAATATTAATTATTTTAATTCCTCTAACATTCAATGTCAAACGAAACAGTGGTTATTGAAAAGAATATACAAAGCCTGTATAATTTCGGACATTATTTATTAATTAAAATTATTTCTTTTAACAAGGGTTTAAAAAGTTGAGTTTTTGCATCGCCGCTTAATCACTCGTTAAGAAGCAAAACAACAAATAGTTTCCAAAAGGAACAGTCAGTCTTTTGACGAGTAGTTGTTGTTATCACCTTGAGCGAAACGGAGTTTGGATGAGAGCTTTTTTATGGCACAAAACAACATATGTGACTTTGATATCGGGCTCACTCATAATTTAAAATTCTAACATTTTGGTAATAAATACGTTTGATAAAAATGTTGATTATAATTTAAACCTCTTGATTAGTTCATAACAATTAAAATTTCACTCGAGTCGTGTGGGAGACATTGGTAATGTGCGACATGAGATAAACATGAGAATAATTATTTCTCCTGGGATCTTTAAAATGTTCTGCAGATTATGAAAAAATACGCATATATGTCTGAAGACTAAAATCAGACGATATTTAATAGTAATAGTTTTTTAAAGTTTGCAATAATGGCAACGAAACTGGATTATTTGTAGTCAAGAAAACACGGAACTTGTTGTCTTTAATTCTAGACTCTTATCTTGGACATTAGTGATTTAACTGTTACTAATGATGTTAGACGAAGGTGTAATCAGTCACCATGAAACAGAATCTTGTATAGGGAGAAACTGCATTGATTTGGCCATGTTGCCCCCATGCAGAAATAGAGAAGAGTGTGATGAACAGTGTGCCTAAATGCTTCAGAAAATGAGGGAAACATAGAACTCAGTAGTGGGCAATATCAAACAGAACCTCGTTATAATTGTTCTGCAGTAATAAAAATGCAGCAGCTGTAGATTAGGAGATACATGTTTGGAGAACTAAACTGCACAGTTTGGTTGGAACTGCACATTTGATCGGACCCCGACTGCTTATGTAGGCAAGCAATTGAAAATAAATACATTAAGTCTTTGGTTATGTTTAGCCATTTTTACCTTTTTAATGAATTTCTATTAGCATTTAAAATTATATTATTCAAGGATTTTCAGTTTCAATGAGTCATTTTTAATCTTTTTAAAGTATTTTCAAGTTACCATTAAAAATCTCATCTGGTTTCCAAATAATTATAATTAAAGTTTTCTAAACCTACAATGCGAATAATTGAAAACTGGTCTAAGGTTATTTGTTTGTGTTTACGTATTTTATTGTGTGCGAAATATTTTCGGGCTCTAAACTTTGAGCCCGAGCTAATCTCTAAGCAAAACCATGCAAATTCAAATCAAAATAAAATGCTAAAAATTTTAGATGAAGTCCCGGACCAAAAACTATTCGTTTCCTTACTACACTTTTTTTTTTACTACTGAAAGGTCTTTTCGACCATAACCTTTATTCCCCTGTGTAGCAAGAAAAGTATTGTTTAAAATTTAAACATATCAAAATGCTGCAGAAACGTTTTAATGTTAAGGAAAGATCTGATAATTATATGCAGAAGTGTTTATTGAGCAGTTGAAAAGTCGATATTTGCTTTCTCAAAATTTCTCGTTGAAAGAATGATCCGAGTAATTTGAAAGCAGGGAAGCTCAAACAAAGATACGAGGTAGTATCCATTTCCTATTATGAATTATGGAACTCTGAAGATTCTTTAAAATAAAATCTACTGCCCGTGAATAAAGGGTTATTAATTTACTATTGTCTTGTAGCAGAATTGATATATTATTTCAAAAATACTCATTTTTTCTGCACTGCGGTTTTTTTTAAGTGACATAGAATTCATTTCCATTATTTTTGCATTCACTTGCAGCAGGCCCAAATCTAGCACAGAATCAAGAGGGTGGGTGGGAAGAAACATAATGGAGTGGAAAATTGCAAAGTGGGGGGACAAGAGAACTGGATTCCAAATGAATTACTGCATATACCTTCCGTTTTACAGTTTTTAAAACTGTCTTGAAAAATTCATGAAATATGAACAAGTTTAATAACTTTTGCCTCTCATACCATTGTTAGCATTCTGAAAGGGGGGTATGACCTTCTTCCCCCAATAGATCCGGCCCTGGCTTGCAGGAATCAATTAAGTGTTTCAGTTTAGTCAAAGTGGCAGTTTGCAGAAAGTATCAACAGCTCTCATAAGCTCTTCTCGCGTTTCAAACGACTAATTGTGATTTATCACTGCCTTCACTAAGGGATCTTAATGAAACCGTTTCCTCTACCAAAACGTTTGTGTTTAAGGATTAATTCGCGTAGATACACTCAATTACAATACTAAAGGTCATCACAACTATCGGTATATTAGTTCAAAGCCTGTGACTGTATAATTTATAGAAGCCGATTCAATAGACCTCCTTCAAAACCTTTCATCTTAAGAGATCCCAATTTCATCGTTTATAACCATGGCATATATAAAAGTGTGGGTAGTGTTATAGGAGTTTCATCTAGATATATTTACTTAATTAAAAGAAAACATACATTTTCTGAGAATTAAATAATTATTTTTTCTGTCTTAATTTTTATGATACAATATCGATAAAAACAGACCAGTTTGGGACTTGATACAGCATTTATAATCTTGGAGTTCTGTTAAGAAATAGATTTGGTACTGCTACAGAAATAATTTTGAGTAAAATAACATTGTGACAGTGAATCCGAATAAATAACCTTTATCTATCGTCAAATTAAAGAAACTTTGCATAATTTCATCACTGACGAAAATTAAACAAGAACTTTAAAGAGTTATTCCCTTTATTTTTACAATTATTATAAATAAGTGCTAACAAGTTTTGCTTTTCTTCCAAATTGTAGAAAAAAAGAATATTGGTTAAAGCGACTTTTTTCAAACTGTATTATTTTCAAATCTTAATTATGTTTTAGCAAATATTTTAACTATCTTCACAACACAAATCAATCACCAATCTTTTTAAAGTGGAAAATCTGCTCCATAAAATGCAATTCATTAATTATTCTTCGAATCTTAATTATTACTTTTCCTTCTTTATTTTTTTAAATGCTTTTAACTCTCGTAAGAAAATTGATCATTTATGTTTTTTTCTGGAGTGTACTCCGTTTCTTGTTTCTATGAAATGGTGTCCTAATAATGATGTTGTTAATCTGCTGCTATGCATTATTCCCTGATGTCCAATCCAATTTTGTCAACACGTTGCTGTTTCAATTACAATGTTAGGCATTTTATATATTTATACCATTAAAAGAATAAATCTTATGTCAATGCTCATTTTGTGAGCTGGGCTTGTGAGACCTAATAAAAATCTTTCACAGATCTCATTTGGCTACTTCTAGTTTTTCACTGTGTTCTGTTTTGTTCTTATGCTTCGCTTAAGAATGTATTATTGTTTTTGATGTGTTAATACGCAGTCTAGCTTAGTATTAATTGTCATAACTGTTTATTCATTTCTTTATATTCAACCATTCATTTTTTATTTCAATATTCAATTTGAAGTTTCATATATTTCTTTTATCTTACAGAAATAATATTTTCTAGATATTGAAATTCTTAAAACGGTCAATAATTTTACCTTCTAGTTTAATGTTTACTCTCAGAATTCCATTTCCACCCACAATTCTATTGTCTCAACAGCGTAAAATTTTGTTTCATATTTTACAGTTATATAAAAGTGAATTGCAGCAATTTCAAAATCATATGATTTACCTATTACACTGGTTTAAAAGGTTTTATAACATGAACAATTGTAGCTGCCTTTAACTATTTCTCAGGTGCTAATTCAGATCTGGACTTAAAAATGACTAGCACGTCAAGTTTTTGTCATTGGTCATTTTGACTCCATTTAAGATCTTATTATACCAACAACTGCCAGGCAACTGGAAGGATACTAAAATTTTACTTTTTGTGGCTGGAAACACTGATTTCCAAGTGGGAGAAAAATGTAACAGTAACATAACCTCAGACCGCCATTCTTGTTGTTTTCATTGTAGGAGGAACACGTGCTGTAAGTTGAAGTGTGAAGTTTGGCGTTTAAATGGCACAAAAGCAGCGTCGCGGATGTATTAATGTGCCAGATAAGTTTTGTTATGTGTGTGGAAATGATATTTTAAAATTCCAAGGTCGTCCTTTGACAAAGATTGTAAAGAAAGCCTATAACTTGTGTTCTGGATGTCATGTTGGAGATTAGGACAATACATGTGCTCCACATGTGTGCTGCATTTCGTGCTTTGTTGGCCTGAGTGAATAGTTGAAACGTAAGATAAAATCCATGCCTTTTGCAGTTCCAATGGTTTGGCGCGAGCCAACTAGTCACCAACATGATTGTTATTTTTCATAAAACTAAAGTATCGGGCTTTTCAAAAAAAGAACAAAAGCAAAATACAATATCCAAATGTGCTTACAGCCATAAGGCCAGTTCCTCATAGAGAAGATCTTCCTGTACCAACACCTCCAACCAACTGGGAGGAGACGGATTCACATTCATCAGATAAAGACTTTGAGAGGCTCATACAGATCCTGATCCTACATACACTCCAGAAAAGTTAGACGAGAATGAGCTCATATGATATCCTCATATAATTCTGCAAAATGAGCTAAATCATCTTGTTCGAGACCTAGAACTTTCCAAACAATAAGTTGTGTTTTTAGATTCAAGACTACAAGAGTTGAATCTTCTGGCCAAGGGTACCAGAGCATCTTTGTTCAGAAAGAGAAATTTGGCTTTATCTGCTTATTACGAGAAGCAAAATAATTTGTGTTTCAGCACAGACATTTCAGGGCTGAGGAAGAAATTGGAATACCTTACGACCCAAAGGAATGGCGTCTATTTATAGATTCCTCAAAATTCATCTTAACAGCTGTTTTTTTTGCTTAACAGAATTCAAAAACATTCCATTCCAGTAACACACGCTGTGGGAATGTAGAAAACTTATGAACGCATGTGGAAAATACTCACTGCTATAAAATATGAGCAGTTTTCGTAGACATATATGGTGATCTAAAAGTCATATTCCTCTTCCTAGGGCTTCAAGGAGGCTTAACAAGCTTTTGCTGTTTTCTGTGTTTGTGGGATAGTAGGGACAGAAAGGAACATTACAAAACAAAAGACTGGTCCAAAAGAGGTGCTTTTATTCCTGGAAAAAGTAATGTGAGGTAAAAGCCTCTAGTAGCTCCCTATGATGTTCTGCTCCCACCAGTACACATCAAACTGGGGCTTATGAACAGTTTTGTAAAGGCTATGGAGAAAATTGGTAGAGAGTTTTTGCACTTGAAGGAAAAATGTCCAAAACTAAGTGATGCCGTACTCAAAGAAGGGATCTTTGTTGGTCCTCAGATCAGGAAGGTACTGAATGATACTGTCTTCAAAGAAAAATTGAATATGAAGGAACGCGCTGCATGGAAATTCTTCACGTCTGTTGCCTAGGGTTTTCTGTTAGAGGAATGATTTCATGTTAGAGGAAAACTACCATCAGCTCATTCAAGATCTTCTCAAAAACAATGAAAATTTTGGCTGCCGAATTTATTTGAAGATCCATTTCTTGCACTCGCATTTCGACTTCTTTCCCAAGAACTTAGGAACTGTCTGTGTTAAGCAAGAGGAAAGATTTCACCAGGATAGCCAAACCATGGAGGAGAGATACCAAGGCAGGTGGGACCGAGCAATGATGGTTGACTACTGCTGGTTCTTGCGGAAGAATGATGCCTCAGCACATAAAAGAAAAAAAAAAAATTAACTTCTTTTAAGTGTAAAAGATCCTTACCCATGTTTTCTTATTTTGCGTTTCAATATTATTTCATTTGTTGCTTTATATTGAATGGCCTATAATTACAGTATGATATTTCTAATTTTTTTCATCGTAATCATGTAATTAATTAAAAAGTTTTAGATTGGAATTTTATAAAATAGTCACATTTATTTTCATTTCCCAGATATGCGTATTCATTGAAATTTGAAATACATCAATTCGTAATTTAAAAAACAAACTGTACGTGCTGGAGGTTTTTCACAGCCATATTTGAATTCAGCATCCCACAATTAGTTTAAAAAATTCTATTTGACCAATGTTATAAAAAAAACATTTCGATTTGTTGTCCAGTGTTATTATTTGATCATCAGAATGTAATATCGCAATAATTTTTTTTACACATTTTTGAGCTGGGTACTCTCCTTCAGCACTTTTTTTTTTAAAACATTGTTTTCTATATCGGAAAATATAAATAATGATAATAAATAAATACCCCCTCAAGCAGCTGCTTGCCACAGAGGTCTGACAGGAGCCTGCCAGTTTATATGCCAGAGTAGAAGGTCTGAGAGGATGGCAGGACCTCAGCAGAAAAACAACACACACAACCATGCCTTACCCGGGGCTCGAACCCAGGTCCCTTAGATCAGTAGCCAGGGGGGCTAACAACTCGGCCATGGGACGGCAATAGTTGGATATAAATAGTACACAGTATGAGTAACATACCTGAAACATCTCTGATTCATTTATCTTGTCAGAATTAGCGGTGAAACATATCCGTCTACATAATATCTATCATTACTACTATACAATCATTTTTAATTAATACTCTTCGTAAACTATTCAAGGTTAATTATATATAGCTCCATATACTTTGGTATAACCTTAATGTATGCTACATTATCAGTAAATCTAAACAAATACATCAATTTTATAAATAATTATGACCAAGGAAAACATTTTAATTTTTCGTGTGTGTGTGAGATTGCGATGTTTATTAGACTGAGGAGAGAGTATTAATTTTCAAGAGCCTATTTTATTTCTTCCATTTCGAACGTCATGTTTCACTGGCGCATAAGACAAAAATTCAACTGAAATTGATTGAATGATTGCTTCCTAAAAGAATATATGCATATCAACTTAAGAAACAAATGAAGAAAATTTAAATCCCCTTTCGTTTAAAAAGAGCTTGCACGCTACTTTTACTATATCTTGTTCTAGCAGGCAAACTTTGTTAACTCTACCTGATACGATAGTAAACAGTGACATTGGCTTAGTACGGCATATCCTTGTCTGAAAATGCTTGTAAAACTAGGAGTCATTTCTAGGATCTTTTCTGTTTTCCATGTTGCAAATAAATAAAAGAAATAATAAAAGCTCGTGCTTAGATAAAAGGACCTTTGTTCGAGCACTGGATAAGGCATGATTTTTGCTGTATTATATTTATGTTGAAGTCTCACCATTCTTAATGATGTTCTCTATAATGAATTATACTGACAGGCTGCTGTCAGACCTCTGTGGCAAGCAGCTACTTCAAGTTTTCTTAGTATATGTAATTTTAAAACTTTTAGTTAGGTTTTACATTAGATATTAGTGCATTTTGTTAACTCTACCTGATACAATAGTAAACAGTGACATCGGCTTAGTATAGCATGTTCTTGTATGGGAATGCTTGTAAAATTAAGAGTTGTTTCTAGAAATTTTATATGTTCTTGTTTACTATACTGTTTGACCATGCTGCATTTTTAAAAAGACCCTTAGCGTCACAGAAAATTGTCTATCCAAAAATGTATAACACGGAAACCTACTCAATGAAATCTTTTAATTAATCTCTGTAGATATATGTATTTACATATATTTCCTGAAAATGTGTTGTTTTATACGGTTAATGTAGGTATGTTTCAATACCTTTTTTTTTTTACAAAATATTTAAATAGGCATGTTTTGAGAGATATTCAAGGTAAATGATTTCTCCAATATATTAGATATTTTCACTATAGAATTTAACTCAGCTATATCGTTTCAAAACAGAAAAATGTTTTTCAAAATGAACTGAATTCCATACTTTTTAGAATGATTTGGATCGAAGATCTCTTTCTAAATAACGATACAATACAGCAATATTCGGGATTCCACTTTATTTTATGCCAGTTATCTCAAAAAAATATATTTTGTACAGATGTTTTTTAGTTAATAGAAAAAAACTTCGAAAATACAATTGAAATATGGTCATGTTTCAAATTACTTTTTTTTTGTGTATGTTTTACGATCCAGGCAACAACAACAATAGGAAAAGTTTGGTTACCTAAAAAAATATGTAATTACAAATAACGTTATGAAATTTGAAAATTAAAAAACATTCATTTATATTTAATAATATATTACATATTAGGTCTCAGTCATGGCTCTTTTTACGATCTGAGACTAGATGACATTTCTGAATTCACGTGTGCCTTTATTACGTCATTTGATATGGATTGTTCATTTTTTCGATATAAATGTACCTTTTAGCGGGAGCAGGCAGTATTAAACATTTAAAAATTTCCTCGCTGCTTTCCTATTTATTGCAACAACGCTAATCGTTTCTTTCATATTTATTTTACTCATTTCAATTGCATATATATAAAATGTATTTTCAAAACTGAGTTTATTGTTTGACTTCTTCTAAAACGTTATGAAATATAAAAATGTGGTTTTAAAGAGATTGTTTAGGATACTTTGCTTTATATATGTATTCATGTTAAATATTTAAAGTGAATAATTGACAAATTGTAATGAATTTAATGCAACATTTAACTTAAATAAATAAATTTCAAAAGCATGGATTTATCTATACAAAATTGTGTTCATATCTTTGAATTCAAATTCCCTAGTCATTTTTATGCATTATTGAGTGATACCAAATATATATAATTAAAGTACTCATTCTTAGCTTGCCGTCGATATTAAGGTTCAAAGGAAAAATTGTCTTGAACCGGTGCGATGTGAATCCACGACCTCCTGATAACAGATCATGTGTTCTGACCGCCGAACTAGCTGCTGCCAATCAAGATCTCCGCTATTCGACAATAAACTAAGAGTGAATATTTCTATGATACTTGGGAAAATAATCTATGAATTCCTTCAGTTTATCCAATTCTATACTCGTGACATGCTTGTCATCTGTATTTTGAGGCTGTTTGTGAGAAGCGAAGACTCTGCTTTCATGAGACACAGAAAAATGTATACTGTAGGTAGAAAGTTTCTATCATCAAATAGAGGAGATATTGATTGACGCTGGTAGCTAAGTGGTCAGAGCACTAGTCATGTTATCAGAAAACAATGGGTACCCATCCAGCTCGAGTCTTCCCTGATAGTTGAACATAAAGGTCGATGGATTTATCAAACATATGTTTTGACGTAAAATGCTAATGTGTAAATAACATTTTTAAAGAACATTTTTTTTTAAATTTATTTCCACGTTTTCAGTAGTTTATGCAAAAGTCTTTTAACGTTTCAGACTACGACACAGTAACACAATTCATGCCAGGCATTTATGATTAAATGTTTCATTCATTTCAAAACCCCTTTCGCTACTGTACTGTTTACTGCTTTTACATACTATTATTCATATGTATCTCTGCAATGCGCATTTGATTGACGTGACAGCCAAAGAGACAGAGTAATTTCTCAACGTATGGTCAGTAATTCTGTTAACTGCACAAACAATACAAACCTAGGAATTATCTAAAGAACTATTTTACTGTAATACCCTTAGGATCTGTTCGTAGTTTATTTCCATTGGTAACCATCCCAGTTACGAATACATTGAAAATGTTTCTGTCAGACTTATTTAGCTTCCTAATAAATTAAGAGCATTCAAAACATGCCATATCCGCGGAGATTGCACAATTATTATTCAAATCAACTTCCTGAACAGCATTGCAATTTTCATTTCTGCTAAGTACATGACGCCCTGCAAATAATGGCGTGTTAATATTGCCTGTAGCTGCTATACTTTATTTGCCAGTTTCGTAAAGAGATGGTTGTCTCCACAAAGAATCATTTTACAAAACTGCATTTTATAATTGAGTTTCTAGATTCGGAGCTTTCGTAATGAAAAATATTTATATATGTGCGTAGATTTATGAACTAACAGAACAGCAAACAGTATACAGGAGCAGAAACAGACAATTGTGTTCTTCAAAACATCTAAACGAAGACAAAGTAGTTGTTAATGAAGCGCAATTCACACATTGCACGACAATCTGAGTAAGTTCATTTTCTTCATCTAAGCATGATCACTATCTATATTCCTATTTTTTTAAAAAGCTATTCACCCACAAGTGCATGCAACAATATACTGATTAAATGTTGGAGTTCACAGTGATGGAGAATATTTAAAAAGAAAACGGATCCTTTCGAGAAAATATGATGTTTTCTCATTCTGCAATATAAATTGGAATGAGGAAACTTAAATGCAAAACAGTTTTGGCGTCGCGTCATTCAGGCAAAGAATGAGAATATACAGGGGTTTATCAAAATAATGGAAACACCGACGCCGACTGGAGTACATGCAATGCGCCATATATATTACAGGTACGACGTCACTTGCGATGTGAGGTAAATAAAGGGTAGAAGTACGATGTCGGCTATTACGTAGCAGTGCCACAGGTGAAACAGCTGTTGTGGTATAATTGTCGACAATGTCAGATCTCAGTGATCTTCAAAAAGGCATGATCATTGGTGAGCGTATTGCAGGAGTTTCAGTAATCAGAACGACGGAAATAGTAGGTGTAACTCGAGGAGCTGTATCGAAGATTATGACTGCTTATCAAAAAGGAAAGGGCGTTGCCTCCAAACATTCAAATTGTGGACGCCATACGAAGTTATCAGATAGGGATAGGCGCACGTTGGCACGGATTGTACAACGGAAGCACAAGACCACGGATCTACAAATAGCAGCAGAGTTGAACATTAGTCAGAATGATACCGTTTCTATCATAAGAGTTCTTTGGGAACTTCATCGTGCCAGTATTTATAGTCGTGCTGCAATCCACAAACCTCTAACTACAACATCAATGCAACAAAACGTGTAAGGTGGTGCAAAGCACATAAAAAATGGAATGCTAATAAAGACTGGCAACGTGTCATCTGGTCTGATGAATCGTGCTATACATTGTTTCCCACCACTAGTAGAGTGTAAGTCTGACGAAAACCTATAGAAGCGTACTGTTTGGTTACGACTGTGAAGCATGGAGCTGGATCCGATGATGTGGGGTGCTATATCATGACATTCTTAGGGACATTAGTTATTCTGCAGGTCGTGTCACATCCGCAAAGTATGAATCCATTCTTGGGGACCACCTGCAACGAATATTGTGGGCATTGTTTCCTAATGACCGTCCCTGGTTTCAAGCGGATAATGCACCCGTGCATTATGCGAAATGTGTCAAGTTGTGGTTTTTAGAGCATGAGGATGAGGTACAGCAGGTACTCTGGCCATCTCAATCTGCAAATCTCAATATTATTCAACATTTGTTGGAATATCTAGAGCTCAAGGTCAGATCACACTTTCCACCTATAGCATCACTGGCAGAGCTGGGCCATATTTTACAAGAAGAATGGTCCCACGTTCCATTACTGTTATGTGCATTGCTTGCAAAAGTCTAATTGCATCTGTTCTCCCAAGGGCCTACAGCTTATTAATAAAATATTCTCCACAAACAGTACGTGTTTCCATTATTTTTATAATCCCCTGTATAAGGAAAATAAGTAAGCTTCGACTACGCGTAAGTCCTTTCGGATTTTTCCGAAACTGATTCTGGCAAATTGGATCTGCAAAAAAGCAACTATCAGTCGCTCTCTGCAATTTTAAAATGATATTAACGTTTTTTGGAAAAATATTAGTCACCTCTTAAAATAATTATCACTTTATAGTTACAATAACCGTAGTGCACTGTTTTTCAAACTGTTTTTTATCTCACGGCACACTTGAACCTAGTGTTAAACTTCCGCGGCACACTTAAATTATGATAATCAAAAAAAAAAGAGTAAAAAAATAGTATACCTCTTTTCATTTATTTATTAACACAAACAAAACGCACCATCACTGCTTAAATACCGCAGATGCGGTGTAGCCAGCGTCTCATTTTCCACTCGGTATAGCTAAACCTCATTTTTCAAGGTCAGCTCCACCCACTTCAGAAATAAGCCGGTGTTATGCACATATATTTTTGCTTAGGCAAATATATATTTTTTTACTATATTATATATATGTTTATTATAACAATGATATACTCGTATAATCAATTTAAAGAGCTTTTAATTTTGATATGTACAATTATCGTGCTTTGGACTTCTTTCGAAAATAATTTAATTAATGATCTTTAAAACTTTTCGCGGCACACATAAGATCCTCTCACGACACACTGGTTGAAAATCACTGCCGTAGTGGTTTCATAAGAACGCTTTTATTTTCTTTTAGTACTACCACTACTTTTTCTTAAATATTTATATATAAAATATTGAATTAAGAATCAATTTATAAAGTTCAAGACTATACTTATTTCATTGGAATCTTAGCCTATGGATGTAAAACTTAATTCGGCAACTTAAAACACCAAGACAACCAATTCACCCCTTTATTATTGTATGGAGTGTTCACTGCAATATATCAACAATCTCCTGAAAGAATGATATAACACAAAAATTTTCAATATCCCGCTTTTTTTGTGTGTAAATTTCTCCAGAACCCAGTAGTCGCAAAAAACTTGTATTTTGTATATAAGAGTGTTTAGTAAGTAGAATCTCTTTGTTGCGATCTTATGCAACCACGGCAATTCCCGGTTCCGCCTGACAGCACTACCTGGTTAAGAAAAGCCATGACCATCTAGAGCCGGGGGCAAGGAATACGCCCTATAGGCGCACCTCAACCCCGGCCTCACATGGCAGCAGTCCTATAGAAGGAAAGCTAACCACCGGAAGAAACCTAACTTTAATCTATTCCCCGGTTTGCAAATGTGCAAGGATATAAAGATCCAAGCTCGATCGGCACCCAGGGTGGAGACTCTTAGTAAGACCCAGACTTTTTGGACAGCTCGTGCCTACAAGCGGGTTCAGACCTTTCGGCAGAGCCGTCGAACAGACCATACAGGTCTCCTGAGAGGTGAGGTCTCCGACCCGTCACCATCCGACCGGCAATCAAGCCGGCCAGCAGCGTCTTCAACCTCGGTTGGCCTTAGCCATGTCCAACCGGTGAGCCAATCTGGTCGGCACAGCCTTCAGCCGGGTTGCTGGGCCCTAGGCCCCCCCACCACGACAAGGTGGTCCCCTATCGGGGGGGGTTTAGTAAGTAGAAAAAACCTCGGTCTGTAAATGGGAGCTTGGTAGTCACTGGAAGGAGAGCTATGCACCAATCCTCTGTGATGAAGCACAGAACCGGCCAGGCCTAGCACCTAATGTCCGACCCCGGGTTCCCGTAGTGCAGGCCGTTAGTACCTTTCAAAAGAGATATTCTCTTGTGGAAGTGAACAGAAGCGGAGGGCTGCCACATTAGTGTGGCTTACTCATCTGGACAACTATGGCTACTTTTCTTTTTTTCTACCCTACTGACGAGTGGTCAACCACACAGAGTCTTGGTGCTGACCGTATATACCAACCAGAACGGAATTATGGCTCTGGGCTAGATAATGGATCCTGAATTTGCTGCACTGGTGGGCTTCTGTGGAGGGAAAATCTTCCGCTGCGTTTTCTGTTTGTTTGTGGGTTGACAGCCCCAAGTGAATAGATTCACGGGATATATTTATCAGCTGGTGGATAATCGTCAGCAGAGATCATCGCAGGCACCTGAACTCTTTGCTTCTACTGGCATCGTCAAATTCTACATTCGGGGAAGTCTTCCAGTGTAGCTGGCTTCAGCCTTTAGTGGTGCGGGAACGAGGCTTTGTCCCATGCCTGCGATTAGGGGGCTGTTTGATATTGTTAGCATCCCCACTATCAATAAAGAATAGTTTCTTTAAACATCCCACTAATCATTTTCTATCCATAGGTAGTTCGAATGTTACACTCTGCACAGAGCTTGTTCTCTTGATGTCTTCACACAAGAATTCCTCCGTTATAATTTAGATATTCTTGGCTTTCAAGAGACCAGACAGACAGACAGACAGACAGACAGACAGACAGACAGACAGACAGATAGATAGATAGATAGATAGATAGATCCTTTTTCCTTTTTTCCTAAATAGGCCCTATTGGTATTGGTCGGTCGGTCGGTCGGTCTGTCTCTCTGTTTGTCTGTCTGTCTGTCTGTCTGTCTCTCGGACAACTTCAGGATAATTTGAATTCTGTCAACAAAAGGAGATATTACCCTTTTTCTTGGTGACTTCAATGCCAAAAGTTGGTACTGACTCTGACCTTTGGGGAGGGGTGATAGGCCCTTTTGGTATTGGTAGCTGCAATGGCAATGGGCAACGTCTCCTACAGCTAAGTAAACTTAATGGTTTGAGAATAACTAACACGTATTACAAACACCGCTATATACATAAGTACACATGGGTTTCACCTGATGGGCTGCATAAGAATATGACTGATTATATATTAATTAACAGCAAATGGGCTAGTTCTGTTAGGAATACCATGACATATAGGAGAGCTGAAATTGGATCTGACCATTGCCTTGTTAAAAGGGTCTTGCAACTTAAACTTAAAAAGTGTTGTGCTAAAGTTAAAAATTTACCTTTAATACTGAAGCTCTAAAAGACACAGTCATAGCTAAAGCTTACCATGATAGGTTACTTAGTCATTATGACAGTCATGGTTTGCTTACTACTGAAGTTAAAATAAAATGGAACGTTTTAAACAGGCTTTTCTTGGAACTAACAGTACTCTTTTAGGTAAAAGGAAGCAAAGGAGGCAAAACTATTTGAGTGATAAGGCATTCGAGCTTATTTCAAAAAGAAAGATCTGCAGAATGTTTTTAATCAATACACTATTCCTAATAGAAAACGTTGAAGAGAGATTAAAAAACGTGTAAAGGATCAGTTAGCTGCTGATATGAATCTTTGGATTGATGGTTTGACTGGCAAATCCAAGGAGCAGATAGTTAATGTCTTGTGTGGTAGAAAACGGCCAGGTATACAGTGATTGAAGGATAAACAAGGTAAGGTTATAGATGGTGAGGATTCTGTCATGGCTAGTTGAGCTGAGCATTTCAGTGATGTTCTAAATTGTGTGGTTAGTTCTACTCCCATTGTTTGCAATGATGATAGATGCGTTGCTGGCTTTAATGTTGGTCCTATAACACGATCTGAAGTTATTTTGGCTGTTTCTAAACTTAAACTTCATAAACCACAGGGGTAAATGAAATTACTACGGAGATACTTAGATCTGGGAATATTTCGGTTACCACATTGATGACTGAAATTTTGAATATATTTAATGATAAAGGCATGGTTCCTAAGGATTTTCCCAGAGCTATTTATTATCCCTATTTTTTAAGAAAGGTGATCACAGTTCTTGTGATAACTACAAGGGTAGCAGAATACTTTCTGCTACCCTTGTATTTTTGTAATTTTTACTGTTCCAGATAAAGTTTTTGCACGATTGTGCTTAATATAATAAAGAATCTGGTTGTCAGTCAATTGCATGATGAGCAATGTGGATTGCGAAGTGGTAGGAGAGGTGTAACTCAAATATTTTCACTCAGGCAAGTTCTTGAGAAATGTTAGAGTTTCAGAAACCTTTGGTTTCTAGCTTTGTTGATTTCAAAAAGACTTTCGACTTGTTGATCTTCATAATTTGTGGTTGATTGTGAGATCGTATGGAATACCAAACAAGTTAGTTAACATAATGAAAGCTCTCTATAATAACACTGAGTCGTGTGTGAGAGTTGGTAAGGTTTGTACCAATTTGTTTAGCCTTTGGTTTAGCAATTGGTTTATCTTATTTACTTCTGGTGTTTGACAAGGGCGCATTTTGTCTCCTTTTCTCTTTAGTTTGGTTATTGATTATGTTATGCGAATTTCACTCAAAGGGAAAGATTTTGGCCTTAAATGGGCTGGAGATACGAATAATTCTGATTTAAATATTGCTGATGATTTAGCTCTTTTGGCAAATGATGTTGATGAGCTGAACTCTTTCATTGAAGCTGTTGATGAAACTGGTAGTAGAAACTGGTAGTAGGGTAAGTTTAGAGAGAAAACTAAAGTGATGAAAATTCGTCAGGTAGGATATGGTTCAGTTTAATCTGAATGGCTGCAGTCTTGAGAAGATATCTCAATTTAATTATCTTGGGAGCTATGCAACAGATACTGGTGATTTGCGTTATTAGATTAACAGACGAATAGGGATTTTCTGCTGGGACTTTTAATAATATAGGAGAAATAGGCGTATACACTTAAAGGCTAAAAATGAACTGGATAATAGTTTTGTTCTTTCAAGGATAAGTTATGGTAGTGAAACGTGGATGCTTTGTAAACAAGATAACACGAAACGAGTTGCTTTTGATTCTAAATGTTTATGCAGTATCTTTAGCATTAGGTGGTTCAACTTTGTAACTAATAACTCAGGCAAATGAGTCGGCATCCTCCTTTAAGCAACATATCATGCAGAGAGAGACTTCGTTGGTTTGGCCATGTTGCCCGTATAAGCTTGGAGAACTAAGTTGCGCGGTCTGATTGGACCTACATAGCCCAAGGCTGTTGAGGATGATGAGAAAATATTTCAAAAAAATTAAAATAAAATATGATCAGGATGGCAATTATTTTTTCTTAAAGTATTAATAGAGATATTCTAATGCAACCTTCAATAATATGATACCAATATTTATTAAATAATCCCTCTAATCATAACCTATCAAAATTATTGTCATGGTCTTTCGCTGAGCCCAATTCTCCTTAATGACGCGACCCCACGGCAATCCAATTGTCAACGAAAAAATACCTAGCGACAGGAGCAATTCACAAGTAAGGTAATGTAAATATTTAAAACGCTGTTATTTTTAAACTTGTTTTGCTAGTTTGCTATAATTAGTTCTAGTTTTATTACGACATTTATTTTCATTATAAATAAATGGAAGAAACAGATCCAACCTGTAATATAAGTGGTCAGTTGTTGACATATTCAAACGTTGCCAAGGATCTCATTCTAAGGCACACGCACTCATAGAGACATCCGTTTCTACAGTGTTCCTTACAGTCTTACCTAACTATAAAATTAATACTTGGAAAACATGTCCGCGAATAGATTTAATATTTATCACAGAAGTTTCGAAGTTGGAAAACCACATATTTCAGGGCATGGCAGGGAAACCCATGGCTCTTTTCGTAATTTTAGTGGCTCTTACATATTCTGGTATGTAGAGTCCCGGGTAAGGCATGGCTGTTTGTGTTATCTTTCTGCTAAGGTGTTGCCTTCGTCACAGATGTTCTCTATGCCGTCTAAACTGCCAAACTCTTGTAAGACCTCTGTGTTAAGCAGTTGCTTGAGGAAGCATTTTGTTTTTTAAGAAATGAACCCTTCCCTCGATTTTACCGGTAAACAGGTTTAGGTTCCCGAAAAACACTGTGTAAACAGAAACGGTGCAACTCGAGATAAACAACTTGTGGAAAAAAAGGGGATAAATTGAAAAATATTAATAATGAAAAGCGCATTAAAATTTTATTTGCATATATTTATCTTACATTTCAATTCAGCAGGGATAATAAATAACACTATAACAATATTTGCATTTTATTTTTATCAATTCAAATAAGCCGTTATTAATTTCTCATCCATTATTTTTCTTTTTGGTCAAGAAAAACAGATATCTTTAATGTAGACGCCATACTGCTAAATATGAAGCCGAAATCTGAAAGAAGCGTGCGTATGAAAGTATAAATTTGAATTTAAGCATTTCAACCAATACTTAAAAATTTGCTGTAAAATGGGAATAAGCAAGACTTTTACTAGCCTGAAAGAATTTAGTCCGGTAAACGCCGATCTCGCTGCTGATCCAAAACAGGTTTTATGTCATTAAAATGTTGCCTGATAGACTGCATTTGCAATTGCAAGAATGAATTTTAGCGAAAGAATATAAAGTGTTGCTTATGACGATTTTTTAAATATAGAAATTTATTATTATCAATTCATTCTTAAAAATATTCATCAACTAAAACTATTTAGTTGATTTCACTTTGGGAAGATGTACTGCAATGTCTCCCTTGATGCTATGTATCCTGTTACTTCACAATACGTATTCTATGCAGATACAGAAAAGAAAAATATAAACCCCTACCTATAAAGCAGAGTCTATCATCGAAACCACGTAAAACGAAACTGTGTGTATTTTCTTGACCGTGTAAAACTGAAACCGTATAAACTAAGTACCTCTCATCTATAGAGGGGGGGGGGAGCGGTCCTGAAGGACTCGCCACCATATGGGGAGAAAACTCGTGCTCCGTCGTCAAGCCACTGCACGGCGGCGATGAGAGGCTTGGAAGTAGTAGATTAAGGATTGTCTCAGAGGAAATTAGTAGGGACTTGGAGTATGGGTAGCGTTAAAGGGGGTGCGGCGCGCAGCCCGGCTAGAAAAATATGGAGGATAAGTAGAGGAGTGAAAGTAGCTTCGTTCTCAAAAGAGTGTCCCGGAGCAGGCAGACAAGCTAGCCCATGTCCATCAGGAACGCCCGAGTTATGGCGCTCCTAATGGACACCGTGATTGCCTCGTCTGCTACCTTTCTGTGATGACTTGGGAGCTTCTAAGTTCGTTAGCGAACCCTTCCGTAATCGGGCACCGGAAGATGTAGTGCCCAACATATGCATCTGGAGTCCCACAGCCGCAGTTACTGTGGGCAAAGATATTAAAACGCTCTAGATACGCTAGAAAGATTACATGACCTGCCAGTACCTGTTTGAGATAGTGGTCTGAGGACATCAAATATAGACCGACTCTTTATAAGAATGTCTTCGTTTGAAGACCATTCTCGGTCGTATCTAAGAGCCTCTGCCACTCATCCATAACTCTTTGACCTAAAATCGACTTCAAGGTAGTTTTAGAAGTCTTAACCGCTATCTCAGGCTGGGTGTCAATACCTGCTGAGCGGGCCAGTTGGTCTACCCGCTCGTTCCCTTCATGACCTACGGGGGCCTTGATCAGGAGAAAGTGATCCTGGGCATGTTCTGAGTGCATAGAAGGCGCTTGACCTCGTTAACCGTGTGATGTCTGTTGTTCGCATCCTCAAGCGCTTGCAGAGTTGCCTGGTGTCGGTATACATCCGGATGTCGTTGTTGTGACTGCCGTCATTGAGGGCCCATTTAAGGACCTCTCTGATGACAAGCAGCTCTGCTTGGAAAGCCGAGCCATTCACAGAGACCTTCCTCTTAAAATCATGCACTTTGGCTCCTTGATTGTAGACAGTGTAGTCTAAGCCCACGCCATCCTCGCTCTTGGTACCGTCTGTGTAGATTTCAACTCCATGATCTGATGGTAACTCCATAGACCATGACAAATGCAGTCTCTTGGTGGGATGAATATCCCACCTAGCAATATTAGCCTCATAGACCTTGGGGTCATATTGGACTCCGAGGAGTGTTGCTTTTTCCCTAGCCTGCAGAACTCTTAAAATGGTCGCTTTTTTACCAGCCATTAAATACAAAGACGGGATACCTGCTTCCCCAGGAGAGGATCCGTAGATGTGGTCCTGTAAGTCCCGGTGATTCGCAGTAAAGCTGATCTCTGGGATGCGAGCAGCTTTATGCACATAATAGAGTGGTTCGTCGGGCTCTACCATACATCAGGATCCTCTTTGCTCCCCTTAAATAAATTTCTTTGAGTACACTCCTACGGTGGCCCCACGAGACGCGAGCCATACGCCCTAGTTTGAACATAACATTGGTGCATTTAATCAAAGTCCTGCAGGTGCGGAATCCAGCTCATCCTCTCATCCAGAGTGATCGCCAAGTATTTGGAAGTCATCATAAACTGAGTATCGTGTAAATCGAGTGATGGGTGTATATGTTTTCGTTTTCAGATAGAGAATCTTCCCTGTGGCTCTTTACGAATACCTTTCTTAGTGGCTCCTTACGAATATCTTTTCAATGGTTCTTCACTAAGTTTGTATTGCCCATCTCTACATTAAAATGTTCAGAAGGTACCTCCAATAGGAAAATGAAATGTCAGTAAAGTTTAACGCGGTATTATAAAATACCGCGTTAAATTATGCAAAAAAAATAAATTTATCATTATTAGTATATCTGGTGTTTATTGATACTCAATATATTTCTATTCCTGTGACAAAATTCTTTAAGATGGAAATAAGCGTTAACGGTTAAATACTTAGATGAAACGAATTTTATTCAATGACTGATTGGATTCTTAAAAGACGAAAAATCAGCGAAGTTCAAGGAGGTCAAAAAAGACTTTCGAAACAAACCTTTAGATCAAAAGAGATGAAAAGTAATAAGCAAGAAAGTGAAAATTCATCTCAAGGTACTTTGGAGACAAAATATACTAAAGTAAAAGGAGAAAATATGGAAAGATGTTCAAGAATAATGCACGAAGTTGGTTTCTTAATAATGTTCATGCCATTGTTTCAAAAAACGAGGTATTCGCTGAAACGAGTTGCTTGAACCGGTAGTGATTTTCTTGCAATGGTTTTGAAGTGATTAAAGCAGCTTAAACAGGTCGAAGTTTGTCTTTTTTTTTGGATACACACGTTTCCTTAAATTAAGGAATAGTCCGGAAACCCACTGGATCTGCTGCATGTTAATCGGAAAATAAGTGTATATTATGATGACCAGATTTGAAGAAGAAATTCCGGGGACTTTTGAAAATTCAAACTGAAGGCTTGACTTTTCATGAAATTATTATGTTAAAAAGCAATGCAATTTTTTTGATTTAGAATATATTTTATATATTATTATACATAATAATAACATTATATCTAGTAGAAAAAATGAAACTTGAATAACAGGTCAATTAATAAAAAATCTTTGCTATTGTGTGTACTTTTCATGCGAATTGATTTTCTGTAAAATATTTTCGTTTTTAACAAGTTTGGCCCTGAAGATTTCCCAAGACAACGAAATTTCTTTTCACTTGCGGAAAAGCTTTCACGGTGTCCACTTTTAAATGTGATTTTTCATCCGTCTACATTAAATTCTGATCGAAAAAAAAAATTCTTTCACTTCGATGGAAAGGAAAATTCTCCTCTGACAGCTTTTTTTTACTCACAGATTTATCATTTCTTCTCGATTTCTTCATTTACAAACTGCGAATGTCGCGGCAAAGGGATACCAAATCTCCCACATTATAAAGCTTTCGAGGTTTTAAACCCTGTCGCATTACAGGTTGGGACTCGTTTCTTTTTAACCCAACACAGGGGGAACTTGTATCCCAAACTTGGGAGTCGGTCAAGTATCTGGGGAATTACAAGGCACTGAAACAGATAAAATTTATCAGTTTCAGAGCAATCAAACAATTGGCATCGGCAACATAAGACATGCGATGGTGTCAGCAAACAAAATAAAGCAACGCATTCTCCTCTTTCGTTCGCACGGATACCATTATCATGATCATGATTCTAGCCTTACTTTTTCAGTCCCCTGCATTGCGAACTAAAGTTTTTATAACAGTATCTCCACTACTATTCTATTGGTAAATACCTTCTAAAACTGCACAATTAGTTTAATATCAAAAAAGCAACCTAAAACCGAAATTTGGGAACACTTCTGGGGACATGTATTCGCCGGTGACAGAGCATTTAATCCAAGGACATTCCTAGAAAAACGGGGATATATGGTCACCCTAGTACATATAATCACGGTTCACAAAATTACAATTGAAAAGTGGAATGACCCTTTTAATTCCCAAAATTATTTACGAATACAGATGCATGATACAAAGCTGAAGGTCAACTGAGATAGCTCAAGTGGTTCTGTATGGAGTGTGGTCACCTCTTAGCACTATGCAGACCTCGCAGCGATTTGTCATGCTGTTGATAAGATTGTCCAGCAGCGTTGGATTAGCAATTTCCATTGCTCCTCTTCAGTACGTCGAAGCTCGGGGATGCTCTGGGAATCGTGTTGTTCAGGAGAGCAAGCCGTCTCCTGAGAGCATCCCATGCATGTTCTATCAGATTTTGAACACAAGACAAGGCTGGCCATTTCATAGTGTTAATAATGTTATTCTCCAGATGGCTATCGATAAGACAACAATGGTTTGGATGGGTATTATCACTCTTTGGGAAGAAGGTATCAACTGTTGCACATGCATATGGTTGCACAAAGGAGTCAAAGATTTAATCCCTATACCTACGTTCAGTGACTTAGCTTCTAAGAAGCTTGTACAGATCTGTGCAGTCGCTCAAAAAATTCCTCCCCAAAACCATGACAGTTCCACCACCTTAGGTGTCCCTTTCACGGATATTTGTGGCATGACAGCATGTCCCTTGTCCATCCATATTAACTAAAGAAGCGAAACGTACGGGGCCAAATCTTTATTCAGCCGTGAAAAGCATGGATTGTTATTACTGTTGGATCCACTTGATATGATGTCTGCACCAGTTAAGATGGTCTCTCTCATGGCGTCTGATCAAGGGCACGCACACCACTGGCCACCTAGCTGACAGGTAATCTTCATGAAGTCTTTGGAGTATGGCCGTTCCATTCATTAGTGCATGGTTCGATCGCATCGTCTATGTACCACTGAACGACTCACATTAAGCCATCTTATAATATCATCTTGGCAACAACTTTGGCCATCTTATGCTTATATATCTGCTGGCCACTGGACTTCTTCCGATAAATGGTGACGAGAAATGGTAGACACTCCAATATATCTGCTATCTCAACAACTCTAACGATTGTCGGAGAATGATGATTTCTGCCTCATATGCTACATAATATATATGACTTTCGTGCAGTTCTGTCGTCGGAGTTTTACGACATATTGTTTTTCTTAGTGGAAACCTGTTTAATTCTAAAGGATGTCCGGTTAATTAAGCAAATCTATTTCTCATGAAAGCACAAGAAATATATTTACGACTTATATTACCCTAAACTGACTATTATTAAATGTTGCTGCATTTCGCCGAACTAGCAAACGAGCCTTTAAAAGACAAGGTGGACTGAAGTTTTCTCTCTAATAGCTTCAAGAGCAGAAGAGAAACAGGCTAAATTTTATAAAGAAATCTTGCTAAATTGTGTAATACAGACACGTACCCAGGATTTAGTTTCGGGGTTGGGGGGTAGGATTCGAGAATTTAGTTTCGGGTGGAAAGTGGAGGGTTAGAGAATTTAGTTTCGGTTGGAAAGTGGAGGGTTAGAGAATTTAGTTTCGGGTGGAAAGTGGAGGGTTAGATAATTTAGTTTCGGGTGGAAAGTGGAGATTTAGAGAATTTAGTTTCAGGTGGGAACTCGGGGGGGGGGGGGGAGAATTCCCAATTCCTAAAATATTCCAACGAAATGAAAGGCTAAAATGATATTCTTATTCTACATATATCGAATAAGATTTTAAAAATGTTATTTTGAATCAGTTTTTAGTATTGGAGAAATATTATTCTAAAATAGAATTAAACAACTGTTTCGGATTTTAAAATTGTCCGAAGTTGCAGGCAATGTTGGACATTAACTTCATTTTTAGCAATGTCCTATATAAAGAAATTGAAGGGGTTTCGATTTGGTAAAATCGGTGGCAAGATTAAAGGCTCCGTCGGCCGATCCACTGATCAGGCAACTACATGGTTATTAATTTACACAATATAATTGCTTCTTCGGCTTACTCATTAAAAATGAATTATTCTTTACAGTGTTCTAAGTATCATTTCTTTACTTTATTTTTTAATATTTTAAAATCACTCATATCATTTGAAACCATCTTATATATTAATCTGAATCAGGGCCGGATCTAAGGGTCAAGGGCGTCATAACTCTACCCCCTCCCCAATTGATAATGCAGAGTGCTTGTAAGGATAATTGAAGTAAAATTATTAAACGTGTGGATGGTTCACATTTTTCAAGAATTTCTAATAAACCTCTAAAATGGATGAAAAATGTTTCCCCTCCCACTTTACTCTTTCCCAGCTCGATTATATCACTCGTCCACCGCCCTCCGTTTATTTTTCCTGCATCTGGGCCTGATTTATATCATATGTCATTGAATTAATATTGTTGCAAATTAAATGGATGAGCACTGAGCGAGTGTTAAAGTAAATATATTACAATGATAATTAAAAAAAAAAAAAAAATAATGCAATTTATTTCAAAAGCATTGATGAAATTATTTATACAAACTAAGTCAACCGGCATGATAATCTATATCAAAATAAAATAAATTTTCGCAAGAATCCATTATCTTATTCCTATTCACACCCAAATCACAAAACAAGGCTAATATCATTCGATGAACAGTAAAATAACTTTACCAATTCTATAAATAAACTAAATATTATCGTACATCAAGTAATAATCTCTTCCTATAGAAAAGTTAAGACTAGCTCGGTCTATCGACTAACTTTTACTTCTTCATTTTGATTGCCATGATACTTTTATAACTTTCACTTTAGCATAAACCATTCTTAGTTTTTCTTGTTCATTCTATAGTAAGATTTACACAAATAAGCTATTTAATCTCCCACGCACTCACCACATAACTACTTCTTTTTTTAACCACTTTATCGTGTACAGAATGAGACTAATTTTGTCTCCTTTCATATATCAACAACTCCAACATTACAATTTTATTTTTCTTATTTTTCAGTTAGGTTCTTGGTTTTAATTCGTTGGTTACGTAATTCTCACGCAAAAGCATACGCGAGCTTTCGTGACACGTTTATCATAAATTCATTGAAGTACGTTCATCTGTCGTAACAATATGTAGAATCTATATATTTAACAGATATTACATTTCAAATACATATAGTGTATGATAAAATTACATAATTAAATAAATAAATATCACCTCAAGCAGCTGCTTGCCACAGAAGTTGAGCCTGTCACTTTATACGCGATAGCACAAGGTCTGTGAGGATGGCGGGACCACAGCAGAAAAGCAACACAACATCCATGCCTTACCCGGGGCTCGAACCTAGGTCCTTTTGATCAGTAGCCAAGCGCGCTAACCACTCGCAACGGGACATAACCTATTTAATATCACTTCTGTTGATATCGTTAGTTATTGAAACATTAAACTGATAGATTCAAGCAGAAACAGATAATTTTGCAGATAACATTTTATAATACCATTTTTAAAGTAATTTTTACTCCATTTACAAGGATGGACGAGAGGGAAGCTAGCAGAATGACTTCAGACAGATATGATACCAGCGCATTAATCTTATTAACTGTTACTTTAATGTCTGCTTAAGAAATTCGTTTAAATATGCTGCCTAACATTTAACTGTTAATAAATTTCAATTCTTTGTTAAGTAGCGTGCATGGAAATATAAAGACGACACAGAAGCTTTCATCGATATACTGTTTAAATAATATATAACCAAAATATAAATTCTGTCCTAAAATATTTTAAACAAAAATATTTATATCAACCTTTCCTTTTCGCTCTGAGAACTCCCACCTACACGTTAGCTTTCTTCCCAATATTTGTTAGTAACGATTTAAGAGACTATTATCCTTTACATTGCGTTTAAAGTATAGCTTTGATTATTCGCAGCTGTTGGCGCTATGATGTACATATTTCAGAAAAATATATAGCTTCGATTATACTCAGTTCATTTTTTTACAGAAAATGCACCTCTCCTAAAACTAATAGCGTGAATTGCCATTTTTCTACTATATTATTACAATAAAAGAAAAAATAACTTTTTTTGTTATAAACCTGGTTTACAGAGTAAGGCACAGTCATACGGTACAAGAAACTGACTAAAAATAAAATCGTATGATTAATTACTCCTTGTGTTTGCTGTAGAAGTTCTTGTATATATCTGATGATTATATATATATATATCATGTGGGTAATATGTATCTTAATCTTGATCTAACTAGCTGTAATTGTTCAAGCTCTCTTCTTCATTATTTCCATTATGTAGTTTACCTTTTTTCCTCTATGACTGGTTTGTGTGTATTTTTCCCATAGGAACTATATCAGCACTTTCAGCAGTATTGATTTTTCGTAGATCTAATTAGAGATAAGGAAAAAACTACGATTTTTCTTTTCTTACAAGCAGAGAAAAACAAGAGGAACAGATTCCAGGAAACGGAATATACACAATCTGCACTATTTATGGTAAGGCAATATCTCGCTTTTTGATTTTTACACAAGTAGTATTTTTTTAAGATTTCTTGCACAAAAATATACCAAAAAATGTTAATATAATTTTAAATGGTAGAAACTAAAATATCTAAAAACTGCATGCTACTCATAGATGGCCATTAATACCTTCGGCAATAATGAATCATAATTGATATTATTAGTTACGTGAATTGCTTCACCATAAAAACATCTTTAGAAATTTTTAGTAACAATTTGCATTCTATTTTATTTAATTTATTTTACATTGATTGAAACGTGCGTCGAGGTAAATTTATTAAAGATCCCTACTAAGGAATAGTATTTAATGTAATTTGTATCGCAATGCATTCTACAATCGATTAGAATATTGGGATAACAGGCAGCCAATCAGGCTGCCAATTTTCGCTTTCTCCCATTATCATGTTATCCTGTAACTCTCGATTACATAAAGTGGATTAATATTTTTTTGTTGAAACGTTCCTGTCATGTGTTCTATATAGAAATTTTAGATTCAGTAGACACAAAAAGATGACGCTTTACCTTAAAGACGTTTATAGAGAGTATAGGGCAAAACACAAAATATAAAATGTGGCACAAAAATTAAGTTTAGTCATTTTGTTTCTGTATCGCAGTTGTTTTGTCACTATTCAAAACTAAGATTATGCAAATATTCGCTGATAGATTAGTAAAAAAAATATTTTTATTATATTTCAAATAAGTTGCAAAATAATGTGTAACATTGAAGAATAATTAAAAGATTACGAAATGAATATTAATAAGCGCATGAATAAATTAATAAGAAATAAGAAAACATAATTCAATGATGCCACTCTGTTATTTCATATTCATCAAACGGGAAGAATCAAAGGATATGCTGATGTAGATGCTGATGAAGTTTTAACACAGTTTGATACTTTGTTTGAAACATATTTATTCTACGCGAAGACAGAACATCGAATACATTTAATTTTATATATACGCTTACCTTCATGTACAGTTCGGCAGTGTGCTGCGATACGAGAAACAACCAACGAATACAACAGATACAAAATTGCACTGCCTCGTGTTTTGACAGAAATTATGATATCCAGAGAATTTGTGTAAGAGGTAATGGTCCCTGTCTGATTGGTTCCGTGTTAACGCTCATTTTGCACATAGGTCTATGGCATTCCCTTGATCGTTTAATGTGTTTATGTCTCCATGCTTGGTAGAACCAAAATTGACCACTTATAAGCTAAGAGGAGAAGCTACGCAAGAATGCAACCACTTGTAAGTTACATAAGTTGATGAGAGTCACTATGACTTATATATGCTGTTACATATTGAATGTATTACATAAATCGTGTTTCAGTGTTCAGAATACAAATACTACGGTTCGTTTAAAAGCGCAATGTGAAGAGGGAAAATATTGTGGAGAATGTGACTATAATGAATTGTTAAAGATTCCGAATTGGTTTCGCTAATAGGTTAATGTTGGTTTTTAGATATTATGGCTTATTTAAATGCATTTTAATCCCATTTGAACTAAGGTTAAAAATGTTTTTAGATCACTTAAAGATTTAATACTTATTAATCGTGCTTTATATAACTGAAGAATTCTGAAAATGTTTGTCATTTTCAGTCTCCTGAAGAGAATGTGTTCATTGTTACGAGGGTAGTAATAAAACTCCCAAAGTCGATTCTTACTTTACCAGGAAATGAGACAGTTTCATCGAATATATTTTAATTTTTTCATTTTTTCATGTCATAATCTCTTTTACGAAGAAGCAACTGATCAGCGTCACAAAACTGTTGGGAATCGTATGAGACATATATAAACCCTGGTCCCGCATGCAAGAGATCCATACAATGTAAGATATAAAACATGACGAATAGTCTTTATGGAACTCTATCCTCACAGTATACTGATAAAAGTTTCGTCTATTCTTTATCTTTTACTTCTCACCTTGGAGAGAGCGGTGTTTGGCTCAGTCGCTAAAACTCCAGGCTCGTAATCTGCAGTTCCCCGGTCAGATTCCTAACTTTGCTATTATACATATTTCCGCTAACCTACATCCTCCCCCAAGTCCGACAGAAAGAGGGCACTGGTGAGCCTTTTTGAACGCCGTCGTCGAATTGGACGTAAATTTGTATCCCCGTGTGCAGGACAGCCATACTCTTTTCATATTAAAGTTTTTGGTGAAAAATTGACGAGAGGCTACTATCGGTTTCCTAATAGCTTTTCAAATGATCCCCATCCCCCAACCTTCTGTGAGTCATTTGGGTCCTTGTGAACATTTAGCCCTTTTTATGCAAAATAAATAAATAAATAAATGCCACTAAGGGGTAAAACAACCCCTCCCAACCTCTCAACTCACTGTTATCAGTAGAGTTTGTCATCTGACTTCTATTGCACTTTATTTCTTTAACAGCTAAGACAGAAATGTATAAACATTCAGTGTTATTTACCATTTCTTTGCTAACATTTTCCAGTTAAAATATTTACGTTATATTTCGCTTTGCACTTTTAAAAAAAATATATATATTGGATATAGTACAAAGAATATAGGAATTTCAGCAAAATTTTAATCCCTATTCATATTCAAGAGAGTCGCAATGCCTCCTATATCTGTTGTGATTTTTGTTTAATATTTATTAAGAATCATATGATAATTAATATCAAAGAAGAAACAGAAGTTACGCCAGGCAGCATCTCTTTTATCACTAACGTTCAAAGGTACGATTTGCTCATAAGAAAGTCTAAACGTCTGTAAAGTAGATTTATGCTGACCGTAACTCTATCTGCCGGAGGAAGTTCGCCAGATCGTTCTGTTAAAATGTAGATGTTCAGGGTCTTAAAGGGGAACAGTTGCACACTAAACGAAAAACTAACATTGGAAATTCAGATAACACTGAAATAAAATAGTATTCAAACAAATGGGCGATAAATCAGAAAAAGTGTTTGCTGATTTCCTGGCCATTTAGTCCAATGTGTACGCAAAGATTCCGCTCAGAGGCAAAAAGAGTCAATCCTATCCTTATAATTTTCCTAATAAGATAAGTAATATTTTATAACAACAGAAAATATTTAGATACGTAATGCTTTCCTGAACTTACAAAAAATCTCACTAGAAACGTCATAATTTTTTGATGCATATCAGAGAATCGATCTGTAAATGGTAGCTAGGTAGTCACTGGAAGGAGAGCTATGTACCAATCCCCTGTGATGATGCATTGAACCAGCCAGGCCTAGCACCTAATGTCCGACCTCGCCTTCTCGGGGTGAAGACCATTAGTACCTTTCAAAAGAGATATTCTCTTTTGGAAGTGAACGGAAGAAGAGGAATGCCAGATTAGTGTGGCATACTGATCTGGACAACTCTGGCTACTTTTCTTTTTTTTTTCTACCCTGCTGAGTCAGAAAGTCTCCACACAGAGACTTCTGTGGTCAACCACACAGGGTCCTGGTGCTGACCATATAAACCCAATGGACTGAATTACCGCTCTGAGCTTGATTATGGATCCTGAATTTCCTGCACTGGTGGGCTTCTGTGGAGGGAAAATCTTCCGCTCTGTTTTCTGCTTGTTTGTGGGTTGACAGCCCCAAGTGAATAGATTCACAGGATATGTTTATCAGCTAGTGGATAATCCTGAGCAGAGGTCATCGCAGGTACGTAAACTCTTTGCTTCTAATGGCATCGTCAAATTCTACATTGGAGGAAGTCTTCCAGTGTAGATGGCTACAGCCTTTAGTGGTTGGGGAACGGGTCTTTGCCCCATTTCTGCGATTAGGGGGCTGTTTGATATTGTCGGCATTCCTTCTCTCAATAAACATAGTTTCTTTAAACATCCCACTATCCATTTTCTCTCCATAGGTAGTTGGAATGTGAGGACTCTGCACAGATCTTTTTCTCTTGATGTCCTCACACAATAATTCTACCATTATAATTTAGATATTCTCAGCTTGCAAGAGACCAGATGGACAGATAAAGGTCAGATTCTTAAAAATAATCTTAAATTTCTGTTTTCAGGGAGGAACGATAATAAATATCACCAAGACGTGGGTCTGCTTCTCAGCAGACACGGTAGTGATGCTCTTCTAGGATATGAGTGCATTAATGAAAGGTTTCTTACAGCATAATTTCAGACAAGCGTTAAAGACTTGAATGTTATCTGCTGTTATGCCCCCACTGAGGATGCTGATGAGGATGAGAAGGATAGGTTTTAAGGACAAATTCAGGATATTTTGAATTTTGTCAAGAAAGGAGATATTACCCTTGTTCTTGGTGACTTCAGTGCCAAAGTTGGTACTGACTCTGACCTCTGACCTGCCTCTGACCTTTTCTGACTCTGACTCTTACCAGACAAGTTAGTTAACATAATGAAAGCTCTCTATAATAACACCGAGTCGTGTGTGAGAGTTAGTAAGTCTTATAGCAATTGGTTTAGCATTACTCCTGGTGTTCGAAAAGGGTGCATTTTGTCTTCTTTTCTCTTTAGTTTGGTTATTGATTATGTTATGTGAAATTCACTTCAAGGGATAGATTTTGGCCTTAAATGGATTGAAGATACCAAATTTTCTGATTTAGATTATGCTGATGATTTAGCCCTTTTGGCAAATGATATTGATGAGATGAACTCTTTCATTCGAGCTATTGATGAAACGGGTGGTAGAGTAGGTTTGGTTATAAACAGAGAGATAACTAAAGTGATGAAAATTGGTTAGGCAGGCTGTGATTCAGTTAATCTGAATGGTTGCAGTCTTGAGCAGGTGTCACAGTTTAATTATCTTGGGAGCTATGTAACAGATACTGGTGATGTGCGGCATGAGATTAGCAGACAAATAGGGATTGCTGCCGGGACTTTTAAGAATCTCTGAAGAGTGTGGAGAAATATGCATATACACCTGAAGACTAAAATTAGACTGTATAATACTATGGTTATTTCTAGGGTTAGTTATGGCAGTGAAACCTGGACACTTTGTAAACAAGATAACAGGAAACTAGATGCATTTGATTCTAGATGCTTACGCAATATCTTGGTCATTAGGTGGTTTAACTTTGTAACTAATGATAAGGTTAGGCAAAATAGTCGGTAACCTCCTTTAAGCAGCATATTGTGCAGAGAGAGACTCCGCTGGTTTGGCACGTTGCCCATATGGATAATTATAGATTGGTGAATAGGGTTATGAACAGTGTGCCTAAAGGCTTCAGAAAGGGGGGGAGACCAAGAATGCGATGATCTGACAATGTCAAACAGGACCTTATTAGAATTGGTGTGCAGTGGTCAGATGCAGCAGATGTATCTCAGGACAGACTTGCTTGGAGAACTAAATTGCACGGCGGTCTGGTTGGACCTCCGTAGCCCATGGCTGTTTGCAGAGGATGATGATGATGATGATGATATCAGAGTCATCCTATTTTTCAATACAATTTTTTCGTCCAGTGTGTAATTGATCGCCCCTTCAAGGTAAAGCAAATAAATTTTAACATCATTGCCCTCTGCTATTTCTTCCAGCAGACAAGGAAAAATGCAACGATCAGTATTTACCTACTGAGAAGACTTTTGAACTAGCTACATCAGCTAGACCCACCACTGGACTTGAGTAATGACATTAAAGGTCCTTGGGAAACTACATTAGGTTAACCTTTGCTTCTCTTGTCTTTTGAATTGATTATTTAATAACTCTTAATGTGTTATGTTTTAAAGCAGATAAAGACAGAAAAATTGATTTTTCGATTTTCTTAGTTTGAAAGAAACCTTATCATAATTGGGTTGAGTTGTTTTATTTCCTAGAGGCACTTTTTACACACAGTGGGATAAATGGCCAAAAACGCAGGAGTCCAAGGGCTTATAGTTTGGCTGAAGAAGGAGATCCACTTGACAGATGCTTAGAGAAAGATGGAAGCCCCTGCTAATGCTATATATCGTGTTCTTTGAAGCTGTATACTGCTGACGTGCAAAAAGTATTGTTTTACTGAAAAATATAATACGGCTTGACATCCAATCCAACAGACATGAACCTCTCCGAGCCCATCAGAGTTCCCTTTCTCTTAGACAGAGAAGCTACTCGAGCCTAGAGACATCAGGCTGTGAATCTAACCCCATAAAAACTGACCAAACCTCCTTTTCTCATATTATACTCCTCTTTATTTATATGATATTGGCATATTTAAACCAAAATGATTTCATCTACATCTGGAATGACTCACGGCAAAATATTAATTACCATTTAATCATAATAATACAGATGGCTTGGAAATTTGTTGAAAATAATATCGAACAATAAATAGACACTAGCAATGTGATTTGAGAAATATTCAAATACCTTAAATCTTTAATGAAAAATTCAGTAAAGAATTGCAAAATTTGAGATATGTTTAGAAGTCCATTGCTTGAAGAGGTCGTGCTTCATCATCATGTCAGATAGAGCATAGCGAGTCATAAAGTATTGTCTTCATTCTACATCAGTATTCCATGTCTGTTCCTTTCTGGTATCAAATCATGTCACCAAAAGAAAAATGAACTCCTAGGACAACAAATGGAATGCGAATACCAAATGTGAAAGCCATTCTATGCGAATATCTATGAACAACGGAGAGGATCAATAGCGGTAAATTTTCTACCGAAGACAAAACAGTGCGACGACTGCACTTTACGAAATCCTATGGATTTCACTCGTATTCCCGAATCGCAAATATATCCAACAATAAAACTTCCAACTGCATTTCTGTACCTTTTACTAATACATTACTGGTATTTGTTATTTTTGAACACAAGTTATTTGTTTCTGTCAACTGAGTTTGTTTTTTATAGGGTCATGAATCTTCGTACATATCTAAATATTTTCTGTTGTGAAATATTACTTATTAAATTATATTTAGGAAGTTATAAGGGTTCAGTTGTTTTACATCGGGACGGTACCTTTCGGCACACAGTGGGTTAAATGACCAGTAACCTAAAGGACACCAATGACCGGAGTTTGTAGAGGATAGAGACGTACGGAAAAGCTAGAAACAGATATTACAGATATCTCACACCACGTATCCATAGAGTTCTTTAATGTGCATCAGTTATGGTTCTCCTAAGCAGGGAACCACGGCTTAAGAATGTCATAAGAGAACAAACTCCGAAAAAGATTCTTGCAACAAACCCAACTAAGAGATACGATATTATTTTTCTGTAAAAAAAATATTCCAAAAATGTGCCTATGACTAAATGTTATTTTATTTGTAAATTATTTGAGTAGAACTGTGGTCGCATTTTTAGGGAACCTCTATTAAATAACATAGCTGTATAAATATAAAAACTGTTGATAAATATTTCTTATCATTTTCTTCAGTTTCATACCGAAAATGGAAAAAACTGCAACAGGCACGTAGTTAGAGATGTCCAGAGACATTTCCATTATCTCCCCTCGTGATTGAGTGTGGGGTGGCTCAGTCGGTATCGCACCAGCCTAGTAATCTGCCCAGGTTCCAGTCCAGCCTAGGCCAGCGTTGAGATTTATCTCCGCAAAACTCCTTGCCCTCGGTCAGTAGAGAGCACCGATGGGCTTGGAAAGGCCGCCGTCCATCGGATGGGATGTTAAGCCCTGATCCGTGTGCGGGAGAACCATACTCTGTGCACGTTAAAGAACATACTGGATAGCCTTGACGGAAGGCTACCATCTGTCTCTCAACAGCTGGATCACCTCCTCTAAACTCCCTCTGAGCCCTCAGGATCCTTGTGGTCTGGCCATTTAGCCATTGTGTGGAAAAAAGTGACGCTGAGAGGTAAAACAACCCAACTCCTAGATATTTTGAAAAAAAAAATCATAAAGGAATTTTCAATGTATCAAGTTGCTCTAATTGAATTCTGTTTACTTAAAACTGCTAATTATTCTAAACAGGTAACCTCTTTAACGAGGTTTCGCTATAACGCGGTTTCTCTTCCTTTTTTTAGCCCTTTCACTGTCCAATAAATGCATTGATTAGTTGGAGTAGCATGATAAGGATTTTCACAAGTAGATGTCGTAAGTCGAGGTTGTGACTATTTAATGAAATGTTACAAACGCATATATTATGCATAAAATACAGAAAAAAAAAACACGCGAGATTCTTTCCTTCTCAAGGAAAAAAAAATGCAAAATTAATTAATCGATCATTTTCCTTATAAAAATGAAGAAGGTACTCTCCTATATAAAGGACAGAAATAGCCTAGATGCTTTATTAGGTTTGTCCTGGTTTCTCATATACCATAAAAACACAAGTCTGCTGGTTTTTTAGTCACGTACGCCAGCCCCTAAGGCCAGGTATGGGAAATGTATGAACGTTTTAGTAATTTATGGAATCCCTTAATATAAACTGTGGAATAATTGTTTTCAAATAAAAAAAATTATTTTAGTACAAAGAAAACTATATTTAAAAGATCAACCACATATGCAAAAGCCAAGCAAAAATAAAAAAAAGAAATCTTTAACACGGAAATTCGTTTAATAAGGGTCTCCCCGGAATGTTCCACCGCGTTAAAAGGGGATTACTTATAATATATAATTATAAACTTTATCATCGTTAAATAATATTATATTGCAAATATATTAATTATTTTCTTTCCGCTACCGTTTAATTAAATTCAAAACCGATCCTCCTCGAAAGTCTTTGAGACTCTAAAGCAGTTTCTGGCTACGTCGTATAATATTTATGCATAGAAATCGTTTGATATTCTTTCTTTTTGATACAAAAAAATTACCTGTTTCATCTTGAACAATAATTACTGACCGATTATATTATGATTGTCATAATCCCAACATGGAATTGACAAATAAGAATTTAACAATATCTTAAATATACCCGTAAATGCTGATTGCCCTGTAAATTATCCATCTGCTTAAAAAAATCACCGACATACTGAATCTGAATAATACGTAGGACTTGTTCTTGTTTATAGTTATTCTGTTAGATCGTTCGGCTCGAAGTTTCACCAAATTGATATAAATTCAGTAGTAAAGTATAACAGGAGATGTCCTGTAAGCATGAGAATAATGAAATAGCTGAAAAAATTGGTTTTGCAGTAAGGGGATCCAACTCAATGGCATATTTTCAGTTAACGATTTCATTATATAAATTAGTATATGTACAATATCGGATTCATTGTTCATAAAGACAATGTGTTATGGACAAAGGAAGAAAAATATATGTAATTATTTTGACTTAAAAACCTGATTATTTAGAAAACAGAACGATTTCATTTTGTGAAGAATAACGATGATCGCTAAGTTAATCATCAACAAATGCTGAGTTGAATTTTATGGTGAGAGTAAGAGTTTAGTCCTATTGGTGATACAGAGTGGAACAGAAGCATATAGGCTGATGGGTACTGAGAGTAGTCAACGAGAAAAGTAGACATTATCAGGTAGATGCATGTTAATATTGAATTTTATGGATAACATATCTACTTGCTAAAGCCATAGATCAATGGTAACCAAATGTCGATATGTATATATTTAGTTCTAAAGTCTAAGTAGCGGGATTTCTATTTAGACAGTATTATCACATACGAAAGATTAAATGTGTCTTTTTTATTGATGCCAATATGAGGCAGTTTATGAGAAGGAAAAAAATAGAGCTTTCTTATTATCTAAAAATTTCTTATAAGTATCAAGACTATAAATAAAAGGGGAAAAAAATAAAAAGTATATGTTTCCATAGTGTTTAAGAAATGTGTTATGAAAATAAGGTTTGAGTGATGGCACATGCTGAGAGAGATGTTGGATTGAGAATACAATGACACGTTACAGTGAAAGTGTTCCAGGTTTTCTGGAATCAAGGGGATATTATTATGTAAATCGAGTACGCCTGAACATACAGATAATGTCGATGAAATAACCTTTTTCGTTTCATCAGGAATATTAAAGAAGTTAGTACGATTAACCCATCTGAAATTAACGAATAAGAGAGGTTGAGATATTCCAAGACAAAGTTTTTTTTTATCGAAATACATGACTCCTGTGCCGATGGCATTTTAATTGGCAAGGTTTTAATAATGCAGGGTGTTGCCACATTTGCGGGAAAATTCACAGAACTGAGTAGCTCCGTTAATATTCGCAAATAAAAATTTGCCCTACAAATTCCAGTGTTGTCCATAACCACGAAGAATTCCATGGATAGCTTTTATTGACAGAACTGTGTACATTTATTGAACGAAAAAAAAAGTGCATTTTGCAATACTACTAAAAATTATTATGCATGAAATCTGATCAAATTAAATTTGCCGATTTCTGCATGATTCTCTTGCTTCACTGGATTCGCTTCTAAAGAACGTAGCCAATTTCCATATATTAAGTTGATATTGCAAGCGAGGTCATATACGAAAGATTACATATGTCATGTTTCCTTGATGATATGAGATAACTTCTGAGTAATAAAACTGAATAGAAAGTTTAAAATTCTTATTAGCAGCAAATCATTTTTTTTTGCTTCTGACAGGATAAAATAGCGTAATTATACTGTACAAAGTAAAGAGTAAAATATTAAAAGTGTTTGTTTTCGTAGCATGAAAGATATGAAAGATAATGAAAATAATTTTATTAAGATGATATATATTGAAAATGAAAGGACTTTGGTTTTTATTTATTTAACAAACATTATCTTAGTAATAAATAAATATAAATATCCCCTCAAACAGCTGCTTGCCACAGAGGTCTGACAGGCGTCTGTGAGTTTATACGCCATAGTAGAAAGTCTGTGATGATAGCGGGACCTCAGCAGAAAAGAGAAACACCAACATCCATGTCTAGTAGTTGGGTCGAATATATTTAAGCTTGTACGTAAATTACCATAAGGGACCGGTACATTGGATAATGTAATAAACTTCTATGGTATATTATAGAGTAATAAATTTAGATTTCCATGTATAATGTTTTATAAACTGAACTTTGGGCAAAACAAAATATATACTGCTCACAAAAATTAGGGGATATTTTATCGCTTCATATTCATTTTGAAATATTCCCTAATTTTTGTGAGCAATGTAGTTACTGAATGAGATGATAAGCAAAACGTTTAATGGAGTAAAACCTTAAAATATATTTTATTAACAAATATGTTTAAACTTTTATGTAAGTTTATACATATATATGGCGTTATTGAATTAAGCATTCGAAACATAAAGCTAGCGTGATATGTGTAAATATATGATCTCAGTGTTTCTTCCTTAACCAAATTATTATATTTTGTGTCAGATGAGTAATAAAAGAGGACTACTTCAAAACTGCCTTTAAAGGAATTAAGTGTTCAATAATGCAGCTTCTAATCAGTGTAAAGTCTTTATGACAGATATTTTTATCGTCAGCCGAAACAACGTAGAAATAATGAAACTGCTCTTCCGACCAAACTTTCGATACTTGAGCAAACAGTGTTTGCACTAAACTTCTACCCTACAATCAGAGCGGTTGCAGTTTAACGCCGTTGTGTAGAAGCAGTCATAAAAATCATCCATGCCTTTAATCTCTGTGATAAGACATCACATGCTCCCTTTCCTCAGACTACATTTACCTCATCTCTCATCGCAATCTACTATGACTTGATATAGCTAAAATATCGAATAAAGAGAGTACATGTAACTATGCCAAGCTGTTTCAGCAATTTTAAATTCTTTTACAAGAATTTTGTTTTCTAAATTTATTTCTCAGATTTCGACATACAATCTTGAACATATTTGCAAATTTTCGTTATTCGTAGAAGTTTCAAAAATATAATTTATAAGTTCGTAGCGTGAATTTACTCAAGACAACTCACTCTCTACTTACTATATGCATCGAAGTTATTACGAAATGAAAATAAACCCATGAACAGATGGATCAGTAGTGGGTCAACCAACCAGCCTGTAATCGAATTTAATCCGACCAGCGAAGTATTAATGAATCCAGTAAAAAAAAAACTAAAAAATATAGTATTTATATTCTCATTAATACATGAGTAACAATTATATTTAATTCTCATTAATACATGATATTTATATTCTCATTAATGCACGAGATTTAAACTTAAATCTGTGTATTCTTAGCGTAATTCGATAACAATATATTTTTTTTAATTGATTGATTTTTAAGGTGTGGTACCTTTAAATTTGGTCCATCTAATATTGCGCATCACTACTGGCCCGAAAATAAAAAGTTAGCCCACCACTCAGATGTTTCATAAAACTGAATTAGGAGTCGTTAAAACATATCCGTGTAAAATATCAGTCTATTCCTAAATCTGATTCCAAAGGATTCTTATCTCATATTATGATGCTACAATTTATCTGCGACTAGAATTTAAAACGCACCTCTTGTAACTGTGTATAACCCAAACTATATGTTTTACAACAACTTTTCCAAACATATGGTAAGATTTTGTATTAATTCTCTGTGATAGTTAGTAACTGTTCCATTAATTAATGACAGAAATATCATACAGTTTACCTGACATATATCTTCCAAATTTCAGATGAGTTCCATGGTCAGTTTTAAATTTCAAACCGCCTCCAACAACAAAGGATGGGCACCAAGAATCAATAGTTCGATTCCTCCATTCGACTGCTCCTTACTCCCTTCAGCAGAAAATAATGGGTATTCAGCGTCAATTGCCCATCAAATTCGGCGTTAAATCCTGGTTCGTGCACACGAAAGACATGCTCCGTGCATGTTGAAGAACACAATGACGAGGCTTTGATGAAAGGCTCCCATCCCCCTCCAACGATTATACAGTAGCTTTTCTTCCTCCTCATCCCACTTGATCATGTCATTAGCACATTGTTAAAAGACGTGTTCGTGATAAAGCTAACTAACTTGTTGTACCTTGAGACTCATCCATCTTTCAATTACTTTATTTCAAAAGAACGAATGTCTATTAAGTTTCATTTCTCGGAGGTTTAGTTAGGTTGTTTTTACCTCTGAACGGCACTTGTTGTACACAATGGGCTAAATGGCCAGATCACAAGGAGCTCGAAGGCTCAGAGAAGGTTGGGAGAGGGGACCCACTGGAGTAGCTGTTGGTAGAGGTGGTAGCCTCCCGTCAAGGCCATCCAGCGTATTCTTTAATGTGCACAGGCTATGACTCTCCGGCACACGGGAAAGGGAAAGGGAATGGAGGACAGCATAGGAAATCGAAATGGAATGATGGGCCGCCAAAGAAATACATAATCAATAACGTAAATATATATAACCAATGTAAAAAATGAAGCATAAACCATATAAGTTTATAAAAATAATTATTTTAACAAGAATTTGCTTCGCGAAAGTTGTATTTTTTATCCTCTATATGTTCTTACGCTGTTCTAAGGAAATTGTTCGAAACCAAATTGATGATTTTTAACTCTTATATTACGGTAGTGTAATTCATTTGTTTTAAGAGATAATTCTTTCTTTTTAGTGATAAATTAAAACGATATTTTTGGTTGGATAGGAATTGATAAACTATTATGATTTACAAATTTTGGAATATCGCAAAAGTTTAAATTCAGTTCTCTGATTGTGAAAGAAAAGTAAAAATTTCGACCATTTAAAAGAATATTGCAAACAGGTCCGGATCTATAAAAATATATCCAATGCAGTATAACTGCTTTTGCTCCCCTACATTCGGCGTTTCATTTCCAGGGGTAAGGTGATGCAACTTTTTTGTTAAGATATTAATGAAAACTTGTTTTTTGAATTGAATCAATATTAGTGAAATATAGCGATTTATAGTGTTCAAGTTATCCAAAGAGGTCTAATTTACATGATTAGAGGGGACAAAGTATAATAAAATGTAAAACTTGAAATAATAGTGAAAACGATTTCATTATAATATGCTAAAAAATAGAAATTCTGGTGGTAAGAATATGTTGACCAAGAATATACACCCAGATAACTCACTAGCAGAAGTATAATTCATATTCTCATTAACTATTCATTAGAATTCTACCAGTAGCTCCTTATTTTAAAATATTGGTATTAAAGTTTTAAAATTTTTAATATTTTAATATAATAAAAATAATTTTATATACATTAACTGATTTGCTCTTTAAGCTTAGGGATGAGAAACTTGGTTTTTTTCATTTTAAGGGAAAAACAAAAAAAAATCCTTTTATATTGTTATACGGCTGATAAACACATTAATATTTACATTTTCAAATCGCTCATTAATACGAAATATTTGTTATAGGGTGCAAAAATTCGGAAAATGAAAAATATTCATTTTTTTAACGAGCATCCTATATTCCTCACATGCAATATCTTAGTTGTTGGTTTTTCTGCAAGAGAACAGTTTAAAATAAAATGTCAAGCTTCTTTTATCATCTGCATTCTTCTATCATACCTTTGCAATCTATCTTTGCATTGTAGATTCTTATACGGATGAAATTTGAAATATCGTATTTCAGCCTCATCTTGAATATTTATTTTTGTTCCTGTTTTTATTGCGATCATGTTACATATTCTGTACTTCTTCTAAAGAAGAGAGAGTTTTAATGATTTCCTCGATGGAGATAGAAAACGGTAGTTTTGAAATATGCACTGATTTTACGGATTTTTCCAACTTGTTTGATTTAGATGGATTATTATTTAACCAGCTATGAGGATCCCAGTTTTTGTGGAAACTTATCGGCAGCTTCGTTCGTGCTCATTAGAAAGATAGAAAGAATCGATGAATGACCGGAACGATTTCAACAAATTCAAGCTCACAGAAGGGAATTGTTTATCTGCGAAAGACACTAAAATCAACTTCAGGGTGGTAGATGCGAAAATCCTGATGAAGGGAATCAGCGGTCATCTTAACGTCGTCTTGAAAAATACATTTGAAATCAACAGAAGGTCAAGAAGGCTTCCTTCCAGTTTGTATGAAAACTCCATCCTTGAGGATTCACATTCCTGCGTTACTTATTTTCGGAGTGCTTTTCCTCTGAAAGATTAGCAATGAGACTGTGGAAGAGGGCTGAACAAGTATGGCAAACGGGTCGTCATCAACCGTTCCATCGGAGGAGATGTAAAATGTCAGTGACAATACTCGTTCACATCCGGTGTACAAGCTGAGTTCGGTAGTAATTACCACCAGAGGCAAAGCTGGGTAATATCCAGAAGAAGAAGAGAAGTTGTATCTAGCACTGCAAAATATTTATGCTAGTGATGGTTGCGATCTTTGTGATTTGAAAATTATTATTTTAATTCTTACTCGATCTGTCATCAGATGATGAATGGTATTCAGATTTTCTTAAAATTTAATTTGTTATTAAATGTGAATTTTATTCAGATATATTTTTATTTATTATATTTTCGTAAATAATTTTCTGCTTTTCTGAAACTTTTGTAAAAAAATTACGAAAATATGCAAAAAATAAATAAAACAAATGAAAACCTCCCCATAATAAAAAGTAAACATTATAAAAAAAGGAAACTGAAATAAAAAATAGTGAAAATAATTAAATGCATGTAAAATTTTAAAACAAATAAAAACAATAAAAATCATTCAAAAAGACAAATAAGAAACAAAATATTGCACAAAAAGAAAACATTAAGAAATAAATAATGCGCTGTAATAATAACTGTAGCGAGATATTTTGACGTTGCATTGTTTAGTCAGGTTATCACATCTTCAATTTATCATCAAAATCAGGGTTAACATTAAAGGGTTTTATCCCACCCACTCCAAGCTCGTAATCCGAAGTTCCTAGGTTCGAGTCTAAACTAGGCCATCGTTGAAAATTTTCTCCGATAACCCTCGTTCTGTTCTCGGTGAGACAGGGAATGCTACTGGACTTAAAAATACCGCCGTCCATCATATAGAACATTAAGGCGTTGCTCCGTGTGCAGCAGAGTCATATTCCATGCATATTAAAGAAGATGCTGGATGGACTTGACGGGAAACTGTCCTTTGGACCCCCTTCTCCAATTTTCCCTGAGCCCTCGTTGTACTTGTAACATGCCCATTAACTCAAAGTGCGCATAAAAGTGCTGCTCAGAGGTAAACACAAACCAACCTATAATTTTTTGTAGCAGATTATTCCCTGTAGCCTAATCTGTTAACAACAACAAAACTCCGTCCCACTTACATGAAAAATAATTTCAGGGAGCAGGGGATAAAATCAAATCAACGTGGTGATGGGAAACAAATTTGTAAATGTCGATACCTTTTAATTTTTATTTATGAAATGTATAATTGCATATTTCATAATATCAATAATCATACTACTAATATAGAGAGATAAATAGTCTCTTAAACGTTAAATTTTCACATTTTTTATTTTGCAAGTTCGTGGTGGTGGTGGTGGGAAAGGGGGGTGGGGGAGAATCGGGCACGTGACCCTATTTTCCACTTTGACTCCCACGCACGCCCGTATCTAGGAAAGAATGGTGGAAAAGTAATGGTATCGCAGTTCCAAAGAAATAAATGAATTAAAATTTTAAAAAGATAAGTAAATTATAAAAATTAAAAAATTCCTAACTCTCTATATGGGCCCTATAAAGTAGAAAATAAACCTAAAGCTTATCGATAGTGCAATCAGTCACTGAGTTCGCATTTCCTTCAGAGGAAGATAGAACGTCGGCAATTTTGTTGTGTAGGTAAATCGGCGCCTTATCTCTTTTGAAGTTAATATGAACTCAGTGACTGATTGCACTACCGATATGCTTCAGGTTTATTTTCTACTTTTTAAATCCCAGATAAAAATATTTTTTTTATTTTTTTTTATTTATGTATATTTTTTTTCTTTATCACTAAAACACTTACTTTCAAAACTTTCATTTTGTATATGATTCATAAATATTGACCACACTTTCTCTCCTTTTGGAGTCGTGTTTGAGGTAGCCCATGACATTAGAGACGTCACAAGCTTTAGTTTGAGATATGACTCGTTAAAGTTAACCCCGCGGAAATACACCTCCCCTTTTTATCGGGAGAGGGGATAGTGAAGCAAAATTTAAAATAGTTTGCGACGACCATTATGTAAGCTTTAATCTGACATCTAACTCGTAACTATAGGCCCTCGCGTTCGGACGATAGAGTAGAACGACTTTTACATTTCCCGTTTCTTATGGAGGAAGAAAGCATGAAAGTTAAATTTTTAACAGCCTATGACACTCCCCGCGTCAGAAGCTTTAATTTGAGATATAGGTTGTTACTCTCGGCATTCACATTCTGGAGATATAGAAGAAGAATATTTTTCATATTTCCCCTTTTTTAGGAAGGGAGAAAGCATGGGTGGGGTCAATTCTTTTATAGTCACAAGTTACTTCCCAGGTCACAAGCTTTCATTTGACACGTAAATCATTTAGTATCTTCATCGCGTTCGGAAAATATGGTGGAACAACAGTTTTGAAAAATCCACAAACCGACAAATATCATGAGAAAAACAATTGGAAGACAGGTAGGAAAAAATTATCTCCGTTTTAGTAGCCTTAAAACGTTTTTTTGAAATCTATTTTCTCGTCTCTATTCCGGATACCAGCATTTACAAAGTTGGGATGGGTGGAGTTATAGTCCTCTTGTTACCAGCCACCCCAAGATCCGGGCATGCTTTGGACTATTTTGTTCTGATACTGCAAAATATGAGCATTTTTTCTTGTGGCAAACGATAACAGTGATTCTAAAGAGAATGGATATATGCCTCCATGGGGAATTTTGATGGTAGGAAGGTATAGAAATGAATGGAACATATTATATATATTATTGTATTTATGTTAAAACATATTCTTGTAAAATATGTTTAAGATATATATATATCTTAAACGTATTTTTAAAGCACCACTATAACAGAGAGGAAAAACATATATTCTACAATTTCTGGGAAAATGTCATGAAAAACGAGACATCAAAAATGTTTTGTCCCTCCCCCCTTCGCCGTTTAATTATTCTGAACCAATTTCATATAATGAGAAGTCGATTTTTAGACCAGCATCAATGTTTACTTGGGCACCCGTGACCTAATGTACTAAGCACGCACCTCTTCTCTTCTGGAATAGGCTTGTAATCTCTAGTTCCCAAGTTCGAGTCCCACCTGGATCAGCGTTGAGATTTATTTCCGCTAAATTTCTATCCTGGCTTCGGCCATAAAGGGGGCACCGATGGACTTTGAAAGGCAGCCACCGTCGAATGGGACATGAAGCCGTGGCTCCGTGTTCAAGAAAGCCATATCCAATGCATATTAAAGAACAAACTGGATAGGTTTGAAGGAAGACTTCTATATATATATACTTCTACTATCTGTCTCCTAACAACTCTCCAGGGAGTCACTCAGAGGTAAAATAACACAACCTCTCTTACTATAGATATGTAATGAGCTTTAGGTACTTCACGTAACAATAGACCACATAACAAACTAACTCCCCAAAATATCAAACAAAATTGCCATACTAAAATAGAAAATTACCACGTTATGTTAATGCGAATCTAACTTCGCATATATGCATTTAATTGAAAAGTATAACTGATAATAAAATAGAGATCATAATCAAATCTATTAAAATTTCGATTTTCAACAATATTCTTTCAGTATTTAAATAGGCAGGGAAAATAGAATATTTAATAATAAATTATTATTATTTCAATATTAGGTAATCACTAATGATTGCCTAATATTGAAATAAACATTACCCAAACTTTTAAAATACATATTTTATTAAATGGTTTGAACCAATACTTGTTATTTATGTGTTAATTAACTTTTGAAGTAAAATATTCTGTGAATAAAGCATGTTAAAACTAAAGAATGTTTAACCACTCAAAGTCTAAATTATTGTCTCTGGAGTTCATTTGAACACATATGTGGAAAGTCAATAAAACCATGTATGTTATAGTATAGCAATGCGATGAAGTCAATTATGGCTGCGATTGATGTCGCAGTAAATTGACTCTGCGGTGAACTGATGTTGCGATCAATTGTTCCTACAATAAATTGACGTCGCGATGAATTAACCCTGCGATGAACTGATGTTGCGATGAATTGACATGGATCCCAAGAACAATGACAAATTTTAGCATTTTGGCGTTTTCTCTTGTGAAAGTTGTTTTGGCAAAAAAAATGCATTTTATCAGTGTTTCTTATGTTATTATCTGCTTCTTATCAATGCAATAATAACTTTACAAATTTTAATATTTGATATATAATTAGATAAAAAGAAAGCGGAAATATATCTAAAAAATTATACTTCAATTTACAGTTCTTGGTGATTATGTAAATTGTGTACATATAATTAATCATTGCTCAAAATAGTCACAATACCTTTGAAATATGCAGCAATTTTCCTGCTTAAAAATCTTAATTACAGTTAAAAAGGTGTAGTAAAAAAGGTTATAATATCTATGCTTTAGTAAAATAATTAGAAAAGCACTACCCCTCCTTTGTTTTTTAGATCCGGACCTGAACAGACGTATAATTTAAGAGTTTATATAAATAATTATTTCGATATTTTTGAATGTTTTTAAGATGCATTGTTACTGATAAATACTGCTCAAGCTTCCTTAACAATTTAAATACAAAGAGAATAATGTAGAAAATCGAGGTTTAGATAAACTCGAACGATACTGCCAAGAATTTTGCTTAAACGTGAACGATACTGCCAATCTTTGATCTCAGTCAAATTTATTAATAAAATTTCTAGTTTCGAAGTTATAGAGCTTCGAATTTAGTTTCCAAAAAGGAGAGGGGTGGTCAGAATTCAATGATGACTCAGTGTATGTAGGCATTTATGTATATGTATATTCGTTAGTGATGCACAAAAAGGATGGGAATTTTTTTCATTTAAGATCTCTCTCTGCGAAAATCTGATTAAATTTGAAGGCAACATCCTGTATAGAAGCCTTGAGAAGTCCATTCATAAATGATGACAAAAAATGAAAACATTCGAGCCACTTCTTTCTTGTGCCAATATTTAAACGACTAAGAGTAAAATCAAACATACTCATTCCAATTACCACGCTCTGTTTGAACAACGTATGTGATAAGAAGAGAATAACAATGAAGTTTAGGCAGTCATGATATTTTTAACTTCATGTCGTTAAAAACTAAAACCAATCCTCGTTAAAAGTCTTTCCAATCGATCCAATATTATTTCAATCCATCATTTAACGTTATATTTCACTTTCTAAATGTTTAGCTTTCAGTTTCAGCGTATAACCTTGCCTGCATAATATCGTTTCTGTGCATTGCAATATCAATTATTTTATCTTTCGTAGACTACAAATAGGCACTGAGACTAATTGAAGAGATTTGGAGAAGAGCCACTGCAGCACTCGACACGTGTTCCGACAGCAGTTTCCTTCCGTGGTGAAGTGCAACGGAAAGGTTTCGTTTAAATGAACTGTAGAAGAGTATACGAGGATAAAAATATATATTCATAAACCATTCTCGACTGACTGACTGCTACCGAAATTAATTTGCTACTCAAAATGGTGTGTTCGGATATAATTAGATTTTAAACTTAATTGCTCTAAAACAGGGGTTTCCCAATGTTATATTCTTGAAGGACCATTTGAAGGTTCATTCATTATGACGTGAAGCATGATAATCTATATTTTTAAATATATCTCCATCCATATTGCTTTATAGTATATATGTATAAGGAAAGGTGAATTCTTTAGAGAGAAAACTACTTCTACGCTACACCAATAAGTGGGAAATGACATTTTGTGCTTAATTAAAAAAAGTGTGAAACTGTTGTAAAAATGCTGTTTATCTCTAAGAATGACATGGAGATTTTTATCACCATTCAAATACTATTTTTCAAAGTATTGGCAGGTTATTGCTTTTTGTTATTTTGACATCTGTCTTTGTGTAATAGACTGATATTTTAATGAAGAGTGATTTAGTGATATTTATATTACTGAACAATATAAATATTCTGAATCCGAATCATAAGGTTAAATTTAGTTTCATTATGCACTGCTTCTGATTATCTTACTTTCATTCGGAAATGATAATTCCTCCTAATATATAGCGGATATATCTATTTTGTAACGTGTGTTTGTATTTGAATTCGCATTGAATTTTTATAATAAATCAAAGCAAATGTGAGCATAAAAATGCAAATGAAATAAGTTGAAAATATTATTTAAACTGCATTAGAAAAACCTTCACTTATATATAGAAAAAATATGTTCTTTCTTTTAGCTACTTAATATACATTAGGTTTACAAAAAAATTGAATAAATTTTTAAAACATTTTATACATGTGCATGAAAAAATCATACCGTTGGGGAAATTGAACTGCCTAATAAAATATACAATTTATAAAATCATATAAAACGGACGGGTGCGCACTTTCCGATCCCTATTAGCTGTGGAAAAAACTTGACTTTTACGTTGATAGGTTTATATTTCTGATCATTACGAATACAAAATATTCCATTCATTATCAGAATTGTATAAGGCAAACTGCCTTCATTATTCTTCTGATTGATTTTTGTTTTACTTCTATGGATACTTCGCCAATTAATAATATACGTTAAAGTAATTTACGATGGTTTTTATGGTATGGAGTGTATTTAAAGTTGGAAACATATTTTCATTAAATGTAAATATTCCCACCTTTAAAATCACTCAAAAATAATCTGTTATTGCATTCGTGTTCTAGACATCAATAATTGCAAAGATTAATCTTCTTACGTTTTACCAATTATATGTATATTATCAGCATTTTGTATCCTAAGTTCTCACAGATTTACAGTATTCTGTTACAGATTATTGAGTTTAACACAATAAATATTCGAAAAAAAAATTATTTTTGTAATTAGTCCATGAATTCACTTGAAGGTATTTTTTTTCTTCTAAAAATAATCGTAACCAGTAAGGTTTAGCCGTCCCATGGCCGAGTGGTTAGCACGCTTGACTACTGTTCTAAGGGACCTGGGTTCGAACTGCGGTAAAGATTGTGTGTTGTTTTTCTGCTGAGGTCCTGCCATCCTCACAGACCTTCTACTCTGGCATATAATCTGACAGTCTCTCTTGTCAGACCTCTGTGGCAAGCAGCTGCTTGAGGGGGTATTTATTTATTTTATTTATTTAAGGTTTGAAGGAAAAATTTATATATATATATATATTCTGATGCTAAAAGAAATATCCATATATCATTTCTGTTTAAAATTTTCGAATTTACTTAATTTGTTAAAAAAAATCAAACATCACTATTGACTTCTGCAGAAAAAAGACCTATAATACAATACCTTATACATATATTGAGAACCACCAGTCAACAGACTTCACAGATTAAATCTAACAGATTATATCGAACAACCTTTCGCACCTAATAGACAATGTCTTTTGTTTCACATCTTTCAATCTAGTGTCGCGTGCAAAATGTTATCCTTTATTTATAGACGCTTTTAGGAATAATCTAGTTCCACCGAAGCAGTAGCTATTTCGCTCCGAGATTTATTGCCTCTTTCTGCTGCTTTTAGTAGCCTCCAAATTCGGTAACGTTGCAAGCTTGAGAACAAAATCCCTTGTGTCAGTGTAAAGATGTTGATGCAATGTCAGCTTGTCGTTAGATTGCAATAGCTCTTCACCATTCTATCTTTCGCGTTGGACGAAGAGTTGGGAAACAGACATCTACGATGCGTTTTATTTTTAGCCTGTTTTACGACAACTGCTAAAATCAAACATGCAATAGTTACGTTCAGAATGCAGCTATCAAATATTTAAATTCTGCTTTTCTGTACTTCCTAAATATTGCTTTAAACTAATCGAAAACCATAAATCGAAAGGATAACTAGAACTTCTTTCATTTATGTTTTTAAGAAGAGTTTGAACTTTTTTCCTAAAATTATTCTAGATGGAAATGTAACGTAAGTCAAACTAATTGTTTCTAACGCTCAGATATGTGTAATTAATGATGTATAGCGATATTCATTGCCATATCAATGAATAGTTGGTTTTAAATTATTCTCATCTTCCAAAAAAAGTGTATATATCTAATATTTTTCAGCTTAAATATTTTGAAAAACTTTAAATGCATATGAATTTCTTTCGATAAAATTCTAGAGGGAAATGTATCCAACTCAGAGTTTTTCAGCGCTGGGACTAAACACACTGATAATAAACGGTGTGCAAAGTATCTTGAAAGAGTAATCCCTTAGGCATCTGATTTCTTGTGTTGCTGAGAACAGTAATGACGATTTTCCTAGTTTCGTATGGCTGTTCCATGACTTCCACCGAGGAGAGTAAGCAGCTAGTTGTCGTCGGTATGATGATACCCCTAGAGGGATGATAGATGATAGTTTGTGATCCTTTGCTTCTCATGCGGCAATTGACTTCTCATTTTACCAATACTCCGCGTTCTACGGAGTCCCTCGGATCTTTCCGACGAGGAAACCCACGAAGAAAAGGAAAGTTTACGTCGGTGAATGCTCAGAGACAAACATCGTGTGGTATTTCAATGTCACACTCCTAGCCGTTAAAGTCAAGAATGCTAAATATCCTGTTGTCAAGGAGAATAATTCCGTTCATCGTTCAAAGTCTGCTGGCTATAGTTCCGGATCTCATGCTTTGAATTATAAACAATAACGTAGAATGTAATTACATGCTTCTTGCTAAGGGATTACTGATTGCGTCATTCCTGATGTTTATTCAAGATATACCCTTAGTTTCAAACTTTAACGAGAAGCTCGTATACCTATGCGCCAAATTATAAATATTCAGCGATCACTCTATCCCGCTGAAGTTCTCTAGGGAGCGTTTGCTTTTGATAACAGAGCAAGATGATCTTTCTCAAGATCATTTGTGAGATAATATTGCTTTAAAATAAGAGATATAGGTCGAATGTAACTTTCGGCTTACAATAGACATTTTTCATTTATTTTATTTCAAGACAATATTAAACTATATGTAGTAAAAAGTGAACATATCAGCTTTTGTTACAAATTTAAACTGATTGAATTTTAGGAATTTTAAATGCCTCTACGTATAATTATGTAAAACAAGAAACGGTAAAATGAACTTTTTGCAAATGTTGTCATCCTAAATCTTTATGATGTTTCTAAAAAGTATTTAAAAATCTAACGAATGAAGAATTCGTTATGAGAGTGTTACGCACCCCCTCGGTTGGTGGTGCAATAACTTGTAGACAAATGTGATAGCGTTGTGATTTCTTCTCCCCTACGACTAATAATAGTTGTAGGGGAGAAATTAGTATAATAGTTGTAGAGATCTGTTAGAAAGAGAAGCCGCATAAACTCAAGCCCTCCCCTTGACGGAGGAGATGTAAGAATTTTGTTAATAGATTGGATACTCACTGTGGTTTTGCATAAACATAAATATAACATTTAATACTCAATTTAAAAAGGATAGTTTCCACAATTTTGGTTACTTTAAAGCACACTAATTCACTATTCGAAAGCACTGCCAAAACTTAACTCTTCAAATTTAGACGTGCGACATGTTTAACAAGAGGAAAAGGGTGATACCTCATATTAGGGGAGTTCTTTCCAGGGGGGGACCACTGTTTGTTCCGTCCGTCATTAGGAGGCGGCTGTAGCATCATCTCGCTGTTCTTTCGGCGTAGGCGTTTCGAAGTCGTTCGCCGTTACTCCGGGTCCATATGTCACTTCATTAGGCTTGGAAGGCATAAGTGATTCGCATCTCGCAGTAGATAATTATTCAGTGCATGAGCATTTCAACTTTTGTCACCTTTCTAGCGGCACTTCTCAACTGGAGATCTCCGGCGTGCGCAAGGCCCCTCGTGTCGCACCCGGGCTCTAAGAAGTCTATCTTCGCATCTCTGTTTCTCTCGAAGTGTATGTAGGCATCTCTCTCGCTCCTTTGTTCGTTTCCCGTTTTATACTGCTATTACTACTATGTTGATTAATGTGGTTGCTCTCCGAAACTTCTCATGATCTCCTGGTCGGAGTCGTTCTCATGGGTTGGGCAGTGGTGTCGGGTGATCAGGAGGTGTCTCGATCTGACCTTCAAGCTGGGCTTATGCCACACATGTCCAGCAGTATCTTGACACTCAGAGTCGGACATACGAAGTGCTCTGCAATCGTCCGCTCTCTGGTGTCAAGAGAGGTAAATTTATGGGGTCTCCTTGTTGCTTCGTGCATATGGGGGTCCTATTTCTTGCGGACCTTTCACAGCGGCCGTGCCATCCCCCAGCTCCTCTTCAGGAGAAAAGCAGATGTTTCTTGTCCGGATGTTATGCGTGGGAATAATTTGGATTAAATTTAATTTTGCACGTTAGGCCGAAAGAATAATTGAGACATAACAAAAGTCTGAAACTCATTTGAAATATTCAAGCATCAGAAATTAGGAGAATGAAGACAATTTCATCTATTATTAATAATAAATAAAATAATTTTTGTCTATAATGGATTGCATTTTCAATGGAATCGTTTTTCCCCCAACGCAAAGAACACACTTAACCTATACTCTGTTTCACATAAATAAGTGAACGGCAAATCTCCCTCGAAGAGTTTCTTGCCCAATCTAGGCTTATTACGCTCAACCATGAAAGCCAATGAAAAACAAGATGCGACGCTTAAAAAATGTACCACTTCACACTCGTTGGGAAGCTTGAATGATCCGGTGTAAAATGAATTATGCTTCATAATGTACTTTAAAATATTACGAAATTAAAAATATATTTTCCAATTGCTCTCTTCCACAAATTATGCGTAATAATAATTTATGTTAGAAAAAGTAGTTACTTCTTGCATAATACATTGAATTATTTGCTGTGGCCGAGTATAACTTCTGCGAGTTGTTCTTGCTAGAATTCATGTAGGTGTGTCAGTTTTTCATTGGTTATCGCTTACTTCGAGATCTTCATATTTTGCCGCGTCATTCTTCGTGTGGTGTGAAATTGAGCATGGAAGATTTATCAAATTTATCTTGGTTTCTCAGACACCATGTAAAGTTTTACCCAAGAGCATGACCACTCGCTTAATAGTAACGTTTCTTAATTGCTATATCACTCAAGACAACAAAATGTTTACGTAATATTCGTGTGTGCAGTGAATCTTTAAACAGTGTATACTAGTATATACCTCATTGAGGAGCAAAATTTTTTTTCAAGTGCAGTACGTAGTACTGAATTCAGTCTGCCAAAGATATGATATATGAACAAACCACATGTATAACATTATATCCACCACTTCTTTCAATAGGTCAGGATATCATTACGTGATAAAATATGAAAACGTTGCACCTCGGAGTGGCAATTTTTTCCACACAATGGTCTAAAAATAGATAGATCACAAGAATCCCAATGGCTCAGGGAAGATAGGGGGAAAGGGACCCACTGGACAATTGTTAAGAGACAAGGTTATCCAGAGTATTCAGATGTTGTAAGTCCAGGTCCATCGGTGTTTCTTTTCTAACCGAGGGCAGGTGCATCCCAGATTCGATTATAGGTTATATATCTCAACGCTGATACAGTTGGGTCTCGAACCTGGGAACGGCAGATTACTGGCCAGGGCGTTATTGACTATGCCACCACCACCCCGAGTATGAAAGAACTGACAGAAATATTAGTTTGGCCTTATAGCTGATATTTTATGACCAGTTTCATTCTACTCTGAGAAATATTTATCATCTCAGCACTCCTATATTATTCATCTAACCAACCTGAATGACTGTTTTTGGATAAAAATTAAGATGTTTAATTTTTTAGGCACGAATTGGTATGTTTAATTTTTTGGGCACAAATTAGGATCTTTAATTTTTGGACAAAATTAGTAGGTGTTTTGTGTTGGTAATATTTTATTGAAAGTAAACAGGTTCCATTTTTCAGTAGTAAAGAATCACAGGATATGTCCTGTAGACATGGAACTCATTAAATAATAAGATGAAAAAATTGGTTTTGCCATGAGTGGGATTCGATCCCACGTCTCCTGTAATCATATCAGTTATGCTACCACAACACCATCAATGGTTAACGTTTTCTTCAGCTAGTAGTGGTAATATAATTGGCATTTTTCCAGGAGACGTGGGTTCGAATCCCACTCAAAACAATACCAACGCCATGAGCGTGAGTGACAAATATTAAATTCCATCTCTATGAGCCAACAGAGTTGTCCATTTCCCAGATAGATGGCGCCAATGTGCGAATCAAACAAAAAATCGGGAAAGGTTATCTGTCGCACTAGCTGAAGAAACGTTAGCGATTGATGGTGCAGTGATAGCATAACTGGCATGTATTCAAGAGATGTGGGTTCGAATCCCACTCATGACACACCCAATTTCTTTCCGTTTGCTATTTCATGGGTTACATTAAAATGGGTTACATAAAATATTCTTCCTGTCTTAAGTAGACTTATACAAAACATGGTTTCTATGAAATAATTGTCTATCGAAAAGCATCGAAGGCATCGAAATTTTCTTTGAAACTAGAATCATAGTGATATTTCGCTTTTTGAAGGCTTTCTGTTTAGGTATGATTTTAAATGCCCATTGTGGAAATTGGGACCATTGTCATAAGTGTCATTTGTGACAACTAATAAATCAATAATATTGTTACGATAGATGAACGTGATACAATGAACTTGTGATGTCATGTATCATTTTGATGCTCGCGTTTACTTTTTTATCGCGATTATCGTGTTTTTTTTTTTCCGATCTTCTGCTCCACCATTCCGAAAAGCATGTAGAAGTTTGCTCTAGACATTCGCGTAAAGTTCTTAAAAAGAACGTTTTCATTTAATTCCAATTCCCTAATTATTCCAAAATTCCGCGTTTTAAAATAATCTTTCATCCATATCGATCGCCGGTACTTTTCATGTCTTTTTCTCACTTTTTCCAGCACTAAAATTGCAGCACTTATACCCGCTAACATAGCAGCATCAGTTACGTCCATTGCAACTTCACGTCTACACTGGTGAAAAATTGAAAACTATTTGACGCACAGGTGTAGACAGTTGAAGGCATGCGTCCAACGCATTCCATCTAAGACATGCGCTAGACTACTCGGTGTTGAAAAGCGGAATTGAAAGTTGAAAGTGAAGCTGAAGAAGAAAGCGCACAAGTGTGGACAGAGCCATAGGTTGACTAGTGTTTAGCGAACCGTCAACGTCAGAAATGAGGACATTTTCAAGATACATTGCATACAGGAACCTGCAAAAATGAGATATTTATGCACGGAGACAAAGGGTTTGTGTCTCCTCATTCAACTTAATAGCTGGTTTAAAGTGATTGAGAAACCATCATCTTTGAAGCCCTATTTAGTGGACAAATGCACTCTTTACGGATTTCTTTGCAGTATTAACACCAATCTTCGACTGGCGTTCATTTGGAAAGCTCAAGGAATTTGTCCCAAACTCTGTATAACACCAGACAAAAAGGGACTATTTTGGTGATGGTAGTGGGGATGACAGCATGACAAAAAATGCCAGAGCTTCGCATTTTTTCAAGATAACAATTGACTGCTCAGTAACATAGGGACGAGATTCTTCCACTCTATATAAAGCTTTTCTGGGGTGCTCTCATCCCTTATTTCATCTTTGTAAACTATAATATTCGACCCCATATATCCAATGTGACCAATGAATTCCTTGAAAGTGATGTCATAGGTAACTGAGTCAAATTGATTCAGTAACTATCCTTAATCAAATCTAAAACTAATAACAATTTAGTTCTAATTCTGATACAATGAATTAGTTTTAGTTTTTGCCGGAATATATCAAAATCTTACTGGTAGGGTTGGTTTCACATTATGACCGAAAAACTATTACACTGAAAAGGAAATTCCCCGCCCTGCCCACGGTCAGTAGGGGACACTGATGGGCTTGGAAAGGCAGCCGTCCGCGGATGGGACGTTAAGCCGTGGCCCCGTGTGTGGGAGAGCCATACCCTGTGCACGTTAAAGAACACGCTGGATGGCCTTGACGGGAGTCTACCATCTGTCTCCCAACAGCTGTTCCAGTGGGTCCCCTCCCCCAACCTTCTCTGAGCCTTCGGGGTCTTTGTGACCTGGCCATTTAGCCCATGGTGTGCAAAAAAGTGCCGCTCAGAGATAAAACAACCCAACCCATTGAAAAGGAACGCCGTGTAAAAATAAACTAGTCAAGAACATCTCTTAACTGTTGTTCATGACGCACTCAAACTGGTGGTACCTGAATAAATGAAAAGGTAATTTACGCGCAGTGATAACATAAACAAAGAACACAGTTTCATCTTTTATGTAGGTCCATCATCATGAGTTGTGCTTCCAGACTGTCATAAACAGAGAGATGATTTAAAAGACGCCTCTTAACATTTAGAAATGTATTCCATTGTTGTAAAGGGGAACTATTAAATTTGCTTAACTTCAGCCCTTTTGCGTTTTGCGTTAATAAACTGCTACTCAGTGATATGAAAATTAATTTAATAATGCTAAATTACCCCTTTGCTTTCCTAACTGTCAAGGGACATTGTTTTCATACATTAAGCCTAATCAAGGAATGAGAACACGCCAACCACACCATTCTATAAAGTCTAGAAATTCAAACCTTAGTTGTAATGTTAAATCGTCCGTATATCACCGAATATATTTCTTTCGCGTACGCAATGTCAAAGCCGTCTGTTATAGTGTCTGGGTTTCAACATAATTATACATCGATCTGGACGTTAATAACAGCATCTTTGCAGAATATTGCATTGCTTGTCAAGATACATTGGTGAGTAATACGTTTCAGCATATTATTTATGTCTTTCGAAAATAATTCTTTTTTTATTTTTTCGGTTGTTTCCGATTAATCTTCTGTGTTCTCTTTTAGGAAAACAAATGCATATGAATTTTATGGAATCAGGAAGCTTATTTATATTTTAATAGAATAATTATTTCTTAAGTTCATAATAAATGGCACATTAACACAATTTTTGTATTACAAAAATAGCTCTTAGAAACGATCGAATTCAAATAGTCTGCCCGAGAAACTTTAATTTTTGTGCCAGCCAGGTGTGGCTTGCGAGCTACATGTTGAGCACCCGTAGTTTGAATCAATCAGGAAATGTGCCTTTCTTCTACTCACTGATGAATGTTGAAAATGTTTCTTATGTATCGTTAACTCATTGGTAGAGGAGATATTTTTACTTTACTTATTATTGTTACTAACTTGGCATTTGTAACTCGATTTGTTGTTTTTTGTGGATTTTTAAAAGGGTTGTTCAACCGTATCTTCCTATCTTGGTGGCCGATCGATCCGGGTTGAAGACTGGAAGAACTTCTCATCATAAGGCATTCCATAAATGTTCTATCGATTGAAACCACAAGAGATCGAAGTTCACTTAATTTGTTGGATCGCATTTTCCTCAATCGGTTTGTTGTCTAGTGTTGCCTTATGTGTATGTATCCCAGGATCCAATTCCACCTGTGCCAGCGTTGAGATCATCTCCACTAAACCGACATCTGTGAGTAGGGGATACCATACACCCCGTCATCGGTGAGTAGGGGATAGCACACACGCCGTCATCGGTGAGTAGGTGATACCGATGGGCTTGAAAAGGCTGCGATTCTTTGGATGGGAAGTGAAGCCGTATATCCGTGTACAGGAGAGCCATACCCTCTGCATGTTATAGAATGAACTCTATGGCCTCGAAGGGGGGGGGGGGTTACTATCTATCTACTAACAGCTGTCCAGTGGGACCTTTCCCTCAATCATCTCTGAACCTTCGGGGTTCTTGTAATCTGGTCATTTAGTCCACTGTGTGCAAAAAAGTGCCATCAGAAATAAAACAACTCAACCCAACGGGCGTTATCGGTCGTTAATAAGAAATCGTCGCCTACTGTACCAGCGTAAGACTTGTTATCGGACCAAGGATATCATTCCTAGAGCATTCACAGAATATCCATCAAATACATGAATATCGGTGCATTACCCAGTTAAAACCTGGTTCACACAGTCTGAATTCTATCACCAAATACGCCTCTCTCAACCATTTCATGGGAGCAGTTGCGAGTTCCCACCTCTCTCCATATCTGTACAAGTCTGTTTCCCCACTGCAGAGAAAAATTTCTAATCGTCCGTTAACAGGACGTGCCTCCGTTGGTTTGGAGTCCAAGCTACATGATCGTGACATCATTTACACATAGAGTACAGTTTTGTGCTTCATATCCGTCGTTCTTCTGGTACACTTCTGATCTATAGTCAAACACTTATGGTCACAGTTAAGTATTGATGAAGGCAGAGGTGACACTGTTGCTTTCCTGTTACATCGGAACAGTGGTCCATTGTAGGGAACATCTTGAAAGGTACAACCTTAGGAATCTCTTGAATAGGTCTTGGAGAAATTAAAAAAATAAGGATATTTTCGAAACTGCGTAATTACCGACTCGAGTAAAATCTCGGTAATTAACCGAGAAAATGCGTAAAAGAGTAATATTTCATTAGAACATAGAAAACACAAAAACACTTTTTTCATTTATCTCTCAAAACAAAATTTCTGAACCCCCTGCGGTAAGTTCAGTTGTTTAATCTCTGAGTGGCACTCTTTTGCACACAACGGACTAAATGTCTAGGTTCCAAGGATCCCCAGGACTCAGAGAAGGTTGGAGAAAGGGCATCCACTTTAAAGCTATTAGGTTACAGATGGAAACCTTCCGTCAAGGCCATCCAGAACGTTCTTTAACGTGCACAGGGTATGACTCGCCCGCACACAGCGCCACGACTTAATGCCCCATCCAATGGGCAGCGGCATTTCCAAACCTGTCGGTGTCCCCTACTGACCGAGTGCAGGCGAGGTGAGTTTTGTAGAGATAAAACTCAACGGTGACGCAGGTGAGACTCGAACCTGGGAATCGCAGATTGCAAGTCTGGCGGTCAACTGACTGATCCCCGTGCTCCGCCTGTCCTAGTGTAAGAGGGCAAATTATTGTTACCACTGTAAAACTTTTAATCATACCATTCTACCGAAAAAAGGTTCACATTTTTAATAAAAAGAGATCGTTTGCAGTATTCGTTCAAATTTTTGGCAGTTTACAACTTCTTTTCATCGTTAGAGTGTGCTATAGAAGATACTGGGTGATTCGAAAAATGCGAGTCGAAAAAAGTCATCAATGCAACACGAAAACAATTTTTTACCTGGTGCTCACGCTGTTCAACGAAATTCAGTTGATAGGCAATGCTATTTAAAGCGAAAATAATTTTTAATTTATTCTAAAAAGAAAAATGTTGAATGTCAACAGACAAAAAAGTGAAAACATTTGCCATTTTATTTTTTTTTTCAAATGGGCTAATAACTTTAAAAAAGGACAATATCGTAATATTTAATTCCTTCTGTGCTAATAATATAATCGCAATATTTATTAATTCTGTGTTAAATAATCACATATTCATCTAATATACACTAAAGGAAAAAAATTGTAACACCTGGAAGGATAATGCCATTTTATTGAAACGCAGGCAGCTGTTAGCACACACTGAGATGTGCGATTGATTACATTAACAAAAAAGATATGGGATATTACCACTCTTTCTACCCGGTAAAGTAATATAATTAGTATGACGTTGAACCGCCCGCGCAGCAATGCATTCATGAACACAGAGTGGAAGGCTATTGTACATCTCTATAATGTCCTTCAGAGGGATAGAACGTCCAAAAGCGTGAAGTCGCTGTTCCATTTCAGCAACAGTTGTTGGCACATCTCTTGAGTGTTGTTGGCGCTGTCGGCTCAACTTATCCCAGACGTGTTCAATAGGTGAAAGGTCCGGCGAGCGTGATGGCCATGGTAGTACTTGAACGTTTTGTTCGGTAGATACTGCAGACTAATACGGGCTGTGTGGAGATCGGCGTTATCTTGCTTGTAAGAGGCTCCATGCTGCTGCACAATTGGGACAGCCACTGGTTGCTAAACGTTGGTAACATATCTTTGGGCTGTTAGAGAACTTCTCATGATGACCAGTTCTGACCGAGAAGTCCAACTAATGGCACCCTACACCAAGACACCAGGTGCTGGAGCTGTGTGACGATGTCGCACATACTGGGTCGCGTTCCTTTCCCCTGGATGACGGCAAACGCGTTGCCTACTGTCGTGCAGACAAAAACGAGATTCGTCACTTAACACCACGGTACTCCAGTCCTTTTAGTTCTAGTTTAGAGGCCCTATATAGGTAGAAGTTGGCCATCTCAAAATTGGACACCGTGTTTTGTCGTAGCTCCGATTGTTTAGCGTGCATAGTTGAATAGTATTGCACAGATACTTATGAATTCCGGAAAAGGGTAGAGTAATATCTGATACAGATTTCAGTGTTCATCATTGGAGGCATTTTAGAAAACGACTAAAAAATGAAAAGTAAATTTTAGGGCTTTTTTTTTTAAGATATAATTTCGTTTTGTTATCTGTCCATCTGTAGACATCAAACTGTTTTGTTTATATAGATAAATAAAAAATTCTTTTTGTGTTAGGTAGCTATTAATGATATATTACGATTTACATTTTTGGAATCTCCCAAAAGTTATAACCTCTAATGGTGGAAAAATTTGAAAATTCCAAAATATCAAACGATTATTCAAAACTATGCAGTTATGTTAGAAGTTTGAAATTTTGGTTTTGAAATATGAATGTTTCCAATTTCCCATTGGCAACAACAACTTGACCCTTTAGACCTAGGGGGGGATGAATACAACTTTTTTCTTTTAACAGAAAACTCTATGTTTTTAGAGATAAATTAAAAATTCTTTTTGGGTTAGACAACTATTGATGAAATATTACAATTTACTCCGAATTTAATTCCCCATAGATATAACAAGGAGGGGCCATAATTCACTGATTCCTAATTGTTGGTGGTAAACGTAAAAAAAATGAAGAGAATTGCTATTTCAATTTATTTTAAAGCATGCATTATCTGTAAAGCTTTTTCGATAATATTTGCTTTTCATTGCGTATTTTCTATCAAAACTTATGCAATGGGAAATTTCTATATGAAAATAACGCTAGAAACGATCATCCAACCACGACGGCTCAGGCCGGGGTCATCGCTAAGCCCCAGTTGGTCACAAGACTTCAGGAAACGCTGAGTGCGCCGTGGCCTGCCGCTCCGCAAGTGACGTGTGTAGTCTTCACACTAAACGCGCGGTCTGCAACAAAGCTCATTGGTTCTCATTGCAAATAACCTGGAGCGCTTGATTTGTTGTCTCTGCGAGATCTACCGTGCTTTCTGACATTTCTTTCACTCTATAGTAAACAAAGATGTCCAGGACAAAAAGTTTGCTCTTTCGTAAAAGGCTAATATTACTTACCTTGGCTAATCATAGGCGTAGTAATAAAAAAGCGTACTGAGTGGGTCGCGAGATTTTTAATGATAGAAAAAAGATTAGGTGATTTTCATAATTTAATCCTTAATATTTACACTGTTACAAAAAATATTTGTGTATGGACCAAAACGGCATTATTTGAACTCTCAATTTTTCAATTGCATAAATATTTATAAATTTATTTCAAATTTAAGATATTCAGTATAGGTAATCAGAGAAATATACTGCTTACTTTAGAGTAAACAGTAAATAAATAATGCAACATAATACATTAAAATCATCATACCAAAACATAAATCATATAAGATATTATGGAATGCATTATCTATAGTTTCGTTCATTTGAGTAAGAAATCAGTCTCCTTATCATCAAGTGGAACAGCTAAAGTCAAATTTTCACTTTATGCTCGGCATGGCGGTTAAATGGTTAAAGGGGGAAAGAGCCCAAACTGTCTACGTTTTAAATTTTGTGTTTATTTTGATATTTGAACAATTTTTATCTACTCCCAGAAAAAATTCTACTACCAATTTTGATATTTAAAAATTTTTATTTATGGTTACAAGAGAAAAACTAGCTTAATGTTAAAGATTTATATACACAGATATTACAACAAGACCAACTTTCCGCTAAAAAAGTCGGAACTATAAGTCACTGTCGCTGTAAGTGTCGCTATAAGTATCGCGCATATTTTAAAACTGAAATCAAATTACTAGTTAAATTGCAATATATACGTAGATCATCTACTGCTGTACAATGCTTTTGCAATCTTGACACTGTCCAGCTGACTACTATGTGTTAAAACAAAGCATTGCTCACCTTGCTTTGCAACTATAGTATGGACTGCATTGACTTTGTCAAGACACCTGTGCCAGTGAAAAATTGTCAGTTAAGCAATCTTCGAAAACCACTCCACTCGACAGAAAGACTATCAGTTTATACCACTTACTGAAGAAAATCTGCTTCAAGAATCGTGGCTGAGTCTGTAGCACGGAACATGACACCTCGGCGCCGAAGACATTTGATGTTCTCCGATGAGCTCCTTCGTTCTCTTGCTAGACAGAGTTGAATTATTTATGAGGTGCGAACAAGAGCTTTTTTCACTGAGGTAAAAAAAAATCCACAGAGGTGGTTGTGGTATAAAGGAAAGCAAAGACTTCTCTAAAGAAGGAAGTCACTGCCAATATAAAAGAAAGTAAATTACTTCAAAGTATTTTTTGGTTTATCGCGTCCCCAAAGAAGTCCTAATTCCAGCTTTTTTTTATCACTTTGTTGCAAAGTAGATCTGCAGGGGTATTTTGAAAATGCAGTAGTACTTATAATATAGTATGTTGAATATAATATATTTATTAAAGGAAGCTATTGTTCCCAACAAAGTGAACGAGATAATCTATAAGCTATACTTGTAACTTCATGTATTTTATTTAACATGCAAGTATATATTTAACGAAGTCTAGTAATGACGTTTTTTCACCATACTAGCATTGTTCACTATACTGGCATTTTTTATCCAATATAATTTAATTTTTACCAAAGATAAAAGATGGGACGAAATACCCAGAACGTCTATCAAAGCTAGTTCCCAAAAAGTACTATAAATTTTTTAGTACATTAAACAGTTCTAAGATTTATTTTCCTGCAAACAACGATATCAATTTTTAATTCATTTCCATTTATAACTTAATTATTTCCCTACCAATATATCCTCTTATTTCCATATGCTTAATTTCGGTAAAATTAATTAACAATATTATTTTATAGTAATTTTTGATGTCATATCAAGGACCAAAATGAGATATGCTGTTTTATTTAGTACTAGTTTTATTGATTTTTCCAGCAAAAAAGAGGGAGAAAATATAGTTGAGAATATTTTACTGTTGTATCAGTTCCAAGTCTAATCATACAAAAAGTTTATGCACTGGTAAGAGCAATGCATTTCAGCTATAAGGATTCAAATGCCACTATTTTGTATAATAAATTTAACATGCTTTGTTTACAATATATGTTAAATTTCATGCTCTAATTGTCAATAACAAGGACCTGTGCTCAGTTATTGCATAATCAGAAACTTCAGACATGTATGTCTGTAATTAAAAAACTAAGATATATTACAATATTTGAAAATGCTACAAGTCGCGATATAGCACCCGAACTTATACCGAGCTTTAACCGATATAGCAGTAAACCTGTAAAAGGGATTTCAAACAATTTCAGTTATTTTAGTCAGCAATAGCAAACAGACTCTGTGGTTCATTCTTTGACCCACTTTAACCTTCAACACTTGAGGAAGGGGGAGGGGAAAGGACAAGCTAGAGTTGCAACATATATAATTTCATTGGTATTGCACGAAGAGCGGGTTGAAGGTGCTTCAATCGGTAGCGCACCAGTCTCGTAATCTGCAGTCTCCACGTTCGAGTCCCCGGTGGGCCAGAGTGAAGATAATATACCGATAAGCCGATAAACCGATAAGCTTGAAAAGACCACCGTCCGTTGGATGGGACGTTAAACCGTGGTTTGTGTGGGGAAAGCCATACCCTGTGTAAGTTAAAGAACACGCTGAATGGCATAGACGGGAGGCTACCATCTGTCTCCCAACAGCTATCCAGTGGGTCTCCTCCCCCAAACCTTCCCTGAGCCTTCGGGTTCCTTGTGACCTGGCCATTTACTCCATTGTGTGGAAAAAACTGCCTCTAAGTGGTAAAACAATCTAATCCACGAAGAGAACCTGTAAAAGGGATTGCAAGGGGAGCCATGTTGATTGACCTTGTGAGAGTCAACTTAGCTATTTATCACAAGAACGTGGAAGTTCAAGAAGTAGATTTCAGTTTTTGAAAGTAGAATGACACTTAATTTGGAAGATGCTGGACATTGGAAGGCGATTTTCTGTGGGCTGAAGTCCTATGAACCAGCAGTAGTGTCTGCTGGCTTTTGGCGGAGATGCCCTATGCGATGAAGTAACTATATTTCTACCTTATTCGTATTTTGGTACTAAGTAAGGTAATAGCTAGATAGAATTAATTATATCCTACTGTGGTGAGTGGTAAAATCCGTAACAGTGCAAGGACCCACTGGTTGCTTCCGCGTACTTATTTATCACAATTAAAGAAACGTTATTGTTATGAAATCATGTGGTTGTTGATTATTAGTTGACGGTAGAAGGAATTGGATAGCCTTTGTTGCCTAGCACAATACGCTAGCCAATAAGCTACATCGGAGCCTAAATAACAATTGACGAGAAACATCAGCGGGACTCATACGGATTCTCACAGCACTCTATGCTTATGATTTTGTAGATTCATATCGAAAACGTTATTGTGATCAATTATGCCGTAAGACAATCTATTGCAAAGTTAACCAATATTCTCTGATCTATGCACTTTACACTCATAGGTTCTGTTTAAACTTCAGAATAGCGAATACACCTATCCCTCGATTTACACTGAAGATAGGTTCCGCACAAAACCGTGTAAATCGAAATCTTGGATTTTGCCATATAAAACGGTGTAAAACGAAAAAAAAAAACACTAAAATGTGCATAATTCAGTCATTTATTTACGTAAAACAAAAGCAAGACATCTTGAAAAACATAAAATTACACTTCATTCATAAAAAAACAAATATATGTAGGTAATATAAGTACATATTTATTCATTTTACATTAGGAACAAAAAATATAAGAGCCTTAAAAAATTAACAATAAGTTTAATTACTGTCATCACTTTCATGGACTATCAGTCTTTTCTTCCTGATTGGTATGATGTCACTTTCATCACTCGATAGTTCTCGATGCGATTCTGGTTCAATGGTTGATGAATTAGGGACAATCTCAGATCGACGAGACTTTGTAATGAAATCCGCAATTAACAATTGTGTACGTTTTTCTGTTAAATCTTTATAGACCTCCTCATATTAATTTAAGCACTTACTAATATCAATATCCCGCTGGAATCGGAGAGCTTGTTCAACATTCGGGTCATTTTGTAAAAAAATTATTACCCAATTTTCTCCCTAATTCAAGTCCTACGCTGATGACTCTTGCTGTGAACGCAACTGGTTCAGATTGCTCTTCATCAGGATCATTGTCTTCATCACGTTTATTTGTTTCATGAATCATGTTAACTAAATCATCCTCATCTAGTTCTTCATCAGCCATTATTTCTTCAATATCTGCTTAAGCTAAATCCTCAAAACCTTCTCCTTCTATAGTATGCGTCAACTCAGTGATCTGAAAATATTCATGCTCTAATGGTAATCTATAATTCTCACCTTCAACAGTATCTGGCCATATTGCTTTCCAGCAAGCATTGAGCGTTGATTGTTTAATCTGGGTATATGACAGTCCAACATGCTTAACAAAATCTAAGATTGTAAATTTCTTCCAAGCATCCATAAGAGTAAGAGATCCATCATTCTCAATTTGTTCTAAAATATACCTGAAGGTTTGCTTGATATACAGTGCCTTGAAAGTCGAAATTATCCTTTGATCTAACGGCTGTAATAAGGAAGTTGTATTCTTTGGTAAAAAAAAAAATGTACATTTTCGTGTTGTAAATCTTGAGGATGACCTGATGCATTATCAATTAATAGAAGGGCCTTAAAAGGCAATCCCCTTTTACTTAAATAGCTTTTGACATCTGGGACAAACAAATTATGAAACCATTCATTGAAAACCATGGCACTGACCCATGCTTTCTTATTAGCCATCCAATAAACGGGAAGGTTTTTGATTTTATTTCTTTAAATGAGCGTGGTGTTTTCGATTTGTTAATAACCAATGGTTTCATTATATGATCGCCTGAAGCGTTGCTACAGAAAAGAACTGTTATACGACTTTTCGCTGCCTAGCTGATTTGTGAGCTTTAGCCAATAGGTTCTTTCTGGCATTTTTTTCCAGAATAACCCGGACTCGTGAGCATTGAAGACCTGGTCAGGAGTGTAGGAGTTGGCGGCAATGATTTCAGCAAATTTTGCTGGATATTGTTGTGCTGCATCCGAATCAGCAGATGCTCTTTCACCTTTCAATCTTAGATTATGTAAAGAATGTCTTTGTTTAAATCTCTCGAACCAACCATGGCTTGCGGAAAAAGATACCTTTTTTTCATCTGGCGAAGTCGACGGTAACTGATTCTTAAGTGTTTCATAAATCTTTAAAGCTTTATTTGTAATGGCACTGGTATCAATTGTAACCCGCTTTTGAGTTTGGTCTTCTAGCCATATCACTAATGCCTTTTCCATATTTTCCATTGTAACATCTCTTACATATGAAATTGTGCTCATACTCGTGCAAGATCCAGCTGCTATACTTTTTCTAATGGAGTCTTCATTTTTTCTTATTGTCCTTATTGTGGCTTCATTCATTGAATAAAATTTAGCAACATCTGTTACTCTTTCTCTATTATGTAGACGATCTAATATTTTAATTTTTGTTTCTAAAGAAATAACTTTTCTTTTCATTTGATTTTTTTTAAATCTTTTGGCATTATAAAAATTGTATAAAACATTAAAAAATTTACGCAAATTATAAAAATGCCAGAAAAACTATAAATGTTGCAAACGTACCAGTAGATATTTAAATAATAAAATAAAAAATGCACAATGATGTAAAGCTTTGCTGCTAAAATGATACTGCACTACTTCACATGAACCAGATAGCTTTACTATTGTGAAACACTACGGGGATTTCCCGTGTTGTAAAATATAGGGGAATCCCCGTCCCCGTTGTTGCCAGTGTTACTAAAGGAATGAGATTAAAACAATGACTTGAAATATATATGCAGCCGAATATACATTTTTAACAAGTTTTTTGAAATCCGTTATTTTATCAATCGTGTAAAACAAGTACCGTGTAAATCGGGGGATAAGTGTATATATAAATACACCCAATTCTGATTTCACACGGATATTTTACGCGATTCTGATTTAACACGGTTTAGAAAAAAAATTCCAATTCTCTTTTTACACGACTTATTTTAATCTAACACGGTTCAAACGGCGCCTTTTTAAAAATCTCCATTCGAATTTAATTCTGAAACAAATATTCCTATTCAAGGAAAATTTTCTAGAATTTACATTTATAACAAAGATGCCGCTTTTATGGTCACATTTTTGGAAGTAGTTTCAACTTTGAAAATGTACTATAAATACACATTTTGTGCAGTAAAACCCCCAAAATAAAAACTACAGCAACACAACTACACAACAAGTTTTCTCTATTTTATTCTCTATTTTACGGAGAAATTGTACAAAACCTACTTCATTCGGAATAAAGTGGCAACATTGATTTCCGGGAATTTCCCTCAATTTTTCTCTTCAATACATACGTTAGTCTTGGTCTCTCATTTCGTGTTTAAAGTTAGAAGTGTTTAGATGTTTAATAGAAGAAACAGAAAAAAAAATGTTTTTTGAAGTTTTGTGTGCGTAATATTAATTTATTAAATTTTGTTGATAGGTAATTTACAAATTTTCATCATCTGATTTATTAACTACAATTCAAATATTTTTCGTAAGCCTTACCACGATGTCGGATAATTCAACTATACAAAAGCAGAGCAGGGAAGCCTATCTCTTTAGATACTAAGATCCAAATTTTAGATCGACTTAAAAATGGAGAAGATTCAACATCCATAGGTAAATATTTTGGTTTGAACGTAGCTTCTGTAAGAACCACGAAGAAAAATAAAGATGCTATTAGTTAATCTCTGCTTTCTGGAACAAAACTGAGCTCTAAGTCGTCATCGTACACGAGAGATATTGCAAAAGTGAAGATGGAAAAGGCACTAGTAATGTGGATAGAAGATAACTCGCAAAAAAGAATACCTCTAGACGGAAATGCCATCAAACAGATGGCATTACGAATATATAAGCAGATACATGATATTGAACTAACCACATCAGCTCAGTTAAAGAAAAATTATGAATTTTTTGCAAGTACAGGTTTGCTTGCATGATTTCTTCAAAGACACGCCTTTCATAATGTAAAGGTAACAGGTGAAGTTGCATCTGCAGATGAGCCGGCTGCTAAAGAATTTTGTCAAAAATTGGCTCGAATCATTGAAGATGGTGAATACACTCCTGATCAAGTTTGGAATGCAGATGAAACTGGTCTTTTTTGGAAAAACTGCCGAGTAGAACCTACGTAGGAAAATCACAAAAAAAAAAAAAACTATTATTGGCTTTAAAGCAGCTAAGGATCGTATGACCTTTCTATTTTGCAGCAACGCTTCAGGAGATCGTATGTTAAAACCGTTGCTCATCAATCGATTCCTAAGACCACTGTCAATGAAAGGTGTAGATATGAATAAATTGCCAGTGTATTTGGACGGCAAACAAAAAGGTCTGGGCTACAAAATAAATTTTTAAAGAATGATTCCATAAATGTTTCATTCCAGAAGTTAAACGCTATTTGAAGAAATAAATCTCGGATTTAAAGATTGATATTACTCTATTGATTATAGACAATGCGCCTGGCCATCCTGTTTTGGAACACCCAAATGTGCAATTTTGTTTTCTTCCGCCTAATACGACATCCTTAATACAACCACTAGACCAGGGTATAATTGCCACATTTAAAACTTACTACATAAGACGAGCATTCCAATACATTTTGAATAAACTAGATAAGGATAAAACACTAACAGTTATTGATGTATGGAATAAATTTTCTATTTTAGATTGTATCAGACATGCTGGATTGACGTTATCAGAATTAAAACCATCAACTTTAAACGCATGCTGGAAAGCTATTTGCCCACAATATGTAAAAAGCAAAGATCCTGTACCCCCAAATACGACTAAATATCATAATGTCATCACTTTAGCACATGCAGTTGGTGGAGAAGGATTCAATGATTTATCTTTTGCAGATATTGATGAATTGCTGGTTGACAAAGCTCTTAGCGAAGATGAAAGAATAGAAGTTGTCCTTGAGACTCCTGATGGAAAAGAGGAAAGTGATAGTTATGAAGAGATTCCACTCACTGCAGGTTTAATCAAAGAAGGGCTTCAAATGGCTAATAAATTGGAAAGTCATTTTCTTACACATGATCCCATTGTCGAACGAGCTGAGCAGTTTGAATGTGAACTGATGTCATGTATGGCGTGTTATCAAGAATTATACAATGATCTAGTCAAAACATGATCTCAACGATTGATTACAGAGTTCGTTGTCAAAACTAATCAAACTTCAGAATCACTGGAAGCAAGTGATAAATTGGTCCCCGTGCCACAGAGAGATTTCACCATTGGAGTATGAACACGACGGCCAAAATGTTTCAAACGATGAAAGTAATTTAATTCCAGTCTTACGCAAACGAATGCGTCAGAAAGTGACAACGATTAAAATATAATTAATACGCATATGTAAGTCATTTCTTTTACACTTTTGTATTCTTGAATTAGTGACATATTATTTTTAATGAAGGATAATTTACTTTATATATGTACATATAATGATTTTTATAAGTTTATAAAATAAAAAATGTGTTTAAATTAATAAAAATCAAGTAAAGATTTAATTAAAGATTTTGATATGATTTCTTTGAAAACAACTTATTATTTGTGCTGGGTTTTCCCGTCTGGATCCAATCTTCTATTTTTTTCACATGCACTGTATTCTTTTACACGTTAATTTTTTCGCACGGTTTTTTCGGGAAACTATGTACCGTGTAAAGACAGAATTGGATGTATATTGCAAATGAACAAATTGTCTGGTGTTACCCGGGGGAAAAGGTGCATTTTTTTTAAACAATGCGCATAGAATTCTGTCGGACAGAATTGTGGATTTAAAAATCATACCCTGAAAGAGAGTTTCGGTATAAATCGAACTATGAACTGAAAATGTATTTAAATAATAGATTTTAAAATCGGTTGAAGAAGAGTCGTGTTAGTTTTGGAACAGTCAAAAATGAGATCTCTCACGGTCAAATAAACATGGAAACATTTTCTTTTATACACTGGAATACCCAGAAGGAATTCCTTTAGGAAAATCATATTTTAATATGTCAATTGTTAAAGGCAGCAGAGACCGTGATCCAAGATTAAAAGTCATTAGGTGAAATAATGACGTCACTGAGGACGACAACGTGCAAACATACGCAGCGCGTATTTAAGGACTAGGGCGTGAAGAAAGAAGTTATTCGTCCTGTGTCGTGTTGCTCTGTGCTCTTTGAAGTAGCTACCATGCTGGACGAAGCAGGGGCGCAACGTTTGTTCAGTTAGCGGAGTTTTAGCGAGGTCGTATAGAGGGTCTTCGGGAAGCAGGTTTGGTCTTTTCGTCAAATTGCATACCGTGTGGGATGAGAGGTATCAGCAAGTGGTACGATGGTAGCGTCGATGGTTAGAAGAGCATTCGCGCACTCGCAGACATGGTTTCGGGCAACACAGAGTTACGAAAGCATGATAGGATCGGCGTATCAGGAGGGCAGCGGTGGCAGAGCAGACAGCAATAGCATAATAAATTCGATCCTCTATCGTACCAAGGGTATCTGCGAAAACGATACGCAATCGTCTTTTGGAAGCAGGACTAAGGGCACGCGTGCTGCTGGCACAGTTACCACTGTCACCTCGTCACTGTCGAGCACATTTGCAGTGGAGTTCATTGGACAATTTGCAGAAAGAGTTCATTGGACAATTTGCAGAAAGAGTTCATTGGAGGGAAGAATGGCAGTCTGTGGTCTTCAGTGATGAAAGCCGATTACATGCCTACATACACTACACACACTTCCTGTTATTGATATATCTAAGCGGTTCTCAAAATTTTTGAATCAGCGGACTCCCTAACAATACATTGCATACTCAAAAACCCCTTATCCCTCTACATTTAAGTTATCTGCATATCATTTTAAAACAGATTCATATAAAATAATTTATTTAAAATACTTCAATCTTTGTGCTGTTTTTATAAAATATTTATTATTACTTACAAGTATTTTTTTTACCTCATCTGTTTAATGATAACCGTTTTTTCTAATTTATAATACAAATACAAAAACAGCCCTGTGGATCTCCTAGCTAGGTCTCGAGGACTAATAGAAGTCTGCTGATCACATTTCGATAAACATTAGTATAGATAAGCAGTTGTTTTATAATTTTGGGCAAATGGCATAAGCACTAATAGTACTGTCAGTCCAAGTGTTCCATCCACATGTATTGTTAGGAGGAATCGTGCCAACAAGAAATAGATCTAAACTGAAAATATGGAAATATAGAATTAATATTTGCACTGCACATCCCCAGGCTACTCATTAGCCTCTGTCAAAAATTAAATTTCCTTAGCTCTTTTTTTTTTGAAGCGTTATGATGACTAGACACACACATCTTTTATTGTTATAGATATATGAGTGTGGAAGTAAACAAAACGAGTTGAATTTAGTTGTGCCTGCAAAGAGAAACAATTACTATTGAAAGCTGTAGACTTCGCAGATTGTGATGGTAATTAATATATTACGTAGAAGAATCTATATGGATCGGTTAAACGATGTTATTATTCGTAATGGTCAGAGGTTTCAGATTTGTTTTTCATCACCATTCAGAGGATTTACATTTCTTCTATATGTGTGTGCTTTATATACATAATTCGTTTCATACCAAAACAAAATACGCCAGCTAAATTTCCACCAGTCATAAATAATGTTCTCGCTCTATTTATATTAATGTATTAGAAAACACTCGGATTGCTTTAACCCATTTACTGTCAATATATTGACACGGTTGCCAATATACACTGGTTTCCAGAAATTACAGACACTTATTATGTTTAGTCAATTGGAAGCTAACGTCAAAGCTCTATAACTTCTAAAATAAGTTTGCTTTTTTTTATGTGATTGCAGATATAGATCTAAATCAAATAAATCAATATTTCGATTTTCAACAATATTCGTTTAGTATTTAATGAGTGAAAGAATTCTCTACACAAAGTTGTAAAATACAAACTTATTTTATTAAACACTTTGATACAATACTTATTACTAAGTTTTAATTGACTTCTGAAGTCAATTTTTGTGGCTGGCATTGTTATCGTTAAATATTCAAACTTTCATAACTCATTAAATACTGATCGAATATTATTGAAAATCGAGATACTGATTTATTTCAGTACTTATATAGTATTTTATACATTTTATACAATCATATTTTTCAAAGCAAAAAAAAAAACCTATTTTAGAAGTTTAGAGCTTTGACGTTAGCTTCCTATTGACTTAGCATAGAGTTTTTCTTTAATTTACGGAAACCAGTGTATTAGCACCTTGACAGTAATAGGGTTTAGGTTTATTCTACCAAATTTGCATTTATTTCAGACTTATATTTGTCAGAATATACACTCATTCAGCATTTTTGTAAGGGTTGATTATTTGGGGATATAATAAGTGAGCCGTCCCATGGCTGAGTAGTTAGCACTTTTGGTTACTGCTTTAAGACCAGTTCGACCCGGTTCGAGTCCTCTTGTTTTGGACGGTTCGGGTTTTGGACCAGTTCGAGTCCCGGATTGCGTTTGTGTCGTTTTTCAGTTGAGGTCCCGCCATCCTCACAGTTCTTCTACTTTTGGCGAATTAAACTGACATGACCCTGTCAGATCTCTGTGTTAAAAACTGCTTGAGGGGGTTTATATTTTTATTATATTTATAATAAATAACATTGTAATGCTATACTTTTTGATTATCTATCACACAAAAATCAATAAATCGAGAAAACAGTAGTTTTGATTGAATGCTACCTTTGAACGATTTTGATATGGCTGACTACAATGCACCTTTTTAGGTTTCTGGATGCCCCGTTCTGATTGTACAAGGCGTAAACTGGAAATATCATAAAAACCTGAAAATATCACCTGAATCTGGAAACCATATTCTTCAAGTGATTAGTTAGATGACAACTCCTATTTCATACGTTTCTCTTCATAACCATTACTCTGCTGTCCTATTGGTATTCTACTTTTTACCATACACACTGCAGCAAAGTTTACATTTTCACAAACGTTTTTGCTCTCACGATACTTTTAACAGCCATTTAAACGACCTCTTCTGCTCAAGCTCATTATAGGTTTATACTAAGTCTATCCCCAGATTTTTATATATTCCTTCAGAAACTAATAAAATTGAGCTTGTTTGAATAGAAATTGCTTTTAGAACACATAAGTATGTATGTTGCTTTCAAAATAAAAACAAATATCTGATTTAAAGTGAATATTAGTAATAAAATTAACTCAATACATTCAGTGAATGCTAAAAATAGCTTTTGAGAGGACTGGAAGTTGATCTGCTTGACCAGCTTTTTAAAATTCTTACTTCAGTTTATAAAAAGACACATCAAATGGTAGCATAAGATTCAGTCAACCCGAAACGTTCGCTTTTATTGCAAATAAAATAGAATGGTCCCTCTCGCATGGATACACAGACTGAAAAGAGAGCAAAATGAATATCCTTTTAGTTAATGTAGGACACTCATTCAAATGAAACGTTTAAGAATAGTCTGGGCAGGATGGATTACAGTTGAAAACCAACCCTGTCCTCGGTCAGTAGGGAACACCGAAGGGCTTGGAAAACAGCCATCCGTCGGATGGAAAGTTAAACCGTGGCTGCGTGTGCGGGAGAGCCATACCCTGTGCACGTTAAAGAACACATTGGATTGTCTTGATGGAAAGTTATCATCTGTCTCCTAATAGCTGTCCAATTAGTCAACTTCCCTAACCTTCTCCGAGCCCTAGAAGTTCATGTGACCTAGCCATTTAGCCCATTACGTGCAAAAAAAGCGCCTCCTAGAGGTGAAACAACCGAGTCCAATTGTTGGAAACCAAGTTTCGACCACGTCGTTACTAATAATTTAGCCTCTTGTTAACATAAAGAAAACATCATCTTCAAACCGATCCATAATGACTTTATTATGAGAGGAAAATTACTAGCAATAGTTTTTTAAACCAACTTTGCATAAACCGACACTTTTAATGAACCGGAACCCAGTGAAGTTGAGATACCCACTATACCCATAAATGAAGTAGTCTTCCATTTACACTGAAGGTAGTATGTTGATGATCTAACATCAATATTATCAACAGCTCTATCATCCTCGCAATCAACTTCGCCAGCACCAATGTGATCAAGTTGCAAGTACATTCATGACTGTGTAATGTATTCTGTACTGTAATACAAATAAATAACGAAGTAAGGGTTTATGTTAAAAAGGTTCTTTCATTTTACTTTTCCTGTATTAAAAGATTAACATATGCACAGAACAAGTGCTAATCGACCATCTGCGATATACGATATGATTAGAACCCCAACTTCTTCAGAGATTGTAAAGACTAAAATTAAATCTACGATTGGAACCACTTGATATTCGTTAACTGTGCAAGACAATTTGTACACGGATATTGTTCACTAGGATTAAAACCAACGTAATAGAATCACTTCCATTGTATGTCAACCATTATGCAGCGGTGATGGTAATGGTGATGATAATGATCACGACCACGACGACAATTTGTATGACGATCGCGACGACTATAATTAGAATCGGTTCTAGTATACTGTATATTTATCTTTATGGAACAGAACCTTATACAAAACGCGAGACCTATCAGTAACCTATGAGGAATCAGTTCTACTGGATATCGATTCCTATGCCAAAAAACTACGAAGATTGCAAGATTTATTTCTTGTTTCCTATCCCAATATTTTATGACGAATCTCAAAATTGGATGTGATATCTTGAATTGTATTTTGAAGTGCATTTTATTTGTGTATTAAGATGCATTCTAACTCACACTAAATTTATTAGAACTGCATGAGTCAATACAAAATTTTTAATCATTTCTCTGAATACTTAAAACTATACAATATTTTTCGTTGTTAAAATAAAACACAGTTTAGCAGGGGTGGGGAGAATGAAGAAATAGCTGCAATAAAAATTGAACCATTTTGAAAATAATCCTTGTATATTATGAATATAAACTGAGATAAAATTGAATCATATTGCGATAATCGAAACAATCATTTAAAATAGCGTAATGAAGTACAGGATGTACGAAAAATAATGGTGGGGATTTCCGGGAACACTGTCTCCAAGTAAATAAAATGCCTCGTACTGAATATTGTACCTGTACATTCCCCCACTCAAACAGTTTCATGGGCGGTCACCATAATTTACATGAGGACAGAGCACAGCCATATATCTCAAGAAGTGTTACGAAAGTTTTTAATGCAACATCCGTATAGAGTCAGACATAAAATTAAACTACTCCTGCCAATCCAAATGGAAAGGAGTGGTATAATTCTATGGCCACCAACGAGCCCTGATGTGAACTCCCTAAATATTTCCTTGCGAGCTTTGTAATAAATTACCTGAATTATTTGAAAGCCAGAATAAGAGAAAGAAAGAGATATGCTGCAGTGTGTATGGTAAAAAGTAGAATACCACTAGGACATATGCAAAGCCACGAACGGTGCACATGTGGAAACTCACTAATTATGTTCAAAATTATCTTAGGTAGGCTTTTATTTAAATTATTACCTTTCCTGAATAATAAATTATTTTCCTACGTAATGATTCTCGAAATTCCACTATTAATTTTCGGATACCCTGTATCACAATCGCGACAAAATCTTAGATTAAATTCAGTTGCGCTTGTGCTCAAAATTAAAAGACAATGAAAAAAACAGCGTATTTAACTCAAAATGTTTTTTAGCAAATGTAATTAAATATCACAAGAAATGTTCTCTGACATGTACGAGTAACAGAAATTTGGGTAACGATAAAATCGCATAATCTATACACCGCCTAGACAACAGAAAAAGGTCACTCTTTCATTATTAATGACATGTTTAATGTTCAGTAAGCCCAAGTACAAGGTACTGGTGCGTTGTATGCAAAGTTATACCATAGTTAAGCAAAGTTTGTCCTTAAACCATTGGTTTATGCTTTGACGAATAATAATAAAATTATATTTCCGTTTAAATAACTTCATTCAAATAGGTTTAAAATATATATTTTTTAAATTAAATAAAGGGACTAATAACGTATTACGACAATAATAATAACTTGAAGATTATAAATTTTGCTTTTTTTTAGTTGTTAGCATATTATGCAATTTATGATAGTTCTGCAGTTTTTATTTGTGTCTTTTGTACGCAGCTGTATTAATATATGATTTCTTACAGCTAAATTTAAAAAGCTATTAAAGACTTCATGAAATATGCTTCTATGCTCTCTCAGAGGAATCTGATGAGTGCAAGCAGACCTGCATTTACGGAAATCTTAAGGATATGATGATTTTTTTTTTTTTTCGTAAAGTATAACATGCATAACTGCGCAATTAACGCCTTTCATGCGTCTGTGGCATTAAAAATTTTCTCTTAGATATCGGAATGCACATATTTTAAGATATATTCAAATTAACTTATCGTCTGTATATATATTTTTATCGTTTTCTTCAGTATCGGTTTTATATTATTAAAAAACAAAGAATGCGAAGAGAGTTAGTAACTGGGGGAGCGTTTTGCGGTGCCCTGGACAAATAATTAGCGAAGCCTTAAACAGCTACACCGAAGAGAAATTATGACCACCTGCCTAATATGATGTTGGTCTTCCAGGTGCCGCCTAAACAGCTCTTACCCGGCGAGGCATGGGTGTTACAAGATTTCTAAAGGTGTCTTGTGGTATCTGGTACCAACACGTTAGCAGTAGATCCTTTAACTCTTATAAGTTATGTAATTGATCGTTATGCCGTAGATCGGATATGCTGTTCCAACACAAACCATAGATGATCGATTGGATTAATGTCTGGGGTTGGATTGTTTTACCTCTGAGCGGCACTTTTTTGCCCACCATGGGCTAAATGGCCAGGTCACATGGACCCCAAAGGCTCAGAGAAGGTTGGGGGAGGGGACCTACTGGAACAGCTGTTGGGAGACAGATGGTAGCCTCCCGTCAAGGCCATCCAGCGTGTTCTCTAACGTGCACAGGGTATGTCTCTCCTGCACACGGGGCCACGGCTTAACATCCCATCCGACGGACGGCGGCTTTTCCAAGCCCATCGGTGTCCCCTACTGACTGTGGGCAGGGCGGGGAATTTTGCGGAGATAAATCTCAACGCTGACCCAGCTGGGACTCGAACCTGGGGACTACAGATTACGAGCCTGACGCGCTACCGGCTGAGCCACCCCCGCCCCAATATCTGGGGAATTTGGAGGCCAGGGCAATATCTGGAAGTCTGCTTCATGTTCTGCGATCCATTCTCGAACAATCCTGGCAGTGTAGTATGACGCATTATGCTGCTGAAAGAAAGCACTACTAAAGGGTATGTCACAACACAGTAAAATGGATTATTCCGAAAATGGATATACACACTCATTCAGCATTTTTGTAAGGGTTGATTATTTGGGGATATAATAAGTGAGCCGTCCCATGGCTGAGTGGTTAGCAGTTTTGGTTACTGCTTTAAAACCAGTTTGACCCGGTTCGAGTCCACTGGTTTTGGACGGTTAGGGTTTTGACCCAGTTGGAGTCCCGGGTTGCGTTTGTGTCGTTTTTCAGCTGAGGTCCCGCCATTCTCACAGTTCTTCTACTCTGGCGAATTAAACTGACATGACCCTGTCATGTCAGTTTAATACGCCAGAGTAGAAGATCTGTCATGTCAGTTTAATTCGCCAGAGTAGAAGACCTGTCATTAAATATTACGCTAAACATTTGACCATAGAAAAATCATAACCAAAAATTTCAAAAAGTACTAAATCGCAATTTGCTATGTAGTATTATTGTTTTTCCAAAATTTTCGTGACAATCCTTGATCTTGGACGCGATTCACTGATTGGTAACAACTGATCTATACACTATACTTATGCCAGAGGACATTACCACTTCTGGGACTCTGGGCGACCGCACAGGTTCCAGTTTGTTGCGCTGGCCATGAATAAAATACTTAGTAATAATATTGCATTCAGGTACAAGGTAAATTCCAGATACAAGGTAACTAAATTACTTTGTACCTGAGCTAGAATATTTAGTAGTCCTAGGTAAAAGGAACATTACGTACTCTTTGAACCTGGGCTTACTAAATATTAAAACGTCATTAATATTAAAACAATGACATTTTTCTTTTGTCTAGACGGTGTATAGATATATGATAGATACATAGAATACATTTTATTAACTCTTGATTGACGTTTCACAGAGCTTTCAACGACTCTCATTGGGCAACATTGATTTCGACAAAACTTTTTAAAAGAAAATATATATTATGTATTTTTATCCGAATTAGATCCTTGCAGAAATAGGTACATAGAAGAAATATCCAAACACAGTATCAGCATGGAACGTTAACCAACATATACGTAAGCTAATTCGTAATCTTTCTTATAATTACTCAGAATACCGTTTTAAAATATAAATACTTCTCCCTTAGGAATTTTTCCTGTATTAATCAGCTATTTTTTATATGAAAATCAAGACTTAATTCCTGTTATGAAATTTAATTTTAACTCCAGAATTTTAGGTTTACAATTTTATATAGAAAGTAGGAATAAATAAATTTAATAAAAGTTAAAATAAGTCACATTGAGGAAATGAATAACAGAGCGGGTGATTGGTTAGTGGTTAGCATATCTGGCATGTATCTCGAGAAAAGTGGGTTCGAGTCCTGTGGCAAAACTCATTTCATCTGCATAATTAATTATTGAATTTCCAGTTTTGTTTTCATTTATCGTGCATAAATGTTTAAATTTACTGGTGTATACAATAAGAAACAACAGATGTTTAACAGTTTTTAAGAAATATTTACGTGAATATTTGTCAAAGTTAGACAATATTAAAACACGTATATTCTAAGAAAATTATGTTTCATATAGTAATAATTAATCAGGAACTAGTATGTGTTAGTATTCCAGACTGACACCACTTGTGTCTTTTTATTTCTTTATTTATTTTCCTCACGTTTGATTTATTTTTTTCACGATAATTTAAGTCACATATTTATATAATCTGGAAGAGCTGCAATACTCATCTGCTGTTTATTATTGTTTGATTAATACTTTGCTTGGATTCTCTCTAATTTTTTTCTCTTGAAGGTTTTTGTGAAATATTTGATTTGTTGTATTTGACAGTGTGTTGTATAATATGTGTTGCATTAATTTGATACGATATTATTGTTATGACCACGTTCGAATCAACATTATTAATTATTTGATCTTCACAATAACTAATATCACTAATCCCGTCGAATAAAAGAACTAAAATTTGCTAGATAGTTATTAGCAAACTTTAACCATAGATTCTAGAATATTGTTTTCTCCTTTGTGAGGGAAAAAACGTTATCTTTTAAGCTATGTCTCCAGTGCAATAATACCATGAATCAAAATTCTGGAAGCTTAGCATTACAACCTCCATTTTAATTATTTCTCCTCATTTAACAAGTTAAATATTGAGTTTTGAGGAATGTTTGCTTAAGACAGTTATTAGATTTACCTTAATCTTTAATATTGCTCTTAGTCATTGCCGAACACTCTGATAATGCTTCAATAGAAACATAGACGTAAGCAAAAGTTTTCTAATAAAGACATTACTCTTAATTTAGCTCTTTATCTAATCTTCCAAATGATCATAAGCGTTATTTATAATCTAGCTTACTCAAATAAAGTTTTCTGCTGCTGCACGTGGATTTGATCAAGTTATGAATCATTGTTTCGGAAATTCAGCACTGACGATGCTTCATATTAAAGCTAAAAGAACAGAATTGATGACAATAGAGATCCGTATCCCTACCTTTTTGAAGTAAGCTAATGGGCATGTTGTCAAATAATAAGCGCAGTATTTAATATACTACGCGGTGCTTGAGTCAATTTATTTGATTGTCTTGTTTGCTAAAATGATTATTAAACTTCAAAGACCATATTATTTGCACGAAACCAGTAGGATGCGGGGAATCTTTTAAATTAGTCCCTCTTAGGGCTGACATCATTGAAATTCGGATTCAGTCTTCATGAAGTACGTCATTAATTTGTGAAATACGTCTCCGAGGCAGTTAATTGTTGGCCATCTAATATGCAACTAAAGGTGCGATCGTAAAAAAACAAAGGCTGGTCGTGGTTTTCTCGTTAATTGCAGTAATGAATGAGTACGAGGACAAACATTATCAAGCAGAATGTTATTATCCATTCTAATCTTTATTATACGTGTAACACCCGTACATTAAAAGCTATTAGCCATTTAATTAAGAGAACAGATTCCCTATAGAAATGTAGAAATCAATACTTTGCAACTCTGTTTTTGCCACCTTATCTGAGAGAAGTGAGTGCGCAAAAAAAATGCTCTTTATTACTTTGTTCATTAAGCTAGCCATAAAACAATTAAGTATGCATACGAACATTCAAGCGAGAGCGTCAGGAACAATAATAAAGGAATGTATTTTTATCGGTAATTAGTGGGTGACGCAAGACGATAAAGATCATAGGAGTGGTATTTGAATGCAATTATTAAAAGAATTGAAAATAACGTGATAATAAACAACTTTCGAATTCTGCGTCTTTGCCAACGAATGAGGAAAAAAATGAATATTTTATGTATCAATTACGATTAAATGTAAAATTAAACAATAATTTATATAAAAAAAACTTGGAATGATCAGTACCATGAAACTGTAAGAATTATTAAATTGATTATGCATTTCAAACATGAATGTTTCGGACTCAGTCCTTGAAATAATATCAAAGATTCCAACATTCGAATGTCACCTGAATACAGAGGTTAATAAATTCTAAAATGCGTAAATATAAAGCTGAAACAAAACTGTGAATTTAAATTAAATATGATGAAATCGGTATTATTTTCAGCGCTATTTATATTAGTATCATAAAAAATAATATTTATTATATTGTTTATACAGCTACATTATATTCAAAATTCGTTCTCCAATATATAAAAGTGTTAAAGCAGAAAAATTTTCCTGTAGTTGCATTCTTCCCTAAATGTATTCCTCGATATGAGTCAAAGTATGATAAAAAATATTTCTTAACTTTACAAATGCACATATGACATCTAGTTGCTTCATATAATATAGAGAGAGTAGAAGAAAAAATTGAAACAGTCCTATGTTAACTCAATAGAAAATCACATTAATAGCTCAATAACTTCCTCAATATTGTTTTTTAATGAAATTTATGTAGTAAGATAAATTATAGATCTCCACCAAAGCTCTGTAAAATTTTATTTTAAACAATGCATATTCAGTATTCAAGTTAAGAACGCTGGAATATTTAATCCGCTTGAAAATTTTCAAGAATTTCATTAAAACACGTTACAAAATCAGTACCGGGTGCAATGCACCAGGTATTCTACTAGAGTCAACTATGATCTCTGAACTCTCAACTTGTTTTAATATTTTAATTAAATTTTGAGATCAAAATTTTGTAGCCTGTTAAATATTCCAGCATTCGTATCTTTTTGAATACTGAACAAATATTGTTTAAAATCGAGGTTTAGATAGATGTGATTGAGATCTTTAATTTATCTTTAGACATATATTTCAAGAAAAATCACGTGGAAGAAGTTATTGAGCTCTGAATGTGATTTTCTGTTGAGATAACATGGACATGTTTCTATTTTTTTTGTCCAGTACCTTGGTGTAATATACGACGAGTTAGGAAATCTTAGCTAACATACTCCTACATAGTTTTGCAATGTCCCACTTTGGTGACTATTACATCATATGAAACATTCTTCTAAAGTAACTTGAAGCATCACGATAATAGTGCCTATGGATATTGTGCATATGTTGTTTCGACAGATGAACGTGATACAATAAAACCATGATTGATGTAGCTTTGATGCTCGAGTGTGCTTCAACGTGAGAATTGCGTCACTAGTTGATTGGAAGAGACAAAAACTTGAATATTTAACGATGTTTAAAACGAGAGAATTGAAAAGTTGGCGGTTGTAGCTAGAAGTGCATATTTTGTGTTAATCTTTGTAAAGGTTACTCAAAAATTTCGCGATTAAACCGAAGAGGCAATATGTTAGTCGAGTAAGTGACTGGTTGACTTTAATTTCATTATTAAAGAGTCTATCTTAACGAATAAAAATAATTGATAACATGAAACTTGTAACTTGTAAGTTCTTCACAAAGGTAATTGTGTCACCGCCTATACTTTCACCCACTTCTCTATCCTTTAAACATTTTCTCCATCCGAGTCACAGCCAATAAAAATCTCACTGAAGTGCCGACAGCGGAAGACTGAAGGAAGATAGGAAAAACTTCTTAAACCAATGAGCAAATAAATAATCATATCACATTAGAAGCCAACATATTAGGTGAAAACAAAATAGAAGGGCCCAAAAGGCCTAACGTTTGCTCTTCTCTGGATGATTAAAATAATTGGATAGAGTTTGTACGAATTGTAATGCAACTGTATTAAAAGTAGTCAAAAATTGTGAAGCTTTCTCTTGATGGTTTGACTACGTGCTGATAGTAGATAAATTTGTGTTTAGATTATATTGTCGTTTGTGATCTGGTTCCCTATGTAATTAAGTAAATTCATTTGTAATTTTTGTTGCTAAACATTCTTTTGATCTCACGCTCAAGATTTCCTGTTAAAAATTCATAACAATATATATATACTTAATTTTTTTTTGCTGTATAGATATCACCTGAATTTAATCCAATTGCTGTATTTCGGTACCATATACATTCAAATATCACGTGACTGTTACATCACGTGGAGTGATACATCGAAGTAACTTGAAGTATCACAACAGTAGTAAAAACCGGCTAATTGTTTCAGATATCCTTAGCCTTATTTATATAGCTAACGTTACTGTTAATGAATAGTGACTTCTAAATAGTACCTATGAATGTTGTGTATAGGCACAGAAATCTCAACAGACACGATAAAACGCAGAGATGACGATTGTTGAAAAAACTTACGGGTTGATAATTGTTGTGAATAGCAGATTGATTCCGCTAAGAAATCAAGACATATATATATAGCCATCATCATTAAATAAATATTATAACGTGGAATAAAGAGTAAGGTAGCCATTAGAAGGCACGTCATGAGGAAGGCAGCATAGAATCCAAGAAAATTAGACACTAAAATTGTACACCCGAGAAAGAGAGCACTTTCCTCGATTGGTTAAATATCCTTCACAATATCTAATTATAATCGAATGTTCATGTAAAAAGGTTATACAGCTGAGATTGTAGAATGTATGTCCAGATCTTTTAAGGTTTACATGCAACTTTAAACAAGTCTAGATTACTTAGATAGGCAAATGAACCATTTCTCACACTACTCTGTGACTTTCAGATCCAACAACAGCATAATAGACCATGATACTATGCGTCTATTCCATTGTCTTCCAAGGCTTCTTGTGGCAGTCTGGAGGTATGAGGACGAGCATTATTATGAACAAACCGATACTCGATACCAACTGATCCGACAAGTAGTCATATTGCAGAAAAAATTGTTCGGTTCCTACAGGTGGCACCATTCAAATTGCTTCTTGTGAAAAGAGGATCAGTTCGAACGTCCACAGGAATATACTTTAAAACAATATGGAATCCCCAAGATATGTGTCAATTATTTAGAGAACCTAGAAATGGACTGGGTGTCAAAACTCACTCCACTGCATATCTTTGTTTACATTAGACAGGAAAGAGAAAATAGATTAATCTGTGAACAATGTTCATAACAATTTGTTTGGAACATATGTATTCAAAAGATAATTCTAACTGATCTGTACAACTCCTTTGCTGAAAAAACGTAATTCGAAGAGTTTGACAAGAATACTCCCAATTTCATTCAGACTTTCTTATAGTTTAAATGCTGAAAACGAAGTTCTCGATCACCGATCCACACCCTCGAGATTAGCAACTGTATCTATGTGGCTTAAGATGTCGATAAACTTCGATTCTGCCGAGAAATCTACAGTGTTGCATACTTTGTATTTGCTTACATAAATACCCAATCATCTATTTTTTTCTTCCTCCACAATCTAATGACAACACTTCGAAGTACGTTGAAAAAAAAAACAAGCTACGTCCGTCTGTCTTGATCTGCTGTAGAAACTTTACAATCTGGTACGCCATGCTTTAAGGTAAAGTTGTCATTCCATGATCAACCTTGTCATCAGACGACATATCAGGAGCAATTGTAACGGACATGCCAAAGAAACTGCGCTTTTCATATGGATCCAAAGATCCAAGCAATTCGATTTATGTGAACACAACATACCCAATCTGTGAAAATTTATCGACAACTTGTGATTGTGTACTATTTGAATGTCTTCTCAGCGCAACCTGTGAAAAAATGGTGGCTTGAATTCAAAATATTTCAGTGAGTAAACGGCATTCATTCAATAAATAAAATGGTTGTGTTACTATAGTAAAGATGGCAGAAACTGACGCCACCATATAGTATAGTCCACATAGAAGCTAATATGCAGTCCAGACCTGGATCTTTCTCATTTTGAATTGTTTGAGAAGCTTGCTTGAAAGTCATATCTGTGAACGACTTGTCTCAGCGCAACTTGTTTTCAGAAAGGGCTGATCCTTTTTTCGACAGGACTTCGAAAGGCTGATCAACCATTCTGACAAATGTATCAGCAGTTCTGGAGATTGCGTGGAAAAAATAATACACTTATGTGGGGATATTCCATCTATTTTCGGTATGTGTCGGTGAAATTACATATTCTCACGCAGAATTAAATAGACAACGTTTCGTTCTGACTTACCATCGTATATCTCTTCTTTTCTAAATGTAGATGTGGCTATAGATTTAAACAAAAATCCAATAGAAATTAGATTAGCAACAGTTTGTTTCCTGTCTCCTTTAATATAACGACGTTGTTGAAAGGTCCCTCCTTATCCACTAGTTTCTTTATCCGTTTCCCTATGAGGGTTGATATATGAAGATAGACTTGCCCTCTGTTTCAAAACATATATAAAGGAACACAACCAAAAACTGAAAGAGACATCTGCTACCTCTTTGCTCAAACATTCTTTGCGACGAAAAAACTGAAGACTGTAGAGACGTTTTACGTATTCTTTCAGAAGGTAAATGGATAAAACATATTTTGTGCTATTAAGAGAGATACTCTGATAGCTGCCTAATACTGTCAACTTGCCAACTAATGGTTTTCCTGGGAATATGTAACACTTCGCCGACCTTGCGCTGTCCTTGAGCGTAATAATCTCCTGTAACTGAATTTGCCGCATGATCCGAGAGCACACTTCTCTGAATGTTAATGAAAATTTTCTGTAAAAAAATACTGGCTTCCTTCCAAAATCTTCTGAATGTATTCTTTATGCACAATTTAAATAGTTATGTCTATTTTTGTATTCTCAGTTAGCACGTGGGTCTTTTACTAATTGCTACGATAAGATTAACTTTTTAGCGGACAACTGTTTTTACATTTTATGTGCTTCAATGCTTAAATTTTACTGTTATACTTGTAACCTGAAATAAAAATGAAAATCTGTCTGCCACTTAGATGTAGTAAGATCTACAGAGCATGGACTACAAAGCTAAAGTTTCTATATTGGATTTTGTTTTATTTTTCGTATTTCTAGAGCAGTCCATCCAACCCAAACTTAATGAAGCGCTATTGGAAGAAAACTATATTCTTAAAGAACCGCATAAAACATTTTCTACTTAAAAACAAAAACATCCATTTCTAATGAATAACGAATTGAATAAAAATTAAAAATTAAAACCTGCATTTTTAAGGAATCGAGAAAATAACTTGATTAGAAAAGAAGAAATCAGATTTTCGAAGAAAGCCAGTCTATTAATCGTTGTAATATACATTTAAAAGAAATTCTATGGATTGGACAAATCGTTTATTAATGAACCTAAAAATGTTCGGTCAAAAATTGGAAGAAATGAGTTATATTCAGTATATTAATTATTTGAATTATGAGCCGTATGCTGCTCAAAAGCCACGGATTGGACGGGCCTGCTCTAGAGTTTCATTAATCTGAATTCTTTTAAGGAATAAGGAGTTATACTTTAGTCTTGCTCATGGATATCTGTAGAAAAGGTTTACAATACAGTGCAGCCTTCAGAAAAAAAATGTGTGAACGTCGTTTTCATGGATTTCTTCTCAATTCGAACTACTGGCGCATAGTTGTTAAACGTTGGATAACTTTGAATGACCTTCATTTGAGAATTTTATTTACATTTGATAGAAACGTTATTTCCATTTGTCATATGTTATAAGTTTTGCTGTTTTAAACTGTCGATCAATATTTTTTATTCACAGTTTTCATATCTTCTATGCATGGTGTTTCAAATATACATTTATTAATAAATCGTAGATACAAATCAAATACTTAAAAATGTAGCCAAACGCATCAAGCTTTGTCAGATGTATCAGAGTGATATTTCGATGTCATTTCCAGATGTAACATAACAAATATCCCAAATCTAATGGAGTTTTTCCCAGATGCGAAAGAGCATATTTGTCGTAACGTTTGCAACTGCTTCTGTAATTTTGCCCATAGATCATCAACATTTGCAGGTAGAACGAATAAGCACATTTTATCCTCAACAAATCCACATGAGAAAACGATAGTGCTGTTAAATCGAGAGATCTAGGTAGACACGATATTGGACCCTTTCGGCCTACCCATTGATTTGAGAAACTCCGATACATCTAACCAAACTTGATATGTTTGGCTACCTATCTTCGTATTTGATTTGCATCTACCATTTATTTATAAATGTATACATCCTCTTAAAGTGGTAACCTACTTTTGGCACACCCTGTAATTTAAAGGTTTTGCCTGCGTTTTTGTTTGTTTGACCAAATACTTCCTAAAAGTACGATACCACCAACTTTTATATAAATCTTCTTCTCATTGCAAGTTAAAGCAACATAAGGATTTGAAACCGAAAATATGATTCCCCTCAAAAGAAATAGTATTAGAATTGCTGCTAAACGACAAGAGCTAAAACCACAAAATCTGGTATATGGCTTCCTCTCATTGTAAACTGAAGCAGTATAAATTTATGGACATCCAAAATTATCCCCTTAAAAAAGTAGAGTTATAATGGCTTCTAAGCGATAACTAGGACCATTAAATTCGGTATACAGTTTTCTCTAATCGTAACGTAATACAATGCAAGGGTTTGGACAACCTGACATTTAGTTTCCCGAAAAAAATGACCCCTAAAAAATGGGTGTAAGGACTGCTCCTAAAAAATAATAGTATCATTAAATTTCGTTTAGATCATACCCTTATCACAACCTCGAGTTAATTTAAGGTAATGATTTGATCCCCAGCCTTTCTTCCTTCCCCCATCCAGAAAAACCTGGGAGAAAATTTTAAACGTCTTCTTATATTAAATTAAAGCAGGGAAAGTGTTTAGTTACACTGGGAAAATTGAGATACAGCAAAAGTCAGGACTCCCAAATTCAGTACATATTTGTTTCTGAATATAATACACTCCATTGTTCAACCACGTTTAACAGTCTCTGAGTCATGTAAGAAGTGTTGTTTTCAAATTATCGTCTAACGGTAACTAATGAAGACAGTGAACCATTGGTCACGATAGCAACATTGGATTCACTTAGTGCTTGAGAGAATATCCGAGTGATAAGTTAACAGCCACTATTTGAATAAACATTACTAAGCATATTTTGCTTTTTAACGTACAAAACATTTTGCCAGAAAGGAAAAAGATGGTGATTTTCGAAAACTAAAATCAGTTATGTTGGATATTTTACAACCAAGCGACACTTTCATTTGCAAACAACGGGCAGGTCACAAGGATTCCAAAGGCTCAGGGAAGGGGACCAACAGTTAGGGAAGGGACCAACTGCACAGCTGTTAGGAAACAGATGATAGCCTCCTGTCGAGTCCATTTAATGTGTTTTTAGTGTGCACAGGGTATGACTATTCCTGTCTACGCAGAAAAGGCTTAACCGACGGACGGCCACCTTTCTAAGCCCATCGGTATCACCTTTCTGACCGAGGGCATTATGAAGATTTTGAAGAGATTAGTGTTAAAACTGGAACATATGAGACTTGAACCTCGGAACTACAGATTACGATCCAGGCGTGCTAAAGACTGAGCTACTCCCACTCCAATAGCATCAGTTTAATAAAGCATCAAAATTTTAATTTTTTTTATCAAAATCAGAAACGTAATTTTTTTTAAGAATTTGTGAAACGTGAGGGTAAATCTGCTAGTATTATATGCACATATATATATATATTCTCTATGCATCCATTATGCACAGTTTGCATACCTTTAGATTTCTGGCAAGAATATTCCCACATGAAGTGCATTCACTTTAAAATGCAATTAAGTAACAGAAAAAAATAATAAAATACACGTATTTTCAAAGGAATAATTTTTGTAACTTTTTGAATTGTGTGATAAATAAAAGTGAACATTTTCCGTTAAAGCAGACAAAAATCATACGCCTTGATGTAAATAAAGTATTTCATATTTTCCAGGAATTTTTCTTTTTTTTTGTGTAAATATTTGATCTACAAACTTAATTTTCTCTGCCTAATGTGAACCGTAAGCCGCCATTTCAGTATTTCTGATAAACCAATGGATGCAATTAAGATTGTTAATGATTGAAAGTATTTGAGTATATTAAGAGTCGGTTAACTTTTAGACAACTTACCGATTACTTCTTTAATAATAATAAAATTTTATTAACCATAACCCACTTGTGCATATCTAATATAATAATAAAGCATGTGACACATATGTCATATGCTTTTTCAAATTGCAAATTCCTAATGAAATTTTAACCCACTTATGGTTTTGATGAATTTTACATATTTTACCAAAATGAGTTACGTATTAGGTAAATATACAGCTCTAGTCTACCAACAAAGAACTTCGTATTCTAACTAGTAATATGTTAAACGAAACGAGTATGAGATGAATATTTTTCTGAAATAAATTTGATTGAGTGTTCAATGTGTGAAGTGCAGAATTTGCTCTCTATCTAAGAAATCTCATAGGAATATAAATTATAAGTAATATCTACCTTCCTATATGCGCTCCAGAATGCAACAAATGAAAGTTACGCAAACAAAGGATGAAACCACTAACCGGATTCCTATTAATTTCAAAGGAAGATAGGGAGCAGGCAATTTTTCTTGATACTGTAAATCATATTTGCCGCCGAATGCTCCTTTTAACCTAATACGATTTCATCATCGGTATGTTATAATCTTATTTATTGATTTTATTTTCATTTTTTTTTACTTTATTTATTTTTAAGGCGCATCTAAGAAAAACATTTTGAGTTGGGTGGTTTTACCTCTGAAAGGCACGTTTTTGTACAGAGTAAGCTAAATGGCCAGGTCACAAGGACTCCAAGGGATCAGATAAGTTTGGGGTCGGTATCCACCGGACAACTGTTAGGAGACAAGGAAGACTTTGTCAAGGCCATCCATAATGTTCTTTAATATGCACAGAATACGACTCTTCTATATACGGAGCCACGACTTAATGTCCCATCCGACAAATGGCAACCTTACCAAAGGATAAGAAAAAAAAGTGTATCTTTACTTTGTTTAATTTAATTTTTTAAGTTATTTTTTAAAGTTTTTAGTTAGAGGGTGCAGAGAACTTGTAACTAATATCACTCGTATTTGTTTCGGAGGAGAAAATTGCTATATTCGCTGCATTACTAGGAGCAAATGATTAGGTAGCCTCTTATATTTATATTTTGGATGAACAAACTTTCATTTGAGATATAACTCATTGCCACCAACCTCCGTGAAATTTCCGTCACATATATTTTGAGATAAAAAAGGATGGCGATTTATTACCACAAGTAAATTTTGATATAACCTAAGAAGCCCTTAATTTACAACTTTCATCTGCCACCAAACCAAAGCCATCTGAAGGGAAAGCCTGATGTCACGTGATTTGGGATGTGCCATCAGAGGCAGATCAGAGCAGAGGCCAGTCGAAGCGCGTGAGCTTGTATCTACTGCTGTACGGCCTGCATTGCATGCACGCCATTGCTATCACGATCTTCCTTTGTCTTTAGTGTAGGTGCTATTTCTTTATTCTGTTTTATATATAAATATTACATTTATATTTTATATATATATATTGTTTATTATATTCTTGAAATTGAAGTGTATTTATAGTAATTATTATTGTTATCATGCCACGTAAATCTTGTGTTCCTGGCTGCCGTAGTAATTATGGTGGATCGCCATATGTATATATATCGTTTTCCTAAAGACGAAACTGCAAAACAGTTATGACTGAAAAAAATTCCACGGAAAGGTTTTATTTCCAGTAAGGAGAGTGTCGGTTGTCAAAAACACTTTGAAGATAAACTCATTATATATTATGATGAACTGCTCAGTGATAAAGGGCCTGTAAATAATTATTTGTCGTAATTACTATCATCAGTATATGATATTCAACGTTAACATTTTCATTAAAAAGCTGCATGGGGTATATTTCTTGTTATTATGGAGTATTTTTCAATGTTGCACTGAAATCTGCAATTTTTGTTAATTACTAGGAATTCTGTATTACGGAGTTCCCATTGATGTACTTATTCATTTATGTCTAGTGATATGTCTCAATGACAGACATTAGTTATCACAGACTATTTTTGGAAGCATACATATTATTGATTTATCATTGGTATTTAAATAATTATTTGTCTTAGTTACTATCATCAGTACATGGTATTCAATGTTAATATTTTCCTTAACAAGCTGCATGCATATTTCTTATGATTATGATAATCTTCTGGATTTTTCACTGAATTCTGCAACTTATTTATATGTCAATATATTTGGTATAAACTTCAGTAAGACAATAATATAGTGCTCATATGCGTCAATATATACTTTTCTTAACGTTAAGCTTATCAGTTATATTTTTTGATTATGTAATACTCTTGGATGTTGCAATGATTTTTTTTATTTTTGTTTTATAGTATAAGCTTCAGTAACACAATGATATACTGCTCATTCATTATATTTCTTGAAATTTCATTACTCTACTAGTATGTGTCAGTGATAGACATTGGTTGTTACAAGCTATTTTTTGAAGCATACAATATGATTGAGTTACATTTGATGTAGATTTCAAATATTTATGTATTGTATTTACTATCATATATTCTTAGTCAATAGCATTCAATGTTATCATTTTTCTGAATAAGTTGTATGGGTTATTTTTCTTGTTATTATGGAACACTCTTCAATGTTACATCAATGTTTCTTCAATGCTATCATCACAAACTATTTTCTGAAGCGTACCATATGATTGAGTTATATTTTGTACATTTGATGTGGACTTCAAATATTTATTTATCTTGTTGGAATATGTATAGTCACTATTAGCAATATTATTTTTTTTTCATTTAACATTATTTGAAATGATTGTCTTGCATATTCATACTGCCCTCATGTCTGAAGCGAAAATGAATTCTTTTGAGGTTTTTAATATATTTAGTTGTAAATATTTCAATGTAATCTTTGTAATAATTTCCTCATGTCATCATGTTTGTTAATCAAGTCTTGGTTTGGTGTTTGCATTGGCGTTTATATAAATTATGTGATACTGATGATTTTAATCTTAGTAAGAAGATAATTATAGTCTTATTAATCAAATAATTAAATTGCACTGATTATTTCATCATCTGTGAATGAAATTCTGATCTCAATAGCTTTCTACTCATAACCTAAACTATGTGAGTTTAAAAATTTTATATGGAATGTAACCATAATATTAGTGAGAGACTGTATATGTGATATTTATGATGATCGTTAACTCTTATCTGACGTAGTATGAATATATTTTGCTAACATGAGAATAAATAATTTATATTTACCAATATTTATGGTAATGTTGCTCATATATTAGGTTCCAAAATCTTTTGACAAAAAAATTTGCTTTAAAATTCAGATGTATCTCGTTTTCTTAGATATATAGTTTGCAATTAAACATTATTAATAAAAATTTGCAATTAAACATAATTAATAAAAAATATTTAAGTATTTCTAGATAATATGCTTATTGAATATTTTTGACATCGAGAAAAGATATTTTTTTATGTCCGTGCAAAATAAAATATTTCTTGCAAGAATGAAATATTTCTCCGCATTTATTATAATTTGCTTTATAATTGATATTTGATTCAATTCAGTTGAAGAAATGAAACCATTACAAAACGCACACATCGAAGAGAAACAAATAAGTTCTACTGACGGAAAGCTATGATGCGATGCACAGATTCCACTTTTGACGTCATTAGTTGTGCGGGTCACGTGGCATAAGGCTTTCTCTGCAGACGGCTTTGACCTAACTCATTATTCTCGAACCTTGCTTTTGGAAAATATAGTGGAATAATGATTTTTCACATTGCCACTCTTTTTGAGAAAACAAAACTCCACAAGCATTCATTTGACACATTATTCTTTGCAATCGGTTAACGGTGTGGGAAGATATGGTGCAGTAACCTTTTTGATAAACCGACAAATTACGAGTCAAAAGCAATAGTAAGGGAGGTAAAAACTGAGATCCGGTCTCCGCCCATACAGTATTTGGTTGAGGAAATTTTGTGCGTATATATATATAGCCTAGCTTTTGGACGTTTTTCGTGCAAATATTATGTGTACATTATTGTATGTGTATTATATTTCTCCGCATTTATTATAAACTACACATTAACATGATACATATTAACATGATACATATTTTAGCAACACATTAACATGATACATATTTTAGCAAGCTTTATAGGAAAAAAAAACGTGTCGTTTTTACTGGGAAAGAAATTTCCTTTTCTGCAAAAATGTAATAAATAAGGTATTATTTTGTTTGTCATTTACCCTTGTACACAATGAATTTTACATGATACACTGAAACCAGCATTACAACTTTTTTTTTTCAATTTCCTGCTTGACTTTCTAATGAGTAAAATATTAGATCTATGCTGATGTTTTTACAAAATGAATTCGTCTGAGAGCTCCTTGTTTAAAGGAAAGAATCTATTTTTACCGATCTTCCTATTGTTTTTCTCTCCACATTTGTCGGTTTGTCAGTATGTGGGTTTGTGAATTTGTAAAAACAGTTGTTCCACCATATCTTTCAAACGCGATGGAGAAACTTAATGATTTAAGTGTCAAATGAAAGCTTGAGACGCGGAGAGTGTCAGATGCTAAAAAGGTGACACCTCATGCTTTCTTCCCCACTAAAAAGGTGAATATGAAACCATTCTTACACTAAATGTCCTGTACGCGAGTGCGGAAAGTAAAAAGTTATTTGTCAAATGAAAGCTTCTGAAGCGTAAAATGTCTTAGGGTAATTTACTTTGGCGTATAAACTGACACTCTTGTCAGACAATGTAGCAAGCAGCTGCTTGAAGGGGTATTTATTCATTTATTTTATGAAAAATTAACCCCCAATGCCTTCTTCCCCACTGAAAAGGGGGGATATGAAAACGATTATTCCTCTTTATCTCCTGAAAGCAAGTGCGGAAAGAAACAAGCTGTGCATCAAATGTAGGCTTACGACGCGAGGAGGATCATAAGCTGTAAAAATTGACCCCCATGCAGTCTTCTCCCTAAAAAAACACGATATGAAAACGATTGTTCTGCTATATTTGCGGAACGTGAGTGCGAAAAGCAAGATATGAGGTAAATGAGAGCTTCTGATGCGGGGAGTGTCGCAGGCATTAAAACATGACCCCCTATTCTTTCTTCCCCTCTGAAAAAAGGGAAATGCGAAAGTTATTTTACTACATTTTTCGAACGCAAGAGCCTACAATTACGAGTTAGGTGTCAAATGAAAGCTCATGTAATGACAGTCGTAAACCATTTCGAATTTTCCCCCACTTATCTTCCCCCTTCTAATAAAGAGAGGGATTAATACCATATAAAGTTCGGGATTTGACTTTAACGGGTCATGTCTCAAATTAAAGCTTGTGGCGCCTCCAATATCATGTGCTACCTCAAGAACGACTCCAAAAGAGAGGAAAAATGTGGTCGATGTTTAAGTGTCACTGTCAAAAGTAAATTTATGAAGGTAAGTGTTTTTTAAACGATAAAGAAAAAAAATATATATAAATAAAAAAAAAAAACTGTCTTCTTATGAGGGCCCTAAAAAGTTGAAAATAAACCTAAAGCTTATCGATGGTACATTCATTAAGCGAGTTCGTATTCACTGCAAAGGAAGATAGAGCACCGATTTATCGACATTACTTGGAAGTGAATACGATCTCGGTGACTGATTGCAGCATCGATGTGCATTAGGTTTATTTTCTAATTTTTAGGGCCCATATAGGATAAGCCGTCCTGTGGCCGAGTGGTTAGCACGCTTGGCTACTGATCTAAGGGACCTGGGTTCGAACCCCGGGTAAGGCATGGATGTGTGTGTCGTTTTTCTGCTGAGGTCCTGCGATCCTCTCAGACCTTCTACTTTGGCATATAAACTGACAGGCTCCTGTCAGACCTCTGTGGCAAGCAGCTGCTTGAGGGGGTATTTATTTTTTTTTATTTTTATATAGGATAAATATAGATAGAGAAAAATAGTTTTTTTTTTTTTTTCATTTTTTTTTAGTTTCAAAACTATACGAAGTGAAAATAGTGTACATAAGCTCAGGCTTATTCCTGAACCTGGAAATAACGTTATTTTGTTATAAAACCCATTTGAATAAGAAACAATATCATAATGGATAACCCCAATGCATTATAGAATCAGCCTCTTAGAGTCAAATTAACTGTATCAAAAATAAACTCTATTTGATTAAAGAAACAATCGTTTTATACGAAATATGGCTGCAGACTACGGCTTTACCTTCTATTCGCAACAAAAATTCAGGATGAGATAAAAGTAAAATACTACACCTATAGCTTTAGGCTAAGTTACTGGAAAAAGAACACTGGATCTCAGAAAATACTTCTTGCCGTATTTTGAAGTTTCAGTGGGTCGAGAAGAGGGAATCCTCTCGGCGGTTAAAGCTGCTGCCAATCCTGCGGGCACTAACAAAAGACAAACATTATTCGTTGAGTGTGTCGAATAGAGAAAAGAATGGGGGCTGATTCTGACACATAAAACACATAATAAGGGGTAGAGTTCTCGAGATAGAGAACAGCTTTCGAATAGCTGAAGCAGATGTAGAAGCAGCTGAGTTTGCAAGTTTGAAGTTCAAAAGAAATGCTTCTTTACGGAGTCCAAAGTTGTCTAGTCTGCCTAGAAAGTCTGTAACCTATTTAACGTTTGCTTAGGAAACGTAGTGAGTGCGGTAACTGCAGCGATTTTATGGTAACAAAGAAATATATTTTTTTAAAGCTCGTTTTCAGAAAATGGTATTGTTAGCTCTTTGTCGTTGGTCCGTCTGTAGAAATTCGTTTTTTTTTTTAAAGGAAAGTTATTTTTGGTTTGGATAGTCACTAATTGAATATTAGGATTCACTAGGTAAGAAATGCACTCACTTCGGTACATAACTTGCCTATATAAGTAAGTCAATCACTTAATTATCCAAGTTAGTCACTTAAGTAAGTATTTAAGTTAAGCAAGCAGCCAATGAATAATGTAAATTAAACATACCCTCTTAAGTTATTTAATCTGTAAGTAAGCTAATTGTTGAAGTAAGTGCTTAAGTAATTTCCTTACTTCAGTAAGTACCTAATTAGGTAAGTTACTTCTTCAAGTAAGTACTTAAATGAATAAGTATTTCCCAGATTTCCCAATATTTTATATTTCGACTGCTAGGGAATGGTAAAGTTGGAAAAAGGCAAAAAAATTTAATTCAAATTAGAAACGATTTTTCCGTGATAGAATTTCGAAACTCGGAAGCAGTTTGGTGGCCAAGAAGATTGCATTAACAGCATACACAGTCGTATCAGAATAATATGACCACCTACCATTGTATATGTATGGTAGGTGGTCATATTATTCTCATATGACTGTGTATATCAAGCACAGCTTATTATCAAGCACAGCTTATAAGTGTCAAGCACAGCAATCTGTAGCTAAGTCGTAAAATGGAAAATTTCATTCTCTTTTAAAATGAACGTTAGAAATTCGACAGAGTCGGTTTGTTCAAAATGTGTTAAAAATATATTTTATAAACAAATGCCTTTTGGCTAACGTTACCGTTTTGAGGGATTTCGACATCGTATAACAAAAATAATGCTTGAGGCTTGTGGAAAATTTAGCAGATTATGTATAATAAAAAATCATTTTAATTGCTTTTTCTGACCCCATTAGGAACATACCCAAATTTTATAACATTTTCATTATAAAAGTTGCTCTCTTTAAACTTTGATGAAAGAAACATGCAATCAGAGAATGAGGTTTTTGGATTATTTTAAGAGAGGGAAAAAAAGAAGTTTCTTAAAACATAATTTGAATTATTGATTTTAAATTAAATTCATTTATTGATTTTAAACCCCATTTTATTAATACAAACACAGAGAGATACAGTTGAAAAGAGACACCTAAATAATAAAACTGAAAATGCATTCCTATTAACTAATTTTTAGTGTTCACCCTACCTTAATATCGGTGACATGCTTGTTAAATTATGGTTAAATATTACGATATTTATAAATCAGATCGAGACGTTCAATTACTGCACTTAGTTTGCGTGCAGTCCATACATGCATTTCTACTAGATGGTTTTGTAATAGTCCTATGGTGAACAACACCTTTCCACATTGATGAATACAGTTCAGTTTTATAGTTTACAATCGTAGTATAGTTTAAACCGTTACCTACTTAAGATAAAGTATACTGCATAACTTAAGTAAAGAGAAATACCGATTGGTGGACATTACCTTTTAATGTATCAACTACAAGATCTTGCGAATGAAGTAGCCCATTTTCATTATGTGTGACATCGAATTCCATTATGATTTCGAACTGTATATGATAAAAGTAATTATCTGTTATCAATGAAACAGTCCTGTGCGCCTTCAACTGACCGTGGATGCAGTCTTCCGTAATTGTCGCCTTCATTGCAACAGGAAACAAACCAGGGTCAGCTAATATTCTAATTACCCAAAATTTTGCCATTTGAGGAGATATTAATGATGTTTGACTTCAAAATAACTCCATGCCTAAATTAATACGGCAATAGTTTACCGAGAAACGTGAACGCATTCAGTTAAATATATATTCACGCTCAATTTGTTTTCATCAGCCGTTGTTGTGTCGACGGAAATTGACGATATTGGACTACAAAGAGTACAATGATTTATAGGGAATTAATTATCGCCATCGCAAAATGAAATAATTAATAAGCAAGTCTTATTGCAAAATAAGTTATTTGCATTTTAACAAGTTAAATATTTTGAATTTGAAAGATTTATAACGAATATAATGATTAATATCCAGCAATGTGTATTCATTTCCAATAAATATTATTACACATATGGCGACTCACAGACCCAGTTAATTTATATCTTTACAATGTATATTTATTTCCAAAGACATTATTCAGAGTTTGACCTAAGTAGAATTCCTATTTATTATGTAAAAATGCTTCTAACTAATTACGATATGCAGTAATATTTCCAAGAAAGAAAGTTTATTAACCACGCTACGAAATTTAGGTAAACTGCAAAATAATGTTGGACATTTTTATTATTCATTAACAGTGAAGTGAAAGAGATTTTAATACAAATATTTTAACACTTATTTTAGCCTTAAATATATGGATACTAAAATCTTGTTAAAACGTTTAAAAATCAGTATATGTATTGGAAGAAGGTAAGCAGAGAGGTAAAAATATGTACTCAGTTCAATAAAATGATTGATTTTTTTTTATATGATAATCGTAGCATAGTTTAAACCAGTGTCTCGCAAACTTTTTTACTCTGCGGCACACTGAATATATTTTTTTTCCGCGGCACACCTAAAAAAGAATAAAAGCAAACTCTATATAATCGTCATTATATTTGCGCTTTGTTGAAGTCATCAGCCTGGTTTTACTTGAAGATTTGCTCTCGTTCTTTAATTCATAACTCGGTGTTTATTTTAAATATTTGTCCATTCTATGGCTTGAAATAATAAAAAATTAATACAAAAATTTGGAAAAAGCTTGATAAATACTTACAAGATCCCAGTTGATAAAATCTGAAAGATTTCTATTAAAGCACGTCGATAGCACGTCGATATTAAAGCACGTCGATAACACAAGTCAAGTCAAAATGAAATCTTTGGAATATCTAGTGTCAATTTGAAAATCTCTCGCGGCACACTACTGTACTGCGGCACACAGTTTGCGAGACACTGGTTTAAACCGTTATTAATCCGATACTCTCTGGGCTTGCCAGTCTTTACTTCCATCCTCCTGCATAATTTTAATTTCAAAAATCTAGCATTTCATATCGTTTGGTTTTTTACACAGTTCCCCTTAATGCAATGAAATGTCAGTGTAACGAAATTGATCAGATGACATAATATATGTTCGTTAAACTGAAATTCCGTTTTATTGAAATGCAATAAAAAGTCCTACGATAGTTACACACTACAAAATAACCATTATGAAAGAAATGTAACCATGTATTACAGTTTAATTCGTAAAACGTAGGTAATTTTTCTAACTGTCTATTCCACCAACATCTTTTCGCGAATTCTTAAATGATGTAGCAGCTCTGCAACATATTGTCCGGAATATATTTCAGTGTCATTATGAAATGTCGAGTATTTCGCTCCATATCGGCTGCTTATAACGAAAAGAAACTAATTAGCGAAAAGTAACTAAACGAATAATAATAACAGGCAAATATAACAACCAGTGGCGAAGCGTCCATGGAAGCAAGGGAAGCAATGGTTCTCTTAAAATTATCGTAAACCAAAAAAAAAGAATTATAAACTAAATATATATATGTAAACGTTTTAACATAAAAGTAAAAGTATTTTCTTAACTTTAATAGGTTTATTCTAACATAAATTTTACATTTATATAATATTCTTCTAATTTTATCTTATATTATAATGTGTAATTAACAGAGCACCAATTTGCCATGCTAATTGAGCTACGAGTGTATGAAGAACCTCGCTTCATCGCTACTGCATCGCGCACAACAGTAGTCCAATTTTCCGTTGAAAAAGTTTCCAGGTGAAAATTTTCTTATGGACTCAACCAGCATCGATTTTTCTCATGGACTCAACTTATCTTGTCGCTTTCTAACATTACATCACAACTTTGTCACTATCGCTAGAGGTCGCTAAAATGTTCGTTCTGTAATTAGATTCCGCCATTTTCATTTTCCATCAAGTCATCAGAGTCGAGTCAGGATAAAGCAAGATATAAAGTAATCTTGCTTTATCCTTAACTGTCGTATGTCCGGTTTTCATTCTTTCCAAATATTAAGATAATTTCTTACATTTTGTGGATAAAATTCATTCCAAATTATAAGATAATTTTTAATATTTTGTGGGCCAAAGTGAATCATGCTTTTTCCGTTTAGATATCATTTAAGCCTAATTTCCTCAGTGAAGATTTGCTAATTAAAACTCTATTACTAGTTTTACTGTTTTCATCATTACCATAACAACGGATTTATTTTTATTCCTACTATAAGTATAATAGTATGCAAAAAATGTGGATACAATATTTTGGAGACAAAGTGGAGTTACTAATACTACAATTGGTCAAGGCTATATGCAGTACATGAAAAATATAATTTGTGAAACATTTCCGCATCAAGATTGTAACTAATGTATTATCATTCGCTAAGCTTAATGTTCTATCGCTTTGCCCACTATATTGCACTACAAATGTATTAACAACAAGGTTTGTACAACGAAGAAATAAATAAAACGCATCCATTGAATCTTTTCGTGTATAAAAATTAGCTTTCAACTGCGTCCACATACTTCTTGTAAATTACTTATGCCACGCACTGGCTAATACCGAAAGTGATTGCCAGATGTTTCGTTTGTGTGGAAACCTTTGATACTGAAGTAACCAATTTATAACAGAAATCTGCATCGTTTCACTTTTTTTCAGTATTCAAAAATTACTATCGAGCCAAAAATTACTTCTCGATAGTGATTTAATAAATCTTTTTTTTTTAAACATATATGTATAATTTTGGGTTAGAATTACCCACTTTTCCATATTTAAACAATGTGTGCTTATACCGATGTTTTCCAGGAACTTGGCATAAGCTGTATCGTACCTATAACAGAAGCTAGGTCAAACTTGAAACTAGTTTAAACGATGTAATTTCTAAAGAGCCGAAATATTGTTCTTCAGAACCACTGTTCCCAGTAGCAGAAAAGTTTAAAACAGTTCACATAAAAAATTTTGCCACTTTTCAAAAGCGATTTAGAGTGAAATTATAAAATGCTATTAATATTTCTCATTGGGGTTTCAAGCGACATTAAACTAGTATGATTCAATTTTTAAATGTATTAAAAAACGAAAACCTTAGTCACTGCTAGGGGCCCTCATTAACCATATCAATGATAAATAAATAACCTATCGTTCACTCGCATCTCTCGAACATAGGGAATCTTGAAACAATTTATATAAGGGTTACTAACTAGCAGTCTACAGCGTAAGAAATATATTCTTTAGCCCTTGAAAACTTCTGAAAAATACAAAAATAGAGTGTTTTTGAAAACGAACTATTGAAAAATGGCTGGAAATAATAAATTTATAAATAATTTAAAAAAAAACAATAAATAAATATTTAAAAAAATAAATTTCGGCTTTTGCATTCAAGCCATAACTTTTACGGATTTCTTTTACTATTTTGCACACAAGTCATAAATATTTTGTTTTTTTTTACTATTTTGTTTACAAGCATAAATCTTTTGGCTCTTATTTTTTCTGTTTATTATATGATACAAGTTTATTCAAAGTTAACGATATATTGGTTCTTTTACACAGTATTCAATTTATTAATTATGTCAGATTAAATTCAGTTTAAACAAAATGAGAATCAAAGTAATTCTCTCTCATTTCTTTTTAATTTTGGAACGACTACACTCAAAACTATGAAATGCAAACATTTGTACCCTTCTCACTAGCGAAGAAATTTGGTCGAACTTTGTCAACCTGAACGGGAGTCTGGATCGGGACAAATGGCGCAGGCGATTTCGGGCTCAGAGTAATTTACTTTCAAATAGTGTTTTAAACTTTTGAAAGGCAGAAATATAAAATATTTTTGATTATAATTTCAACCTTTAATCAGTCGTTAGTAATTAAAATGGCCACCAGGACTCTGCACAGAGCTTTTTCTCTTGCACTGCACTTTTTCTCTGCACTTTGTTTTTCTGTGTGTTTATTCTCTGTAAATGGTAGCTAGGTAGTCACTGGAAGGAGAGCTATGCACCAATCTCCTGTGATGATGCATAGAACAGGCCAGGCCTAGCACCTAATGTCCGCCTTCTCGTGATGCAGACAGTTAGTACCTTTCAAAAGAGATACTCTCTTGTGGAAGTGAACGGAAGGGGAGGGCTGCCAGATTAGTGTGGCCTACTAATCTGGACAACTATGGTTACTTTTCTTTTTATTCTACCCTGCTGAGGTGTGGTCAACCACACAGGGAACTGGTGCTGACCATATTTACCAACCTGAACGGAATTATGGCTCTGAGCTTGATTATGGATCCTGATTTGCTACACTGGTGGGCTTCTGTGGAGGGAAAATCTTCCGCTCTGTTTTCTGCTTGTTTGTGGGTTGACAGCCCAAAGTGAATAGATTCACTGGATATGTTTACCAGCTGGTGGATAATCCTGAGCAGAGGTCATCGCAGGTACCTGAACCCTTTGCTTCTACAGGCATCGTCAAATTCTACATTGGGGGAAGTCTTCCAGTGTAGATGGCTTCAGCCTTTAGTGCTGGGGGAATGGGTCTTTGCCCCATGAATGCGATTATGGGCTGTTTGATATTGTCGGCATTCCTTCTCTCAACAAACAGAGTTTCTTTAAACATCCCACTAACCATTTTCTCTCCATATCTAGTTGGAATTTGAGGACTCTGCACAGAGTTTTTTCTCTTGATGTCCTCATACAAGAATTCCACCATTATAATTTAGATATTCTCGGCTTGCAAGAGACCAGATGGACAGATAAAGGTCATATTCTTAAAAATGATCTTAAATATCTATTTTCAGGGAGGGATGACAATAAGCCTCACCTAGGCGTGGGTCTGCTTCTCAGCAGACACGCTAGATATTGTCTTCTAGGATACGAGTGCATTAATGAAAGGTTTCTTACAGCAAAATTTCAGACAAGCGTTAAAGACCTGAATATTATCTGCTGTTAGGACCTCAGCAGAAAACAACACGAACATCCATGCCTTATCCGGGGCTCGAACCCAGGTCCCGCTTGGCTAGTGATCTACGGGACCTGGGTTCGAGCCCCGGATAAGGCATGGATGTTCGTGTTGTTTTCTGCTGAGGTCCTGCCATCCTCTCAGATTTTCTACTGTGGCATATAAACTGACAGGCTCCTGTCAGACCTCTGTGGCAAGCAGCTGCTTGAGGGGGTATTTTTTTTTTATGCCCCCACTGAGGATGCCGATGAGGATGAGAAGGATAGGTTTTATGAACAACTTCAGGATATTTTGAATTCTGTCAAGAAAGGAGATATTACCCTTGTTCTTGGTGACTTCAATGCCAAAGTTGGTACTGACTCTGACCTTTGGGGAGGAGTAATAGGCCCATTTGGTATTGGTAGCTGCAATGGAAATGGGCAGCCTCTCCTACAGGTAAGTAAACTCAATGGATTCAGAATAACTAACACTTATTAGAAATACCGCGACATACATAAGTACACATGAGTTTCAGCTGATGGGCTGCATAAGAATGATTGACTACATATTAATTAACAGCAAATGGGCTAGTTCTGTTAGGTATACCAGGGCATATAGGGGAGCTGAAATTGGATCTGACCATTACCTTGTTAAAAGTGTCTTGCAACTTAAACTTAAAAATTTTTGTGCTAGGGTTAAAAATTTTGCTTTTAATACTGAAGCTCTGAAAGACCCAGTTATAGTCAAAGCTTACCATGATAGGTTACTTACTCATTATGGCAGTCATGGTATGCTAACTACTGAAGTTGAGGAATAATGGGATCATTTTAAACAGGCTGTTTTGGACACTAACAGTACTCTTTTAGGAAAAAAGGAGGAGAAGAGACAGAATTATTGGAGTGATAAGGCACTTGAGCTTATTTGGGAAAGAAGGAAATGCAGGAATGTCCTTAATCAATACCCTACTAGTCCTAATAGAAAGCATTACAGAGAAGTTAATAAACGTGTAAAAGATCAGTTAGCTGCTGATAAGAAACTTTGGCTAGATGGCTTGGCTGCCAAAGCCGAGGAAGCAGTTAGACAGCACAACAGCAGAGAGCTGTACCAGATAGTTAATGTTTTGTGTGGTAGAAAACGAACAGGTATACAGCGATTGAAGGATAAACAAGGTAAGGTTAAAGAAAGTGAGGATTCTGTCATGGCTGGGTGGGCTGAGCATTTCAGTGATGTTCTAAACAGTGTGGTTAGTTCTACTCCCGTTGTTTGTAATGATGATGGATGCATTGGTGGCTTTAGTGTTGGCCCTATAACACAATCTGAAGTTATTTTGGTTGTTTCTAAACGTAAACTTCATAAATCCTCAGGGGTAGATTAAATTACTACGGAAATGCTTAGAGCTGGGAATGTTTCGGTTACAACTTGGATGACTGAAATTCCGAATATCTTTTATGATAAAGACATGGTTCCTAAGGATTTTACCAGAGCTGTTGTTATACCTATTTTCAAAAAAGGTGATCGCAGTTCTTGTGATAACTATAGGGGTATCAGCCTACTCTCTGTTCTAATTAAGAATCTGGTTGACAGTAAATTGCGTGATGAGAAATGTGGATTCAGAAGTGGTAGGGGATGTGTGGATCAGATATTTTGACTTAGAGAGATTCTTGAGAAATGTTTAGAGTTTCAGAAACCTTTGGTTTTTAGCTTTGTTGATTTCACAAAGGCTTTCAACTCTGTTGATCGTCATAATTTGTGGTTGATTGTGAAATCATATGGTATACCTGACAAGTTAGTAAACATAATTTAAGCTCTCTATAAAAACACTGAGTCGTGTGTGAGAGTTGGTAAGGCTTGTAGCAATTGGTTTAGCATTACTTCTGGTGTTCGACAAGGGTGCATTTTGTCCCCTTTTCTCTTTAGCTTGGTTATTGATTATGTTATGCGAAATTCACTTCAAGGGAAAGATTTTGGCCTTAAATGGACTGGAGATATGAAAATTTCTGATTTAGATTATGCTGATGATTTAGCCCTTTTGACAAATGATGTTGATGAGATGAACTCTTTCATTAGGGCTGTTTAGGAAACTGGTACTAGAGTAGGTTTGGTTATAAACAGAGAGAAAACTAAAGTGATGAAAATTGGTCAGGCAGGTTTTGATTCTGTTAATCTGAATGGTTGCAGTCTTGAGCAGGTGTCACAGTTTAATTACCTTGGGAGCTACGTAACTGATACTGGTGATGTGCGGCATGAGATTAACAGACGAATAGGGATTGCTGCCGGGACTTTTAAGAATCTATGGAGATTGTGGAGAAATAGGCGTATACACCTAAAGACTAAAATTAGACTGCATAACAGTTTGGTTCTTTCTAGGGTTAGTTATGGTAGTGAAACTTGGACATTTTGTAAACAAGATAACAGGAAACTAGATGCCTTTGATTCCAGATGCTTATGCAGTATCTTGGGCATTAGGTGGTTCAACTTTGTAACTAATGATGAGGTTAGCAAAGGAGTTTGCAACCTCCTTTAAGCAGCATATTGTGCAGAGAGAGACTCCTTTGGTTTGGCTACGTTGCCCGTATGGATAATTATAGATTGGCGAATAGGGTTATGAACAGTGTGCCTAAATGCTTCAGAAAAAAGGGGAAACCTAGGATGCGGTGGGCACACAATGTCAAACAGGACCTTGTTAGAATTGGTGTGCAGTGGCCAGATGCAGTAGATGTAGCTCAGGATAGACTTGCTTGGAGAACTAAATTGCACGGTCTGGTTGGACCTCTGTAGCCCATGGCTGCTTGTGGATGATGATGATGTTGATGATTCTCTTATTTTTTAAAAATTCATAGCTCTGTGCATTAAATTTCAGTTTCTTGTAGTACTTTTAGTATTTTTCGTTCCAAATTCACTAGTTTCCATTAATTAAGGAAAAATCGGAAAAATAAACAAAAAGCTATATATATGATTTTAATGAAATTTCAAGAAAACATGAATTAGAATGCTAGTTTCAGAGTGGCATAAAACATTTTACACTGGAAATATTTTTTGTCAAAGAATAACACGTACAGGAATTTGTCCAAAAATGAGGTGTCAAAATTCAATGTGCAAAGTTCTTTAATAAGGAGTGTGGTCACCCCTTATAGCAATGCAAGCACGAAAGCGATGTTCCCTGCTGTTTATGATGTTGTGAATCAAATCAGTAGGGAGCAGCGACCATTGTTCCTTTAAAGCAGTAATAAGATACCCCTTTGTTTCCGGTGGCAGGTTGAGGGCAGCAACACATCTCCCTAGAGCATCCCACACATGCTCAATCTGATTTTGGTCAGGAGGTCGAGCTGGTCACTCCATGCGAAAAATGGTCTCCTCTTGAAGGTATTGTTCCACTAGTCGAGCTCTGTGTGATGAGCGTTATCGTCTTGTAAACTGAATGTTTCACCTATTGCACCAGCTTAAGGATGTACAATAAGGATCCAGGAAGTCATCTCTACACCTCTGAGTATTGAGGTTCTCACTCGTCAAATCATAGAGGTCTGCGCGTTCACCTAAGGAAATGCCACCCAAACACACACGCTACCTCTACCATAACTGTCTCTTTGATGGATGTTACTGGGATGATAGCTAATACCTCGTTCTCTCTATATCAAACAATATCCAGAATCACTGCAAGCAATATCTGGACTCATCTGTGAAGAGTACGGACCTCCATTGCTCTTCTGTCCAGTTAACATGCGTGCGTGCCCAATTCAACCACTCTCACCTGTGACGTGACGTGATGGGTATGCAAATTATTGGCCTTCTAGCTTACAGACCTTCCTCATGAAGCCTTCTACGCACAGTAGAAGCTGATACAGTAGAACCCACCCAGTGGCTGCTGCAAAAAGAGGATCGTAGCTGAGAGGGAGCAGATGTCCTGCTCCCTCGTGCTGTTAATCGCATATATCGGTGTTGTACAGCGGGTGTAACTCTAGCCCTTCCTCGGACCGAGACGCGTAATCCCTGCTAAGAAATTGATTCCACAGTCTATGGACCACAGAAGGACTCACATTCAGCCATCGTGTCACGTCTGAATGACTTTGGGCTGCTTTGAGCAGGTCAATAGCTTTCCACCGCAGTTCATGCGTGGAACTGCGGTGGAATGATATCTCGTGGTCATTCCTATAAAATGGCTATTTCGAATTTCTTTACTTACATTTATAACCCGAAATAACGATCCACTCCAAAACACCCGTTTTTATGCCACTATCCGAATTTGGCAAATTGACGCAAACTAAACTAATTTGCATGAAATATGCTTACTCGGCATTACTTTACTGGTTACGTGAACAGGTTTGTGAGGATCGCACAATGTTTTAGCCAATTATCGCGATTTTTCTCATTTTTTCTTAATTTATGAAAACCAATGTAATATTAACATTCAATTTTTTCATAAAATAATTTTAATTAATATGATAAGAATAAAATAACTGATTAACGACATTCATTTCAGTATATATGTTATATGATTCGTTTGAATATTTTCCCCCAAAGCGGGCTCAAGCGGGTACGGATTCGAAAAACAGCCCGAAAATCATCTCCACTTCTCACTAAACGTTTTCCTTTGATGTTTTGCATATATTTCGCTGACTTTCCAATCAATCAATTAGAATAGCCTTTGCGTTTAGGCCTGTTGTTTAGGGTTTTATTTTGTAGCGCGCCAGGCTAGTTTTCTGACGTTCCCATGCTCGAGTCCCAATTGTGATTTATTTCCGTTAACCTACATCTATCTCTCTGTGAAAGTGGACACCGAGAGGCACAGAAAAACTGCCGTCTGTCGGATGAGGCGTTAAATCGTCACTCCGTCTTCAGGGTAAGTTGCTTTAGCTCTGAGTGGCACTGTTTTTGCACAAAATTTGGTAAATGGCTGAGTTACAAAGACCCCAAAGATTAGAAAAGGTTGGGAGAGGGGAACCACTGGACAGCTGTTAAGAAACAGGCGGTAGCCTCCCGTCACACCATTCAACGCGTGTTCTTTAATGTACACCGATCATGCTTATTGTCCCATCCGACGGAAGGCAAACCTTTCCAAGCCCACAGAACTGGCCTACTGACCGAGGGCAGGGTGGGGAGTTTTGCGGAGATGAAGTACAACACTGGCTCAGGTAATACTCGAACCTGGGAATTGAAGATTACGAGCCGTCATGCTACCGAGTGAGAGATCACCGCACCGTGTTCATGAGAACTCCACTATGATGAATACATTGAAGGAGATGCTATATGATTTTTAAAATATTTCCACTTGTTTTTTAACGATTGTCCAATGGATCCCCTACCGCTTCTTAACTCTGAGCCGTGGTAATGGTGGTGTCCTTGTGACCTGATATTTAGCTCATTGTATATAAAAATGCTCCACTCAGAGGTAGAGCGTTTGAAAACTGGCATAGCAATGATAGGCATAACTGTTTTGAAAGGAGAAATTATAGAGATAATAATAATATTTTTACTCAAGCGCAAACACAACATCAATTCAATGAAAAATAAGAAGAATGAAATTTAGGAATTATGCATAATTATTTTATGTACAATCAGTGGCATATCCAAAACTTAGCAAAATATTTCAAATTATTAGGTTCTAATTATTTCAGTATTTCCAATTACTATAATATAAACCATAAATTTGTTTAACAATTTAATTAATGCAAGTTAAATATGAACAAATAAATAAACACCCCTCAAGCAGAATTTAATTAATGCAAGTTAAATACGAACAAATAAATAAACACCCCTCAAGCAGAATTATTATGTGATATCTCGTGGTCATCCTTACAAAATGGCAATTTCAAATTTCTTTACTTACATTTGCAACACGAAATAACGATCCACTCCAAAACACCCGTTTTTATGTCACTATCCGATTTCGCAAATTGACGCAAACTAAACTAATTTGCATTAAATATGCTCACTCGGCATTACGTTTCCAGAAATTATGACAGGAATTTTAACAGGAATGACCACGAGATATCATTTGCCAAATGAACTGCGGTGGAAAGCTATTGGCCGGCTCGAAGCAGCTCAAAGTCATTAATAACGAACAAATAAATAAACACCTCTCAAGCAGATCCTGGCCACGTGAATCTTATAGGAACCTGTCAGCATAATATCCATGCCTTTCATGCAGTACTTGAACCCAGGTTTCTATGATCAATAGCCAAGCAAGTTAACCACTCGCCCATCGGGACGCTGATGAATAAATAATTGCTTAAAAATAAATTTCTTGAATGAGGGGGAGTTGCACTCTCAGTCGCCCCTCCTTTGTTACTATGAGATAACTCATATTTATAATTACAAGCACTTTACTGAAAAATGGAAATGATTCTATGTTACATTAATAGATAATCACATTCAGAGCTCAATATGATTTTTAGCGAAAAATAATGTCTGAAGAAAAATTAAAGATCTCAATCAAATTTGCTTAATTTCAATCAAATTTGCAAATTTTTATAGTATATTTCAGACAGCATTTGCTTTCATATTCAAAGATTTATTAATGCTTGAATATTTAACAGGTTAACAAAAAAAGACCCCAAATTTTAATTAACACATTAAAAGAGATTAAGTGGTTAGTAACGGGTGCAATGCACCTGCACTCTACTAGAGCCACCAATGATCTCTTAACCTGTTTTAATTGGAGTCAATATTTTGTAGTCAATTTTGTAGTCAATATTTTATAGTCAATTTTGTAGTCAATATTTTATAGTCAATTTTGTAGTCAATATTTTATAGTCAATTTTGGAGTCAATTTTTGTAGCCTGTTAAATATATTCCAGCGTTCGTAACTTTTTGAATGTCAAAAAAATGTTTAAAATCGAGATTTAGGCAGAATTTACTGAGATCTTTAGACATATTTTTCTTTAAAAATCGTATTGAAGAAGTGATTGAGCTCTGATTGTAATTTTCTATTGAGATAACGTGGAACTGTTTTCATTTTTCTGTCCAATACCTCTGTATTAATACAAAGGCTTTTTTTATGATCGCGTGTATGCCCCGTATTCCTACATGTTTTCATTCGTAAAAAATGAAATTTAATTATTATCATTTAGTTGAGAGTTTGTTAAGAAACGTTTTTTTTATGTACAGTTTGTGGTACTTTTCTTCACCCCATTTTCGGCTGGACAACAATTGCACAGTGTCCACACCAAAAGTATAGAGCGTAATCGAGATATTCTTTAGAACGCAAGATTCAAATTTCGAATTTGTTATACAACTTTTCTAAAGGTGATTTTGTTAATTCTTTTTGTAATATTAATTTGTACTTTCGTTCTAATTTCACAGTAATTATATTAAAATACATGTTTAGCTTCTTTCATGCACTTGGGCATCCCCCTAGACTTTCAAAATAACATTGTTACAAAGCTACAGTGTCCCTGCATTTTTTTCTAGAAAAGACGCAATTATAATACTGATTTCCAGTAATATTTTATTTATAAAGTGTAGAACTATTTTTACTCATAGATTACGAAACACCAAGTAGCGGATAATCTATCCCGTTCAATAATTTGGAAACATCCAGTGCCGGTATAGCGTCCCGGTTCAGTAATTTGAAAACATCGAGTACTGGAACGGTGTTCCGGTTTAGTGATTCACAAACGTCGAACACCAAAATGGTGTTCCGGTTCAGTGATTTGGAAACATCGATTACTGGACGGCGTTCCTATTTAGTTGTAACACTCCTTCTAGTAATTGCTTCCCCTACTCAAAAAGTCACGCTTCGACACTAGTAAAAATAACTTAGATTTAACGAATGATAAAATAAAACTCTTGGATTGGAATTGATTTAAATGAACTTTTACCTGACGCTACCGTTACCTTCCCTCCCCCCCGACAGGGAACCACCTTGACGTGGGGAGGGACTTGTGGCCCAGTGGCCCTTAGTGGCAGCTTGTGGCCCTTAGTGGTCGAAGACTTTGCTGACCGGTTTTGGGCCCCAGTTGGACAAGCTAAGACCATTTGAGGTCGAAGGCTTTTTATCTATACCGGTTTGGGATCCGGTTGAGGAAGCTAAGACCTCCATCTCAGAGACTCAGGTGAGTCGTTCGGGGCCCTGCTAAACGACTTGGTTCGTCTAGTCGGCCAGGGCCCTAATCAAAATCTGGGTACAATTAAGAGTTCCCACCCCGGGAGCCGAGTCAACTTGGATCTTTATATCCTTGTTTGTATCTAATTATGGAACAGATTCAATTTAGATTTTGACCGATGGATGAGCTTTCCTTCTATAGGACTCTTAGCCATAGGATAGTCGGGGATGAGCTATATCTATATGGTACAGTCTTGCCCTTGACCGTAGGTAGTGGTAAAATGGCAATTCCCTATACTGCTAGTGCCTCCGGCGGAACTAGTGGTGAAAACCCCTTTTATGCTATAAAAATGTGGCAATGCTACTTTAAAACATTGTGTGGGAGCACATGTAGAGAGCATCTATGTCAGGTAGTAAGATCAGAAAAAGAAAGAATATTTATTAACTACGATACGAAATTTAGGCAAACTTCAAAATAATGTTCGGCAATTTCGTTATTCATTAACAGTTAAATGAAAAATATTTCAATATCAGTATTTAAGCTTTTATTTTGGCCTTAAATATTTGCACAAGCCGGGAAGGCAAATGCCTTCCCGGAGTGTGCAATATCACGTAGTTTATAGGGTTGTGATTAGTTAGGTACACAGCATTTTTAATAATTGCAGCTGTTGCCAGATACTAAAATATACATTGTACATATTGTTTAAGGATTTTCTTTTTACAAATTTCGATATATTGATCACATTTTTTTTATATCGAAATAATTTTTCATTTCGTTAAACTGATATTTTTGTTCTACTGGTATTCATTAAAATGACATATTTTAACGTAGAGATCCATTAAATTTGCTGGGGGTGAAAAAAACGCTATATTGAATATTTCGTTATTCTGGAGTTTGTTATACTGACATTTCGCTGTATTTCATTATAGTCATTCAGTTACATTATACCTCAACATCTAACCCGTTCTTCAGCTCAGAAACTGAAACAACTATAAGAAGATTCTACCAAATTATAGGATATCTGTATTAGAAATCTTTGGAGGGTGACGTTCACTTTCCTTATCTCTTACAAAACCTTCAAATGCAACCTTTGGCAAAGGAAGAAGACTGTCTAGTTAGAAGATATTCGTGAACTATACCGAGACATAAAAATGTTTAAAAGATTATAATATAACAAAAAAAAAAAACAATGAGGAGAGTGCTCATGTGAAGCTCTGTAAGGTATGGGGAACAAGGTAGTAAGAGGATAAACGAGGCAGAAACATGTCTGAAATGAATTTGGCAGGCGATAAGGAGGAGATAGGCAAGAGTATTCTGAAGACATAGAGCAGAAAAAAGTGAAGATCTAAAATGAGTTAACAAGAAAACATGAATAATAGTCTTTTAAAGCGCGTTCCAGGTTTGAGAACAGAGGGTTGGAGGTAGGTGAAAGGCAAGCGAAATAGGGTGGGAAAGGGTGAAAAATGTTGACCATTACCCAAGAAAAGACATTTACCCTTTACGTTTTACCCATTTGACTTTTATGAGAATTCATATGAATCACTAATGATAATTTGACGGGTAACATTCATGAAACAAATAGCCATCTTTTTTAAGTGTGTCGTAAAATTCGAATTGCAAGAAGATGGAGTGGATGATTTAAAAAAAAATATAGATGTTGATCCTTTATAAACCATTTAATTATTATTCAACTATTCATTTTGCAATGAAAACTTCAAATAATATTCTCTATTGTGCACAAATAAATTTGTCGAAAACTCGTGTTATAAAAGAATGCCAAAATTGCAAACACATAAGTCAGTAGTCTCTGAATCAAATAAAGAGCGAAAACACAATATTTTTATATTAATACACTTTGGAAAAGTTTTAGTTGACGCACAAATTAATTGAAAGTCCTCATCAAATTGATAAAATTTCCTTCTATTCCCTAAAATCTTAAATATTGATCAGAATATATCCATTAGCATACAGAGTTATTGTTTCTGCATCACAAATCACCTCGCAATTTTCATCATACTTTATCATCATTACTTTTATCAAAACTGTAAGAAACAAATATCTATATAAGGCTGTATACTCAGCTCTCTTTTTCAACACTTTACACCAAGAAAATATTTCAACGAATTAGCATTCTGCACATGCCCCAAACTCCAAAAACTCTGATGCATGGCCAGATAGGTTTGCTGAATCAATTTTATTTTCTAATGCAATTGACGAAAAGAGCCTTCCTGTGGCTGAGTAGTTAACGCGTCGGGACCTTGGTTAGAGCCCCTACTAAGGCATTAATCTTTATGTTGTCTTTCTGCTGAGGTCTTGCCTTACTCACAGATCTTCTTTATGGCGAATTAAAGTGACAGGCTCCTGTCAGATCTCTGTACAAGCAGATGCTTGGGGATATATTTATTTATTGACGAAAAGCATTTAGCTCAAAAAAATATTTCTGTAACTGTAAATTAATCAAATCAAGAACGAGAGCAAATTATCCACATTGTTTAACGCAAGAGACTTGGATGAACAAATTTAAAATAAAAATATATTGCATAGTCGAGACGCTTTTTTAAAGCTCTTTGAATTTCATTAATTATTGCCTTATTGTCTTCTATTCTAATTAAAAAAAGGCTTTTTTAACGCATCATAAAATATCAGTGTATTTAAACTACGCAACAAATACATCGTACTACACAGACACAGACGGTATCTATTCTATACCGTCTGTGTTAACTGTGCAAAATATTCCCCATGTCACATAAAACATCAGACCTTTCAAGATGAATAAAGTAAAAGAAAAAATATTCAGCTTTGATTTACAGATATTTAGATATTAGGTTTTAATCCTTCGGGAATACTATCTAAAAATATTATACTAGTAACGACGCAGTTTTGTGCAAAATGTTTAAAATATGACATTTTGCGCTATCCTAAAATGATGCTTTCAGTTTGACTTCCGTAAGACATACACTACCTGGCCAAATTATTCTGAACACCTACTTAATATTTCGTTGAGCATACATGGGTAGAGACTCACGTGGGTTGGACTCGACGTGGCATGCTTTGTACATACTTTCAAATTACAGCAGGAGGTAGTTTGATCTTCTCTTCCTACAAAATGGCTTGAACAACTCGAAGTGAAGGGAGCAGATTTGTTGTTGGGTTGTTTTACCTCTGAGCGGCACTTTTTTGCACACCATGGGCTAAATGGCCAGGTCATATGGATCCCGAAGGCTCAGAGAAGGTTGGGGGAGGGGACCCACTGGAACAGCTGTTGGGAGACAGAGGGCAGCCCCCCGTCAAGGCCATCCAGCGTGTTCTTTAACGTGCACAGGGTATGGCTCTCCCGCACACGGGGCCACGGCTTAACGTCCCATCCGACGGACGGCGGCCTTTCCAAGCCCATCGGTGTCCCCTACTGACCGTGTGCATGGCGGGGAATTTTGCGGAGATAAATCTCAACGCTGACCCAGCTGGGACTCGAACCTGGGAACTACAGATTACGAGCCTGGCGCGCTACCGACTGAGCCACCCCCGCCCCGAAGGGAACAGATATCTGTGCATTCGATTACTTCATTAAAAATTTTCCCATATGTTCTCGATTGAATTAAGATCAGGCGATTGTGCATGCCAGAGAAGGTAATAAAGTCGGTTTAATATATCCCAAACCATTCCCGTAAGATTCGAGAGTAACGAATCGGCGCAATATCAGCTTGTGGTAAAACTGATGGTTCATCCGCAGCACCTGAATGTCAAATATGTTTTATATGCCAGGAAAGTAATGCGACCCTTCATGGAAACAGAATACCTAATCCGTGCCAAGAAAAAGCTCCCCATAGCATCACACTGCCTCCAGCCCCTTGAACAATAGGAACAAACCTTATCAGCCTATTGCTTCATGGAATTGTCGCTACACTCTATGTCGGTCTTCTGTTGAAAACAATCTATAAAGTGATTCGTCTGATTATATGATACGTTTCCAGTCCTCCACTGCCACGTTCGCTTTTCTTTACACGAAGTAATCGAATCATGTTGTTTTTGAAATGAAAGGCATCGTAACGTGGTATAGTTCACAAATTCCAAAGCTTTCAAGACTACTTGCATAGTTCTCGTTGAAATGTGTTTTGATTAAAGTATTGCTAGAGGTCAGCTCTATGAGCTGATGAACTACAGCAGCTATGTTTGTCTGCCCCTGTCTCTTATCACCCACCCCATTCCTACAAAAAAAACACCATCCACTTTCACCCTGTACTCTACATGTGGTAGTTAATCGTCCTAGTTGCTGAACTCTCAGCCAGTAACTATGAAACAAGAGAATAGCTAAAAATAATAGCTCCATGTATATGACTGACCACTTATGCTCCATGTATGTTCCAATCCTATTGCAAGAGAGAATGGTAGGAGAAAGTGGATCTCTGAAGAGTTGGGATCTGTCTCATGCAAATGGGACGACCCTCGGTTTTCCACTGCACAGAAAAAACAATTATATGTCACTCATAGGGGAAGATATACAATAGTACAAATGTTGTAACAGCGTATTTTTTCTAGTGGCTTGAGTGTGCTCTACAGATCTTGTACCAGTCCTAACTATAAGGTTTACTGGCAATATACTTACCTCAACACAACCGCAATAAAGATTCGAATTTTGGGCCCAAACTATTCCCATAAGATTTTTTTCAAGAATTTATTGCATATTTGAAAATATTTTGTGAAACAATCTGCATCCAAAGGATTAAAATTTTATTGATTATTTTTTCGAAGTTCTGAGCAATAAGGTTTACTGGCAATATACTTATCTTAACACAAGCACAATGAGGATTCGAACTTTGGGCCCAAACCCCTCCCATAAGATTTTTTTTCAAGGATTTATTGCATATTTGAAAATATTTTGTGTGAAACAATCTGCATCCAAAGGATTTAAATTTTATTAATTGTTTTTTCGAAGTTCAAAATTCACAGCTCAGATCAAGATTCCTCTGTTTTGAAACCCTATTTCAATCTGCATTAACTATCAATTAATCTGCAGGGGAATAATCAAATATTAGAGACTTTATTTCTTCAACTTTGAGCTACTTTCCGAAACGAAATATAATGGTACGTTTGGATGAAAATCAAAATCGAAGTTTTGTCGCCCAAAGTCTAAGTCTTTTGTGGAGATATAGAATTTAAAAATGTGTTAAATATCTCATGAAATCGCTTTAATTCTTGATTGTTAACGATATGTATTTTGATAATTCATACGGAAAAGGTAAATTTTAACATTGCATCAATTCCAGTCTTAATTATTTATCTAAAATGTAATTAAAACACAAGCAAACCTGTTGTACAAACTATTTGCTAAAATGTTTTTAGAAGTTGAAATAATTATTATTTCGGATATTTTATTTTGCAGAAAAATATTAAGAATTGTATAACAGCAGCATCTTCTATTAAATCTTTCATCTGCAATGGCGATTTAATCGGTGACAGCTGCAATGGCGATTTAATCGGTGTATAATTATGGGTAGAAATTCATGCTATCTCTATAGATTAGAATTAGGGTATTTTTCTTGAAATTTTAGCTCATCTTCAAATATATATTTATAGAAACCTTATATTATTTCCGATTAGAGCGATATAGGGAAAAAGTAAAATTTTAAATTGTATTATGTTCTAAATACTTACATATTTAAATGTCTTAGTTGACTGTTAACTGCAATGTAAAAAACGTTTTTTTTTAATTCTTTGTAATAAAGCTGTAATTAATTTATGTTTTAATTGAAACAACTCTCTTCTCTGGGAATGTCGCTTTTGTAGCTATTTTCTTAATATCGTGAAACTCTTGCAGATATTACATTAAAATCTCTTACTTACAGAAGTTCATTTGTTTGAAAAGAGACACTCATACATTGCATTTGTGCTCTACTGACAGTTATTCCTTTAAGGTCATCTAAGATAGTGGGGTAATGAACTCAAGTTTATTTAAATATATATTGAATTTGTTATCTCTGTTCCGATTCAAGAATAACTTTAATCTCGTGTTACATTTTAGATTTCTCAAGAGAACTACTTTTCCAATAAGTCATAACCCCTAAGGGAAATGATACGAACTGCTCTTTGTTTTACTGATTAGGAAAAGAAAAAAAAAGTCGGTAAAGTGAATTAATTCGATATCAGTTCTCTACTATCAATGATGTTTGCCAGAAGCCCTAAAGAAAAAATATTTGTCTCTCTCATTAATAATTAATCGATTTTGCTATCATAAAATCGCTTACATACGTGAATTTTAGTCAAAAACATCAAGTTGAAAGTAAAGAAATTCCTTTCAATGTTACGATGTTTAACGAATAAGAAAATAAGTTGAACAAGGGTAGCAATTGTGAAGACAGTGTCTTCAAATTTGCTATACTTGTTCAAGTCAAATTATAAATTTACTTCTAATAAACTAATTAGCATATAAAATATTTCCTGGAAAAATCATTTAACTTAATGAGAATGCCAAAAATAAAATACTATTCTATGCTAACATTAATTTTAAATTTTACATATCCGAACAATTTGTCAATTTTGTTTAAATTTAGTTCAAAATTTTAGTGTCTGGTAAATAAATAAGTTAATCATATATCCTTTCTTTTAAAACATAGTTACTCTTGGCTCGGAATTCGTATACGATTCACATGAGATATCCAAAACACCACTGAAACATTTTGCCTCAAGTCATTTGCTAAATAATCCCTTTTCTCTACATCGCAATTTCGCTTTTCTAGTTTTTAAAGTATTCAGATAGATCTACAATGCGTTAAGTGAAATTCTGCTAATAACCCAAATAACGTGCGTATTTTTTTCATCATATGATTAATTTGTCATCCTTATTGATAAAACCTTATCTAAATATGAAAACCGTTTGATATATCTTCTTTGCATGAAACAACTGAATTAACAGAATGATACTTTTTTGAAAGGCGTTTGATCAATTATCTATGACACTCTTTTAAATTCATCATCAATCAAAATTTTTATTTTAAAATTCAAATTTTTTCTCTGCAGTGTGAAAAACAGTCCGTAAAAATCTTATACTATACAAGGTACTTTCTTTCATTTTCTGATTTTTGTCATTGTACTAAGAAAGGAATGCTACAAACAAACTTATGCATAGCAGTTCAACACCGGAAAAATACAAAAATATTCACTATAACCTTTACTCTAAATTTTGTATTTTGCATATAGAACTGAGTTTCAAAATGATTAAGAAAAAAATATGAACATCATCATCATCCTCAAGCAGCCATGGGCTACGGAGGTCCAACCAGACCGTGCAATTTAGTTCTCCAAGCAAGTCTATCCTGAGCTACATCTACTGCATCTGGCCACTGCACACCAATTCTAACAAGGTCCTGTTTTACATTGTCTGCCCACCGCATCTTAGGTCTCCCCTTCTTTCTGAGGCCTTTAGGCACACTGTTCATAACCATATTAGCCAATCTATAATTATTCATACGGGCAACATGGCCAAACCAATTGAGTCTCTCTCTGCACAATATGCTGCTTAAAGGAGGTTGCAAACTCCTTTGCCTAACCTCATCATTAGTTACAAAGTTGAACCACCTAATGCCCAAGATACTGCGTAAGCATCTGGAATCAAAAGCATCTAGTTTCCTGTTATCTTGTTTACAAAGTGTCCAAGTTTCACTACCATAACTAACCCTAGAAAGAACCAAACTATTATACGGTCTAATTTTAGTCTTTAGGTGTATACGCCTATTTCTCCACACTCTCCATAGATTCTTAAAAGTCCCGGCAGCAATCCCTATTCGTCTGTTAATCTCATGTCGCACAACACCATTATCTGTTACGTAGCTCCCAAGATAATTAAACTGTGATACTTGCATCAGATTAACAGAATCAAAACCTGCCTGACCAATTTTCATCACTTTAGTTTTCTCTCTGTTTATAACCAAACCTACTCTACTACCAGTCTCATCAACAGCTCGAATGAAAGAGTTCATCTCATCAACATCATTTGCCAAAAGGGCTAAATCATCAGCATAATCTAAATCAGAAATCTTTGTATCTCCAGTTCATTTAAGGCCAAAATCTTTCCCTTGAAGTGAATTTCGCATAACATAATCAATAACCAAGCTAAAGAGAAAAGGAGACAAAATGCACCCTTGTCGAACACCAGAAGTAATGCTTAACCAATTGCTACAAGCCTTACCAACTCTCACACACGACTCAGTGTTATTATAGAGAGCTTTCATTATGTTAACTAACTTCTCAGGTATACCATATGATCTCACGATCAACCACAAATTATGACGATCAACAGAGTCGAAAGCCTTTTTGAAATCAACAAAGCTAGCAACCAAAGGATTCTGAAACTCTAAACATTTCTCAATAATCTGCCTAAGTGAAAATATCTGATCCACACATCCCCTACCACTTCTGAATCCACATTGCTCATCACGCAATTGACTGTCAACCAGATTATTAATTCTATTAAGCAAAATCATGGAAAGAACTTTACCTGGAACAGGCTGATACCCCTATAGTAATCACAAGAACTGCGATCACCTTTTTTGAAAATAGGGATTACAATATCTCTGGTAAAATCCTTAGGAACCATGCCTTTATCATAAAAGATATTCAGAATTTCAATCATCCAAGTGGTAACAGAAACATTCCCAGCTCTAAGCATTTCCGTAGTAATTTCATCTACCCCTGGGGATTTATGTAGTTTAAGTTTATAAACAGCCAAAATAACTTCAGATTGTGTTATAGGGCCAACATTAAAGCCACCAATGCATCTATCATCATTGCAAACCAATGGGAGTAGAACTAACTACATTGCTTAGAACATCACTGAAATGCTCAGCTCACCAAGCCATGACAGAATCCTCCCCTTCTATAACTTTACCTTGTTTATCCTTCAATCCTTGTATGCCTGTCCTTTTCTACCACACAAAACATTAACTATCTGGTACAGCTCTCTGCTGTTGTGCTGTCTGCATGCATCCTCGGCATTGTCAGCCAAACCATCAAGCCAAAGATTCTTATCAGCAGATAACTGATCTTTTACACCTTTATTAAGCTCTCTGTAATGCTTTCTATTAGGACTAGTAGGGTATTGATTAAGGACATTCCTGCAGTTCTTTCTTTCCGAAATAAGCTGAAGTGCCTTATCACTCCGATAATTCTGTCTCTTCTGCTCCTTTTTTCCTAAAATAGTACTGTTAGTGTCCAAAAAAGCCTGTTTAAAATGATCCCATTCTTCCTCAACTTCAGTAGCAAGCATACCATGACTGTCATAAAGACTAAGTAACCTATCATGGAAAGCTTTAGCTATAACGGGGTCTTTCAGAGCTTTAATATTAAAGGTCATAATTATAACCCTGGCACAACACTTTTTAAGTTTAAGTTGCAAGACACTTTTAACAAGGTAATGGTCAGATCCAATTTCAGCTCCCCTATATGCCCTGGTATTCCTAACAGAACTAGCCCATTTGCTGTTAATTAATATGTAATCAATCATATTCTTATGCAGCCCATCAGGTGAAACCCATGTGTACTTATGTATGTCGCGGTGTTTGTAATAAGTGTTAGTTATTCTGAATCCATTGAGTTTACTTACCTGTAGGAGACGTTGCCCATTGCAATTGCAGCTACCAATACCAAAATGGCCTATTACTCCTCCCCAAAGGTCAGAGTCAGTACCAACTTTGGCATTGAAGTCATCAAGAACAAGGGTAATATCTCCTTTCTTGACAGAATTCAAAATATCCTGAAGTTGTTCATAAAACCTATCCATCTCATCCTCATCGGCATCCTCAGTTAGGACATAACAGCAGATAACATTCAAGTCTTTAACGCTTGTCTGAAATTTTGCTGTAAGAAATCTTTCATTAATGCACTCATATCCTAGAAGAGTATCACTAGCGTTTCTGCTGAGAAGCAGACCCACGCCTTGGTGATGCTTTTTGTCGTCCCTCCCTGGAAAGAGAAATTTAAGATTATTTTTAAGAATCTGACCTTTATCTCTCCATCTGGTCTCTTGCAAGCCGAGAATATCTAAATTATAATAGTGGAATTCTTGTGCGAGGACATCAAGAGAAAAAGCTCTGTGCAGAGTCCTCACATTCCAACTACCTATGGAGAGAAAATGGTTAGTGGGATGTTTAAAGAAACTATGTTTATTGAGAGAGGGAATTCTTACAATATCAAACAGCCCCCTACATGGGGCAAAGATCCGTTCCCCCACCACTAATGGCTGAAGCCATATACACTGAAAGACTTCCTCCAATGTAGAATTTGACGATGCCAATAGAAGCAAAGGGTTCAGGTGCCTGCGATGACCTCTGCTCATGATTATCCACCAGCTGATAAACATATCCTGTGAATCTATTCACTTGGAGCTGTCAACCCACGTACAAACAGAAAACAGAACGGAAGATTTTCCCTCCACAGAAGCTCACCAGTGCAGCAAAATCAGGATCCATAATCAAGCTCAGAGCCATATATCTGTCCTGTCCAGTGGGTTTATATGGTCAGCACCAGGATCCTGTGTGGTTGACCACTCCTCAGCAGGGTAGAAAAGAAAAGAAAAGTAGCCATAGTTGTCCAGATCAGTAGGCCACACTAATCTGGCAGCCCTCCCCTTCCGTTACTTCCACAAGAGAGTATCTCTTTTGAAAGGTACTAACGGTCTGCACCACGAGAAGGCGGGGTCGGACATTAGGTGCTAGGCCTGGCCGGTTCTATGCATCATCACAGGAGATTGGTGCATAGCTCTCCTTCCAGTGACTACCTAGTTACCATTTACAGACCAACTATATATCATCCAGATAATGATGGTGGCAGAATTTTTTTTTTTTTTCAATTTAAACTTTATCTTAATATATATATGTATTACACACAGAAATGAATCTTAAAACTTAAATGTATAAGGAAGAAACAAACATATAAAGGATTTAAATACTGGAAGAAATTACTATTCTGATTACATTTTTCCTTCATGTAATACGTAGAAGAAGAAACTTCCCTAAACAAAGGAAGGAGATAACCTAGAAACTGCAGTATATTAGGCTTGTCCTGGTTTCTTATAGAATATACAAACATTTTCACAAGGACATGACCAGCTGGTCGTAGTAGTCAGATAGGATAACCACTAGACTAGGTAGGGTCTATATATGTACGTAAAATATTTTATGTAAATTTGTCACTCTAAATTAAGATATTCTCAGTGAGACATACTAATATAAGAATACATTCATAAAAAGTATGAAAAGTAAACGGAATAACGCACTACATGTAAAATAGCATTTGAAAAATACGATTAATCAATACTAAAAAGAATCATACTAAATAATATAATAGTTTAATTATTGCATTCGTTGCTCAATTGCAAAATTTCGAGAGTAAAAAAAAACTGAGCTAATCACACTAAACCTGTTTCAGTAAAAATACATCATATTCATAGGTAATTGCAGAAATGTAGTATTTCCTAACTGTTTCTATTATCTTTAAAAGTGGGTAAAGAAATTGGTGCCTTTACTAGTAAATATTCATATGTTAGGATTTATAGACCTACAGTCATAAGTATAGAAATCGAGAAATCAGGGAGATATCGTGGGTCTGTATTCCATTCGGCTACTTACAGTTTTTCTTCTATACTTACATTTAATATAAAAGAGTGAGAAATATGAATTCGATGAGAGTGAAATTACAACAAAATGAAACCAGAGTTCACTGAACAAAAATATTTGTTCCATGAAACTGTTTCATTTCTGAAACTTATAATTCAACTACGTTTTCTCTGTGGATGTGGCATATTTTGTTAGCTTTCAGAACCAAAAAAATGACACTTTTTTGCATTTTAATAGCTTATAAATCTAAAACTCTGGTTATTGAATGACTATAACATTTAATTTATATATATATTTAACAAACTGCAGGTCATAAAATTTGTAAAACTATGAGATAAATGAAAAAAAGTTGCACTTTTTTATTTTTTTTACCAATATTTAACTTTCTTTTTATTAATTTGCACTAAATATAATTCCGTGATATCTTTTAAATTCAGTGAAACGGGAATTTTTGCGGTGATCATTCCTGTTCCCAACGAATGTCTCTTCTAGGAGATGCGAAATTTATGGACATGTTTTTCTATTTTCCTTGATAGAAACCAATCATTTACTAACCTTTAATGTCATAATAAATGTTTAGGCGAAAAATGATATATAATGATATATATGAAATGTTCCATGAACTGCCTAATTTCAGAATATCGCAATATTTACGAGAGATTACATCTCTAATATTAAACCTTGAATAAGCATTGACTGATGTAGAGAAAACCCTTGCTCAGGCACAACCAGGGAAGTGTTTATAAATCCATGCAACTTGATTATTGCATTTTTACTTCCAACAAGCTGCACTTTATTTCTCTATTCAGAGGCCTTATTCCATTAGGAACACATTACTAGTGACATAAAAAAACATCATTTCGCACTGGAGTGAAGTGCATGGCAGCAAGAGTGCTTTTGAAAGAATATAACACAATAATCATTGTTAGAGCTTGACGCAGGAGTTGCACTTATGGACAACATTCCTCCTGAAAATTAAAGTCATGTTTATGCATATGCTTTTACGCAATTTGTATGAACTGCAATAAAAAACTGCTTATCTTTTACAAGATAACTGTATTTTACTAGAATATTAGGCGTAATTGAGACAAGAATTTTTAGAAACCGTTCTTTCATGTGAAAAGCTAGGACGTATGCAGGCGCAAAAGGAGTTAAACATTTATTTTTCTTCTAAAGTGACTTTTCTAAAATGACTTCTAAAGTAGCCAAATGAATTAAAAAATAGGAAACTACAGTGAAAAATATTACAGTTACGAATGCAAAATAGTTCTCCACTTGAAAATTTCAAGATGAAACTAAATCCCTCTATTTTCCCAAGGAACTTTAGAAATAAAAACAGCAAAAATCGTTAAACTTTATTATATAATTCATATTCGTATAAAATTTTATAAGTGACCTATAACAAATTTTTCGTTGTTTTTTCCCCCTTTTAAGTTATAAAATTATTTCTTATGGAATTTCTGTATGTCAATATGGTTTAAAGGATTTAAAAAGCCATTTCTTTCTGTCTTTAACTTCGAAGAGTCAAAAAAAATATGTTTAAAGCTCTGTTCACAATTGAATAAATTGAATTGCAATATCCATATAAATTAATATCCGCTTTCTTAATTTTAAAAATCTGGCCTTCAAATTATAGTCTCCAGTTCTGGTTTTATTTACTTTAATGACGTCCTTTCCATGAATGAAAAATGACAACACTCTTTAATTTTAATTTGAAAAAAAACATTTATGTTTGAATTTCATAGAACGGAACGTCAAAAATACCTCGCGCTTGGCTACTGATCTACGGGACCTGGGTTCGAGCCCCGGGTAAGGCATGGATGGTCGTGTTGTTTTCTGCTGAGGTCCTGCCATCCTCTCAGATCTTCTACTGTGGCATATAAACTGACAGGCTCCTGTCAGACCTCTGTGGCAAGCAGCTGCTTGAGGGGGTATTTATTTTTTATTTTAAATGTTTTACTTGACTATATTCAACAAATGGAGCTGATTAAAACAATGAAAAATCTTTAGACAAATTAAAGCCTGATTTGGAATTCTTTTAAAGGTATAAATTGTATCTCTTCTTAATAGATTTAGAGGGCGTTTTCCAAGATTATTAGGCTAATAAACGCATTATATGAATGCACACAATTTTGTTTCACAGAAAATAGCCCAAAAGCAAATTAAATAGCTTTTTATTTTTGTTGTTATCACTATTTTTATCACTGTAGCAGTGCGACACTGATATGTTTCTGCTGTTTAGAATATTTGTGAAATTAATAAATTTGAACTTCTCAAAATAGTTATCATTATGAGAATAAAATGGGTCCTAATGATTCATTAATTGAAAGATCAAAAGAATCATCAGTATAGATTAAAATCAAAATTATTTTTGACGTTTTTAAAAATTCCTCATGCATTTTTCATCATATGAGGTCTTTCTAAATATTCTAGATATGCTATTATAGATGATAAGGACCCTGGATGTCTATGGGGGAAATTTAGGTTGCCATTTGCCTCTAAAATGAGCAGAATCACATACTGAAACTAAAAGAGCACATGCCGTTTCGGGCAAATATAGGATATCCTTTACACAGAGAATTCAACTTTGATTTTAAGACTTCTGCATCCTTTAACAGATATAATTTGAAGAAATAGATGATTGGTAAAATGCAAATAGTAATTGTTTCAATACTTATAAAACATAAAAAGATATCCATAGTAAATTCGCAGATTACTTGTAGAAATATGCTTCCACAATTGTTAAAAATATCTCAAAAATAATTATGGTTGATGCGGCGAGAATCGAACCCGCAACTCTCTAGATACATGCCAGAGCAAGGTTCAAGGTGTTGTAAGTTTTGGTGAAATAGCCTCCAATAAGGGGCTCTCTACTCCAGTCACAACAGAAAGGCTAGATACCGAATGCAGAAGAAACTGTCTCTCAGCTATCTCTCGAAGCTAATAAGAGTTATTAATCAGGAGAAATAAAAAAAGAAAACATTAGATCTTGCAGAAGAGGCGAATGTTCTGAAAGAAATCAGTGACCAATCGGAAGCGCGTTCGCTGCAATTCACATTGTGGTGATTATCAAGAAGGTAGGTGATGGAGTAGTCGGTGGTTCCGATAACATGATGTTCCTGGAACCAAGCACCTCTTTCGGCATTGTAGCGGGAGCAGTTGAGCAGAACATGGGATATAGTCTCAGCTGTGCTGCAAGTGGCGCAGTTTGGACTGTAAGCTCTGCCGAGAGTGTGAAGCGTACAGTTGCTATAGATGACACCAACTCGAAGACGATGAAGGAGGGTCTCCTTAGATCTGTGGAGATTACCGAGGTTAGGAACAGTGAAATAAGGGTCAACCAGGTACCTGAATGAGGAACAGCTGCTGTCCTGTCACTGGGCAAGACGATTCTGGCTCATCAGTTGTGAGACAGAACTCTTGCAGTCGCTGAGAGAGAGAGAGAGTGTAATTAGTTACACACCTCTGACTCTCCAGCACCTCTTTCGCAGTATTATCAGCGAGCTCATTGCCAGGTATTCCTACATGGGAGGGGATCCACTGGAAATGAACCGTAATTCCGGCAGAAGTGACCTTGGAGCAAGTTTCCATGATCATCTGGATGAGGAAGGGGTTGCAGCTCTTGCTGTCTCGCTTCTGGAGAGTTTCCAAGGCTGACTCGAGTCACAGAGAGTGACAAAGTTGCCACTCTCGAGGCTGAGGATGAAGAGTACAGCTTCAAGGATAGCATGAAGTTCTTCACAGGTGGAGGAAACGAGATGCAGGAGACGGAAACCTCTGGCAATGCCCGTATCGGGGAGGCAAAGGCAGAATCAGCAAATGCAGAAGGGCTCTAACCACACATCAGACGATAAAATCTTCCAGAATAAGACCTATAAATTTTTCACTGAAGTGTGGCGGATCTTGTGCCATCTATATTTCAAAAGAGGAAACTTTTCCAATTGTTGCTAATGATTTAGAAGTTAATGAGTAGGCCAATCACGCTTAAGGGTTGTTATTAAAAATTGAAATCTATTTCTACAGGTGATCTGTGAATTTACTATGGATGGATTTTTAATAATAAACGCTTAAGCATGATTGACTTACTCATTAACATCCAAAATTTAGCAACAATAGGAAAAGTTGTCTCTATAAAACAATATAAGTATAAAACAATAGGAAAAGTTGTCTAGATAGCTCGAAATCCGCCACACCTCAGTGAAAGAATTACAGATCTTTTTCTGGACGTTTTTAGCGTCTGCTGCTTGGTTTAATGGTTAGACCGCTCTGGTATGTATCTAGAGAGTTGCGGGTTCGATTCCTACCACGTAAGCGATAATTGTTTTCAGATATCATTTAGAAAAAGATATTTTCAGCTATCCTTAAAATCAAAAGTTGCGTTTTCTGAGCCTTGTAAGAAAAGGAAGAAAATTGTCCCTGTCAGTATAAATCCCTTGACCAACACATTCTAAACATAAACTTCAAATTTCTAACACTTTGAAATATGCAGCCTTAAACTGGTATTCTGATAGTTGAGTGAGTTTTTGAATTATTGCCAAAGCCTTCGGATAAGAGAATGGTGGACACTAATGAGATCCATCTTCGTATTTGTTTCATCATCCTCCACCTTTCAAAGGTTATCTACATCGTTTTGTGTAGTCTAAGCGAGTTTTGATTAAGGCATTATGAAGCAATTGCTATTCGACTATAACAATGTAGCTTAGCAATTTCAAATGATCGAGCATCTAAGAAAGTATTTCTATTATAGAATATCTGTTTTATATTCAGTTGTATCTGAATAATATGACCACCTACTAGGTATTATCTATTATAGGTGGTCATATTATTCTGATACGACTGTGTATCTGCTGATGTTATTCAAAATTTACATGCTGATTCTTCAAAAATTTCACGTTAAATTACCTAGGCACTCTAAAAAGGCTTTTTTATTTATCTCCAATGATTATTTTTATTGTCATTTTGATGATCCGTCTTAACTTTGAACGAGTAATTCACAATCCAGCTAGATTTCTTCATAAGCCTCATTGAAATATAAAACAGAAGCTTTTCTAAATAATATATTGTAATTTGTAAGTCTGATATATTCATTTGACCGTCTTTAACAGAAACCTTTATGAAACCATAAATACAAGGATTTATTTTAATATAAGCTTCTAAATACCAGTTAAATCTTTTGTTCGCTATCCTGTCAAAACTTTTGAACATGTTTCAGATTAAATTAGATTCATGTATACGAGGGGTGTTGAAAAAGTTACTGACATGGATCTATATAACAAATTTCATTGCACGTACCTCAACAAAACTTTTACTGTTTTGCAATGTACTACTCCCTTGCAGCATCTATGCAAAGTTTCAGACGTCTATGCCAATTCTGGAACATTTGGTGGTACTCTCATTTGGGAATACTCCACAACTCTTAATCATGCATGCCACAGGTGATGCAACCATGTTACATCACCTGTGGCAATGTCTGAAACATCTGGGGCCACCAGGTTCAAACATTGCCACAACTCTTTGGACGAGTCGATTTTTTGATGCTCTATCAATTTTTGGGGTACCTGTTTGGCTCAGATCTTTCGGAACTTTTAATGTTGATGAATAATTGTTTCGATACTGCAAATCGATACACTGGCAGCTAAACGTATTATCTTAAATGGTTCCTGATGATTCATTAATTGAAAGATTAAAAAAAATAATCAGTATAGATCAAACAATTCAGAAAACCATTTACCAGGTGTGGGTTTGATTTAAAGTAGTCCATGAAGAGCAGCGATTGTTCTCTCATTCACGACCATTTTTCAGTCTTCCGACACTAGGGAGGTGTTCGAAGTTCTGTCACGTATGTTATTTCTGAATTTGCTCATGCATCCCATAAGAGTGCCATATGAACAGGAATGATTCACATATATATAATATATGTGAAACAGGATGTATTCAGATATATTGATGAATCATCAGGAACCATTTAATAAATCGACATGGAGTTTCTTCGCATAGTCCCCAAGCTGCATCTTTGCGAAAAGGTAAAATCTTTCGCAGTCTTTAGTAGGCTCCATAGAACAGCGCATAAATTTAGAAGATCGAACTTCACGTGCGGTCAGGAAAGGGAGAAATGATAATACGCCCTGTGATTTTAACACGTAATGACAAGTTTCGACAAGCTTTCAAACAAGTCGTAGCTCGTTAATGTCGGAGGACACGGGTCCAGAGCTTTTTGAACGACCTCCATATCAAGGCATCTCAGCAGTATATCTTTCAGTGCTTGTAATAAAATATAATGCTGATCATATTCCAAAATACAAGAAATTAGTTGATTTCCAATATATTCAGTATATTAAATGTTTTCTTTTTAATTAAATGATAAACTTTAAAAGTAAATATTAGATGTTCTAATTCGTTCGAAAGGAAATTCATGTGATGGGAAACTTCTTTTGTCCTTTCAAAACAATTTCATCTCTATAATTGTGAATACCAGTTACCAAACAAATCTTTCTTCATCAAAGACCAGATATTTATTGTTTATACTATCTGTTGCTGTAACTAAGAAATCGTTTATCTTGCCCTAAATATTATCACCTCTACGAAATTTCTAGCTCGATATGTGATTCAGCAGATACTTCTATTAAGAATGGCTTAGATACATTCATATATTCTTTCCATCTTACTGGGTGGAGATAAATAATTAATAAGTTGTTTGTTTTTCTCATGTACCATTAGCCGGTAATGCTCTCTTTTGCTCTTTCATGAACATAATAAATAATTCATTATAACTATTTTAATAATAAGAGCGAGATAGGAGATAGGAGAGTTATAGGGACAATGTAAAAATAAGTGGCCTTCGGTTTAAGTTTTACATCTAAATATTACCATGCTTTGCTTCGCTATACAAATAATTCGGGAGATGAAGTGAAACTAGGTTTTGTAGTGTTGGGAGGTTGTGAACCAAAAGTGACGTAAGTTTTGGAATGCTTTGTTATGAAAAGATTATACGTTTTTTCAGTTCTCTTAGATGAAAATGTTTCAAACATTCGGAAGGAAATGAGGCTTTATAGGTTCAAAGGTACATTTGCCAAGTGAAGGAAATCTGTAAAAATCAATTTGTCAAGGTGATGCCGAAGCTAAATATAGACAAATACAAGTATATGATAATATTCAAATGACATAAGGCAATATAGTGGTTCGGATTGTAATTAGTTGCGACACGTTCGTGATACTCGGTATTGATACATTAAATTTAAGCGGAGTAATCATATAAATGCCAAAGGAAGGAATGAGAAATCCTTTTTTAGTATCAGTGAAAAAGAAACGAAATCCTGACAATACAATATTTTACCTATTTGGAGCAGCAATTTTTTTCAAAAAATTTACTTGTTTATTTTTAGCTTTGTAACAATAAATTATCTCAATTTCCTCTAGATTAATTTTTGTTTTCAAAATTATCGATCTACATACTAAAAGTAACATTGACAGATTTTTACGTTGCATGAATTTCAGAGTCTTCAAAGAATCTTTGCAAATATCCTTAAAAACTCACTCTTCCTTGCTTAGCGTACATTTCTTTAAAGAGCTCTAACTTATGGAGTCATTAGAAGTTTTGTACTAGTAATGTGATCGCAGTCCAAAGCTATTTGTAGATAGCTGTAACGATCTTTGGGTCTTCAGTCATTCACCAGATATTGGCAATTTCTTTTTGATATAAATGTTATGTACTCTATGAACTTCGCATTGAGGTCTACACATATAATCATTATTCTGCTAAGTCATGAAACCTTGGATCTGTTTACATTAGCCCTTTTCTGCCATTAAGTACTGAATCTGACTAAATTTCAGTTTGAATTCACCAACCTAATAATTTGTCATTTAAACAATCTTCTAATCGATAACTTCCTTCGATAACTTCTAAAGCAGTTTTGGCAGCAATGGATCGAAAAGAAAATAAACAAGTGTTTAAAATCACTGACATCAATTAATTGAGCAGAGGACTCACTCGGTTTAGTGTTAGGCTCGTAATTTTTAGTTTTCGACTCGTGTTCCCTATTCTCAACATACATATTTTCATCGTTTTCAGGCGTTGGAGATAACAGTGTACAAAATAGCCCTAAAAAAATTACCAAGCATTGTGGGAACATTATGCAGAATCCAGCACATAGTAGAGATGTTGCCAAAGTGCAAAAACCAAACAATTAATAATTTGTCTGGTGATATCCAGTTTTTTCAAATAGTTGTATAATGCATTAACTTTTGTATTACAGTAGACTCTCTCTTATCCGGTCGGCTCAACCGGCCTCCGTTTTAACCGGTCGTTCCAAGAAGCGGAAGCAAGTCGCCGCATGTTTTGTTTATTTGCTTCAGTTCCAAGAAGCGGAAGCAAGTCGCCGCATGTTTTGTTTATTTGCTTCAGTTCCAAGTAGCGGAAGCAAGTCGCCGCATGTTTTGTTTATTTGCTTCAGTTCCAAGAAGCGGAAGCAAGTCGCCGCATGTTTTGTTTATTTGCTTCATTTCCAAGAAGCGGAAGCAAGTCGCCGCATGTTTTGTTTATTTGCTTCAGTTCCAAGAAGCGGAAGCAAGTCGCCGCATGTTTCGTTTATTTGCTTCAGTTCCAAGAGGCGGAAGCAAGTCGCCGCATGTTTTGTTTATTTGCTTCAGTTCCAAGAAGCGGAAGCAAGTCGCCGCATGTTTTGTTTATTTGCTTCAGTTCCAAGAAGCGGAAGCAAGTCTCCGCATGTTTTGTTTATTTGCTTCAGTTCCAAGAAGCGGAAGCAAGTCGCCGCATGTTTTGTTTATTTGCTTCATTTCCAAGAAGCGGAAGCAAGTCGCCGCATGTTTCGTTTATTTGCTTCAGTTCCAAGAGGCGGAAGCAAGTCGCCGCATGTTTTGTTTATTTGCTTCAGTTCCAAGAAGCGGAAGCAAGTCGCCGCATGTTTCGTTTATTTGCTTCAGTTCCAAGAGGCGGAAGCAAGTCGCCGCATGTTTTGTTTATTTGCTTCAGTTCCAAGAAGCGGAAGCAAGTCGCCGCATGTTTTGTTTATTTGCTTCAGTTCCAAGAAGCGGAAGCAAGTCGCCGCATGTTTTGTTTATTTGCTTCAGTTCCAAGAAGCGGAAGCAAGTCGCCGCATGTTTTGTTTATTTGCTTCAGTTCCAAGAAGCGGAAGCAAGTCGCCGCATGTTTTGTTTATTTGCTTCATTTCCAAGAAGCGGAAGCAAGTCGCCGCATGTTTTGTTTATTTGCTTCAGTTCCAAGAAGCGGAAGCAAGTCGCCGCATGTTTCGTTTATTTGCTTCAGTTCCAAGAGGCGGAAGCAAGTCGCCGCATGTTTTGTTTATTTGCTTCAGTTCCAAGAAGCGGAAGCAAGTCGCCGCATGTTTTGTTTATTTGCTTCAGTTCCAAGAAGCGGAAGCAAGTCGCCGCATGTTTTGTTTATTTGCTTCAGTTCCAAGAAGCGGAAGCAAGTCGCCGCATGTTTTGTTTATTTGCTTCAGTTCCAAGAAGCGGAAGCAAGTCGCCGCATGTTTCGTTTATTTGCTTCAGTTCCAAGAGGCGGAAGCAAGTCGCCGCATGTTTTGTTTATTTGCTTCAGTTCCAAGAAGCGGAAGCAAGTCGCCGCATGTTTTGTTTATTTGCTTCAGTTCCAAGAAGCGGAAGCAAGTCGCCGCATGTTTTGTTTATTTGCTTCAGTTCCAAGAAGCGGAAGCAAGTCGCCGCATGTTTTGTTTATTTGCTTCAGTTCCAAGAGGCGGAAGCAAGTCGCCGCATGTTTTGTTTATTTGCTTCAGTTCCAAGAAGCGGAAGCAAGTCGCCGCGTGTTTTGTTTATAGTACAATGCTTATTAAAAACGTTAGAACGTAACATAACGTAACATTTATTTAATACATAATACATGCGACTGCATTGGTCCAGCCCAGTGGGCACAAATATTTCAATTGAATCTGATAGAAATACAAAAGAGTTTATAACTCGCCTGTGGAATTTTATCATATATATAATTTATAATTTTGGAAACAATAGTCAATAAACGTTTTAAGCATTTATAAAGTAATCGAAGAATAAAATAATGTGAACAAATGGAAATAATAAATTTGATAAATGATTAAAAAATTATGAAATTTATTACAAAAAAACTTAAGATTATCAATATCTAATAGCCATTTAAGAAGATTTGAAACAAAGCTATGTATTTTTTTTCATTTTTATATTATAGTAATATATAATGTATATATATATGTATAATGTATAATATTTATATATATAGTAAATATAATGTTTTTTTAGTCACAGTTTTCTTAGGTAAGAATTCAACGATATTAATAGAGTTACTGTATCTTGTGTTATAATTTGTAAATTTTATATTTTGGTCTGACCAATTTTTAAACAAATGCTTTAAAACTGAATGCATATATAATTTTCTTACTGTTAAAATATCAACATCTTTATAAAAGTTTTTAACAATTTCATATTTTCTTTTTTTCAATATGCATTTTATAATTCTATTTTGAGCTGCAATTAATTTGTTAATATTAGTATAATATGCGCCACCCCGAGAAGCAATTCCATATTGGAAATACGATTTAATCCAAAAATTATATATTATTTTTAAAGTTGAAATATCTACAAATTATCTAACATAATATAACCGTGGTGTTATAATATTTATATTTTTATAATATTTGCTATATGTTCCTCCCAATTTAATTTACAGTCTATTTAAATACCTAAATATTTGAAACAATTTTAAACCTTAATAGGTAAACAGGAACAATTTTTACCATTACATTCAAAAGCATGATAAAATATTTTATTATATAAAAAATCACATTTACCTTGTAGTCTGAAATGGATATATTTTGTTTTATTTACATTTAAAAGTAATTTATTTTTTAAAAACCATTTCCTAATTTTAATCATATCTAAATTTATATTAATTATTAAAGAATTTAAATCCTTAGCAGTATAAATTAAAGTTGTATCATCAGCAAAAGCAATTAAATTTCCTATTTTATCAAGTCTACATAAACCATTTATATAAATTAAGAATAAAAGTGGTCCTAAAACTCAACCTTGAGGAACACCAAACTTCACAGTTTCTTCCATACTAATAATTTCATCTATTTTAACTACCTGAACCGTATCACTTAAATAACTCTTTAACCAATTAAACATTCTTCCTCTAAATCCACTTTTTTCAAGTTTAAATAGCATTATGTCATGTGGAACATAATCAAAAGCTTTACGTATATCCAGAAAAACAATAGCTATTTTAAGGTTATCATTTATTCCTTTATGAACTATTGAAGTTAATTTTAAAATAGCATCCTCTGTATTTCTTTTTTCTCTAAATCCGAATTGATTTTCAGCAAAAAAATTATCTTTGTAAGAAACTTTACCATTTTATATTAATAATTTTTAAAAAAATTGTTGATAAATTTTATAGTATTGAAATTGGTCTGTAGTTCCCTAAATTTTTTCTATCACTTCCTTTATAAACCGGAATTACCGTAGTCTTTTTCAAACAATATGGAAAACTGATCTCTGATATAGAATAATTTATTAAAAGACATAAGGTCTTTGAACTATATGGGCATATTTGTTTTTAATAAAGGGCGATAAATAATCATTTCCTGAAGCCTTTTCTATTTTTAGTGAATTTATTGCCTGTATCACTTCAGTTTCAGTTACATAATCAATAAAAATTGATTCTAGTGTGGAATCTAATGCTGTCAAATTATATGTTTCATTTATTGGAATCATTTTTATTAAATTCCCTATAACACCAGTAAAATATTTATTAAATATGTTAACAAAAACCAAAGGATTATCATCGAAATTGTAATTTAAATTTTTGTGAATTATTTCCGTAGGAAATATCTTATTTTTCTTGTCAACACCAGATAATTCATTAATAATTTCCCATTGTTTTTTTCATGTTTCCAAAATATTTAGATATTTTATTTTTAAAATAATTTGATTTTACCTGCCTAATAAGGTTAAGTGATAAATTTCCATATTTAGTGAATTAATCCCTTAAAATTTCCTTTGAAGGTTGTGCCTTACGTAATTTATACAATTTGTTCCTTTTTCCTTTGATTTTATATCGTATTGACAAGGGTAATCCAGTAAAGCATATTTGTGATGAACTAGGTGTTGGTAAAAGCACGGTAAATGACTGGAGAAGGAATAGAAAATCTTTATAAGTTTTTTAAACTCAAGTCGAGTCTGAAAAAACGCTTTCTTCCCGGTGCACTCTTAAAAACCAAAAAAATGAAATTGTCGATGATGTACTTTGGTTATGGTTCAAGCAAGTGCATCGAAAAAGGAAAGCCAATCAGTGTGCCAATCTTGAAAGAAAAAGCATTATTCTTTCATTCCAAACTCGATAATAGGGGAGATTTTTCAGCAATCGAGGGATGGCTTTCTCGCTGGAAATAACGGCATGGAGTTCATTACCTTGGTGTTTGTGGTGAGAAATTGTCAGCTGATCCTTTAGCAGCAAAGCAGTTTTCAGAAAAACGTTTAGTGCTTGTTGAAGAAGAAGGACATACACAGAAGAAATATACGATGTAGATGAGACTGGGTTAAGTTTTAAACTTCTTCCAACGAAAACATTTGTAACAGCGCAAGAAACCTCAGCATCAGGATTTAAAACAAACAAAGAAAGAATCATCATGGCTGTATGTACAAATGCTGCAGGTACGCATAAACCTTTTCCTTTTGTAATTGGGAAATCAGCAAAACCCCAAGCATTCATGCATTTAAATTTAGCTGCTCTGCCAATTTACTACAAAGCTCAAACGTCTGCTTGGATAGAGTAGTATTTGTTTAAAGAGTGGTTTTTTAATTTGTTCCAAAAGTAAAAAACAACTTGACAAGTCTTAAAATGACTGTAAAGGCCCTACTCATCCTCGACAATGCCCCAACACACCCTAGCGAACTCATTTCTGACAACATAAAAGCCATATTTTTGCCATATAATGTAACATCTTTAGTGTAACTAATAGATCAAGGCGTGCTTGTAAGTTTAAAAGGTGATAGAGGAGAAAGCTTCTTTCAGAAATTCTACAGCGAACCGAAAACGATGGAATAGGACTTTTAAATGCTTTGAAAACAATAAATATCAAGGATGTGATGAATGTGTTGGCAAGAGATTTTGAAGAAATGCCTCGTACAACGTTTGTGAAGTCATGGAGAAAACTTTGGCCCGAAGTTGAAAACTGTGTAGAAAGTACCAAAGATGACAACACGAAAGTATCGAATGAAGCTGCGCCTGCCGAAGATATGACGGATAATGACAATATTTCGCTGCTTAATGACTTTAAACTGCTGCCTGTATATGACACACTTGAAGAAGATGACATTGAAAAATGGTTAAAAGGTGATGAAAAGTTGGAAAATGAAACACTGAATGATGAAGAAATTATCAACGCAGTCGGCCAAGAAGAGAACGGAGAAGAAGAGGAGAATGAAAAACAAGAGAAAGAAGAGGAAGAAAGGAAAGTTAGCTTTATTGAAGGAAAAGAATCTTTTGATGATGCAGTTAGATACATTGAACAACAGGCCTCATCTGCGATTGATGTGATGTTTATTAAAAAAATAACAAGACTTTGTAGAAAAAAGTGTTAAGCTCAAAGACACAAAAGAAAATCCTGAATTTTCCAAGTGAGTGTAAGTAAATTGTTAATATTGTACAACAAATTATTAATTAAAATACATTACCGTTAGTATTTTTGTCATTTGCCTTTTTTATTTATTTTCTGACACAATTTTCGGATTAACCAGCCTTTCGTTCATCCGGCAAGGGGTCAGTTCCTCTTAAGGGCCGGATAAGAGGGAGTCTACTGTATTTGAACGTTGTAACCTAAACAGGAAATTGAAATAAAACACTCATCACAGGGATAAAAGCTTAAAGTTCTCCCTAAGGTGATTCTTTTTGAATTATGACATTAAGTTTTAATTAATTTTTCAACAAATTTCAGTATGGTATGTGTCATTTCAACTTTTGAAAACCTATAACTGTGATTTCATTCGTCATTAGGCCTGTAATGTTAGACCTGAAGTTTACGACGGAACAAGCGACAATATTAAAAAATTGTATTTCGAATACTAACCCTGGCCATTCCAGTGCTATACAGTGCACTAATGAAAAAGCATGACAGCAACAGTCACTGATAAGACTTCACACAATCAAAAATATTTAGTCTGAAAAATAGCCTTAAGTGGAATAGAGGTTAGAAAGTTAAGTATTTTTACAGAATGCATATTCCGTGTGTTGTGCTTGCTTTAACTGAGGCAGTTATCAATTAAACCTGACTTCGGTAGAGTAAATCTTTGTATCAGAAGGGCTGTACCAGCTAGGAACAGTTCTAAGACTCCTATTTGTGGCAATTTTGTTTAATTGTTCCTTCAAAGAAAAACAAAGTTACTAGGAATAATTCATGAAATGAATTTTGTCCACTCCATATTAGCAAGTTGGCTCTATTTCCCAAAGATAAAATAAAGGATACTTTCCGTTTTCCAAAAACCAAAAATATTTAATAAAATTGGAACTGTTTCAGTAAGAGCTTCCTATATTGGTCTTTCGTAAATTTAATGCCTGTAAAATGAGAGTAATCGTAATTCCATCTTTCTTTTGAAAGAATAGGCTTGTTCAAATTATGCAAGGTTTTGTCGCATTTGGAAAAGTTGGATAATGATCAGGCTATAAAAAGTAAAATGCTCTAATCAAATTATACAAATGCCTAAGGGTTGAGGAAGTGAGGAAATAATTATCATAAAATCAAATCGTGGGGAGTTTATTACAGCGACAATAAAGTTGTTGAATACCATGCTGCTACGGAACAATTTGCTATGGCACTTTCGGATTTCGATAAAGTTTGAATGTTTACTGCCACAATTTTTACATGGCTAATGTGAAAAACGTAACTTTGTGAAATGGTATTAGGATTTGAAATGCGAAATGTGCCTTACATAACATTAGCTAAAGAATTTATTAAGTTGCTTTCATTAACTGAACTTGGGTTTCTCTGAAGTTCGCTTGTCATTCGAAAATGTTTGCTCAATAACTTGGAATAAAGCAATATTAAAAATACTTTTAGGAAACAGCCAATAAAATAAGAAACATTTGGGAACATTCTCTTCTCGTTAGAGTCCTCAGTGGAGCTATAACAACAGAAAACATTCACGTATTTGATTCTTGTTTAAAATTAAGTTATAAAAAATCATTCATTAATGCAATCATATCGTAGAAGAGCATCACTGGCGTTTTTGGAGGTGAGAAGAACAACGTCCTGCAGCCGACTTTTTACTTCGCTTCTTGAAAAGATAAATATTATTTAGACTTTATTTATCCATTTAGTTTCTTGCAAGCCCGGAATGTCTGGAATTCCTATGGAAGATAGTGCACTCTTCATTCATAAAAGAAGTCCCTTTAATGACACATTTTGCAGACGATATTGCAGATGTTAAAGGTTTATGACGTGTTATTTTCAACATACCTATGTAGGAACTGGACTTTTATGGCTAATCAAGTGTTCGAGCTTTTCTCACTGCTTATACCACAGTAAATTAATACTCTTATTTATTAATTATTCATTGTCCATAGCGTGAAGAGAACCAACTTTTTCAGTTCGGGTCCCTGTTGCTTTCTGAAAACACAAGTCTAAGCACATTTTCCTAAAAAGGCATTCTGAGTACCTCCTGAGTAAAATAGCATATCAATCCAGCATATCAATCCAGCATATCAATTTTCTCTGCCACTTTACACAAGTAGCATATGTATAATTATATATTATTTTATTACTATTTATGAATTGATAGCTAACTAACATTTTAGATATTATATAATTCTGATAAAAAGTTTTTGGACAACGCTGAACAAAAAATTTTGACCTTTTGGTGTGCTTCGGAGTGCAAATAGCCGTTTCTTATGTAAATCGAGCTGCTGAATACGAAAATGACAACAAAAATGTTTGATTGACTACGATTTCGATATTACAGCCACTTACCTGTATTCGGTCATTCGTTGAAGGTTGCATATCGGTCTACAACAACCGCCGCCTCTTCGCTTGCCGCCTATGTACCAAATCTTGAGAATCTCACATCACATTCCAGCAATAATCTGCTAACATTGATGGGCTCCCTCTTCCACAATATCTCTTTCCATTGTAGGAATTTTCTGATGAAAACATTCCCCGTGCTGATCACTAACAGCGCCACAGTTTTCCCAGAAAGAAATCCAATTGGTTTGGTTGTTTTACCTCTGAGCGGCACTTTTTTGCCGCTCAGAGGGCTAAATGGCATGGACCCCGAAGGCTCACAGAAGGTTGGGGCAGGGGACCCACTGGAACAGCTGTTGGGAGATAGATGGTAGCCTCCCGTCAAGGCCATCCAGCGTGTTCTTTAACGTGCACAGGGTATGGCTCTCCCACACACGGAGCCACTGCTTAACGTCCCATCCGACGGACGGCGGCCTTTCCAAGCCCATCGGTGTCCCCTACTGACCGTGGGCAGGGAGGGGAATTTTGCGGAGATAGAAATCCAATTGAAAACTGAAGAAATTTACCTTCAAAGACATACAAAAGACTACATCTTCAAAGACTACATCCTTGTTTGTGATATGAGGATAGCAGTTCTTCCACAAGTTTTTGCAATTTTCTGCTTTTTTATTCTCTAAGAAGTCCGTCGCCACCTGTCGGAATGCTCTCCGACAGGTGGCGACGTTCATCACCAGGGATGATACGATCAAATACCTTATCATGTAGAAGTGAGCGAATTTCTGGACCGGTAAAAACATCCTCTTTTATCTTTGCAACACTAAGTGTTGGAAATTTCTGTCGAAGGTACAGAAAGGCAGTTTGCGTCTGATCCATAAGCATTGACAAAAATTCTTCGTTAGGTCTAATTATATGTGTAAAGGTGGCAACAAAATCTTCGTGGATTGTATCAACGGATGATGCTGTATATTCTTCTCCTCTTGATCTAGTGATTGCCGATAAGGCTAAATCCTCTTCACGTAATTAGATGTTTTGTCTCTGCTATTCCATTCGCAAAGGAAGCAATAGAATTTCGTGTATCCGAGGTATAGTCCAAGTAAAAGGGAAATGTTTAAAAAATAATATCTCGATGTTTCTGGTTGACTGATAAGAAATAAATCACTCTATCGTCGATAACAATTTTTAGAGGAAACGTCTTGAGCCGGGTGGGATACGAACCCATATCCTCCTGATAAACATGCCGGTGCTCTGACCACTGAGCTACCGGCCCCCGAGTAAAATATCCGCTAATCGAGTTATGAACTTTCTACCTACAGTACACAATTCATTGTGTCTCATAAAGGCATATTCCAAGATACTATCAGCTACCAGTAGTAGATGACCAGAATGTCACGAGGATGGAAAGTATATATTCAGAGTTTACTATTGATTAAATTGAAATCTCGACTCTTTCTGTTTAACAGATAAGAAAGAACGGATTCTATTGTCGAAAACAATTTTTAGAGGAAAACGTATCTTAAGTTGGGTCAGGAGGAAGTGGGTTCATATCTCACCGTGCTCAAGACAATGTTTCCTCTAGAAATTGTTATCGACGATAGAGTGATTTCTTCCTTATTTGTTAAATGCGCAATGACGTTTAAGACCCCACATATATGCCACTTCTATATGTCATAATTTATGTATTGATGTAATTGTTTCATATTGTTATAATCCTCTTTCATATTAATAGCATAGCCTACTGGAACAGAAGGCAACGCTTTCCCATTGTGTAGAAGAACGGCTTTCATACTTATTTTGAGGAATCTATAAATAACCTTCATTTTTCTGGAGTATGTATCATTTGGAGAGATGTGAATAAACCGTCAACATCTTTGCAAGCAACCAATTTACCTACCGTAGTAAAGAACAATACCAGATATTGAAAATACCAGATATGTATTTTTGTATTTCTATTAAGGAGATTCACTAGTGAAGTCTGGATCCTAGGAGTTCTTTGACAGCTCCAGATCTCCAACAAGATTATTCAACTCGTTTTGCGTGATCTTGTATGGTGAATCCCATGTTGTGGGTGTGAAGTCGATATATATACAGATGCTACTTCCTGTGTTCTTGTTTCTTCCCTCTCTTTCCCTTACTCCTCTGTGTCCACAAATTTATGTTTTGTTAGCTCCAGGGCTGGCAGGATTTCTCCATGTGGCACTGGGCAGATGTCAGACGGTATTTGGAGTAGTTTACTGTCTACTCTTTTTTTTTCTTTTTAGTAGTACCACTTCCCAGCGAATGTGTCATACAAAAGTAATAGTCACTCCACGATTGGACGGTTCTTGCCATGTCATAGGAATGGTAAATGGAATCGATCGCCTCTTGCCATTTAGCCAGCTGTGATAACGTTTTGTACAACTATTACACACTATATGCGGAGCCCAGCCCCTCTGTTGATCTCCAATCTTAAACTTGAAGTAAATATGTTAGGCCTTTTTGATGACAGGCGTTATTTCAGTCTTCTATGATGCAAAAGTAAATTTCGCCACAAATGCAACAGAAAGAGTCTACATTGTTCTCACAAGAACGAGTCATATCACTCACATACAGTACCTACATACACTCATGAAAGGATGATAACTGAGGAAGAGCAACTTCCGATTGGTGCAATAGCTCCTGGGTATTGCGTTGCCTCGAATGATGCAATAGCTCCCTGGTATTGCGTCACCTCGGCGCTTCATACAGTGCACGAAAAAAAATCAATATCGGTATACACTGTATATGGATGCAGTCTCCTGTATTTTCAAAACAAGAGAAAATCACCAATTTTTAATGTCATAATCGTGTTTAGCGCTTCAAAATTAGTAAAAAAGCTGCTGTTTTCATTTCCGAAACATTTTCAGTGTTGTACAGTGTAATTGATGCTCAATTGCACTTACATTATGATAAATTATCTTCTGAGATTTACGGCTTTGGCTACACCAGCTTCTTAGAATAGTTATTAATATTAATCAAAAACGTATCTGATTTTTCTGCTGGTTACTGATGATTTTATTCTTGATTCCAATCCATGTTTTCATTCACCCATATAATTTATATCCCGCAGAATAATATTGTTAAAAACAACGCACATTCTTTTCACATTTTGAACATTTTAGTGTTTATAAGTGAAAGCATTGAAAATATTAGCATTCATATGGTTTCCATAGTTGCTCAGAATTTCATTGCAAATGAAGTCAGGAACTTTTTTATTGTAAGTCTGAAAGCCTTTTGAGCCACCGTTTAAGGTATGGACATTTCTCAGTTGAATCAATTTTTTTTTACTTCTGAATGAACTTTAGTGCACATTATGTGTTAAATGGCCAGGACACAAGGACTAGACATATATTTGGAGACAGTTGCAAGGTTCCTCTCAAGACCTTCCAGCATATTCTTTGTATTCACAGAGTATGGTTCTATTACAAGGCTTAACGTGTCATCCGACGAATGGCAGAATTTCGAATCTCATTGATCTGCTTTCTTAGTAAGGTCAGGATAGGTGAAGCAGATACATAAATCTCAATTCTGGCATATTTGTCACCCGAACCTGGGAACATCAGATTATGAATCAGCTGTGCTCAGGATTGAACTAACCCCTGTCCCACATTTATCGGTTATCAGTTCTAAGTATCCTGTGCTCTTTGAAAGTTTTTAGAGGTGCAGCGTTTTCAGATTGCGATGTGTGACCTAACGTAACCTCTGTCCCCTAAAATAATATCACCAATATAAGTTTATTTGTAATTGTTGTGTACGAGATTTTCTTTTAATGTTAGCAGTTATTAATGTTAGTAGAGAGTTCTACGTGTCCATTAGTGCCAAATGTAAGATACTATTACACACAGTGCCACAGCTTCATGTCCCATCGGAAAAACAGTAGCCTTTCAAAACACATCCATGTCCCCTTTCTCACCGAGGGAAAAGGATAGTGATTAGAGAGAAAATCACAACATGATTCAGCAGTAAGTACATTTCAACAGCCACAGTTGTGATTTCACACAAGGAAATCAGATTAAGGGCCTGGCAGTCTACCAACTGAACAAACCTCTGCTTAAAAATTTTAGGATTGTGTTCATTGCACATACACAAAATGCCCTTCGAACATTACTCCTATTTTTGGGACATCTCCATTTTATACAGTATCTCTCTGGCAAGTCTCAAAAATTATTCTTTCATAAGTTCTTTCGCAGGACCTCTAGACACATTACCTTCTGCTTCGTCCGCATGGAAATATAGGTAAATGAAAATTTGGCTTAGTAGCTCTAGGCACTTAAATTTGCAGGCCGGCACTAATCAACGACAGATGATTAGTGCCGGCCTTTCTCTCTTTTCCCACCATTGATGATAATTTCTTTACCCGAAACCCACTAACGGCAGTTGTCGACCTAAAGCGCCGAGATGGTATGCCAAGAGCACTATTTATCATTGCTGAGTAATTCTTGAATCGTAATCTTAACTGAAAATTTCGAGATCGAATTTTTATGATCATGATACTCAGTGATGGAAATGGGATTTTTGAACTAGGGATACGGCAAAATACGTCGTTTCTATGACTACCCCCCCCCAAAAAATAGTAATAATACGATTTACTCGAAATACACTCAAGGTCGCATGCCGAGGCGGAAGATAATGTGTCTGGGTTTCACTTATAAAGACCATGGACACGGCTCAAAACAAGCAAAGGTACTTACATTATTAATGCAAAAAAAAAGAACAAATAAAAATATATTCTTGCCTTTAGGTTGAATGTTGCTTGTAAATGTAAATATTTCAGAATTTACTGAGATTAGTGAAAATAGCAGAATAAGGAAAAGACACCTTTGGAAAACACTAGTTGAAGCAAACAAAAATGAGAATATACGACAATCTGTTTAATCAAAGGTCTCTTGTCTAGAATGGTGTATGTTACGCTGGTTAGTGTTTTTTATCTTCGGAGCTACTGGGACGCCTTTCTCTCGTTTCCCACCATTGATGATAATTTCTTTACCCGAAACCCACTAACGGCAGTTGTCGACCTAAAGCGCCGAGAGTTGCCGGTGGTTCCTAGAAAATCAAAAAGCTGAGTGTTTCTTCGAACACTTGTTATTTGTGTATACGAAAAATATATAAAATTTAACCTTGAGACTTTCATTATTAATATAATTAATATAATTTTAAACAATTATTCAATTAATAATTTTAAATTTAACAATTTTAAGAAATTTAGAGCAGGCAATTTATGATTAATGTAGTCTACATCGTTCAAAAACATGCAGTACAGATAAATGAAGAGTTGACAACAATAGATTAACTAAAAAATTTAATTGCTGCATCTTGTTCTCCAAAGAAGATGATATAAAGAGCTGCTAAATAAAAAAAAGAGCAATAGAATAAAAACATTACACGAATATTATAAATTAGGAAAACAACTTACCTTTTCAGATGAATATGAAATCTCGTTTTCAACGAGGCTAAAATTCATTTTGCCATTTTATCATTTTCTAAAGATAGAAATTCGAACCAAAGAATAATTAAGAAAATGGAAAGAGTAATATTTCGTTAGTATCTTCCCAAATCAAAAGAATGATCTATTTTATTCTTAACAGAAACAAAACAAAAACCAAATACATTGAATGTCCACAGACAGACGACAAAGTAAAAAGATAGTTCGGTTTTCTTTAACGTGCTAAAAATTTCTATCTTAGATTAGTAAACAAATGGGCAAAAACACTTTGCTAAACTAAGTAATAATGTCTCTTTTTAGCAACTCTTTTTAAAAAAAAAAGAACTGTTGTTTATATTTTCGTCTGTTAGTCATCCATCTGTAGACTAAACATTTTTTTTCTTACTTGAGAGATAAATTAAATATTAATTTTGGGTTGGATAGGCATCGATAAAATATTAGGATTTATATTTTCTGATTCTGACATCTTTATAGTTCACTCCAACTGTGCAATAAAGTACAAAATGACAACACTTTAATGATTATTCCAAACGATCTATTTAAGCCAGAAATTTGGAATTTTGGTAGAGAGTATGGTACTCAAAGGTAAAATTCAAATATAAGAGAAAAATTCTGAACCATTTTTTGCGCCATAAAGCCAATAATAAAATAGTACTATTTGTATTTTCCTAATCATACATTAGTTTCAATTTCTACTCTTAGAAGATGGCAAAGTCGGAAATAATTCTCATATTTGTTAGAGGCAATGTGTTATTCTTTAGTTTAATGTTATAAATGATTTCACTGAGCATGAATATATGTCACTGTTTTTCTTATAAGTTCAGCTGTCATTAATAGTTCATTTATCGCATGATAAATGAATTATGCTGCAAATAAAGAAATTATTGCAGCATAAATAAAAAAAAATCCGTTTCACCTAAGTTGAGCTCTGATGTAAACAAACAGCTCTTTTCTATTGGCTAAAAACCTCCTCTCTACTTATAAATACAACTGTTCATGTCAAAAATGAATGCACAGATTTCTATGGTATATTGGTTTCAACAAAGCAGTGGTCATGGAAAATGGATTTAATCTACTTTATTTGGTTAGTATATGATGCACTCTAACTTTATTAGCAGTTAATAATAATAAAGAGGAGATTTATGAATTTCAATAACCAGGGCCATCTCAAACCCTATTCCTGGCGCCTAGGCAAATGTAAAACATCCCCCCCCCACCTTAAAATTATTATAAGGAGTATGATGATGAAAACGGGCCCAAAAATCGAAGGTCCCCAGCATTTCCCTATGCCAAACGATTGCCCTATCAACAACAAATCGAAAGTAAAAGCACCAACTGTCGAAGAAGGAAAGAGGGCTGAAATTGTGTGTATAAACAAGGGAAGGTCATTATAAGTCTAATTTTAATTGAATGTTGAAGAAAAGCCAATAAATGTAGCTGCAAATGGAATTACTTAAAGTATCGGGCTTCTAAAATTTCTTATTTACAATATGATTTAAGTCGTATATTCCGTACTCCATGTAAGCAAGGGCAAATAATTAAACGGTTACAAAAATGCGATCAATTTACCTTGACAGCTATACGGAAAAGGAATGAAGAATTTTGCATGAAAAATAAACTGCTGAATTTAAACAAAGTATTAATATGCATAAACTCATATCTTGATTTACCCAATTTCAGTTTAATATTATATAGAAACGGCTTTAGATTTTGCGCTCGCAAACTCAAAGCTGCTTTAACTGAAATATACGATGTAATAATATGGGGACGAAATTATTTACTGCAAATTAAAGCATATCATGGAAGTAAAAGAAATATTTATTATTAAGACGAAACTTGGGTAAATTCAGGCCACACGGTTTCTAAAATGTGGCAATCGATGTAACAAGTGAACAATTTAAAAATACGCTTGTTGACTTAGCTGAAGTAGTGACGATACCATAGGCCAGTGGTTTATGCTTTTATGCCTTTATGCTTCACATACCCCGTGGAAATGTGTATGTAACTGGCGTACCCCTTGTATAGATAGATAAAACTATAGTTATAGTATAACAATGGGAATAAAATGAAACATATATATATATAACACATATCTGGCGACTTCTGAGGTCTCACGGCGTACCCCCAAAAATTTAACCGCGCACCACACGTTGAGAACTCCTACCATAGGCAATGTATTAGAGATAGCGATTTCCAGACAATCGCTGACTGGAATAGCATTTTGAATTTAAAGTTAAATTTCTTTAAATGTTTCCGTTGATAACATTTTTACTATTTCACATTTGTTGAGTCACATAGCTGAACACTGATGTTTATTTAGTACTAGACACAGAAGGTCGTACATCTCTAATACTGTGTTTTATATCCACATGTTTCACATGTGCTTGAAAATGAGACCTCAAAATGTAACCAATGGCATTTCTTTTGTGCGCATTGATACTAGGATAGGCTTGCTTGTCGTAAAGTTTCTGTATATTATGTTTCTACTTAAGTTGAACCGAGTATAGATGTAAAACAAATTGCTCGTGATTTAAAAACGAGGACCTTCACGATGCTAAACTTGGAAAGAATTGTCTTGATTCCGAAGCAGTAAGCAAAACAGGTGGACGGGAAAGACAGAATTTAGATTTCAAAACATTCTGCGCGAAGTTAAACTGACAAAATAATGCAGTATTGCTCGGACTTTATTTTATAATCGTTTAGAGTGGAACATCGATTTATTCCTTACGTTAATCTACCACTGGTCGAAAAGTCCCTATTTTTTTCTTTGTTTCGTACTGGATTGAAATTTAATGCACATTTCCCGAACAAAGATTTCCAAATGCAGAAACCGTCTCATATATTAACTTTAAAATCGTTTCCTTTCTTTTCTTAACGTGTTTTCGGTCTAGATATACCGTCCATTCCATTCTTTATAGGATCTAAGAAACTCGGTGTTTGTAACCTCTGCCCAGGGATGTTTCCCTTCCTACTTTAAGACCCCCTTTCATATCGAATAACTGCTTGTCAATGACATCGCTCCGGAAAAACGCAAGTTCTTTTTCGAACGGATATTGTTTCCATCCATCAGTGGGTAACAACAGGCATGAGGAACCTCCCTTAGGATTGTCAGTATTTCACAGGAACCGTTGTTTTCCCACTCCCTCGACCGTCTCTTGCCATTCCACCGCTGAGGTCAATAGCGCCTCGACACCCGATGTGCCTCTTTTTCCCTTCAGCCAAGAATTTATCACATCATAGCATTCTTCATCCGTCGTTACTATTGCCTGCACGAATGATCCGGCTAGCATTCAATTTCTAAAGGGCACATGTTTCTGCATTCGCCGAAAGGAATTTCATATGCTCCCGTCGCATCGATTTCTCGTTTGAAATGAGGTGACTGACGAAAATGTGTTTTGTTCTTTTCAAACAATATGGATATGCCTATAATGGTTGAATCTCTAACTATGGAATGTTTAGTATAACGCAATGAGTGACGATGGAATGAAATCTTATTTTGAGTACTAAAATACATTAAATTGACACTTGAAAAATCTCTAATTGAATTATTTATCTCTGGCATGTTATTCGTTAAAATATTATATTTATTAAAATATGCATTATTTTAACAAGCATTTTCAAGTGATATTCGCTTATAAGCGTTTGGCAAAATATAGGAGTGCACTGGTATATCAACAACGTCTCCTCCATCGTGTTCTTCAGAAGTTTATATAGTCCAAGAGCAGGTAAATATGAAGTGTACTCTGACACATGTGGAACTGATCGACATTCTTATATAAGAAACGTTATCCATTGCGTTTACAAAATACAGTTTTACCTGAAAATGTAGTAACATTTTGATTAATCAATCGTGTATTAGACATAGTGATATAATGTGAATTATTTAAATCACAGAGTACAGAGAGAGATGAGTCACTCCTATTTTACAGGCGAAAGCATAGAAAAATGGCCTTTTTAACCTAGTAGTAATATTTATTTCTTCAGAATAAATATAACGATTATATAATAATGACAAAGAATTTTGAGTCTTAGAAGCTAAATGCAGCAAATTTAACGAGTGTAAGCACACGCTTGTGGAAGAAGTGATAAAATATACATAATTCCGTTTTCACATTAATGGTAAAAACATTAGTAATTCACGTAATACTAAAGAAAATTAATACAACATTCTTTTCCGATTTTAAAACTAACCTTTATTGTTATTGTGATTCAATAACCAGAATTTAATATATAGTTATTTCACTCGTGATTCCCTATTCACATTTATATACATATAAAACAAGGGAAGAATGGTAACAAAGGTAATAGAGAGAAAAATAATCAAACTTATTCATATTTCATGCATTTTTCAAGAACTATTTTAGATAGATGTAAAATGGAGGGCGAAACGTTACACTGTATTGGAAATCCAATCTCTTCTCACCCCTTTTACATTTTTTCTTCTCGATTGTGTTTCTTGACTCCCCCGACTTAATTTTTTTCTGGATCCCGGCCTATGTATAACATTGTTTAGTACCATGACAGTTTCAATCCTTTCATTGAAAAAGTCTCTCCCCACACAATAACAGTCCTACGCTAATAGAAAGGAATACAAACATCTTGCTTCTTGGGTGAAAGGCATTCGACCCTCATACTTGATGGAGGATGGAAGGGTACCTGATGTAATGGTCCTAGCAATGTCATAAGATGGCGATTATTTGGTGTCACTGTTTTCAACAAGTTCATTCCATAGCCACTTCACTCTCCTTCACTACACTACTTTGTTAACTTCCAAGCGCACCAAGGTTATATGTGTATATATATATACTGCTCACAAAAATTAGGGGATATTTCAAAATGAATATGAAACGATAATATATCCCCTAATTTTTTTGAGCAGTATATTTTACCGAGTATCACACCACATGTAAAATGTTAAAAATATAATATGTATTAAATATAGTATATACACATGCTTTAAAACGTTAAAAATAAATGTGTATTTAAAAAGTTACCATTTAAACTGAAATAAAAAAACACTCAATTGTCTAAACTCGTTAACGGTATCTGTTTGAGGATTATCTATCATTCATAATTATAGAACTTATCAAACGCTTTCTTTCAAGATAGAAAAGTGGGTGGCATTTCATTTAGGAGTAAGTTCTTTATGTCCTGAGTTTAATATTTCTTGCAAAGATCAACTATTTTCAGTTTCGAAATATGTGACCCAAGGCCACACATGATTCGTATCGTCAATGCAAACGAATGAATATGAATATGATTCGTTTTTTGCATTGAATCCGAATGAATATGAACATGATTCTTTTTTTACAGTGAATGTGAATGAATATGAACGTGATTCGTTTTTACATTGAATGCGAATGAATATGAACATGATATGTTTTTACATTGAATGCGAATCATGTTAACGATATTCTAAACGTTTTGAATTTTTAATAATCCATACTCTACCGAGTAGAATTATGGATTAAACAGAAATGCATTCGGTGCTAGTTTCTTGATTTAACTGGGCTAATAAAAGTTTTTAAACTTATTTTAAAAATGGTCTGAAAGCTACGTATTGGTATTTTACTATGTTTTGCTGAGTGTTCTTTGGTACGTGTATAAATACCCTTTTTGTGGTGAAACTATATTTTGTTACAAAATACTTTATATGTATTATTATTGAAATCAATTAGGTATGTAGGCCAATGTTTGTAGGTCGAGATATCGAAAGCATTCATGGTATGTAGGGAAATTGTATTGGGGCAAACAGTTTTACAATTTTGCGCAGATTTTGCAATTGTTTCCGGATTAAAAAAATGTTCATATGTTTGAGTCCAAGAGATTTTTTATACTGTCGAAAAATGAGTCTGCGAAAGTGTTCTTCCAGCAATCGTTGGTGACAATGTATGTTGGCCTAATGATTGGTAGAGATGTAATAAAACAAACAGAATATCTATGAGCGCCATTTCATTGAGTGTTCAACAGTTGCATTCATTATTAATCTTTGGATTATCTAAATTTCTTAAATACTTGGCCAATACTTAATAATTTACCAATACCTTACCAATAACAATGGGAAGTAACATCGAAGCTCTATAGCTCATAAAATAGTTTTTTGAGAAATGTGGTCGCAGATAAATATTTTAATCAAATAAATCAATATCTCGATTTTCAACAATATTCGTTCGGTATTTACGGGTTATGGAAGTTTGAATATTTAACAACAGCAATGTCAGTCTTAAGAAACTTATGCAAAACTGATGAATGGTGAAAGAATTCTTCACACAAACTTGTAAAATGCAAATTTACTTTATTAAACTCTTTGATATAATACTTATTACTAAGTTATTATTAACTTCTGAAGCCTTTTTTTTGTGACTGGCATTGTTACTGTGAAAAAATTGAACGAATATTGCTGTACGTCGAGATATTGATATACACTCTTAGACAAAAAACATGCATTCCATTGGCACAATCTGTCAGCGAACAACATCAGAGTTTTGTTTGACTCCATGCCACTCCGTATATCATAGTGCATCGCAGCCAGATGATTACGAGGTATTCATCTGTAACAGTTATGATACGACTCTTATGAAATAAAGATTCCTTTTACTGTGATATTGCAATCACTTCTTTATCTCTTTCTCCACATTCCACATGCTGGGTTTCATTACGATGGGACGATTGCTTTGAAGCGCATCGACATTTTTGCCTAAAAGTGTATTCGATTGATGTCTTTCTCTCATTTTTCAAGACAAAATATATATTTTTGAAGTTATAGAGCTTCGATGTTGTCTTCCCATTGACATAACATAGGGTTGTACCTTGATTTTTCAAACCAGTATACTAAGGGAACTAATGAGAACGATGTGTTTGTTAATATTAAATTTCACCTCTAATAATATGTTGCGTTATTACCACTTAGAAGGAATATTTTCCATTAAAGTTAAAAATTTTTGACAAAAGACCTCATAATTAACTTGTAGCGAATGAAATGGAAATATTAATAAGTTGATGAACTATCAGCAATTCTACAGTAGTTTATACAAGTTTAGTGATACTTCAGGTTTTGTCTCTGTAGTCGTTTAGCTGCCTGTTATTGTGATTCATCTATTCTTGACAATTTAAATTTAAAAAAAAAATGTAGTTGGAATGTTCGCTTTTAACATAAAAGGCTTGAAACAAAACTTTATTTCCCTGGGCATATATTATTCAGCACGTATTATTTTGTTCTCTTTTGTAACTGGTAATTAACCCTAAAACAAATTGTCTTTGGTGTTCGTTAATTACAAATTGCAGTACTTCCTTGGTTTTCGATTTGAGCCACATTAAAGAGGTTCATCTTAAAGCAACGCAGAATTGGAATGGGAAACGTTGAATTCATTGACTTGTGCAGCTAACACAAAGGAGAAATGTGCTCGAGTCCAAAGCGATATCTCTATCGTCAGCAGACACTACTCAGCTGTTTGTTGACAGCAGCAGCAGTAAGACGGCGGCTAGCAGCGCCATTTAACTTGTTAATTACGTCGTTTTAATTACCCTTTGTCACATTGTGGTAGTATTTTTGATTTTTCTTAACTTCTAGTTGGATTATCGTTGCTCTTGTTAAATACCGAATAATAAATACAAACTGCGCTTTTGGTTACGAAAAACAATTTTAAGGTCACTGCTGATATTTTACTAACTTTGGTCCATATTCAGTTCTACTTTGCTGATGTAAAACTAATTAGTAGAATAATTTACATATCTATAGGCCGTTTCGACCTTATATGAACACATTGTTTACGATATATCGATATGTATTTTATTTCTTTAACAAGTTTGGGATAAAAAGGAATATCTCTCTTATGTATATATGTATAGCTTAGTACAGTCGATCGAAAAAGTATCCGAACACTATGGTTGATTACAGAATTCAGAAAAAATATCTGGCAACGATTTTTTTGAAATTAGTGATCTGGCAACCTTCGTGTCACGTAACAAAACCCGTGATAGTGACCCAAGGTGCACTATCAAGTTATCTATCTTCATTAGCATATTTTAATTATAATGAATAATTCTAAAAAATCTTTTAACACGCTTGGATAGTTAAACGACTTTCTTAATGCGGAAAACATTCGTTAAAAAAAGCCATACTACATAATATTTTGGGAAAATGTATTTTCCACATGTTAAACTGAATTTAATTGAAACGGATTCAATTTTCAATATATTGACTGGCTACGTTATTACATTATTTGTGTCTAAACCCGGGCTACACAATTATATTTTCAAGCACACACATAAATAACTTTCTTTTTCGAACTTCTGCTCTTAACGTGGAACAGAGAGAAAACAAAAAACGGGCAACAAAAAATGGGCCAAGATTAATAGAAAAAAAATATGAAAATGACAATGATTACATGGAAAAGAGAATTCTCTCTTTTAGATATTACCATATATACCTTTCCACTACCACATGTTGCACACTTTTACATTCTCAGTCAATAACAGGGGCGGGGGTGGCTCAGTCGGTAGCGTGCCAGGCTCGTAATCTGTAGTTCCCAGGTTCGAGTCCCAGCAGTTGAGATTTATCTCCGCAAAATTCCCCTCCCTGCCCACGGTCAGTAGGGAACACCAATGGGCTTGGAAAGGCCGCCGTCCGTCGGATGGGACGGTAAGCCGTGGCCCCGTGTGCGGGAGAGCCATCCTTGTGCACGTTAAGGAACACGCTGGATGGCCTTGACGGGAGGCTACCATCTGTCTCCCAACAGCTGTTCCAGTGGGTCCCCTCCCTAAACCTTCTCTGAGCCTTCGGGGTCCATGTGACCTGGCCATTTAGCCCATGGTGTGCAAAAAAGTGCCGCTCAGAGGTAAAACAACCCAAACAACCCAGTCAATAACAAATTTCAATCATAATGAATTATTTTGACAAAGCAGATATTTAATTTCTGTAGATAGTTTAAACGCCTTAATTCAGAAATCATTTCTAAAAAATATACAATGTACACTTTTTTGGAAAAATATATTTTCTATCGTGTTTAATTGATTGTAAGTGAAAGCAATTTTTATTTGCATACATTGATTAGTTACAACTACTACTATATTCTTTGCTATTTATTATTTTGCACGCATTTAATACCGTTAAATGCTACTTTATTCCCTAATGTATATATATACAGGGTGATTCAAAACTCTTGGGCCAAACTTTAAGGGGTTATAGAACACACCTAAACAAGCTCTTTTCGTCATACATTCATGGTCGGAACTCAAGCGGTGAAGCGCTAAAGGTCCCTTTCTAGTGAACACTTAAACGTTAGTTTTCGCACTCGTCGTCATTTCTACCGTGGATTGCAGAACGGATGGATTGTTTCACGAATGAGGAGAAGGCGGACATGCATTTCACTTACGGAACTGTGGACGGGAATGCGAGGGAAGCCCAAAGACTGTAATGGGAGCGCTTTCCAACCAGACGCATGCCTGAACGTAAATCCTTTCAGCGATTGCACCGGTATCTGTGCGAAAAGGGCTCTTTTGTCAGTGGCTTGCAGGATACAGGGCGTGCAAGGAGTGTCATAACGCCACGTGTTACAGAGGAAATTCTACGTAGGGTGGGAGATCGTCCTGAATGTAGCATGTGAGCAATTTCCCATGCCGTAAGTGTGCCCCAATCGACGGTGTGGCGAGTTCTACGAGACGAACGACCTACCAAACACACAGGGTGCACGCCTTGACATCTGCAGATTATCGGCGTCATGTGGATTTTGCACAGTGGTTCCTGCAGCAGACCGCAGCGCAACCGGACTTTGATGCACATGTCTTATTCACTGACGAATGCACCTTTTCACGTTAGGGCATTTTTAACACCCACAATTCACGTGTGTGGGCCACCAGTAATCCGCACGCCATACGTCCACATTCGTACCAGTAGCGTTTCTCCATACATGTTTGGGCTGGAATCCTTCATGACCATTTGATTGGCCCATACCTTCTGCCAGCCCAACTGAAAGGAAGAACGTACCTCGTATTTTTACAAGAAGTCTTGCCAAAATTACTGAACCCTGTTCCAGCAAACATTCAAACACGTATGTAGTTCCAACACGACGGAGCGCCATCCCATTTCAGCGTGGATGTGCGTATCGCCTTGGATGCAACATTTCCAGGACGATAGATTGGTCGGGGTGGTCCCATCGCTTGGCCGCCACGATTTCCCGGTCTCTCATGTCTGGACTTTTTCCTATGGGGCCATATGAAAAGCCTCATCTACGATAGCCCCATCGATTCCAAAGAGGACTTTGCTGCCAAGATTTCTATTGCGCTGCCGCTGTACGAGAAATCCCTGGTGTTTTCGTCCATGTACGCCGATCACTACGTCGAAGGTGTGAATCCTGCATCAATGTTGGCGGTCGCTCTTTTGAGTAGTTTCCGTAATTTGTTCAATAAAATTCTGTACTTTCTGTTCTGTAATTTCTGCAATTGTTTCAACCTTCTTCTGTCATTCTTGTGTTTCTTCATTTCCTGACACAGTAACTGCTATCCCCTAGCGCTTCACCGCTTGAGTTCCGACCATGCATTGTATGACGAAAAGTGCTTGTTTAGGTGTGTTCTTATCACACCTTAAAGTTTGGCCCAAGAGTTTTGAATCACCCTGCATATTGACGTATTTGGTGCAACTCCACGATAAACTCTTCAGATCAGTGCTTGACATCAGTGAAAATAATTTAAGCATCATATTTTTTACGAAAATTCATTTTTGTTTTTGGAAAACAAATATGTTTTAACTCTTTGACTAAGATTTACTATAAAACTGTAAATTATCACTTGTCTGTTGTCCAGTTTTGGTTCTGATCTCTGCCGTGACTGTTCTGTTCTAATTGCTGGGCAACAGGTCAAGGTCAGGTGTGCAAGACCTGTTGCATAGTAATTAGAACAGAGTAAGGTCAACAGAGATCAGCACCTAAACTGTACAATAGGTAAGTGATAGTTTACATTTATATAGTGAACCTTAATAGGTGAGCTGGACAAAGACTGTGAAAAGAATTGAAGAAATCTGTTTTAATTATATTTCTTTTTTTAAAACATTTATTGCATTCTTGTTGGGCAGCAATGTTTTTACAGTAGCTGAAGGTTTGATTTAAGGGTAAAAACGTAGGAATGAGATAATAACAAAACAGCAGAATTTAAGTCATTTATTTGTTGTTTTTATCGTAATCGTCGTCATCATCGATGTGAAATTTATGTTTTAATTATATTGTAGATTTGAATAGGCATTTTGTAGAAAAAGTGTATAGACTGATCAACGTTTTCAGTCGCTTTCAATTCAACTTTCCGCAAGCTACATATCTATCCCCTTTAAAGTTGAGGGATTCCAAACTTTGAGAAGAAGATCAGAACCAAGACCCTGACATGGTCAGATGCTTTATCAGTGAAATTGAATTTTATCAGTTGATGATCAAATGCTATCTGACGCAACTGATGTTGGCGAAGTACTGAAAAGGCTCAGAGTTATGACTTTTAATGTCTATTTCTCCGTGAGTCTATTCCACCAAATTAAGGGAGTGCTATAAGTGATGCTGCTACAGATGGTTTGACGTTTCCACGCACCTTTATGGTTTCTGCTGGTCTTGCCAAAATTTCGCAACGAGATTGCTTTTCTCAGCAGACTCGGCGATAAAGTTAAGTGCTTCAGATGTTTGATCAGCTGTCAGAAGTTTTTATCCCAGACGCTGATACAAGTTAGTCACGTAGTTTATTGCTTAACAATGTTTTATTTCTTTAACTGTCTCCAAAACCATTCTTTCGGATTTTTGAAGAGGGGAACACGAAAGCACTTCTACAATACTTTTGGCACTTAAGACAGTGTGGTGGTCTCATTTACTGTTGTTGCAATTGGTGTCGACAGATCAATAATTTTCTGAACATGAGTCTGAAACAGCGCATTTAATTCGTATAGATTTACAGATTCAAACCTTTCATACTAACACGATACATTCTCTTTTTAAAATTTCCATTTCTAAAATAGTACTAGAAAAATTACATTAATTATGGGCGTTTGCGTAAAATTATACGTTAAATGTTTGAAATTTAAACTTTGATGCTGTTTTCAAACTTAAACTGTAAACATTACAAATATTTCTTCAAGCAGTTTAGAGAGCCTGTCAGTGTAATATGCGATATAGAAGATATGTGAGGACTATTAGCTCATTTTTTTCCTACCTATATATACTTTTCCCTTTTTCCTACATTTCTGCTTCCATCTAACAGTGGATAGGAACATTATTTTTAGAAAATACACTAATTAGGAAGCGTACAGCTAAAATTAAATCATAAGTTTCTGAAAAAATAGTAACCATACAGCATTATCACTTGTAATTTTAGAAGATTACTGAATAGAATAATTGATTCGATTATTAAATCTTGCCAATTCTTTCCACAAATACTCAATACAGTATAAAAACCGTTACCTTTACATAAGCAATGTCTTCGTTGAAAACTGATGCCATGTATTCCTAAAAAGCAGAGTTTCACGAAGAAAATGTGTAAAAGTATGGAGATTAAAGCGTATAAACCATATACAAAGAGATTACAAGCTTGTATCGTAATGGCCCAGATGGTAAACAGTCCCCATGGAAAATATTAATAATTTTTATTTAAAGCTATTTCAATATGATCTACGGCACTAATGATAATAGTGAATGTATGTCACAGTTATGCATGTTATCCATTACCCAAGTTGCATATTATCTACATAATATAAATAAATCGACGCCTTTATGACACATTAATTTCTGGAACCATCACCACAACCCCCCATTTGACCTTGAACGAGACACCCGATCTGAACATTATTAATATTTATGAGTTCTACTGCTCAAAACAGCCCTAATCACCATTTTTAGTGTCTAGCAACGGATATAGAAATTTGACTTTTAAACTCGAAAGCCCCATTGCATTCAAAATTCAATGTTTCCGAAATCTACGACCTGAAATACGCCCATTCACCAATTTTCAGCTCTCTAGCGCTGGTAGAAATAAATCTGACCTTTGACTTCGAAGGACTCTCCAGATCCAAAATTTCATAGCGTTTCACAGCTCCACCGTCCGAATACACCCATACTCCAATTTTCAACTTTCTTTCACTCGTAGATCAAATTTTGACCTTTATATGACCTCTATTTAACCTTGAAGAACACGTTGGAGGTCAGATTTTAAAATTTTCCCGATATGTACTACCCGGATTACCCCTAGGTGTAAATTTCGAAAATCTAACATTTCTGAACCATAGTTACAATTGGTGGAACCCCCTATCAGTGGTCAATCAAACATTCACAATCGTCTATATATAATTATGACTCAACTAGCAGATTTACCCGGCGTTACTCGGGTCTGACACTTTCTACAATGTAGAGTAGATGGTATCCCCCACGTCGCAAGATTTCATTTGGCATAAATATCATTATACCCGATCTGTTTCCACTTCATCTGCTTCCACTCCGGAGGCGGGTGGCTCAGTCAGTAACATGCCAGACACGTAATCTGTAGTTCCCAGTTCGAGTCCCAGCTAGGTCAGCGTTGAGATTTATCTCCGCAAAACTCCCAGCCTTGCCAACGGTCAGTAGAGGATACCAATGGGCTTGGAAAGGCCGCCGTTCGTCGGATGGGACATTAAGCAGTGGTTCCGTGTGCGGGAAAATCATACTCTGTGCACGTTAAAGAACACACTGGATGGTCTTGACGGGAGGCTACTATCTGTCTCCCAACAGCTGCTCCAATGGGTCCGTTCTGCAACCTTCTCTGAGACCTCGGGATTCTTTTGACCTGCCAATTTAGCCCATTGTGTGCAGAAAAGTGCCGCTCAGAGGTACGACAACCCAACATCCCCCTCCGTTTAAAATTTCCTCCCTCCCTTTTAGGGGAGAAGAGAAACGGACATAATTCGAGGTACCCATTATCCTCTCTATGTCAGAAGTTTCTAAACCAAAAAGCGGAATTTCCCCGCTCAGATAATCAAACTATTCAAATCACTTCGTACCCAACAGAGTTCATCGGATACAATTTGCCAGGCATATGCAACTTTATATCAATCTGAGGTGCATAAAAAATGTAAAGGTACAAAAAATTATATTATTAAACAAAATTTTAATTACTTACGTATTTAAAACATTTATTAATTACTTGTATATAATGTTATTAGTTTTGCATATTTTTCAAATTAAGTTCATGATTTTAATTTTCGATAGGAATTTAGTTTTTGAATATCGTGTTCCTCTGGTGCTTAATTAGATAGACTTCAATATCCACAGATGCACACGCTCTTGACTCAACAAACTGAACAATGAGTTTATCTCGCGAAATCAGGAAGAAACTAGTTTGATGCATTCATTATTTCAAATTTAATGGTGGCAACAGTTAATTTGAGTAACTTTCAACTGTTAATGTTTAATTACGCGAAATCAGATATTAGTTTAGTTTGATGTGTTCCATTTTTTCTAATTTATTAGTGGCAACAGTTATTTTGAACAACCTTCAATCGTTAATTAATGTTAAGTCTATGGGACCTGGATTTAGGCATGGATGTGTGTGTCGTTTTTCTGCTGAGGTTCTACCATCCTCTCAGATCTCCTACTGTGGCATATAAACTGACAGACTCCTGTCAGACCTCTGTGGCAAGCAGCTGCTTGAGGAGTATTTATTTTATTTTTATTATAGGACTTTGAGAAACTCGAACTCGCTCGCCCGAATTTTGTTGACCGCAGCGAGTTCGCATATAGTTTATATTTTCCTCTGGGTGAAGTGAACGTTCATTCAATGTTTGGAGGTCTCTAGCTCTTCTGGAGGCTGAGTACATAAGCGGATAGACACATAAACAAACAAACAAGCAAACTTTCTTTATGTATTAAATAAAGAAAACGAGTAGTTTAATGATATGAAATAATTATTCGAAAATATTAATTTTGCGAAAGAAATTTTATGAAATTTTAAGAAAGAAACAACATAAGTCTATCCAGTCTGAATTATTATGGGTATGTATTAAACGGAACACTGTGATTAAATCGCGCATGTATATTTCTCTGTTTCTTCACGTGAGCTTTCACTTTTTCAAACTTGGTTCACTATCATATTCGAATTTACTTTAATATTTCTTCGCTCTCAGTTTTCTTGGTCTCAAAATCAGATGTAAAAGGAAACCGTATAAACACCAATAATGAAAATAAAATAAGGCAGAGAAAATTGTATATTTGAATAGGCAAATATAGATAGGAAGCAAACTAAAAAAAAATATTTTCTTAACTTTTATTACGATATAGCATTGCTGTACAGCAGCAATTTTTTGTTCAGTATCCGCGGGAAAAATACATGAAAACAATGGGCTGATGTATGAAAATCGCGTTTTAACGGCTTCAATATTTCACCTTTGCATTACTTGGAATTCCATACGAGTGGAATTATTTTCTTCCTGCTTTCTATTCTTATCTTGGTAGATTATTGAATATCAATAACAGAAAATACGAATATTTGACAGTTTTCCTTTTTCTGTAAGTGTTCTATCATTCTTTTAATTTTTTTGTTTCTTTTGCCTATTTTTATTTCTGCTAGGTGCTTCGAACTAAGTTCATACCTTGTCAAAAACGACGATAATGAAAGCAACCTTGAGTAAGCGCATTGAACGACGGGAAAAAGCGATATACCTTCCGAGACTAGTGAAGAAATTTTTTCCTCAAATTTAGCAACGCTAGCAATGATATTCAGAAGTCTTACATTATTTTATGCAAATAGTTTCTAGATCTCCCATGGAGTCTTTTACGGTACGAAGCAACATCAAAATAATCTGGAAAAGTAGTTCTCATCGTGGGGTACGCGGTAAAAAGTTTTGGGATACGCCGTGAGAGCTCAAAAGTCGCTAGATCCGATTATTCATTAAAATATTTATAATTTTAAAAGATTTGTTAAATTGTTTATGTAATTTTTTGTGTTTATCGATCGATGTATAATATATGAATACAAAATTTAATGTGTGTGTGTGTATATATATATGTGTTTTATTTTATTCACATTGTTATATTATAACTAGTTTTATCTATCTATACAAGGGGTACGCCAGTTACATACACATTTTCGTAAGTCAAGCATAAAAGATTGAGAACTACTGATCTAGACTATAAAGAACGCTTGAGTACCTTTCTTCAAAAATGCTTCTTTTGTTTCCATTATGTCTTTTAAAAATGGAACGGGACATTTTAAAAATTAAAGTTTATTAACTCACAATCGTTTTAATAAGTCTTCTGAATGTGAAAATATATTATTTTATGATCTGTTACTTACATAATGTTGTATAATTTATTAACCCTCTACATTTTTAACACGTTTTCAAAAAAAACGTTTCAAGTTTTTTAATACGTTTTCTTTTACATCTGATTTTCATCAGACTAGAAAGTCAATATTTCTAGTCTTCATCAGACTAGAAATCGAAACTATTATCTGTTCGAGATAATAGTTTCGATTTCTAGTCTATCTGCCCGTCTGCAGACATCGAACTTTTATGTTTACAGAGATAAATAGAAAATTCTATTTGTGTTGGATAGGTATTGATTAAATATTACGTTATGCACTTTCCGAATATCTCTAACGCTATGATTACGCCCTATACCGGTGGAAAAAACGGAAAATTCCAAAATTTCAAACGGATATTGTAAACGATGTATTTATGTTAGAAATTTGAAAATTTTGGTGGTGGAATGCGAAAGTCACAAAGTTTTCATTGCTAACAATGAGTTGACACCTTAGACCCAGAGGAGGTGGGAAAACACACCTTTTTAGTTTTATCAGATAATTGTTTGTTTTTAGAGATAAATGAACAAGTTTTGTGTTAGATAGGAATTGCTAAGATATTCTGATTCACACTTTTTAAATATTCCGAAAACTAAAATACGCCCTCTAACGGTGCAGAAATTTGCAAATTCCAAAATGTCAAACAAATATTGCAAACGACGTATTTGAGCTAGAAAATTGAAATTTTGATTGTGAAATTTTAACGCCATGATGTTTTCATTGGCAACAATGAATTGGCCTCCTAGACCCAGGGAGGGAGAAATACAATTTTTTGTTTTAGCAGATAATTGTATTTAGAGATAAATGAAAAAAAAATGTTTTTAGGGGTTAGATAGGAAGTTATAAAATATTATGATTCACACTTTCAGAATCTTTCAAACACTATAATTACGCCCTCTAAAGTGAAAAAGTTTGGAAATTCAAAAATTTCAAACGAGTATTGCAACGATGCCTTAATGATAGAAATATGAAATTTTGGTGGTGGAATCTGAATGGTTGCAGTCTCGAGCAGGTGTCACAGTTTAATTTTCTTGGGAGCTATGTAACAAATAATGGTGATGTGCGGCATGAGATTAACAGACGAATAGGGATTGCTACTGGGACTTTTAAGAATCTATGGAAAGTGTGGAGAAATAGACGTATACACCTAAGACTAAAATTAATATTTTAGTCTTAGGTGTATACGCCTATTTCTCCACACTTCCATAGATTCTTAAAAGTATATTAATAGCGTATACACCTGAAGACTAAAATTAGACTGTATAATAGTTTGTTTTTTTCTGGGGTTAGTTATGGTAGTGAAACTTGGACGCTGTGTAAACAAGATAACAGGAAATTAGATGATTTTGATTCTAGAAGCTTACGCAGTATCTTGGGCATTTTGTAGTTTAACTTTGTAACTAATGATGAGGTTAGGCAAAAGAGTCGGCAACCTCCTTTTAACAGCATATTGTGCAGAGAGAGACTCCGCTGGTTTGGCCATGTTGCCCGTATGGATAATTATAGATTGGTGAATAGGTTTATGAAGAGTGTGCCTAAGGGCCTCAGAAAGAGGGGGAGATCTAGGATGCGGTGGGCAGATAATGTCAAACAGGGCCTTATTAGAATTGGTGTATATTGGCCAGAATGCAGTTGATGTAGCTCAGGACAGACTTGCTTGGAGAACTAAATTGCAGTGTTTGGTTGGACCTCCGTAGCCCATGACTGCTAGAGGATGATGATGATTTTTTTTATTTCTTATAAATTAACCTACGAATTTTTTATTTCTTATAAATTAACTTCGGAATATTTATAAATGATTTTTTTATTCCTTATTAATTAAACACTTGTCAAAAGTGACCTACCCCTTTATTAATATGCTCCCCCTTAATTAAAACTCTTATCAAAGGTCCTGTCCCCCTTGCCTTTTGGCGGGTATCTTCGATGGCCAACCTATAATCTCCTTATTCATTACCCCCCCCCCCCCTTTTATTAAACACTTATCAAACGTCCCACCCCCTTGGACATCCAACCCTTCTCGAAATCTATATATTTCCCACGATGGCCATCTTGGTTTCTGACATCATCACACTCTCCACAAAGCCCCCAAATATTTGCGAAACTCGCATCCTATGACGTAATAGAACCTTCTAGAAAGATTTAGAAAATATTCTTCACATTCTAGACAAGTCACAGAAAATGGCTTAATTCTGGAAAGTATGATTCAATCACCATGTTTTGAAAAAGTTCATCCTTCTCCCACCTGGATTGCTGTTTTTGGACCCATCTCGAAATTCGTATCACGTCGGATGATGTCACCGTTGCCAGTAAACAGCCCTTCTGGACAAACCCGCATTGTCATCCCCATTTCAACCCCCTTTGTTTCAGGCCATCACAGGAGATAGGGTATGGAAACACTGTTTTGGAAATAATCTTCATCCTCTTATCGAAACTTATTAACCCATCTCCCCTTTATGATAGATCAGCTATTTGCAAATAAACAAAGTACTCATCGGAAGAAGACAATCCATCTTGAAATTTCCCTTGGCGCCTTCAAACCTCCAAGTTTGTGCCTCTCTTATTAAAATTATTCTTCATCTGGTTGAAGGATGATGCCATCAAATATATGCGTTCAGACATATTCTGCACCACACTATCCGCGTCCCCTACCACGTCGGTACTTGTTTTGGAACGACGAAGTGATTTTACGTTAAATTCTTATTTCTGTCATGTCTCAATTCATTACTCTCCGTATTTTCATGTTAATACTAAACCATTTCAAAAACCTCACCACACGAATAAGAGGTAAAAAAAAATTACTTGTTCCTTACAAATTTCGATCCCCTTCCAATATATTAACTTTTCTTCACTTTTTAATACTAAACCATTTCAAAGACATCGTGATTGCAACAGCACAAAAAAACTCACCTTCCTATTTTTTATTTCAATAGTTTATTACCAAACCGGCTCAAAGAAATCGCGATTGCATCAGCAAAAGAACAAACAAAAAAAAACATTTTTTTTTTATTTCCGTATATCGGTAACGTGACCTGGTCTCAAATTTAAAACTTTTTATTCCTAATACTTATTTTGTTGTATCCTCCAATTCAAAACATGATTCAGTTATACAAAATATTACTCTTTCCTAGAAAGTAACGCTGCTCAGTAAAAAACGATAACAAAATATTATTTCTTCCTCGGAAGAAAAATCAGCTAGTAAAATTATTTGAAAGTAAGATATCATTTTAAAAAAATCGGCAATTATAAACACTCTTACAATTTTAAAAATCCTCTTTTCCTCCGTTTACAGGCGAACGTGTGATCACAAGACCAATGACTCATCACGCTGATGAAATTTTATTTCGTGTTGCGACCCGTTATTAGTATGCGTACAGGCGTGTTCGTTACGCTTGTTTGCAAGGTCAGGTATTTAGTTGTCTTTCATCGTTAGAAAATAATTCTGTAAAGAGTTTTTGTACACGGGTGAGTTTTATAGAAAGTAGGCGTTTCAGGTATTTAGTTGTCTTTCATCGTTAGAAAATAATTCTGTAAAGAGTTTTTGTACACGGGTGAGTTTTATAGAAAGTAGGCAATGCTGAAAGTAGAAAATAATTGATACGTTGCGGGTACCCTTGCGTTTTCGCTTGCGTTGCGTAAAACCTCTATTTTTAATTCTATATCCAAGCACAACATGAATCTAAGTGTATGTTAATGGAGGAGGGGACATTAGTTTTAACACTTGGCCATTCGAAAACAATATATTTCTATTTATCATAAATAATAACCGTATCCGAACGGGTAGGTGGATACTTGCGTGAGACCTGTTAAAGCTAGGAGTAGGTTTTAGGATTCTACTGTGCCCTATGTTTCGCAAAATAGGGAAAAATATCATGCAACTTGTGTAAATATAGTGTGTTATGACTTTTCGTGAAATCTCGGACAAGTTGCTGAGTTAACAGCAATGTAATGACTTTTAAATACATTAAATCTTTTAATGCTTTATAATTCCCATTATCAAAAGATTATTACAGAGAAAAGCAGAGTCATCCTTTTGGCATAGGCAAATGTCATTAAACTAATATAGCGAGTCAAAGTGATCTCTTTCAAAACACAGTACTGTAGAAAATGTCCGAATCTAGAAGGAAAATAGGGGGAAAGGGGGGGATGGGCAAGATCGATTACCAATAACCGAGAAATATACCGCTAAGCCATTGTAAAGCGCTATATTTTATTTAGCTAAAAAGTAATTGGGATTATAAAATGTCCATATCAAAACCAAAACTTTGGTGGCGCCAGGGCCAGTTAGCATAATGACCATGGCCGAGGGACAATTACACAAGAAAATCCTCACTTTTAAGGAGGCAAATGGTTAAAATTTTCCAGAGATTCCAGTAAAAGGGTTAAAGAAGCAGAGAGATGAAAGAATCAAAAATTTGAAATTAATGAAAACTTCTCTCTATAAGATACCTAATATTATTATTCGTATTCGCGCGATTGTTGGGGCGGAGGTGGCTCAGTCGGTAGCGCGCCAGGCTCGTAATCTGTAGTTCCCAGGTTCGAGTCCCAGCTGGGTCAGCGTTGAGATTTATCTCCGCAAAATTCCCCGCCCTGCCCACGGTCAGTAGGGGACACCGATCGGCTTGGAAAGGCAGCCGTCCGTCGGATGGGACGTTAAGCCGTGGCCCCGTGTGTGGGAGAGCCATACCCTGTGCACGTTAAAGAACACGCTGGATGGCCTTGACGGGAGGCTACCATCTGTCTCCCAACAGCTGTTCCAGTGGGTCCCCTCTCCCAACCTTCTCTGAGCCTTCGGGATCTTTGTGACCTGACCATTTAGCCCATGGTGTGCAAAAAAGTGCCGCTCAGAGGTAAAACAACCCAACCCAACTCGCGCGATTGTTGATAAGACTAGCTTCGAAATATTTGCTACTCTTTACAATTAATTTGTTTTGGTTAATTAATATTTTTTAACCATGTAAAGCAATGTACTTGGTTTTGTTATCGTTTGGGTGAATTTATAAAGGAAATTCAGAACAAAATTAATAATAACGATAAAAGTATTACATTTAGTAAATCGCTCAAATCTTTTTCTCCATCCCAAAAAAAAATTTTTTTGGAAACATCCAATGGCAACACCATTACGTTCAGATTCCAGCACCAAAATTCAAAATTCATAGCTTGAATACGTCGTTCGCAATATTTGTTTGAATTTTTAGAATTTGCAAATTTTTCCACAGTTAGAGGGCGCAATTATAATTTTCGGAAGATTTTAAAAGTATGGATCACAACATTTTATCAATTCTTATCTAACCCATAAAGAATTTTTCATTTATCTCTAAAAACAAACAATTACCAGCGAAAACTTAAAAGGTGTGTTTTTCCATCCCCTCTGGATATAAGGGGTCAACTCATTGTTGGAAATAGAAACTTCGTGACCTTCAATTTCACCTCCAAAATTTCAAATCTCTAGCATAAATACATCGTTTGCAATATTCATTTGAAATTTTGGGATTTTTAACTTTTTCCATCGCTAGAGGGGACAATTATACCTTTAGAGAGATTCGGAAAGTGCATATCGTAATATTTCCTCAATACCTGTCCAACAGAAAAAACCTTTTAATACAGCTCTGTAAAAAAATTTCGATGTCTACAGACGGACAGACAGACGACAAAACGAACTATTGTCTCGTTTTTTGTTAAAACGATATAAAAATAAAAGGGAATAATGAAGCGACGCAGTTGAACATGGAAACGGTAAAAGAGGAGCAGAGTCTTGGATTTCTATTGCAGTGTAACATTTTGTTCTTCGTTTTAGAGGATTTTAAAAATTTTCACCTAATTTCCACGAAAAAAATGCACAAGATTAATAACTTTTGGCATCCATTACCACTACTAGCGTTTTAAAGTGTGTGTGGGGGAGGGGGGCATGGTGCCCTTACCTTCCCCAGATCCAACCTCGTGTGGTATTAACTGCGCGCAAGTAACACTGATGGCTTGGAACGGCCGCCGTGCGATTGACGGACATTTTTCGATACCGTTGCAATTCTCCATACACTTGTAATATTTGTGCCCGGTGATTTTCCGCTGAGTTGCATCACCTCCGTTACGGCTGCTCCTGCTCATCGCATTCCAACGATGAACCCCGTTTTGAAATCAGCCAGATTATACTTTGTATCCATGTCGCACTTGGGTGGGAGCGGGGGGGGGGGGGGGGGGGTAGCTCAGTCTGGTAGTGTGCCAGTCTCGTAACTGCAGTTCCCAAGTCCGAATCCCAGTTGGGTCAGTGTTGAGACTGATCTCCACAAACTTACCGTCCTGCCCACTGTCGTTAGGGACACCGATAGGTTTGGAAAGGGCGCCGTGGCCCCATGTGCGGGAGAGCCATATCTTATGCACGCTAAAGAACACCCTCGATGACCTTGATGAGATGCTACCATCTGTCTCCCAACTCTGTTCCAGTGGACCCCCTCCCCCAACTTCGGGGTCCTTAGGATATGGCCATTTAACCCACTGTGTAAAAAAAATTGCTGTTCAGAGGTAAAACAACCCAACCATGTCGCATTTGACTTTGCTGTCCACCATGCCTTTACGACTTTTATAGGACTTCGTAGTTATATAAAATACTTATATCAGTATGAAATTTATGCGTACTTTGGCATGTTTCACGGTAATTCACATAAGATGCAGCTTTAGTAATATTTTAGCCAGGCAGTGTATGTTTTTCTTTCCCAGATCACGTTTTAACGACTTCACATAGAAATTAATTTAATAACATCTATATAATAAAAGATGTATGTTTTTGTGTGCCTGTGGCAGCCATAAGTGATCTGGATATCAATGTAAACTCTTCAAATTTTCAGAGAATGTCTTTGGTTGTGATCCGGATTGCAATGCGAAATTTCAGGTCGAAGATTACCATGCTATTCCTACGGGAAACGAGAAACTCTGTCAAATTTATTGTTGTCATTTACTGCTTCCTGACTGTGAACGTAATGAATTAAAAAAACATTTAAATCTGCTACCGTTCCAAGATTCCTCACATTTCCAAAGGCATTATTGAAGCGTTTCATTGCAGCTAGGGATCTGATTTTCTAACCCAACATGGGGTCAGGCAGGGGGAATCTGCCTACGAAATCTGGGACCTTTTCGGTGAAGTACGTGGGGAAGTAGAGAATGGCCAATCTGAAGAAATAAATATCTTGATCGTTTGCCACGCGCTCTGAGAACGCGAGTCGTCTCAGCAATGACGTTAGCAACACTAGAAAATTCTTCGTGTTCATAATCCTTCGTGATAAATTGTCGGGGTGGAGGGTGGGGGATACTCACAAAACTAACCTGTAGTGCAGGATACAACATAATATGCAGATTAAGAGTGAGACACTGGTTGTCACAATTTGTGTAGAAAGTCACGGGCGAAGTAGGAACCTGATTTTTAAACCAATCACCGGGGAACACGGGGACGCTGTGTAGGAAATTTCGACCGTGCGAAAGAATATCACGGGAGCTATAAGGTAGCAAAACATGCGGTAATGGAAATAAAAATTTCGATAGCTTACGCAGAAATTTAACTACGGACTACGAGAGAGCTCGCTGACGTCGACAATGATCCAATCAAACACAGGCAAATTTCTCCCTGTCGAAAATCTGTGCTCAAGTGTATCTCTTTAGTGCATTGAAAATAAGAATACATAGATAAAAAGTGACACAGGGCACGTTCAGCTATTAATAAATAAGACAAATTATTTTCTTTTATTATTTTCAATGCCAAAACATGCAATTTTGTTTTGAATGCACATTTTTTTAAACGTTTTCTTCAAGTAAACGTTTCGAATCATAATTTATTTTCAAACGACATAATGTGCATTTTACTATATTGTAGGTACTACAGTTCTAAGTGGACTACAAATAAATGAAATTAAAAAGAGCTACCTTCCCAAGCTGTAGGGAAGTTCCTGCCGAGCTTTTTATTCCCATTCCTACCTTCCCAAAGAATGATTTGATCTTTATCACAGAATTGCGCAAAAAAATCTGACTTTCAAGCGCATTGCTGAAACGGGAATTCAAAGGATAACTTCCATATTATCACGAAACATCTGTTTTTGAAAACTGTATTCTTACGTTTATCGTACAACATTCCACCATATATTCACGAATTGCTTTTAGGTATCGCCATAAAGAGAACACATTTAATCCTATCCTCCCCTCCCCCCCAAAAAAAACCTTTGTAAAAATTTCTCCCTTTTTCTAAAAAAAAATTATCGTATTAAGTCAGTCACATATTCTGGAGAAGAGTACTAAAGTTCCCCATAAATCTTTGTATGTTCTAAATTGCAACGGGCTGGGTTGTTTAACTTCTGGGCGTCACTTTTTTTCACACAATGGGCAAAATGGCAAGGTCACAAGTCTAACAGTGGACAGGACAGATCGCCTTTTGGATCAAAGACGCCGTTTGTTAAACCCCCCAGTATCAAATCCTTTCAGGTATCCGAGTGTCAATAACGGGTTTAACGGATTAACCACCAGATTAACGGTTCTGAAAAAATATTATCAAAGACTGCGTTTGTTAAAAAAAACTTTACGCTTAGAGGGAGTCAAAGATGAAAAGGAATTCTATGACAATGCCCGTATCAGCGAAGTAAAATGAAGATGGCCCCTGATACAAATAAGCCTTGGGGCTTCAGAAGGAATTTTATGCTTAAGATCAATGAGGAAAATGATAATCCATTCTTGAAACTTTATGTCTTCGCTTAAAATATCAGATCAATGTGGAAAATGATAATCTATTCTTGAAGTTTCATGACTTCGCTTTAGAATATCAGATCAATGAGGTGAATGATAATCCATTCTTGAAATCGTATCAATGTTTTTGCACACAATAGGCTAAATGACAAGGTCACAAGTCTGCTAAGAATGGACAGGACAGATCACGTTTTTGATCAAAGACGTCGTTTGTTAAACCTCCCAGTATGAAATCCTTTCAGGCATGTGAGTGTCAATAACGGATTAAGAGACCACCAGATTAACGGTTCTGGAAAAATATTATCAATGACTGCGTTTGTTAAAAAAAAACTTTACCCTTAGAAGGGAATCAAAGACGAAAAGGAATTCTATGACAATACCCGAATCAATGAAGTAAAATGAAGATGGCTCCTGATACAAATAAGCCTTGTGCGTTTCAGAAGGGATTTTATGAGTATGATCAATGGGGAAAATGATAATCCATTCTTGAAACTTTATGTCTTCGCTTTAGAATATCATAATCCATTCTTGAAACTTTATGTCTTCGCTTTAGAATATCATAATCCATTCTTGAAACTTTATGTCTTCGCTTTAGAATATCATAATCCATTCTTGAAACTTTATGTCTTCGCTTTAGAATATCAGATCAATGAGGAGAATGAGAATCCAATCTTGTCTCGTCTCGCGATTAAAACACATGCATTAAAACGTGGTGGATGAGACCGTAAATAATGGGTTGAATAAAAAATGTCTCACTGTTACGTGAGCTTAGTCATTAATTAGGATCTAAAAAATAACTGTAGCTTTTGATTTTGAATGAAACTGCCATCTAATGCTGGATCTGATACGAACGAAACCCTTTGTTAATAAGAATCTTTATGGCTCCGCTAGGAGGCCATGTCAAAAGTCGCTACCTTTAAACGGCGAGCCCCGCTAGACTTCGTTGAAAGGGAAGATGATATAAAGGAGGGTGGGGAACTCTTGCGACACCTGGTGGCGCAGATGGCGGATAAGCAGGCGGTGTAAGTGATTGCTAAGAAGGGATTTCTATTAGCGAACGTTCTCATCTCTTTCACACGTTATTCCTACGAAAAAAATTAAAACGGTTTGCTAAAACCTTTCGCCAACTGATTTTTATCTAACTATCCGATATTAAAATAGTTTCGGGTGGTGAGGATGCAAAAGATTATAGAAGAAATGGCCCCAATGTAAAATATTGTTACTTAAACAGTGTAGATAATTGTGAGCGAGTGAATAACAGAGTAATTAATGTTACTGGTGTTCAAAATTTGGTTTATGTTAAAGATTGGTTGGTTGGTTATTTGGAGTTTTATGGCGCAAAGGTAACTAAGGCCATGATGCGCCAAACGAGGTGTAAAAGGTAAACAAGATCTGAAAGACAAGTAAACCCACAACCAAATTTAAAAGTAAAAGACAATAAAACATCAAAGAATAGAAAACATCTGTGCAAAAGACAGAAAACAACAAGAACAAATATGTAAAAATAACAATGGGTGTATAGGACCCATGTAAATACAATGCCAAGAGGCAAAAATCAGAAACGATTAAAATATCCAGTAAAACGTAAAAAGACAAAAAAAAGCAGATAAAACAGAGTCAACGGATAAAAGATGTGCGAGTGTAAGGGGCTGGATGTAAAATTATGAAAATTAAAATATAAGCGGCGTTCAAGTTTAAAACAGTACATTCTATTAAAATAAGTTTAATCGTTAAAACGGTGTCACAAAACTCGCGCTTAGGTTCGCCGTCCGCCCACAGAAGAAACGAATGAGTGATAAATGAATGACCTAAGCGGAGCTGATCAAGTGCAACTTCTTCCTTGCAATTCCTGCGAAAACAAGACTGCCACGGTTTGACAATGGGCTTGATCCCGGAAGCTTGTTACCAACCTGTTCAAACCAAGATCCCTACCACGGTGTTCGAAGCTCGATCGAAAAACGCTGTCGGAAGTCCAAGTATGGGACCAGCAGCGAAGAGTTGGATTACATGCAAAATTACATTTGTTTCTAGAATTTTTCACTTCATGGCTACCAGAAATTGGTGATGCCAGATCTAAACAATAATTATTAGCCATTACTGAAGTATTGTAATGTTTTATTGCAAAATTTTTATCCGTTATTTCAGTGGTGAGTAAATATGACGACTAAAAAAGAGGGCAAAAGATAAGGACAGCCACTTAATTTAGATAAAATATTGAAAAATATAAAAAGGCTAGAAAGTGCAGAAGGAAGGAGCAAGCTATGTATATGCTATGACATATAGGTATTGGTAGCTGCAATGGCAATGGGCAACGTCTCCTACAGGTTAGTAAACTCAATGGATTCAGAATAACTAACACTTATTACAAACACCGCGACATACATAAGTACACATGGGTTTCACCTGATGGGCTGCATAAGAATATGATTGATTACATATTAATTAACAACAAATGGGCTAGTTCTGTTAGGAATACCAGGGCATATAGGGGAGCTGAAATTGGATCTGACCATTACCTTGTTAAAAGTGTGTTGCAACTTAAACTTAAAAAGTGTTGTGCTAGGGTTAAAAAATTTACTTTTAATACTGAAGCTCTGAAAGATCCAGTTATAGCCAAAGCTTACCATGATAGGTTACTTATTCATTATGACAGTCATGGTTTGCTTACTACTGAAGTTGAGGAAGAATGGGATCATTTTAAACAGGCTTTCCGGACACTAACAGTACTCTTTTAGGAAAAAAGGAGCAGAAGAGACAGAATTATCTGAATGATAAGGCACTTGAGCTTATTTTGGAAAGAAAGAACTGCAGGAATGTCTTTAATCAATACCCTACTAGTCCTAATAGAAAGCATTACAGAGAACTTAATAAACGTGTAAAAGATCAGTTAGCTGCTGATAAGAATCTTTGGCTTGATGGTTTGGCTGACAAATCCGAGGAAGCAGTTAGACAGCACAACAGCAGAGAGCTGTACCAGATAGTTAATGTTTTGTGTGGTAGAAAACGGACAGGTATACAAGGATTGAAGGATAAACAAGGTAAGGTTATAGAAGGGGAGGATTCTGTCATGGCTAGGTGGGCTGAGCATTTCAGTGATGTTCTAAACAATGTAGTTAGTTCTACTCCCATTGTTTGCAATGATGATAGATGCATTGGTTGCTTTAATGTTGGCCCTATAACACAATCTGAAGTTATTTTGGCTGTTTCTAAACTTAAACTACCTAAATCCCCAGGGGTAGATGAAATTACAACCGAAATGCTTAGAGCTGGGAATGTTTCAGTTACCACTTGGATGACTGAAATTCTGAATATCTTTTATGATAAAGCCATGGTTCCTAAGGATTTTAGCTATTGTTATCCCTATTTTCAAAAAAGGTGATCACATTTCTTGTGATAACTATAGGGGTATCAGCCTACTCTCTGTTCCAGGTAAAGTTCTTTCCATGATTGTGCTTAATAGAAATAAGAATCTGGTTGACAGTCAATTGCGTGATGAGCAATGTGGATTCAGAAGTGGTAGGGGATGTGTGGATCAGATATTTTCACTTAAGCATATTCTTGAGAAATGTTTATAGTTTCAGAATCCTTTGGTTGCTAGCTTTGGTGATTTCAAAAAGGCTTTCGACTCTGTTGATCGTCATAATTTGTAGTTGATTGTGAAATCATATGGTATACCTGACAAGTTAGTTAACATAATGAAAGCTCTCTATAATAACACTGAGTTGTGTGTGAGAGTTGGTAAGGCTTGTAGCAATTGGTTTAGCATTACTTCTGGTGTTCGACAAGGGTGCATTTTGTCTCCTTTTCTCTTTAGTTTGGTTATTGATTATGTTAGGCGAAATTCACTTCAAGGGAAAGATTTTGGCCTTAAATGGGCTGGAGATACCAAAATTTCTGATTTAGATTAGGCTTATGATTTAGCCCTTTTGGCAAATGATGTTGATGAGATGAACTCTTTTATTCGAGCTGTTGATGAGACTGGTAGTATAATAGGTTTGGTTATAAACAGAGAGAAAACTAAAGTGATGAAAATTGGTCAGGCAGGCTGTGATTCAGTTAATCTGAATGGTTGCAGTCTTGAGCAGGTGTCACAGTTTAATTATCTTGGGAGCTATGTAACGGATAATGGTGATGTGCGGCATGAGATTAACAGACGAATAGGGATTGCTGATGGGACTTTTAAGAATCTATGGAGAGTGTGGAGACATTGGCGTATACACCTAAAGACTAAAATTAGACTGTATAATAATTTGGTTCTTTCTAGGGTTAGTTATGGTAGTGAAACTTGGACACTTTGTAAACAAGATAACAGGAAACTAGATGCTTTTGATTCCAGATGCTTACGCAGTATCTTGGGCATTAGGTGGTTCAACTTTGTAACTAATGATGAGGTTAGGCAAAGGAGTTTGCAACCTCCATTAAGCAGCATATTGTGCAGAGAGAGACTCCGTTGGTTTGGCCATGTTGCCCGTATAAATAATTATAGATTGGCGAATAGGGTTATGAACAGTGTGCCTAAAGGCCTCAGAAAGAGGGGGAGATCTAGGATGCGGTGGGCCGACAATGTCAAAGAGGACCTTGTTAGAATTGGTGTGCAGTGGCCAGATGCTGTAGATGTAGCATAGGATAGACTTGCTTGGAGAACTAAATTGCACGGTCTGGTTGGACCTCCGTAGCCCATGGCTGCTTGATGATGATGATGATGATGATGATGATGATGATGATGATGATGATGATGATGATGATGATGATGATGATGATGATATGCTATGACAGTCGATGTCCACATCGTGTCCCCTTATTGACTGCAATGCACCAAAAGATAAGTTAAAGTGAAGAGATTTTTCGACGCATTTGTCCAATTATGAAAGAAGATATCACTCTGAAAACTCGATCAATTTTTCTCTAAAATTGTTTTCAGAGTGATATTTTTCTCCACCAAAAGATAAGGTTGCATTTTTTAAAGGCCTATCGCAACTGGATTGCAGAGGACTGGAAATATATCATGTGATCTGAGGAATGTAGATTTCAACTCTGTCACGCCAATGACAGGGTGCGTGTGTGGCGTAGATCAAACAAAGCGATAGATCAAGCTTGCCAAGTTGTGGTTATACATGCAGATGCAGGCGGTGTAACAATTTCGGGTGCGTTTGCATGAGCTTTCTTGGGCTCCTCATACTCCTCGAAACCTACGTCACCGGCACAAAATATGTGCAAAAAAGAGATGTTCCGATTATTCGAATAGTCCGAAGAAAATTAATGGTGACTATCAATCTACACCCGTTCATAACGATTCTCTTTCCGCACTATAATGCCATACAGTATACTGGGTAGTAACCCGGACTCGGGTAGTAACCCGAGTGGCGATCAATTGGCTGCAGCAGTAGCATTTTAGTAAGTTTACCATACTCGAATGACCCACTCGATCGCCGGACCTCAACCCCATTGAGAATTTGTGGGACGAGCTGGAAAGATATGATCGACCCCCCCCCCCCCCCCCCCCCAACGGTGGATGCTCTACGACAGGCGATCGTCGCTTCATGGGCGGCAATACCACCTCTGTGTTTTTAACACCTCATTGATTCCTTACCAAGACGTTTGGCTGCTGTTGTGAGGGCAAAAGGTGGAACAACAGGTTATTATTAGGTAAATGTATATAAAAATTTACCCATTCAGTGTAGTATTGTTCTTTGAAAGCAACTACTTTGGAATGATGCAATGCATAACAATTGAATAGTTCTGTGTCGTAATTTGCATCTCAACACTAAATTAAAGCCAAAAAAAAATAGTACCGTAGATGAAAGCATATTCACACTGGATAAGAAGTCCTCCTTTAAGTGAATAAAGTGCAGGTGACTGTAAACGTACGAGTAGCATTTGGAGAATAACCGTATTAGTTGGCAATGTCAAACGTTCTCTATCACCAGGAATGGTCATATCGAATAGATGAACATTTGTATTGTTCCGCAACATTACCCGTCGATATGTATTACTAGCACAATATTAATCATTTACTCGTCTTGTATTTCTTTCGGATTCGGCAACTGCTATTGTATAGATGTATTTTTATTGTATAAATGTTATTATATATATATATATGTATTGCGTTCTACGTGATAAGGATATATGCTCTGTCAAGTGATCAGGCGGCTTGTCGATTCGTTAGAGGAATAAGTAAAATTATTCTTAGCCATATGATACAGTAAGTATCATTGGCCAGGGCTGCACTCATCATTTTATCATTGCTTACCAAAGTCCGGCCCTTGTATTGACACTCGCGCTGTTAGTTTTGTCCATTAATAGTTACAAGCAAAACACAGTCATCAATGAAAGTTTTATTATGAATTCTCGGAATGATTAGTAAAATGGGAAGTAAATATTTGGTAACTTCGTCAAAGTTAAAGGTTCAACTTAAAAAGGGAAACTATTTCAATTTTCAGTTATTAGTGTATTCAAATTGTTTGTATTTCAGAATATAGAAAATTAAAATGGCGTTAAAAGTGTATATTACCTCTAAAGTCAAAATGTTTTGGGCAACACCTTATTATTGTGCATACATTGTTGCCAGAGGCGTTATTATCACTAAGAGAAATAATTTTCGAAACATTTGCCATATAAACTGACAGGCTCCTGTCAGACCTCTGTGGCAAGCAGCTGCTTGAGGGGGTATTTATTTTATTTATTATATTTGCCAATGTAAAACGGGGAGTTGCCCTTGAACTACTGTGTTTGCAAGTTCGTTGAATCCAAATACTCCTCTGTATATATGTCTTAGCCATCTGATACAGTTAGTTTATCATTGCCAAGGTTGGACTTATCACTTTATCTTTGTCTGAACCCTCATACTGATCATGGATGCGTCATGATCAAACACCATGACCAAACGCCTTATTAAATCTATAATCCCCTTTCCCCGACTTAATATTCCAATTAATTTGATTTGTGAAACGCCAAAAGCAGCTGCTCTAAAAAGAAAAGATCTGTGAATATTAGAGTGGAAGGCGAGACCTCAGCAGAAAGACAACACAAACATCCGTGCCTTACCAGTGTTCGAAACCGGTCCCTCTGATCAGTAGAAAAGAGGGCGAACCACTCGCCTAATGGGATCTATGTTAATTTGTTTATTTCAAGACAGACTTCGTTTTCAAACAATTGCAGTTTAGTCGATTTACACCTTAAGTTTTGCCCAAGAGTATATTTGTTTTTTTTGTGTAAATATTAATATCACCAACCAGGTTTCCATCAAAGAAAACTGGGTAATGTTGACATTTTTGTCGCTAAAAAGAAGAAAAATAAAACAGTGTAAGGATTGGAAAACAGCAAACGGCAATCTATATTTACTGGCATTGTCCTATTAAATATATAACCTTAAGATATTAATACTTTTTAAACAACAACGCTATACATGATACAATTAAAAAAATATATTTGTCTGAAACAACAGTTTTTGTGGAAGCTTCCGTTTCTTATCATCATCGTCGTTGTCCTCAAGCAGACATGGGCGACGGAGGTCCAAGCAGAATATGTATTCTCCAAACATACTATCCTGAGCTACATCTGCTGCATCTGGTCACTGAAGACCAATTCTAATAATGTCCTGTTTGGCATTGTCTGCCTACTGCTAGATCTCCCCCTCTTTATGAGGCCTTTGGCACCCTGTTCATAATCCTATGCGCTAATCTATGGTTATGCATACGGGCAACATGGCCAAAACAAATGGAGTCTCTATCTGCACAATATGCTGCTCAAAGGAGGTTTACGACTCCTTTGCCTAACCTCATCATTACTTACAAAGTTGAACCACCTAATGCCCAAGATACTGCTTAAGATCTAGAATCAGAAGCATCAAGTTTCCCGTTATCTTGTTTAAAAAGGTCCAATTTTCACTACCATAACTAATCCTAGAAAGAAACAAACTATTATACAAATTTATCCTTTACGTGTATAGACTCCAGGCATTTGAACTATTTTCGAAAAGAAAGAACTGAGAAATGAACGAGGAAGTAGTTTTAATCATAGGGATTGCATCTGGGACATTTAGGAAACTATGAAGAATGTGGAGAAATAGGCGTATACACGTAAAGGATAAATTTGTATAATAGTTTGGTTCTTTCTAGGATTAGTTATGGTAGTGAAAATTGGACCTTTTTAAACAAGATAACGGGAAACGTGATGCTTCCCAACCTTTTCTGGACCATCGTCCCCTTTAGAAGAGAACAAAATTTCAACTCCCCCCTAGTCCATAATAGTTAATTTTATATGAATTAAAATATTGTTGCATATTATCTGTACCTAATTTATCTGTTTATTTATCTATTAAAAATCATAATACCGCCCCCATGGAAGGCTCCAGCTCCCACTGGGGGGCGGTATCGCCTCCGTTGGGAATCTATGGCCCTAGACTATGTCAAGAAAGTTGGTATAGGAAGGTGCAGAATGTTCGTTATAATATGCCATAATGTGTCTTCTGCGAGCTACCTTCCCCAAACTTTTCTGAGCTCTCGAAGTCTTTCTAACTTCACCCTTTATTCCACTGTGTGCTAAAAGTGCTTCTCAAAAGTAACCGAAATCAACATAATTCATTTTAAAAACATGATTTTAATGGTACTTAATTTTTAGGAAGTCACACGCAGAAAATTAAATTCATTCTAGGTCAAATAACCGATCATGTTAAGAACTGATTTATTGTATTTCTGCAATTGTTTTCTGAGGCCGTTTTCCATAGTTTTGCATTTTAAAGGTTAACGAACGTCGAACTTGAGTATCCCATTGACACAACATAGAAATACGTGTTTTAGCAGCTCTAAATATTCCTCGTTTCATTATACATTCATAAACCTAACTCCTTGAACAGTTTTCAGTACAAATTATTTTGCGCATTCGAAAACATTCTCTCTGCAATTATGATAATTTTTGCATTTCTTCTGTTTCTTTCTTCATATCCAAGATCGCACAAAAGGAGTAACTGCACGATAATGTCGATGGTGTTGAAGTTGCTTCTTTATGCAAAATGGAATAAATCTGATGCAAACAGAAAATGATGCAAAGGCAGCAAGGTATGAAAGTCGGTATTTAATTTCACTATTTTGAAATTTCTGTCAAGAAATAAAATTTGATCTTGATTTACAAAGTGTTTAGAAAGAACATTTATTTTAAGCAATATCTGCTGTTTGAAGTGTACAAAGCTTACAGAGCAAGATATGATTTGTTTCAAATTAATTAACTTTTGATGTCAAGAACCCATCTGTTCACTACTAAAGAAAGAAACACTGTACGAGGTAATATTATTTTCACAAAAATTCAGGCTGAAACGAAATAAATAATTTTAACAATTTAATCGAGGAACAAAATCCTGTGATATTGATGCAGTTATTACCATTGATGACAGAGAATAAAAAAAGGAAAACATTAAAAATAATGAAATATTTCAGCCTTAGGTGCTTTCTCAGTCACTCTCTTAAAAGAATATAAATTTTTTTTCAGGTTTTTAATTTCTAATTACAAAGAAGGCAAAAGAAAACTAAAAAATTCAAATAAACTAAAATATTAAAAAAAATTAAACTCACCGTATTTTAACGCGTATAAGGAACCCCTTTTTGCCAAAAATTGTGTCCCAAAAATAGGGTTTTTTCTTATACATGGATAGTATTATAGATATTAACAAATTACTCAATTCCTCAAACTTTGATGAAAAATCAGGGGCTTCCTTATACACGTTAAAATACGGTACTCTAGGATCACTACCTAAAAGTATAAAACAAACCTAAAACATATCGATGGTGCAATCAGTCACTAAATTCATATTCACTTCAAATAAAGATAGGACACCGGCAATCCTGCTGAGTAGATAAATCGACGCCGTATCTTCCTTTGAAGTCAATGCGAATTCAGTGACTAATTGCACTAATAATTTCTTCCTCACGACAATTTTTCCTCAAACATGACTGGTATAAAGGGGAAAAGAACTTCCTCCCTTTTTTAGCAGTTGTGTTTGAGATAGCCAATGACATTGGAGACGTTCAGAGATTTAATTTTAAATATAATTCGTTAAAGTCAACTCTCCCCCCCCCCTAAATTTCTATTCCCATTTTGGAGCGAGGGGACAATGGTAAGGGTCATAATTCGAAGTAGTCTACGACGGTCCTCATATAAGCTTTCATTTGACACATAACTCGTAAGTGTGGACTAGGCCTTGGCATTCGGAACATATAGTGGAAGAACGTTTTTAACGAGAAGATATAAAGGGGGGATATTTTTTTACCTATCATCCTATTGCTTTTTCTCCCTTCATTTGTTGGTTTGTCGGTTTCTCGGTTTGTGTATTTTGGAAAAAAAGCTGTTTTACCATATCTTTCGAACGCTACGGACGAACTTAATGTTTTATATGTTAAATGAAAGCTTATGAAGCTGGGTGGGGATGCCATTGGCTATAAAATATTGACCCCCCCATGCTTTCTTTCCCTTTAAAAAGGGGGAAATATGAGAACGATTTTCTCTTCCTTTCTCCAGGACGTGAGTGCCGATAATAACAAGCTATGAGTCAAATGAACGTTTCTGACATGGGGAATGTTACAAATTAAAAAAAAATATATATATTTCTTCCCCCTAAAATATTAATATAAAAATTATTGTCCAGCTACATTTTTTGGAACACGATGACGTACGTTTACGAGTTTGGTGTCAAATGGAAGCTCATATGATGACCGTCGTAGACTATTTAGAATTATTCCCCTCTTCACGATTATCCTCCCGCAAAAAGGAGGTGGATTTTCGTAGGATGGATTCACGGGATTACCTAAATTAAAGATTGTGACGTCTGCAATGCCATGAGCTACTTTAAACACGGCTACAAAATTAGGGAAGGAAAAATGTGGTCGATGTTTATGAGTCATATATCAAATGAAAGTTTCTGAAGGTAAGTGTTTTTAGTGGCAAAATATAAATAAATTTAATTTTTTTAAAATAACTATCATTCTGTATGCGCCTTTAGAAGTAAGAAATAAAACTAAAGCATGTCGATGGTGCAATCAGTCACCGAATCCGTATTCATTTCAAATGAAGATAGGGAGACGATTTCCCTACTCAACAAGATTACCAACACGATCTTCCTTTGAAATGAACACAAATTCAGTGACTGACTGCAACATAGATATGACTTAGTTTAATTTCCTACTTTTAAACCGCATATGAGAAATCAGTTATTTTTTAATATTTTAAATTTATTTATATTTATAAGCTGTAAAACTCCCCATGTCACAGAGAACATGTCTTCCGAAGACAGTGAACATTCTTTTTCGTACGTTTCCTCTTTTCATGGGGAAAGAAATATAAGTGTAAGTTTTTTATAGCCCATGACACTGATCGCCTCACAAGCTTTCATTTGACATATAAATCATTACGTTTGTCTTTCGCATTCGAAATATATGGTGGAACAACTGTTTCCAAAAATCCACAAACCGACAAACTGACAAACCTACAAAACGACAAAGGACGAGCGAAAAGCAATTGGAAGACAACTAAAATTAGCAAATAATATAAAAGGTTCATTCAAATGAAAAGTGAGCAACCCTAGATTGGGGTAATGGACTAAGTGATATTTTTTACTCTCACACAGGGAAACAGCTATATATAGAAGAAATTCATCAACACGATAATTAGTGGCAAATATCGGACTGATTGTATAAAAGCTGCGTGGATTTCCAACAAACCCCTCATGGAAACGTCCAAAATTAAACAATGCGCGGTATGTTGACGTTTTAATTTGGCTATCAAGGTCTGCTGTTGATCAGGTTTCTGCACCATGGTGACACTATTAACTCGCAACGATATTGCGAAAGTTTAGGCATTTAACAGCAGGCAATAACTGAAGCACCCAGCACTTTTGAACAAAATGAATGTTTTGCCGCATGACAACATCCGCTTCCATACAGCCGAAGGAACTCTAACAAATTTTGAACAGGTATGGTTGGAAATATCTAACAGATCCGTATAGATCTAAAACAAAGTACGGGAGGAGGGAGGCGCAAGTGGCGCAACAAAGCCTGAAAGCAGTGATAGTTATTGCAGTATAGCCTTTTCACCTCCTTAAATTGTTCTTGAAAAATGCGTGAAATACTCAGTTAAAAACTTTTTCAAAGTTAAAAACATTTTAAATTTAATACTTTTTAAGCAAAAATTTTAAATAAATTTTTTAAAGTTTAATACTTTTTAAGCTAAATATTTTTTGTCTCAATTACCTTTACCAGCCTCCTCAAATGTGTGTGTGTGTGGGGGGGGTAATATCCCTTTTCTCCCAGCACACTAGATCCGACTTTGCTGGAACATCCTCTATACAGTCGTAGCATCTCCCCTATTAGATTTTCACATTTCGAGATGTCTAAAAACACCATGACAAGAAGAAAGTTGAAATCAGGTACAGTGCATCATCACAGACGTGTTCATAAACAGGTAAAAATCTCTCTAGGAAAGAGAGTATATATTGTTGCAAATTTGATATGGATAATCACTGAGCGTGAGTATAAATAAGTATATTTTGCAATATAAATTACAATACACCGTAAATTATTTCAGAAATATGGATGAAATAACGTATAAACAAACTAAATACTATCGTACATAAAGTAATAACTTTTTCCTATAGAACATTTGAGACCAGCTCTGTCTGTTCGACTAAATTATTGCCTCTTCACTTTGATTGCCAAGCCTCTTGAATATTTTTACTTTAGGCGTAAACAATACTTTTATGTCACTGGATTTTACATTAATAAAACTCACCACATAAAAAATATATTTTCTTTTTGACTATCGTGCAATGACTGAGGATATTTTATGCCTCCTTTCAGAACTCCAGAACTTTTTTAACTTTGTAGTTCTATCATTCATAATTTTCAGATCGGTTCTATTTTCAAATTCGTTTGTTATATAAATCTCACGTAGAAGCATAGGCGAGCGTACATGTCACGTTTTTCATAAAGTCACTGCAACACGTTCATCTGTCGTAATAATATTATTAATTTCTTATTGGAATGAATGCCTCATTAAGCAAGTTGAATTTGAACAGGTAAACAAATGATTTACGTTTCATTTCCGACTTGTTGATTTTTCATTTGAATGACCGTTATATTTGAGAATTGGGTTCACTGCTGTACATCGAATCATTTGCATAGTTTCACATTTCTACTGTCTCAGTTCTTCTGTTTTCTATAAAAAGTTGAGTATCAGGTTTGTTTTAGGGATACATGATTGACTACTACGCTTGTACTAATTTAATGTTAGCAGATTGAAGTTCTTAATGATTCACAGTTCAGCATTTTTCCATTCGCCAGTCTATTCGTCACGCAGGATAAACTGACGTTCTTTTGGGAAAGATGACATGCGTGATAAAGTTTCGGTTGTATGGGCAGCAGATCCATACCGTGAGAATGTTAAAAGCAGCACTTGAAGAGAGACTCATTAGCATGTAAAGGCATTCAGAATCATCACCATTTCCAACATTTTTTTAATGGACACTGACTTTAGTATATTGATGCTGATTTGACTGACTGATTTGAGTGAATTGAGAAAATTAGATTCTTATACAACAGTTTAATACCTAGAGTTTATTCATAGTTCATTAGAAAAGCCAGCAAAATATTCATTTTCGAGAGAAAATCCGAAAAAATTTGGATTTGGGTGAAAAAAATCCTGCAAAGTTTCCGCATGTCCTTACTAATATTCCGAAGAAAAGAAAGTGTCTATCTCCGCCCCCCTCAAAAAACCTATGATAAAAATTGTTCATTACTTTTCCACCTATTCTCTCCTAACCAAAAGAAACTAACCCTACTTCTCCAGTAAACTTTTATTGTCTTGGATTGCAAATTTGCCGTTCGGGTATCCTTAAGAACACAACATCGCAATCGGCGAAATCATTCTGCACTTTTAAGTGGAAAGAAATTCAAGAGATATTCAGAAATTTCTCTCTCTGTAGCGTAAGTGAAATCCATAAGTAAGTAATGTAAATCAAAAGTGACTGATTTTTTTCTCAAAAATAAAATTAACTGTTACCTGTTGCACTTTAAAATATTTATCAAACTATTTGTAGCTTCTTGACTCAATTATGCGAGCCTATTTTTAAATATTAGACCATACACTGGTACAGTTCATTTTCAGTAAAGGTACCATGAGGTTACAGATAATATCTTTTCTTTCAGTGTTCTGGAATTTCTGTCAAAATATTAAGTTTAATATCTGTGACTCGCTCTCACCTTAACTGACCGTGACTTGCGAATACCGGGGCGCAGAAACTGTTCCTTCTATTTATTAAACAGGAATTCCAATTAACTCGGGTTTAGGAATTTTGTCAGACACCTATCCAGATTTGTCAGAAAGTTCGGGAAATGTCACGGATTTGCAACTGTATGGTGTCTCTATTATTATCTCGGTCACAGCGAAAGTTACGAATCGACATAGATTACGAGCCCAAACTTTCGGCGGGAGTTTCGATTTTTCTTGCATTCATGACTTCGAAAGTCATGAATGCAAAAATAAGCGCAAAGCGTTTGCTGGAAAACATGTTGCTGACGAGAGAAATACATTTTCCGCCACACTTTTATGGTGGGTTGTAGCTAGTAAAATATATGCTGTTTCTGATAATCAGTTACATCTTTAATTGCAAATCATCTTTTGCAGTCTTTCTATACGCTCATTTTTTTCACTAGCTGCTGCTGCACTTATGTTTATAAATATGATTTCTTTTCGTACATTTCCAAAAAAACAAAAACAAATAGATGAAGTATTGAATTAGTCAGAATAAAATACGCATTTCAAAAGAGAATGCAGTAGACTTTCGCATAACAACTAATCACTTAACTGCGGGTTGTTTTTTCTTTGAGACACACTTTTTGGCTCACAGTGGGCTAAATGGCCAAGTCACAAGATCTCCAAGAACTCAGAGTTGGGTAGTGGTAGAGCACAGTTCTTACGAGACACCCACAGCTCTTACAAGACATAGGGAAACATTACGTCAAGGCCATCCAACGTGAACAAGATATGGCTGTCTTGCAAATGTGGCCATGACTTTACTTCCGTCCTACAGACAGTGGCCTTTCGATGCCATTCAGTGTCCGCTTTACAGCCGAGGGCAAGAGTCTAACAGAGATCAATCTCAATGCTGCCACAGTTGGGACTCAAATCTGGGTCCTGCAGATTACAAGCCTGCTACGCTACCAACTGAGCCAACCACCATCCCTCGCTTAACAGTTTGGGTTGGTTTTTACCTCAAAGCGCCACTTTTTAGCCCACAATGGGTTCAATGGTCAGGTCACAAGTATCCCAAGTGCTGAGAAAGGTTAGTGGAAAGAAATCCACTATACATCTGTTTAGAGACATCGCTAAACGGTCTATTCACAATATGAAACGGATAAATTACTTTCACTTACCTAAGAACGTTACATTTTCGATGCAGAGATACAATTTTTTTCAAAATCTGCAATGATCTGTTCTTTTGTTTTGCATTCTTTCATGCACAGTAATCGTATTTATGCGATGGCTGACGTCATCGTTTTGATCGTAATGGATAATATAATATGATCTAACAGATCCCAGTAATAAATGCAAAAGCAAACATTACATGAACAATGATTGCAAATCTATCTAAGGAATGCATGTTAACACGAAAGCTTTCCATTTTATTAAATGCAATGTTTGCATTGAATTTGCAAATATGATTGACTGCGGCTGTTTCAGTAACGTTTGACGTGACTAGATTAGCGTGCTAACTTAAGTGACGCTTTCTGTACAAAAAGGTGAGAATCGGTTAACTTGCTAGAATACAAGAAGAGGAAATCAAATTGTTTCGAAACATCTAAGTGTCTGTATACGGTATGTTAAAATTCATTGCTATGCCAACGAATGTTATTCTCAACCAGATAGTTTGCTTTCAGTGAAACATAGCGATTGCCATATAATCACGGGGCGGGGGTGGCTCAGTCGGTAGCGCGCCAGGCTCGTAATCTGTAGTTCCCAGGTTCGAGCCCCAGCTGGGTCAGCGTTGAGATTTATCTCCGCAAAATTCCCCGCCCTGCCCACGGTCAGTAGGGGACACCGATGGGCTTGGAAAGGCCGCCGTCCGTCGGATGGGACGTTAAGCCGTGGCCCCGTGTGCGGGAGAGCCATACCCTGTGCACGATAAAGAACACGCTGGATGGCCTTGACGGAAGGCTACCATCTGTCTCCCAACAGCTGTTCCAGTGGGTCCCCTCCCCCAACCTTCTCTGAGCCTGTGGGGTCCTTGTGACCTGGCCATTTAGCCCATGGTGTGCAAAAAAGTGCCGCTCAGAGGTAAAACAACCCAACCCAAAAGCCATATAATCAAACTGCTAAAAAAATTGCTTTGCTAGCTGTAAGTGGAACGATTTGCACACTGAAAACAATACATGATCCGTTGTTGCGTGCAATAATTAATATGATACAACGGTATTGAGAGAAATATTTTAATTCCTTTAAACGCGACAGTTTTGGATTCCACAGATCAATACTTCTAGGAAATCCATAGTTTCTTTACATTATACTCGGCTTTGGATTGGAAAAGTGAATTACAGTACATTTTCAACTGATTCTAACATATTGGTATTGAGGATCAAATCCAGGTAAGTTGAAGAAGACATATTTATAAATGCTGCTATTTTTAGTATTAATATGATCGTAAGTCTTATAATTTCAGTATATATCACGTTGCAGAAATTCGTATAAAGAAGCAACATATATTATTAACGACCACGAGAATTTATTCCCAACAACAAAAACTAGGCTAGACTTAGGCAATGGCATATTTATCCATCTCTTATGAATTTTGTCCACCTCTTGTGATTTCTGTCCATCTCTTGTAAACTTTGCCTATTTCTTGTAAACTTTGTTCATATTTTATGAACTTTATCTCTTATGAACAACGTCAGGGTAGAGACAATCTCCTACGAAAAGTACTAACATCATATTCAGACAAAGTGAGATCGGATTTTAGGTTCTTTACCCAGATATTTTCCTAAATTATCACAGGTGTTTTCTTTCCATGTATAAGTTTATCTGCTATTAAAAGGTTTCTTTATCCTATGTGTCCTTGATTATCATAGAAGGTGGCTCCGAAACAAATCGGGAATTGCAATCGAAATTAACTACAATGATCAATGCAAATATTGAGGAAAATGGTAATAGAAACGAAATCTCTGAAGAATGGTGATATATGCATTTGTTATAAAAAAAAATGAATACCCCCTCAAACAACTGCTTGCTACAGAGGTCTGACAGCAGTTATCAATTTAATACACCATAGAAATGATCTGTGAGAAAGGCATGATTTTAGCAGAAATAAAACACAACCTTCCATACACTTCGATCCAGGTTCCTCTGATCAGTACTGGGCATCATAAAATCATCACCTGTTTAACGAACAGGCTCCGTAGTCAAACAAATTTTATGTCTGATGTGTTGCTTGCTTCTATCAGGAATCCTTTTCTTTAAAAATTTGGATAGAAAAATTACTGCTGTGCTTTCACCTTCGAAAGTTATGTTACAATGCTTAAATCCTTCTCTGAAAAAAAAAAACGACGCATTAGACTTCTTTTTGAAATGGGTTTCAAATAACACCGGCTAGTTCCAACTTTCGAGAATGTAGAGCATGTGGTGACAGATATTTGTGTTTTGCTATTTTCAGATCAGGAAATGTACAAATGTAATATCTTCAGTTAACCGATATTTTGTATATCGTTACTTTTTTGCTATAATGCATTTTTAAAACTATTTTCCATTGCAATCCTGCAGTTGTTCTCTTATTGTCCTGTGTTTAATGTTTTTATCACTTCCTTACAGCATTGTGTAGTAGAATCAATCAAATTGACTAGTTTCTCATTGGATTCCATGAAACCAGACTTTGATCTATCCGACATCAATCCATTTTTATTGTATTAATTTTTTATTTCTTGCTTTTTATTTTAAGTAGTAAGTCTTGCCTTCCTCACAGATCTTTACTACGGCGTATTAAACTGAGAGGCTCCTGTCAGTCATTTATGGCAAGCAGTTGCTTGAGGGGATATATATATTATATATATATATGACTCTAGAGCATGTTTCTTAAACTGGTGCTGATTTTCTGATGCCCAGTACTTATTAGAGGACCTGGATTAGAGCAACGGGTAAAGCATTGTTTTTTGTGTTTATGTGTCTGCTGAAGTCTCGCCTTCCTCACAGATCTTCACTACGGCGTATTAAACTGAGAGACTCCTGTCAGTCATTTATGGCAAGCAGCTGCTTGAGGGGATATATATTTATTTTTAGAACAAATGCATCGAATATTATCACCATTTATCAGAGGTTTCGTTGCAATTACTTTTTCCCAATACCTGCATTTATCATTGTAATTGTTTTCGATTGCAATTCCATATTTGTTTCGGAACCACTCTATTATTCAATAGGGTTCAGATGTAGCATTTTTCAGAATAAAGCACAGTTCTAATATATTCATTTCAAAGAGTGTTTTTTAAAAAAAATTGTCACCGAGCAAAAATATAAATCTCCTCCATATGGAAAATGTACTTTCAAAAAGTTTGTCCAACTATTATAATAATTTCCTTTCGAAAAGTAGATCTGTAGATGTTAACTTACTTTAAACAGAACAGTCGTTCTGCTCCTTTCTGGAAAAATCCTCCACATCACGAGCATAGCGAACACTCTTTTTTAAGTAACAGGAGTTGTGTGACTTAGGAGAGGTTATGTCAACACTTTTTCTAAGGAAAAAATTCAGTTTGAGACACCATTTTCCAAAATAATAACTGATTATTATATTCCAGTTATAATTAGAATCAGAGAAAAAAAAAGTGTTCTCAGAGAAAATTTCTTAAAAATCGTTTTAAATTGTTTTAAATTGTTATTAATTTGTTAATTGATTTACTTTGTTAAAATTGTTTTCAATTGTTTCTAAAAAAAGTCCCCCCCTTCATTTTTTTAAGGAATACGTTTTCACTATTGCCCAACAATAATGCTTTCCTTTCTACGTAGGACCTATACAAGCAAAACAACACAAAAACTTCGAAACCGCCGTTTTTCCCTTTTTGTTACGTTCATGTTTAAAATATTAAAAAAATCCCTTCTTTTGTTGTATAACAAAATAAATTAGCAGGAAATCACGCGAACGGAACACAAATGCTCGTGGGCATCAGTTGGACTATACAGAAGAACACAAAAATAAGAAGTCAGTTATTACGGAGAGCAAAAGGAATGATATTGTACTCTGCTGCGTGGAAACATAGCAGTCTAACTACAGACGAAATGAAGATATGTCCTGTATTTCTAGAGGAGACGAACAAAGCTAATTTGACGAAATGATAATAAGAAATGTGAATATTTCCCAGGCATTTTAGTAATCTTATAGAGAGTGACAGCCAAAAGAGGTATTTAAAGCTTCCCGTAATTTCAGAGAAGAAATATTTCAATTACATTGTAATAAATAAAAACCTATTTTTGTTACAATAAAAATAATTCAAAATCTTACCGCCATTCAGCAGTAGCAAAATGTCTTCTCTTTTTAAACTTCTTAAAAATTTTCTCTTAAAATTTATCCTGCAGGTGCTCTTGCTACCTAGAGTTGCGTTAAAAATCCAAGTATCTACGTATGACAAGTCTCTACGTCGATTTCGAGTTTAAAATTATTAAACATACATATATATTTTACTTCATTTATAAGTGTTTCAAGGGTCCGGTTAAATATCGTATTTTCTCCATTCAACTTCAAGTTCCCATCCACAACAGAACCGTTTCGAAATCTGGGACTACCTCATTCTTTTTAGTTCACCATTTGGAATTTTAATATTTTGGCCGGTTCTACACTGCATATTTTAATTAATTCAACGCCGAATTGATACTAAACCCCGATTTCGTACTGAGATAACTTATAACTGTTAATGTTTGCGTTTTAGCTTATCCAATGGATTGAAAACAAATAATATGTATTAAATTGCGTCTACATACATTTAAGAATGACGGTCCTTAACCGTTCTTAAATATCGAATCTCAAGGCACAGTAGATTTTGTATAATATGCATTGTGTATTCTCCTCATCTGAATTTAGTCCCATGAGTCATTAGTTGATTAGCAACTAGTTCTTTTAATTAGTTCACTTGTTCCATATCCAGAGAGGCAGTTTAAGCTTTTTTATACATGTCCTTTGGGTGGAAATTAACAGATGAAAATACTTTTCACACGAAAATTGAAATCCCTCCTTATTTATGTGCCTTTATTGGTAAAATTAAACAAAATATACTCAAATGAGAAGTGTTCGGCGAACGAGTTTATTTTATTTGCTAAAAGCTGAAAATAATGATTGTTTAAGAAATATTATGCATTTCTTTGAATCGGGGAAAGAAATTAATATATTAATTAACTGAGTTAATTTCTTTGCACTCTCACTGGATAAATTTCATTTTTTTTACTGCTCAAGTTGTTTTAATATTCATCAGTTATGTACAAAATGCTTAATGAGATTAGAGGATTAATTTATTGAACTAACTGCAGATTCAGTTAATTTTCGGGAAGTATATTATTATCAAGAAATATACAGGAAGTATACTATTATCGAGAAATGTTCAGGAAGTATATTATTATCAAAAATTATACAGGAAGTTCATTATTATCAAAAAATATACAAGAAGAATATTATTATCAAGAAATGTGCAGAAGTATATTTTTGCATATGATGTTTTCGAAACTCATGTGTGCTTGTCTATACCTTGACTTCTTGGGATTTTACTGAGAATTTGATAATAAATTAATCCGGTAACTGTTATAATCTGAAGAATATGTAATCACTATTAACAAAAATATCTAATTTAGAGGAGATTAATTTTAGAAGAGTCTTATTAGAGTCCAAATTGGAGGAGTCTTGTTATAAACAAGACCATTCTTTCCCTAACTTTGATACAAATGTTGAATTTAGTAAACGTTAAAAGGTGGAGAAAATGAATCATTTTTAATAACGATATCACATTTTGAGGAAATTTGTCTTGTCTTGAACATGGCAATTTTTTCCCTAAATTTGATGAGGGTGTTACCAATTACGTACCTGTTAAACGTTTCTGATCATTAAAAACAATAATTATTTCAGCGCCAAATGGGTACTGAAACTTCGATTCATCAATGGCTTTGTAGATTGTAGGTATTAATTGGACAGGTGAACTATGAGAACTGTAGTCTCGTAGTCTCCCGAAGCTTACAATCGTGCTATATTTACTGTATAAAATCTGATCAAAGTTGCAGTATATAATTTTAGTCGTAATGAAATATCAATTCAAATTTATATTTAGAAACACTTATACTCTCGATTTAAGTTTGGAGCCGAAAAGTATTGATTCACGATTAAATTAGCAGCCGAATTTTAAGCAAACTTTAAGAGAATTAAGACTATGCACAGAAAAATAAATCATATCTCATTCATAAAATGTATATACATAGATATTCTAATCTTCCTCTAATGTACTAAACGACTTATGAAATTGCCCATAACATCAATTTAATGCTAAGTTTCATTTTACCTTTTGGTGGTAAAACCAACTTGTAATAATTTCCTTACAAAGCTCATTTATGAATTTTTTCACATGCAGCTTATTCAGATGCACATATTTGCAAGTTTTATTTCATTTTCTTTCAGCTTAAGTGTGAACCATATTCGCTTGTCTCATTATTACAAAGCAAACTTTTCTCCGAAGAGAGCGATCGCAGAATATTATTATCATTTATGTAACTTTTGCTGCGTCTTGCGAGACGTATTCTAATTAAGAAGCATCGTGCAATGTCCACAATATTGAGGCTTATATCTCACGAGGGAAATTGTTTGCAAGACGTTAATATCAATGTCTTTTCTTTCTGCGAAGATGCGAGGAAGAGACGTTTGATTACACTCGCGTTGCATCTGCCTTGACTCTGTGCATTAATATTCATTACCAAAGAAAGTTGGGTGGTGTAGTCCTCGCTCCAATAAGTATCCTAATTTGTGTTGCGAACATTTATCTTCGGAGAAAGGTTCCCCATTTTTTTTACGTTCTAACCCTGATGTCTCCCTCTGGCCTTGTTAATTAGTTCAATAAAGTTTGTTCTTTCATTTTTTTGCTTCTCTATTTCTCAATATTATATATATATAAATGCGCATAAGTAGCTTAAGGAGTGGGTTTTTTTAATTCGTTTCGTCAACAGGAATGTTCATCATTTCCTTCAGCAATTTCATGTGGCAGAAAACAGTAAAAATGTTGCAAACATAGTGTACCGTTCTCCTACCTGATCACAGAAAAAAAAAGGTATGTAAGGATGAATTATATTATCTTTTATTGAAATTACATTTTTTATTAGAAGTTTATCACCTATTCAAAAGAAAGAAAAAAGTTAAAGCAACAGTTTGATAATTAAGAATAATAACTACATAATGTTATCATGGTATAAAACACTTAATGAGGTATTTCTGTTTCTAACTTAAAATGTTGCTGCAGATTTGAAAGACGTGTTCCTACATGATTTTGATTTATTTTATTACTTTTATCAGGTTCAATATTTTCTCAGTCATGAGCACATTATTCTTCATGTTTTATATTTAGACTGTAGGAGATGCGCCAGAAACAAAACTGATTACATTGAGATGATATTGTTCATGTCGTAAATAGTAAACAAAATCATATAATTCATCATAATTTTTAAACACGTGGAAAAATAATTGAAGATTTTTCTACAAGTTTATCGATAACGTACTATTAAAGCTGTAGAACAATTTAAAGCTAAACACCTGTATTGGCTAAAAATGTAGTAAACATTAAAAGATGAACAGAATGAATTTACTCTTAATAACCATATCAATCCAATTTGCTTAAACAAATAGTTTGATTTAACAATTAGTACATTTGAACATAATTGCAAGGTGCCTGCGTTATTAATTGTAAATCTTTGGTTTATAATTCCAATATAATTTGGAAAAAATTGATTTCGGAAGTATTTTTATTGAAACAAATTTTTATATCGATACTTGGTTACACCATAATATATACTGCATCCTGAAAGATTCTGCTTCTTCTGACCATACAGTATGAGTGGAATCACGGACACTTGCATCATCGTGACGTAGAATTTCGTCTTATTTGAATTCTATAGGATTTTAGGATTGTTTTACTTTTGAGCGGCATTTTTCGCTCAAAATTGGTTAATGGCCAGTTAACAAAAGGGCTATAAAATTAGCAATGTAGATCCACTGGATAGCACTTAGGAGACAGAGGTAAACCTCTTGTCACGGTCATCCAACGTGTTGTTTAAGGTGTAGGTGTATGGTTTTTATGTATGATGAAACATGGCTTATCAACCTATCCAACGGACGGCAGCTTTTCCAAGCTCATAGGTAAACCCTTTATAAGGTAAGGTAGGGATTAATATAGAAAATTTCAACACAGTCATAGTCTTGTCATGTCGGAGACGAGTGGTGGTCCATTCCTGAACTTTCTTTTAATTTCTCTGCTAATTAATTACTTCAATTAATTAATCTCTTTTCGTGATCCTGGATGAAATCACAGATCTGGTTTTTACACAGGCTGGTTTGCTCAGGTATGCATCAGACGTGCTGTGACTTCAGTGAATGAAACAAATTTCCAATGCACTAAGTAGAGGACACACTACTTATTTACGTTCACACACATATACACCAAAGAGCCAAAATATTATGACCAGCGCGTCTTTATGCGAATCGAAACAACTGCGGGTAAAAGAAGGCTCCTGTGAAGGTCATGAAATGGTATAAATATCACCGGATAATGAGCTCTGTTAATCAGTGTTATTCTTGTTCTTCAGTTGGGAAAGGCAGAGGACCTAAGTGAGTTTGACAAAGACCAAATTGTAATGGCCAGACGACTGGGTCAGAGCATTTCAGAGACGACAACCCTTGTGAGGTGCTCACAGTCAGCAGTGGTTAGTACATTCAAAAATTGGTCTAAGGAGGGAAAAACTACGAACGGTCAGCAAGGTGTGGGCCAACCAAGGCTCATCGATGCTAGAGATGAGCGAAGGCTCTCCAGTATGATACGAGCCAGCAGAAGAGATACTGTGGCACAACTCACCCTTAATTTGAATGCTGGTGACGGGAGTAATGTGTCACAATACATAGTACGTTGAACCTTGCTGAAAATGGGGTTACGCAGCAGCAGGCCACTCTGAGTGTCCATGCTAACCTCAGTTCACTGTCGAAAAAGACTACAATATGCACGCGAGCATAAAAACTGGACCTTGAATGACTGGAAGAAGGTCGTCTGGTCCGATGAATCTCGTTTCCTGTTGCACCTTGGTGATGGAAGGGTACATGTGCATCGTTACCTGGAGAAGTGTTAGCACCAGGATGAACCGTGGGACAAAAACAAGCCGGCGGGTGTTTTGGGCAATGTTTCCGAGAAGAACATTGCCCAAAGCACTACACAAGAAGTGTAGTGCTTTGGGCAATGTTCTTCTCGGAAACTCTGGGTGCAGGAAACTATGACGTCTATCACCTACCTAAATATCATTGCAGACCATGTAAATCATTTCATGGCAATGGTATTCCCCTCTAGTAGTGCCTTCTTTCAGCAGTATAATGTACCATGCCACACTGTTCGGATTGTTCGAGAATGGTTCGTGGAACATGAGAAGGACTTCCAGGTATTGCCCTGGTCTTCAAATTCCCCAGGCATCAATCCAATCGAGCATCTGTGGTTTGTGTTGAATCAGCATATGAGATCTGCGCGGCTCAACCACGTAACTCATAAGAGTTAAAAGATCTTTTCGTAACGTGTTCATACCAGATACCACAAGACACCTTTAGAAATCTTGTAACGCCCATGCCTCGCCTGGTAAGAGCTGTTTTGGTTGCATATGGAGGACCAACATCATATTAGGCAGGTAGTCATAATGGTTTGACTGTTCGGTGTATATACATATTGGGATGTACTCGATTCTGTGAGCCTTAGCTGTGCTGAACACTTCGTTTAATGAAATCGCTTTATCGGTGTGCCTTGAAAACTTTCTGAATTCAGCATAATATAACTTGAATGCTGCTTTCCTTTCGCAGGCATTCACTTAATGAGGTGGAATTCTGTACTTCCCCGTAGAAATCGCTATCCAGATCTCAAACTTCGGTGAGAGGATATCTTAATCCCTGCCGACATAACTTAGTTCACAAAGAATCGAACCCTGCTAGTTTAGGGTTTTGAGAAAGAGCTACGTCACTTTGACACCCTAAACAAAAATGACTTCTCCATTTGTCATTCTCTCTTGTTTTCCCAACACTCATTCTCTCTTGACACTCAAAATGAAATGCTGCATCTCCCGGTTATTTCTCTTGATGAATCTCGTTTCCGAATAATCTCGTTAACCCTAGTTCCTCTGGTGAGTGATGGAGATGCCATAAACCATTTTCCGGCACCCGCTTCCCAAGAATATGGGAAACTGCCCAGCTTGCACCAAATGACCACTAATGAGCAATATTCCCATATAAGACACTTCTAAAAATACACTTATAAAGAAACATAAACAAGAACAGTAAATAGGAAAATAAAATTAATTAGAAGAATACGACAGTCATTACTCTGACCTGAAAACATTAGTTACGAGCCTAGTGCTCTACTGACTGAGCCAATCCCAGCCCTAATTTTAAAGGAAATCTCTTAAAATGACTATAGAAAACAATATCGATAAAACTTTGAGCGAAATCTTAATTTTCTTGCTAATTCTTTATCTTTTAAGTGAAAGCATTGATTAGGATTATATTAATAAACTTATATTTTACAAATCTCAAAAAATTTTTAATGCGAAATATCAAATAATTTTTAATGCAAAAGGATCTCCTATCAGTGAGTAATCACTAGTATAAATTAAAGTAGCACAGCTTGTTTCAACAGAATTCTTTAGTTACTTGAAAATTTTTATTGAAATAATCACTAAAAATGCTATTTAATTTCGAGTTTTAAAATTTTAACTTTATAAATTTTCTGCACTATAAATCATTGCGATATTTAAAAGTTTACTAAATTTTTTATTATAATTATTTCAACAGTTTAACTGAAAGCGCGCTACCGACTGAATATGAATGACAGAATCACTCTAAGTATAATTAATGGGACTATTACTGTATTTCTACAAATTTCCATAAAACAGAGTAGAGAAAAATTCGTAAAATAACTTTAAGGGGTGCACATGCGTGAAATAACGCTAAGGAGAAAAAGATACATTGTATCATCTAGCAAGAGAAGTGAGTATATATAAATTCATTTCTATTGAAAACAGCTTATCTTAGAATGTTATACATTTGGGTTATTTTACATCTGAGCTACGCTTTTTTTGCACACAATGGTGTAAATGACCAGGTCAATAGGACCCTGAGTGTTCAGACAAGGTTGGGGAAGGGAAACCATTGGACAACTGTTAGGAAACAGATGAAAGCCTTCTATCAATGCCATCCAGCGTGTCTTTAATGTGCACAGGTATGGCTCTATTGGGAACTTTACCTCCCATCCGACAAACAGTGGCCTATCCAAGTCCATTGGTGTCACCTACTGACCGAAGGCAGGGCAGGAAGTTTTGTGGAATAAATCTCAACGCTAGCCCAGGTGGGACTCAAACTTGAAGCTGCAGATTACGATCCTGGTGGGCTACCGACTGATTCACACCTGCCCCTAAAGTGTTATAGTATAGAACTTAGCAAGGACATTATCAATTGATAATGTTTTTGATGATAATTCTTGTACATCAAAAATATTTTCCTTAATCTAGACAAATTATTTTCGTTTTATTATACGCAAATATGTTCTGGTGATCATTTTTGATAGGCACATACATAAACGACACCCAAATGACAACAACTATAATGAAAAATAGGATATCCTCTAATTTTAGGAGTTTGTATGTATATTTACATACGTACATGCTTGGTTGGAGTAGTAACTTATATTTATTTGGGGGGGGGGGTGTCTTCGTGTATAATTTTAGTTCAATATGAAACCAATTTTCCACCAAATGTTTGAAAACTGAATAGCACATAGGAAACTTTTTCAGTTATAAAACTCAATGTTTGTAGTGAAAGAAGAAATTTTGAATTCGACATCTTATTTGGTTTGTATCTTAGTGGATTTCTCAAATTACGCTGAATGAGCTATTTATCATTTCTTAAGATATTTCAGCAAAAAATTTTATTACACTGAATTTTCATACCCTTGAAATGAATGAGCTTTTTTGATTTTTTTTCAGGCTTGAGGGTTTGGTTTACATATTAGTATATTTTTTAAAATACACTGAATGAGTTTAGTTTTTCTTGAGACATTTCAGCAACGAATTTCATTATTCTGTATTTAAGTGCTCTCAATAAGCTATTTTGGTTTTGCGTGAAGCTTTTAATCAATAGCAACAGCGTCAAAAGAAATATTTTTGCCATAAAAATTAATAAAAGCAATATAACACCTTCATCACCTAAACTCCTGCTCTAAATCGGCTTGTCATTGATTTGCTATGAATGTCAGATAAATGTATGTTAAAACAAAATGAAATGCTCAGTACTGACGTTCGTAGAATACAAGACAGGTTTACATATAATATACCCCCTTGTTAAAACTCCTTGCAGCATTCTTATCTTTAAACACTTCTGTCTGATATCGATAAAAGGGAAAGAAAATAAGACCTATATCAAATGAATTAGGATGATTTTGAATATTATAATCTGATTCGCAAAGTTTAAAATTTAATATGCAAAAGCCTTATACATTAAAAGAGGGCAAGCTTAGTGACAGTTAATATCAAGATAGTCAAAATCTGAAAAAAAGTCTCTAAGACCAACAACGGCTCTAGAATAGATTTTCGAAAGTGGACATTATCCAAAGTCTCTTTGCTACACATTCTGTCGTTCACATACTCTACACCACTGGTGTTCAATCTTTTTTCACGTCGCGCCTACCTGGGTTCACTTTGTAGTGGCATACTTAGTACTGAATTCACTGTCGCAGCACATCGAAGTTAATATATTTTAGTAATTAAAAATACTCTTGTATTAATAGACCTAATCATCTTCATTTTGATTTTCACCCTCATTCGCAAAATGTCAGTGTGCCGCGTAGTACCAGTTGAAAACCTCGAAAGTCGCGTTTTTAAAATTCAACAAATGTATCAAAATAGAATCAGTCAATAATAAAACTACTAATACATAATCTATTTAATCTTCCTTTTATGTATTTATATCATTTGCGAAATTTAATTTTTCATGATTTTTAATAATTTTAAGCTTATTTTTAGATTTATTCATGTGAGCGATTGGTACAGGCTCACAGTCTAGTGGTTGAGAATCATTGCTCTAGACAATGTTTCAAGCGAGTGGTGTTGCAAGAATCCATTTGAAGGAAGTCTGAACTACAAGTTAAATGAGACGAAGTTTTATCGATTCTTAACTCAAATACTCAGAAAGTCAATACTGTCCGAACAGCATTCTGACCTCAGTGTAGTCTCTATATGGCAGGTATCTATTTATACTCTCAACAGATTTCACGAAATTGCCCTTTAGATTATACGATCATCGATTTGCATGTCACTTCCCACGCCTCAAGAGGGATCGTTTGAATTGGTGTAGAAAGCATTTGATTTGGATCAAGGAAGAATGAATATGTCTACCGTTTGCAGATTCCAGTTTTGCACTCTAGAGTGATTCCGGATGTCGACTCCTTCGGATAGCACCTGAGCCAAGGCATAATCCCATAAACATGATGGAGAAGGAGTCTTTTCTGGAAGCAATATCGAAAGAGAAGAACTTATCTCTTTGAGTGATTGAACTTATCTGTGTGTTTTCCCTGTTGGCACACTGACTGCACTAGTGCATACAGTGAGGTCTGGAAAAAGCGTACGGAAAGAAATTTTACAGGAGAGAATTTCATTCTGTTGGGTTAAATTACCATTCTCGGAGAAGTGCTGCATCTCCTTAGAGACAAAACCCTCCAGGGGTTATGCGTGAAATTATGAAGCAATGTGTTATCTATTTTACTCTTCTGGATATTTTAATTAACTCTACGAGGTGTTACCAGCAAAATATATCACCACTAGGATTGATCGCATCCTTATTAAGAGTTTTCTCTTAAGTGTATTTATATATATATATATTCCAGGTACCATATTTGATTCATCTGAGGCCATTTTCGTACTATTACTTCTAAGGTTGCTCAATGAATTTAGATCTTGGATTCTATTAAAATTTATGAAATATACTAATAACAAATTTAATGTTACACATTGAGTCATTTGTTAAACATCTTTTCCAAAGTAGTGCATTTGATAAATGGTGAAGAAACTGTAGAAGGCTTCATTTTTATCAATACAATATATATATATGGCATGGACTTAATAAGTTTTTTTTTGAAGTTCAAGTTTAAATTAGTTTTTGTTCCTGCCACTTTTGGATGACCGAGAAATTGCCATTTGTTCAATTGGCTTCCGCCGTTGATTTTCTAATTAAACTATCAATCATTCCTTCCATAAGGATTTTGTTATATACTTAATTTCAGATTTCTCAAATTATTTAAGATTAGGATTTAAACACCCAGTTACGATTAAAAAAATTGAAGGTAAAATACTTAAATACACAGTAGAAAAAAGGAAGTTTTACAGTAAAATAGATGCAATATATAAATTATTGTCATAGCAAAGAATCTAAATTTTTTTACAGTAAAAATGTATTATTTTTCACAGTAAAAAAAATGTAATAGAGAACAAAACCGACAATATATGTATTAGCAAATTAAAAGAACAATGGAATGCACAGTAAAATTGTTCTAGTCAAAAATATTTATTTTCTCTGTACAGAAAGTAAAATGACAGTAATTAAAAGAAAAACGCATTTTGAAACATTACTCAATGAAAAACGTTTGTTGAAAACTTGCTTAAAAAGCTATACATCATATATTATAGATAATAAATATGGTTCTTTGATGAGTGAATCAGATTGACGAGACAGAAAGCAACAGTCACGCGGAATCTACTCTTTTACACGACACCAAAGCGCCACTTTCCTGAATTCAGCAAAAACATTTGAACGCCCTCCTGTTTCGAGTCGCGTGCCCGATCGAGCACTCGTTCAATCAACGATGAGTCTTTTATCTTGCGTCCACTGATTGTCCAGACAAAGATTCCTTATGCATTTTTTCACAGTCCGCAGCAATTAGCAATAATCCGTTGTAAATCGATATATTTATCGAGGTGAAAAACCATTAGCTCTAAACTGTCTAGTTCATTTCTATCCTACACTTTTTGGAACGTTCAATGGAAAACGTACAAAATATATTTTTTGTGTGCTAATAATTTTTGATATGTAAATGATAGCTAGTCATACACTAAATGGAGAGTTGTATACCAATTCCTGATGATGATTCACAGAACCAGCTGGCCTAGCACCTAATATCCGACACCGCCTTCTCGTGTTTAAGGCCATTAGTAACTTTCAAAAGAAATATTCTTTTATTAAACGGAATAAAAGGAGAGGATTGCCAGGTCACTGTGGAGTACTGATCTGGTCATTCATGGCCTTTTTTTTCTGTCTTTATGAGGAATGGTCAATTTAACAGGGTCTTGGTGTTGACCATTTGTACCCACTGGACTAGATTATGGCTCAGAATTTGATTACGGATACTGGTCTTGATGCACTGGAGGGCTTGTATTGAGGGAAAGTCTACTGCTGTGTTATCTGTTTGCTTATTGGTTGTCAGCCCTAAGTGACCAGAGGCACAGGATACTTTATACACTGCTAAAAGTGGAAATCGAATCACCGCTAAGGTAGAGTCTTCAAGTTTTTGAAAGTTACTAACGACCTGAAACACGAGACTTCAAGTGACAGGATGGAATCTATGAGGGTATATGTGCAAATGGTAAAAAAAAAGAACATGAGAACGCAAGGTACGTGTGTTTATTACAGATTCATCAGTATATAGTATGCCCATTAGTTATACAAACCTGTAGACGTCTCAGCATTCCGTGAATCAGATGGCTAATATTTTCTTGGGTAGGCATTCCGTGAATCTGATGGTTAATAGGGTCTTGGGTAGACATTCCGTGAATCAGATGTTAATAGTGTCTTGGGTAGGCATTCCATGAATCAGATGGTTAATAGTGTCTTGGGTAGACATTCCGTGAATCAGATGGTTAATAGTATCTTGGGTAGGTATTCCAAACAGCATCCAATTCGGCACACAACTATACCAGGATCGCCGCCGGAAGGAGATGACGAAGGCGGAGACCTATAAGGTTCCACATACGCTCAAAGTGCGTCCAGTCCGGAGAGTATGGCGGCCATGGGAGAATGTCTACACCTGGGCTGTCATTGCACGTGTAGTGTGTGGGGTGGGGTTGTCCTGCTACAGAATCAGTCCAGGCATGGTGGAAAGAAAGGGTTGTGTTACAGCATTAACGGTGTCATCGATGTTATCGCATCAGAAGTATGGATCAGAGGTGTCTGGTCACTGTATAGTGTATGATGCCATCCCATATCATTGTACCATGGTGGGTAGCTGTATGGTGGCTAATGGAATAGGCTTCCTCATGTCACTGATGACGCCATGTGGAAAAATGGTCATATTCATCCTGAAACAGAATTGGGACTCATCCGTGAACTTCTGAAATAACAAGTGTATGGGTTCTCCTGTGCATGGGACCATCGCCCGCATACAGCCGTGGTCCCATGCACAGGAGAGCCCATACTCTGTGGTCCCATGCACAGGAGTGCCCATACTCTGTGCATGCTAACCAACATGTTGTATGATCTTGACAAAAGGCTACCATCTGTCTCCTAATAGGTGTCTCTTCCCTGGTTTCTCTTCGCCCAACCTTTTCTGTTGGTCTTGTGTCCTCCATTCCATAGTCGAATGTTGCCCCGCTCGATACCAGTTGTGACAGCGTAACCAGTGATGCCGCTGCAACAGCAGATGCCAGACTTAATATCTCGTACTTATTCCTGCGTCATGAAAACCATTTATAATGGTTTATGATCTGCAAATCCCTCTGCAGTACAGTTGCTGTGGTGAAAGGGTCACAAAAAGCCATCCTATGGAGCATGCAATCTTCATGTTCTGTGATGCAGCGTGCTGGTTCGTACTATTATTTAAGTGCAGTGGTGCACTTAAAACCTGATTCGTGTCATTCGGTGCTCCATTATATGCTGTGTTGATTGCACTGTGCTCATATTGGTCCCCATGCGTGGGGCGATCACTTGAAGGCTCACACAGCTCGACTGGGTGTCACATGTCCATTCGCTGTGGAACTTTTATCATTTGAATATCTCCGTTGACCAATTGTCTCCTGTGATTAACATATCTCTACTTCCATACCTTCTTGGTATGCGATTTTCACTTTGAGCAGTGTATCAGCTGGTGGATAATTCTGATTAGTGCCAAACGCAGGTCCCAGAACCTTTACTTTAGCTAGTTTGGCATCGTCAGTTCTACCCTGGAGTAATGTGTCTCGGGTAGGTCAGTTTCTTGCTTGAAAAGGTTCACTTGTGAAGATGGTACCTGAAGTTCCTACTAACATGGGTGGTTTTAGACTTTCGTGGTGGGAGGACAGATCTTTGTTTTAACCATCGATTAGGGAGTTGTTTGATATGGCTGACTCTACCTCTCTCAATAAACATAGTTTCTTTAAATATCCAATTAATCGTTTTATTTCCTCAGGTACATGGGATGCGAGGATGTTACTCAGAAATTATTTTTGACGTCCTCACATAGAGATTCTAACGTTATAACTTTGATACTCTATGCTCGAAAGAGAACAGATGGATAGTTGAAGGTCAGATACTTAAAATAAGTTAAAAAGTTTCTTTTCAGGAGTAGTGGATGGAAAGTATCTCCAAGGTTTAAGTTAACCTCTCAGCAGACGTCCCAATGATATATTCTTCTATGTTATTACTGCAATAATGAAATATTTCCTACAGCTAAATTTATAACCAGGATTAAAGATTTAAACGTTATCTGTTGTTACGCCCTTGGAGAAGACTCTGACGAAGATGAGAAAGGTATGTTTTACGCAACTTCAAGACATCTTGAATTCTGTCACGAAAGGAGATATTTTTCTTGTGCTAGGTTCTCTTAATGTTAAATTTGGTATGTTACGTTACGTTACAAAGGTTACATGCATCTGGGAGGTTCTTATTCAGGTTGACCCAATAAAATTGAAGACAATTCGTGAATACTGAGACATATTCTAATGAAATAAGATAAAATACAAATAATATCTTCTTGACTTGAAGTTTCTGGTAAAATTATTGATCTATTATTTTGATATAAGAGTATTTTATTTATTTTTTTTATTAATATATTTTCTGTATCCTTTTCTTTTATACACATATTTTATGTTATATTAATCTTCCTATTTTATGGATATTTATCAATATTTTTATTTTGTTTTTATTTATAAGATTAATATTTTTTCTAGTGTTTTCTTATAGTCTAATATATATATATTAATTCTTTTCCAAAGATCTGATTCAATTGAAAATTTCACAAGAGTTTCATAAATACATTTCTTTTTTGAAGGATTGAGATAATTAAGTAAGTTTTCAGTAGTAAAGTTCAAAATGTTTAATTTCCCTAGAGCTTAACAATTCAAGTCTTTCCAATGAATATTTCGGACAGTTAAGTAACACATAATACACAGTTTCTTTAACATCACAAAATAGACAACTAACTGTTTAAACTTATTAATTTTAAACATGAAGGGGTTTAATGCAGGTGTGCAACTCTGAGAATTTAAATTTTTGTTAAGAGAGCACTTGGAAGAAAGAAAAGAATTGGAGAAGAAACTTTTTTAAAGAGGTAAAATCAATAGTTGTCATTTAAAGGATCATGAATATTTAAGTAATTGGAAATAAGTCTGGTTTCGTAATTATTTATTAATTTTTTCGACATGAACATAAAAATAAGGAGGTTGAGAAATTTCAGAAAGATGTGCTGCGTTTTTAGCTAAAATATCTGCTTCATCACTTTAAATAATTCCAGGGTGTCCCGGGTGTCCCAGAATCCATTGAAAAAAAAATCAATTATTTTTTTTTAATTTTTATATGTAGTCCAAGTTAATAATTTAGAGATATAGAAACCATTTCAGAGTATCTAAGATCTTGAGAAAGGGCATTAAAAACTCCTTTGGAATCTGAGAAAATTACCTAATTTGTATTTATCCCATGAGCAGAAATCCATTCAATAGCTCAATAATGGCAAAGAGTTCAGCATGAATGATGAGGATATCAGAGGGTAATTTGAATGATTTAGAAATTATAAGAGTAGGAATATAAAAATGAGCCGAAGAATAGTTTATTTCAGGCTGCACTAAGCCATTTGTGTAGATACCTATAAAATTATTGTAATTTTCATTACCAGAAGATGAGCAAGTATTTTTAGTGTTGTTGCTCAATAAATGCTTTTTGTTTTAAAAAGGAAAATGTCGCATTAAATGTTTGGGCGAAGAAATCTCCATCAGCAATGCTATCAAAAATGTCTTCTTTCTTTTGTAAATGTAGGACTTTTAAAGCAGAGGATCAGATTCAAAAGCACAAATATATTTATAGAGGCATAAATCTATTAATCTATATCCATCAATAAATTGTTTATGAAATGGTGAGAAGATATTTGAAAACGAGTCTAGTTAAGTACTTAATTATTAAGATTTTGATCCTAATTTGGAAAGTAGAAATGCCTACCTCAGCTAAAATATAAAGTGTTGGAGTAGAACTGAAGAAACCCAAAGCAAGTTTTATGCATTTGTTTTGAATTACATTGAATTTATTAAGTTTAAGGTCAGATATTCCTTGGAGGAACTCCAGTCCAAACTCCATTTTTGCTCTGATAAGATTTTTGTAAAGAGTAATTAAAATTTTGGGGAAGTACCGCATTAACCCCTGCTAGATATTTAAAAACGTTCAAAAGTTGATAGTCCTTAGAAAGTTGAGCTTGGTAATGATGTTTCCATTTGAGCCAAGAGTCAACATGAATGCCTAAATATTTAGTCTCTTCAGTTTGTATAGGCTGGTAAATATATAATTTAATAACGATTTCTGGAGGAGTTGAATTTGCTCGAACAAAAGACATACAAAAGGTTTTTGATTGATTAATCTGGGGATTCCATTTTTTTTCAATAATTCACAATTTTAATAAATTGGTTTTGAATTCTAGTTTGTAAATTAAAGATGTTTTTAACAATTGTCTACAAGTACCTTGACATTTATAAACACATCTGTGTTACACCTGATGGATTGCAAAGGACTATAATCGATTATATATTAATTAATAGCCAATGAAATAGTTCGGTTAAAAATACCAGATCGTATATGGGAGCCAAAATTGTGTCTGACCATTACCTGTTCAAAAATGTCTTACAACTGAAGCTTAGGAAAGATTATGCTAATGTTAAGAAAATTATCTTTAACACCGAAGCTCTGAAAGATCCAGATATTACCAAAGCATAATATGATAGGCTACTTAGTCATTATCATAATATGGTTTGCCTACTACCGAATTTGAGAAAGAATGGGATCATTTAAACAAGCTTTTCTTGAAAGCAATATACTGTTTTGGGTAATAAGGGAACAGAGGAAACGAAGTATTTGAGTGATAAGGTGTGGAGCATATTTCTCAAAGAAGGAATTGCAGGAATAATTTGAATCAATATCCTACTAGTCCTAACAAACAGCATTATAAAGAGCTTAACAAATTACTAAAGGTTCAGTTAACAGTAGATAAGAATCTATGGCTTGATAGTTTGGCTAGCAAAGCAGAGGAAGCAGCACAGAGTAGCGGGCAGTTGTACCAGATAGTTAATGTTTTGCCTGGGAAGGAACAGGCAGGTACAGTCGCTCAAAAAAGTATCCGAACACTAAGGTTGATTGCAACATTCAGAAAAAATATCTGGCATTGATTGTTTTAGAAATTAGTTTCTAAAAAAATCAATGCCAGATATTTTTTCTGAATTTTGCAATCAACCATAGTGTACGGATACTTTTTTGAGCGACTGTACATTGGGGATTGAATAATAAACATGGTAAATACTGTTGCAGTTAAGGATTCTGTCATGGCTAGGTGGGCTGATAACTTCAGAGTTAAAAGATGTCCTAAAGAGTGTGGTTATTTCTACTCCCATTGTTTGTAAAGATGATAGATGCATTTCTGGATTTAATAATGTCCCTAGGAATTACTACTGAAAGGCGTAGAGCTGGGAACTTTTGCGTTGTTATATGGCTGACTGAAATTTATAACTTTTTATCATAAAGTAATTGTTCCTAATGATTTTACTAGAGCTATTATTATATCTATTTTTTAAAAGGGTGATAGCGGTTCTTGTGATAATTATAGAGGAATCAGACTACTTTCTGTTCCAGGTAAAGTTCTTTGCATTATTATGCTTAATAGATTAATAATCTGGTTGATGGACAACTGCATGATGAATCGTCTGGTGGTTGATCGTTAATTCATAAGGAATAACTGATCATATAATAATTCAGCAACCATGAAAATTGGCCATGAAGTGGCCAATTTTATGGTTGCTTTGCATGATCACATTCTTGGGCAAGTGTCACAGATTTATTGTATTGGGAACTATTTAACATATCCTGGTGGTGTGCGTTATGAGATAAACAACAGAATAATGATTGCTGCTGGAAACTTTAATAATCTCTGGAGAATGTGAAAAACAGACGTATATCCATAAAATTAAAATCAGGCAGTATAATTTTTGGTTCTTTTTAGAGTTAGTTATAGTGGCGATATTTCAGCCCTTTTTAAGCAAGATAACAGGAAACTTGATCCTTTGATTCTTCATCATCATCATCATCATCATCAACCTCAAGCAGCCATGGGCTACGGAGGTCCAACCAGACCACGCAGTTTAATTCTCCAAGCATATCTGTCCTGAGCTACATCTGCTGCATCCGGCCACTGCACACCAATTCTAACAAGGTCCTGTTTGACATTGTCTGCCCACCGCATCCTAGGTCTCCCCCTCCTTCTGAGGCCTCTAGGCACACTGTTCATAACCCTATTCGCCAATCTATAATTATCCATACGGGCAACATGGCCAAACCAGCGGAGTCTCTCTCTGCACAATATGCTGCTTAAAGGAGGTTGCAGACTCCTTTGCCTAACCTCATCATTAGTTACAAAGTTAAACCACCTAATACCCAAGATACTGCGTAAGCATCTAGAATCAAAAGCATCTAGTTTCCTGTTTTGTTTACACAGCGTCCAAGTTTCACTACCATAACTAACCCTAGAAGAACCAACCTATTATACAGTCTAATTTTAGTCTTTAGGTGTATACGCCTATTTCTCCACAATCTCCATAGATTCTTAAAAGTCCCGGCAGCAATACCTATTCGTCTTTTAATCTCATGCCGTACATCACCAGTATCAGTTACATAGCTCCCAAGATAATTAAACTGTGACACCTGCTCAAGACTGCAACCATTCAGATTAACTGAATCACAACCTGCCTGACCAATTTTCATCACTTTAGTTTTCTCTCTGTTTATAACCAAACCTACTCTACTACCAGTCTCATCAACAGCTCGAATGAAAGAGTTCATCTCATCAACATCATTTGCCAAAAGGGCTAAATTATCAGCATAATCTAAATCAGAAATTTTCGTATCTCCAGCCCATTTAAGGCCAAAATCTTTCCCTCGAAGTGAATTTCGCATAACATAATCAACAACCAAACTAAAGAGAAAAGGAGACAAAATGCACCCTTGTCGAACACCAGAAGTAATGCTAAACCAATTGCTACAAGACTTACCAACTCTCACACATGACTCAGTGTTATTATAGAGAGCTTTCATTATGTTAACTAACTTGCCTGGTATACCATATGATCTCACAATCAACCACAAATTATGACGATCAACAGAGTCGAAAGCCTTTTTGAAATCAACAAAGCTAGCAACCAAAGGTTTCTGAAACTCTAAACATTTCTCAAGAATCTGCCTAAGTGAAAATATCTGATCTACACATCCCCTACCACTTCTGAATCCACATTGCTCATCACGCAATTGCCTGTCAACCAGATTCTTAATTCTATTAAGCACAATCATGGAAAGAACTTTACCTGGAACAGAGAGTAGGCTGATACCCCTACAGTTATCACAAGAACTGCGATCACCTTTTTTGAAAATAGGGATAATAATAGCTCTGGTAAAATCTTTAGGAACCATGCCTTTATCATAAAAGTTATTCAAAATTTCAGTCATCCAAGTGGTAACCAAAGCATTCCCAGCTCTGAGCATTTCTGTAGTAATTTCATCTACCCCTGGGGATTTATGAAGTTTCAGTTTAGAGATAGCCAAACTAACTTCAGATTGTGTTATAGGGCCAACATTAAAGCTGCCAATGCATCTATCATCATTACAAACAATGGGAGTAGAACTAACCACATTGTTTAGAACATCACTGAAATGCTCACTCCACCTAGCCATGAGAGAATCCTCACCTTCTATAACCTTACCTTGTTTATCCTTCAATCCCTGTATGCCTGTCCGTTTTCTACCACATAAAACATTAACTATCTGGTACAGCTCTCTGCTGTTGTGCTGCCTAACTGCTTCCTCAGCTTTGTCAGCCAAGCTATCAAGCCAAAGATTTTTATCAGTAGCCAACTGATCCTTTACACGTTTATTAAGCTCTCTGTAATCTTTTCTATTAGGACTAGTAGGGTACTGATTAAGGACATTCCTGCAGTTCCTTCTTTCTGAAATAAGCTCAATTGCCTTATCACTTAAATAATTCTGCCTCCTCTGCTCCTTTTTTCCTAAAAGAGTACTGTTAGTTTCCAAAAAAGCCTGTTTAAAATGGCCCCATTCTTCCTCAACTTCAGCATTAAGCCAACCATGACCGTCATAATGACTAAGTAACCTATCATGGTAAGCTTTAGCTATAACTGGGTCATTCAGAGCTTCAGTATCAAAGGTAAATTTTTTAACTCTAGCACAACACTTTTTAAGTTTAAGTTGCAAGACACTTTTAACAAGGTAATGGTCAGATCCAATTTCAGCTCCCCTATATGCCCTGGTATTTCTAACAGAACTAGACCATTTGCTGTTAATTAATATATAATCAATCATATTCCTATGCAGCCCATCAGGTGAAACCCATGTGTATTTATGTATGTCGCGGTGTTTGTAATATGTGTTAGTTATTCTGAAACCATTGAGTTTACTTACCTGTAGGAGACGTTGCCCATTGCCATTGCAGCTACCAATACCAAAAGGGCCTATTACTCCTCCCCAAAGGTCAGAGTCAGTACCAACTTTGGCATTGAAGTCACCAAGAACAAGGGTAATATCTCCTTTCTTGACAGAATTCAAAATGTCCTGAAGTTGTCCATAAAACCTATCCTTCTCATCCTCATCAGCATCCTCAGTGGGGGCATAACAGCAGATAACATTCAAGTTTTTAATGCTTGTCTGAAATTTTGCTGTAAGAAACCTTTCATTAATGCACTCATATCCTAGAAGAGCATCACTTGCATGTCTGCTGAGCAGCAGACCCACGCCTTGGTGATGCTTTCCATCCTCCCTCCCTGTAAAGAGAAATTTAAAGTTATTTTTAAGTATCTCACCTTTACCTGTCCATCTGGTCTCTTGCAAGCCTAGAATATCTAGGTTATAGCGCTGGAATTCCTGCATGAGGACATCAAGAGAATAATCTCTATGTAACGTCCTCACGTTCCACGTTCCTGCAGAAAGAAAATGATTAGTAGGATTTTTAAAGAAATTTGGTTTATTGAGATTGGTAGGGCCAACAATATCAAACAGCCCCCTGATCGCAGGCATGGGGCAAAGACCCGTTCCTCCTCCGCTAAAGGCTGAAGTCACCGATGCTGGTAGGAACTTCAGGCACCACCTTTTCAAGTGGACTTTTTCAAGAGCCACATGGCCTGCCTGAGACGCATTACTCCAGTTTAGGCTTGACGATGCCCAACTAGCTAAGTAAGGTTCAGGTACCTGCGATGGCCTCTGATTAGGATTATCCACCAGCTGATATAAGGTATCCCATGCCTCTGTTCCCTTAGAGCTGGCAACCCAGAAGCAAACAGAAAACACAGCGGCAGACTCTCCCTCAACAGAGGCCCACCAGTGCAGCAAGTCCAGGATCCATAATCAAGCTCAAATCCATAAACAAGTCCAGTCTAGTAGGTATAAATGGTCAGCACCAGGACCCTGTGAAGTTGACCACTCCTCAGCAGGGTTGAAAAAAAAGAAAAAAGTGGCCGTAGATGACCAGATCAGTAGGCCATACTGAACTGGCAGCCCTCCCCTTCCGTTCCCTTCCAAAAGAGAATATCTCTTTTGAAAGGTACTAACGGCCTGCACCACGAGAAGGCGGGGTCGGACATTAGGTGCTAGACCTGGCCGGTTCTGTGCATCATCACTAGGGATTGGTACACAGCTCTCCTTCCAGTTTACGCCTAGCTACCATTTACAGACCCTTTGATTCTAGATGTTAAGTATTATGGTTTGACTTTGTAAGTAATGATGACGTTAGAAGGAGGAGACAGCGACTTTCATTGAGCAGCATATTGTGCAGAGAGAGACTCCATTGGTTTGGCCATGTTGCTCGTATGCATAAGAATAGATTAGCGAATAAGATTGGGAATAATGTGCCTAAAGGCCACATAAAGAGGGGAAGACGTAGGATACGATGGGCAGGGAATATCAAACATTAGCTTGCTAGAAGCTGCTTACAGTGGCCAAATTTAAAAACTGTAACTTAGGACAGATGTAATTGGAGAGCACAATTACACAATCTATTTGGATCTCCATAGATTATGGCTCCAATTTGGATCTCCATAGTTTGGCTAGTTTGATCTCCAGAGTTTGGCTCAGTTTGGATCTCGATAGATTATGAGGATTTTGTTTAATGTATATAGGGTGAATCTGAAAAAGTGGGCAAAACTTTACGGGGTGGTAGAACGCAGCTATACGAGCAATATTCGTCATTGAATGTATGGTCGGAACGCAAATGGCGAGCCGCTAGGTGGCGTTGGAAATGGTATAAAAGGGTCGGTCCTCGCACCCAACGGCATTTCTACCGTAGATTGCCGAGAGGATGGCTGGTTATACTAACCACGAAATGGCGGATATGCACTTTGTGTACGATATGTACCTCAATTACATTCCTGTTAATAAAATGTTTTCTGAAGTATCTCCTCTCCTTCTTGTGTTCATTCTTTAAATGTGACAGTGGAAAACTACCTTTTAACTTCTCACCCTTGCGTTCCGACCATACATTCTATGACGAATATTGCTCGTATAGCTGCGTTCTACCACCCCGTAAAGTTTTGCCCACTTTTTCAGATTCACCCTGTATATGTATATATGCATGCATGCATGTATGTATGTATGTAATAATAATTTGTTGACTGTGCATTTAACTTCTTTATTTACTGCGCATTTCGTTCTTTTAATTGTGCGCTTAATATTTTAAAGTGCATTTTTTTCCCTGTGGAACTACGTTGATTTATGACTTCTAGAACAAATGGTGGAAGATCAATTCAATTTGAAAATTTCGATATGCTCGATTATAAATATATTGAATAAACTTAAGCAAAACACTAAGAGAGAAACCGATCACAAAACAAACATTAATCAAATAAAATTAATTAATTATATTATATGATTCATACAGGACCGAGGAAGCACTGAACGTTTCTGGGGCATTACTATTAATTATAGGAAATAATTACAGTTACCTATAGAGTTAAAGTAAATGTTTTAATATTCATGTACTATATAAGCTTACTGGACAAAAAATTTGTCATCTCCCGCCATAAGAGGCTTAGGTCCGTTCGACAGCATCAGAGGGCGCACCAGTAATAAACGCGTCCTACAAATAGCTGTGCCGTTCGCTATGGGGTTAATACAGTGACAAGAAGTGGTTGGGTGCTACGCGTGTGTTAGTCGCTCCATGAAACATGGGTCGCGCTAAAGATGTGAATGAGTGGCAAAAAGGTGTTATTGCGTTTTGTCAAAGCCAAAGGGCATAGTGTAACAAGAAATTGCTACTGAGGCAGGTGTGTCGAAACGCACTATCCAAAGGGTCTTCCAGCAGTGGCGTACATCGCAGTTCACTGCTAATCGTCACCAGAACTGCGGTAGAAAGACTGTGCTCACCAATAGGGACCTCCACAGTGTGTCACACACTGTTAGGGCAAACTGTTTTGCACAGTGGCAGTAACTGCTCCAGTCAGTCAATGCAGGCCTACAACAAGCTGTTTCCAACCAAACACTCCGAAGGGACCTGCATGACATGGATATCTTGAGCAGAGTACTGCGGAAGTGACCCATGTTAACAGCTCTGCACAAGGCTGCATGACTACAGTGGGCGCGGCGTCACAAAGACTGGACTATCGACTCTTGGAAGCGTGTGATCTGGTCGTATGAGTCACGTCTTTGTTTGTACTCGAATGATGCAAGGCGATGGGTACATCGTAGGCATCTTGAAGCCTTCCATGCAGACTGTGTGCCAGGTTCTGTTCAAGCTGGAGGAGTCTCTGTCATGTTCTGGGGGTGTTTTATGTACGACGAAATGGGTTCTTTGGTTGCAGTGACGTTACACTTGAACCAGAAAGGCTACATGGAGCTACTGGATGACCATATGTTGACTTTTATGCATCATCTCCGCAGTGAACACCAGAAGGATACCTCAGTCTTCCACGACGACAATTGCAGCGTGCACAGGGCTCGAAGTGTGTCGGATTGGCACGACGAGCATTCTGAAGCTTTTGGACATCTCGACTGGCCCACCAAATCCCCGAATTTGAATCCCATAGAAAATTTGTGGGACTATTTGGAGCAACGAGTGAAGCACCGTCCCAGCTATCCGGCCAATCTGGCCAATCTGCGGCATTTGCTGTGGAAGAGTGGATGAATATTGATGTGCACTACATCCGCCTACTAGTGGCATCCATGCCAGACAGGATTTTGGCTGTTCTTCGGTCGTACGGAGACATTACGTGCTATTAGGTGACATTCAGCCAGGTGTGACTAATTTTTTGTCCGTTGAGTTTATGTCTCAATATTCACGTCTCTATATAGTAATATACATGAATATTTTAATATTCATGTATATTACTAAGCAATCATTATGTATTAAAATGAAGCATTATTCTAGAAACATAGAGGAAACGTTCTCTGTTGTAAAAATCAACGTTTTTAATGAGGAAACAAATTTTAGATTCAAGCACGATGCACCAGAATCTACCACGTTCTTTGCACACATGAGAATTCTTATATTATGCGAACCCTATTAATGAGTTTAATTCAAAATATGTTTGATCATCGAGGTAATTTACATATCTTGTCACATATTCGTTGACATAAATGAGCAAAATACAGTATTCATATATCTATTTTTCAAAGACATTGATTATATATCGTGATACACAGATATGAACTTTTAAAATGATACATTTGTAAGCTTCTTTGGACCAACTAACAATTCATAAAAAATAGAAACTATTTTATATTTTTAAAGACTTACATAGATTATGTTCCAATAAAAAGTGTATTTTCAAAGTTAAGGACTATAAGTCTTTTTTGGGATCGAAAGTTAAGAGGAAAAAAAAGACACCACACTGAAATGAAATCAAAATTAAATTTTAACGCAATTGCCTTTAAATGATGTTTTGCATTTTTTTCCTATTCGTTTGTTGTTCATATTTTATTTTGAGGGGAAAAAATAATATATTTGTTTCATTTTTATCTTTGTATTTTTTCCATTCTCCACAGACCAAAAAATTCTTTGCAGACCACATGTAACTATTGATAGCAATTTCGCTATCATAGACTTAATGGTTCAGGGTATTTTTAACTAAGGTAAAATATAAATTTCTCTGGAGTATTTCTTCTAAGAAGATATTAGTGAAGTGGATCTACATTACCTTTTTTTAAATGTTGACCAGTTGCGGCGGTCCAAAAGGTAGTGAAGATATAAGTGGCCACATCGCTTGGTCCCAAAAGTATCTTCTCTTTAGATTTATCAAGATCTCCTTCCTTTGATATGTCTCGAAAATGTTTCAGACTTGACTGAATCAAATAAATAAATATAAACTTGAAATTAAGTTCTTTTTAATTTTCAATGAAAGGAATATGATTTAAGCCACATGGCGGAGACTAAAAAATTTTATAATAGAAGTTATATTGATAGAATTTGTGATTTAAAAGCATTCAGTTTACAAACATCGAAATAAGAGACAGTCTCTAAAATTGGATATATGGCTTTTCTAAGGATAACCGGTAAATAATACGAAATTAGAATATTTTTAAAAAGAAACAATATTATATTGTTTAGGAGAATATCTATACAAATCAATATCCTTAGCAGTGTATTTCTAGATGTAATCACAATATCCAACAATTAGTAATATATTCATTAGTGTCTACAAATCCTAATGCAATGTATTTTTTTGATGATCTGTTTTTATAACACAGTAAAGATTCTCAAAAGACCACGATTTGATCATTTTATTCTAAAAATATTGCAGAAACACATAAATTCCTCAATAAACTCTAAAAAATGAAAATTGGGCATTTAAATTTTAATGAGGTGAATTTGATTTTGTCAAGACAATATTATAAAAAATATTGAAAACAAACGAATGCTGGATTTAAAAAAAACAAACCACTCCAACTCCCAGAATAGAATATGAACCTCCTAGTTACAAATAAATTTCTCAACTAAACGATCTCACATTTTTTCTTCCGAAAGGCAGTGCTTTTTTAACACTTGGCTATTTTTATGAACTGTTCTTTGACTTTAGTAAAACATTTTTCTTCCCTTCATATAAAAATTAATAAAGTTTTCTTTGATTCAATCAAATAAAGCCAAATTCAGGCTTACGTATATGGCAATTTACCTGGGGCTAATTATTAATAGCTTAATAGAAATTAGAATAATTGAGAAATATAGTACATGGTAACGAAAACATTCAGCCTGCGTTTGAATTTAAAGGATTCATGTCAATATGTGACAAATATTGGTTAGCTGATAACAACATAAGCTATATTGCTTTATATGTTGTCTTATTTCGAATAAGAAATGCATTGTTTAGGTTTCCTAAGTTATACATTGCGCATCTACCTATGATTAAATATTCCGCAATATAGCATCAAGCAGTCCCGTGGCTGAGGTTAGCGCGCTTGGCAGCTGATCTAGGAGACCTGGGTTCGAGCCCCGGTAAGGCATTAATGTTCGTGTTGTTTTTCTGCTGAGGTCCTGCCATCCTCTCAGACCTTCTACTTTGGCATATAAACTGACAGGCTCCTGTCAGACCTCTGTGACAAGCAGCTGCTTGAGGGGGTATTTATTTATTTTTTTTTAATATAGCATCTATCCTCCAAGCTTGGATTTAAAAACCAAATTCTATTTTGAGAACATGTACATTACTTCCGCTATGTTTCTGCATGAAGGTAAGAAAAAAAAAACCAACTGATCAACTTGACTGAGTTAATGATGTAGTTAAGAAAAATACTAATTGACTTAGTAGGACAAAATAACGCACCCACGATAATGTACATCAATTAGCACTTAACCGGTAGCACTTAAGGTGACCCAAATCAAGCATTATGTGTTCAGACTATTGGGTTAGAGACGGTCGATTTATCCTGAGTTCAGGGTGATTGCTTGCCTCAGCGCGCATTCCTTCCACCATCCTTCTAAATTATTTGTATGAGAAATGACACACGTGCCTGCAACACAAGAGAATCAAATAATGAAATGCCGCCACTTAGAAATGAGATTAGTTTTTGCTGACGTTCCTTATCGTGTGCTGCAGACAATGGGGTTCTTTTTTGCTCGTCCGTTTTCCTTATGTTATTTTTCTTTTATCTTCGGTTTACAGCAAATTGAAGCCGATGTGCATTCGTTACAAAAATTAAAAAACAAAACAAACTCATTTGTACATATTTCCCCTCTGCTTTTGCTTATATTTGTCTTCCTGTTACACGTGAGTCAACGCACATTATAATATGCAGTTTTAAATAAATTTAACCATTTAATTTCTGCATTTGTTTAAGTAAAGATATTTGCTTATTTACGCTACTGTATACAGTAGAAATAAAATACCGAGTGATAATCCCGAAATGAGAGATTTAAAACCTAAATAACTATTTATTTCATGTAGCACTTTGCGAATTTTATATCCATTCAAATATATTTTTACATGGTTTTTAGTTCATATCCTTCAGAAATTGCAAATATTGCAAATATTTATTTCGAAACAAGAAATCTACAGTAATACTGTTAAGAAAATGAAATTCATATCCGCATTCAGAATATGCACTATGTTTAAGTAGAATATTTTTTCTGTTTTAATACAACCCATCAGAATAACCACTGGATCACTCGCAGTCACATAACTAAACTTGCCTTTTCCAAAATTCGCAAATTTAGCTAGAAAAAAAAAATCCACATTCACATTTTGCAGTAAAGCGCAAGTACTCAGGTATATAGAAAGGTTCAGAGAGTATAACAAATATACTCTCTGAGCTTTTGAACTGAAATTCCAGCGTAATTTCTATAGTTGAACTCCAACTACAGAATACGATGATAATTAGAATTTGCCCATGGAATAATCTGTGAAGAAAAATAACGTTTTTATTTTCAGCGAGTTTTAAAACAAAAACAAGCTATTATTTTGACTTTGTCGTCTATCTGTCTGTCTGTCCAGCTATCTCTATACCCATAGACATTAAAATGTTTAATTTTTAGAGCTAAATGCAAAATTATATGTAGGTTTTGATTGGAATGATGAAATATTCAGATTCTAATTTTTCCAATGTCTCCAAAATTTTAATTGCGTCATCTGATGGTAGAAAACCTTGGAAATGGCAACGTTTGAAGGAATATTGTAAAATATTTATTTATTCTGGTAAATGGGGTTGCCAAAAGCCTGCACACTGTCTTCCTGTCAATGTACCAACTTTCAGGGGTCAAGATCAGACATTGTGGTTCGCCCCTATTTCTTCCATAGCGGGGAACTACTGTTCTACTATGAGTTTCAAATGCTATCACATATCCTGCGGCTTGTCCAAAGGAAGTTTACACTTATGAGGGACATTCAAAAAAGTTATTGACATGCATTTGCAGAACAAAAATCATTGCATTTAACAAAATTTTTACTGCTTTTCAAAGTACCCTCCTCCAGCATCTATGCAAAGTTTCAGATGTCTAGGCGAATCCTGGAATGAACGCATTTTGCAAGGTCTTGCACCCTTGAAAAAGGCCTCCCCAGTAAGTTCCTTTTTAATTTTTGGAAACAATCAAAAATCGCAAATGGTGCAAGCTCGGGTGAATATGTAGGATGGGTAGCTGTTTGACTTTTTCTTGCTCCATGTAGGCCATCATTTGCCGGGTTTTTTTAGTACAGGCATTGACATCAGGAAGGAGAACCCTTGACAGGCCCGTTGTTGGACGCTGCTCCTTCATCCCTTTAACTATTTTGGGCAAAACAATGTTGCTGTAGTATTGGTCATTTATAGTAGTCTTTTCAGGTAAGGTATCCACGCTGCCACTTCTTGTGATTTGACAAAAGTTGCAAAGATCATCTTCTTACTTGAGCTAAAGTCTTGTCGGAGGATTTGGGGACACGGTTCATTTTCAGTAAACCAAACATAGTTATCGATGTTTCTGGGAGTTTCATAGTAAAAACCAAAACAGAATTTCAAACACTAAGTCACTCTTGACAATTGTCACAAGTGGCACACTCGTCATTTCTGACAATGTATGTTAACCGTTTGGGGCCACTGAATTCAAACATTACCAGAATCACCTTGCACGAGTCAATTAAAGCTCTTTTTTGCTTTTTCTGCCAGTTTGCGGGGTACCCATTTGGCACAGATCTTTCGGAACTTTAAATGTTGATGAATTGTTTCCACATTGCCAATAGATACACTGACATCTAAACGTATTACCTGAATGGTGATGTATGGATTTTCCTTAATTAGTTCACGAACAGCAGCGATGGTTCCCTCGCTCACGCCTCCTTCACGTTTTCCTGGAAAAGGAAGGTCTTAGGGCTCTGCCACAATTCTCTGGATTTGTGCATCCATCCCGTAATGGTGACATATGATCAGTACACATGATCCCCCATATACTTGTGTTAAATCGGCATGAATTTTTTTTCTCATCGTCCGTAAGCTGCATTCTTGTGAAAATATAAAACCTTTTCCCGTCTTTAGTAGGCTCCATAGCAACAACGCATAGATTTCGCAGACTCAACTTTAGGCGCTGCCAGCAATAATGCTAAGAGAGAAATTATATTTTTAACACGGAATGACAGGTTTAGGCAAGCTCTCAAAAACGTCGTAGCTGGTTAATTTCCGAGGAACAAATGCAAATTTTCAGACACGTATCAAGGACTTTTAAATGCCATCCGTAAAATGTTCAATGAAGTGAATAAAGTATATAAAGTTTAGAATTTTGGTAATAGAGTCTGATAGGCAATAGTGCATAAATATATATAATTATTTATCTGTAGATATCATACTTGATGAGATATGTGTCCCAAGGTAAAGTTTAGCAACATGATAAACTATTCTTAGAATGACTTTGACTATTGTTTGAATAATTCTTTGACCATGCTCTGTAACTCCTCGTCCGACTCAACTTCATTCATCCATGGTTTTATTCTGGAAGACTTAAAACGTAAAAGTGGCATGGAACGAGATGAAGATTGTCAGGAGGATGTTTCAGGCACTCCCAAAGATACCTGTATAACGTTCTTTCTATTAATTTGGCAGTATGGAGAGGGTGTTGTCATGCAACCAAACAACCTTCCGGCCCAAAAGTCCTGGGTACTTCGACATTATTGCCTGTCTTAAATTGTCCCAAGTTTCGCAATATCGTTGCGAGTTGATGCCACCACCGTCCAGAACCACAGCCAACAGCGGACCCTAGTGTGAAATTAAAAAGTGCATACCGCACATTGTTTACCGTTGTTTGGAATCTACGCAGCCACAATCACGTTCAAGACGACACGTGCCACTAAATCGTGTTGATGAGTTCCTTCTATGTCTACCCATTTCCCTGTGTGAGGGTACAAAGATCACTTACTCCATTATTCAAATATAAAGTTTGTCCACTTTTCTTTTTAACGACCCTTATATTTCATCAAAATGATTAAATGAGAAAGTGATTATTTGTTCACATTCATATTTTGTATTATTCTCCTTTATATCGGCAGTAGGATTTATTTAAACGGTGAGAAGCTATGATTTTTCACTCACAACGTCGACAACGAGATATAATCTAAAACAGGGATCTTTAACATTTTAGAATAATAAGTTAAGATGAATGATGTTGAATTATTAAAGGAATAAAATAACAACATCATATTTTTCACATGAGCACTTCAGAGTAAAAATACACTTAGGTATGTATTGACATGAATCCGCAAGAATCTAACCCGTAAAGAGTGTCTCTTCCCTCACTAATGCATGTTTTTCGTCATGCATACGCTATTAAACTACTGATACATTCTGCACTAATGAAAATACAAATGCTACGAAAATACTACTAAATGAAAATACAAATTTTTAAAAAAAAGCCACTAAATGGTTTTGTGACATTAGAAGAGAATTTTATGAATGCATGGATAATATTAAGAACTTATGATTACTTCCTATAATTAAAAAAATAATATACTAATAAGATTTTATATTTATAACGGTAATCCCAGAGTTACCCAAGTTGACGGGTATAAACTGTTTTCCCAGAGGGAGATATATCTCTCCATCCTCCATCCTTTAAGCCTTTCTGACTTGTTGCTTAAGTCAGAAAACGATTTCATATTTCAATATTTCTCTCGGGCTTACGCATCTCTTTCTAAATTTTGAAGTCCAAGACAAATCCCTCCTTGGCCACTGTCCTTCGTTAGTGCTCTGAACATGTCCGTACCATATTAGAATGTTTCCTTCAATCCTTCCAAATATATCTTTTTCAATTCCAACTTCCTCTCTAATAATTTCATTCCTCTTGATCCATCGTTTTCTTTCCCAAACCCCTTTTATAGAAATCCATCTCAACTGCCCCAATCCTTTCCTCTCGAGTTTCTATAAAGATTCATACATTAACCGTATATTAAAATACTTTAAAAATGGCATAGAATTATCGTACTTTTGTGGGGTTTGTTATTCCCTTAATTCACAAAACTGAATTCAAAAGAGTAGAAGCGATTCTCCCTTGTTCTGTACTCTTCCTTACGTTAAAACCGATGTTCACCAATCTCTAGGTGTGAACCTAAACTTTTAAAGTTAATGGTTTGTATAATAATTATTTATTATGCCTCTAGTTGTTCAATATTACACTTTTCCACATATATACATTGAGTCTTGTAAAATTGAATATTTAGTCCTATTTTCTATAATTTTAACACTTATCATATATTCAATATCATTAGAATCTTGAGTCAAATGACTTCAATATGCATGAAAAGAGCTAGCTTTATTTCATTCTCCCACTGCGACTCCCATCGTAAACATTACTTTCCACTCGTTTAATAAAATTGTTTAATACAATCGTTTAATATTCTCGTAAATATTAAAAAGGTAGATGATGCACAGGGTCTCTTTCACTCCTTAATTATTTTAAAACCTTCAGAAACATTACCACATTTTACTCTCTTCATATTATCTTTATACGTAGACTCTCACTTTCTAAAGAAACTTCCGCGGTTATAGCTCCTTTCCCCATCCCCTTCTGCAATTTCTTTCTTGGAGCACCATCACAAGCTTTTCCTAAGTCAATAAAAATCAAATGCATTTCTATAAATTGTCTTAAACAAAAAATAGTTTTCACACAGGATATATTTGTTGTCAACCGATAATGTTTTTATCTCGTTTAAACAAAAACGAGATAATGTATTTCACTCTGTCGTGTATCCGTCTGTAGACATTCATTTTTATGTTTTTAAAGATAAATTAAAAAAAATATATATTTTTGGGTTGGATAGGTATTAAGGAAATATTAAGATCCGCACTTTCCGAAAAATGTCAAATATTTAAATTGCACCCTCTGTTTGAAACTCTATTTAATTTTAAATGAATATTGCAACGATGTATTTATGATAGAAAATAGGACGGTCGATGATGGCATATGACTGTTATGACGTTTCCACTATCAATAATGTGTCCTCTCCCTTGCACGAGGATAGGGAGAAACACAATTGCTCTGTTTTAAGAAAAAATTGGAAAGTTCTTTTCTGTGCGACAGGTACTAAATGAAATATTATAATTCGCATTTTCAAATTCATATGTACTTTTAATTTACATCTTTAGAGGGGACTATATATAGGAAAGGAGAAACTTTTAATGAATATTGCAAATGATCTGCTTATGGTGAATATCTGAAATTTTGGTTGTAGATTGTCAAAAGATAGTGCATTGAAAGCAACGACCTTTACCCTTTTCTCAGAGGGGTGAAAAAAAGGAATATTTCCATTTAAAGAATAAAAGAGAAACGCTTTTTACGTTGTATAAACACTAATAAAATGTTATTTGCATTCACCCAATTATACATTACTTCAAATAAAAAGATTTAAAGGTTAGAAAAGTCAGTAAACGAAAAATTTCATTCTGTTTGAAAACCAAATTCTCATATTCGCAAGAGGTTATATGTATTCTAGTTTTGATATGCTATTTCTAGCTCTAATATATTATTTAAAACTGTTCTCCAAACTCTTCATCATCATAACAGTAATTTAATCATAACAGTAATTTAATCTATATGTTTTAATCTCATTTTTACCGCTCTTTCTCTTTCTTTAAACACGATTGCAATTTAAAACTCTATCTGATTTACAGATATTTTCGGATCTGCATATTATTGGACATTTAAAAAGTTCCAAGGATACATTTCCAGGTCTAAGTGTTTCCAATATTTGAATTACGCAAACCTCTCTTAATTTCTTATACAGAAATATCCATATTTCACAATTTGCTTTCAGAACTCTTTCATCTTGTTCTCTAAACTCCAATGTAAATTTTGTTAACAGATCTTCATAATACTGCTTCCATTTCTCCAAATTAATCAGTTTTATCACATTGGTCTTTTTTGAATTATATCTCTAAATTTTAGGAAAAGCCATGTTTTTTTAATTTGTTACGACAAGTTATTCTGAACTTTCATATATTTCTTTTCAGAGAAATCCTTTTTTATCTCTACTAACATATATATTTTTCCTTTGTTTTCAATTTAATATCTCCCTAAATTTTCTGTCTTTTTCCCCAATAATTTTAATAAGAATTTTTCTATTCTTTTATCACCTTTTTCAAGCTAGCTGTAAAATTTTGTTTTTTATTATCTTCCATTCCAAATGCTTCTTTTGCAGTAGCATTTATATATTCCCATAAATATTTCTCATTTGTACTTCATGCCTCATCTAAATTTACTTGTTTCATCCTATATATGTTTATAGATCATTTACCTTCCTTTTATCTAATAAGGGTATCTCATATCTTGAAAGTATAATTTCGTGACATTATTTTCAATGTTTATTTTTCTTAACCATGAGAAGAATCATATTTTAGATCACTGCTTTTCTGTCTGATGTGGCGGACCGACAATTTGTTTCTCTAGTGTGCCAGCGACCGATGTAGGGTTACCAACTTGTTTTTTTTTTTTAAATCGAATCGAAAAATTATATATTTCTCTATATTGGAAATATTAAAACATTACATTCAGTTAAGAATTAATAAAGCTATGGCATATCACTGTTTTGCTTCCGAAAATATATTTCTTTCTTTCCAGACTGCCCGTATGGGACCGGTGAATGAAGTGTTGCTGAACGGCAATCCGCGCACCACCACTTTGAGAAATACTGTTCTAGATGTTAAAAAATGGTCTGAGCTACAGTTTGCACAAAGTTTAACATTAACATCCTCCAATTTCAGGTCAGTTTCCTTATTCGTATTACTATAGTCAATAAATGATTTTAAATATTGAATTCATATTACAAGAATAAATAAATAATTTTAAATTTTTAATTCTTACTGCAATAGTCTACAAATGATTTGTATTACGATAGTCGATATATGATTTTAAATTTAAATGTCTTGAGGCTGTATCCAAGAAAAAGTTTGACTATCGTTATGTTGCCTAAATGCATTCTGATACTTCAATTCAAATTGCTCACAATCATCAGTTAATATACAATCCGATTACATAAAGTCAGAAATATTGGAATATATCAATAACAGGCATCTAAAAAAATAATATTCGGGAGTTAAAATTTGAATTTAAAAAACGCAAAGTAAAAATTTGCATGTGGGAGGGCCTTTCCTGAATTTGTATATGCTAATTAACATATCTTATTGATATCGTATATATTATCGTTATCTTAATATTATGCATTTTTTTCTGTCATTTAAATATTTGATTTTGTGTTCTAACTTTCTCTGAAACGTTAATTCTGCTGAAATCGTCGTTAAATTTCTCTGAAACTTTCAAATTCAATATCATTACCGCTTTAGAAGGATGATAAGGAATTGGTATAACACAAGATTGCTGCTCAATTATAGCGTATGTGTCGTGATCATAAAAAATTCAAATCTAAAGCTTCGATGGCCCTAATTCGCAGATGATAGGTCGCATTCGAAACGTTGCACGTCGTATGATAGCAGAAATCATTTGAAATCAGAATCTCGTATTTTTCAAGTTCCAGAAAGCCAAAAAATATCGTCAGATTTGCATAATTCTATAATTTAAGAAAACTAATTACATTTAAATTAATTAACCGGTTTTAAATAATTTTAATCAGTCTTAGATATTTTAATTTATTTAATGTATATTGGTTCATTCAAATTGAGTTTGTTATACCAATGTTATACTTTTTCGCAAAGTTTATTATCATTATTTCATCCAGAAAATAGCCAAAAGCAAAAATCAATAGCCTTTGAAACTAGAAGAACGCATATTGCGTCTGGCGCATATGACAATCTCGTTTTCAAAGAGAATGAAGTTTTTCATCTACCCACTTTATTGACTCCTTAAAAGTTTTAATTTCAGCTAACGGATGGTGGAAAAATGCAAATAGTATTTTATTAGTAATTATATAACATATAAAGAATTTGTATTTTGTTTCTTAAATATAAAAATTTTAATATACCATACCCCTCTGAGAAAAGTGGATACATTATTACTATTAGTGGAATACACCTTGAAAAGCTACCAGAAAAATTTCAAATATCTTTTATAGATAAATTGTTTGCAAAAGTTATTAATAGTATTACTGTTTCTACATTTAGTGATGTATGAATGATATGAATTTAAATTACGTAAGTTTGTAAAAATTGTTATTTATAATATTTCATTAATACTAATCCAAGTAAATAAGGATTCCAATTATCACTTTTTTTTCAATGAAAACCTGGTAATCTTCACATTCCACTACCAAAATTTCAAATTTCTAGAATAAATACATCATTTGCAATATTCGCTTAAAATTTTAAAATTTTTAATTTTTTCTATTTTAAATTTTTTCGCAACCACAGCTTTTCGGGTATTCGCAAGGTACAAACCGTAATATTTCATCAATACCTATGCAACCAGAAAAAAACTTTTGATTTATCTCTAAACACAAACAATTATCTTTCAAAACAAAAAAGTAGCGTTTTCCGGCCCACTCCTGGTCTAAGAGTGATGTGAACGTCATGAAATTTCAATTGTTGCCAATGAAAATTTCATGACGCTCACATTCCACCACCAATATTGAAAATTTCTAACTTAAATATGTCGTCTGCAATATTGGTTTCAAAATTTGGAATTTACTAATTTTTCCAGCGTTAGAGGGCGCAATTATAGTTTTCGGAAGATTTAAAAAGTTTGCATCATAATATGTCATCAATACCTATCTAATCCAAAAAGAATTTCTTATTTATCTCAAAAAACTAACAATTATCAGTTAAAACTAAAAAAGATATGTTTTACCCACCCCCTCTTGGTCTAAGGGGTCAACTCACTGTTGGCAATAGAATTCGTGACTTTCACATTCCATCAACAAAATGTCAAATTTCTAGCATAAATACATTGCAATATTGGTTTGGAATTTTCTATTTCTTCCACCGTTAGAGGGCGAAATTTTAGCTTTAGAGAGATTCGCAAAGTACATATCGTAATATTTCATCAATACTTATCTAATACAAAAATAATTTTAAATTTTTCTCTGTAAACAAAAAAGTTCGTTGTCTACAGACGGACAGACAGAAGACAAAGGGAAACTATAAAATCGTTTTATTTTGAAAACGAGATAAAAAAAAACAACAACTAACTTTTTAAAATTCAGAAGAAATTGCAAAATACCTATTGAGAGTGATTTATGCAAGAAGTTATAGAAGTAATATCATATTCATTGATCGGAATTCTGGAAAAATAAATTATCACGCCAATATAAAGACTTTTATCAAAATCTCTGTAGCAGAGACAAGTATCCTTCACAGTGTATCTGCAATTTTAAAAACATAATTATATCTTGGAACGAAGTTTATTATCTTTATTTCATGCAGAAAATAGCCAAGAGTCAGAATTCAAAACATTTGAAAAAAATTAAATTCAAAAGAAAATATTGCAAAACTTCTATTGAAAGTGACTGGAGCATAGAAGTTGCAGAGATAATTTCGTATCTATCTATTGAAATTCTCGAAAAACAAATTAACACATGGTGATACAGCACATAATAACGATATAAAAATTCTTAATAATATTCTGAATGAAAACATTATGTGTTTAATATATTCTGAATGCTAATCCCGTTTGGTGGCATCATAGCTGTTTTAATTTAATATATTCAAGAACATAATTTGTAGTTTTTAATAATATTCTTTTTGAAATTGTACAACTTATATATATATAATATCCTAAATAATTTTACCAAAAGCAATGACAATGAAATTTTATCCCGAATCACACGATTGCCATAACGCATATATTAATTCAACATTTCACTATGGACGCCAATGGTTGAAAATGTGAATGAAAATTAAAATATATATATTCTCGTCTCAATTTTAATCACGGATAAGAGAGAGAGAAAGTAATATATCAATAGCAACTATGACTTTCTTCAAAATCACCTACTACAAAAAAGGAGAATGACGTATTTTACTTTATGCGACAAGTGTAAGGATGTAAAAAAAGTTGCCCAATTTAACTTGACAGTCTTCCTTTCGAACTGGGCAAGATTCACTTTACGTATTCTGGTCCCACGGTATATGCAGTCAAAAATGGACACCTGGCTGTAGTTGGGAAAACTTATATTAGTCGTTCATGAGATGCTGACCACTTTCTTCTAGTTGCATATCATTGCTCTAGTACAGTACTTTTTATGGAGTTTTTTTTTCACTATGCCAATAGGTTTTTGTTATATATATAAATCGCAAAACTGTAATTTTTGTAGTGATACAAGATGTTTATTTCAACAAAAGTTCGAATTTTTGATGAACAGTTTTTCGTTAATGTTTTTTGTTTATATACAGAACTCTTTTACATATTCGTTGCATAGGAATAAATGAATAAAATAGGATTTTTGTAAATAACAATTCTTACGTAACATAGGTGAGTAAACCCCATTACCATTTGTATTATTTCTGCTATGGTTATACCGCCCCAGTTTCCAAGTGGTTAATGCGCTTGGCTATTGATGAAACAGACTGGATTCTAAATCAGGATAAGGTGTTGACGTTTATTTTCTAGTGTTGCCTTTAGGATGATGTCTCGCCTACCTCACATTTCTCTTCTTTGGTGTATAAACCACAGTCTGACAGGCTCCTTTCAGACATCTGTGACAAGCAAATGCTTGAGAGTTAGTTTATTTTATTTCACAGTGTTTTTCCCTCTAATATAATGAATTTGGAAAAGGTTTTATAGTTTAAAAATTTGCAAATATTATGTTTCTCGTGAATATTAACTAATCTCCAATAAGTTAATGCTATTACACTAATTCTGCCGTTATTTTGACATCTTTTAAAGGGTTTGAATAAAATGGATCATTAGCACTTTCCTCAAAGGATTATTAGTAAACAGGATTATGACAAGATTTACCATTCCCTATGTTTGAAGGAAATATGTACTACTGAGATAACGTTTCAAAAATCAAGTTGTATGACAGGAAATGGCTACGACAGTGGTGACAACGGTCGCCCTTAATGGAAGCTGTTTTCTTTTTGGTTCAAGAAATCGCTTTTACAATAAAATTATATATGTAAAATATTTAATAAATATAGTATATGAAATACCATTAATTGTTTAATCACTGGATATGTTCTGAATCAAGGACGTATCCAGGGGTTCCGGACCCACCAACTTAAAATTTCCGCCTTCTTATGCGAAATTTCAAACTTGTTTGTCTGCTTTGAAATCAAAGGCAAGTGTCTGTATTAGTTTTGTTTAGCCCCTTATTAATGCCAAACACTGAAATATCTAAAAAAAATTGGATCATTTTATTTTATATAGAATATTAGTTTAACCATTCCTGTCCAGTAGAGTATATCACTAATTGGGAAGTCCTACTCAAGTCTCCCCCAACCCGAAAACTAAATCCTGAGTACATGCTTGATCTGAATGACATGCATGCTTTGAAGAATAACATGCTTTATACACTAAATGGACAAATTATGATATACACCCCGATAACAATATGCGAAGAAGTATCGCGTCCAGTCATGTGGGACGCTGAAATGCCTATAAATAGAGCAATGCCTATAAATAAAGCAAATCTCTATGCATTGGAAACCAGTCACGGAAAAGTAATCATGGATAAAGGCAGCGACTTCAGTTTGACCATGGTCAGATAGTAGGTACGAGGAAGGCCGGTTGTTTAATCACTGCAACTGATGAACTGTTGGGAATTCCAAGACAGACCATCGTACTTCTATACCAAGACTATGTGAAATATGGAAAAAATTCCAACCAGTGGGAGAAATGTGCATGTAAACGGGCAATTGATTATTGAAGTGAGCGCAGACTGTCCCGCATCGCTACAAGGATCCAAACGACTATTGTGGAGCAGATAACGTCTTAATTGAAAGAGGGCGCGTCCAGAAGCTGCGTGTACGGCGTAAACTACACGAAGTGATTGACTCAGCTTACCAAATTGGGGTCATACAGGTAGGTAGAGGCAGGGTAACAGTTTGGGATGCGTTTTACATAGGTTTCCTTGGGGCTCCTCGTAGTCGACGAGGCCTCCATCACCAGTACAAGGTATGTGAACATCCTCGCCGACCATGTACACCAGTTCGTAACGATTCTCTTTGCGCACCATGACGCCATCTTTCAACAAGACAACTTCACACCACATATTTCGCGAGTGGTTACCAATTGGCTCCAGAAGCATTTAGGTGACCTTTACCACACTCGAATGGCCCCCTCTATCGCCGGACCTCAATCCCATTAAGAATTTGTAAGTAGAACTGGAGAGATCTGTTGGAACCCGCCAAACCCCAATGGCAACTTTGAAAGCCCTAAAACAGACTATTCTCACTTCATGGGCGGAAATACCACATTCGTGTTTCCAACACCTCATTGAGACCTTACCAAGACATCTGACTGCTGTTGTGAGGGCAGAAGGTGGAGAAATAGGTTATTAGGTAGGTGTATATAATAATTCGTCCACTCAATGAAGTTTAACTCTTAGAAGATCTTTAACGATTGTTTCTTATTTCAAACTCTGCTTCAAACGACTTGTGATGTTTATTAAATGCATAACTTTCGTCAGATCATCGCTCCTAATGTTCGTTGGCTAACTAATCAATACAAGGGGTCCATGCCTCTGATAAAGATGAGTGTTTCTATCGATATTTTTTTAAGTTTTATACCAAATGTAGTGCTCTTAGCGTTAATTGTTTAAAGGACGTTCCTTTGTTTTTAAGAGCAAGGAAAAACCTTTTTTGAGGGGAGAGATAGGTGCAATCAAGCATAGACGAAAACTCCCTTGACATCAGGTACCATAAAGCATAATATTGTTACGATCGGGGTTTTTTCTCTATATGGTCTCCAAATCCATAGCGAACAGAGAGAAAACTTTTCAAAATGTACACTGCTCGTCAAAAGCTAATCACCGATCCCAAAGTGTGAATAAAAATAATTGTTAGAGATAAATAAAAGGTTTTTAACGTATCTAGTTACATAATGCATAGTGTAAAGATCAACATGAAAATACCGTGAAAATACCGAGAAATATGTAACAGATGTACCATCGATACCATAAAAGGAGCACTTTCATAGACGCTCGAACATTTGAAACTGAAACATTAGAATGCAGTCTGGAATAGATAATTGCCAATTGCTTGAAAGAAACTGTTTAGAGAATTGAAAATTATAGAATCACGTTGTAAGGTTGGACACTGGTCAAACATTCAAGAAAGTGGCCTTAGTCGTTTGTGTCCATTGTTTTGTAATCTCAAGGCTATGGTAACAATTTCAAACAACCGAAACAGATATCGGAAGATCTGTTCAAGGGCTTTCTAGAAATAAAATCCCTTATCTCTAGAAAGACCTTGAACAGATCAAGTTCAAGGGCTATATTCGCCCTTGAACTCGCTATATTGATCGCTGTATTGAACTACTATTCCGAAGGAACACAGCATGATTTCTCCTTTCAGACCTCATTGCAGCCCCATAAATGCAGGTATCTATTTCAAATGTGACCATACGGCTTCACAAGGCCGGACTCGACACCCCAGACTGTTGGATGCGTTTGTTTAATTATCCGGACACCAGCATGTCTTCTGTAAATAGTGGCAGGATCGTGTAGCTGGACCACAAAACGTTGAAGACACGTCCTGTTTGCCGGACGTGTGTAGATTTTCTCTACAATCGGACAGCAGATATGTAATGATCTGGAGAGAGGGATTTTCTTATGGGGGGGGAGAAGTTTTACGTTTAGAAGCTTTCCAGTTTTTTGTTCTGAAGAGGAACAAACTTTTTAAAGAATCAAATTTATACAAAAATATTTTCTTGGTCTCAAGAATCATCATGCGAAATTTAGTTACCATATCGTAGTAACGAGATAGAGTGAGAAACACATATAGACAAACGACTCTGTAATATGTATAAGATACCTTATTACTTATTAGTTCTTTTTAAATCCAGATGTAAAATTTCGATATCATTATTGGTGTACAATTTTATATTGTAAATATTATTTAAAACAACATAACATACTTATTTCTGGCCATCTGGACATTTTTAACGCAGAAATTGAGCAATACTTGTTGAATCAGACTACATGTAGAAATTATATAATGGTAGTTTTTATACGAGGTAAGTACAAAATTGGATAGGGCATTTTCACACACATTTATGATAACATTTCTGCTTAGTACCCAAAGCTGATTATCTATTTCTATTCGTCTCTCACTATCGAAATCAAAATTCAGCAAAGTTAATATATAATCATCTCTATTCTAAACTATCGACCAGGCAGAAGGCAACTAGTTAACATCATCTTTAGTTCAGATTACTCTTTTATATAGAGTAAGGCTTTCAGTTCTGTAATTCATGCACCAGTTAAAATGAGGACGGCATCCTGTTAGTCTTCTGGCACATCAAATCGAACTCACAGCTCACTGGCTGCAAAACCGATACGACAACATCTAGACCACACCAGTCTGAATTTTATGGTGTCGCAACTCAGAACTTGCTCTTCCGTTTGAAGCCCAACTATACTAGCCAAGACTAATGTTTAATTCAAGTCGTTTAACTGTGCAGCAAATAGCACATCAGTCGCGTGTTACTCGCCTGGTGCGTGACATTGTCTGCTGGCTACTTCAGAGGGCAACGATCCAGTTGGTCTAACTTTCGGTGTTTACTGGGGACGCAAATAAATATTTATATCGAATGCACCACAAACATGTATTTCCCTCGTCTATTTTTTCCTTTGTTAGTTCCATTTTTTTATCTATATATTTTTGGTAAATATCTTCCATCTAGAAAAAAAATCAGATGTTGCCTTTTCGAGAATCCTATGTATGAAAAATTACTGAAAATTCGCTACACTCGTTCATTAGGCTATTTTATGCTGTTGAAATGTCATATGTCATTAATGATGATTATGATGACAACGACAAAAATAACATCTTTCTTTAGGAAATGTTCATATATTGTAAATAAATAATAAAGTTTCCTCCTACTTGTTTCTTATCTTCCGCATCAGGTATTGATATATTTCACTCAATTTAGTTGTAGAATGTTAATATATGGTACAGTAAACTACATTTATAATAACAGCTGTGGTACAAACCCGATTCTCATAACATTTTCCCCTGATTCTCATAACATTTCCACTGAATGAGACTCCTTAATGATTATATCATGTTTTTCTAAACAGTATTATGCAAAGTATAATCATCGTAACTGATGTTGAAATAGCTAAAATAAGAATATAAAATAGTAAAAAGAAATGCAAATTATATTATTAATATAAAAATAAGTAACAAAATATAATAAATTATATATATATATATATTTTCATAAAATATTTAATTGCTTCGGCCGGATGCAGGAGATGTAGCTCAGGACAGATATGCTTGGAGAATTAAACTGCACGGTCTGGTTGGACCTCCGTAGCCCATGGCTGCTTGAGGGATGATGATGATGATGATGAAATTATTACTTTCATGTGCTACACTTTACAGAATATTTGCCTCCGAACGTGGGTCACAAATAATAAATCAGTTAAGTACAAATGTAGCATAAAATGAAATGTGTATCATAGGGGAGTACATAACACTAAAATTGAATTTCTTTCGACTACATGAAGAAAATTGTTGGAACTTAAAGTTTCTAAATATTTCATAAAACATTTTGAAATGTTAATTATTTATTTCTGCATTAACAAACACCTACATTTTTTCCAGACATTTATGAATAAATATATAAGCTCCAAAATGTAAATTGTTTCCAATTTGTGTTTATTAACTTCATAGCATGTTAATTTCCTTTGCAACTTATCTTCCGTTGTATTCGAAATTTTCAATGTAAACATGCTGCAACTTATTTCCAGATAAGTTGCAGCATGTTTACATTGAAAATACCTAGTTTGATCTGGTATTTCAAGCTTAACCATAGTTTATCTCCTAGTTTGATCTGGTTTTATAGTTTGATCTAAAATATATGCATTTATACTAAAAATATATGCATATGTATTTGATTATAAAACCATTTTATTTCAAAATAATTCGCAATAATCTCTGGCAAGTGTATATAAAACGTTACTTCTTATTACATTATTTTTCTATTTTAAAAAGAAATTAGTGCTTTATAAATTTTAGTTACGGGAAATCCAGTAGATGCAAATAGATATAGAATACAAACACTGTTTCTCAGATTCGTGGAAAAGAGTTCTATATTAAATAAAATCTAAAATCATCCTTTGTAATGGATTTACATTTTTTTTTTTGGAAAAGAAATTTATTTCCTTTTTTTCTTATGGGAAAAAAATCCTATAACGTGCAGCATTGATTTTTCTAGAAAAATGTGCTTTACCTAAATTTTCTCAAGTGACAAGATTATTCCTTTAGATATTTAAAGTTATTGACTAAAGAGAAAAAACTGTGACTGCTATTTCTGTACCTAGTTTGATCTGTCTCTCTTGGTGTAGAAAGTAAAGAAGACTGGGATCCAAAAGCACTGGATAATGTAAAGTTTTACTCTTCTCAAACTGGAACTTTTAAAAATTTTGAAAAACTTAAATTTTAATTTTCCTTAAATTATGATTTATTTGTCCTACTCCTCGCGTGGGATGTCAGGAAGCCCAAAGTTGGGTGACCTACAGCCTAACTTCCCTACAACATTTTAGTTTAATATCTAATGTCTAAAAATTTTAATGGTTGATTATAATAAATACAGAGCTTCAAAAATAGCAATAAGGCAGATATTAATGCCAAAAATGTTTGAAGAGTGAGCCCCGGTTAAGGCATGGATGTTTGTGCTATCTTTCTGAAGAGGTCCCGCCATCCTCCCAGACCTTCTACTATGGCACATTAAACTGACAGGCTCCTTTGTGGCAAACCGTTGCTGAGGGGATGTTTATTTATTATTCATATAATCAAATCCATGCATATTTTCACAGGTTTAAAAATAAAACATCTCTTCTAACAAAATAATTTTCAGTTTCTCTTTATTATTTTCACACTGTTTGCTCTCAAACAATTCATTAAAACCATCTTAATGTTATTTTTTCTCTCGACTGAAATATGTGTATATATATGTGTGTGGATATAGGATTATGCAACGTATGCTGCACATTCTTCCAAAATTTACGTCTAAAGACATTGAAAGAAAGGAACTGATTTGTCTCAACGCATTGCTGAAAACGCGAAAAAACACATGACAGACAATGTCCAATTTTAAACCTCGCAACGTAGGCAAAAATTATTTTAAGTTTTTATAAAATGTTCGTTATTTATCCATTTGCATTTGGCCAACAACATTTGTATCATTTTCAGAAGGAGACACTGGAGATCCCGATCTGACACCTTATATTTTTCCAAGGTTAAAGCAACATCTTGGAGGCCACAGGATTCAAATCGATGCTAACGTATAAATAGCAGTGAAACGATGGCTGAGAGGAAAAAAAACACATGGATTTCTATAGACAAGGAATAGAAAACTCATACTATGACATGCTAAGTATCACAGTCTTTGAGGAAACTATATCGAAAAATAGTGTGATGACAGTGGAATTACACTGCATTGTTCATATAACCATTGCAATAAAAAAACTACGAATTATATCCCTCATATACTTATTTTCTGACAGACCCTTGTATATTTTATTATAGTATACCGATCATATAACCTGTTAGGATAAATTGCTTTAATATAAAATACAATTATATTGTCTATTATATTATAAAAATATATAAAATTATGAGTCCGTTCCGGTGGCCATTAATTAATGTGATAGGCTGCGTTATAATGAGACCTGGGTTCAAGCCCCGGATAAGACATGGATATTTCTTGTGTTGTCTTTCTGATGTGGTCTTGTCTTATTTAAAGATCTATATAATGTATTAAACTGGCATAATTTTTTCAGACTTCTGTGAAAAGTAATTGCTAGGGAAAATATTTATTTCCATTAATTTAATAAATTTATATAAGGTATGCTCCTACAAAATGGAAGGAGATAACCTAGGAACTATATTAGGCTTGTCCTGGTTGCTCATACAATCGCTTATCTTATAGTCAAGCACGCTAACCACTAGACCACTAGGATATTTGAATAAATTTTAATGGGAGTAATATTTACTTTTCATTTAGCTCTTCATCTTATACTAAGTTATGGTCGATGTCTCTCCTTCCGAAAAAACTATTTTTATTTACCTTTTGTTGTCAAAATCGTATACCGTAAATGTTCGAATAGTAGCCAAGGCAACATTACTTATTTGTATCCGGCTACAGTTGGAACAGAGTAGTTTTGCCCCTAAGTTTAATATGGTGCCTAAGTTACATGGAGTTGGTTAGACAGCGAAGACTTATATAGCGAAGACATACATACACACAGATGTTTTTGCTCATCACATAAGAGAGAATTCAGACTGAATAGGAATTCATTTCTCGGAACGTTTGAAGGTTGGTGGGGAACTGGAAACAAATTGATGCTCTGCTGGACAATAATGTAGATTCCGGGATGTCTGGCATCCTTGACTGATTCAGCACTACGTTTTAAACTACCCCTTGGGAATGGTACTAAAGGTAATAGAGGGGAGAATATTAAATATTAAACTTAGGTATATTTCGAACATTTTTCAACAGATTAAAAAAAAAATCTCTAAAGTGGAGGGGGGAAATGTTATAAAATGTATATACAGTCTCCCCACACTTTTACTTTTTATTTCTAGATCCGGGCCTGCATGTTACGATGTTGAAAACCTAGGACTGAGTACATAACATAACTTCTTTGTTTGCGTTGTATCAAAATATGTCATCCTCACTGTTGCATTAAAAGCTTCACTATTTATGCCACTGAAAAAGTGTTGAAAAACATGCTATTAAAAGAATATATGTAATCATGTCGACCAAAGAGCATTTTTTTTTCAAATTTTAAGCAAATGCTATAAAAATTAAAACAGCAAAGTATGTCATGATCAAAGTGTGCTGGAAAAATAAGAAATCCTTTCAATAACATATTACAGAAAATTATGTAAAAGCCTTTAATAAAATTTTGGCATTGCATAATTTTATACGAAACTATATGAAAATATATATATATATACACACACACATATATATATACACATATATATATACCAACTTACCTCTTTTCTAGATAAAGTAGAGACTGTAATTTTTCATTGTTTTGTTTCCCGGTTATTATTTATCGGTTATAAAATTGATAAGAAATCATTTTTTTTTTCTTCAATAGCTTCCACATATAGAGGACTGGAAAGAATTTTATTATTGTCTGCATAATAATCTTTAAATGTTACCAATATATTTGCATCAGTGATTTTGAAAAAAATCACCTAGAAGATGCAACACAGTGTTAAATTCTGGATTAATGAGCAGATGGTTTGATTGCCTAAACAATAATTGCATATAAGTATAAATGGCTTTAAAATAAAGTGTATCAATGCAAGAAGCCTTGATTTTAGTTATTATATTAACAATGTTTCACACAGCAGAAGTCATACTTTCTTTTTTATAATCACCTCTCTTATCGAAACACAAGCAAGGATATTCACAATTCTTTGAGAAATTAATATTTTCAAGGTCATGGTCAAGTTCCACTAAATTTCCGTACCCTAACGATTTTTTAATCTCATTTATTTATTTTCATCACAATAATTTATCACAAAGCTTAGGATATTTTATTGCAAAACTTGCAGATCTCCCTTAGCAGGGAGGTCTCTGTGAGGTAATGACATAGGGAATGTCACTATTCCGTACTTGGCGTGCGTGACATCTCGAATGACGCGACAAAAATTTATTAGTCATTCAAGGGCGCGACAGTAAGCTCTGAAACAAGAAAATACCATTAATACCCTTCATTTATCATTCGATGTTATACCATCCAGCCACGCAAAGGGGATTGCCTCACGTCAGCAATGCACTATCTCGGTAGCACGCGACACCTGAGCGATAGTGGCGCTGCACAGAACACTCGCTTATATTAAGTACTTTGGAATACTAAGTACTTTATATACATTATAAGGAAATGCTGTGTTGGATGGAAATGGATACTGTTTCTTCTTAGAACTAAAAATATATGCATATGTATTTGATTATAAAACCATTTTAATGCACTGGTAAAGAAGAAAAAATAATTAAAGGCGAAACGACCTTCAGAAATCATATTAGGAATCTGTCTTGTAACATGGATTTCTTATTAGTCAGTGTTCTTTCGAAAGAACATTTATTAGGTGTGGGTTAAAAAGAAAGGATAGGAAAACGTAAATGCTTTGAAACATTGATCTCGCAGTTATAATTACTATGCCTGTTTGTGCGAATGCGAAGATAGAGACTGCAGAAAACTCAGAAGTATTATGAAGCATCACATTTCGTATTTAGGTCCTTTGTGCCTTTAAAATGTGTATGCATTATCAATAGCTTATGCAAATAAAAGCTATTGTACGATCTGTCCCGTATTGTGTGCAGCATTATAATACATTAATGAGAATTGAAATTACGAGGAAAACAAGAAGGTATAGTTTTCGAATATTCGAGAGAATGATAATAATGCAGGTCGAAAAGTTTCTAAACTAATCATGAGAATTTTATATTTAACTAATGTCTAATTAATGCGCATTAGGAGCAGAAATTCGATAAAGAAAAGTATCTACCAAGAGGAGATATCATATTTGTAATAAACAGAAAGTGAAATTTAAAAGAAAGGTAATTCAATACAATCATGATACAAAGAAATATTAACTAAGACATCAGGGGCGTTCAGTTAAAATGCATACGCATTAAATTACCCGCTCAAAAAACTCAATAAGAATCAAACTAAAGTAGACTATAGTATGTAGAGATGAATAGGCAACTCATTCATTTTGTTCGTATACCTCTGAGCGGCACTTTCATTCACACAATGGTCTAAGTGTCCAGGTGACAAGGACACGAAACATAATTCCATGACATCCCCCAAAAGTTCCACTATTCAAGATAGTACTACATTATACAGAGGGTGCCACGTTTTGACCCATCCACTGTCTAAGCATGCCTTCACTTTAAAAATAACATAATTGCAGAGAAAGGACCTGTTATAATGAGCAAGACATATAAACTGATAGAATCAGATTCGTATGGTTGTCTAATCATTGAGGTGTATCATGAGATTTTTGAATTTTGCGCATTGCCTAAATATAATAGCCAAACATTTCAGTGAAATTTCCTTCTAATAAAATGCCAAACATATACAACACCAAAACTTTGTTGGTTAAATTTTAAATTTAGAATGTCAATCTTTGAATAATCCTTTCTAACTTTTTGGACTGGAGGGAAATAACGTGATGGAGACTCCCAGAAGCTTTTCCGTCAATAAACCAGCTTAATAGGGGATCCCACTCCCGTTCAGCGTGGCCCTCGACTCGTCCTTTCCATCAGGGCTGCCACCCTTCTGGCCCCAGCAGCACCAGCCAGCCGGGACCCCAACTTCTCAGAGGTTGCAGTGGAGAGCCTGCAAGACTGGGGGCCCCAAACTAAGCCCACAGAACCCTCATAAAGTCTCTCCATTGGGGCTGCGACCTACTGTGGCACGCCAGGGACACCTACTGAGCACTAACCCCAACCTCTCAAAGGCACCCTAGTCTCCTCCACCACCTTTTTTATTCATTGCCTTCTGATCCGGGATGCCTAAAGTTCTCGTATGGAGACTCTTAGTTTGGCTGTTCCATCGATAAGTCCGTCGACCAGGGATCCCACTCCCAGTCACGAGCCTTCAACTTCTACCTCTCCATAAGATCCGACTCGCGGCCCCCCAGCGTACAGACTTGCCACCCACTTCGGGCTGCAACCGAAAACTTCTCTGATGCGTGGCAACTCCATCGTGTTGCTGGCCCGCATGCACGCCAGTGGACCACCAGCCAAACCTACTTCTCAGAGGCACAGTAGCCCCTCCCCCCCACCACCACGACAAGGTGGTCCCCACCCGGGGGGGAGGTGACAAGGACACCTCTCTTTATTTCGGAGCGGGGGCGGGTCCCGAAGGACCCGCACCCCATGGGGAAAGTGCGCATTCTGTCTCACGACACTACACATGATTGGCAAAAGAAGCCTGGAAGTAGAAGATGAAGTTTGTGTCAGAGGAGACCAGTAGGGACTTGGAGTATGGGTGGTGTTAAAGGGGGTGCAGAGTGCAGCCCGGGTAGAAAGTGAAATTAGGAAAGAGAGCGAAAGCAGCTCCAGCCTGAAAGTAGAGAGTCCCAGAGCCAGCAGACGAGGCAGCCCATGTCCCTCAGATGTACCCTGACTTGGGCACTCTCGATGGACACCATGACCGCCTAGCATGCTACATCACTGATCGCCTGGGAGCTCCTGAGTTTGTTAGCGAACCCTTCCGTAATCAGGCACCAGAGGATATAGTGCCCGACATCTGCATCTGGAGCGCACAGCCGCAGTAACTGTGGGTAGCGATCTTAAAGCACTTCAGATATTTTGGGAAACTCCCATGTCCTGTCAGGACCTGCGTCAAATAGTTGTCAGAGGACATCAGGTATAGACCCACCATTTGCAAGAACGTCTTCGTTTGAAGACCATTCTTAGTCGTATCCCAGATCCTCTGCCACTCGTCCTTTGCTGTTCGACATAGTAAAGACTTCAGGGTAGTTTTCGAAGTCTTGACCGCTATCACAGTTTGAATATTATTACCTGCTGAGTGGGCCAGTTGATCTGCCCACTCATTACCCTCATGACCTACGTGTGCCTTGATCCAGGAGAAGGAAACTCTGGGCATGTTCTGATTACCCAGGATATGCTTGATCTTGTTAACAGTTTGATGCCTTTTGTTTGCATCTTCAAGAGCATGCAGAGCTGCCTGGCTGTCCGTGTACAGCCGGATGTCGCTATTCTGACCGCCGTCATAGAGGGCACAGTTAAGGGCCTCTCTGATGGCGAGCAGCTCCTCTTGGAAGGCTGAGCCATTATTTGAAACCTTCCTTTTATAATCGTACACTTTGGCTCCTTGATTGTGAAGAGTGTAGACTAAGCCCACACCATCCTCGCTCTTGGAACCATCAGTGTATATCTCAATTCCTAATCCTGATGGTAACTCCTTGGACCATGACACACTCAGTCTTCTGGTGGGATGGATATCCCACTTAACGGTTTCTCGTTCATAATCCTCGGGGTCATACTGGACTCCAAGGAATGTTGCTTTCTCCTTAGCTTGCAGGACTCTGAAAATAGTCGCTACTTTTCCGACCGTCAAAAATAGCATAGAGATCACTGCTAACACCAGGAGGGTATCCGTAGATGTGGTCCTATAAGCACTGGTGATTCGCAGTAAAGCTGCTCGTTGGGCCGCAATCAGCTTTCTACACATGATGGACTGGTCTGTCGGGCGCCTGGCAGCACCCGCTCCATAAGTTAGGATCCGCTCCATGCCCTTGAGATAAATTTCTTTGAGAAATTCACCTCTGAGTCCCCACAAGACGCGAGCCATTCACCCCAGCTTGCACATAACATTTGTGCATTTAACCTTATGGTCCTGCAAGTGTGGGATCAAGCTCATCCTCTCATCCAGAGTGATCCCCAAGTACTTTAAAGTCGTCATGTGGCGAATATTATTGCCATATAGTTTGTAAATCGGGTACCTCTTTTTGAGGACGCCCTCTTTAGCCACAGTCATGGATGTTGTCTTTGCAATGCTGAACCCAAGCTTATTGCGCAGACTCCATCCCTCAAGTACTGACAATGCTGCGTTGCCGGCAATCTCCAGTTTTGCTCTGGAGGATGCCGATATGACAAGCAGCATGTCATCAGCATAAGCCTGGAGCCAGACACTCTCTGGTAGGGTCAACTCCAGGGCAGTATCGTCGATCAAGTTCCAGAGGAATAGGCCCACTACACGAACCTTGTGGGCAGTCTCTTTCCAAGTTTCTTGAGGCTGACCCGCTGGCATGGGAATAGTTGACCACCCTCTCATTAAAGTATTTGGCAACTAGAACCTAGATGTTCCTAGGACAAGGACAATCTTTTAGTCGACTAAGAATAGCAGGCCACCAGACCTTGTGGAAGGCGCCCGTCACATCCAAGGCGATGAGAGAGGTATGCATCTTGTGCATTTTATTAACCTTAATGATGTCCACCACATGTTTGATAGCGACAGTGGTGGACTGGTCTGACCTGAACCCGAATCGCTTAACGTTCAGAAAATTGTTCTTATAGCAGTGGAAATACATCCTGTTTGTCAGGAGCTTATCTAGAATTTTTTCCAGCATGGGTAGCAGACAAATTGGTCTGTATGATCTTACGTCTGCCGTATCTCTGCCTGCCTTATTAAATAGGACTAGGTCTGCCTGTTTCCAGGCTTGTGGGAAAATTCCCAGTCTCGAACAGATGTTGAGAGCTGGGTGAACAGATCTTTGTGTTCATTAAATATCTGTGACAATATCTCCACTGTCAGACCATCATAGCCAGGACTTTACCCCGAGCCATATCTTTGATCACTTCTCCCACTTCCTCTTCCGTGAACAGAACGTCATCTTCTGTGTCCGGTGGAAGCCTGCTATTTTCCCGCAGGAGTTGATGTTGGGCATCATCAGAGCTCCTGTTATCTGGCGGGAATAAATTCTCTAATAATACCTGGATTGTTTCACCAAAGGAAGAGGTCTTGGACCCATCTTCTTTGCGAACATATTCAATATCCAGGGATTTTAAGTCCTTCCCCATAGCCAGCTTGTACTGCAGAGTAAATGGATTCTGTGCAGAGACTTCACTGCAAAACCGCTGCCAAGAGGCCAACTGTGTTTGGCGTATTTGTTCCTCCCTATACAATTCTTCTCTGGAACTTCTGTCTCCATTGCGGCATCTTTGATACATTTTCCTAAGAGCTCTAACCCTTTTTCTCTTAATACTGAGCTCAGGTGTCCACCAGGGCACCGAGCTACTGCCTGTACTGGGTTGCCTCTTGAACCCAAAGGTTATCTCACATCCAGAACTTATACAATCAGTTAGTTCTCTGAGGATGTTGTTCAGAGTTAGTTGTCCAATGTTTGGAACGCACTGACTGATCTTCGACAGACTCAGTACAACACAACGTTCTGGCTGATCTTCGCCAGACCCAGTGCAACACAACGGGTGAGTTTACACCAGTCAATGGTCGCAAAAATTTTAATATACTGTGGGGGAGGTGTTGTGACAGCCACATTAATTAGGAACATTATATAGTTGGATAGGAACATTATATAGTTGTGGGTCGCCGTTAGGGACCTTGTCGCTAACGCACCAATCCTTGATCTGAGGAAATATCTGAGGCGTTGCCAGGGTCAAGTCGATCCAGCTCTGGCCTCGAGGGCCGTGAAAAGTTGCTGGTGTATCCAAATCATTTAATAAAATACGATCAGCAGACTTGATTAAATCCAGAGTCATAACTCCTCTGATGTCTTGTCTATTTCATCTCCACAAGGGGTGCTTCGCATTGAAGTCACCTCCTACCACTAAGTTCTTAGAATTGATTCAGCCACGACATTTTGCATCTCGGTCAGCGAGTCCTTAATGTTATGACTCGGAGGAGAGTAGATGGAGATGGCATGTAATATTAGTCTCCCATAGCCAATCTCCACTACTAGAATTTTGTCAGAGCGATATGCCAGGATGGCATTCACTTTGGGGATCAAAACGACAACTCCAGCTTTTGACTTAGCTCCTTTAATGCAAAATAGCCTGCTGGTCAGAGGGTGCCCCCTAATGATGTTCTCTGTGCAATAAGGTTCTTGCACTAGAGCGACGTCGACTCTTTCCTCTTTATCTTCTGACTGAGTTGGACCATTACGGCCCTTGCCCTGTACAAATTTATCTGAAGAAATTTCAGACTCGCCCTGCAACCACCAGGAAGCCAACTGCCCATAGTCAGTGCACTTCAGCAACAACTTCAACTCTCTACAGTATGACGGACAGATACTGTCCATCGCACTGTGACCAAGGTCATGCTTGGCTCCATGCTCCTTGGTTGCATTTTTGCAAACTATGCATTTTGGCTTGGGTTTCTTACGCTCTCTGTATGACTGCTTGCCTGTGCATTGTGAACACCGTTGCAACTTTCCCATACAATTTTTTTGCATGGGCCCAAAGGCGTACCACTTATAGCACCTGAGCACACGCATGTATTTTACTACACAACGTGACCTTTATCTAATCAACTCACTTTTATCTAATCTACCTGTGTCATGTTTCTGTGGGAGGAACTACTGGCTTCGAAAACCCAGTGGACAGTGTTATCATCCCGTCCTTTCAACGAGAACAGCGGGGCTACATCCGCATATTCGTCTGTTAGCCATTCTGGTTTTGGATGACCTTCTGAAGGTCCTAACGGCAGATGTCCCTGTCGACTCCATAGACTAGAATTTTTTGGCCTTAGCCTCTTGGCTGACTTGGCCTCTTGAACATCCTTCAGCATCTACTGCCTTTTTTAGACATCCATGTCACCCTGCGTGCTACATTCGATGATGACACCGTTTTTCCTCATTGGTTTAACGGTCATCACCCCGAGATTTAACTCAGAAGGGTTAATGTTATTTTTCAGGCTGTCCATAACTTAAATGGCTGTCTTCTATTTATCCTTAGAGAAGATCAGCAGCATGTGCCTTTGCTTGGGGGGTGGGCTTTTTAGCCGCCAACGAACCGCTCTTGTCAGACCCTTGTCCACCGACAGACTTTGCATAAGTCGGTGGCTTCCCCTTTGCCACTGGGGGACACGCAGCTCTCTCAGTGATGCGCCCCTTCATAGTCGCTATTTTGAGCTCTTGTTCACACTCTATGGTGTGCAGCTTTCTTGCTACACCCATTACTCCACCTTTTAGTTCTTTGTCCGCCCTCGACTGAAACATCGCCACTGCAAGTTCCTCCAGAATGTTGGCAGCAGTAGCCAACCTCCCCAAACCCATCTCGTTACCGTTGGGTTCCACCACTTCTTTAGCTGGGGCCATCGTGCTGTTTTGGCACCATTTATCAATACCTTCACTAGGATGGTCTGGACGTGTTGGAGACCCTTCTTTATCACCATCGCTACTTGTGATGGCAGGGGGAGTCTCTGGGACTTCCTCCACTACCACTTCAAAATTAGCAGCCTCTGTGGGCCTGCTATCTTTCTTTTCAAGTCAGTCTTGATCGGATACTTCCTGATTCCGTCGTCACAATCGTTGTTTTCATATTTGTTTTTGGGTATTCCACCCAGACGGTCTCCGCCCACTACTGAGCCCAACAAGGGGAGGCCGCAGAGCTAGAAATCATCGCTCGAGGTACCTCAGAGTTACGCCCAGGTTATACACAGACTTCGGATCTCCCCTCGGACCAGAGCATGATCCAGGCCAAAACCCGGACGGATCTGAGTCCTGGTCCAGACCCAACCCCTATTTTCAGGAGTCACCTCCACCTGGTTGGCTCCCGCAACCACCCCTGACCCACCCCGGACGTAGAGGTAGGACAGGGGATGCCTCACAAACCAATTGATCTGAGTAAGCCAGCTCAGACCGCCCGTTTTATTGAAGCAGGGGCCGAGGATGGTGTATTGGGCTACCAGCTTTCCTGACCCTCAACTGCCAGGATCCCCTTTTCCACATTACGGGCCTCCACCTAGGGTAAACTGGTGGGCCACTCATAGGCATGGCAACCATGATATATCACCCTCATGCCCAAAATGGGTCCAACCTAACCTGTTCAACTGGCCTGCCATTTCCCTATTTGATATGTTGCTCAATTTCAGCAACCTAAGGCCAGTGTCCTCCCTGGAGTCCAGCTTTTGGAGGTGAGGCCCGCACATCTTGGACGTAAAAGTGTGCAGTTTCCGGGTCAAGTTCGTGAGAGAAACTTCCCGGAAACGGGAAATTGTCGAAGTAAAAAGGGGGGAGGCGAGGAACCCATGTCCAAAGGACCAAGGGCTCCTCACCTCCCCCATGTTAATGAGTTGCGACCTCAATCTAATCTCGCCGAATGATTATTTGACCAGTGAACCTGAAAAAGAAAAGAAAAATGGGAGAGGAGCCTGGGTCCTTGGACCCAAGCCTCCTCCCCCAACAGCAACAGACCTGTATTTTGGGCTCTTCCCTAAGCCACTAGACGTTTGCTCGCCTCTCATCCTTTAGAGTATATTCACTTAGCATTTCTATCTTAAATCCTCAGTCCTTACACTGCAGTTTTCTTATCCATCAATCATACTGCAAATGTGTAAATTTTACATATCAACTTTAACCAACCAATTCATTCACTCATCCTACTCCTCCATTCCAAATTCAAATCTACTCCAAATCCTCTCATTTCCATCTCCTTTAGCCACTTTGTGCTCCATTATTTCCACTATTCTCATTCATCTCCTCCTTCTCTTACTTCACCTTTTCAACTTCATCACTATCATTTCATTTACTCTATCTTTCTTACAACCCACCTCCAGCTGCACTCAAGCCTAAAGGCTGTTGACTTATTGTCAACTGATATCCACGCACTTTTGTGCTGCCTCTGTGGAGTCTACTTAGATTGCGAACTCTTAGTCTGTCCTTTCTGTTTTGGCCTGTCTGACATGAGTGACACTAATCGGCATAGCTCTCAACTTCACTAAGGCACGCAAGCCCCATCACCACGACAAGGTGGTTCCCTTCGAGGGGGAGGTGACACCGACAATGAAATAAATCGTGACAATCCCGGTGCACCACAGTACTATGACTGCATATCACCATAAGGGAGTTGTCACAGAAACCACTATCGACTAAAAAGGTACCTATCCATTTAAGCTTGCCTTACATTGTACTTGCCTACAGCAGGAGAAGATCTTATGTGAAGAGAAAAGCACTGCTTGGGATTTTATAGCTTGCCTGAAGATATAATCATTGAGGTGCAGTGAGAGTGGGATCTTTTGAATTTTTGAGTGGTGCCTAGGAATATGCCCAACACTCACTGAATTTTGTCCAGAAACTTGCCAACATATAAAATAAAAGATGGTATCTTTTGAATTTTGAGCCAAAAAAATAAAATGAAGTCCTAACTTTTTGAGTCATCTGCAGCAGAGGCTCTTAGGTACTTCCATCGATAGGCCACACCTAATCGGAGCTCAATCCTTTCAGCATGACCTTCAAATTCGTCCTCTCCATCAATCCGGGAAACCATAGCCAACTCGCCGTCTCGGCGTTAACCGTGCTGAAGCCGCTTTGGTGACACCTGGCCAGTAAACCAGAAAACCCAGCTGGTGGCCCTCCCACATCCCCGACAACGCCGTTAGCCTATCGGGGCTTATGTGACCACAGCACACGGACCCCACTTCGCAGAGGAACCGAAGTTCCTCCACTGCAAAAGCTATATATGGCCAAATCTAATTCCGTGGGACTCTCAGTTTGGTTCTTCCATCGACAAGTCCGCTAGCCAGGGTAGCCACACCCGGCCGCGAGCTTCCAACTTCTACCTCTCCATTGTGAACTGGCTGAAGCCCCCCAGTGAACATTCATCCACCTCGATATCACAGAGACCGCATCGAAGAGCCCACGGACGACTGTACGAAGAGGTGCACAACTCAACCTGCGGTATTCCCCGATGAGCCTACAGAAGACAGGGTTCCCCAAGCCCCGTCCGAGGCCCTTAGGACGGCCCCTCAATCTAGGCTGCAACCCCCAGCTTCTCTGGGGACAAGTCGATAAGCTGACTGGACCGGCCCTGATAAGACAGTCCCGCCAGCCTTCAACAGTCCCCCTCCACCGGGGGCCACCAGACTTCAAGAACTCCAGAGTGCCAGAGTTCCGAGCCCAACTTCTCAGAGGCACCGTAACCCCCCCCCCCCCTCTCTCGTCAAGGAGGTCCCACTCCGGGGGGGGGGGTGACAAGGACAGCGAAAGTTCAGAGTAGGTTGAATCAAGGGAACTCACAGTACGGCTGTTAAGGATGGTAGCCTCCCGTCAAGGCCATCCCGCGTACTCTCTAACGTGCGTAGGGTATGGCTCTCTCTCACACGAGGCAGCTCATTCAGCTCAAATATTAATAAGAACCATTGCTTCAGTGACTCCAGGAATCAGGCACGTACCCAGGATTTAGTTTCGGGAGGAGGGGGTATGAGAATAGGATTTAAGGAAAGTTTTCTAATTACTAAAATATTCCACTGCTAGGAATAAAATGATATTTTACACAGAATAAGATTTTATAGGTTTCTTTTAATATATTTCTATTGTTGAACATGTAATATGGGGGTTTTGTACGTAAAATAAAATAATACAAAAACAAATGTTTTGAATTTCAAAGTGGTACATAATTTTGAGATTTAATATTTTCGGGGAGGAGCAAGTCCAGACTCCCTGCTTTCCCTCTCCACCCGGGTATCACTCTGCAAGGAACAAATGCCACATGAGGGAAATAGTGTTTTTTTTTGTGTGTGTTTGTTTCGAAAGTTTTTTTTTATCATTACGATGAAAAGCATTATATAGAAGCTTAACAATCATTTAGCCCTATGGATTTGAAAACTAGTTTCCGAAATATCAATGCGAAGTCTCTGTGACAAATACCTATAAATCTTTCACCAAATAAAAATCCAGAAGACATATTCACACTAAGAAACAAGATTGCAAATAAGACCAAACCTAGGGGAAAACAAGGAAGCAGCTAGACTACTCTCCAGCCAACTCCTTTAAAATATTTCACTGCCCAAAGAAAAAAAAAACTAAAGCTATAGAGTACACATATTGTTTTAGCGTGCTAAAAAACGTTAATAGAGATGGGAAAAAAGTATTTTACCTTTTTTATACAGGGTATTTACAAAATATTGTAGTTTACAAATTCAAACATATATAACTATTTTTAAAAGGAATAAAATGGCATGACAATGTTTAGAAATATTAAAGTTTGCAGATCTCGAGCAACATGTGAGCCGCATTTCATATACTTTGGAATAATGTTTACTTCATTTGTTCCACGGTTTCGAGGCTCACAGTCACCCTACCTGTCTTTTACCGACAATATACAACGCCAAGTTAGCGGAAAACTTCTTTGTCATTCATACACTGAGAGTCTATTGCTTATGTATTATGGCCACCTGCGTAACCTGAATTTCCTTTCTATACTACAATAACTCTTCTTTTACACAGACATCTACAAACCTATGAAAAACCAAACATTGTGCATTACTTTTAATTGTCATGTTATCTGATTTCTTTTTGTGCAGCAAACAAAGTAATTTGATGCTATAATGCTATACTGCAATTGCAATATATTGCAAAAGCTATCCATTTTGTTATGTTATTTTATATCTGAGGCACCCTTTTTGCACAAAACTGGGCTAAATGAACAGATCATAAAGACCCCAAGAGCTTAGAGATGATGGTGGAGGAAGAACCACGGTGTCAACCAGTGTATTTTTAATGTACCCAGAGAATGGCTTTCCTGCCACATGCCACGGCTTCACATCCCATATGACGGATGGCCTACTATTCAAACTTCTTCCTTTTCCAATTCGGTGGTAGGGTATGGGTTGAGGGAGAAAAATCTGAAAGTTGACACAACTGGGACCCGAACCTGCGAACTGCATATTGCAAGCCTTGAACTTTGGACAGCAGGTTGGCTCAGCACCGGCTGAGTCAACCTGATGTCCAAAGTTCGTCGGATACTACGATACTCGATCATTATCATCACCAAGCAGTCATGGGTTACAGAGGTTCAACCAGACCAGATTGTGAAATTTATTTCCCCAAACACATCATCCTGAGTCTCATCGGCTGCATCTAACCACTGTAGCCAAATTTTAACATCGTCCTGTTTGATATTGTCTCCTCCTCTTTCTGAGGTCTTTGGGCACACTGTGAAATGTAAGTATAACGAACGCCAGAATAGCAAAATATTCTATATAACAAAGGTGGGCAAACTGTGGCTCCCGAGACAATATTCGGTTTCATTGCCAATTTTCCTTAAATTTTATATTAACTCTTTGAGATCCGGAAGAGGAAACGGTAGGCTTCCCGTAGACCCGAGAGGTATAAAATTCAGAAACATTCCATTGAAATCGCTGTTTTCAATAGATTACGATGAAAACGAAAACATAACCAAAACTTGTTTTACACAAATACGGATGATGCAACTGGACTCTGCGTCATCACTCTTCATGCAGTACACAAAAGTTACGCGCTTGCGGCGGTAGCGGAACATAACTAGTGCAGTGGAGTGTAGATACGTACGTTTGTGATTAATAATCACTTCAGATTGTTTTTATTAACGTTATAAAACTCTTGTTTAAAATGACTGAACAACAGAAGAGTATAAAATGGAAATACGGACAAGAAAATAATGTTTAACCAACAATGGGAAGACTATATTGCTTTTACTGTTAATGGTGAAAAGGCTCTGTGCTTTATCTGTCATATAGCCATCAGCCACTTTAAAGCCCGTAATTTAAAGTGTCACCATGAAACTAACCATAAACAAATTTGCATATCAATTTCCTCCTGAATTAGAACTGCGAAAAAATAAGCTTGAAGAAAAGCCAAGTGACGTTCCATTCTACTATATTTTAAGATCACTATCAACTACCACTCTTTTGAATAAGTTTGTTGCTCTTTTTGAACCAATCATTGCTTTCATGAAAGAAAAAGAACTAGCCACAACTAGAAGATCACGAATGGGTACAGGATCAGATATTCTTTACTATTGTAATGCACCACCTCCAATATTTAAATCTGACACTTCAAGGAAGGAACAAAGCTATTACAGAACTTGCCTAATCAGTTTTCAGAATAAAATAAAGCCTTTTCAAAGAGATCTGACGACAAAGAATTTTGACCACTTTCCCAACCCTAAATTAAGAATAACTGTTTTTCCTGATGTTGAAGTTAAAGACAGTAAATCAAAACAATACGAAGGAAACTTAGGAACACTTTATAGTGACTTTGAGAACAGGTTTAAGAAACTGATAAAGCTAAACACCATGCTTTGAATTTCTTGCGAATCCGTTTTTGATTGATGTCATCAAGAATGGATGTCCTATTGTTGCACCTTTTGCTTCCGATGTTGCTTCAATAGAAACAGAGTTTATTGAATTGCAGGAATATATGGGTTTGAATGTAGTACATAAAAGCTCATCTCTAACTGACTTTTCGAAACAAATTCTAGAAGCAAAATATCCCAATATTCAGAAAACTGGCGTCCCCACTACTCTCTGTTTTTGGGACAACTTACTGCTGTGAATCTCTCTTCTCCGTAATGAAATTTGTCAAGTCAAAACATTATGCTATCCTCACTAATAGCCACCTCACTGAGTTTCTTAGAACAGTTTTGACATTCTACTAGCCAGATTTTAAACTATTAACTGAAAAAATAAAGTGATAATTATTATCTCTGCTCGGGAAAATCAAAATTTTCCCGAGCAGAGATTAAACATGTTCTGCTTTGGTAAGTAGGACTACTATATAGTTGTATTTTTTATTATTTATAAACACAATTTTAAAATAATATTTTCTGTGGCTCTTGAACATTCAAAAATGTATGAAAAATATTCTATGTGGCTCTTGAACATTCAAAAATGTATGAAAAATTTTCTATGTGGCTCTTCTTATTGAAGAACTTCCCCGTCTCTGCTATATAACGATATATTTTTTCTGATTCGGCCACTTTACTATGTATCTATGAAAAAAGGTTTCATTTTAAGGAATGCCACTATAACGGAAATATCATTTTCACGAAATAAAAAGTTATCCCGATACAAAAATTGACCACTATAATGAAATTTTTAAAACGAAAATCCTTAAACAATATGAACAAGCTGCAATTTAGCAACTGGCAATGATGCAATAATTTAAAAGCTGTGAAATAACTAATTAATCACTGCGCTATGAATCACGTAATATTTTGATTCACTGGCTTTTTGTAGATTTCACTGTGCGGCATAGATGCTCTCTCCCTACAGGTACCGTCATAATGCTTTAAAGAAGCGTTACCAATTATCTTAGCATAAAAGAAGATTTTCAAACTGGGAGATCAACGCGATTGAATTTATTGCATTTTAAGTATTCGTAACTTCAGCCAAAAATTCTTTCAAAGCATTTCCAATCCATTCCTTCATTTCATCAGATGTTCATCATCATCAGTTTATTATTATAATAATAAGGTTACAAACAGCATATATTTGTAATACTCTTATTAACCCAAGAACATCTAAGCTAATGTCGGTTAACATACAAATTATTTAAATACATAATTTTGGCAACATTAACACTCTACATAAAGAAGAAAAAAATATGCAAAAAAACAACTAATTAAGTTAAGAATAAGAATTATAAAAACGAATTAAAGCTTTTTTAATTTAGCACTTAAAACAGACTGTCAGCATTAGTAACGCTCATTAGATAATTAGCTGTGAGAAATCTAAAATGCATAAAATATATTTCATTTCGGATTATAACCAGTAAAGATTTAAAAATTTCAGGGGCCAAATAATTAAAATGTTTGTGCATAAATTCTTTTTTTGCAAGTGGCAACAGAAACTTTTCCCCATCGTCTCATATAGAATAATTTGTAAATGCAGAAATGCATTGTTGTTTTTAAAGAAGTAATTTAATGTTCTATAAATAAATGAGTGACTTTGTGGAAATACATTTAAAATGGTATACTTACAAACGATGGTAACAATTTTATATTTATTTGATAATATGAAATTAATGCTCCTCCCCAACTTCTAATATCATACTGTATAACAGATTGGACCCAAGATTTGTATAATATTATTAATATTTTGTTATTGAGGATTTTTTTAAATAATAAAATTTATGTAACATCTATCTAAGTGTATTTGTTAGTTTTCCAATGTGCATTTTCCAACTTCGGCAGCTATCAATATAAACGCCTAGTTATAGTAGACTTTGAACCTGTTAAATTTCTTCACAGCAACAAGCTGAGTAATTATTGCATCAAAAGATATGCAATTTTAATTTAATCAAATTTAGATTTTTTGATTTCTTTTTTAGGTGAAATAAAATATACTTTGTCTTTTTCGTATTTAAATGTAACCCATTTAAATTTACCTACTTCTTCATATATTTTTAGATCAGTGTTCATGTTATAGAAGAGATTTTTTAGAGAATCAGCACATAAAGTTAATGATGTATCATCTGCAAAAGTGTTAGTACAGCTATTTATTTTTCAAGAGAACTAAAAGGTGAAATATTTTCAGCAGCCATCCTGTTCATTTCACATATTTAGATCATTATCATCTCTGATCCGCCAAATTTTGAATCTTTCGCTTTTACGGACGAAAACTTTTTAATTTTTCGCCCAAAATGATTTATATCCATTTTATAATTTGTTTAGCATTATACAATAAATTTTTAGTACTAAGAATTATATGTTCATTTAAAAAAAACTTAACTCTGTAAAATCAATGTTAATATAAATACTCTTTGGAGGGAATTTATATTTTTTGTTACATGTAGCCAATTGTCCCTTGTTTCTTTCTATTGCAACTCCCTTCAATTTAAGTTGGTTAATTAGTTTAATTTCTCTATTAGCAGCCAATACGACGCGAAGTCTTCGCCGTTTCGTTAAACGACACGGAAAGATATTCTGAAAAGATATTCTGCACAGAAAGATATTCTGGACAATGTGTTGAGAGTTTCCAAATCATTTAAGAATTCCCAGAGAGACGCTTGTTGGAAAGACAGTCAAAATATACGAACGTTTTAAGAAGTAAGCTCTAACACATGGTAAATTTCTTTCGTAATGATTATTTTGTAGTGTGTAGCTATAATAGCACGTGTTCCACTGCCTTTCAGTACAATGAATATATTTTATTTCACACGCTCGATTTTGTTATACTGACATGTCACTGTATATGATCGAAATTTTCAATATATCTCCCGCGACATTTTGGATAAAATATTTTAGGATGAATTTTAGTTTCATTCTAGGGAGCTTGGGATGTGGCTTTCCATTCACATGACGTAGAAGTTCCTTATGACTTTTGGTAATGTAATATAAACCATTCCCCCGTCAATCGCGGGGGTCTCATTCCTGATATAACCCATGGTTAACGAAGCGAAAGTGAGAATAACTGAAGCTAGAGTCTAGATAAAATTTAGGAATAGGAGAAATGATCCTACAGGAAAATCCCTATAAACTTAAGCACTTTATTTTTTATTTATGCCATTTAATTTTATATGTTTTATTACTAAATTATCAAATTTGAATTAGATTTTTCATTGTTTTATTTTTGCCTTCATTTAAACTGAAAGCAAAGTGTTTTTTTTTATATAAAATTATGCAATGAGAGTGGCTAGCAAGACATTTCGTGTTTGAATAGTAGTTTCCAGTTTCAAATATGAGCCTTGATGGTTTTCTCTGCAAATTTATTATTTTGCCGTCCGTAGGTCTTTTCCCCCAACATTGATATGCGTGATTGACATTGACATTGCGTGATATTTACGATTGACAAAAAAAAACAGTACTTATGGAAATTCCGTAAGACTACCAGAAATAATCATTTGCACCTTTAATGATTAAAAGACTTATTTGTTTTTTCTGTTTCTGGATGATCAGTACTAGAAAATCACTCCAGTATTAAAGTACTTCAGTGTTCTACCTCGTTAGAAACCCTTTCGCCTTCAAGTAATAATAATATTCATCCATACATTGCTAATCGCGGTGTTAGCAAGTTCCAGAGAGCTAAACATTGCAACGGTTCCTCTCAAAACTGAGGATACCCAACGTCGGAAAATACGGTTGGTACTCATTTAATAATCGTGAATACTCAAAATTGCGATTGGCAAAAGACTACTCAATTTTTTTTTCAATTTTGACAATCATCTTTGACAAGGTTCAAAAATAGAGAAACTTTACTTCATTATAGTGTAGGATTTCTATATACCTTCAGAAAACCTTGAATTTGCACGTGGCATAGCTTCGAAGAGTATTTGAAATGTATGTAGTGTGACGTGAAAGCATTCAACATACCTGTTGCAATCAACTGTATTTGTGAAGAAAATATAATGTTGCAATGCAACTGTATTTTCTTCATGATCGAATGCAGTTGAATGCTTGACTGTATTACACTTCCCAATACTCGCACAGATGTTCGAAAGTCGGTTGTATCTCGTCTTTCCAATTTCTCAGTCGAATTTTGGTCAGTGACTGCTTTTTCCTTGTACTTAAGACATTTAGAGATCACGTGAATGTGACATCACTTTCCCTTTTGTGTATTTGCATTTTGTATCATAGTTACAATAGCTCACGTTTAAATTTTTCTGACAGAGAGTGTATATGTGTACAGGAAGAGCGGTATTTTCAAAATTCTTCATGATATTTATTTTGTCATAAATATATATATATGCCTCCTTTCTTTTTTCCTCTGAAATCAAATAATAATTGTTACATTTAAAAACATTTTCTTCTCTGAATCTAGTGCAGAAATAATATCTCGTTTCATTCCAGTTTAAAATTCATCAGGTGGTAATAGTAGTGACATTTTACTAATTGTTCATACGTCTTTATTTATTAAAGCTAAGCAAATTTAACCAGCGTTCTTCGGCTTCTGAAATAAATATACTTCCTCTTATTTATTCAAAGTAATAGCCGTTATACTCCATCTTCCAGATTATTTAATGCACGCAACGAATACATTGTTGCTATCATAACGAATGATGTATGCGTCTGCATTATTTACATTCAGCAATCAGAGAACAGCACGTTCTACACTCCTTACAAAGTCAAACGTGATTGGGAGCTTATTTCTCCTCCCAATTCGCAACTTTTCCCGTCAAATATCTTGCAAACATTCGGTAGCAGAGGCGACACCAGCGCCTCCCAACCTTTTCTAGATACGTGGCATTCGCAAAGAGATTAATCCTATCTTATAGCAGGTAGGGATCCGATTCTTTTTACCCAACACAGGTTACCACATGCAGAGTGAGCCAGCATATCAAATTGGGCCAATCGGTCAAGTATCTGGGGATTTACTGGACGCCAAAATCTTTCGATAAATTTCTCAATAATTTGCTGGTGCACGCGCTGACCTCATGACACCGTAGAAGAAGAACAGTATAATAGAGTTCGCGTCCCTGTACCAATAAGCCTATTACTATATATCAGCTACATCGTGCACAAGTTTGGCGCGAAACATCTGCGCATTGATAACTTTTCCCATTCTATATATTCGATACATTTTAATTCTCCATAGATAATCTACTACTCTAGGGATGGCGAACCTTTTTAAGAGCGTGAGAGCCCAAATTGAGGTTAATCTTTTAAAAATTCTATCACGTGACTTGAAATTTTGATCAGCAGATTATCATTTACATAGTTTTAAAGGGACGATTTTCATCAGCCAATTAAAAAATATGCAAGCAATCAACGAGGGTGTTTTATTTTAGCTATTAATGATTTGTTAGCAAAATAACTCTATATTTAAATAACTGATAAAAAATGCGCATGCTACGCTAATTAACATAAGTTTAGTAATATAAATCAAATATATATATATATACTGCTAATAACCAATATTCGTGAAGTAGTTAAATTACGTATTTACCACTATTCTCACTAAATATTCAGTGTTCACTCACAAACAACAGAAGAAAAATATAAGCAGGGAGAAGCCAATGCCAACCGTTTACTCTTATTATTACCCAAAAACTGAAGATTACATTGGGTCTGCGAGGATTTCAAAGCGTGTCATCCGACATAAATGTTCTCGCAACCGCCCAGTTGGCGCTAAGTCCACGTGAGTTGTCTCCTGTGAACACTTCTCTCTGCTCCCGGTTGTAAAAAATCATTCTCTGCTTCATTTCGCAGCAATGATAATCATTATATATTTATTTATTACGGATGGGGTTTAAAGAATCAAGAAGAGGCACTACATGACGCGTGCCAACAAAACGTTTTCACGTGCCACCTTGGGCAAGTGTGCCTTAGGTTCGCCACTCCTATCCTACTTCATTCACTACTTTCGATGTAGCCGAAGCGATGGCGCACCACCAGAGATTTCAGATACTTGCAATCGTTATTTCCTTAACACACCAACCATAACAGAGGAACAAAAAAGTCCTTTTTAGGACTCTCACCGGAAAGTCTTTCTTAAGACAAAACCATACACATGTCGACCCTCTCCCCCACCACCACACACAGACACAACATTCCTTCTACACGGCACCAAAAACGTTCTGCTCAGGACTGAAACAATTATTCCACATCTGACTTACATCACGAACACCAACACAGTCTTTCGCTGTTTCTCTTTCGACATTTCTTCACCTTATCTGGGCATCATATTTGGAAACCCTTCATCAGCACATGGAGCGAAAACTCTATCTAAGCGAAGCAAGGATATGTAATAACTACAGCTTGGGAACAGTCAACTTCTAGAAGATGAAATGAAAAAGCATTCTTCAACTCAGCCAATATCACACCAGCATTACGGACGAATCAACTAATATCCAGCCTTTGAAACATACTTCCTTCATATGAAAACGGAGGCAGATGGTCTGAAAAGGCCTAAGAGTCGGTATCATTTTGTGGATGAAAAAAAAAAACGGGTTTAATCCTGAGTCACAATTGCTAGGAACCCAAATTCTTATTTTAGCACAGAGGGAACTAGCACACCAAATCTGGGAACAATCGGTCAAACATATTAAGAATTAAAGGACGTCGTAAACTTCTGCTACCCAAAGACATCACCACGTTTTTATATTAATTTATTTTTTAACAACGGAAGAGTTATTCAAGTGTTTCCTTTTTTTAACGATTAAGAAAGAAAGAGTGTGTTACTCTCATTTCTAATATTAATTAACTCCGAAGCTTCATTTGTCGCGGTCGTACTTTCTCTCCTCGAGCTTCTGCTAGCTGGTTGTGTCCATCTGTTACCTCGGCCAGCACCGGTTGACCATCTGAGCCATCAATGGACTACTATTAATTCGGATGCTTACTTAGTTCAACTTTATAAACGTTAAATATTTTTTTTTAAATTCTAATAGTGACTGAATGTCAAAGTGGATGGACTTACACATCAATAATTCTTCAAAAGTAGGTTTGTTTGTTTTTTGCTGCGAATTATGAAATGTAGTAAAATTTTTATTTTATTTTGTGTGTGTTCGTCATATATTTCATCAGGTAATACAAATGGATAACATGGAAACATGAATACGATATGTGTAAAGTGCAAAGAAGATATATTGCAGGAAGCAGATTGGGTTTTGCGCAACGGATGTTCTTCCATTCTTCACTTCACATGTTCCGCAATCTCTGAAAAGAATTATAGAAAACTACACACATACAGAAAGAAAGAACACATGGATCTGTTTTAGCTATAGATATGAAAAGAACAGTTCTAAAAATGCATCAGCGACGCATTGAAGAGAGTGTGACAGGACCTTTACACAATTTTATACCAAACGAAGCATTGCACGGAAATTGAAATGGCACACTGTAATAATTTAGCTGAATTTATCACCGAGATAAACAGAAAATTAAGTGTGCTACCAGTTATGCACACAGAAATAGCTAATATCAGAAAAGCATTAAGCTTTCTTCAGAAAAGCATAACTTTTTCATTAATAAATTTTAACTATATGATTCAGACAAGAAGAAACTACAAAAACTTTATAAATTAGAACACCATTGCAGAGCAGAAGATGAAGAAATCTGGAAATGGAAGATGCAGTTAAATAATTTAGAACAGTATGGGCGCAACCGTAATATAGAATTTTATAATATATCAGAGAACCTCATAGAATGTAGACAAACCTTGATAAATGTAAGTAATTCGACAGCTAAAATATTAGAAATCATAAACCACAGAGAAGATATTGATGTTATACATAGATTGCCACAGAAGAAAAATACGAAAATTGTACCTGTCTTAGTGCAGTTCACCAACAGAAAGGCTCGTGATGTATGAGTAGAATAAAGAAAAAAATAACTTATAACACTCTCGGTTATCTACAAGAATCACGATTTCATCAACATCTACATAAATGAAAATCTAACGTTCACAAATAAACAACTGCGTTGGGAAACGAAAATACACGCGAAGGAAACGAGCTACAAATTTGTCTGGTACAAAAACTGCAAAGTATTAGAAAAAAAAAAGATTAAGCAAGCAAGACCGTTTATGTAAAGAATTTCAGTGACATAAAACGTCTTTAGTGTGAACAATATACGACCAGCGATTGATTCATCTGACCTTGGGAGCTGTGTCGCTGTTTTAGTGCCTTGTGTGTCTTCGAGGAATGGACAGTGCAGCAAACTACTTCTATATGCTACTCCTGTGACAGTTCTTGCCCTTACCGGATGAGTGGCTGTAAACCAGAAGGTGAGGACATTCCCCAAGTCACGTGGAGAGCCCATACGCAAGTAATTTGAAACTATATGTGCCGACGTAGCAAACTTTCTTCACGCTGCTTGTTTTTTTTCATAAATTTTGCACTGTACTTAGTTCCAATGAGGTTATTTGAATTAAGAGAAAATATCTTCTTCCCTCATGGAATACGTTTTAGAGAATTAGAATCCACAGACTATTTTTCAATAATTGATAATTTAACAAAATGGACCCATAAAATTTTGAATGCCACAAACTCATCCGATTCTCTTTTGTTTTACACGTTAATATTAGGTGTTTGAGAAAGTACTGGGATATTCTTATGATATATACTGATGAAATCGTCGAAACTTTAGACTCTGTTGTTCTTAGTGAAGCAAACTACAACATTTCTCAAAATAACTTCTACCGTATACATAATTTTAATGTCACCTGTTTAGATCCTATCGAAACTGGCGGTTGAGGTGTATGTTATCGCGAAAATTGAAACTGTAAACTCAAAAAATTATATAATGCGGAATGAGAGGAAGGATTTATAATAGGTTCAAAAATTACTTATCCAATAGATATTCTTTAAATAGAGTAAATGACACTGACAGTGACTTACGAAATATCTCATTTGGGATACCTCAAGGTTCAATTCTTGGGCATATTTTATTTTTAATATATATTAATAGCATAACAGACGTAACAAAGAGCAGTTTATTTCTATATGCTGATGATATTGTTCTTGTAAATAGTAACCGGGATTACAAAATAGCTTTACGTGATTTTCAAACTCATTACAACAATATTATTAAATGAATTAACTGTAAATCATTAGTACTGAATACCAATAAAATTAATTTAATGCAATTAACTAAACTCTGAAAGAATTAATAATCGACTTATACCTGAAATCAAAGCCCATACGATTCGGTGTTTGAACTAAACGGTCTTTGATTACTCGGTGGATGCTCGTGTGTTTCTCTTGAAATCGTTAAGCAATATAAGTATTTAGGCCTAATCACTGACTCGAATTTGAAATTAACAATACACATTTCGAAGTCATGTGATCGAATAACAATTTGTGCAGCAAAAATTTACTATATAAACTATTTCCTACCCTCTTATATCAGCATATTGAAATATAAAACAATTTGAGAATCTATCGTAAGGTAGTAATCGTAAGGTAGTATCGTCAGTAAATGATAGATAGGTAGTCACTGGAAAAAGAGCTATGCACCAATCCCCTGCGATGATGCATAAAACCGGCCAGGCCTAGTATAATGTTCGATGCCGCCTTCTTTTGGTGCAGGCCGTTAGTACCTTTCAAAAGAGATACTCTCTTGTGGAAGTGAATGGAAGTGGAGGGATGCCACATTAGTGTGGCCTACTGATCTGGACAACTATGGCTACTTTTCCTCTTTTTTTTTTCTACACTGCTGAGTAGTGGTAGGTTTCTGGTGCAGACCATATAAACTTACTGGACTGGATTAAGTCTCTCAGGTAGATTATGGATCCTGAATTTGCTGCAATGGTAAACTTCTGTGGAGGAAAAATCTTCTGTTGTGTTTTCTGTTTGTTTGTAGGTTGACAGCACTAAGTAAATAGATTAACAGGATCAGCAAATTCTACATTGGTGGAAGTCTTCTAGTATAGATAGCTTCAACCTTTAGTGGTGGGGAAACAGGTCTTTGTCTCATGCCTGCGATTAGGGGTCTGTTTGAAATTGTCGGTATTCCCTCTCTAAATAAACATAGTTTCTTTAAACATCAGACTAACCATTTTCTCTCCATAGGTAGTTGGAATGTGAGGACTCTGCACAGAGCTTATTCTCTTGATGTCTTCACACAAGAATTCCACCGTTATAATTTAGACATTATCGGCTTCCAAGAGACTAGATGGATAGATAAAGGTCAGATTCTTAAAGGTTTCTTTAATTTCTCTTTTCAGGGAGGGAAAATAATAAGCATCACAAAGGCGTAGGTCTGCTTTTCAGCAGAAACGTTAGTGATGCTCTTCTAGGATATGAGTGCATTAATGAAAGGTTTCTTACAGCAAAATTTCAGTGAAGCATTAAAGACTTGAATCTTATCTGATGTTATGCCTTTCATGCACTGAGGATGACTATGAGGATGAAAAGGACAGGTTTTACGGACAACTTCAGGATATTTTGAATTCTGTGAAGAAAGGAGATATCACCCTTGTTCTAGGTGACTTCATTGCCAAAGTTGGCACTGACTCTGACCTATTGGGAGGGGTGCTAGGTCCTTTGGTATTGGCAGCTGCAATGGGCAAAGTCTACTACAGGTAAGTAAACTTAATGGTTTAAGATTAATTAACACTTATTACGAACACCGTGACATAAATAAGCACATGGGTAGCATAAGTATATGACTGATTATATATTAATTAACAGCAAATGGGATTGTTAGGAATTCCAGGGCATATAAAAAAGCTGAAATCATATCTGACCATTACCTTGTTAAAAGTGTCTTGCAACTTAAACTTAAGAAGTGTTGTGTCAATTTTTAAAAAAATTATTTTTGTTCTGAAGCTCGGAAAGACCCAGTTATAACTAAAGTTTACTATGATAGGTTACTTAGTCATTACGACAGTCATGATTCACTTACTACTGTGGTTGAGGAAGAATGTCGCATTCTTTCAGGTCCATCTTAAACAGGCTTTTCTTGAAACTAATAGTACTCTTTTAGGTGAAAAAGAGCAGAGGAGGCAAAAAGATTTGAGTGATAAGGTGCCTGAGTTTATTTCGGAGAAAAAGAACTGCAGGAATGTCCTTAATCAATACCTTACTAGTCCTAATTGAAAGCATTACAAAGAGCTTAATAAATGTGTAAAGGATCAGTTAGCAGTTGATAAGAATCTTCAGCTTGATGGCTTGGTTGCCAAAACCAATGAAGCTGTTATACAGCATAACAACAAAGAGCTGTACCAGATAATTAATGTTTTGTGTGGTAGAAAACGGACAGGTATACAGGGATTAAAAAGTAAACAAGGTAAAGTTATAAAAGGTGACGATTCTGTCATGTCATAGCTAGGTGGGCTGAGCAATTCCAGTGATGTTCTGAACAATGTGGTTAGTTCTACTCCCATTGTTTGCAATGATGATAGATGTATTGGTGGCTTTATTGTTAGCCCTATAACACAATCTAAAAATTTTTTTGACGATTTCTAAACTTAAACTTCATAAATTCCCAGGGGTAGATGAAATTACTACGGAAATGCTTACATCTGGAAATGTTTTGGTTATCACTTGGATGACTGAAATTTTGAATATCTTTTCTGATAAAGGCATGGTTCCTAAAGATTCTACCAGAGCTATTTATTATCCCTATTTTCAAAAAAGGTGATCGCAGTTCTTGTGATAACTATAGGGGTATCAGCCTACTCTATGTTCCAGGTAAAGTTATTTCCATGAGTGTGCTTCATAGAATTAAGAATCTGGTTGACAGTCAATTACGTGATGAGCAATGTGGATTCAGAAGTGGTAGGGGATGTGTGGATCAGATATTTTCACTTAGGCATATTGTTGAGAATGTTTAGAAACCTTTGGTTGCTAGCTTTGTTGATTTCAAAAAAGGCTTCCGACTCTGTTGATCGTCATAATTTGTGGTTGATTGTGAGATCATATAGTATACCAGACAAGTTAGTTAACATAATGAAAGCTCTCTATAATAATACTGAGTCATGTGTGAGAGATGGTAAGGCTTGTAGCAAATGGTTTAGCATTACTTCTGATGTTCGACAAGGGTACATTTTGTCTCCTTTTGTCTTTAGTGTGGTTATTGATTATGTTATGCGAAATTCACTCAAGGGAAAGATTTTGGTCCAGAATGGTCTGGAGATACGAGCATTTCTGTTTTAGATTATGCTGGTGATTTAGTTCTTTTGGCAAATGATGTTGAAGAGAAAAACTCTTTCATACGAGCTGTTCATGAGACTGGTAATAGAGTTGGTTTGGTGATAAACAGAGATAAAACTTAAATGATGAAAATTGGTCGGGCAGGCTGTCATTCAGGTAATATCAATGGTTGCAGTCTTGAGCAGGTGTCACAGTTTAATTATCTTGGGAGCTATGTAACAGATAATGGTGATGTGCGGCATGAGATTAACAGATGGATAGGGTTTGCTGCAGGCACTTTTAAGAATCTATGGAGAGTGTGGAGAAATAGGCGTATTCACCTAAAAACTAAAATTAGACTCTATAATAATTTGGTTCTTACTAGGGTTAGTAATGGTAGTGAAACCTGGACGCTTTGTAAACAAGGTAACAGGAAACGTGATGCTTTTTATTCTAGATGCTTACGCAGTATCTTGAGCATTAGGTGGCTCAACTTTTTAAGTAATGATGAAGTAGGCAAAGGAGTCGTCTACCTCCTTTAAGCAGCATATTGTGCAGAGAGAGACTCCGTTTGTTTGGCTACGTTGCGTATGGATAATTATAGATTGGCGAATAGGGTTATGAACAGTGTGCCTAAAGGCTTCAGAAAGAGGGGGAGACCTAGGATGCGGTGGGCACAAAATGTCAAACAGGACCTTATTAGAATTGTGTGCGGTGGCTAGATGCAGCAGATGTAGCTCAGGACAGATATACTTTTAGAACTAAATTGCACGATCTGGTTGGACCTCTCATTGCTTGTTGAGGATGATGATGATCATAAGGTATGGTATTAATGTATACGACAATACTTTCAAAATACATTTAAGAAAAATCAGAACTTGCAAAATTTAATACTTAGATCATTTTCGCCGACAAATAAAAGAACTATTATGTCTTCTAATAAAAACAGATTTGTACACCTCAAATTATTACCTGTGTAAGATATGCTATAATACTTAAATACTTTTTTAAAAGTGATTACAAAATAAACTTAGATCATGCGATAAACACCCGACTACCTAGCAATTATTACTACCAAATCCAAAATGTTAGCAATAACTACGATAAACGCATCAGGAACTGTATAGATCATTTTATTTTTAACTCTTTGCTTAGAGAACTATTGTCCATTCTATCTATATATACTTATATATGAGACCAAAAATTGGATTTTAAAAAATTAAGAGAATAAAAGTGTCTCTTTCCTATTTTATTATTAATTAGCATTTTTATTTATATATTTATATCAGAACTTCTGTTTGAATGTCAATATATATATATAACTGCTGTAAAGCAACTGTTCGTAACTGTATATATTTAACATTTCCTGTGGATAAGGTACATCAAGCTTCGTGGGGATTTTATTAACATTGTTACTCTATTTAAGTGTCTCTTGTATTTTCTCTGTTAACTGTACATGCTGCTTTTAAGGAATGTGTTTGCATCATTTAGCATTTGTTCATAGAGTCAAGCTCTTAGATCTTCTATGATCAACTTTGTATATATAAATGCAAATGAAATAAAGAATTATTATATTCTAAAAAAAATGAATGTAATAATGGTGGTATAATCTCATTTCTAATATTAACGAAAAGAATCGTAATGTTACCCTATGGGGAATTCGGAAAAAACCTTCTACGTGAGAAAAATGTAAAAGTAACGCAGAGGTGCATATCCTCATGTAACCCTCAGTATGCAAACAAAGCTTCAGCCTTCTAGGTCTCTAGGTTAGTTCATTGACACACACACAAAGATACCAAGATATAAACACAAACATACAAACATTTTGTTTTATTTATATGATAAATACGTCAATTAAAGTAGAATAATAAGGATCAATTAATATATCTCTTATAAATAGAAAAATGTGCAAGATACATGAAATATTTTATTCACAAACTGGAAGTATCAATACAATAGAGAGTGTCTTAATCTTTTTTAACTTAAAGTAGTGATGTGCAATAGACGGAAAAACCAAACTTCGTAGAGGCTCTGTTGCCTAGATAGGGAAGATGTCTCTGTGGCAAAAGGAAATCGAGGTATACCAATAAAATACTCCATTAACTGCAACATCCTGGTCAAGCTTGCACATAAATAGAAAATCGACACCAATAAATATACAGAGAAGTCCCAACGCACAGGGAAAATGCGCATCTATGGGCGTATGTAAGGAGCGACGCTCACATACATTGACCATTCTTACATTGTTGCAGTGTCGTTGACATCAGTAGTTGTTGAGGATGACGCGATGATGTACCCGAGTACCGTATCAGCAATTCAGCAAATTTGAGAGGGGACGCTTCATGGGTCTCAAAGAAGCCAGTTGCTCATGTCGATGTATCGGCCAGCATCTGGGTCAGAGAAATGCTTCGTAGGACCACGTTGGCGGCATGGGTCTAGGAGGGCACACATAATTGTCACGAAGGCACTGGTTGGCCTAGGAAAACAGCTGGATGGGAGGATAGCGCGATAGTGAGAGCAGCCAGAACGACACTGAGGGTATTGCTATCTACCATCTGAAGATACCGAGCATGCTGCATCAAGACGCACCACTGGAAAACGACTGGCAGTGGCATGACTACATTCTCACTGCCTTTTGCGATGGCTACCAGTAACTACCGAACATCGGCTTCGCCGTCTGGAGTGGTGTTGTGCCTGGGAATCGTGAACTGCTTTTGACTGGCGGTGTATAGTGTTCAGTGACGAATCCCGTTTTGCTTGGGAGTGAATGATCAATGTAAACGTGTCTGGAGGAGGTCGGGCCAGGGCCCCGGTCCGGCCTACATTGTGGGGTGGCACACGGCCATCACACATAGCGTTACAATCTGGAAAGCCATCTCCTATGGCAGCAGGTAGCGTAACAGGCTAGTACGTAGTATAGCCATTTCTGGTGACGATGCATGCCGATGTTTGGCAGCCTTAACAGCAGAATGATACATTGAAGACATTTTGAAACCAGTCATATTCCCTTTGCTGTCACTTTTTCTGGGAGCCATTTACCAGCACGATAATGCCAGGATTCCCATGGTTAACCTCTCCTTGGAATGTCTCTGCGGTTTTTAAACCCTCCCAATACCAGCCAGGTATCCAGAACTCTCGCCAATGGAGCACGTATGGAACGTGTTGGGATTTCCATTGCATCCATCCCGAATGTCGATGAAATAACCCAGCAATTAGAGCACGCGTGACAGAATCTGCCACAGGACAACATCCGACTATTACTTAACTGAATGCTACGCCAGATATAGGTATGCATCGCCTCCAGTAGTGGCTGTACTATGTACTAACCTGATACGCTTATGGAGCCATTGTTCTGCAATACAGAGCCCTATTGCCCTTTGCATCCTTATTGCACGTGAAAAGTTTTAGCACGATCGGACACTTGCTTCGGAGCGCTTAGTTTTTTTGTCACAATAATATAATACTATAAATAATAATATTATGTAATAATAATAATATTCTATGTAGATAAGCTAAAGAAAATATTTTGTACAGTTTCAGCGTAACACACTCTGAACAAATTTTGCACATGAATACAATGAAATTCTGCGTGTCAGATATCACAGCCCCTATGCATTTTTCATTGAGAACATTGTACCTGCCTCTTTATGATGAAGACTCATTCTGTTGTATCAGCTTTAACGTTGTTTCAGAACGATAAGCAATATCTTTTGAAGTTTCAGTGAAATTTCTTCTTCAGTAGTTAGCGTTGTATATAAATGATCGACATTCCAGGAAGGACAACTGATGCTTTCTACGAAATGTCTTGTGAATCATTTTCATCAAAGAATTGTTGTCTTTTAGCAGATGTTGAATCACCGTGAGATACCTGATAGAGACATATATCTGAGTGTTGTCGAATTACACTGAGAGTCATTGTTTCATGTCCTCTACTCTTACATCTCTTTTCTCCGTAGGTGTATCCGATATATCAGAAAAGTGTTTTCGTCTAATACGCTCCTATTTCTGTGGAACAAAACACTGCAACAATTTTTGTTATTGTATTTGTGTCATATGGCTAAAACGTTTTCTTATAACTTTCTCCCTTTTTTTCTGTTTTATTGCAAACATAACTGACAAAATATTATATTTGAAACATCTTACTAGGCTACTATACTTTGATATATTGTTGTTTATGACATTTTGTTTCACAATGCTTTTCTTCTAGATTTCTGTTTACATAATCCTAATACGTTTTAATGGTACATAAAAGTATGAGTTATTGATGTGGAAATCGTTTTTATAACCTATCTTCCTAATGCTTTTCGCTCGTCATTTGTTTGTTTATGTGTTTGTCAAAAGAGTTGTTTCACCATATCTTTCGAACGTGATGGAGAAACTTAATGATTTATTTGTCAAATGAAAGCATACAACCCGGGGAGTGTCATAGACGAAAAAAATTGATCCACCATGCTTCCTTCCACTTTTAAAAGGGGGAATATGAAAGCGATTTTTCCCCTATAGCTCCAGAACGCGACTGCCTACAGTCACGGGTTAGGTGTCAAATGAAAACTCATATGAGAATCGTCATAGACCTTCGAATTCCCCCCCCCCCCCCCAAGAAAAGGGGTTGATTTTCGCTGAATGAAACAATTTGTATTTATGAGATTATGTAAAACCCAAAAACAAACCGTCAATTAAAATTTAAAATGTAAAAACTATAGCTCTCTTATCCTGATATTACCTTAGATTAAAACTCTAAAACAAAGTGAACATAACTGAATTTGCCTTTTCTGTTATCAAAAAAAATCTCGTTGTTGATATTTGAAACGAAATGGATAATTCTGTAAAATTTCGTGTATATTTTTTCGTTTGCAAGTTAATTCTATATATTATTGCGGATAATATTTTAAAATCAATTTTTTTATTTTATTGATAAATATTATTGAGCCATCTCTTATTAATTCCTGGCATCAATTAATTCTTCATAAAGAGCATATTTTTGCATTCTTATCTCTTTATTCCACTTAATTTAAAAGATTAAGGAGCACCAGTTTTCTGTATTAGCTTAGTTTTTAACCCCATGATCGGTCTGTTCTGTAAATATAGAAACATTAAGTTTCTAATCACAAAAGAAACACAATACAATTAAATTAAGGTGTAGTTGGGTTTGAACAGGTTTTACAAATTGTTTTAAATTCACTTCAGTATATGAAATGCAAAATTTTTATTTGATGGCTCTCATCATCAGAATGGTTCTATTATTGACGGCAAATATCTTTTGTTGCGTCTCTTTTAGCCTCAGTTCGTTACAATTTAAATACATAAGGGTATCGTTAATGGCTTAAATGAACTAAAATCGAAATAAATATTTATCGTTGTTCAACCTCAAATTCACAAAATGTTAATCCCTTAGACAGACCTGAACGTGTCTGTCATGCCTTAGATTATTTCTTTTAGTTTCCTTTCATCCTAAATTCTTTCAAGCGTTCGGATTTAGTACTTTATAATTATTTTTTTTTTTCAGAATAATTCTTATCTTTATTTGCCTTTCTCATATTTACTTTTTCTTAATACCCTGATATCTTACCAACTTTTTAAAAATAGGCATTTTTTTGGTGTTTTCGTTTTATACTCTTGTTTCTTTACGACATATTTCAATACTATTTCTTACTACTCCATTTTAACAACAATTCTTATTTTTCCGATTTTTTTTTTTAAACCCTTTCTACTCCAATCATTTTATTCGTTTCTTACTTTGCTGTTTTCTTACCTTTCGACTCAGTTTTTTTGGTCTTTATGTTCTTTTTCTTCGTAGTCATTTCGACATCTTTACTAAATCGAATTTGATTAAGACTTTCCCCAGGCTTAATTATAACTATATTCAATATTTAATTATCTCTTTTATCTTTGGTTTCATTTCTTTTCTTCCTCATTTCATCTGCACTTTTCTTTTAACTCTTAATGATCTGCTGTATTATCTCTCTCCCTTGATCTTCTAAACTTTATATCCCTTAAGCTCCTTTGGCAAAAATAGTTCGATGTCATCTTATCTACTTCTGCATGACTTCCTTTCTTCCTGTTTTGTTCTTTTTCTCGATACCTTTTCACGACTTTTTCCAACGCTTTTAAGCTTTCTTGTTTCTTTCTTTACTTCCTTTATTCCTGTTCGGCGCGACCTTTTTCATTATCACATCTTCGTCCGTGACATTTTTTTTCTTTGCGATATTTTTTAGCATTATTTAATTCTTTGTGACCTCGTTATTACGGCGTTTTTTATCTCTCTTCTTGAGCTTTTCATTTTTTACATCCCTAATTGATTCATCTCAGGAGTGTTAAGGAAATTGACTTTATCCTGCATACAGTTTGTTCTTTTACCGAAAGGTATTTTCCGAAGATCCTTTTTATATTTCTCTTCAGTTTCACTTTTAACTTCTGCGACGGTATTTCATAGATGTTTCCGAATACATATTTTGAGGCAGGGATATTACTGCTGAAAGAAAACTGTATTTATGTATAAAACTTCTTTTTTTTTTTTTTGGTACGGTATTGACGATATAAACCTTGATTTTGTCTTGGTCTGTATAAGCCATACCATATTTTTGCTTCGCTGAATTAACCATTACATTTTCGTAATCATTCTATAATAAATTCCCAGTAACTATATTCTTCCAAATATAATATTGTATAGATTAAAGCGTTTTATAAAGTTTTCTTTGTTTCTTAAAATACTCATTTTAAGCAAATTCATCAACAGTTGAATTGTATTAAAAACAAAAGGTGGAGAATGCATGTTATATTCATTTAAATGATTATTTTAATAACTTATTTATAAATTTATAAGAAAACTGAGATTATATGGATGTTATGCAAAGGCAACTTTTTAAGTTTTAACTAATTTATTTTTAACAGTCAGCTACCAGACACTTAAGAAAGAAAAAAATAAAGACAAAATATTTGAGATTAAAGAGTTTCAGAAAGAATACGCTAATATCATTTAAGATTGGTTCTTTTTTTTAAAGTACATTGAACTGGAATGCAAATTTTTATACAAATTTATACATCGATATGTTGCATTCTAAAATGCTTGAGAGAAGCATTCAACAAAACCTTTTGCATCCACAATATTTATTGGTAGATGTTTCATCAGTGATTTTATTTACCTTAATAACAGATTCTATTCGATATTTTTTTCACCACATAAATACATTTTATTTCTGATGTTGAAATACTATCAATCGAAGCTTGCCAAAGGAATTTTCATGATATTTTGGATAAGGCCAGGACAGAGAAGCAGTTCTGTTGAAGAAAATTTCAATGGCTTTGGGAAAGGTTAAGATTATTTAGTTTAAATAAAAGCATTGAGAAAACAATCACTAATAAAAACTGTGGTTGCAAGACGTTTTATTGAATGACTTGAAGCTAAAGGATTTATTTTTTCAATTAAGAAGTCTGATTTTTAGTTGGTATTGTCAGCCTGTTTGGATGATATTATATATATAGTTTGTGTACCTGAAAATTGGTCAATACTCAATAAAAACATCATTAAATCCTTCAAAGCGATTGATATTCATACAAGAATCACTTCGTTATCACTTATCAATTATAGATAAAATTGAAACCAGTGTATCGAGATAAGAAAATAGTAGAAATGAGAATATACTAGTAAGTTGTGTAAAAATGCTCTCGCTTCGTTAAAACCATTTTCATAAAAGGGTTATATCATTTGAAATCGGAAATCATCGCACGTTTTCAATTTCCACTGTCAGTAATCATCGTGACAGGAGGAAATGAAAATTCGACAGACAATTGCAATGTGGATGTGTAACTATCCCCTCCAGTGGTAAATCTTGATAGTGATAAAATTAGATTTCGAAAGAGCATTTTTTTTTTCAACGAGAAAACGAAAACTTGGAGTTGCGTGCAAGCTTTCCAGTGGTGTTGCAGAAAAACCGTGAAGCAGTAGAAAGCTGGAAATGCTTTATAGCTTTCGAATCCTTGTAGAAAGCCTCTTAAATTCGCTTCATCAATGATAAGACATCAACAACTTCTCTACCAGAAATTCCTTTACCAGGCTTCGAAACAACAATTCAACAGCATCAGTGAAATGTATCCATGTGATGAAAAAATGTGGAAAACAGAACCTGGTTTCGCAGAGTCCGAATTTTTTCACCATATTATTATATATAGTATGTAATATTATTATGTCATCATTCTATTTTTTTCTGAGACCGTTGAACATATAAGCACATTGTAATCAGTTTAGTTGCACTTGACACCAATCTGCAAAGTGTAATCTAATAATACTTTTATAATAATATGAGGTTCATAATCTTATCAGTAATATGAAAACAATAAAGGAATCTACCTGACAGACACACCATAAGCCTCATTTTGATGCATGTACAATGCTGGCCATTAAGTGCAACACCAGGAAAGACAAGAGATATCAAAGCCATATTCAGTGAATACATAGCTTATGTTACAAGGATAAAATGATTACAAATACAACTCGGTAGATACGGATTCGTCCATCATGGTGCTGCATACTGAAGTGGAATTCGTCTGAAAAGACGATGCGATGCCATTCGCACATCCATGTGCGATGTCCTTGGCACTATTACAGTCACATAGCGTGTGTTGTAGAGTCAATGGTAGCCGAAGTAATGGCCACCTAGCAAAGATACCCCGATGATGCAGACGACGTTGACGGTACGTGCGGACACTGGTTGATGTGCAACACACCCTAACTGTTAAGCCAAGGTGTTTGATGTGGCTATAGGATCATTCATAGTCATGCGCAATGAGATGTCTGTCCTCTCGTTCGTTTGTGTGACAGGGCCGTTGAGATACCTCACATCAGTGACTTCGTTCCTCCTCTACCCACTGACGCCATATTCTCATTACTGTGGCAGCTTTCCGTCCAGCACGACAACCGATGTCTCGGTACGATAATACGCCTTCCCGTAATCTCACAATTCTAACTCGATTAAAGTCGGAATCCGGGTCGTATGAATACTGTGTTCTTCAACGGGGCATACTTCATACTTTAATGCACAAGAACTGCGATCAAACACAATTCCAGTTCTTTACACCAGCTCTTTGTAATCTCTTCTTATACCATTTCCAGTGGGCTTTACTGTCATACATGATGTGCGTATGTGTTGCGCTTTTAATTATTTACATGTTCTCCCCTGGGCTACTCAGCTTGCATGTTTCGGGACAATCTGATGAGTTCTTAGTGGTGTTGCACTTTTAATGGCCAGCAGTGTATTTAACAGAAAAGGTTTAGAGAGGATCAGACTGTGTGGAACAGAGCAACTTCAATTGTCATACGATTCAAGTCTTGCTCTGCGGAAATTTCAATGTACTGTACTGATAAAAGAGGTTATACAAACACCAGTATTCCTTTAGAGGTTGTTACAGGATGTTTTTGAATTAATCACCTATTACTTCACAAGAAGCGGGTGTTTGCTTCTCTGTAAGTGCTTGATTTGAAAAAAATAGTAGTAGCATAAATGAGAGTTCTGGCACAGAAAAAGGGGTTCGAGAATTCTATGAAAAACCATGGGAAAAGTTATGGGGGGTGAGGAAAAAGTATGTTTCTTGTGTTTTTTTTGTAAAAATATGTGTGGAAATTAGAAAAAACTGGGGTACTTTTTAGCAATGGGAAAAACTAATTTAAGTTTCTTTTTAAAGATGAGGTTTTAAACTAATTTGTGAATTAGTTTAAATGAATTAGGTTGAAATGAGGTATGTGTATATGAGATAAAATGAATTAGGTTGAAATGAGGTGTGTGTGTGTGTGTATGAGATAAAAATGATGTGTTTTGTTAAGTTATCATACACTTCACTGGATACAGCAGAATCAAAACTTTGTAAGCAACGTCCAAAGTATTAATTCTGTTATCAAAGAAAAATATTAAAAGTTTTATCCAAAAGCAACTAAATTTCTTATCATAGAAAAATATTAAAACTTTTAATCAAAGTCCAAAGTAATTATTTTGCTACAATATTATTAAACTTATATCTAAGCAACGTTCAAGTAATAACTTTGCTATTAAACAATAAAATTAAAACTTTTCTCTAATAAAACTTCAAAGTAATAATTCTGTTATCAAACCGAAACTATGTGAAGTGTATGATAATTTAACATAGAAGAATATTAAAATTTTAATCTAATCAAAGCTCAAGTAATAATTTTGCTACAAAAATATTAAAACTTTATCTAACGAAAGTCCACGTAATAATTCCCAGTTCCAGCTTTACAATTAAACGTATTTAAATCGTACTTACCTTAGATTGGGACTCTATACCGAAGGGGGAACTCAAACTGACTTCGAATCGCTTGAGATCTTTCTTAAATATTCAATCGAAATTAAAAACCAAAGCTGAATAAATTTCTTATCATGGAAGAATATTAAAATTTTCATCTAATCAAAGTTCAAGTAATAATTTTGTTATAAGAATATTAAAGCTTTTATCTAACTAAAGTCCACGTAATAATTCCCGTTCCAGCTTTACAATTAAATCTATTTAAATCGTACTAACTTCAGATTGGGACTCTATACCGGAGGGGAAAATCAAAGTGATTTGTAATCGCTTGAGACCTTCTTAAATACTACACAGAACCAAAACTGAATCTTGAACTTTGGTTTTGGATAAAACAAATTTCGGTTTGATAGCAAAGTCCAAGTAATAATTTTTGCTATCAAACCGAAATTTTTATCCGAAACCGAAGTTCAAGATTCAGTAGTAAAGTCCAAGTAATAATTTTGCTATCAAATCGAAATGTTTATCCAAAACCAAAGTTCAAGATTCAGTAGCAAAAACCAAGTAATAATTTTGCTATCAAATCGAAATGTTTATCCAAAACCAAAGTTCAAGATTCAGTAGCAAAGTTGAAGTAATAATCTTTATCCAAAACCAAAGTTTAAGATTCAGTGGCAAAGTCCAAGTAATAATGTATATCCAAAACCAAAGTTCAAGATTCAGTAGCAAAGTCCAAGTAATAATTTTGCTATCAAACCGAAATTTTTATCCAAAACCAAAGTTCAAGATTCAGTAGCAAAGTTCAAGTAATAATTTTTCTCCAAAACCAAAATTCAAGATTCAGTAGCAAAGTCCAAGTAGTAATTTTGCTATTAAACCGAAATTTTTATCCAAAACCAAAGTTCAAGATTCAATAGCTAAGTAAAAGTAATGATTTTGCTATCAAACCGAAATGTTTATCCTAAACCAATGTTCAAGATTCAGTAGCAAAATCCAAGTAATAAATTTTATCCAAAACCAAAGTCCAAGATTCAGTTTTGGTTCTGTGGAGTATTTAAGAAGGTCTCAAGCGATTCCAAGTCACTTTGACTTTCCCCTCCGGTATAGAGTACGATTTAAATAGATTTAATTGTAAAGCTGGGAAGGAAATTATTACGTGGACTTTAGTTAGATAAAAGTTCAATATTCTTATAGCAAAATTATTACTTGAAGTTTGATTAGATGAAAATTTTAATATCCTTCTATGCTAAATTATCATACACTTCACATAGTTTCGGTTTGATAACATAATTATTACTTTGGAGTTTTATTAGATAATATTTTTAATATTATTGTTTAATAGCAAAATTATTACTTGAACGTTGCTTAGATAAAAGTTGTAATATTCTTGTAGCAAAATAATTACTTTGGACTTTGATTAAAAGTTTTAATATTTTTCTAGATCTTTCTAGATCTTTCTAGATTAATTCTTTAGAAATTTATTCACTTTTGGATAAAACTTTTAATATCCTTCTTTGATAACAGAATCAATACTTTCGACTTTGCTTAGAAAGTTTTGATTCTGCTGTATCCAATGAAGTGTATGATAACTTAACAAAACACATTTTTATCTCATACACACACACACCTCATTTCAACCTAATTCATTTTTATATCATATATACACACCACATTTCAACCTAATTCATTTAAACTAATTCACAAATTAGTTTAAAACCTCATCTTTAAAAAAGAATGCTTAAATTAGTTTTTCACCTGCTAAAAACTACCCCCTTTTTTTCTAATTTTCACACATATTTTTACAAAAAACCACAAGGAACATACTTTTTTCCTCATCCCCCATAACTTTTCCCATGGATTTTCATAGAATTCTCGAACCCCTTTCACTATGCCAAAACTCTCATTTATGTTACTACTATCATTCTGCCGTTAATAACCAGCTTTCTCAACGTTATCAGATTTCTCAGTCAACTGAAGAATTATCTTGTGAATGTGATTTACTTTCCTTTTTGAATGATATAGGTTCTCCTGGGACAACGAATAGAGAGAATGGTAAACAATATTCTAATTCAAATTCCAGGACTAATTCCAAATTCAGCTCCTGACGAACTCTGATCAAAATTTTCTGTCGAGCACATGCCTTCCTCAGATTCTATTATTATTGTAATTTTTACCATACTTTGAAGAACTTTAAACTTCGGAACTTCTACACAAGAAGAGATTCCACAGATGAGAAATCACCCAATTTTTTTTAATGTTTTCTCTTCTTGTAATAAAAATATTTACACCTATCATGATGTTTTCTCCTTTTCCCCCCCATTAGACTTCCTTATTTCAGACGACAAATTTATATATTTTAAGTCTTATCAGTCAGTATGATATCAGTGTATATAATATATACATATACACTGTATTATACTATATGTATATATACAAAATATAACTAATATACTGTGGAATTTATAGCGAGTCATGGTATTCAACACAAAATTCTTAACTCTTGTTCTGCTGATGCACGTTTCTTTACACAAAATGCGCTGTTTCCAAACATTTAAATTTTTGCTGTTTCGAAAGTGTATATCACTGCTAAATATTGCGGTACATGCAGAGCATACTTAAATCTGTTACGATTGAATACATTTGCCACATATTTTCTAATGAAGACAAATGAGGCAGTTGCAGCGCCTCTTGACTAGCATGAATGAACTACATAGAGTAAGAGGCATATTCATCTCAACCTTAAAATATACTGCTCACAAAAATTAGGGGATATTTCATCGCTTCATATTCATTTTGAAATATCCCCTAATTTTTGTGAGCAGTGTAAATTATTGATGTACTTATTTCTCTGCCAACACCTTCATTAACATAAGGTATTTATCATATACTATGGATTTGAAGAGTGCTGCTCAATTTTGAAGAACTAATTCCAAATGTTTACGATTACGTTAATCTTTTATCTTTTATTATATGGGCGATTCTAAATACTGATCTTCGTATTTCAGAAAGAAAATAGCGTCCTTTCAAAGGGAAATACAATATGATTTCTATACTTTTGCTCATTATATGGTAAGAAAATTTATTATATGGTACGATTCTCATTCCCGCTCTTGGCACTTGCTCTTGACCTACCCCTGTCAAGAGTATGCATATAGGCCAGTGATTCCTAATCTTTAGTGTCGACTCATTCTTTGGCTTCAGGGAAAGCCTTCACGAATCCTGACTCAATTTATTGACATAATTTAAATTTGATTGTGCACCATTTTTACGTACAAGAAAAGACACAAAATTGTTTCACATAAAAACTTTATATAGTACAGAAATAACAGTAAAATTTAAAGAAATAATACATATAGCCCAACATAAATGGCAACATGATCAGTATGGCATTTATACTCGTCTACTTCAACCTGAAAATGGAAAATAAATACAATCATTTGTCTATAAAATCCATATCTATAAAATTGGATTTAATTTCAGACACAAGACTCTATCTGATGACTATCTGGTATATTATCAAGTATATTAGGCACCAAAATGTGTTCGCGCTAATCAACAATACAGTCGATGCAACATAGTCGATTTACGCAAATTAAACATTTCTGTCATTAAAACCAGCGAAGTTTTCGATTTCCAAAGGTATAGTGTAAGATCTTTTCAGTTTTTGAACATGCAAAAAGTATATTTCATCGAGTGTTTCACCTGATCTCTGATTGGGCTTCGGGGTTCTTGTACTCCAAGTTGAGAGCATCTAATGTAGGTCATTGAAAGAAGCGTCGCTCAGTGTAGCTATTTGCAGGGAATGAATCTCTGGGGATAAAATAAATACCACGTAATAACAGGTTTTTAAGTGACTTCGATTTCCTTCTGCGTGCTTAAAGCAATTGCTTTCGCAGATCTCTTTAAGCTGGTGGTAGGGAGGCTAGTGTGTAGATGCCTCCACCAAAACAGTTTTTCTCATGAGTCAGTGCCTGGTAAGCTTGTTGTACTAGGAGTAACTGTTTGGGTTGTTTTACTTCTGAACGGCACATTTTGGTACACAATGAATTAAATGGCTATGTCACGAAGACCCCGAGACTCATAGAAGGTTGAAGGAGGGGACCCACTGGACAGCTGTTGGATACAGATGATAGCCTCCTGCCAAAGTCATCCAGAGTATTCTTAACGTACATAAGGTATGGCACCTTGTGTACATATATCCGTGTGCTCGTGCATCCCATCCGACGCACGAGCACACGGAGGATACTGCTTAACATCCCATCCGACGGACGGCCTTTCCAAGCCCATCGGTTCCCCCTTACTGACAGAGGAAAGTGCAGAGAGTTTTGAGGAAATAAAGCTCAAAGATGGCCCAAGCGTGATTCGAACTTGGGAACTGTAGAATATGAGCCTGGCGCGCTACAGGTATCCCTGCCTCTAGGAGTAACAAAATGATGCAGAGACATTTTGAAAACTTCGAAAATCCGTAAACTATGTTTCTAGGAAACACTAATGTTGGATTGAGTTTATTTATCCCTGAGCGACACTATTTTGCACACATTGAGCTAAATGACCGGATCACAAGGACCCCCAAAGGCTCAGAGAAGGTTGAGGAATCGAATCCATTGAATAGCCATTAGGAGACAAATGAAGCTTCGTTCGAACCATCCAGGGTGTTCTTTATTATGCACAGGATAGAGCTCTCTAACTCTCCACCATATGGGGTCATTTAGCATCCCATCCGACGGTGTCCTCCTTCTCTACGAGGGCAGAACAGGAGTTAATGGAGAAGATCAGGGCCGGTGCTAGTTATTTTGGCGGGGGGGAGCGAACTTGAACACTGCTGTCCATTTCTCCAAGTCTGAACTCAGATATCAATGATTAATTTAGATGAATTTAATATTATTTTAAAATTAATTAAAAATATATGTTTAAAAATAGGTCGTATGTACTCTAGTCAATCTTATTGCATCTATTGTCGTTAGTTTGTTTGCAAATTTGCCGCTCCTAAAAAAAGGCGCCGTGCAGTCGCGCATATGGTAGCACCTCCCCTAGAGAAGAGTTATCAAATTTATTAATTACCTGAAAAACACCAAGTTTCAAGTAACAAAAAATGAGCATTTAACGTTGATTGCACTATAATATGCCTTAGTATTGCAGAGTTATATATTTCAAATGTCGTATCAACGCTGTGTAAAAATGAAAATTTGCAATGAAGGTGAAAAAAATCCTTTCATATACAGTCATAATATTTTAGTTTAGAATTAAGTAAAATGTGAAAAACGAATATATGACTCTTTATTAAACGTAAATATAATATTTACATTTTAAAGCAATATTTTAAACAAAGAAAGAGGGGGTTTACATTTACAAAATTATAATATCCTTAGGAGTGAACTTCAAACTAAATCAAAAATATCGCATTATTTTGTAAAAGTCGAGCTATCGCTGAACACAAAAAATATAAAGACATTTTTTGAAGATTTTCCATAAAAACAACAAATATGTGCAGCACTTTCTACAGAGTACAACTTAAAAAAATTGACCGTTGGTCATTAAAAGATGGGTACACGACCTTTCTAAATATACTTTTTATATTTATTTTAAAAAAAAAGACACTACTATGTACGCTTTTGAATTTCAAACTTAGTTTATTTTTCAAATATTATTTGAATTCATACTTTATATGTAATACGAAATGCAAATCAAAGAAATATGTTTACGATTTGAACATTTATATCTTCACATTGATAGTTTTCATTCCTTTGTGATGGAAAATGCGCCAGATTTTTTTTACCTAATATATTCCTACTGAAACTTCTAGAACTTCAATGCTCCCACCTGACTAATGCCAGTCATAAACTTAAATATCCGCAAGTACTTTCTTCCGAGATAAATCGATAAAGCTTTTCTCTTTCGTATTTCTTCTCGTTATTTTTCTCCCTTTTTAATGGTTTTAAACATTTTCTCCTTTGTCTGATTAGGGGAATCTATATGTCTCTTCAACAGAAGTAAGTACTACATACAGTAATTTTTATGTGCATAATAATCGCAAACTGTAAAATCAACAGTACTTATAGTATTAGATCGGTGCTTTTGGATGCTTTTCTATAGTCTATGCAAACTCTTATTTCAAAAGCAACTTACAGAGACAAAAACTATGCGCAATAGTTTATAGCAGCAAAACGTAACACACAGAATGCAACTCAGAAAACTTTTATTTTAGGAAGGTTTCTCCGTTACTATTAGTTTATATTAAAAATAATGTAATCGTTTTCGCTATAACACTCACATTTGCTTTAAAACGAAACAGTTGGGCAATTTTGATTTAATTTTTAGGAAAATTTCCATATTGTTGAAAAGGTGACATTGGTTTTTGGCCATTTGCTCTAATACATCTGAATGAAGCTGATTTTCAGCAATCTGTTCGAAGGCAGCCCCAGAGCTAAACAAATATGAAGGAGAAGGGGGGGAGTACTTAATTTCCATTGCAATATACCATTTCTCCTCTGTTTTAGAGATCTTAAAACAAATTCATGGAAAATGGATGAAATATGCACAATTTTAATTATACTTTTGCCTCCATTAACCTTACAAGCATTCTCAAGAGGGTCTGGTAACCCCTGCCTCCTTAGATCAGACCTTGGTTGAAGGTACTTTAAGATAGAATCCGTGATGCTAACAAACTATATTATATAGGTAAGCAATGCTAACAAACTATATTAGATAGGTAAGCAATGCTAACAAACTATATTAGATAGGTAAGCAATGCTAACAAACTATATTAGATAGGTAAGCAATGCTAACAAACTATATTAGATAGGTAAGCAATGCTAACAAACTATATTAGATAGGTAAGCAATGCTAACAAACTATATTAGATAGGTAAGCAATGCTAACAAACTATATTAGATAGGTCCATGATTCTAATAAAGTGTATTATATAGGTCCGAGTATTCTATGTGCTTTTGCAGTGAAAAAATATTGCTCCACGACTCTATAATACTGTACTGACATAATATTTGTGTTTGCTATGTCAATGAGAAAGCAATGTATATTCTTGGTTTTTTGTCGAAATCACGAATTTAGGCTGCCTGAACTAGGTTAAGGGAATTTTCCTTCAATTCTTTACGTTTTCCTCGAAAATCCAGTTTATCAGAACACATCACACGATTAAATCGAGAGAGTATTCTATAGGTTTTAAAATGCAAAAAAAACAAAAGTAAATCGATAGATTAAAAGCTAGGAAACTTTACCCTAAATTAGCGATTTACTCTCCACAAGGTGTAAGCGGATAGTTCAATAAAATATGTGAGATGTGTTTGGTTTACATAATGAAGTAAATTATTAACTACTATACTATATTAGATGGGAGAAACTCAATGGGCCACGGGGAGAGGCAAACTCTGATGAGTAAGTTAATTCCAACACTCAGTCAAATAAGATCTGATTTACTTAGCCCTACAATGGATTTAATATTGTAATTGTTAAAGTGCAATAAATCTTTCAAGATCAAAATTCGTTACAGAAAAAAGATGAAATCTAATTTTGTGTAAGTATTAGGCAGAGTAAATATTTTTCACCATATAATATAATCTATCTCACCCATGGGTGCCTAACAACGTGAAATTGCTAAGAAATTAATGAAAAAAAGTAATGTATGTACACATGAGGCTAGTTAGTGCTGAATGGATTGTATTCCATGATTTGATCCAACTGTTGGGTGTTGAAATTCTTTAAATGAATGGGTGAAGGTCTGGCTCAGTTGGAGCGCGCCTCCCATAATCTTCAGTTCCCAGGTTCGAGTCTCAGCTGTGCCAGCGTTAAGGTAGCTCTGCATTCAGCCAGAAAGAGGACAAGATGGGCTTCTAAAAGCCGCCGTCCTTCGGATGGGACGCAAAACCATGACTCTATATGCAATATCTTACCCTGTGTACATTAAATAATAAGCTGAATGTCCTTGAAGAGAGGCTCTTTTCTGTCTCTTAACAATTCTTCAGTGAGTTCCTTTTCCCTAACCAACCTTGAAGCTTGGGGTCCTTGTGACATAGCCATTTAGATATTGTGTGCACAAAATTGCCCCTTAGAGGTAAAACAAACCAACCATGCTTATACGTCATCAATAAAACATTTGCTGTTAAGATGGACACAAAAGAGTTATTTTGTATAACTGATAGCACAGGTCAATACAATATATACCATATTTGGTCAGAAAATTTCCTTTGCACATTTTTTTCCTTTGAACATTTTCATATATCACTGTTATCATTAGCATTTCCCTTACTTTATTAGGAAGAGGCTGTCAGAAAATGCTACATAATACCACTAAGATACTGTACCATAAAAATGGAACATATTTCATCACTGCAACTGATCTAATTTAATCCGTAATGAAAGGCAACCACAGTAGAGAATCACTGCAAGTGCAAGGGAAAATACGTACTTCGGCATCCATTAGTAAGCACAACTATTTGTTGCAACAACTGCTGCGGAACATTTTTTTTTTCTAAGTGCTGTTCGAACTATGATAAGTCTTAATGTCCGGTACATAATATTCAGACAGCAAAAGTGTCCATGCAATATAAATCCCATAGACCTTAATGACCAATGCAATAACGCCCCTTTAAACAATATTTCCAAATAGAGTTACTTCCAATGTAATAATGTACAATAAACAAAACTATAAATGTGTCATAAAGTTCAAACGTATTAACTTCCAAAAAATAGGAATTAAGTAAACGCTCAAATGAAAGCTCGAGACGTTTAGAGTGTAATCTACTATGCAAATTAAATAGCAGGATCGTAGCTATGGGGGCAAAGAGAGTCATGTCTCCTCCCTTTGAGAATCCTGGTAAGGGTAATAAGAGCAAAAAATAATTCCACCCTTTGTATGTCATGCATTTTTCAATAAATATTTTAAAGACCTCTAAAACGGAGGGGGAAATGTATACTGTGATGGAAATAAGTCTCCCCGCTTTTTTCTTTTAGGTCTTGGTCTATTAGATAGTTTAATTTAGTTTAGTTAAGGATACGAGACGCCGGGGTAATTTTCTTAGATTATATAATTCCAAAGTTTTGCAAATGTACGTAAAATAAAAATTATTCAACATAATAGGGTAATACTGTTACAAATTTATACTGTGTAACCGAGCGTGAATTCAAAATGAATAATCAATTCATAAATGAACTAATTTAATTACAAAGATCATGAAATTGCATAAATAATAATTTCAACTAAACATCAATATACCCTCTTTCAGTATAAAGTGATCCTGATAATCACAATTACCACACTGACTATGTAACCAAACACGTTTTTAAAACTGATGTTTTTATCAAAATTAAGTACAAGAAATGTAATGAGCGCTACAGGTACATTGCTTTTTATTTTTAGTTTACCTTTTCTTGCTAGTTTAATAATGAGAATATTATTAATAAATTTTTAATACTCTTGCGTACACTCTAAATAAAATATTTTTTCATCAACTAGCGCGCAGAAACGCAAATATAATTCACTTTCTATTTCACTCTAATTCTTTCGAAAATAACAACTCAGTCAACTATCATAAGTAAGCTGAGGACAAACTACTGGAATTCTCTCTTTTATTATCACGTTTTCTTTGAAAACGAGATAATAGTTTCGCTTTGTCGTCTGTTTGTCTGTCTGTAGACATCGATCTTTGCATTTACAGATATATATTAAAAATTCTTTTATGTTGGATAGGAATTGATGGAATAGTACGATATGCACTTCCGAATCTCTCTAAAACTATATTTACGCCCTAAAGCGGTGGAAAAATTTGCAAATTCTAAAATTTCAAACAAATATCGCAAACGACGTATTTAAGCTAGAAATTTTAAATTTGGGTGGTGGAATGTGAACGCTATGATGTTATCATTGGCAACAATCAATTGACCTCTTAGATCCAGGAGAGATGGGAAAAGACAATTTTTTGTTTTAGTAGATAATTGTTTGTATTTAGAGATAAGAGAAGAAATCTTTTTAGGATTAGATAGGAATTGATTAAATATCATGGTTCGTACTTCCAGAATCTTTCGAACACTATAATTGCACCCTCTAACGGTGAAAAAGTTTGAAAATTCCAAAATTTCAAAAGAATATTAGATAGATGTATTAAAAGATACAAATTTGAAATTTTGGTGGTGGAATGTTGAGTTGATTGAATTGTTTGAATTGAATGAATAATTGAAACATGAATGTAACTTTACATTGCTTTATCAAGAAGGCAATATCGTACAGCACCATTTCGCTGTACATGATTCACAAAAGTACAATTATTGTAATTACATTATAATGTGAATATAGACGTAGTTTTTAACATTAAATATACAGTGGTAATGCCTACATACAGATACATTATAAGTTACAGAACCTGACAAAGTTTTGTACACACTACCAATACACTGCAATGTGCGCTCCGTTTGTTGTGCGATGGCAGCAGTGATTCGATCACGAAAATCCCGCAGTTTTGCCGCCTTGGTCTGGTACATCACATCTTTGACATCCCCCCCCCCACAAGAAAAAAAAAACAAGGGGGGTATGTCTGCTGATCGTGGTGGCTTCCGCAAATAAAAAAAAAGGACTAACCAAGCGGCCATAGAGCAAAACACACTACACATTTAGTTTTGCACTATTGCGTATGGTTTCTATGACGTGGTGGAGGCTTTCAGAGCTCTAGATCCTGACATAATGCTGATTGACCTTCCCCGAGACATGAAAACGAGCTTCGTCTGTGAACATTATCTTATTCAGGTAATTTGGGTCATTCTCTATGCAGCTAAACTTTTCCAATGCAAATGCCTTGCATTTGGGTTTGTAATCTAGTTCGAGTGACTGCAGTATCTCCATCTTATAGGCATAGGGCGTTAGTATGTTATGAAGAATCCTGAGCAAAGGGTCGGTTGGTACTACAAATTCTATGGAAATGCACTGTATTGATTTCATCTCCATCGTTTACAAAAAAATGATTGACGCGCTCGTCCTATATACCATCTGTACCATAGTACCAACCGGTACTATTCGTTTTCAGGATACTTTCAATCTTCTCGAATTTCTTGTACTACTCTCTGATACTAGTCTGCGCAGGGCTGTCGCCAAATTAGATTACGCCCTGAGGTAAACAGTTAAATATCGATCTTCAAAAGGTCGGAGTTGCGCATGCGAAACTCCTACGCTCCGATGAGGATTGCAATGTCCACAAAATGAAATAATAATCCCAAAAATGATAAATATAACGTAAATTAATGAAAACTGGTTAAGGAAAAGTAAAAGTGAATGGGTGGACAATCACAGGCACCGTGAGGCATACTGCCTCTATGCTATACCCTGTCGACCGTACTCAGTCTACGATAGTAGATTTCTTCTATATCTCGAACGAAAATTACGCAATGTTGGGTTGGTATGTTTTATCTTTAAGCGGCACTTTTTTTCTCACACAATGAACTGTATGACCAGTTTACAAGGACTCCAAGGGCTCAGAGAAGGCTAGGGGAAGAGGACCCACTGGACATCAGTTAGGAGACAGATTGTAGCCTCCAGTCAAAACTTTCAGCATATTCTTTAACATCCACAGGGTATGGATCCCTTGTTTACCGGGTCACGGCTATATGTCCCATCTGACGGACACTATTTTTTCAAAATGACCCTGTACTAGAATGATGGAACTGGAGTCACCATATTTTTAACGTCAGGCCTTATCGTATATCGGATATCATGATGTAATAGAAATGAGTACACGATTTATCCAACCATTAACCTCACCCATCTTACTTCACCCACAAATGGAGCTTGAAATATTTTGTTGTGTCACGAATGGCAACTGACTAAACCACATTTATATCTGCCCAAATGGCTCTCAATACCCAAAATAAAGAGGTCGCTTCACTATTGGATGATCGCAGTCAGCATTTTTTTTGAATAGCTTATATATATTATTTCCAATAATTTGGAAGAAATCTGCAGCATTTCTTTTTGATGAATATGTTGTATTCAATTTTCAGTTCGTTGTGTACGCTGTTGTTCGTACCATGCGGCATGAACAGTTCAACTTAGGCATTTATTCTAAAACGACTGTAGTCAGTTTGAGTTGTCTTGTTTGCATACCCACATACTAGACATGCATATGCGATACCTTATATATTAGTAGCTTGCTCTTGATGGGCATGTTTGAGCTACATCCAATGAGGGAGTTCAAATTGCTTCCAGCTGAGTGAATTTTATTAAGTGCTTTTGTGGTATGCAGCTTTCGTTTTAATTTTTGGTGCAGCACAACTCCAGGTACTCCACTGAATCTTTCCGTGTGATATGAAATTCAAATTTAAATTTATTTTCTAAAATATTATCCATAATTATTTTACAAAAAAATTCCAAGCCGAAGTTTCTCAGCGGAATGTATATATGGAATGTATATATGCTTCCACTTTCATCATTTTCAATCATCGTTATCATTATCATTTCAATAATTCCATCATTGTACCTCATGTTCCAAGAGACTTACCATTATTGCATTTTTTCTTATGCAATCTCTCGATTTGATATCTCGGTATACTCTCCTGATGCACTTCTCACTATTAATTTCTTCCACTAATTCTCTGCTATTTTTTCTTTAGCATAACATCATAATACGTAACCCAGTTCCCTAAACGTATCATTTGAAACGTTACACCATTATTAGATATCCTCAAGTTTCTTGTGACTCTTCATGCTTCTGTTGTTTATCCAAAACACATTTTACTCTCTTGCCATTCGACATTTCTTGTTCTAATATTCAATTCTTCTTTCACTAGTTTCGGTCTTCTTTATTTAATTCTTAATCTTACTCTTTCGTTTTATTTATCTATTTTTCTTGTTAATATCTTTATCAAGATCTTTTCTATAATATCATCATTACACCAGAAATTTTCCCTTCATCTCTGAATAATCTCTCCCGCTGCTTCTGTTTGCAGCTTTACGAACACGAGATTTAAAACGATGACATTTTTCCATTTGTAGTTCTATCTCCATTCAATTTACTTTTAACTTCTAATTTACATCGAAAGAGTTTTCTTTGAATACTCTTCTGTTCTAGAAGTTGCGTTTTGTATTTCAATATTTGATTTCTTCTTCTCGTGTAATTCGTATTTGATCTGCGAAATCATTATCTTCACTGCTAGGAAGTAATAGTCACATTCCATTCCTCAATACACTCTGATATCTATAGTTTTATACTGTTTTTCTCTTTTTGTTTTTATTAATATAAATATCAATAATAGACTTTAGATTGTAGTTTCTGTGTGTCGTGGAAATATATCTATTTGTGTTCTAAAAAGAATTATGCTTCTTTAATATTATACTTTTCACATATTTCTATCACTCCTTCCCAATTATCCTCTTGAATATCCTCATGTATTTTATGGCTGTTACTTGACTGTTATTACAAATCAATATCAATAATGCAAATATGTTAATTATTTCAATAATTAAATATGAAATTAATATCAATAATATCAAATAGGCAATAATAATCATTTGTTGATTCGTTTTAAGTATTCCTACAGCCAACCTTATTCCTATCTAAAATGTTATCATTCCACTAACATCTATTTCTTCCCTATTTTTCATCATCATCATCATCATCATCATCATCATCATCATCATCATCATCATCATCATCATCATCATCATCATCATCAAGCAGCAATGGTCTACTGAAGTCCAACCTGATCATGCAATTTAGTTCACCAAGCATATCTGCTCTGAGGTACATCCGCTGCATCTGGCAATTGCACACCGATTCTAACAAAGACCTGTTTGACATTGTCTGCCCACCGCATCCTAGGTCTCCCCCCGCTTTCTCAGGCCTTTAGGCACACTGTTCATAACCCTATTCACCAATCTATAATTATTCAAACGGGCAACATGGCCAAACCAGCAGAGTCTCTCTCTGTACAATATGCTGCTTAAAGGAGATTACAAACTCCTTTGCCTAACCTCATCATTAGTTGGAAAGTTAAACCACCTAATACACAAGATACTACGTAAGCATCTAGAATCAAAAACATCTAGTTTCCTGTTATCTTGTTTACAAAGCGTCCGAGTTTCACTACCATAACTAACCCTAGAAAGAACCAAATTATTATACAATCTAATTTTAGTCTTTAGGTGTATACGCCAATTTCTCCACACTCTCCATAGATTCTTAAAATTCCCGGCAGCAATCCCTATTCGTCTGTTAATCTTATGCGACATATCATCAGTATCTGTTCAATAAACTCTCTAGCCTGTGACACGTGCTCAAGCCTGCAACCATTCAGATTAACTAAGTCGTATCAACAGCTCTGATGAAAGAGTTCGTCTCATCAACATTATTTTACAAAAGGTCTAAGTCATCAGCATAATCTAAATCAGATATTTTCACATCTCCAGACCATTTAAGACCAAAATCTTTCCCTTGCAGTGAATTTCGCATAACATAATCAATAACCAAACTAAAGAGAAAAGAAGACAAAATGTACCCTTGTTGAACACCAGAAACAATGCTAAACCAATTGTTACAAGCCTTACCAACTGTCACAGACGACTCAGTGTTATAACAGAGAGCTTTCATTAGGTTAACTAACTTGTCTGGTAACCATATGATCTCACAATCATCCACAAATTATGACGATCAACAGAGTCGAAAGCCTTTTTGAAATCAACAAAGCCAGCAACCAAAGGTTTCTGAAACTCTAAACATTTTTCAAGAATCTGTCTAATTGAAAATATCTGATCTACACATCGCCTACCACTTCGGAATCCACAATGCTCAGCACGCAATTGATTATCAACCTGAATCTCAATTCTATTATGCACAATCATGCGAAGAACGATACCCGAAAAAAAGTAGGCTCATACCCCTATAGTTATCACAAGAACTGCGATCAACTTTTTTGAAAATAGGGATAACAATAGCTCTGGTAAAATCCTTAGGAACTGTGCCTTTATCATAAAAGATATTCAGAATTTCAGTCATCCAAGTGGTAACAGAAACATTCCAAGCTCTAAGCATTTCTGTAGTAATTTCATCTACCCCTGGGGATTTATGAAGTTTAAGTTTAGAAATAGCCAAAATAGCTTCAGATTGTGTTATAGGACCAACATTAAAGTCTGTAATGCATCTATCACCATTACAAACAATTGGAATAGAACTAACCACATTGTTTAGACCATCACTGAAATGCTCAGCCCACCTAGCCATGACAGAATCCTCACCTTCAATAACCTTACCTGTTTATCCTTCAATCCCTGTATACCTGTCCGTTTTCTAGCACACAAAACATTAACTATCTGGTAGAGCCGTCCCGTGGCAGAGTGGTTAGCGCGTTTGGCTACTGATCTAAGGGACCTGGGTTCGAGCCCTGGATAAGGCATGGATGTGTGTGTCGTTTTTCTGCTGAGGTCCTGCCATTCTCACAGACCTTCTACTGTGGCATATAAACTGACAGGCTCCTTTCAGACCTCCGTGGCAAGCAGCTGCTTGAGGGGGTATTTATTTTTTTTTATTAGAGCTATGCACTGTACACACATTATCTGGTGCATCTCTACACATTAACTCTCTCTGGTCTGTTGTTGTGCTGTCTAACTGCTTCATCGGTCTTGTCAGCCAAGCCATCAAGCCAAAGATTCTTATCAATAGCTATCTGATCCTTTACACGTTTATTACGTTATCTGTAATGCTTTCTATTATGGCTAATAAGGTATTGATTAAAAACATTCCTGCAGTTCTTTCATTCTGAAATAAACTCAAGTATCTTATCACTCAAATAATTCCATATCCTCTGCTCCTTTTTTCCGAAAAGAGTAGTGCTAGTTTCCAAATAAGCTTGTTTGAAACGATTCCATTCTTCCTCAACTTCATTAGTAAGCAAACCGTAACTGTCATAATGACTAAGTAACATATCATGGTAAGCTTTAGCTTTAAATTGGTCTTTCAGAGCTTCAGAATTAAAGGTAAATTTTTTAACTTTAGCACAACACTTTTTGAGTCTAAGTTGAAAGATACTTTTAACAAGGTAGTGGTACTACTATTGATACTCCTTTGCTCTCTCATTTTTTTTTTCACTTCACAAAATACATGAATATAGCTTTTTCATCTTTCTCGTCTTTTTTTTTCCTTTTTTTTCTGGGGAGGAAGAATTTGCTCCAACGGTATCGCGACAGGCTCGTAATCTGATGTTTACGGATTAGAGTTCTAACTATGCTTCTCCAGCGACTCTCATATTGCTTCCGATGAGAATGGGGACACCGATGAGATTGTAAAGTCCGCCGTCTGTCGTTACACGGGTAAAGAAATCAAGAATCATTCCCTGGAGTCGTTCTCGACCTAGGTATCAGCGACTCCAGTCCAGTGATGAATGATTACGTCATGTTTGTCCAAAAACGAGTCCATCCACATACTGTAATCCCTCAGTTTACGACCTTAATTCATTCTTCCAAAACTGCTCATAATATGAAACCTCCTAAAACGAAAATTAATTTTCCATTTCTTCCCATTTCATAAGTTTCATTTGGTTAAAAAGATCAAAATTTCTTCCCAAATGTACAAAGTTATTACTATTACAACACATAATAGTACCTAAGTATGAAACAAGTAATACTAATGATCAACCAATATGTTTAAATGGCATTTTTAATAATTAGCTTATGCATAAATAATAGTTTCATCATTAAAGTTGTATGAAAATTACATAAACATTAGTTATCACTTTTATTAGAAATACGAATATGAAACAGACACTTATTTCATATCCCAAAGTAATTTTTTTCAGTTTCTTTAGCCTTCGTCTTCGTCCTCTATTTAATAACACGAATGAGTCAATGTTAAGTTAATGAGTTAATGTTAAGGTGTTTAATGTTAAGAAATATGTCATGGATCTCATAGATCTCATAGATTCTTAACATTTAAACACCGATATGTCGGTTTTTTATTACTTTTTTTACTCATTTAAATATATTCTTATCATTGATGTACATATTAATCTATTTAGGCCATGAATAATACTCCTGATTTTTTCTTCCAATAACCAATATTTCACAGTTTAATACTTGTGAAAGACATGGAAGCATTTCTAAATACCAGACAATAAAAGAACCTGCTATATATCTGAGAGGGTCTGCCTGTGTGTTTTTCGTTTTATCTGTTTCTCTGTTTTCGGGTTTCCCAAGATATTTCCCCACAGAAAAATGTTTCCCTTTTGAAAAGAGGTTTGAATTATTTCTAAATGGTAAAAGGTAGAACCGCCAAATTCAGTATCCTGCTCCTTGCAATCGGATCTTACGATCAATGTCAAGTTTTGGACCCCCAATTTTTCCTCCCCAAATATATTTCCACCCCCACTCGCTAAAAAATTGTTATGAACTGCATCTGAAGGTTAAATAGCTGAAAACTCTAAACTCAGTATAATGCTTCCCATAATCGTAACTTAGATCAAGGTTAGAATCAGGACAGGACAGTCAAAATATATTTTCATTCAAAAAATTACTGTCTAAATAGTAAAATCTAGAACCCTCAAATTCAGTATACAACTTCCTCTAATCGTAACTTAGAGCAATATGAGAGTTAGGACAGTTTTCATTCCCCCGAAAATCCGCTTCTCTCACTGAAACGTCGTACAAGCTGCTCCTAAATGGTAAAAACCTGAACCACCAAATTCAGTATACAGTTTCCGCAAACAGCAACTGAAAGTAGTGAAAGAGTTTAACTCTCAGTATTTCCTTCCCCTTCAAAAATTGCTCCCTGGAAGTTCTTTTGTCTTTAGTTTTCTAGAAAAAACATGAGGTGGGATTTCTCTTAAACGGTAAGATCAATAATTATCGAATTCGGTATAGAACTTCCCTTCATGGCAAATTAAAGAAGCGTAGGGATTTGTTCTCCCATCTTTGTTCCTTCTCCACAAGGAGGAATTTTGGAGGTCCAAACTACCCCATACGCAAATAACAAGGAATTTCTCATTAACTATAAGAGGCAGGATAGCCAAATTTCGTATACAGCTTCCTCTCATTGTCGCCTTAAGCAGTATGAGGTACGGGGAAAAGATAAGGATAAAACCCTTAACTTCTCCCCCGCAAAAAAAAATAAAAACAAACTTATACATAAAACGGGATTTTTTTTTTCCTAACCGATAAAAATTATGATCACAGCTAGCTTCTCTGGCCTCCCTTCCAGTAGCTGAATAAGTTTTTCATTTGTTAGTTTATTGTGATGAGAATCTAAAACGTCATCAACATCATCTTCGTTTTACAGTTGCACAACCTTACTCAGAATGTCAACAATGACTTCTTCAAAATCAGTAAAATCATACACCATATTTGCAACAAATTTTACCAGTATGCATTCAAGTATTTTTGGGTCACTTTTCTAAAGCTAAATTAATATTATCTGTGATTATTTTGATATTATAGTCCTTCCATAATTGATATTTAAATCGTCATCGGAATCCAAACTTTATACAATGTATCTCATTACCAACTTTGAACTGCTCTTTGAAAGACGTGATGATTATACGATCCATTGGTTGCAGAAGTAAGTTGGTATTAAGAGTCAAAAAGGAACAAAAAAGACAGGGATATTAGATTCAATGTATTCAATATTTTTGGGATGACCAGGACCATTATCCAAATCTAAAATTGCATTGTTTTCAAGATTGTTCTTGGCATAATATTTTCCATAGAGGAGGGGGGGACATGAAAATTTGAAAGTCGATCCAAACCTTCTTGTTCCAATATCTAAAGAACTCGTAATTTTGATTTTAGGATGTCCTTAAGTGGACCTGTGTTTTGCGAATGGTAAATAAAAGTGACTTTAACTTAAAGTTACTTTCTAGATTGCTATCGAAAAAAAGAGATAGAGACATTCCATAGGAACTTTAATTCCCAGTGCGTGTTTATCTTCAAGTGAAATATAAGTACTAGAAAACATTTTTCCCCAAGAAATGGTCTTGTTTCGTCAATATCGGATAATTGTTTTAGTAAATATTCACCCTCGCCAACTGATTTTTGATCAGCTCGGAATGGTGATGATACTTCTTCAAGTTAACACTCGCTTTTTCACAGCTTACTTTTGTGCTACGTAAAGTTGGACGTTTCGTAAATTAATCAAACCATCCGTGACTTGCCTTAAAATCAAAGTTTTCACTAACTGAATTTCCTTCATCTTCGGCCTTGCCGTTTAAATCACTGAATAGCGAGAGTCTTCTCCTCTGAATAAAGAAAGAGCCTTCTAAATTGTATTAAAGGACAGCTTTCAGTGTTTACGCGAATGGCTGTCTATCCAATACAACAGAAGTTTTCCTAGTTGTTCTAATATTGTCCCGTGATTTCTTTATACGATATAAATGATCATTAGAAGCAAATGATTGAGGAATGTCTTGATGCTTGCCCTTAAGATGGAAATAAATACTCTTTACCATTGGCGACGACACATTGGAGGTAGTACGGGTATCCTTCGACCGTTTGCCTCTATCCAGTCTTTTAATAATATTAAATTTCTACCCCACACTTAATGACTTTCTGTCCTACTTCAGTTTACCACTAGCAGTCACTTCAGCCTTGGCACCATTACGTTTACCGACCATGATAAACAAAAAAAAAATCCTTAAGATTTAATCTATGCAAAATAATTATTATCGAGAAGAACTAACTCCACAATAAAGCTAGATGATGATTTGATACTTCTTCTTCTGCTGCGCACACTGCTTAGGGATGTCGTGCGCATTCGAGAAGATTCGGGAACCGAAGATATCCGAGAATAGGCGACGAGAACGACGGTCTGTTTGCAAATGGTAGGAGCTCTTATAAGCGAAAACTCCTAAACCGATGTTCGTATACCGAAGAATTGCTATCTGATTATTTTTCCTGCATTCTATTCTACTTTAATGAATTGCTCTTAGAATTTATAATGATATTACTCAAGAAATTAGAAATTATTTGTAGTATTTTTCGTCACAAATGCAAATGTAAATAACAGCAAGATTTTAATTTTGTAATTAAGTAACCATTCCAAAATTTCCAATACACTATAACATGAATATTTTAACATTAAAATACTGATTTATCTGCATCATGCCTGTAACCAGCTGAAAGCCACAGGGAGGAGAGCGGGTCTTTGCAAATTTTAGGATTGGTGGACCAAAGATAATTAAAAAAAAAATCTGAACTTGTAAGCCATGACAAAACGTGAGAGGTCGCGAAGTTTCGAATCACCATCTCTTATTCATCATAATATATAATAGTCGTAATTCCTGGATGGACGAAACGAACTGGCGACTCTCTGTAACGTCATCGGTAGCAGAAACATTCGATTTCCCGTGTTTCTGTGGCAACTTGAACGATCAGTCAAACATTTGGTGGGTGGTCTCACTTGGCTCTAGCTTTGTTAGGGTAACCGATGGAGTTGCTGGCTGCCGTGGATCAGGAGTAATCTCTCGGAAAATATTCGAAATTTCTGGGGAGGCTGCCGTAGTCTATTTTTTCAATGGAGCAGTACGTTATTAACGACAGTTGTGAGTGGAGAAGTACATTAAAGGTAGAGAGCTGTGAATGAACTTATCTATGGGAAGAGTTATCAACGGACATACGTTTCGTGCCACACTTTTGACGTGGGTTTAACTGAAACAAATTAATATTTGTATTATAATGTAGCAATAAATGAAAGTATCAAAAATTCAAACAGACAGAAGAGCTTGCTAGAGAGGGGCTCATCGGCTTGCCAGGAGGAGCTGAGCCCCCCCCCCCCACCCGCTTTGGTTAAGGGCTTGAACCGAATGCATTTCACTATTATGTTAGTTCACTTTTATGTCTGCAATTTTTGATTCCTTTAATCCTGCTAAGTATTATCGAAACAGTTCGGCTAGGCTAAATAATTTCAGTCACGGCCGATAAATTTAGAATCCAAACTATATTAAATTCCAGTTAATATAATCTTTTAACACTGGACGAATATATTGAAAATCAAGATTTAGAGAGATTTAAATTAGATCTTGAATTTAACTCCAATAACAAATTCCCTACAATTTATCAACGGTATTTCCATAGTTATGGCACTTTAACTTTCCGTTCTCATAACATTCAAGTGTCCCAATACATGTTAAAGAATAGTTAATTAACAAATTGTATATTTCACTGTAGAGAAATTTATTCAAATGCATTTGTTAAGAAGCTATAAGAGCAATTTGTATTTTTTCCCAGTTAACAATTAGTCATATATATATATAAAGTTGTTTTGCAACTTTATACGTGAAACATAAAAATTAATTTTAATATTGACTAAAATAATATTTTTTTTGCTTTTTTTTTAATTCTCCTGCCACAAATTGTTTTGCCTCACCTGACACACCGTCCTCGTTTCAACACTAATCCCCAAAAATAAACTCGTATTTAGGCCTGGTGTCTTTTCTGACTAGGATGGAGTCGCTATCGACTAGGCACGAATCACTCTAAAGCCCCTGCTAGACAAGAATGACTCCCTGGAGTCGCTCCTGACAGGGAATCGTTTCTAAATGTTACACAGTGTCATGTTCAGTATGGTTATATTATATGTGCACGTTAAACAACACGCTGGATGGCCATGACGAATCTGTCTTCTAACTGATGCCCAGTGGATATACTTCCCCAAACTTCTCTGAACCTTTGGGGTCTTTGTCACCTAGTCATTTAGCCCATTGTAAGCACAAAAGTGCCTCTCAATTGTGAAACGATTAGAAGTATCTTTTCCTTTCAATTTAATGTCATACTGTTATGTCAACTTCATTTTCCAATATATTCCCATTTTCTCTCTCTTTTGCGAAATAAATTTTGCATGTTTGAAGTTTCGATAATCATCCTCTATTTCCTATTTCATGTCATATTCGTTTAATCCCATCTTCCATATATCTACCTAGACGTTTTTCACATTCAAGGGGCAGGGGTTGGCTCAGTCAGTAGAGCAACAGGATCGTAAATGGCAGTTCCCAGGTTCGAATCCTACCTGGGCCAGTGATAAGATTTATCTCTGCTAAACCCTCATCCTACTCTCGTTCAAAAAGGGAACAGCGATGAGCTTTTAAACACTGCTGTCCATTGTATGGGACATAAAACCATGTTCACGGGTACATGGCTATACCCTGTGCAAGTAAAAAAACTCCCTGGATGGTCTTGACGAGAGGCTCTCAGCTGTCTCTTAAAAGCTATTCAGTGGGTCCCCCTCTCCAACCTTCTTTGAGTCTTACAATTCTTGTGATCTGACCGTTTAACCCATTATGTGTAAAAAAGTGCCGCTCGGAGAGTGGCAGATTATCACACAGATTCATGAGTCGTTGGCCTAGGGTCTCGACACTCATGGAGAACCCAAAGCAGTTAAATTCGATTTTTCTCGAACATTTTATTGGTTAAAATATTTCATAATCAGTATAATATACTCTTTAAGTATACATCTTGCGTTTTTTTCTAAGATTAATACCACATATGAAGTGTTTTTTTTTTTTTTTGTTAAATTCACTGATATTAAGAAAAAGCAGTGGGATCCCAACATACGATGGTAATTTCTTCCATAAAATCCATTGTATGTTGAAAATATAATAAGCTGAAACCAATAATATATTAATTTCCTGTAATTCATTCCAAACCATTGACAGGAGACCCCAACAACACGTAAAATAGGTACTTATTACATGCTATACTTCATTTTTATATGCAAAATCATTACTAACTTTAACACTCTTTAGAATTCATTTTATTTAACTAGTGTAGAAATGGTCGTTTGAGAGAAACACGCACTAATTTTTACTCCTTCTCCGTTTTATTCAATCATCTCCTGCTTCACATTAATGGAAATTTTATTTTTAACTTGCACTTTAGGGGCCATGATTATTAATTTTAATTTAGCAAGTAAGTAAGTTGGTAAGTAAGTAGGATTTTATTTTCACATAATTTACAATATAACAAAATACTCCATATACAACAGAAATTGATAAATTATTATATTGCACAGTTTTCACATTGCATAACAAAAACAATATTGTATATATCCAGTATATCGTATAAAACCTTGAATTCATATAAAACAATATAAACTGTCGTAATTGTTATTGGTATAGAGGAAATTAAATCGAATATAAAATAAGTATTATAATAGATCAATAAAACATTCTAAAACATTACTGATATTGTTTCATAATAAATAAAGTATAATGTATGATAATTCTTTTTTATTATTACTCTATTTATTATTAATACATTTAATTAATAATTTCAAAAATAACGACAATTAAATTAACTATAATTCACAAAATTGTACTCCTTTTCACTGAACAGCCGCATCAAACTGAAGGTAAGCCAATAATAACAATTCCCGTTATATATTTCAAAACAATGCGGGGGTAATAACTGCTGAACAATAACAACGACGCTGATTGGTTAAGAACAATCATACGAGAACGTATGAGTTACGTTACGCGCGCTGATTGTCCAAGAATCCACCCATGCATCTAGAAATTTCCATCCATATATCGTTCCCAGCTGTATCGAAAAGCCATCGTTTCCTGCAAATATCATCGGTCCTTAAAATCAAAGCTCTTATGCAATGTAAAACGGTTCCGGAGAATATGTCGGATTGTTAACGGAAGTTAAGGTCTCACTGTATTTATTTTGGGTTATAATTAATTTTTTGCTTATTTTTAAATATATGCAAAAAATGGAAATTTATATAATACCGGTGATAATACGTATTAAATTTTTCATTTATGCATTTCTGTAATTCAATTTATTTAACATGCTGTATGCATTTTTTTTCCATTCGTAAGTTGCAAAGGTTTTGGACAGTAAATATCTTCATCCTCCCCTAAACACACACACAAACTCCTGGACAGTTGGGGACCTCTTCAATCTTTTGCGCCTAGAGCCTCTGTAACCTTTTGTGCCTTGAGCCTTTCGAATATTTTGCACCTTGAGCACCCAGGTACCTTAATCAGCGACTGCTCTCAGAGGTAAAACAACCCAACTTTAGCCATCCAAACTTTTCCCTGTCAAGCTTCGGTGGTCCTTCCAAAAGCATAAGCTCGTCATAATGCATCATTGAGGTAAAAGCACTTCAATTACTTCAATATCTGAGAGGGAGGAAATATTTTTTCCATTAAAAACTTTGTCAGTCTTGCAATGATCTGGTTATTTTCCCCTTTTTTGTAGTATATGTTTGCAAATATTTACCCTTGACATCAGCACAGAATCCGCAATGCGTCTTAAATCGACTTTTTATTACTTACTTTAGTCGCCAACCTTTGTCCCCAGTCATTGGACATTTGCATCTGTCTACACGCCACATCCGAACCAAACTTTAATCGTTTACACATGTTTACTTAGGAAACATTCGTGACGACATTCATCAACTATACCACTTCCTAGAAGGTTTAGTAATATCAATTTCTGGAAATGTGCCCCTTCCTCTTACTAAGCACACATACTATATAACAAGCAAACATGCATTTCCCGGTTAATAAAACATTTCTGTAAAGATTTTGTGGAAATAATTTCTCTCAGTCTTGTCAAGATATTAATTATTATTTCGTGACAACATCGACCTAGAATTTCTTGTCAGTGCTATGAATAGTGTTTTCAGAAGACACAAATGAATATAAATAAAAAGATACACTTAAAATATTATCTCAAAGGTTTAGCACATGAATGACAATGTTCTCTTTCTGGTCCGGGTTTTGGATGTGATTTATTTCAACAGTGAACCTACATAAGTTTCAAATGTTCGGCTTGATGCTTAGAGAATCGAAATTTGTTTCGAACACCATATTCGATTTGCAATAGAAATATCTACTTACTGAATACAAATATAACAAAAATTTGGAACATCACAAAAAAAATAACAATAACGTAGGTATAAACAATTTGTCGTTTTTTTTATCTGCAGCTAAATAATGAAATTCTGATTAACAGAAACTAATCAAAACATAAGAATTGCATACATCTACGATGATGGAATATATAATGAAGTGTTTTAATAATAATTTTAACAGGAAAAATAACTCGAGAAATGTCATGGTCGATAAATCATTCTGTGTTTGTTACATCTCTTGCAATACACGGTTGACTTAATTTGGAAAGTAAGTAGCTTCGGAAAGCTATATTTGGTGCACTTATCATTTATTTTCTCTCCTGTTCAGAATAAGATAGACACTACCTCTTCTCTTTAATATGCTTTGAGAAACGGAATTAAATGAGGCAGAGCGAGAAATTTTAAACGATCTCTCCTCTCTGAAACCCATTTGCAATAAATATATTTTCGGAAACCTGGGTATGTTTGTAGAAAGTAACATGTTAATTACATTCCGTAACCTAACATCCGCTGAACTTCTAAAAGCTTCGCCGAAGACCAGACTGTCGTTTGTGTTTCACATGAAAGAGACGCAGATTGCTTCTAATCCGATTACAGCAATCTTGTCAGCCAATGGATCTAGGAGGCCAAGCATTTTCTAGGTAATAAAACTGTATAAAGTTTTGTTCCTATTGCATTGAACAGTGGGAAGAAAAGTTCAAACAAATTTTCTTGGAGTTCTAACTGTTTCTATTGAAAGAATAAGCAAGAAAAAAAATTGATTTGAGGGAAGAATAAGATTTAGTGACATGGAGGCACACATTTATATATTTATTTATTTATGAAACATGTCTGTCAGTATAATATTCTGTCTTCTGATACTGAATTACACAACAAATGGTAGTCCAATTTTTTCAATTTTTACAGAATAAAAGATTTGATTTTTGAGTTAAGAGGAATTAATATTGGAATTAAAGTTCGACGTTATTAATATTTTATTGACTGAAATCTAATTTTAGCGATTTATCTAATGCCGTTTGTTAATTTTTTTTTCAAATCTTTGCACTAATGAATCATGTATACTATTCTACTTCAACTTCTGTACTACTTGTAATGAATATATGATGCTTTTAAACAAGCATTTCATAATGAGTCATGTGGAACCATAGAAATCAAGCAACATGGTTAATTTATATAATTCTAATAATTTCTATCATTTTAAAATTAATTGCTATATTTTGGTGTGCAATTTCTATATCAATACTAATTCTACTGACGTATGCAGTAAAACAGATGTCGAAGAAGTAAAGACTCATCTATTACTACTAAGTCCAGCTAAAGGCTTTCTTCCCTAAAGATAAGTGATCTATAACTCGTTTCGACAGCCAATATTTACTCTTGGTGTATATTTCTCATCTCCGCAACGTGCCCTCTTTTCTTACAAATTATTTTACAAGAAAGGAATTTTAGTAAATGATGACATATTTCAGTGGCGTAACAAAGAGAAGGAGTAGGTGTTATATTCACCTCATCCATTTAAGGGCTTGATTAACTTTATATATTCTAAGGAAGTCCTCCAGAATCAGCAACTGAAGCATAGTAATTTCACACCATTAGGCCAAAGCAACTGAATCCCGTTAGAACCCTAACATGTGAACTCAAATTTACACCCCATTACAATTTTTTTTGATATGCCACCGATACTAATTCCACAAATCAAGCTATTCACATTTATATAGCCCAAAGACTCTAATCCAGAATTTTCCTAAAGCTGCAATCTAAAAAACATTTCTAAGAATACAGCTTCAATAATCTACAATTTTAACGTTACTCCTCTCAAAAATGCATTGTCCACAAAATGGAAAACTCCAAAATCACCAACCACAAACTCTTAAATATGTCGTGTTTTTGGAATTTCTACTGTCTATATATATATAAGGCTCACTTAAATGAAGAGTGAACAAGTCGGAAATAAAGAATAAAAGATTTAGTTATCGATAGATATTTCCATGCCTTTTGAGTTATTTGTTCCAATGTGAAGTTAACGTCAACAAACATGATATACTGTTCATAGAACGACTTTCTGTGACCATGCTACACCTTTTCAACTGAATGGAACTTCTTTCTGATCCAAAATATTAAAATCACATTGGGAGGGGTCCGAACACCAGGATGAGTGTTTCAAACACTCGCAACGATATTTGTGCAAAGTTGTTACCCTTAATTGGGTGACATGGGGCGTTATCATGCAGCAAAACAACATTCGTGCTCAAAAGTCCTAGGTGGTTCGACTTTATTGTTTACCTTAAAAGGCCGAAAGTTTCGCAATATCTTTGTGAGTTGATTTCTTTACTATGATTACAAAACTTCAATCAGCATCAGACACTGAAAAACGTCAGGGTACTGTACATTGATTCAACTTTGGTGCTTCCATGATAGTTTGTTTTAAATCCATATAACATCAATCACATTCAAGCCGATAGTAGGGGACTAATTTTAGTACTGATGAGTTCCTTCTATGTATATTCTTTTCTCTGTATGAAGCCACGATGATCACTCTGTCCGTTTCCAGATATAAATTATAAAATCATTGTCCATAATTGAACGACACACATATGTAGCAGCATTTGATATGCAATTTGCTATTAAAACTTGAATTCATCTATTAGACTATATTTTTATGTACCACGAAATATTTCAAGTGACATAATTTACATGATAAATTGGAATTATCAAGACATCATTAGTATAGTACCAACGAATATATGTGCCCACGGTTTATAATATATGGGATATAAATGTTGTTTTTACAGAAACAAAAGGTTCAGAATAAATACCTCTACTTGTATCGGATAAACAAAAGTATGAATGAACTATTAGTAAATAAAAGAATGAATGGTCTTTTATTATATATTTTAGTGGCCAATGGATGTTTTAACACTCTAGTGCAGTGGTTCTCAACCTTTTATGCTTTACGTATCCCCTGGTATTGTGTATGTAATATCTATCTGTACAAATGGCGTACCCCTTGTACAGATAGATAAAACTCAAATTGTAGTCTAATAATAACAACTTGGCGACTTTGTTACAAGATCTAGCGACCTTTGAGCTCTCACGGCGTGCCCCCAAAAATTTTACCTCGTAACCCAGGTTGAGAAACAATTCTCTAGTGCTTAAATCAAACACCTGTAAGTTCACACCAATTTGTTCCTCACATGCACAATAATACATACGATCAAGACGTTCACTTGTTATCCTCGAGTAAGAGATGCTTCACCCATGATGCCACGATATTTGTTTAATATAACAATATTTTCAGCCAAAGCCATAACATCACGTCACTTCTTTACTACATAAAATATGAAAACTTATGTTTAGAAACAACTGTTAGTTATATAAAATTTTTATGTAAACGACAACAAAGGTTAAAAATGTACTAGGAAAAACAATTTGGTGAAATTGCAAAAATAAATAAACTGACAGAAAAAACGTAGAAAAACAGTTTGTCAGTCAAATATTCAGGTTTGCTTATGAAATCACATGCTTAATATAGTATTTGGTGAAAGTCAAATCCATAGTTATCGACAAAACATATGACATACTTGTATAAGTCGTGTGGAGCGTCAAGAATTATTCACACGATTGTTGTTCGCTTTCTATCATGTTATGAAAGCTTTAATGCGCAGTGTTACTCTCTAAGGATCGTATTAGATGTGGGATTTTACCGTGTATAGTAAATTTTTTCACGTTGGCATAAACCAAATCCGTAATTGTCAAGGGTTTCCTATATTCCGAGCTAAAGGTAATAGTGATTAGCCATATATAGCATAACTTGAATTTAAAAGAAAAGTTTGAAAAGAAATTAAAAGTGAGAATTTAATGAATAAACTTCAGCTTGTCGTTAATGATGAACGTAATTAATTTTACTGTGTTTGCTATAAGTCAGTGTTGCTAATGACTTATAGCAAGTATTTGTGTATGTTGCAACCATTTCCTTATAGTACTGACAGCTTCATCTTCATACTTGCTTTCATATACTCGTAATCATAGCCGGATCTATAGGGAGGCAAGGGGGTCATGCCCTCCCTTTCAGAATGCGACTAAGAAAAAGACCTAAGTAAAAGAGGTAAAAATTATTAAACTTAACTTATGTTTCATGCATTTTTCAATAATATCTGAAAAAATCAAGTAAAACGAAGGGGAAAATGTTATACTGCATTGGAAATCCCGCCCCCTTTTTCTTTTTTTCGCCTTAATTGTGTTCTTGCCCCCACCCCTCATTTTTTTTTTCTAAATGCCGGTCTGCTTGTAATTAAACTGTGTCACAAATATCATTTTATCAAGGCAATCGTTCGAAGCTTAGTGTAGAATATAGAAAAAGAAACACCCAAAAATAAGCATAAAAGAAACAATGGGAAATGGGGGAAAAGGCGAAATAAATCCCAAAGCCTTTTGATGCACTCCGTCAAATATGAAGCATTGAAAAACAAACACAACTAAAAACTGTAAGGCTGGTTGCCCTTTCAACTTGTGTATTCAAACACAACTTGTGTATTGGTCACTAAAATATAAATAGAATACGTTTCATTATCGTATTTACCAACAGTACATGAAATTTACGTTAATAGTTTATTGTTTTTTATTTGTTTACCTGATACATGTAGAGGTATTTATTGCAAAGCTTTCGTTGCTGGTAAACTACTACTTATTTTCCAACTGTTATAAACCGTGGTCAAGTATATCGTAGACACTATACTATAGCAACTTAAATAACACACTATCGGTAAATACGTTCATGATTAAATCTTCCAAACCTGAAAATATGTCCTGATCTTTCGGCGTTCGAATAAATTTCATTAGTGGTTCGAATCTTGTTTTTGGAAAAGATAGACTCATTTCATATGCATGCATTACTTGAAATATCGATGCCTATGACCGAACCAACTGTTATAAACCGTGGTCAAGTATATCGTAGACACTATACTATAGCAACTTAAATAACACACTATCGGTAAATACGTTCATGATTAAATCTTCCAAACCTGAAAATATGTCCTGATCTTTCGGCGTTCGAATAAATTTCATTAGTGGTTCGAATCTTGTTTTTGGAAAAGATAGACTCATTTCATATGCATGCATTACTTGAAATATCGATGCCTATGACCGAACCAGCTTTCTATAGCAATAAAACAATGACAAGTAATGTTTGCGATAACTAACCAAATAGTTAAATATTCAAAGTATTACATTGTAGCATGCAACACATTATATAAAGGTTTTGTTTAAAAAAATTAGGGACTTTTTAAAAAAAAATACTTTTTTCTGAATTATCAGTTTGGTCCTTAATGAAAGTGTCTATTGTATAAGTATTACCCATTTGGAGATTTTGTCTAAATTAAAAGTGTCTTCATGAAGTGACATATTACATTTGAAGGTTTCTATGGCATGACATCGTGGAGCTTTCTCTTAAGAGACTGTTGACTTATGAAAGTTGTTACAGACATTCTCTCCATTAATATTTTCGCATGATTTAAACTTCATACAACCCGAGATGATTTGAAGATTCAATCCATCATCAAATGATTGAAACCATATGAAAACATTAATAGGGAAGGAGCCTGTAACCTCGTTTGCACGTCAACAGTTACCATCGACGAAGGTCTGTGTAGGCATTATACAAAATATATTATAAACCTTATTTAGTGTTCTATTTAAGACAAACCTTTGATCATTTTTATGCAGTCAGTATCTTTACTGAAATCCGAGGTACTATTTCTGCAAGAGAAACATATAATTTTTTTTTTGATTTGCGACATTTCGGACAGAAAAGAATCCTAGAAGCTATTTTTAGATTTTAAAGTCCTTCTCATACAAAGGATATGCCCTCCTAAGACCGAAGTTCCTGCTGACCACTGACTGAGTTAGAACTAGCATAACACACGAAATATGCCCTGCTGGAACAGTAACTAGTTCCCTAACCACTATGCTAGTTAAGGCTTGTGAAGATCTTAATTTTTTTTTAAAGTTCTTAATATGTGTGTTAACAGTGAACTCTTCTTACACAGAGTTAATTAATAGCGTTTAGATCAGGTTTCCCAACTTTTTTTCTGTTTTCAGCATTATTCTCAAACAGTTCTTTCACCGCGTTCCGAGTATGATACTGTAGTAAAAAATATTTTTTGTTTCATTATATATCTTAAAATCTAATTTATTTAATCAAAACATCATGTTTAGTTCAACATTTGACAAAAAAATAAATGAAATAATAAGAATAAATTGTAAAAATACTAAAGTGTATATTCTTATGTAGCATTATTGTTTTTTTTTTTTATTTTAATTTTCGCTAACACACCAGGACCTTGGAAGCGACCTACCGGTAGGAACATTAATTTAGATAATGAACATACTAACCACTGTTTACAGAATACTGCTGCAAAACTGAGTTCCTATCCAATATTTGCAAATATGTTTGTGTCTATTTTATGCTTTTTTATGAAAATTTGCCTTATTAATCCTTTTTTATGAAAATTTGCCTTATTAATCCTTTTTTATGACATTATGGTAATTTATTCCTTTTTTACTCTTATACATGATAAAAGGTATATAGCGGTCTGAAGCGATTTAAACCTTTGGAACGTCTATAACTGAAGCATTTCTTGGGTAAAAATATTTGGGTAAATATATGACAATATACTTGTAGCTAAAGCCTATTTGGTCAAAAATATTGATAGTTAAAGAAACGTTTTGCTAAAAAGTGTTAGCTAGTAAAATTGCTCTCAGATTTAACTGCAGTAATCGCATTCAAGAGAAGTTAGGGGTAACAATATTTTTTACGTTTTGAACATGATTTTCGCAAAATTTCGTTTTCCCGCTAAGGATGTTATTGTATCTGTGGTTACAGTTATATATTTCACAATTCCCCATTTTTTAAAAAGTTTCAGCAATAAATAATACTTTCTAGTAATACTTTTCTTAAATATGTATACATCTTTCATAAATCTCTGTTTTGAATCATTTATTCATTAACGAGGTATGCTTCATAATTTTTCCAGAGTGTATCCGAAATGATAAGAAATTGAAATAAAAAATGACAATTAATTATTTATTTATTTCTTCATTAGTCTTTAATAATATTTCTGACAATATGCATAAACTGTGCCAAGGGAGTACGATAGCTTCGCGAAATAGCAAAATATTTCTAATTTTACTAATGAGAGAAACATAACTGCCCGTTCATTAGAGTCAGGAATGAGTTTTTTATAAGATCCAATTTCAAATCGAAATTACGAGATTTAGCATGCTGAGATAAGCTGCTTGTAGTATCCTTTTAATGAGGAAGGTCAAGGGCTCATTATTATTGGTAATCATCTCACTTTCATCGTTGGAAGCAATCATTTTGAAAGGCCAATAAGCGCAATTAGACGACAATTTTCGAGAGAGTAAGAAAAACATTAACGAACATTGAATCATACGATATAATTACATTAGACAATATGAAAGAAGATACAAATACATCTAGAAACCCATTTATTGATATAAAATTTTGCGTTTGTCTGATAAGAATGTTTCTAAGAGGAGGGATGAGGAAAAATGCCTCATAAAAAAGAAGAGCTTTATAAAAGTGCTGTTATTTACAAAATGGATCATGAATTCAAAATATCACAACTTTTAAGTACTTCAGTTACTTTGTTTTTATAGAACAAAAACATTGTTCCAAGGAGGCTAATTCCTTGAAACATAATTACTATGCTTATCAACAAAACGGATGTTATATATTGATATAATAATATGATCTGTGTGTATAATAAAGTTAGTCCTAAAATGTCCGTTTATTTTAAGGCGATAAAATAAATACTAGTGTCGACAAAATGGAGCACTTTTGACGCAAACTTCTATAAAGGATTATTTGCATTTTTTTTTTCCGAATCCAAATAAGTTTTCAGATAACAAATTTCAACTATTTAGGTATTTGTTAACCTCACATTTAACGGTTTTTCTAATATCGTGGCATAAATCGATAGTAAAAGGATTGACTACAATTTTTGAAGTCCGTTTTGTACATAGGAATCAGAACAGCTTATTTTTAATAAATTTTGAAGAATTCCATATATAAAAGCTTGATTACAAATATGCAAATTAGTCTTGATAAGATGCAAGTAATATTATTTTGCAATAAATGCTTGATATATTCTCACGCCACATGATGTTTTAGTTTTAACCTAATAATGATTTATTTTAATCATTTTTACACATTCGAGTATTAAACAATAATGTAGAATTTCTGCTCATTAAAAGATACCTGATTTCCAGCTGTATATGTTCTCATTTTCATTCTATTGCAAAATTAACAAAATACCTATTGAAATCATTAAGCAATTTTTTATCGTTTTCAGCGTCAGCAGATTCCACTCCATGAATCGATTTTTGAAATGTTTCGTGTGCATTAGTTTGTGTGATTAAATTATATGCACAATTTTCCCCTCTTTTGATAGATTGCCTTGACAATTTTGGAATTCAGAGCAAGAAAACTGTTTTTTCCCCCCATCACTAATTTTGAAATTTAATTGATTTCTAATCTTTTTAAAGTTACACTCATAAGCGTGATTAAAAGAGGGTTTTTGTGTTTCTTGTACAATTTGTTTCTCAGCTTTAATAGATTTCTAATCTCGTTAGTCGTAGAAAAATTATTTTGATTAAAATTTTCCTTATTGTTTGTTTTAGGCAATTTTCCAATTCTATGGATAAGAGAACTATTTACCATAGGCTTCATTAACATCCATTACAGTTACATATTCCTTCCAGGTACAACTTCTCAGATATCTGTTAAGAATATCAAAACTATTGTATTGATAAGTAAAGTTTTCATCGGGTACTACATAAACATCATTATTTTCGTTGTTACCTGCTTTATATTTAAGGACAAGGGGGAAATGATCTAATCTAGTTGTTAATCAAACTGAAGCATATTGAAAGGAATTTTATTTTCTGCTTTAAAAAACCTGATCGAAATGTGTAGAAGAACTAGTATTGCCTCTAATTCCCAAATTTATAAAGAGAAGACAGACATTTACAAAAAGGAGACCATAATAATCCTTCGACATTAGCTTATTTTATAACAAATATATATTCTGATCGTTAGAATGTTTAGAATATTTAACGAATTGCCAAATTCATATTAAAATTAATATGTTATAGTGGAGTGATCGAAATACAAAGGAAAAGTACCTATAAGTTCTATAAGGTCTAGTTTTTAATACAATTGAATATTTTTATTACAGTTATTAAAACGATAAAGTGCATTTTCTAAATCAGTTGTTTTTCTGCATCGTTGATAGAAATTGGAAAACTCTCTTTGATATATCACTAACAACCAGAATAAATATTGTATTTCCACATATTTTCCGTCTAAATAAGCAAATAAAATCAGTCAAAATTTAAAACAGTGTAAAAAGCGTTTTTCCTTAGTTCCAAATGAAAGCAATAAATCACAGAACAACATCAGTAACATCATCAGAGTAAGTTCTGATTGGGTTCTCTTTGTGCTAATCTCTCGACACGGCTTTGCTTCTTGGATAATAGCTGTGTTGCCTTATCTACTCAATGATTTATTCCGGTTTCAACATTTGTTTTGCTCACTTTACGCTAAGATGTTCGAGGCAATTTATCTGATTTCATTTGTTAACGCTTCTGAAATGTAAACACGCATTTTAGTTCTTTTTATTCTTTGTATTCTGATCAGTTAAATAATTACGTGAAATTTTACTACTGTTTTTGAATGATCTTAGAATGAAACCTTTCAAAAGATGCGTCAATCTGATATTATGTAGAATATTTGTGCTTTTTCATAAAGTTTACATAATGCCAAGAAAATAGATATTGAGTTTAAAGAAAATAACACAAAATATATATTATCCTTTTACTTTTGGAATTAACCTATAAATAACATTTCACTGGAAGCTGCGGTACATTATTTGTCGTAATTGATTTTTCCCTTTACTTCAAGTCGAGAGGTTCAAGATTGCAGAATTCTTAAATGATGTTTAAATGGAGTCGAACGCAAATCAAATAGATTACTTGGTAGTAATTGCAAAAATAAATGTTTTCCATTTCTTTGGATGTCAGGAAATAGAAATATTTGCTCATAAAACTGTAAATAGATGAAACAGCAGCAGAACTATGTTTGTGTTACTTTAAGAGCATGCAAATATTTTTGACCTTTAGTATGCTAAATATCGACTTCGCAAAAATATTGGAAAATCATCTGTTATATTCTGTAATGAAATGAAGGTTTCTATGTTAAATTGCCTCATGAAAAAAAAAAAGCATTATAAACGAACTTACATATTTAAGACGACACATTAGACTTATATTTACATGTTTATACTTACTTAACGTATCGAGAAGTATAGGATATGAAACACCAAGACTCTGTAGGGCATGGTGTACAAACGTTCAGCTGAATCCTTCTCGTAAACCTTACTACATAAAAATTCGAACACCGAACGCAAGTTTATAACTGTCGAAATGCTCATGTCGTCAACTGTCGAAATGTGGTTATTTTTGCTTGAAAATGGTGACCGTTTGTCAAATTTGAATGAAAAAATAAAACAGTTAGTTAACTGCATTACATATACTCCGCTCCGGATAAAGAATGGAACGGTAAATCTGAAGATCAAATAAAGCAATCAATGAAAAGAGGCCACACCCACATGAGTTCTTTCAAGAACAATCCGCAGATATAATTCCCCACAGCAAATAGCTTATGCGAGAAATAAATATTTTTTCTAATGTACTCATGAAATAACTCATAATTTTTAGGTTTATTTTATAAATGTGTTTAATTTTTCCTCTTTGTGTTTCAATTCTTGCTTTTCTTTTGTTGTTAAAGTAGTTTTATTTTCTGTTTTTAATTATGTGTTTGTCTTACATTATACATGTCTTATTCTCTAATTAACCTGTCATGTGATTGAAAGGAATCCTGCTGACAAGTCATAAGGCTTAGCGGGGTAATCTATATATATAACCATACTAAGGCATAAATAAAGTTATTATTATTATTATATTAATATATACTGTATATATATATTTAATGTAAGCATATATATATACGTTATGACTCTCCCGCATACATAGTCACAATTTAATGTCCCATCCGACGGACGGCGACCATTCTAAGGGCAGATCTGCGCTCTGCCAAAAATGGAACTCAAACCTGAGAATCGCAGATTACGAGCTTCGTACGTTAGCCACTGAACCAACTTCTGCCCATGATACTAGGAATTGGCGAAAGCGTTTCGTTTCGTATCCTGTATGTTGCTCTGTACACATATGTACCAATAAATCAATAAATTTGATCATATTTATAAACACCAAATAATATGAATATATAATATTTATACAGAATGACATCCTCTCCACAGAGTTCAATATCATCCCTATGGGAAATGCATTACACTAAAAAGAAAGAAAATTATTTACTCTATATGATCCCCATCTACCTGTAAAATAGTATAAATAGTTCTGTAAGGAAATATGTTCCTAAGTATGTTTTACCACCCTAACTAACGGTAGCCCATAGTCCACTTTATTCTCTGGATTATTTAATGAATTTTATAACAATTCCTTAATTACAGCGTAAAATCGTTTTTTTATTTTGTTTTCTTCAATCTGTACCTTTCTTATCCAAAGTGTAAAATTTATTATGACTTTTGAACCTATATTTGTGACCACTACACAAAAAAGGATGATATTACATTTTTTTTTTCATTTTTGCTAACATGTACAGAAATCATAAGAAGTAAAGGAAAATACTCCTTTTCAGCATATACAATGCGTAACGTATCATAAACCTACTTCGCGGCACCGTTTCATTAACATAGAGTAAATTTCTGCATTGCTTAAAAGTTTCTGTCTGCAAAAAAGTTTGTGTCACTCTATTGACAAATATTCAAGTGTATTACAATTAGAATGGGTCCATTAACACCCTATAGGTAGCAAACCGTTAAAAAGGGTTGTGTTGAGTTGTTTTATCCCTGAGCGGCACTTTTGCACACAATGGGCTAAATGACCAATTCACAAGAAACCCTTAGGCTCAGAGAAGGTTTGGAGATGGCGACCCAGCTGTTAGGAGACAAATGGTAGTCTCCCTTAAAGTCGTTCCAGCGCGTTGTTTAACATGCATAGGGTGTGACTCTCCCACATACACATCACAACTTTACGCCCCATCCGACGGATAACGGTCTTTCCAAGCCCATCGGTGCCCCCTACTGACCGAGGGCAGGACGAGGAGTATTTGCGGAGATAAATCGCAACTCTGGGCCAGCTGGGACTCGAGCCTGAGTACCGCAGATTACTAGCCTAACACACTACTGACTGAGCCACCCTTTCCCCGTTAAAGAGGATTAAATGAAATTTGAAATGGGCAATGTCCTGATCATATGTAACGAGAGGCATGAAATGGAACATTGATTCCAAAGAACTTGGGGCTTTATGTAGCCAGTATGGAAATCAAAACCCATCACATGATCATTGTACACCTGCTAAGACCTGCATCTGAAATTTCAACAAAGCAATCATCAAAAAAACGAAAGTTAACCATGAATGATCGAGTGCTGTTGCCGAAGCTGTTTTACCACAACAGTAAAAATATCATAGCTGCCTTTCCGGAATCACACAAGAGAAAGATTAACCCTTTCAGGACCATAAGGTTTCTAAGAGTAAATATTAGTATGTAACTGTTTATTTTAGTTTGTTTAGACGTAAAATAAATAAAAATCATAAGAAAAATACATAACAATGTGTAGTTTTTTTGGAATTTTATGGGAAATATTTTTCCCAATAGACTATAAAGGTAACACAAATTATAGTTAGGCTTATTATGCAATGTCTTTTATTTATTGGTTTATTAGAACAAAATGTTAACTAAAATAATATAAAATTATGAACTAAAATTACTATACAAAATGATGTGCTAATTATGATATTCTGCGAAGCAATTTCTTTTGGTAGAGAGGCAAAGATGGACATTGCACATAGTACATATATTATGCGTCCTGACAGTTCTGTTTTTGTTTTCTAAACGTTACGTCATACGTTTCATACGTTCTATTTTGACATTCTGTATAAAAAATGCAGATAAGGTTATAATTAAATACGACAATCACCAATTTTAAAATGAGAAAATGTTTTCCTTAGTCGTGAAAGGGTTAAGGTGTCTTTTCCAAAATGAATGGTGCAAAATCAAAAATCTGAATCTTGTCTCTTTTGGCTGCGATGAGCGACAAGATCAGCGAGATTTAAAATTCACAACTAAATGGATAAATGACGGTCTGGTGACTGATAACTGGTTACAGCACATGGCGTGTAATTGGGAGGCGTTGGTTTGAATTCCCTCATCGGTGAGACTCATTTTTTCCACAAAATTATTGTCTCTTGAATGGCTCATTTTGAGTATGACATTGTTTGCTATGTTTTTTTATGCTGTCCTTTGTCTGTTATGTTGCTTATGCTGTTACGTTTGCTGTGGGTTCGTAGCAAATTTCGACATCGTCATTATTTTCTATCAAAGAGATTCGCATTCACTGTTCGGAGACGCATGCTACAACAATATGCATGACAGAGTGATCTCCATCAACTTGGGATTCCTGCTTTTAAAGAAATTAGGTTAGAAACAACTGTTTTCATGCGAATGAAACGACATTGACTATCTCTCGTTCATGCAAAGTAGAATGACATGTATGGATTTAGGGATAAGGAGAAATAGGTCATTAAAGGTGAACTCCAATACTTTACATTATGTTCAGCAACGACGATTCAGCAATTCATTCCACATGATTTTTCAAACATTGGTCACTTTGCTCGCCAGATAACAGTCTGACCATTACAGTGTTAGAAGAGTCTTTCAATACTTGTGACTTCTTTTTATTGCGATATGTGGAGAACCTATCTATCAGAGAAACAATAAACATACATTTAGCTGGTTCAGCTGAAGACCAGAATTATGTCGCATGTTTTAAATTTTCTATATTTAGTTTGACAATTCAACGTGCCGTTACTTACCAATCTCTTAACAAATTATGTAATTTGATCTAACAGTTTGTAACACATATACCAAATGTGATGAGTAATTTAATGTGTTGTACATCGTAATATCTGCAAATGTAATACGTTGTAACGGTAGTTAAGCATAACTAAAAGGAGAGGTGTGCACTATTTCCCTGTGATGATGCATAGAACCGACTAGGCCTAGCGTTTAAATTTCGACCCAGGGGAGACTTTAACCAATTGATTTAGACTTCTGTGATCATTTTCGCTTTTTTCACCCTGGCTACTAACTAAGATTTCAGTTGTGTATCCTGGACTTATTGTAAGAGTTGAGTTCTGTTGAAAGAGAACCTGTCATTCTGTTTACTATTTACTTTTGTGTTGCCAGCCAACCCCAACTGAACAGAAATAGGATAATTCATATAAGCATGCATATGATGCTGATCAGAAGCCATCGCAAGCTACTGGACACTTGAAACTAGTTCTTCTGATACAAAACTGGAAAAGATGCATCAGACCCCGATTTTATGGTGCTCTGTAGAGCCTGATGGATTATAATGGTAAAGAACTACATTGATTGCCTGCATTTTCCACACTTCAGCTTTTAGCAAATTACGAAGATATTTCCTCTATAAAGCGATTAAGGGGCTGTTTGATATTGGCCATATATCTTTTAATAAACCTAGTTTCTATCCATTTCTCTCCACAACTACTAGGAAAATGAGGGATCTTAACTGACACTAATTATAGGTATATCCTCTCACAGTAATTCTAACTAAATATGATGGATTGGACCTGCAAGATAACAGATGGACAGGTAGAGAGTTCGATGTTTAAAATAATTACATTTCAGGATGTGACGATAACCAATGCTTGAAAACATTAATGAAAGATTTCTTTCAGCTAAATTTAAAATATGGATTACACATTTGAATTTATCTGTTACTATGCCCTAATTCAGGTCCCGATGGGAATGAGAAAATAGGGTTTGCAGACAACTTAATGATATTTGAATTGTGTCAAAATAATTTTATTTATTTATTTATTTATTTATTTGTTACCAAATTATACTACATAACAGCTACATATGGTATTTTAGGAAACAAACATAGTTATAAAAGAATAAAAATAATAACATTAACATCAATTACCAATAAACAGAGAAATTAGTAATGATAAAAAAGAAAAGATAGAAAAAGAAAAAAAATGACTAAGCAATGTCGAGAGCAAAGGGGCACCTTACGTCCGTCCATGTTTCGAGAACGAGTAAAATATTATAATATGTGGCAACACATACGTTGATTTATCTCTAGTAATAAGCAATGTTTCGAATTTATAAATTATGCGATTTAATATTTAATTCAAAATCAAAACTTAAAGTCAAATGACCATTTCAAAGCGACATTCAACAAACCCAAGAGTAACAAAAGGAAAGAGATATTCAATGTTATTACTTTTGTGCTGGTTGACTTCAATAACAGAGTTGATTCTAACTCATAAAAGGTAATATATTATATTTCATCTGATCGATGATACATTAATTAACAGCAATTTGGCAAGCTCTCATTCGTAACACGAAGCTGGACTTGGGTTTGACTATTATCTGGTTAAAAAGGTTTTACAGCTAAAGTTTTTAAAAAAGCGCTTAGGGTAAAAATAATCCCATTTAACACTGAAGGGCTGACAGATCTCCAAACATTCAAATCATACGCTACATTGAAAGTTTACTTAGTCATTATGACAAGAGTTGTTTCTTTACAACTGACTTTAGTGATAAATGGGAGCTTTTGAAAAGGCTATTCGTTAAAACAGCATTTGTCTGAAACAGTGCTGTTTTGGGACAAATGAGTGAATAAAAACAAAGTTAGTTAAGTAGCTTATTTCTGAAAGAAATGATTACAGCAATAGTTTAAATCAACACCCTACTGGATATATCAAATGATAATTACCAAGACCTCTGTTAAGAGGTGATGATTTGATGAATGATGATAAGAATTTTTGTCTTGATGACCTGATGACAAGAGAAATCTGCTAAAGAACACGAGATCACAGAATTGTCATCTTTGAAAAATGTTATAATTTCTTACCATTTGATTCCCATGACCTGGACATGTCCTTTTGAAATTTCTCTTTGGTACATTTAATGAATTTCCTCCTAGAAAGGACGGGTGTTAGCTCATTCTGTTGTGTGCCATTCTAGTAATGTGAAGCTCCCAGATTCAACTTTCAACCCTCGCAGTGTTGAGATTTATCTCTGCTCAAACCCTATCCTGCCCTCATTCAGAAAGGGGACATGGTTGAGCTTGAAAGTCCGCCATCCATCAGAAGGGCCGTAAAGCCATGGCCCCGTGTGCAGGAGATCCATACCCTGTGCATGCTAAATAACATACTGGACGGCCTTGACAGGAGATTTTCATTTGTATCCTAACAGCTGCTCAATGGATCCCCTTTCTCAACCTTCCCTGATCACTTGGGACCCTATTTATCTTACCAATTAGCCCATTGTGCTCACAAAGGTTTTCGTATATTTGGAAGTCTCTTACCCTATTTACCATGTCTCTTTACTAGGTTATTTTCAAAAATAAATAAAATGAAAAAATATCAGTTTCAAATATTTCTTCCGCACCCCTGGGGTTGCTGGCACCCCAGATTAAGAACCCTTGGTATAGAAGGTGCAAATGACCCTTTTCAGTTTTAAACACAAGGTGCAACATATAATTTTGTAAGCTGCAACAAAAGAATTTTAAACCTTTTCTGAGAAAATTAATTATGTTTTTTGTATCGTTAAACAAGTTTAAGAGAGCAAACAATTGCCTGAAAAAATTTATGGGTAAAAATTTAGCCTGGAGAATATTTAAAATATATCCATATTAACTATGCATATTTTTTTTCCTGTTCTTTCTCAATTGTTCTCAATTCTTTACCTGAAATGTTTGCTAAGTAATCATTTGTAGGGTTTTAGACATTAGTATACACAAATTTAACGAGTGCTGAAAACATGAAGTTGTTTAGTTATTTATGAAAAGCTTTCGTCTTTAGTACATCTGATATCTTGTATAGTCAAAGAATTTCTTTTGCGTCATAGTTAATATGAAAGGTGTTCTTGTCGTATATCTATACAAATTTAATCCAGGCAATATGAATATACTTTTTTTCGGTTTTACTAACACTTATCATTTTAACTGCATATAAAATTTCACTTGCGTTGCTAACATATTCTGTCTCACGGTTAACGAAGCAAATCGTGGATGGCCATAAAAGCACCTTGGAAAAAGAGGCAAATGGATTGTGCTGTTTCAATGGTCTCGATCAAAGAATATCTTCAAAGGAAAAAGCTGCGGAATCGATCAATCCGATAACTCAGGTGGCGAGAGCGCATTTGCTACAGCAGGTTTTAGTCCCACTTTAGCATTTTTTTTTTCTGTTAGAAAAAAATCACTCATCCATTGAACAAAAGATTCCATTTTTAGTAAAAAAGAAACTGCTTTCACGTAAAGGTTTACTTCTATCGGTAAATTTTCAAAAGCCAAGAGCGGGAAACGAAATGGAGGAAAAAAGAAGAAGAAAATCTTTACGGCTAATATCAAACGATCACAAGTAAGCACCTTTAGGGATGACGGATCTTCAATACAAAGGAATATTAGTCTTGAGATCGATGCGGGAGAAATTAATATTTCATTTTTATTATATTTTAAAGTTATCAGAAGGTCACGGGTTCGTATCCTACTGGCTCAAGGCAATTGTTACTGAAAAATTTCAAGAAAACCGGTGCATTTGACAATTTTGGAAGTTTCCAAGAAAAGCTATTTTAGTAATAATTCTATTGAGACAACTGTTTAGTTTCCTGCAGAGTCTCAATTGTAGTCTGTAAGATTGGCCATTATGTACACCAATAGCCCGTAGCTGAGGAAAAAAAATATTTATAGGTTACTTCACAGAGCCGTATCTAATGTTCATGGAGCGTATGGCAAAAAATCAGAAATGCGCCTTTTTATGATTAAAATATTGAATTTTAAAATAAGGAAACATGGTCATAGTTTGATATGGTTATACAACAAAAATTTCATATAGATTTATAATGATTATTTTTGCATCGCTTAACCAATCATTGCACTAAAGATACTTTATTTCTTAAAGATATTTTTTTTGACAATCATTAATGGTTTAATCAAAATCTGTTTATTCAAATAAATTAATTTTAATGGTTAAAATTGCTAATCCATTTAATCTCACTTAGTTCACGATAAAAAACATTTTTTTATTCTTTTGAGTTTACCAAAACCTTTTTTTCCACTCGATACTGTAACTGGTTGGGGGAAGGGAACCCACTGGACAGCTGTTAGGAGACGAAAGCTTTCCGTCCAGGTCATCCAGCATTCTCTCTAGCATGCACAGGATATGGCTCCCTGAACACGGAATCACATTTGACACAGAAAAATCGGAAAAATATATCCATTGATTTGCTGGGGTTGCTTCGTTTGCAAAGAGATAATGAAAATAGTTTTCGTAACATGTTCAACCCTTTTATTTCCGATACTTTACTATGGAAAACAAAAGGGTATTTTGGATGACTGTAGGTTTTTTATTTACCAAGTTTTTTTTCAAAAATTTGTCAATGATACGAAAATGAAAATGCTTGAAATATTAAAAAAGCTAAATGGAAAATTCAATTAGAACAATTTTGAACATTAAACTCCAAGTTCTAAGAAAAACTGACTTTAGCCGATTGGAATACGAACACATGAGTTAATATTATTTTTAGTGGAAATCAGCGTTTGGCAGCTCTCTGGTCAAATGTTAGATATATGTGTTATCAGAAGGTCGTGAGTTCATATACCACCCAGCAAAATAGTTTTTTATTCCTTTAGCTTTGAGTTAACATTGAAGAGGGTTCTCTTCGAATTTCATTCATTATATTATAATTATTCATATTATAAATATTCATTCATTATATTTATAATCTATTATAATAAAATGAGATGTCTATGTGTCTGTGACAGCCATAACTCATCAGTAAATAGTGATAGACGCTTCAAATTTTGACAGAGTGTTTTGTGATTGTCACCCAAATTACAGTGCCCAATTGAAAACAAGTCGAATTTCCAAAGGGGGGCTTACTAGTAGCAAAAATATTTAACTACGGGATATTAACAAAAATATTTTTACAGGAAACAATACTTACTTCCGAATCCATTATTGCCTATTTCTAAACCCCTTCCTTTTCCGTTCATTTCATTAGCTCACATTATGCAGAATTTTGAACAGTTTTTTGAGAAATCTATAATTTCATAGTTAGAGGCAAAAAAGATGTAGGTTAATGTAGTTTTTTTTAATGGTTATTGTGAACTGTTAGCAGTCAGTGAATCATGTAGTGGGTGTCCATATTTCGCAGCTGGCAACAATGCCTTTAATAGATATTCCTTATTACGACATCACGTTATCTAAGTGTTAAATCTGTGTACTAAGGGGTTGTGGTAGTTGGCAGGAGGTGGTTCTACAAAACTAAACATTTAGTGCAGTGTGTAAATCACTACAGATTGCATCTCAAAAATTAGACCCGGGCAGTACCCAGACAATTCAGCTAGTTAATAATAAAAGTAAACTTGTGTTTAATCATGAAATTTACTCAAGATTTCATATTGAGTCACGACCGCTGTACTTGTAGAGGTAATACGAGGATTTGTAGGTGCTGTCAACTAAAGCAAGTCCTAGCTGAAATTAAAGTCTAAAAAAGCAATGTGTATTTTTAATATGCTATTATTTTTTATTCGTAGTTTTAAAAGGAAAATGCGCTTTTCTTTTTACCCTCAGCTCTATAGTTTTGTAGATTACCATGAATGGAACGAAATAGTGCCTAACAAAATACACGTAAATAATTTTCACCATACATGAAAATTCGAATTGTATATTATTTTAAGCAACAGCCATTTTAAAAAAATTTAATTTCAAATTCCTGAAAATTTCACAAAAAAACACAATCATGGATCAAACTTTCATCTCCACGTTTCTTGGAAACGAAAGAGTTAAAATTCCTTCCTTTTGGGATTATGCTTAGGAATTTCAAATATTCCGTATCCTAAGCTTATTTAGTTGCAAATGAAATGATAACGGTCTGCCACTCCATAAAAATATACTGTATACGCCCTTGTTGAAGACAGAGTAAGAATTCCAGTTTCGATGGGACAAAGAAATTTCTTCAGTATAAAAATTTCAGCTTCAGACATTTTTCATTCTACTTTTAACGTTATGTGTTTATGTGAAACGAACGTCACTTTTACAGAAATCATTTTATAGAGCCAGAAGGACACTTTTACAGAGAAATCTTTCAGCCTATTTTTTTAACTGTATAAAGAAAATTTTTACTTCTAATAAATTTAATGGTACGAAATATGTAATATTTTTGAAAAGGTTAAGAAATATATATTTTTTTCAATCTAATAAAGCAATATCACCCTTGTTTCATAACTAGTCTCAACTGCAAAAGAGTAAAACATCCTCCCCATCCCCTCTTCCCATGAGATGCCCAGTAGGAAAAATCCATAGTGTAACTAACAGGACGTTGCCTTTCGCCTATGACTTTTAAGCTGGAACGTTTAAGAAAAATTCATATATGTTTGTGTATATATATATATAAATACAATAACGGGAATATATGAAACTTCAATATAATCAAATATAAAAAAATTATATTTCTTAACTTTTTCAAAAGTATTACACACGTATTTGAAAATGACATTTGGCGCCTAACTGACAAGACGCCTATGGCCGGAACCATATTGGTCATAGCGTAGATCCGGCTCTTTACTTCATATAACGTGTTCTCAATATTTCAGTATTAATGTAATAGTTATACTTAATAATACTTTGTTCAATATTTATATAATATATGTCTGTACTAATAATAAAAATTATCAGTTGTTTTCTGCGTAAATCTGAGTTTAGAAATATACCAGAATCCTTACACTACAAAATAAAAAAAGAAAGAAATATTGGTTTAGGTTAACCGGAGAAAAGTGCGACCATTTTGAATTATATTTTTAATATTTATAGAATTTAACCGAAAAAAACCTATTGGTACTCTTAGGTGCCAGGCTTGTAATATGTAACTTCGGGTTCGAGTCTCACCTGGGCCAGCGTTGAGATTTATCTGTGCAAAATTTTTCCCGCCTTACCCTCAGTCGGTAGCGGATACTGATGGGCTTGGAAGGTCGCCGTTCGTCGGATGAGCCATTAAGCCGTAGGGCCTTGTGCGGTAGCGCCATACCCGTGTACGTTAAAAACACTCAGAATGGCCTTGAAGGGAAACCGTCATCTGTCTCCTAACAGCTGTGTAGTGGATTCCCTGCCTCCAAACTTCTATCAGCCCTGGGGTTATTTGTGACTTGGCTATTTAGCCGACTGTGTACAAAAAAGGGCCGTTCAGAGATAAAAACAACCCACGAATTCTTTTACGCAGTTTTAAGCGTTTCATCGATCGATGTTTCGTACGATGAAATGTACGTAGAATGGACAGTACGTTATCGTACTGTCCATTCTCTGGATTCATTTTCTATTGCTTCTACTCCCCAAGAGACTTATGCCATATATTGCAAATTATTAGCGCAAAAAATTCCCTTATAGTTTCCTGCCGAGTGTCAATTGTAGTCTGTAAGATTGGTCATTTAGGCAATTTTTTATCTGAAAAAAAAAATGGGTTTTCTTTCCCAATGACCAATTACACTAATTGCAAAACCAAATATTTAGTCCTGAAGAGGTTTCCGCTGACCGCGGGATAAATTTTTTTCGCAAATAATAATAATGATAATTATAAAAATCTACCAACAAAATAGTTCAAATATTTAATGAAACAAGTTATGTTATGAATGTCATTTAATAAAATATTACCTCTCAGAGTTAGAGGTGATCTAATCTTGTCACACTCTATTTTGGTCTTCACATAGCATTCTCTGCATTGTTTCCAACACTCCCTTCGTCATCCAGATTTTTCGGAAGTTTCGTAGAATTGTCTTGGAATTGTTCTTTAGAAATCGAAGTTCTTCCTTGTTCTCTTTTTCCTTCAATAACTTCTCTCTTCGCCATATGAGTCGAACGTGCTAGAATTGCACCGTGATCGCTTTTTTTTATTGGCTGTAGGCGAACCAGCTATATAGGTTTCCAGTTGATGGCCTAATCCCATTAGTAGTTTTGTTACAGTCAGTTCACCCCTGCTACCTTTAAATTTCTTTATTGTTCTTCTAGTAGCCAGGGAATTACGGCAGCACTGTTATTACTTAACCATTTCCCTTTTAGCTTTGCTTATTTTTAAAATTACAAGAAGTCTTGTTCTTTAAAAAATTTCGCCTTTGCATCAAAAAAAGAAATCAGTAGCGATATTTAAATATTTTAGCATCAGAAAGATATGCATTGTTGTAAGAATGTCGAATCTAAGGTATGAATTCTAATTTAGCTAGTTTTTATATAGCTTTCTGGAGTCGACTCTTTATTTAACAGTCCTCCCATTTCATTTATGTTAAAATATTATTTACGAAATAAGTATCCCTTCAATAGATTGCTACATTTGCAACTTATAATTGTAAAAGATTATAAATTCATCTCGAACATGAAAAATGTTTGGTATTTTATTATCTAGTTAATAGAATGTCTTCGGCGAAAATGTTGCAAAGACCCATCACTGGGTCATGTGGTCCGTTTTTAACTGAATAATACCATAAACACTTTAGAAAAAAATGAAACTCTTAAAGCTGCGTAGAAAAATTGTTTCTTATCTAGCACTTTGTAGATATTACTATGAGTTTTACAATCAAATGGTTAAACGCTCTTCGTTAAGAAACTAGTTAAACTTGAAAAGGACGTGAAATATCTAGAGCAGCATCAGATTTCAAACCAATCTGTTGGTAATTGCAAATGAAATACTTTCGAATGCAATACTTATGAGGCCACTCATAGAATTTTTCTAATTAGGGATTCAATGTAGTTGATCGGTTTACCTAATGCATTCCTTACATTTAATAATCAAATGATAGTCTGAATTTTTTTAAAGTTAATAATCAATCTAATGAACTTTATTTTAGATTTCAACTGAGCCCTTATCGCATTTGCGATTCTATAAGAATTTAAGAAGTTTTCAACTAATTTTCCTGCTAGTCAAAATTGTATTGATTTTCCTTTTTATAAATATAAAAACCTGAAATGAAAATGATCATTAAGTGCAATAAATGTAGTGCTAGACTCCGCTCAAGTTAATGAAACAAATGAAACGCTCCTGAATGAAATGAAATGAAACGTTCCTGTTATTAAAGTGGATAAACTGTTTAGTAGTATCTTTAGAGAGAGCTTAAATATAAACTAATTATTTGCGCTTTTTATGTCGAATATCGATGATGTTTTTCATTTTAATCGGGAATCTAAAAACGTCAATGATGATTAAATGGAGAAACGTAATTTTTGTTATTATTTCTTACAAAGTATAATAACAGAAGAAACTCGAAGCAAAACAACAGACCATCATACGCGCAGAGACTATTTAAACTTTACTTAGTGTCCGATTACACAACATTTGCAGTCTATTTACGAACATTTACGCCTCCCCCGTTTATATAAACAGATTAGTTTTCATCTGATCATTCCTTTCTCTGAGTGCAAATGGAAACATCATAAATAATAATTTGCGATATATGGCATAAGTCTCTTGGGGAGTAGAAGTGAATAGAAAATGAATCCTGAGAATGGACAGTACGTATTCTCTCGCTATCTTAACCTTATGGAGCGTGCTTAGCTTGCCCTAGGGAAACGTCCGAAGCGCTTTCTCCGTGTCCAATAACAATCAGCGAGACGATAACAGACCATCGTGACAGCCAACCACGTAGCCTACTGTCACATGTGTGACACATTTATCCATGCCGTTTCATGCGCACGTAAATCATGCATTAGCAGTAGGAAGAGTACCAAACAAAGCATTTATTGAGAGAAAACGAGAATGGAAAACAAATCAAATGCAGGGCTTTATTGTTTAGGTACTGAGTTTATTGTTCGATATATTTTTATGTTGAATTTGATGTTCCTGCGAAAACTGAAAGTTTATCTCAATCTTTAAAAAAACTACGTTAGACTTTATATCTGCCTTGCTGACTTATTATGAACAAATAATTTCCTCTTATATATTAATAGTCTCTGGGATGTGTTAAGATACCCATCTCATAGATATAAAATGCAAAGGTCAGTAGAATGCAAACCGCAAAAGTTTAATGAAAAGATTTTACTTAAAACAAAAAAGGATGTATGTTAATTTTTAATGTAACCTCCATTACGTTACAGACAATTTCTATGATGATGAACTAATGACTGGATTTCTCGAGAAAAGACCTTTTTGGGGTTGGTGGTGAGGCCACTCATGTACCGCCGTTTTTACTATCTTGCTATTGCCTCTGGCTTTGACATTTGTCGGTTTATCGGTTTGTGCATTTGAAAAACGTTGTTCGACCATATCTTTCGAACGCGATGGAGAAACTTAGTGATTATGTTCCAAATGAAAGCTTGTGATGGGGGAGTGTCATAAGGAGGAAATTTTGAAAATGATTGTTCCTCTATATCTCTTGAACGCGAGAGCAGAAAGTAACAAACTACACTATATGATCAAAAGTATCCGAACACTCACAAATCCACAATCTCTCGATAATAGGAAAGGAATTAATATCGCGTTGATCCGCCCTTTGTGACTATGACAGCCTCCACTCTGCGGGGAAGACTTTTCACTAGATTTTTATATATTGCTGCGAGAATTGACTGTCATTCTGCCACAGGAACATCAGTGAGGTGGGCCACTGATGTCGGGCGGTTCGGCATGGCTCGCAGTCGTCGCTTCAATTCCTCCCAAATATGTTCCATGGGGCTTTGTGCAGGCCAGTCAAGTTCTTCCACACACATGAAACCATTCCTGCAGAGTCATCATGTTGTTACAGGAAAAGGCTTCATTGAACTGTATCCATAAAGTTGGGAGAAGAAAATTGTCGAGTATGTCATTATAGGTTGTGGCATTCAGAGTCCTGTTCACTGGAACTAGGAGGCCTAACCGGAACCATGAAAAACAGCCCCAGAGCATGATGCTTCCTCCACTAAACTTCACAGTTGACACAACACCATCAGGCAGGTAGTGTTCACTTGGCAACCACAACAAACAGACTCGACTGTCGGACTGCCATGGTGAATCGTGATTTATCACTCCAGAGAACGCGGTTACAGCGCTCAAGAGTCCACTGGCGCCGTGCTTTACACCACTCCAACCGACGCTTGGCGTTGATATTGCTGATGTTAAGCTGTGTGCGGCTGTTCTACCATGGAAACTGTTATGTTGTTGGCGTTGCTTCCAGAAACATTTTGGAACACGGTGGTGAGTGTTGCAACCGAGGATAGGCGATTTTGTTGTACTACCTGTTTCAGCACTCTGCTGCATGTCATTTTATGAGTCCTACCGGATCACGATCGCGCTGTTTTGCTCCTAGGCGTTTCCACTTCACAATTACATCACTTACAGTTGATCGGAACAGCTGCAGCAGGGTCGAAATGTCCCGAACTGATTTGTTGTGCTAAAGTGGCATCCCATGACCATGCCACGCTGAAAGTCACTGAGATGTGCCGTATGGCCCATTCTCCTCTTTATGCGAGTCTATGAGGTTTGCCGGGCCATGTCTCTGACGTATATGGGCGAATCCACTGTTCGGAAGGGTTGCCCGGATATTTTTGATTAGAGAGTATATTTGTCAAATGAAAGCATGTGAATCGGGGAGTGTCATAGGTTATAAAAAATTTTATCATCATTCTTTTCGCCCCTAAATAATGGGAAATGTGAAGGTCGGTCTATTATATCTTCCAGTTACGAGTTAGGTGTCAAATGAAGGCTCATATATTAGTCGTCGTAAACTGTTTCGAATTATGTCCCAATATTCCCCCCTGATAAAAAGTGGGGGGGGGAGGATTTTCGCCTGGGTTAGACTAATCGGTGTGTCATATCGATAAGATTAACGAATCATATTTCGATAATCTTATCAAGATTTATCAAGACAATGTCACGGGCTATCTCAAAGATGACTCCAAAAGGTGGTGGTGGTGGAAATGTGGTCGATGTTTATTAGTCAAATATCAAATGAGAGTTTTTGAAGGAAGGTGTTTTTAGTGACAAAAACATAATAAATAAATTTAAAAATTAAAAAAAAAAGATGATTTTCTTATAGGGTCTTAAAAAGAAAATAAACCTCAAATATATTGATGGTGCAATCTAACACTGAGTTCGCATTTGTTTCAAAGGAAGATGGCCGCAGATTTAATTACTCAACAAGTTACCGGAGCCTTATCTTACTTTGAAATGAATATGAACTAAGTGATGGATTGCACCACCGATATTCTTTTAGGTTTATTTTCTTACTTTTAGGGCCCTATGCAAAATATATTTTTTTAATCTTTTTAATTTATTTATATTTTTTAACCTTGTCATTTGATATGAATTGATAGCCTCCGCCCTATTAGTACGTCTTTCAGTGGCCAAAAAAGGATGGTAAGGTTGGTATGGTAGGTGACGTAACACCTCAAACTTCATCTTCTGTACCTGCTCCACTACAGAACGCGCGGTGGTAAAGCAGGTACTTCATGATGCAGGCACATGCCTTGGAATATTAAGCTGCGAAGTTTCTTCCGAATTGTTGCTCATATGTTGATACACAAGCACATCAGAGTACTCTGCATTTGTCATGGTTTGTTTTTGTACTCATCATCATCATCATCATCATCATCATCATCATCATCATCATCATCATCATCATCATCATCATCATCATCATCATCAACAGCCATGGGCTACGGAAGTCCAACCAGACCGTTCAATTTAGTTCTCCAAGCAAGTCTGTCCTGAGCAACATCTTATGCATCTGGCCACTGCACACCAATTCTAATAAGGTCCTGTTTGACCTTGTCTGCTCACCTCATTATTGGTCTCCTCCTCTTTCTGAAGCCTTTAGGCACACTGTTCATAACCCTATTCGCCAATCTATAATTATCCATACGGGCAACATGGACAAACCAGCGGAGTCTCTCTCTGCACAATATGCTGCTTAAAGGAGGTTGCAGACTCCTTTGCCTAACCTCATCATTAGTTACAAAGTTGAACCACCTAATGCCCAAGATACTGCGCAAGCATCTAGAATCAAAAGCATCTAGTTTCCTGTTATCACGTTTACAAACTGTCCACGTTTCACTGCCATAACTAACCCTAGAAAGAACCAAACTATTATACAGTCTAATTTTAGTCTTCAGGTGTATACGCCTATTTCTCCACACTCTCCATAGATTCTTTAAAGTCCCGGCAGCAATCCCTATCCGTCTGTTAATCTCATGACGCACATCACCATTATCTGTTACATAGCTCACAAGATAATTAAACTGTGACACCTGCTCAAGACAGCAACCATGCAGATGAACTGAATCACAGCCTGCCTGACCAATTTTCATCACTTTAGTTTTCTCTCTGTTTATAACCAAACCTACTCTACTACCAGTTCATCAACAGCTGGAATGAAAGAGTTCATCTCATCAACATCATTTGCCAAAAGAGCTAAATCATCAGCATAATCTAAATCAGAAATTTTCGTATCTCCAGCCCATTTCAGGCCAAAATCTTTCCCTTGAAGTGAATTTCGCATAACATAATCAATAATCAAACTAAAGAGAAAAGGAGGCAAAATGTACCCTTGTAGAACACCAGAAGTAATGCTAAACCAATTGCTACAAGCCTTACCAACTCTCACACACGACTCAGTGTTATTATAGAGAACTTTCATTATGTTAACTAACTTGTCTGGTATACCATATGATTTCACAATCGACCACAAATTATGACGATCACCAGAGTCGAAAACCTTTTTTGAAATCAACAAAGCTAGCAATCAAAGGTTTCTGAAACTCAAAATATTTCTCAAGAATATGTCTAAGTGAAAATATCTAATCTACACATCCCCTACCACTTCTGAATCCACACTGTTCATCACGCAACAGCCTGTCAACCAGATTCTTAATTCTATTAAGCACAATCATGCAAAGAACTTTTACTAGAACAGAAAGTAGGCTGATACTCCTATAGTTATCACAAGAACTGCGATCATATTTTTGGAAAATAGGGATAATAACAGCTCTGGTAAAATCCTTAGGAGCCATGCCTTTATCATAAAAGATATTCAAAATTTCAGTCACCCAAACGGTAACAGAAACATTCCCAGCTATAAATATTTCCGTAGTAATTTCATCTACACCTGGGAATTTATGAAGTTTAAGGTTAGAAACAGCCAAAATAACTTCAGATTGTGTTATAGGGCCAACATTAAAGCCACCAATGCATCTATCATCATTGCAAACAATGGAAATAGAATTAACCACATTGTTTGGAATATCACTGAACTGCTCAGTCCACTTAGCCATGACAGAATCCTCACCTTCTATAAACTTACCTTGTTTATCCTTCAATCCTGTATACCTGTCCGTTTTCTACCACACAAAACATTAACCATCTGGTATAGCTCTCTGCTGTTGTGCTGTCTAACTGCTTGCTGGGCTTTGTCAGCCAAGTCATCAAGGCAAAGATTCTTATCAGCAGCTAACCGATCTTTTACACGTTTATTACGTTTTCTGTAATGCTTTCTATGGGGACTAGTAGGGTATTGATTAAGAACATTCGTGCAGTTCTTTCTTTCTGAAATAAGCCCAAGTGCCTTATCACTCAAATAATTTTTCTCTTCTGCTCCTTTTTCCCTAAAAGAGTACTGTTAGTTTCCAAAAAAATCCTGTTTAAAACGGTTCCATTCTTCCTCAACTTCAGTAGTAAGGAAATTATGACTGTCACAATGACTAAGTAACCTATCATGGTAAGCTTTAACTATAACTGGGTCTTTCAGAGCTTCAGTAATAAAATTTTTGACCCTAGCACAACACTTTTTAAGTTTAAGTTGCAAGACACTTTATACAAGATAATGGTCAGATCCAATTTCAGCTCCCCTATATGACCTTTTATTCCTAACAGAACTAGCCCATTTGCTGTTAATTAATATATAATCAATCATATTCTTATGCAGCCCATCGGGTGAAACCCATGTGTACTTATGTATGTCGCGGTGTTTATAATAAGTGTTAGTTATTCTGAATCCATTTAGTTTACTTAACTGACTGCAGGAGACGTTGCCCAATGCCACTGCAGCTACCAATACCAAAAGGGCCTATTACTCCTCCCCAAAGGTCAGAGTCAGTACCAACTTTGGTACCAACTTTGGCATTGAAGTCACCAAGAATATCTCCTTTCTTGACAGAATTCAAAATATCCTGAAGTTGTTCATAAGCCTATCCTTCTCATCCTCATCGGCATCCTCAGTGGGGGCATAACAGCAGATAACATTCAAGTCTTTAACGCTTGTCTGAAATTTTGCTGTAAGGAACCTTTCATTAATGCACTCATATCCTAGAAGATCATCACTAGCGTGTCTGCTGAGAAGCAGACCCACGCCTTGGTGGTGCTTATTGTCGTCCCTCCCTGAAAAGAGAAATTTAAGATTATTTTTAAGAATCTGATCTTTATCTGTCCTCTGGTCTCTTGCAAGCCGAGAATATCTAAATTATAATGGTGGAATTCTTATGTGAGGACATCAAGAGAAAAAGCTCTGTGCAGAGTCCTCACATTCCAACTACCTATGGAGAGAAAATGGTTAGTGGGATGTTTAAAGAAACTATGTTTATTGAGAGAGGGAATGCCGACAATATCAAACAGCCCCCTAATCGCAGACATGGGGCAAAGACCCGTTCCCCCACCACTAAAGGCTGAAGCCATCTACACTGGAAGACTTCCTCCAATGCAGAATTTTGACGATGCCAGTAAAAGCAAAGATTTCAGGTTCCTGCGATGACCTCTACTCAGGATTATCCACCAGCTGATAAACATATCCTGTGAATCTATTGACTTGGGGCTGTCAACCCACAAACAAACAGAAAACACAGCGGAAAATTTTTCCTCCATATAAGCCCACCAGTGCAGAAAATTCAGGATCCATAATCAAGCTCAGAGCCTTAATTCAGTCCAGTTCAGTGGGTTTATGTGGTCAGCACCAGTACCCTGTGTGGCTGACTATTTCTCAGCAGGGTATAAAAAAAAGAAAAGTAGCGAAAGTTGTCCATATCTGTAGGCCACACTAATCTGGCAGCACTCTACTTCCGTTCACTTCCACAAGAGAGTATTTACAGGTGATATATATATATAAAACGCACCGAGTAGAATTCAGTAGTCAGCATTCATTTTTATTCAGTCTTTGTTTAATCATTGCCATTAGCATTGAGCACTTGGTTTGTACTCTGCGGTTTCTTGTCGAGAATTTGCCTCTCGTGTTGGAGAGATGGAACTCTGTATATATTAATGCTTTTTTGTGATGTCGTCGTTGTTAGTACTAAACTTATGTGTGTTATATAAAAACTGCATTCTAAAGTTCGTTATGGTAGCGAAACATGGACTTTTTGTAAGCAGGATAATAAAAACACTTGATGCCTTTGATTCTAGATGTCTGTGCAGCATCTTGGGCATTAGGTGGCTTAACTTTCTAAGTAATGATAAGGTTAGAAGAAGTAGTCATCAACCCCCTTTGAGCAATATTTTGTGCAGAGATAGACTGCGTTAGTTTGGGCATGTTGGCCGTATGCCAATCTGCAGCTAAACATACGGGCATGTTTCCCGTATGTATAGCTGCAGATTGGCTAACAGGATTATGAAAAGTGTGCTTAAAGTGTTCAGAAAAAGGGGAAGACCTAGGATGCGATGGGCAGACAGTGTCAAATAGGACCTTGTTACAATTGGCCTACAATGGCCAAATGCATCAGCTGTAGCTCAGAACATACTTGTCTGGAGAGGAAAATTACACGGTCTGGTAGGACCTCTGTAGCCCATGGCTGCATGAGGATTTTGAATGTATGTATGTATGTATGTATGTATGTATGTATGTATGTATGTATGTATGTATGTATGTATGGTAGTGAAATTTGAACACTTTCTAAGCAAGATAAGAGGAAATCTGATGCCTTTGATTCTAGATGCTTACGCAGTGCTTGGGAATTAGGTGGTTTGACTATGTAAATAATGGTTTGATTAGGAAAAGATGTAGCCAACCTCCTTTGAGCAGCATATTGTGAAGAGACAACTGCTTTGGTTTATCCCGTACGCGTAACTACAGAATAGCGAATAGGATTATAAACGGTGTGCTTAAAGACCGTATAGAAAAGGGAAGGCCTATGATGTGGTGAGCAGGCAATGTCAAACAGGACCCTTTTTTGAATTGTCCTACAATGACCACATGCCGCTGCTGTAGTTTACCTATGTTTCACCATATGTTTCTGGGGAACTAAATTACATAACCTGGTTGAACATACATAGCCCATGGTTACATGGGTATTTTGTATATAATTATTAGAAGAATAAAACCTAAATATATGCGTTGCTTCTGTTGAATTCCATATCGCTAGTTCGTTTTGATTGCATTATAAGTATGAGCAAAATAAACTTACCTCAGATGCTGCTTAGGATCTGTCATATTGTGATTTTTTAAACCCTTCTGCTTATTTAACTGCAATTATATTTTCGTGTAATATATGTCTTCTTGTTATCAGAACAAGTCTGTCTTTACGTAGGGGGCGGGGGTGGCTCAGTCGGTAGCGCGCCAGGCTCGTAATCTGTAGTTCCCAGGTTCGAGTCCCAGCTGGGTCAGCGTTGAGATTTATCTCCGCAAAATTCCCCGCCCTGCCCACGGTCAGTAGGGGACACCGATGGGCTTGGAAAGGCTGCCGTCCGTCGGATGGGACGTTAAGCCGTGGTCCCGTGTGCGGGAGAGCCATACCCTGTGCACGTTAAAGAACACGCTGGATGGCCTTGACGGGAAGCTACCATCTGTCTCCCAACAGCTGTTCCAGTGGGTCCCCTCCCCCAACCTTCTCTGAGCCTTCGGGGTCCATGTGACCTGGCCATTTAGCCCATGGTGTGCAAAAAAGTGCCGCTCAGAGGTAAAACAACCCAACCCAACCTTTACGTAGGAAAGAGTGGAAAAACGACATAGGAGCTAATGAACATTTTGTACGAATATCAGCGTTATGTAGAGCGAGAATTCATAAGCTGGGATCTCCTGTAGTATGCTTTGTAGCACGTGGCGTACTTTGTTTATGAAGCTAACCTTTATCCAACATTATTCTGAATTCTCCAATGCAGAGTGTTTTGAAAATTTTCAGGTCAGCATTTGTCTAATCAATACTGCTTCCTGAAAAACAAATTATAAATAATCTATAAGTAATATATTTTGAAGTAAATAATTTCGTGCTTCGAATATAAGCCTAAACGTGAGGTATATAAAAGTACTTTGAATTGAACATCCTCTGCCATCGATTAGCATTTAGGGGACTTTTTGAAATAATTTTAAAGCAGGGGCAGATAGACATGCACTGCTAGGTGCAAATGGACAATGCAAACGTTATGCTTTCTTATTATTAAATTACTTATTAAAGCCTTTAATGCTTATTTAAATATAGATTTTTCAGCATATGATATATTCATTTAGTTACAAATACTAGCTTTCTTTATAAATGAAAAATATATTTTTTCCATAGCATTCTTCCATTTAATCTAGAAAAATTACCAGATGATTTGTTTGCACCAAGTAGGGTATGTAGCTAAAAAAGGCCTAAAACTTAATCACCATATGAACTAGGAGTAGCTGTAACATAGGTTTATATCAAAAGACGGTCAATCATCACAAGCACACCTAACTATAGTTTTGAAGATCTAAGTCCTACATCCAGTTATTCATACGAAACTAGAGAGAACGCAAATTACGAGAAGTAATTTTACCTAATCATCATTATGCTGAAAGTTTAAAACAGAAAGAAAAACAGTAGGAACAAGGAAATCGGAAGAAACGAAGAAAAACAAATAGAAATACACTAATAACAACAACATTAGTGGTACTTGTAGAAATCTGCATACATAATGAAAATGAAGACTGAGTACAGTGTCTAGAATGTTTAGTGTGGTATATGTGAGTTGTGTAAAGTATGGGAAAACTAATGTGTTGTTTGTAACTGATGTGGAAGTGATGTCATTTAAGGTAATTCAAATGTCCGTTTGCCCCACCAGGGTAGGGAAATAGACAACACGTATATCGAGAAAAAAAGTTTTATTAATCTAAGATACTTAAATCACAAAATAATCCCATGTCTGATTTCAGAGTGCAATCAATGTATTAGAGTTTAGAGCAATAATAAAATAAAATTAAAATTAAAATTAAATTTATTTAATTTGTTGCCTTTTCCTTATGGTGTCCGTTTGACACATTATTACACTGAATTTGATTTTTTACCTATCAGCAGCCTTTTTTTTTAAAGAATATCATGACAACAACTATTCCATTGCATAGTCAAATTCACCATTTTATATCCTTACCAACTTTTAGATTAACGAATATAAATTTACAGTACCCAGAGGTTCGTTAACATTGGATTTTACATTACTCGATAAATTAGTTAGGTTTTACATTAATTTTATGTCAATTCACAATCTTCAAATTGCAAAAGTCATATCTAGCATTCATTTCTCTAGAAATCAATCCTGTTTTACCAGATTACAGAATTTGTGCTAAAAATGCATATAAGCAATTTAAAAACTAGTTACAGAATCCGCAATAGGTTCTAACCTACTGGAATGTTTTTGTTCTTACATTTAGTAAATCGTTTTCTCATCTTTACCGCTCAACGTCAGCAAATTATGCATGTCTCATTTTTCTTTTCTTCTTCCTTTATCGTAGTCTGCCTTTCTCAATTCTATAGCTTTGTTCCTTAAAATGGTTGAGAAGTACGGCTAAGAATTCCGATTGCTTTGACAATATCATTTTCTCCTTTTCACTACTTTCTACAGCTATGATTACTTTAGCTTTATCACTTAACGGCAATGCATTTAATTTACGCTTTTCTGTCATTGTAATACTCTGCACCAAGAGAAATTTGCTCTAAACTAAAATTTGATTAGCACTCACTATGAAGAATGGGAGGAATGTTTATCATCTCAGCCGTGTGGGGATAGTGAAAGCAGGGAATAGATAATAAGAGTCACTTTCGACCTGCAAGCGGTGGCCACAAGGCGTAGCCAAATGAAAATCGCTTTGTCCACCTGACAAAAATTTCAGCAACTTACCATCACTAATAGCAAAATAAAATTTCATAAGAAAAAGTTATTAAAAAGGGATTTTCTTTCAAATATTCTTCATAAAATTTTCAGATATGGAGGTGACGATGAAAGAATTGTTCGAGTTAACGAGAGAGAAAATACAATAACGGTTGGAAATTTAAAACAATTTGAGTTAACGAGAAATTCGAGATACAAATGTTCGAGTTGACTGTAGTATATTGTAATAAACCATATGTTATATAAAATTAATCAAATTATCTTTATTACTTATATTCATTTCATCGGAAGAATTACTTCTTTAGCCAAACTGAATTGTTGTTTTTTGTTTTCAAACGAAAAATTTCCAATTACTGTTATGAGTCGAAAACAAGCATATAAAATATCGCTTTCAAAACTGTAACATAAACTACATGTTTTGTAAAATAATTTCTTTGTTTTTTGCTCGTCGTTGCTAATAATGACTTCCACGAGAATACTAAAAATTTTCATAAAGCGAAATGTATTTAATAAGTACAAAATAAATAAAACACAAGAGCTTTTTCCCCATATGAAATACTTCATGTGATATGTTTAAACCCAGTTGAAATCATCTGAGTTCGCGCTTCTTTTGTAGGTCTTAAACTCATTTTATCTGTCTTGAAGGCAGTTTCGTTTATCTACTTCTGCTACACTTTCGAATCTATAGCAGTCGTTTGTTTGGTCCCTATTGGTCCGAACGATAAAAATCTGGGCTTCTGTTTGCTTCAAGTTCCCAGTGGTCCTATTCAGAACTTCTTTATGTCCCATTTACGACATACTAGATAACAGCTCTTGAAGTCGATGTTTGCATTGTGCCGTGATGACCGCGATATTCATCTAAAAATAATCTTCGCAGATTAATCAGCAACACTTCTCACTGTCCCTATCACTCTATTATCTTGAAAACTCCAGAGCATAGTGATGTATGAAGCTAACTTTCAATTTTATGCCAGTTGCCAGACTAATGCGGCCTTCCCCCCTTTCTTCCTTTCATCGTTCATCATTTTTTAAATTAAGAAAGAGAAAAAAATATGACACAGAAAGTATTCTACATTCTGAAAAAGTAAAAGCTGTCGAATTACACATGACAATCGAAAAAAAACCATATTTCTAAGAAACTATCAGAAGGCTTAATTCTAGAGATATTTGTGCGATTAGAAATAAATCACATCCGATAATGAATAAGCAAGGAAAAAATCGGTACAGTGTATCGACTAATGCTTCCACCTTCATCAAATATTAAGATCAACTGTATCTCTTTTTTCACTGTAATTTAAGAAATGAAAAGCTTTATAAAATGAAAAAAGGCGATTTGTCAAATGGGATATTTGTTTCAAATTGTTTTTTATTATTATTATCATTACTTTCATCAGTTGCTAGTTGCAATTAAATGATATTTCCAAATTTAACCTAGAGGCTGTGGAGTTTGCTTTTATTATCCATTAAACTTACTCTGCCTTCATATTAATATACTTCGAAAGAATTAACAATGCAAGAATAAATAACAAGTATAGGACAAAAAATACTAATTGGAAAACAGGAAAGGAAGTTTTAAAATCACGATATCGCATTACGAAACAGCATACGGTAAAAGAAAATCATCAAGAATAAATATAAATGAGTCAAATAAAGTGGAAATAATGGCTTTAATTTTTTAATAAATATATATGTAAAGTTCAGCAATTGCATAAATTACTCTAATAATAATAAGATGCAGGTGTTTACACTATTCACAAAAAAGGCATTCATTAAAATCAGAACAAAATAAAAATAATTGATGTAAAAAGCCATGTAAAGGGCATTTGTGTAATTCCATTCTGAAAGAATTAGAATGCTATGTAAAGCCAAAGTGAAATCTCTTAACAATTTCATTTACATTATTTAATGCTCCGATTAATCTCATGAGATAAGATCAAATGCAATCTTCCTTTTAATTATAATTGCTTTAAGAAATTATCTCTACTGAAATTTGTCAATCTAATTTCGTTGGATGAATGGTGGATGTCTTCCAGAAAGTGTGTTTTCAACCCTAGATTTGTATTATTTAAATAAGGTTTAGGTCTAAGACGAGGTTAACAATATTAACTCAGTTACATTCTAATGATCAAAAATATAAGTACTTTATAAATGCTGTAATATAGATTTGTTGATCGAAATCAACCTAATGCAGGGTTTTTTAACCAGGGTGGTTGAAATGGGCCTAAGGGGTGATTGAGAAGATGTTCGAATTTGTTGAAAAATTTCAATTTTCGAATATTAAAAATGATATAAATTCGAGACATCTAATTATTCTGTGTTCAGATCCCTCCCGGCTCACAACATTTTTCCTCTACACCAATCTTCACTTGATACTCAAACAGCTTACTAGTGATTAAATACTTAGTTAAACTGACCCTCGTTTCCAGTTTTAGCTGATAAAAACAAAAAGCAGCGACTCATTGATTTCCAATGCTTTTAGCTTTTTTTTGTTCAGTTTTATTAATATAAAACGAATTTTTTTATGAAACTAATGTTACTTTTGCTTTGTATCAAGGTCGAGTGTGTTCTTATTACTTTTGCCGCGATACTAAAATGGTATACGTCATTTACAAAATTATTGATGTGGGATGAATAGGGATCTTGTTGCTCTCTAACGGCTGATTAAGGTACAAAAGATTAAGAATCTATGATCTGAAGTATCCTTTGTTCTTTGTGTTATTTACTCACATTTATTCATGTAGAAAACCTATTGCCATTCCAAAAAATTTCGAGATTGTCATTATCACTCGACTATATTTGATTTTTATTACAATGGTATATAAATTATAATATAAAAAAGTTCAAAAACCATATTCCGTTCAAGTTTGTAATATCGTCTTGATACTCTATAGATCCTTTAAGATGAGTGGAAAGTCCAAAATTGGCAATCTGAGATGTTTCTAAAGCAGTTTAAGTTATTCAACTTACTAAGTATGTAACAATGATTAAAATAGCGTAATACTAATATATCTCCCTGAAAAAAGTGATCAAATATATATGATAGTCCCTTTGTTTGCTTCAATTGTTGGTTTATCTGTCGATGTTGCACAGTCTCTTGTTGAATAGGGTAATAGATGGAATAATAAGATAAAATAGGAGAGCTAAACAACTTCTAAAAAAGTTGTTTAGCCTTCCTATTATTATTAGTGTTAAATATTTTTATTATTACTTCCTATTATTATTAGTCTACAAAATCTAGTAAGTATAAACTTCTGAAAAAGGTTATTTAACCTTCCTATCATTCCATCTACTACATTATTCAACAAGAGACTGGGCAACATCGACAGATAAACCAACTATAGTGAAGAAAACAAAGGGACTATCATATATATTTGATTAAAATAGCTTTCGAATTTGGGAACTTGTAGTCATCCGTTATCTACGTAAGAGGAAGTGCATAACGCTGTATGTAATGTCAGATTGATGAAACATTTAGAGGTTATGTTGTCAACGCATTTTTAAACAAGATGAAATATAAAATCTAAAGCAAACAAAGCCAAATTAATTTCAGCATTACTCTGTTTTCAGGATTTTAATGGCAGTTGAAAATATTATATGTATTTTAAGAAGTGTTTATTCCGAAATGCTGACAAATTCCAAGTTGACCAAATATAAGCTTTGTTTACAAACAGATTTCATTCTCAATGATTATGCGCAAATATCTTACCCTTTTCATATTCATGACGGTGTATTCAATCATTTCTTAATTATCTGCTAAATTATGTTTCTTCTTTCACAAACGAATACATGTACAGGCGACATTCGCAAATTCCGACAATAGCTCAGAGTGCGACATCCCAACTCATTAAACAACACTTTGAAAAATATGCGTTCATAACATTATCTGTCTGAGCAAACAAGCCTTAATAACAGGACTGAAGAGACGGATAGAGTGGTTTTAACTCAGAGAAGCACTTTTGTACACAACAGTGGGCAAAATGACCAGCTCAAAAGCACCCCAAAGGCTCAGAGCTGACAAGAGGAAAGAGGTCCACTGGGAAGATTTTAGGAGACCGAAGTCTCCCCTCAAGGTCACAGAGCTTACTTTTTAGAGTGCTAGTGCATGACACTCTTGCACACGGTACTGAAAGCGGGAAAATTTGAAGCAGCAAGACCGATCTGACAGTTAGCGGTTGTGAGTAAAGGGAAGAAATAAACTCGTTAACCATGATATAGCAACACGCATTTACTTTTTTTTATCGAACTTTGATGACATTTTGTATAAAATCTGACACCCCACTTTTATTTTATATTTTATTTTAATAAATATATACAAAAACAAAATATAAAATTTTCAAGCAGCAGCAGAACGGTGATAATTAACTTCCAAACACACTTCTAATATTTATATGCATTATAAATCTTCGTATATTTCAGTAATTTTCGGATTCAGATAGAAGAAAAATTCCGACTCCTCTTGTGAAGTTAGAAGCGAAAGCAGCTCTAAGAAGAAGGGTATGCAAATGGCAATAAACTCGTTCATGAAACGACCTCAGCCATATGAATCATAAGCAAAGGTTTAATAAACTATCAAATGTGCATAAATGAAAAAAATACTTCTCTGAATAGTTATACTAATTATAATTTACTGTAGTGTTTTATGCAATACATTACGCATTATGACTTAGGCGCTTATTTGAAATCTCAGTTTGCGAACGATTCCTTTTCGAATAACCTAACTCTCTCGTTAATTCAGATGTCCACCTATACGAATTCATGTAAAAGGGTAATCATTTCAATATAACAGAAAAAATACAACTACTTTGGGAATAAAGTCCTAAGTGAATTTTTGTTTGCCAAGTATATGTGTTTAACGGAATATGGCGATAAAAAGTTGGCATTATGGAAATTTAACACTTTCAGTCTCTATGTGCCAAAATGGGAACTCTAATTGTGAAACTTTTTAATTCATATAGTCTATTCAATTAATTCATTTTCGAAAATTGTTTGCCTTATGAGAACGTGTAGAACATTTTCAATTAATAAAGACTTTTTATATTTTTACTAAAGTTTATTTTGAATATTTAACTTTTTTCATAAATTATTTTTAGTGTTTTTTTCGCAAAAAATATACGTATTTGGGTCCGAATAACAATACTAACCAAATTAATTGGGAACTGAAAGGGTTAACCTTCGAGTGGGAAACAAACCCACAATCTCCTAACGAGTACTACCCATTTTTTAAGCAAGTATTGGCTATAGGCTTTCCCTTGTAATCATTTATGTTATTCCCATTTGTCATGAATCCCTATATCACTCGAGGCGAAACTCATTTTTCAACAAACTTTTTATGATTTATTATATTTATAGGAACATTATCTGCGATTTTTCTCTACTACTGAAATTTGCACTATCCACAACTTACATTTTGCAGCGCCAATTAGATGTGCTGACTATGTGAAGTAAAATATTTATATCATACCATCAGTGGCAGCTACACTGTCCCTTTTCCCGTGCGTTATGTGGTTCATAGATGGGGACATGAGCAACGAGGGTCTTCCAAAAGGTCCTTGAAATGCATCTGCAGAAAAAAAAAAACCTTTGCACTTATATACAGTTATAACTTTTACTGTTCTTCAAAGTACTACCCTCCAGCATCTATGCGAATTTGCAGATACTTATGCCAATTGTGAAACGCTTGGTAGTACTCCCTATTGGGGAATACTACACAACTCTGAATGAACACATTTCGCAACGTCTTCAACCCTTGAAAAACGCTTCTCAGCAAGTCCCTTTTTAATTTTTGGAAACAACCAAAAATCGCAAGGTGCAAGATCGGATGAATATATAGGATGAGGTAGCTATTTGATTTATTACCCTGCTCCAGATGAGTGGGGGTGGCTCAGTTAGTAGTGTGCCAGGCTCGTAACCTGCAGTTCCCAGGTTCGAGTCCCACCTGGACCAATATTGAAGCTTATCTCTGCAAAACTCCCTGCCCTCAGTCAGTAGGGAACACCGATGGGATGTTAAAAGCTGCTTTCCATTGGACGGGACATTAAGAACTGGTCCCGTGTGAGGTAGAGCCCATACCCTGTGCACATTAAACATACTGAATTGCCTTGACGGGAGGTTACCATTTGTCTTCCAAAACCTGTCAGATGGGGCCCTGCCCCCAACCTTCTCTGAGCTCTAGGAGTCCTCGTGACCAGGTCGTTTAGCCCATTGTATGCAAAAAAGTTCTGCTCAGAAGTAAAACAACCCAACCCTGCTACAGATAGGCAATAACTTGTTGGGTTTGTGTGCACTGGCATTGTCATGAAGAAGGAGAACCCTCGGCATGCCAGTTGTTGAACGCTGTTACTACATCCTCTTATTTATTTTGGGCAAAACAATGTTGGCGTAGTATTGGCTATTTATAGTCATTTTTCTGGTAAAGTGTCCACCGCTACCACTCCTTGGGAATTGAGTAAAAAAATTGTGAACATCCTCTTCCATGAGCGAAAGTCTTGTCGGAGGATTTGTCGATGCGGTTCATCTTCCGCAACCCAAACATAATTGTCGATCTTTCTAGGATTAGTATAGTAATAAAACCAATTCTCGTCATTTGTGACAATGTCGTTAATCGTTTGGAGCTACAAATTCCAAGCATTGCCAGCATTTCCTTGCAAGAGTCGACTCTAGTTCATTTTTGCTGTTCTGTCAGGCTGTGGGATTTTGCCATTTGGCTGAGATCTTTCGGAATTTTAAATGTTAATGAATAATTGTTTTCGCACTGCCAATCGATACACTGACATCTAACTTTCTGCCTGAACGGTTATGTGAGGATTTTCCTTAATGAGTTCACGAACAGCAGCGATGGTTCTCTCGTTCACGGCCTCCTTCAGTCTTTCTCCACGTGGGAGGTATTCGAAGCTCTGCAGTCCTTCTCTGAATTATCGCATCCATCCCGTAACAGTGCCATATGAACAGTATGATCCCCATATACTGATAAAAAAATCGCCCATATGTTCGCTTTGCTGATTCTCGCCTCCTTCACTGATCTTATCTACGATGTATTGTATTGATATATTTCTATAAAATCACGGTGGCAAGCACTTGCTCGAGGTACAACTTAATATTTTTTATCAAACGACGTATAAAAATATCTCCCTGATTGAAATTCTCATGGCATTATGGTTTTGAACATTATTAGAGAAAGAATGAATTGATGAATCATACAACTTTTATAAAATACAGATAGTTTTATATATTTAGGATACGATAGTAAGACTCTTGAATTTAATATTAACATAATGAGTGTAATATTATACAGCACAATATATCAAATGTGTTTCCAGATATTTTATAAATTTTAACAGTGCCCGTCGAAATTTGAAATTCTCTTTGCCATAAAAATTCATTTCTTTCAACGTCTCCCTATTTTATTCGCGAAAATAGCCTGTGCTGAATTATTACTCTGAGAGAATCTTCCAGAATATGGATTCCGTTGTTCGAATGCGAAGTAGCCATTTTTGTCCATAGCTCTCTATAACAACAGATTGTTCTTAGTTATAGAGAGCTAATCAAAAATAGCAATAATTCCACATATAGTTAAGGCTCTCCTTTGACTTGCTAAAATTCTTCATGAATTAGATGAAATATTATTTTATTAAATACCATACAAAGGGTAGATAAAGCGGGCGATCACCGAAGCTCCACGGTATGTTGGTAGGGATCTAACAGTTGGTTTAATTGAAATATTTCGAGCAGTAGAAGTCATAAATATAAAGATGTACAGATGCGGTGTTGAGTTCAGGGTCGAATGGAAGTCGTAGCAACGATCTAGAAATCAAGAGGTGCAGAAGACACCAACTGATTTCTAGTTACCAGAATTTATGCATTTAATAGAAAATTATGACTGAAGTTAGATTAAAGATCATAATCAAATCTATTTCAAACTCGATGCTTAACAATATTCGTTTGGTATTTAAAGCCTTATGTGGGCAAATGTTAATGTATTGTTCTATTAACAATTACTGATTAGTTTCCTACAGATCATCTCATTTCTGTTAAATGAGTATAAAGAATAGATTTCATAATTTAGTAGGTTTAGTAAATAACGGTTTTTATAATAATATTTTATTGGTTACCTAAATAAAATTTGTCATTATTAAAACAAACCTAACTTTAAATGAGAGTTTTTACTTCATCCGAATCATTAATTATTTTCTCAATTGGTCACTGCTGAATGTGACCTATGTATTTCTTGTGTAAAATCTAAATATTAAAATTTATTGTTATTGAAAAATAATGCTATAATAAGAAATTGAATAAAGCCGTGTCATTTACATGTTGTGCATATCGAGAGAATAATAAAATGTCTCTGTGACTTTCCGTCTATCTATCTACAATATTTAGGGAAACTGGGATATTTAATAATAAATTATCTTGTTTCTATAAAAATCATTCATAATCGTCTAAAATTGAAATCATCATAATATAAAAAAAATTAAAAGATAGCTTTATTTCATAAATAGTTTTAAAAACACATTTTTTTTACTTTTAATTAATTTAAGGTAAATTCTTAATACTCATTAATATTTTGAAATATTGCAGCTTCCATAAGTATTTAAATACTAAACGAATATTGGCGAATTATCCACATTTAAATGCATTTGATTTTGATCTTTACTTTATTTCAGTCGAATTTTTCAAATAAATGCATATTTTAGAAGTTATAAAGCTTTGAAGTTTTCTCTAATATTTCGGTAGAGAAGTGTGCATCTACATCTGAAAGAAAAGAATTTTGCGATGTAGATGGCTTAGCACTAGCTGAACAACTGTTGCACATTAAAATTAATTTAGCGCTTTTGCTGATGACATCACACCAAAACATATTCTCAAGTGCATGTGCGGTGAAACTTTAAATGACATTTTCCCCAACTATGGATCGTCATGAGGATTTTAGTAAAAATGCCAGTGACTGTTACTAATAGTTAACGACCTTTCAGCACTTAAAGCTGACAGAAAAAATATCATATTTGACATATCACAAGAAAGACTTACATCCTTTGTCATCTTAAACATAGAATAGTAACACATTTAAAAATCTCGATTTAACAGAATGTATTAATTTATTTACAGCTGCTAATACGAGAAAACTACATTCTCTTTTTAGTTTTGATAGTTTGTTTAATATATGTATTATAGTTACTTTATAAGTATGTAAATCAATCATCTATGTATACAATTGTACAGTTAAAAATAATAAATAGCAATTTTCGTTATCATTAATAAGAGTTTCGGGAGGGGATGGCGTCAAAATTCCCTTTTACCAATATGGTATCATATTCACTCTTGCGCTGGCTTTCTTTGTTCTTCACAAAAGAGATCTGAGTATTAAAGGAGTGTGAACGGCCAAACCTGAAGAGTTCCATCTTTCCTCCAATAAATTATCTGAAGTCACCTGAGCCCATCTTACTCTTAAGACTTCATATTCTTGTGATGCAATCATCGTGAAAAAGAAAAAGCGCCGTTTTAAAATAAAATAACGCACCATAAAATTATCATTTTGTGACATAAAATTAAAGAACTGTAAAGGAACAAAAATCCCAATTAACATGTAAGGACGTTTTGAAACAAACCTTTAACGTTATTATGAACTTTGTATTTCCAATATTATTTTATCTTACAAAGAACACCATCCGTATATTTTTAATATATATATATATACATAGATAAGTTAAATTATTTAATTATTAATCCTTATGTATTTCCTTCTGTTATATATTTATGTTTATTTTCAACTATTATTTATTTTTTTCAATTTCCATCTTCCGCTTTTTATGTACTTCCATTTGTAAAGCACAAAGTCATACAAAATTAGAATCTTTATAAAATGTCTGTATCTAACTTCCAATAGTGCATTAACGTCATGATAGAAGGAAAAAATGCTGCACGTGTTTCCAGCAGCTTGCTTCGGTAAATGATGAAATTGATTGCCTCCATACTAACGACAGTTTAATTCCTTTTTTTTTATATCTCGGACATCCATTTCACTTTTTTTATTTCTCCTGCATGTTTTTTTTATTATTGCGATGCTTTCAAATATCGTTTAGAAATCACCTTTTGGTTTTGAGAGCTCTTGAGTAATATTACTTCCTATGAAATGAAATAACAGTTAGGTGGATTATCTGTGCTTGCTTTATGAAATGTATCATTATGTTTTTGAAAATTTACAAAACTAGAAACGTTAAAAAAATATATAAATAGAATAAGACCTCTTTTTTTTTCACTTCTGAATAGCTTTTCATTTTGAAACAAAATCAACAATAGAAGATTTGTATAAATCAGAATTTGGAATGCATGGTCGACTTTTCAACAGAATCATAAAAATACAATTTTCAGAAACTCTTCAGACAGATCCATTTCATATATCCATCCACTTCAGCTTTTACTACATTTATTTTTATTAGTAGCTGTGCATTCAGTTATTAAATTCACTTTACAATAGGTGAAAAAAAAGTCTCTAAATGGTAGCTAGGTAGTCACTGGAAGGAGAGCTATGCATAAATCTCCTGTGATGATGCATAGAACCAGCCAGATCTAGCACCTAATGTCCGATCCCGCCTTCTCGTGGTGCAGACCGTTAGTACCTTTCAAAAGAGATACACTCTTGTGGAAGTGAACGGAAGTGAAGAGCTGCCAGATTAATGTGGCCTACTGTGTGGAAGTGAACGGAAGTGAAGAGCTGCCAGATTAATGTGGCCTACTGAACTGGACAACTATGGCTACTTTTCTTCTTTTCTACCCTGCTAAGGAGTGGTCAACCACACAGGGTCCTGGTACTGACCATATATAACTACGGAACTGGACTGATATAAGGCTCTGAGATTTATTATGAATCTTGGGTTTGCTGCACTGGTGGGATTGTGTGGAGGGAAAATCTTCCTCTGTGTTTTATGTGTGTCTGTGTGTTGACAGCCCCAAATAAATAGACTCACAGGATATGTTTATCAGCTAGTGGATAATCCTGAGTAGAGGTCATCGCAGGCACCTGAACTCTTCTTAAGTTTAAGTTGCAACACACTTTTACACTTCTACTGACATCGTCAAATTTTTCACACTTCTACTGACATCGTCCAATTCTACATTGGAGGAGGTTTTCCAGTGTATATGGCTTCAGCCTTTAGTGGTGGGAGAACGGGTCTTTGCCCCATGTCTGCGATTAGGGGGCTGTTTGATATTGTCGGCATTCCCTCTCTCAATAAACATAGTATCTTTAAACATCCCACTAACATTTTTCTTTCCATGGGTAGTTGGAATGTGAAGATTATTATCTCGATGTCCTCACACAAGAATTACACCGTCATTATTTAGGTATTCTCGGCTTGCAAGAGACCAGATGGATTGATAAATGTCAGATTCTTAAAAATAATCTTAAATTTCTCTTTTCAGGGAGGAACGACAATAAGCATCACCAAGGCATGGGTCTGCTGCTCGGCAGACATGCTAGTGATGCTCTTCTAGGATATGAGTGCATTAATGAAAGGTTTCTTACAGCAAAATTTCTAGACAAGCATTAAAGACTTGAATGTTATCTGCTTTTATGCCCCCGCTGAGGATCCTGGTGAGGATGAGAAGGATAGGTTTTACGGACAACTTCAGGATATTGTGAATTCTGTCAGGAAAAGAGATATTACCCTTGTTCTAGGTGACTTCAATGCCAAAGTTGGTACTGACTGGGACCTTTTGGGAGGAGTGATAGGCCCTTTTGGTATTGGTAGTTGCAATGACAATGGGCAACGTCTCCTACAAGTAAGTAAACTCAATAGTTTCAGAATAACTAACACTTATTACAAACACCGCGACATACATAAGTACATATGGGTTTCACCTGATGGGCTGCATAAGACTATGATTCATTATATATTAATTAACAGCAAATGGACTAGATCTGTTAAGAATACCAGGTCATATAGGGGAGCTGAAATTGGATATGACCATTACCTTGTTAAACGTGTCTTGCAACTTAAACTTGAAAAGTGTTGTGCTAGGGTTAAAAATTTTACCTTTAATTCTGAAGCTCTGAAAGACCCAGTTATAGCTAAAGCTTACCATGATAGGTAACTTAGTCATTATGACAGTCATAGTTTCCTAACTACTGAAGTTGAGGAAGACTAGAACCGTTTTAAACAGGGTTTTTTGGAAACTAACAGTACTCTTTTAGGGAAAAGGGAGCAGAAGAGACAGAATTATTTGAGTGATAAGGCACTTGAGCTTATTTCGGAAAGAAAGAACTGCAGTAATGTCCTTAATCAACACCCTACTAGTTCGAATAGAAAGCATTACAGAGAGCTTAATAAACGTGTAAAGGATCAGTTAGCTGCTGATTAGAATCTTTGGCGTGATGGCTTAGCTAACGAAGCCAAGGTTGCATTTAGACAGCACAACAGCAGAGAGCGGTACTAGATAGTTAATGGTTTGTGTGGTAGAAAAGAGATATAAACCAGGTAAAAGTTATAGAAGGTGAGGGCTCTGTCATGGTTAGGTAGACTGAGCATTTCAGTGATGTTCTAAACAATGTGGTTAGTTCTATTCGCATTATTTGTAATGATTATAGATGCATTGATGGCTTCAATGTTGGCCCTATAACACAATCTGAAGTTATTTTGGCTGTTTTTAAACTTAAACTTCATACATCCCCAGGTGTAGGTGAAATTACTACGGGAATGCTTAGAGCTGAGAATGTTTCGTTTACCACATGGATGACTGAAATTTTGAATGATCTTTTATGATAAAGGCATGGTTCCTAAGGATTTTACCAGAGCTATTATTATCCCTGTTTTCAAAAAAGGTGATCACAGTTCTTGTGATAACTATAGGGGTATCAGCCTACTCTCTGTTCCAGAGAAAGTTCTTTGCATGATTGTGCTTAATAGAATTATGAATCTGTATTTGCAGGCAATTGCGTGATGAGCAATGTGGATTCAGAAGTGACAGCGAATGTGTGGATCAGATATTTTCACTTTGGCAGATTCTTGAGAAATGTTTAGAGTTTCAGAAACCTTTGATTGATTTCAAAAAGGCTTTCGACTCTGGTGATCGTCATAATTTGTGATTTATTGTGAAATCATATGGTATACCAGACAAGTTAGTTAACATAATGAAAGCTCTCTATAATAACACTGAGTCGTGTGTGAGAGTTGGTAAGGCTTGTAGAAATTGGTTTAGCATTATTTCTGTGAACTCCCCGCACATGGGGCCACGGCTTAACATCCCATCCGACGGATGGCGGCCTTTCCAAGCCCATCGGTATCCGTTACTGACCTTAGACAAGGCGGGGAATTTTGTGGAGATAAATCTCAACGCTGACCCAGCTGGTACTCGAACCTGGGAACTACAGAATACGAGCCTGGTGCGCTATGGACTGAGCCACCCCTGCCACCTGGAAGTACAGATGATTAAGGTTTGTCTCAGAGGAAATCATTAGGGACTTGCAGTTTGGGTGTTATTAAAGGTAGTGTGGAGTGCAGCCCGGCTAGAAAAATATTTACGAGCGGCGATGAGAAGCCTGGAAGTACAGAAGATTAAGGTTTGTCTCAGAGGAGATCAGTAGGGACTTGCAGTATGGATGTCATTAATGGGGGTGTGGAATGCAACCCGGCTAGAAAAATATGTACGAGCAGCGATGAGAAGCCTGGAAGTACAGAAGATTAAGGTTTGTCTCAGAGGAGATCAGTAGGGTCTTGCAGTATGGGTGTCATTACAGGGTGTGTGGAATGCAGCCCAACTAGAAAAATATGTACGATGAGCGATGAGAAGCCTAGAAGTACAGAAGATTAAGGTTTGTCTCAGAGGAGATCAGTCACTACTGATCAGTAGTGACTGATCTCCTGTGACCATACTTGCAGTATGGGTGTCATTAAAGGGGGTGTGGAGTGCAGCCCGGCTAGAAAAATATGTACGAGCGGCGAAGAGAGGCCTGGAATTACAGAAGATTAAGGTTTGTCTCAGAGGAGATCAGTAGGGACTTGCAGTATGAGTGTCATTAAAGGGGGTGTTGAGTGCAGCCCGGCTAGAAAAATATGTACGAGCGGCGATGAGAAGCCTGGAAGTACAGAAGATTAAGGTTTGTCTCATAGGAGATGAGTAGGGACTTGCAGTATGGGTGTCATTAAAGGGAGTGTGGAGTGCAGCCCGACTAGAAAAATATGTACGAGCGGCGATGAGAAGCCTGGAAGTACAGAAGATTGAGGATTGTCCCATAGGAGATCAGTAGGGACTTGCAGTATGGGTGTCATTAAAGGGTGTGTGCAGTGCAGCCCGGCCTGAAAAATATGGAACATAAGTGGAAGAACGAAAGCAGCTTCAGTCTCAAAGGAACGAGTCCCAGAGCTGGCAGACTAGCCACTCCATGTCCCTGAGGGGCACCTGACTAGTGCGCTCTCGATGTACACTGTGACTGTTTTGCTTGCTACCTTTCTGATCATTTGGGAACTTCTAAATTCGTTTGCGAACCCTTCCGTGATAGGGCACAAATGAATGTAGTTCCTGACGTTTGCATCTGGAGCCCCACAGCAGCAGTTACTGTGGGTAGAGATCTTAAAACTCTCCAGATAAGCTGCAAAGCTCCCTTGACCTGTCAGTACCTGCGTTAGATAGTGGCGTGAGTCAGTGGTCTATAGACCGACTTTTTATAAGAATGTCTTCATTTGAAGACAATTCTCGGTCGTATCCAAGAGCCTCTACCACTCGTCCATAACTCGTTGACCTAAAATCGACTTCAGGGTAGTTTTAGAAATCTTAACCGCTATCTCAGGCTGGGTGTCAGTACCTGCTGAGCGGGCCAGTTGGTTAACCCGCTCATTCCCTTCATGACCTACATGTGCCGTGATCCAGGAGAAAGAGATCCTGGCCATGTTGTGAGTGCCTAGAAGGCGCTTGACCTCATTAACCATGTGATGTCTGTTGTTCGCATCCTCAAGCGCTTGCAGAGCTGTCTGGCTGTCAGTATACATCCGGATGTCGTTGTTGTGACTGCCTCATTGAGGGCCCATTTAAGGGCCTCTCTAATGGCAAGCAGCTCTACTTGGAAGGCTGAGCCATTAGCAGAGTCCTTCCTCTTATAATCATACACTTTGGCTCCTTGACTGTAGACAGTGTAGGGTAAACCCACGACATCCTCGCTCTTGTAACCGCCTTTGTAGATTTCAACTCCATGACCTAATGATAATTCCATAGACCATGACACACTCAGTCTCTTGGTGGGATACGTATCCCACCTAACGGTATTAGCCTGATAGACCTTGGGGTCATACTGGACTCTGAGGAATGTTGACTTTTCCCTATTCTGCAGAACCCTGAATATGGTCGATTCTTTGCCAACCGTTAAATACAGAAGCCGGATCACTGCTATCACCAGTAGCACATCCGTAGATGTGGTCCTGTAAACTCCGATGATTCGCAGTAAAGCTTGTCTCTCGGCTGCAAGCAGCTTTCTGCACATAATAGAGCGGTGCCCGCTCACTCCACTAGGTGACCACTACATACATCAGGATCCTCTCTGTTCCCCTTAGATAAATTTCTTTAAGGATCACCTCACATAGGCCTCAAGAGATGCGAGCCATACGCCCAACTTTGCACATAACATTGGTGCATTTAATCAAGATCCTACTGATGATGAATCTAGCTCATCCTCTCATCCAGAGTGATCCCTAAGTATTTTGTAGTCGTCTTGTGGCAGATAATGTTTCCATTCAGTTTAAAGATCGGGTACCTCTTGTGAGGACAACCTCTTTGGCTACAGTCATTGATGTAGTCTTTGCACAGCTGAACCCAAGCTTATAGCGTGGACTCCATCCTTTGAGCACTGACAATGATGTGTTGCCAGTAATCTCCAGTCTCGCTCTGGAGGAGACCGATATGACAAGCATCATGTCCTCTGCATAAGCCTGGAGCAAGATCCCCTCAATTAGGGTTCACTCCAGAACCGTGTCTGCAACTAAATTCCAGAGAAACGGGCCACTGCGCGAACCATGTGGATAGTCCCTGTCCAAGTTCCTTGAGACTGCCCACTAACATGGGAATAAGTGACCATTCTCTCACTGAGATAATTCGACACCAGATGAAATATATTCCTGGGATAGGAACAATCCTTTACACTGCCAAGAATTGCAGGCCACCAGACATTATCAAATGCGCCCGTCACATCCAAGGAGTTGAGGGAGGTGTGTACTTTGTTGGCTTTATTTACCTTGACCATGTCCACCATCTGTTTGATAGCAGCAGTAGTGAACTGGTCTGTCCTGAACCCAAATTGTTTGTTGTTCAGGAAATCGTTCTTACTACAGTGGTAATACATCCTGTTTGTGAGCAGCTTATCTAGAATCTTCCCCATCACTGGCAGCAAACATATCGGTCTGTAAGATCTCACATTTGTCAGATCTCTACCTGCTTTATTGAAAAGGACTAGATCGGCTTGTTTCCAGGCCTATGGAATTTTCGCAGCCTTAGACAGTTGTTAAAGAGCTGGGTAAGCAGATCTTTGTGTTCTTTGAACAACTGCATCACAAATTCCACTGTCAAACCATCGACAGTCTTTATCCCTGGCCATAGCTATTTGCTCTCTGGAGATGATGTTGGACATCATTAGAGCTCTTGTCATCGTCAGGGAATAATCCCTCTAGTAGTGCCTGTATAGTTTCGCAAAAAGAGGTGGTCCTGGACCCATCCTCTCTGCATACATACTCGATATCCAGGGGTGTTAGGTCTTTCCCTGCTGCCAGCTTGTACTGCAGAATAAAAGGGTTCTGTGCAGTAACCTCACTACATAATTTTTACCAAGAGGCTAATTGGGCTTGGCAGATGGCGAGCTTGTACTCCGCCTGTCACTTTTACATCTCTTCTCTGGAATTTCTATCCCCATTACGGCACCTTTTATACCTTCTTTAAGAGCTCGGGACCGTTTTCTTTTAATAGAGAGCTCTGGTGTTCACCAGGGAACAGACTTTGTTTTTGGGAGCTTTCCCTTGAACCCTAAGGTTTTCTCACAACCAGAGCATATACACTCGGTTATTTCTCTGACGATGTTGTCTAGAGAGTCACTGTTGTTAATGCACTGACAGATCTTAGCTAGGCCACTGTACTACACAGCACATGAGCTTGCACCAATCAGGGATTTTGCAAATTGCAAATCTTTTGGTGTTGTGGGGGCGGTGTTGTGTCACCCACAAGGAAAGTTAAATAGCTGTGGTCGCTGTTAGTGTCCTTGTTGCTAACACGCCAACCCTGGATCAGTGGTATTGTCCATGGCATATCCAGGGTTAAGTCAATCCAGCTCTGGCCTCTGGGGCCATGAAAAGTAGCTGGTATATCTAAATCATTTAATAATATTAAATCAGCGGAATTGACAAAATCTGGAGTCATATCTCCTCTGACATCTTGTCTATTTTGGCTCTAAAGGTGGTGCGTTGCGTTCAAGTCACCTCCCACCACTAAGCTCTTATATTTGATCTGAGCCAGGACGTTTCGTAGCTCAGTCAACGAGTCCTCGATGTTGCGACTTTGTTGCCAGTAAATGGAGATGGTGTGTATGTTTATACTCCCATAGCCAATCTCCACTACCACCACTGTGGCGGAATGATATGCTAGTATGACATTCACTTTGGGGTGTGGAACGACATTTCCAGCTTTTGGCTTGGCTTCTTTAGTGCAAAATATCCTGCTGGTCAGAGGGTTACCCTTATGATGTTCTCTGTGCAGTACGGTCTTGCACTAGAGTAACATCGACTCCTTCCTCTATTATCTCCTGTCACGTTATGGCCCGTGCCTCTTTGAAGTTTATTTGAAGGAATTTTAACCTTTCTCCAATGCCGCCATCTGAACTCCTACTGATCATAGTCGGTGCGCTGCTTTAGCAACTTCAACTCACGAATATACGACGGACAGTTGCTATCCATCACATTGTGACCCAGATCATATTTGGCTCTGTGTTCCTTGTTTGCCATTTTGCAAACAACATACTTTGGTTTCAGTTTTTGGCACCCCTAAAAGAGTGCTTATGCACGTACTGAGAGCACCGTTGAGTTTTCACGGTGCATGCCTTTTGCATATGCCTGAAGGCATAGCACTTGTAGCAACGGAGTACTTTTATGTATTCCTTAACCTGGCACCGTGGCCAGCTCTCATTAATCTTACCTACTGCTAATAACTTTCTATGTGAGGCAATGCTGGCCTCCAGAACCTAATGTACTGTGTTATAATCTCGGGTAAAGCTCCGCATGCTCGTCCGAGACGGCGTTTTGGGCCTGGATGACCTTCTGGAGATGGTCGTGGCAGACTTCCTTGTCAACACCGTAAACAATGATTTTGGGCCTAATCTTCTTGGCTGGCTTGGCCTCCAGTACCTATTTTAGTATCACGTGGCTGCCTACAACCTTTTTTAGACAGCCCACGTTTCCCTGTGTGCCTCACTCGATGATGACCGCATTTTTTCTCATGGGTGTTACCGTCATCACTCCGAGATTCAGCTCGGTGGGTTTGATAGTCTTCTTTAGGCTATCCCTGACATCTGTTGCTGACTTCTTATCTTTGGAGAAGAGGCAGGGCATGCTTTCGTTTAGGGAGGTGGGGCTTCGTAGCCACCACCAAACCTCTCTTTTTGACCCCTTGTCCATCGACCACCTCTGCATAAGTCGGTTTCAGCCCCAATGTTTTTGAGGGATACGAAGCTCTCTCAGCTAGGTGTCCGCTGATGGTTGCTACTGTGAGCTCCTGCTCACAGACAATAGCATGTAAACTCTTGCTACATCCATCACTTTTTTTCTAACTTCATTGTCCACGTTGTGCTGGAAGAGCAGCCCTGCAAGTTCCTCCTTGAGGTCCGTTGCAGCAGACAGCCTCTCTGAACCCTTCTCGCTAGTGTGATGGGTTCTTCATTCTTGGAATGCCTCCTCAGTTTCCTCTTTGCGGTCCTCTTTTTCTTTTCCTTCTTTAGGGTCCTCCCCTCTACTTGGAGGCGCTTTTCCCTTCTGAGTGATATTTGTAATGGAAGAGAGAGTCTCAGGGAATTCCTTCACTACCACTGCAGGATCAGCAGCCTCCTTGGGCTTACCACTGGGTGGGGGCAGTGTTGTTCCACCCACAAGGAACTAGCTTTAGCAAAAAATTGAAGAGCCCAATGAGGGCAAGAGGGAGGACTGTCATGGTTGTCATGCCTATAAGTGGGCCCACCTGTTGTGGCACCACCCACAAGAACTTGTCCTTTTCTTTAAAACGGGTCCTGATATATGAGACAAAGTTTTGGTATCCATAGTAATTCTGGTGTTCCACCCAGGCGTTCTCCAACAACTACCGAACCCAACAAGGGGAGGCCTCCGATTTTAATTAGCTGCTCTTCGTACCTCAGAGCTATACCAAGTTATTCCCAGACTTAGGATCATCCATTAAACTAGAGCAGGAACCAGACCAAGGCCTGGACTGATCCGGTTCCTGGTCCGGACCCAACTACAGTCGTCAAAGATCACCACCACCTGGTTGGTTCCCGTAACCACCCCTGGCCCACCCCAGGATGTGGGAGGTAGGACAGGGGATGCCTCACGAACTGATTGATCTTAGTGAGCCAGCTCAGATCTCCCTCACAGTTGTTTTGTTGAAGCAGGGGCCAAAACGGCGTATTGGGGTTTCCAGCTTTCTGACTCTCAGCCGCCAGGATCTCGTTTTCCACATTGTGGATCTCTACCCACTGTAAACAAGTGGGCCACTCATATGCATGACAACCATGATATTCCTTCCTCTTGCCCTTATTGGACCCTTTAATTCTTAATCAAACTGTCATGCCACCAACTCTGTTAGATATATTGCTCGATTTAAGCAACCTAAGACGCCAGTGAATCGTCTCGAGTCCAGTCAACCCTTACTAAGTCCTAGCAGAGAACGTTGCAGTATTTTAATAAAAGTATAAAGGATAAGTTAACACCTAATAAAATCTTTGACTTTATAGGTTGGCTGGCAAACTCGAAGAAGCATCTAGACTGCACAACAGCAGAGAGCTATACCAGATATTTAATGTTTTGTGTGGGGAAAAAACCGATAGGTATGCAAGGATTGAAGGATAAACAAGGTAAGGAGTTGAAGGTGAGGATTCTGTCATGACTAGGTGAGGTCTACTCCCATTGTTTGTAATGAGGATACATGCATTGCTGGCTTTAATGTTTGCTCAATATGACAGTCTGAAGTTATTATGGCTATTTGTAAACTTAACTACATAAATCCCCAGGGATAGATGGAATTATTGCTGAAATGTTTAGGTCTGGGGACGTTTCTCTTACCACAGGGCTGAGTGAAATTATGAATATCTTTTTATGATAAAGGAAGTGTTCCTAAGGATTTTATAAAAGCTATTATTATCCCTATTTTTGAAAAAGCTGATCACAGTTTTTGTGATAACTCTAGGCGTATTAGCCTACTTTCTGTTTCAGATAACGTTCTTTACATGGTTGTGCTTAATAGAATTAAGAATCTGGTTGATGGACAATTTCATGAGCAGTGTGGATTCAGAAGTAGTAGCTGATGTTATTGATCAGATTTTTTCATTTAGGTACAGTCGCTCAAATATATATCCGAACACTATGGTTGATTACAGAATATAGAAAAAATATCTGGAAACGATTTTTTTAGAAATTAGTGATCTGGCAATATGCGTGTGCTGCAGACGAAGGTTTTCAGATCACTAATTTCTAAAAAAATCGTTGCCAGATATTTTTTCTGAATTCTGTAATCAACCATAGTGTTCGGATATATATTTGAGCAACTGTACAATCGCTCAAAAAATATCCGAACACTATGGTTGATTACAGAATTCAGAAAAAATATCAAGCAACGATTTTTTTAGAAATTAGTGATCTGGCAAACTTCGTGTACTCTACACAAAGGTTTCCAGATAACTAATTTCTAAAAAAATCGTTGCCAGATATTTTTTTCTGAATTCTGTATGAACCATAGTTTTCGGATATTTTTTGAGCGACTGTATATTCTTGAGAAATGTTTAGAGTTTCAGAGACTTTTGGTCACTAGTTTGCAGATTTCAAAATGTTTTTTGACTGTTGATAGTAATAATTTGTGGTTGATTGTAAATCGTAGAGCATCCCAAACAAGTTAGTTAACTTAATGATAGCTCTCTATAATAACGCTGAATACGTGAGAGAGTTGGTAAGGCTTGTAGCGATTGGTTTAACATTGCTTCTGTTGTTTGGCAAGGGTTCATTTTCTCCCCTTTTATCTTTGGTTATTGATTATGTTGTGCGTAATTCTTTGCAAGGGGAAGATTTTGGCCTCAAATGTTCTATAGATCAGAAAGTTTTGATTTAGATTATGCGGATAATTTGGTGCGGTTGGATAATGGTGTTGATGAGATGAACTCTTTCATTAGAGCTAATGATGAGACTAGTAGTAGAGTAGGTTTGGTGAAAAGTAGAGAGGAAACAAAAGTGATGAAAATTGGCTAGGCAGATGGTGCTTCAGATTTAAATGGTGCACCCTTGAGCAGGTAACTCAGTTTAATTTTTTTGGGAGCTATGTAAATTATCCTAGTGATGTGCGGCATGATAGAAGAATAGTAATTGCTGCTGGAATTTTTAAGAATCAATCAAGAGAGTGGGAAAATAGGCCTGCAAACCTAAAGACTAAAATTTAGGTTTGCAGGCCTATTTAACTATTAGGCTGTATAATAGTTTGGTTCTTTCTAAGGTTTGGTGTGTGAAGCGAAACATGGAGTCTTTGTAAGATGGATAGCAAGAAGCTTGATGCCTTTTATTCTAGATGCTTGTGTAGTATCATGGGCATTAGGTGATTTAACTTTGTAAGTAATGATGAGGTTAGAAGAAGGTGTAATCCTTTGTGCAGCATTTTGTGCAGAGAGAGGTCTGCGTTAGTTCGGCCATGTTGCCCGTATGAATAACTATAGATTAGCGAATAGCGTCATGAACAGTGTGCCTAAAGGTCTCAGAAAGTGGGGGAGACTTAAAATGCGGTGGGCAGACAATGTGAAAGAGGACCATGTTAGAAATAGTCTACAGTGGCAAGATGCAGCAGATACATCTCAGGAGAAATCTGTTTGGAGAACTAATTGCAGACTGGTTGAACCTCCGTAGCCCTTAAGGATGATGATAACGATACAATTACTTGCACGGGGACGTACCCAGAAGGATTCAGGAGGTTCAAAATCCCCCTCCCCTCCGCGAAAATTCTGTCGCCTCTTACTAAATCCCAAACTTGTCTCCCTGCTTTGAAATCCAAATCAATTGTTTTTGTATAATTTTATTTTAGCCCCATACTTTATGTCCGATACTAAAAGTAGATTAAAAAATCAACTATAAAATCTCATTCCATATAGAATATCGTTTTAACATTTCCTGTTCGGTGGAATATTTTAGTAATATGGAAACCACACTCAAGTCTTCAGACTCCCCCCCTTCCCCCGAAACTAAATCCCGAGTACATTCCGGTAACCTGCATACATAATGTGATCGATCTACCTGCCCCTGATAATATCTGCCTCAGGCCCGCGTGATTCTTAACTTACTTTATTATTGTAACCCAGGGGCATTATTTTCTATAATATCTAATATCTGAACATAAGTAAAAGAAAACTTCAGAAGTTAAATGTTCAAGATAAAGAACAAAAACAAACAAGCATAATGCAGCTCATGAGATAATGGTATTTTAAGAGAAAAATTTTATTTCTAAAGATAATCTGTTGAAAACTGATAAATGTCACTTTATAGCTTGCACAATAGTAAATGAATAATATCATAAATCAATCTCCACTCACTTTGGCGATTTATAAAGGTGAGCTTAAGCAAGAATTTAAAAATAATTTTTCTCGACATAGATTATACGAAGGCGATTATATTTTTAATAATCCATTTGTGGTCACAAGACAAGAGCAGGATCCTGCTCTGCAGATGGAGTTTTGTGAATTTACGATTGAATTCGTTCTGTATTAAAAAAAGTCTTCAATGAAAATATTTTTGTAAACAATCGGCAAATTAATAATATTCGAGTCTTCGAAACTACAGGTAAAAGTATGCTGAATGTTTGATCGTCCTTATAAAGAAAATATTTGCGACTATAAATGAAAGTCGGATCTGGGGAATATGTATATTTACGTATTCATATCTATCGCATCTAAAACTTTACATATATATTAAAAAACTCTCATGTGGATTTCGAAATATTTGCATGATTTTTAGAAATTTTCGGACGTCGTATGCTCGCAGAAATAGATATCATGAATAGTGGATCATGGAATGGCTATGGAGTTACATCAACAGCTTCACTAATAGTTTACAGGCACTAGATTATGATTTAAATAATTTAACGAGTTAATTCATAGTGAGCTACTTTTTTACAAAACTGCAAATAGCGAATGATTCATTGTTTACTCCTTGTCTTTAATATAGAAAAATCATCTGTTATGAAGTCTCAGATTAAGTGAAGTAGCCATACGGGAGCATAAACACTATTCCTATTGTTTTTAATTTGTAAGATATATATATATTTATGTTTTTCAGATTATTACTTGTAACAGATAATTTTTTGTAGGGTATTGTAGCAGGTTGCGATTTGTTGCCTTAGTTTAATGTAGGTGAATTTTACAGCTTATACGGGTTTTAACCCCTTGGCGGAAAATGTTAAAAACAGACTTTGCAATTTTCATTTTACCAATTTTATATTCTTCGAAGTTGCATTTCTTTTTTTTATTTTGATAATCTTATTCATATCTAGAATAAATATGTTGTCAAAATTTTACACTGTAAATTTGTAATTAGATTATGACCAAAATTAATATTATTATCATCATCATTATTATTGTTATTGTTGTTGTTATAAATATGCTAAATAAAATGTATTTCCGAAACCTTATTTTCACATAAAAAACCTGAAAACATTAAGCGACTTTTATAGACCACATCAGATGGTACGCTATTCATAGTTTTCCATGTGAAAAATGTAAAATTGCGTTTCTGATATTTTTTCTTTTTTCATATAATTATATGCGTACAGATAGTTTGTAGAATAATTATTATTTTGTTTTTCGGCTAACTGACCCCCTGATAATTGAGGCTTATTTTATTTGAATTGTTATTAGGTATAACTCAACAAAGTTGAATTCTTAGCACTACGTTGAAATAAATGTATATACTTATATATAGAGAGAGAGATAATTCATTATCTATCTATCTATATATATATAGCGATTTTCTTAATATAATGCGCAATTATAATTTTTTACATATTTTCTGTGAAGATAATTGTGGCAAGAACAAGGTTTTGGAGTAAAATTTAACTTTCTCTGATAAAAATAAAAAAACTGAAACAAAGGGAAAAAAATTGCTTTCAACGAAAATTGTCTTGTTGAGCAACCTCTATCATCATAAAATTTGAAGAAGAACTGCTTTGTAAGAGCTCAAGGACTATGTTGATGCAAGGGGGATATTTTAGGAAAGGCTTGAATTTCAGTTCTTTAAGAATGGCCGGCAATCTTCAAGCTCGAATAACTATAGGAGAAGCTGCCGGAATTCAGGAAGAACTTCAGAATGAATGGCTGGAAGCAGAGAACTCACGAAAGTAAATTTGATGCTTATCTGGACTGTCTCTCTTATATTGCCCATATAGACTCCATGAAGCTGATAAATATCTAGGACGACGGGAATTTACTTTGTGATAAGAGTGAAAACAACTCTATAGTTCCAACGATCGTTTCAGTGGAGAAGTAAATCGTGTCTAGACAAGAAACATCTTTACGGCAGCTACGACAGGCGTTGTATAAATATATCAATCTGTATATATTCAACATTGATGATGATGATAAAGACGAAAAGAAAAAACATTTGAACACAAAGAAGATGGCAAAATGACATAAACGTAATCAGTTCAAAACTTGCTGAACATTAGACAGGGAGAAACAGAGATAAAGGTGAGTAAAATTTGATTTAACTGTAACAGCTCAGAACCTTGATCATGAGGAGGAGGATTAAAACATCCGACTTTCCCCTCTCTGCAAAGAGATTGTAAAAAACACAAAAAAGAACAGTATGTGGCAAAAGTCTCAAGTATAATCCACTGTGATAGTAAACTTATGAAAGATCTTTTATCTATCCTTGCCCATTATTTAAAAGAACTTGTGAGTCATTAACGTTTTCCTGCCCGGACTGGAAGTGAATCGAATTCACTGATAGCTAACATTAATTTCGGACATTTGTTAGCTCAAAGGTTTCTAGGAGGTGGTTTTCTGTTGTGTTTAGGGATCATTGTATGACTGATATGTACTTTGATAGGATAACGAGAAACGCTGATCAAAGAAATGAAACTTCCGTCTGATTTGAACAGAAGAAGTAGGATCTGATGTAATTTCTAGGTTACCAAAACGTAAGCTCAGTAAAGTACTGGAGAAGAATATGGTATCTTTTATGGCCGAGAAGATTCCATCTTCAAGCATATAAAATAAGAATGAGATTTATTCGATCAAACCAACTAGGAAACCAGGACCGCTCATGAAGCGTTACGGGGCGATTTCAAAGACCACAATTGAATGCAATGGTGTTCGCCACGATGTTCGGTCAGCTCATCCAGAAACTACCTCTTTATATAACTGGATAGGATGATTCTTGAGATAATCTCCGCATTTTGTATTTCATTTTGGAAAAGAATCAAATATGCTGTTTCAATATTACTTTTAAGATTCATAATGTTTTAATTCATAAATGTTTTAATTCACGCAATGTAACGCAATTAAACATTGGTAATTATAATGCAATTGGTGATAGATTGATTGAGCACGTTTTACCATTGAACAAAAAGTGAAGAGGGATAACATAAAAGCCGAAGCGTTCAAAACCAAGTTTTATAAATAATAAAATCTTCAAAACACGATACTTTGCCATACAGAACTCACATTTTATCTACTTACTAGTCTTTATTATGCATCAGTATAAATGTAAATAAATGCTAATTTTAAATATAAACACTTCAGGCAACATAATTCAATTTTCTGTTAAAAATCTTGAATAATAGATATTTTTGGACGAGTTTTAAACTTATTGTAAACCCAATAGTTGAAGTGGTTTCAGGAATTTTTGTCATTCCATAGTTTAAAACTTGCAAACTTCATCGATAATTGATGACTAGAACAGCAGTCTAATAATATTACATGTGCTTATATTCGTATATTCCACCTTTTTTGAGAAATCCCTGTTATTCAGGTTAATGCACTATATTGGTTTTACAACATAAGAAAAATATCGCATGGAAAATTTATATGTGTTCAACATCCCATAAATGATATTAAATGTTGTATTGCTGATTTTAACTGATAATTGTAGTAGTAGTAGTAGCAGAATTTACTTTCCACTCATAATCCATATATAAATATCACAAATTTTCATACATGTAACAATAACAATGGTGGAAAACACAAATACATAAAATCAACAAAAAATAAGCTAGAAAAATGAAAACTACACACATAATTTTAGTAATTACATGCCGAAACCAAGGGGCTAAACTGCTCGTCCAGGTTTCGTTTTAACTACCGATATCATATTAAAATTCTAGGCAATCAATAATGGGAATAACATTCAATTCTTAATATCACTTGATACATCAATAATAAAAGAAAGGATATCCATTAATTGTAAAAAAAGATTTAAACGATTGACCGTAAAGTACAATTCATAGCAATTAGTATATGTATAAGTAAATTCTTTTTCAAGACAGTCAAATTGTTTTCATTTCTCATATCCAATGGTAAAGAATTGTAAAATTTTGGTGCCAAATAAACGAAGTGCCTCTGGAGAATATTCTTCTTTTTCAACGGTATTTCAAACATAACTCCTTTCACTCGTAAATTGCATTCAAAGCGTTTACTCTCTACACATTGCTTATTTTGATATAAAAACAATAGAATTTTGTATATATAAATATTTCTGATATGATGAAAATGAAATAAAGTAGATGGGTCTAAAGTAGAAAAATTAACACTAAACACTAACTTAAATATTCTTTTATGTACCATAAATAAATTATATAAATTAATATCATATACACCTCCCCAACTAAACAAACCATGCTGTATATTAGAGTAAACCCAGGCATAATATAGTACTGTTAAAAATTTCCTATCTACTATTTTTTGAATATGATAAAATTTAAACAACATGTACCTTAACCACTTTGTTATCTTATTTGCATGAGTCCTCCATTTTAAAGAAGAATCCATTTTAACCCCAAATAATTGTAATTATATACTCTAATTTAGGGCATATACAGTTGGGATTAAGAAGGCAATTAACATCATGATATTTAATTTCTATTAAAGTATCTGTTTTAAGCAATTCAAAATAAAGAAATTTAGTTTTATTAATATTCAAATTTAATTTATTCAAAACTAGCCACCTATGTATTTTTAAAAGATCATTTTCTACATTTGTTTCCATTTCTAAAATAGTATCTGCTGTGTAAACTATTGAAATATCATCAGCATAACATATTAATGATCCTCTTAAATCTAAATCGCATAAGTCATTAATGTAAATAAGGAACAAGATGGGACACAACACAGAGCCTTGAGGTACACCTTTTTTAATTTCCCTAAACGAACTTATTTCCCCATTCACTTTTACGCCTGACTGCTTACTAAAAGGTAGCTTTTAAACTAATTATGAATATGTCCTCTTATACCGCTGGCGAAGAGTTTTTTCTATCAGTATTTCCTGATCCACTGTATCGATAGCATTTTGTAGATCCCCAAACAGTGTCAATGTTTTTTACCCGCATCAATGCTCTTATAAATACCTTCCGTTAGTTTCAGAATACGTTGTTCAGTGTTTTTACTCTCCCTAAAACCAAACTGGTTCTTGGAAAAAAATCTATGTTGATTTAAAAAAATTCATGTCTTTTTTTAACAATTTTTTCAATTAATTTAGAAAACACTGACAACAATGAGATCGGTCTGTAATTAGTCAACAATTGTTTATCATCCGATTTGAAAATCGGGGAAATTAAAGCATGTTTTAGTTGATCAATAAATTTTCCTTGTTGTAGTGATAAATTTATTAAATAAGAAAAAACATGTAAATTATATTTAGCAATAGTTTGTATCATGGACACTGTAATACCATCATACCCAGAATCTTTATTCTTACTCATCGTTGCTAGTTCTTTACCAATTTCTGCATCATCCTTATTTTCCATAAAAAGAGATTGTGATATACAATTTATATCATATGAATAACATAATCTATATTGATTATCAATTTCAGGGTTCAGATATGTAATGCCTTGAATAAAATTTCTATTCATGTCATCAACCAATTCAGTTGTGTTCACATAAGAAGGTACAATACTTTTTTTTACTTTTGTCCCTAACATATCATTAACACAATTCCATTGTTTCTTATTATTTTTCCCACAGTTTTGAAAACCATACATATAGTAATTATTTTTAGCTCTCCTTAATTCTGCCTTTAAATATGCAAAAAAATGCTTTATATTCTGTTTCAAAGGACATAATCCCTGGATATCTTTTATATTTTTGATATAATTTTTTCTTTTTTATCAATTAATATAATTATGTCATTTGTAACCCAATTTTTCTTTTCTTTCTTTTTTTTCTTTATTTTACATAAATATTTTTCTGCACAAAAAAACATTTTGCACCAAGTGTCATATGCAACATTCACGTCCGAGCAATTGTTATACACATAACTAAAATCTAAAATTTTCATATGTTCCTCAAATTTATAATAATTAACAAAGTCTTTAGTTTCTATAGTTGTGATTCCTGGTTTTTTCCCCACTGGATTCAGATTAACTTGATTCAAATGTATAATAAGTGGATAATGATAAGTAAATGAGGATTCAATAATGTACACTTCAGTTTCCAAACCCCTATTAGATTTTATAAAAACATGATCTTAGCAACTTGTACTATATTTGCTTACTCTAGTAGGTGACCTAACACACTGACAATAATCATTCTCACTCATTATATTTAAATAATCATTTACTTCTCTAGATTCTTTTAAGACATCTATATTTATATCTCCAATAAAAAGAACATCATTTATCCTCAATGAATGTAGTTTCTCCTGAAATTCTTCATTAAAAAATTTATTGTGTGTTCATGAGACCTATACATTAGAATAATAGACAAATTAATATTATATATGTGTAGCTGCACTACCTCTGCACTTAACATATGAAAACTTAGCTGGGTAAAAGAATATGTTAATAATTTAATATATATTAATACTCCTCCTGATTGGTTAGATTCTCTACACTGATAATAACTTATGTATCCTTCTATATTATATAATTTAACCTCTTCAATTTTTACCCATATTTCAGATAACAGCATCACATCAAATCTGTAATCCATATGCTCCATTACACACTGAATTAATTGGCACAATTAATTCATTAAAGTTTTACCTCAAACTTCTGATATTAAAGTGAATTACAGATACATTTGGGAATTTGTTTAAATTACGATTCTTATATTCACAAAAATCAGGTAGAGTTATTTATTTTATATTATAAAGCTCATCTTCTACAGAAGTACCTATACTTTCTATGACCATTGTGAAACAATACAAAAATAATCTTGAATTATAGTTCCTTTAGGATATTGGATAAAACCCATTTGCCTAATCACAGACTCATTTTTTACCACTATCCGAAACAGAAGAATATTAAGCTTATTAACAAAGTTACTCATACCAACTCCATTAGATGGCGAAACACGTCCCATATAAAATTGTCTATCATTGGATACAGCAACCTCGAAATAATTCTTTTGATAAATTTCATTTTCAAAATTTCTTTTGATATCATTAATCATCATTTCAATTCTTTTGAATTTTTTTTCCTGCACACTCTATGTATATTGAGTGAAGAAAGGAAAATTCTTAAACAAATAGTAAAAAACAAATACACCATTCCCACAATAAAAAACTTCCCTTCACAAAATATATCCATCAGTAGATTCTTTGTCTTTTCGCAAATTTCCTGTATGCATTTACTTTCTTTATTTACAGTCCTTCTTTCAAAAATATTTACTTTTAGCTCTAAATAGTCAGCTCTAAGAACCTTTGCACTAAATATCTCAGTTCTAAGTTTTATGTCAATTATCCAATTTACACATAAAGCATACTGCCAAGTTCCATAATACATAGAAACAGAACATGTGCTTAAATCTTCAAAAAGCAGTATCAGTGTATTTAAAATATGTTTCATACCCTTAAGCCAATATAAAAGAAATGATAAAAAAAATAAATAAATACCCCCTCAATAAAGAAATTAAATTACAAATTTCAAATAATTCATAGTCAGCAACATTTTGAAATAATCTCTTCATCTGAAATGGTACACTTGTATAGGTATTAAGTGTAATTTTAACCTTCACTAGAGTTATATGTATTTTTTCTGTCTTCAGCATGTCAATATATACTTCAATGAAGTGAGAGTTTTCTAACTGAACACACATTACAACTTCATGTAATATATTTGCTGTTCTAGGGTAATATAAACTACTACTGGTAACTGTAGCATACATATGAGGTTTTACACATTGAACCCATTTACTTAATTTCAAAAACAAGCAGAAATTACCACTATATCCAAGAATACTACCACTGAAATTAAAAGTTGCATATTAGCATGTTCTGATAGAATTGTTTTGGACAATTCTTCTCCTACAGAGGAATTTGGAAAGTTCAAAAAGTAGTATGATTTATTTGTTGTTAATTCTCCCTTATAAATTATGTAAATGTACCTGTTTAAAGAGGTCTGACCCCAATGGAACAACCATTATAACTCCATGTGAACCTTTGATCCCTTACAATGTGAGAAACTATTGCAGTTATCCAATACAAAAATTGCTACTTTTCATAGCCTTGTCAATTTTTCTGCTACCATGTTTATATCAAGAACAACAACAGCAACTTCCAAAAGCATTATCAATTGATTTTGGAAAACAATTATATATGAAATACTTTGTTTCATACACATAATCTTAGCAATAAGAGAGTCTATAGAAAAGTGTTGGCTGAAGCAAGTTTTTTTTTGACTCAACCCACATTATAATCCCACATTGCAAAAAACTACTGCAAGCAAATTTAGCATGCAATTTAATTTTGATATAAATCATACCTAAAAGTAGATGAAAACAATTTAGGCTCATTTCCAATATCAGAGTCGATGCAATAAGATTTTTCATATTAGCAACTTGCAGGATTTCTATGTACAACTGTTTTCCTACATAAGAATTTGGAATGTTAAAGAAGTAATATGCATTTATTGTTTTTAGTCCTCCCTTGTAAATATGAAAATGTACTTGTTTAAAGTGGCCCTGCCCCAGTTGAACAACTAGTACAGTTCCATGTGAGCTGTTTGATCCTTGGCAATGTGAGAAACTATTGCAGGTATCTAATATAAAAATTGCAAATTTTCCCAGCCTTGCAAATTTTCCTATTACCATGTTTATGTCAAAAACAATAATACTATCTTCCAAAAGCACTCTCAGTGATTTTTGGAGCGCAATTACATATAAAATGGTTTGTTTCATACACATAATTTTGACATTAAGAGAGTCTATAACAAAGATTTGGCTGAAGCAAGCTTTTTTTGACTCAACACATATTACAATCTCATATGATTTATTAGTTTCCCTACATAGAAAAGAACTGCTGCAAACAATTTTAGCATGCAATTCAATTTTCATATAAATCATAGATAAAAATAGGTGAAAACAAATTAGTCTTATTGCCAATACCAGAGTCAATACTATAAGATTTTGGATTTTAGCAACTTGCAGGATTTTTGTGTACAACTGTTCTCTTATAGAGGAAATAATATCGTAATTTAAGGAAGTTGAATAAAATGGAAAATACCTCAATGAATCCCATTTTGGAATTGATGGAACGTTTTAGAGGATATTTAGCGTGAAATAACACACATTCATCGGCTATTAAATATGCATTTCTCAATACGAAGCACTCTGAGATATGCAAATTAAGCTGGCGATAAAAGCAGCTTCAGTAATGGGCGTTTCTCATTTCTGATTAAGAGCGGCTTTATTGAGCATTTCGGATTACATTTTTGTTCAAATGCAAAGGATACACCATTTGGTGAAGATCAGAAGTGGTGAGCTGGACTAATGGAAACAGGACAGTCACATGTAGAGGTTGCCAGATTCATAAATGTATCGTGTATAGTCATAAATGTATAGTGTAATTTTCAGAGTGTGGATAAGTTTTTAAGACACTAGAATAGGGGTTCTCAACGTGGGATACGGGGTAAAAATGTTTTGGGGGTACGCCGTGAGAGCTCAAAAGTCGCTAGATATACAGGGTGTCTCAAAAATATAGGTACAAACTTTTAGGAGAGCTAGATAACATCTAAAGGAATGAGAATTGCATTCTAACCCATAACCGGAACGTCACCGTAAGTCACCGTAAGTCAATAAGCGGCGCTGTTCATCAGTGCGCTAGAGGGGAAATTTCTGATTTCCTCATTCGAGCGGTAGTCGGCTGACGAAGAGCATGCAAAGGTATTGGAACAGGGAGCTGACAGACATGCACTTAGTGTATGGAATAGCTGAGGGCAACGGACGAATCGCTCAACGAATGTATTAAGAACGCTTCCCACACAGACGTGTACTGGGCCACCGTTTGTTTGCGCGTGCGCATCAAAATTTGTGCGATTATGGGTCATTAAGAGGCAGCAGAAGTGAGGACAGGCCATCTAGTACGCCATTTGTAATAATTATGTACAATAAGTGGTTTCCCATTAATCACTGTCTTGTGTCCTTTCAGATCTTGTACATTTGCTACCACTTTCCCATGACGTTTCCGGTTATGGGTTCCTATGCAATTCTCATTCCCTTTGATGTTATCTACCTCCCCTAAAAATTTGTACCTATATTTTTGAGACACCCTGTATGTTATATATATATATATATGTTTTATTCTATTCCCATTGTTATAATATAACAAAGTTTTATCTATCTATACAAGGGGTACACCAGCTACATGCACATTTCCAGGAGGTACGTGAAGCATAAAAGGTTGAGAACTACTGCACTTGAAGATGCTCTAGAACAGAGGTTCCCAAACTTATTTGTCCTACCGCCCCCTTTTCAGAAAAAAAATTACTCAGCGCCCCCCTGGAAATCTACCTTCTTTAAGCGAACAAATAGAAAGATGCAGGGATAAATTTGCGTTCTTTTATGTATCTATATTTCTACCTACGTTCTACAACATAGTAAAGAAAGATTTTGTAAATAAGACATCTTAAAGCTTGAAATTATAAAATTATTTATTAAAATCAACCATCGCATTATACACAGAAAATTAAGATAACGAAGGATAATTTATGTGTTTATTTGGAAAATAAAGTAATCACTTCGGCTTTAACTCTATGTTACATAACAGATGAAACATGTACGAACGGTTTTTCAAACTTTTCTTATCTTCCCTTCTTTCTTTATGCTTTCACCGCCCCCAATTGCACCCGAGGCTACTACCGACCCCTTGGATCGTTCCAGCACCCCCCTCAGGGGGCGATATCGTCCACTTTGGGAATCATTGCACTAGAAGAACGAGCCGGAGTACGACCAGAACAATAGAAGTTCAATGTGATCTTTATCTTTCCCTAACTGCTAGGCAAAATAGATTGATGTCAGCGTGTCAACTTGCATCGGAGATGTCTGGGAGCTGCCTGGTGCCGCAGGAAGGACACTATCCAGAGTAACTGTGTCCCGACGACTCCATGAAACAGGGTTATATGCTAGAAAACCTGTAGTGTGCATACTACTAACCTCAACTCATCGGAGGGAAGGAATGGAATGCAGAAGGGAGCATCTCAATTGGACCAATGATAAATGGGGTCAGGCTCTTTTTTCGGATGAATCGCGATATAGCTTAAGTAGAAAATGATGGGCCAATGCATCTGAAGAGAGCGTTGGACACATGAATATCGTGGAAAGGGACAAATTTGGTGGGAGTTGTTTGTTGGTGTGGAGAGATTTCACTATCAATGGTCGCACTGACCTGCACGTCTTCGCAGGAGGGAGTACCTAAGATACAGAGATGAAATACCAGAGCCTTATGTGAGCATTTTAGAGATGCGATTAGGTCATAATTAATTTTTAAAGATGATGATTTTCGTCCACATAGAATTCAGATAGTGGAGGAAAACCTTCAGAGAGTGAAGATCCATAGAATGGATTGCCCAGTGAGGTCCCCAGATCTAAATCCCATTGACATGCATGGGATGATTTGGGAAGGCGAGGTGCAAGTCGTCAACTCCCTTCAAGAACACTTCATGAGCTGATGAGAAATATTCTTATAGAGCAGTGGGAGTTGCTGCCTTCTGCAATGTTCGATAACCTTATTAGAAGCGTGAAAGCTCATTGTGCTAGCTGTATTGCAGTTAGGGGTAATCGTAATTAATACTAAGTAAAGTTGACTTCAGTCTTTGCGGTGATCTATAATTTTTCGTAATAGGAATAAAAAAATCTGATGTATTCTTTGGCTGGAAATTTAATTTTATAATCGGACAAATATTCTGATGTATTCTTTTTTTAATTGCAAATTATGTGATAATATCCTCTGCAGCTTTCGTTATATTCTAAAAAGGATTTCTTGAGTGTTTCTATTTTTATTCAAATTCCTTAAATTACGAACAGCAGTGTATATGCATAAAACTACTAATGCATAATGTAAACCAAACATAATTGTATAATTGAAAATATTCTGAAACCTTCTTAGCTACTACTGTTATAAATATTACAACTCTTATATGAGACCCATAATAGTTCCACTGCAATTTGTCGTCAACTCCTTATCCGAAACTTTTAATTTCATCAATTAATTTTGTAGAATTATCTATACATCTATTGATCACATTTTGTATAAATGAAAAATCAAACTTTTTTTAACTTTCATTAATAAAAAGGCACATTTAGTTATATTTAAATATATTATCATCCAATTATATAATATCCATTTATTTAAGTCATTAACTATTCCATTAATTTTTTTTTCACAAGTACTCCTAACCGTCATGGAAATAAGTTATATTTATATCATTAGCATACATAATCAATAACTACTACTATACAGTAATAACCATGTGACCTAAATCCCAATGGTAAATTACCTGTATTTGCCGTTAACAGATAATTGTGCTATCACTAAGGGTTGGACTCTCACTTTGGAAGATGATAACTATCCTGGATCTAAATGAATAAAATTAGGTGAAGGCCAAGAGACTGTTTTGAACCGAAGAGATCAAAAACGCCGTTCCTATAATTTCCCCCTCCTCAATAAATTATTCTAGAAGAATAGTGAAATATATGATTTTATTCCTCTGTCCAAGTATTTTTTTATTTTTTTTTCCTTCAGAATATGGCTCATAGGTATACTTCCTACATTTCGTTTATTAAAATTTTAATATTGGAAGGTCCCCCACCAATCTTAGCTCACCGGTAGGCGGAGCCATGTGATTTAGTTTTAGTATTAAAACCAAAGCCGTCCCGTGGCCGAGTGGTTAGCGCGCTTGGCTACTGATCTACGGGACCTGGGTTCGAGCCCCGGGTAAGGCATGGCTGTTTGTGTCGTTTTTCTGCTGAGGTCCTGCCATCCTCTCAGACCTTCTACTATGGCATATAAACTGACAGGCTCCTGTCAGACCTCTGTGGCAAGCAGCTGCTTGAGGGGGTATTTATTTTATTAAAACCAATGCTTCTAGTTTAGCTTCTAGTTTTAGTTTTTTGTTCGCACGTGGCGCACGTGTGTCTTGCGGGAGTCGTTGCAAGAGATCTCTAACGGAAATAAGTAAGCTATTTTAATATCTATTTTACCGGATGCGTTTTTTTATTGATATAATGTAGAACTATTTAACAGATATTAACTGATAATCCGTTATTATTTGTGTTTTGCAAGAAAAATGGAGAAAATCTCGTCGCAAAAAGGGAAAGATCTGCTGCTTAAAGATGGTCATCGATATCGCAAGGCTAGGGAAAACCGGGATGAAAGTACATCGTGGAGGTGTGTAGTTCCGACTTGTAAAGGGCGTCTAAGAACATTGGGTGCTGACTTCCGGGTCGTGACGGAACACAACCATGCGCCAAATCCAGCTAAAAATCAGGCATTGAAATGCGTTTCTGAAATGAAACATAGAGCACAGAGTGCTGTGTAGAAGCCTAGGCAAATATATCAAGCCTGCACAAGTGGAATATCTTTGGAAGCATCGATTCAGCTTCCAAATTATATTGCCTCCCAGAGAGCAATAGAACGTATACGAAAAAAAACGAATCTTCCATATCCAAATCCTGCAAGTGTTGCCAATATTGCAATTCCAGTTCATCTTCAAAGTACCACAAGAAACGAAAATTTTATTCTGTGGGATTCTGGAGAAAACGATCCTGATCGAATTCTAATGTTCGGCACTGAGGAGAATTTGAGAATATTGGAACAGAATCATCATTGGTTTGTTGATGGCACGTTTAAAGTATCACCTGAACTGTTTTTTCAATTATTCACGATACACGGACTAATAGAAAAGTGTTGTATTCCACTGATATATGTATTGTTAAGAAATAAAAGTGAAGCAATATATGTTCGCGTATTTCAGAAACTATTACAGTTGAAGGAAACTTTAAATCCAACAAGTGTGTTAAGTGATTACGAGAAAGCGGTTCAAAACGCCGTGCAACAAGTTTTTAATAACACAGAAGTTGTTGGCTGTTTGTTTCATTTGGGACAGTGCTTATGGCGAAAAGTGCAAGAACTGAATTTAGCGGAACTTTATGTAAATAATGAAAATGTGCGTGCTTATATAAAAATGTTGTTTGCGTTGAGTTTTGTACCGGTACATGATGTTATAGGAGTATTTGAAGAATTAATTGAAAAATGCCCAAACGAACTAGACCCCATTATCGATTACTGGGAAGATACATATATAGGACGAATAAGACGCAATCGCCGAGCACAACCACGATTTGCAATACATATATGGAATGTTCATGAGCGCGTTGTCAATGGTCTTCCGAGGACAAATAATTCGGTAGAAGGGTGGCATAGGGCATTCCAGCAAACTGTAGATTGCCATCATCCATCCGTCTACAAACTTATCGACCATTTCCGAAAAGAGCAGGATATGGTAGAAATCCGCTTAACCCGTCTTGCTGCAGGTATTCGCAACCTAGATGCAATCAAAACTAAATATGTGCAACTGAATCGACGCCTGAAAGCATTAGTGGAAAATTATGCAACTATGGAACATATGGACTTTCTTCGTGGCATTTCACATAACCTTGAAATGTAATTTTTGTAAAGAATGTGGCAAGGAACACAAACCTTAAAGATTTGTAAAGAATTACCAAACCATATTTAGAATTTTTATTTATATGTCTGTATACAATTTTTAAAATGCGAAATTTAGAATTTAAATAGACTAAGCTATTTCTCCGGGGCTATTTTGTCGGGGCTATTTAGTCTTGGGCTATTTTAGAACAGGATATTTTGTCGGGGCTGTTTTGTCGGGGCTGTTTTGTCTTGAGCTATTTTGACGGGTCACGCTCTACTACATACCTGAGGCATACAGATTTTGGATACGTCTCTCCTCTCGCACATTACCTAGTTTTGAGAAATTTCTTGTGTCTAAAGCGTGTTTTTCTTTCCTAAAGCGTGTTTTTCTGGTCCCCATATATTTTTATAACACTTGCTTTGAAACAAACAACGAAATGTGGCCTTTTTGTTGGAATCACCAACACGCCTTTTTATAATAAGAGAGACCACCAATCACGCCTTTTGAAAATTCTGATAAATTCCATCGTTTGACCATTATTTGTGTCACTTTGAAATTCATGTGTCTCATAAATTTAATCACGGAAGGAATGCTGCCAATGTTGGCTTACATCAGCATTTTATTTCGTTGGCACAGTTCATTCTTCAACATAGGAAGACTGGTCATAACTACATGACCACTGTGTGTACTTATGTGGCAAACAGTTTGTATAACACTTACGATCAAAATTATGTTTAATAAATAAGAGAAAGTGTATAACAAAATCTAGAAACTGATTTAAAGATTATTTTGCTTTAAGATTTACTTTTCTTTTGTATTTATATTCGGTTTAATGTCAACTATTATATAATCTGCAAAATAAAATTACTCTGGAAGTTGAATTGTACTCTTTTCAATATGACGATGCAACTATGTGCCCCATTCTTCTGACAAGACTGTTGTCAGGGCTGCCCTAGAGATACACACATCTTCTATTGGGTTCACTTCAGATGATTGCTCTGGTCATAATAGTGATCGTGCAGTCTCCCAAACATCACCCTGCATCATAATAGAAATACCTATATGGTTCATTGGGATTTTAAGATTCATCAGCAACATCCTCAAGCAGCCATGGGTTACAGGCAAAATTCTCCTTCTGGATATGCTCATGGAAGCACACATGGGTCACCATCTGATAATTTGCAATATCTGCTTCTTCCAATAAAATGACAGTGTTACAAAAGGCATATGTTTGTATTGGTAAGTCCATGATCACTACTTCCACCGAATAGTATTCTGACTACCGTGGCACAGTTAGAAGATCTCAGATGGTGTCCATTTTATAGTCTTTGTATAAGGCTGCGCATAAGAATCCAACAACCATTCTGTGCAACGTAGAGGGGAATATCGTATTATCTGAAAATAGCTCGCTGTTGTCTTTTTAGTGTGCACCTTTCAAATGATTCGTCCTCGCTTAAAATCCCATAATTCCCGTGGAGTGTATCTAGGCTAAACTATGTTGCCTAAGACAACGCCTTCTCATTCTCAGCTGCTCATATATATATATATCACTACTTTGCTTAGACCCTATCAGACAACCATTTTCGAAGTGTTTGTTTCCTTATGACCAATCATTGTATGTGTTTATTAATACGAATGAAATATTATATTTCGAATTTTTCAAATCCTTGTATAGTTTCAATTTACATCACCTTAATAACAACAGCCAAAGGGGAAATCTTGATCAGTGGCCTGTAGCTAAGCGGTCAGAGCACCTGACAAGTTATCAGTAGGTAGTAGGTTCGGATCTCTCACGTCACGAGAGAATGATTCCTCTATACTCAGCATTGGCATATTATCTCAGCGAAGATAAACATTTTTAAAAGGTTGCAAATAAACCTTTTTGAAAGTTACTAAACGGTGCAAAAAATATAATGTAATGGCGTTCAGCTGGATGTTCCCCCGTCCTCTTTTCACTAGGATCACTTGACCCCTCCCCCTTACATACACACAATTTTTCTTTCTGCTTATCGTCAGTAATATCTGCTTCAGATTGTATAGGACTATCGACTCTCTCCCGATTACAAGAAAGAACCATATCATGATTATTAACCCTGATTAATCAGCAACCGTTCATTGTACAAAAGTTGTGTTTTAATTCTTAGAGAGTGTTACATATAATGTTTCATTCAAACATTTAACAAAATGTCATTAACATGTTTGTTTCATGTATTTTTAAATGCGTGCCTATCCTTGAAATATCCGATTTCCTGAACATCCTATAACATAGGGGTTCTCAGCGTAGGGTACGCGGTAAAATTTTTCGGGGTACGCCATGAGAACTCAAAAGTCGCTAGATCAAGTAACAAAGTAAAAATAACCATTCTTATGCTATAAGTATAGTTTTATCTATCTATACAAGGGGTATGCCAGTTACATACACATTTCCAGGGGTACGTGAAGCATAATAGGTTGAGAACCACTGCTCTAAAACATAAAATCATAATTTACTCGTATTTGTTTTATTTAGTGGAACAGTTTTTCTCGGGAGAACAGATTATTAATTTAGACATTTAGCTAAGCATCAACGAAGTCTTGTGTTTAAATCTCAATAAATAAAATTTGTGATTAATTCTTTAAAAAAATGTTATTTGTGAATTCGTCAATTGTTTTCTACTTCTACAATAAACTAGAACTCGTATGGTCCCTATTGAATACGAGAATCCCATATTCAAAGAGAATGAAGTTTTTCGTTTACACACTTTTGCACTCAAGCGTTTTAATTCGAACTAATGGGTGAGTGGGAAAATGCAAATAGTAGTATGTTATTAGTAACTATACAACATGAAATGTAATTCTCTTTAATTTTAAAAAAGTTGCTCTTTCTCACACCCCTCTGAGAAAAGGGCTGTTAATGTCAGGAGAATACCGCTGGACACTCTACACCGAGATTCGTTAAAAGTTTCGCCTTATCGATATTTAGTACCCTCTAACGATGTAAATTAAAACTACCCATAGATTTGAAAAATTCGAAATATAATATTTCATTCGTATCAATTCAACTTAAAAATTGCTTTTATAAATATCTCTTAAAACAAAAGAGTTGTGTTTCCCACCCCCAGGGGTCTAAGGGAACAACTTATTTGGGAAAAGGCAAACATCATGAATATCACATTCTACCATAAAAATTTCAGATTGCTAGTATAAATACATTGCTTGAAATATTCGTTTTAAAGTTTACAATTTTTAAACATTTTTAACAATTTTTAAACAATTTATACTTTTGGTTCAAGGTTCAAGGTATTGTAAGATCGTGTTGAAATTAGCCTCCAGTGAGGGGCTCCCTACACCAAATTTACACGACCCTTGGTATTTCATACCAAGTAGGTCGTGTAAATTTCGAAGCACCATGGTTTTTGAAAGTTCACCCCTTGCTGATAATTCTTTAGTTTTCAGTCACCTCTCCTTTACCAACTCTTCTTGCACCAGCGCAATTGGTTCAGGAGTAGGTGTTTTTGCAGGTCGGCCTTGACGAGGTTCATCTTCAATTGAATCTCTCCTTAAGGGAAACTGCTTAGCCCTTTCTTTAACCGTCGAATACGACAGGGAAGATTCGTCATACGCAGCATCTGAACGTCGTTTAATTTCTGCAGGGCTTTCGCCTTCTTTTGTCAAAAACAGGAAGACGAGATAGCATAGGCGAGATAGATTTTGTCACAACAGGAAGACGAGATAGCAGAGGCAGAAGAAACTACCTCTCACGTACGTAGTAAGGTTCAAAAGTTTCCGGCCCAAGGGTATTAAAGAGGTAATAGAATCAAACAATAATTTTAATTTTTCAATATAATCACCATTTATTTCAATACATTTAGAACGGCTAATTAACTTTTCTATACCACTGAAAAAATAATCTGCATTTTTGTCCTGAAAATGGTCTAAAACTGCAGAAATGACTTCTTCACTTGTACATTTTTTCCCATGCAGATACGACTTCAATTTTGAAAACAAAAAATAGTAGCTAGAGGCTAGGTCAGGGCTGTACGGTGAGTGATTTAATTCCTGGAAACTTCATTGCTGATTAGCAGCCTTCGCAGCAACTGAAGTGTGCACTGGCGCATTGTCGTGCAATAACCTCGTTCCCGGAACAGCTTTCCTTGGCGTTTCTCTTTGATGGTATCCTTCAATTTGTACATTAATGATGCATAATATTCACCAGTAACTGTAGTATTTTGTTCCTTAAAGTCGACTAGCAGAATCCCAAAAGATGGTAGACATGATCTTTCTTTGGGATTGTGTCACTTTTTCTTATTTTTTGGCCGTGGGGATCCAGGATACCTCAAATCCATAGATTCCCGTTTAGTACAGAACCAGTTTCATCTCCCGTGACAATTGAATCAATCACTTCTTTATCTTGCCCCTCACAGAGTGCTAAAAATTCAGTACAGCATTCCACGCGTCGTTGTTTTTGGACAACACTCAAAAGTTTTAGGACCCATCTTGCACTCATTTTGTTCATACCAAGTAGGTAGTGTAAATTTCGAAGCACCATGGTTTTTGAAAGTCCACCCCTTGCTGATAATTCTTTAGTTTTCAGTCGCCTCTCCTTTACCACCTCTTCTTGCACCAGCGCAATTGGTTCAGGAGTAGGTGTTTTTGCAGGTCTGCCTTGACGAGGTTCATCTTCAATTGAATCTCTCCTTAAGGGAAACTGCTTAGCCATTTCTTTAACCGTCGAATACGACAGGGAATATTCGCCATACGCAGCATCTGAACGTCGTTTAATTTCTGCAGGGCTTTCGCCTTCTTTTGTCAAAAATTTAATGACCGTGCGATACCCAAGTTTAAACATTTTAAAATATTCGGCAACATAAATTCTATCTGCGATGCTAGCTGGAGTGCTACTGATGCTAGAGCTGCAAATAATTAATTGCAGTGCAACAAAACATACGGTGTAGGGTTGACGGAGTTAGACCTGTCAATTCTTGTTCTAATATGTTCGAGCCGGAGACTTTTGGACCTTACCGCGTATCTCTCGAAACTAATAATTATATTAATCTCGTTAAAGTAAAAGAGATTAGACCTTGCAGAAAAGCCAATGTTCTGAAAGAAATCAGTCGGAAGCGTGTTCGCTGCAGCTTCATGTTATGGTGGTTACCATGTAAAAAGGTGATGGAGTAGTCGGTGGTGCCGATTGCGTAAAGCTCCCGGAACAAAGCTTCTCTTTCAGCATTCTAGAGGGAGCAATTGAGCAGTGCGTGAGATACAGTTTTAGGTGTGGTGCATATAGCACAGTTAGGATTGTACGCTCTGCCGAGAGTGTGAAGCGTAGAGTTACTGTAGATGACACCAACTCGGAGATGATGAAGAAGGGTCCCATGAGAACTGCGGAGGTTACCAAGGTTAGGAGCCGCGAGAGAAGTGTCAACCAGGTACCTGAATGAGGAACAACTGGAGTCCCTCTGCCATTTAGCAAGACGGTACTGGCTCATCCGTTGTGAGACAAAAAGAGAAAATCAAAGTGTCTTGTAGTTGCTGAGAGAAAGAGGATAATTTAACTGCTTGACTTGAATGAGACAGGAGTCTGCCGCAGAGATTGCGGCAGAATTCTGCACCATGAAGATATCTGCAGTAAAGGGAGCTTCCGGAACAGCAGCAGAGGGCATCACCTCAGGAAAAGTAGCGACAGGGGACATAGGCGCAGGGGCAGCAGCAGGTGTCTGTGCTTGAAACACAGATATCAAGAATCGCGGCCGAAATGGGGTTCGGATTGTAGGATCCGAGGGGAGGTGATTTCGCTGAGGACACAATGAGAGGGATAGGATCGGCTGTCCTCTTCTTCCGCTACTTTTTCTACTTTTGGGATATTCAGAAAGTGCGATTCATAATATTTCACCAATACATATCCAACTCAAAAAAATTTAGTCAGTTTCTGAAAACAACAATGTATGATGTCTACAGACGGACAGACGACAAAGTGAAAACATTACCTTGTATTTTTGAAAATGGGATAAAAACAAAACAATTTATAGTTATCCAATTCTTCAGTATAAAAGACAATATGAGTAACACTAAAATATTATTTAACGCAAGCCACGAAATATATGTCCATTGGTACTTTATTCCCAGATTTCCATACGTACTTACTCACAACGTACAATTCCATTCGTAAGGTAAGCGACAACAGCGCCCTCAGAAATTCAGACACTTTTCGATGGATCACTCCTGACCTACGGCAGCTAGGAACTCGATCTGTTACTCCAACTAGTATAGCTCTAAATGGGACTAACCCACCAAATTTTGAACCGATCGTTCAAGTGGCCACGGAATCATAGAGAAACAAACAATTTCTGCCACCGATGATGTCAAACCTGTCCGCCCTTTCTCCCGTTCATCTGTCCATCCGCCCCGGAATTACGGGTATTATATAATATGATTATTTAAACGTTTTTCAGAAAGTTACGTCCATCTTTTCCCATCGATAAGTTCAATCATCGCTTTCCGCTGTTAACCCTTTCAGGACCATAAGGTTTCTAAGAGTAAATATTAGTATGTAACTGTTTATTTTAGTTTGTTTAAACGTAAAATAAATAAAAATCATAAGAAAAATACATAACAATGTGTAGTTTTTTTGGAATTTTATGGAAAATATTTTTCCCAATGGACTATAAAGGTAACACAAATTATAGTTAGGCTTATTATGCAATGTCTTTATTTATTGGTTTATTAGAACAAAATGTTAACTAAAATAATACAAAATTATGAAATAAAATTACTATACAAAATGATGTGCTAATTATGATATTCTGCGAAGCAATTTCTTTTGGTAGTGAGTCAAAGATGGACATTGCACATAGTACATATATTATGCGTCCTGACAGTTCTGTTTCTGTTTTCTAAACGTTCCGTTTACGTAATTGCGTTCGGCGTACGTTCTATTTTGACATTCTGTATGAAAATGCAGATAAGGTTATAATTAATACGACAATCACGAATTTTAAAATGGTAAAAATTTTTCCTTAGTCGTGAAAGGGTTAATGTGCTACTCCAGACAAGTGTCGTGGAAAACCTACTACTTCATTCGCAAGGTAAGTGATAGCAGCGCGTCCCAAAAATTCGGACACTTTTCAACGGATAATTCCCGACCTTCAGCAGCTAGGAACCGTATCTGTTACCTCAATGATACTAGAACTAAATGCGACCACCCCACCAAATTTAGGACCCATCGTTCAAATATCCGCGGAAACATGGGAAAAACCGCCAATTTCTGGCACCATGTAGCTAAGAAATATGGTTGGGGTCTGGGGAAGAAAGAAATTTTTTAAACTCAGAAATCAAATTTTGTCAACTGAGAAAATAAGTACAGTAGATTCCGATTAACTGGGAAACATCGGGAGTAGACCATTTTGGTCCAATTAAGCGGTTGCCTCAATTATGCGAAGTTCAACGTCAAGGCTTAAAAAGATATGAAACCAGCGTCGAGCATAGTGGAAGCAATTGAAACAATGAGACTGCGTAGTTCACGAAACAATGATTTTCGTAGATCATTGCATGATTAACCTATCAGTCACTTTTCCATCAACCAACGATTTAAGATGCGATTGTTGGATCCATGACACTATTGTCTGATCGACAAGTAATTGGCAATTCCGTAAATTATTGACCTGTAAGAATCACTGATGTCTCCAATTAGCAGTCTCAATGTCTCAAATGCTCCCACTCGTGCTTCGCGCCTATGTGAAACAAAATGCAAACTACCATTTACTGAGAAAAAAAAATACTGTAAATGAATTCTGGAACAAATAGTTTAGATCAGAAAAATATGTTTACGCTAAGAACAATTTCAGTTAAATGTAGGTATCAACAACGCGTGTAGTTCTTAACAGTTACTGATGTTGAAGGAATTTATCGAGTGTACCTTGCCATTGTCTATTGGTTGACTGCAACTGGAAAAAAAAATCAGCGCAATATCTACTGCAGATATATGACTGCCTTCATTGCCTTCCTGCATTAACTACCGCCGTAATCCAGCAATATATCCCCTATCCTGATTAAATGGCATTGTGTCCCAAAAAACGAAGCAAATTCTGGTTATTCCCGGATTTGTTTTCGTTCTTTAAGATTTTGTGCCAAATAAAATGTTTCCCAATTAACACATGGCCCAATTAAACGGAATCTGCTATTTAACATAAATTCAATAATGTCTCTGTCAGGGAAGTACCCAGGATCCAGTCAGGGAGGGGGGGGGGGGGGGAAGAGGCAGCTGCCCAAGATTTTTCCATCTCTCCTTACTTACACAAAAACAATCCCAAGTTTCACAACTGACCTATATTTCACTAACTGGCTTCGAATTTTTCCAACTCCCTTAGATTTTGACAATTTCGTCGGTAGATCTTTCAAGTGGCCACGGAATCAAAGGTCCGGAATTATCCGTTGAAAAGTGACCGAATTTCTGGGTGATTTTGCCAACTCGCCAAAATCCCCCCCCCCCCCAAAAAAAAAGAAATCCCAATATTTCACATCTCACCTGAATTTTACTGTCACTTCGAATTTTGTTTACTTTCCTATATTTTTGCCAAGTTGTCGTGATTTTCCCAACTCTCCAAGATTTTCACAAGTTGCCTTGATTTTGCCAACTGTCTTTAATTTCACAAGCACAATACCGAATTTTGCAACTCACCGGTATTTCATCATATGGCTTCGAATTCTGCGAACTACCTAGATTTTGCCAACTCCGATTTACTTCGGGTGGATCCTTCCCCGTCTTTCCACATGAAACGTGACGTACCCCCTTACCCTCGCCTCCTCCTTATGCGCTTATTATGTAATATGATGATTGTTGAATAGTCCAGACTTAATCGACCATTGTCGATAAGCTCCAGAGAGAAGAGAATTTCGTTTGAATTACGACGTCAGTCTACACCAGTGGTTCTCAACCTTTTATGCTTCACGTCTCCCCTGGAAATGTGTATGTAACTGGCGTACCACTTTTATAGATAGATAAAACTATAGTTATAATATAACAATGGGAATAAAATAGAATATATATATATATACACATTAAATTTTGTATTGATAAATTACATATATCGATAAACACAAAAAATGTCATTTTTGCACAGCAGTATTGTCAACTTGTTACTAGATCTAGCGACTTTTGAGCTCTGACGTCGTACCCCACGTTTAGACCCCATGGTCTACACAATGAAACTTACTTTTCCCCAAATTATTTCTAAATCCATTTCTCCTATGCAGTTACTTAGAGACAAGTAAATTCAGTATGTTTTCCTCAACCGTGGTAGATAAAAAGGATTAATTTGTCAAACAAATATATACCTAAACATAAAACCAAGTTATGCAGAAAACAGCAGCAATGTTCTCATTTGAATTTGCAGCTCACCGTTCGCTAACGTAAATAATAAAAATGAAATAATGTACCATTAAAATTATTTATTGAGTTTTAATTCTCTTAACGTAGAATACTAATGAAAGATGCTTTAGTAAAGAAATTTCTTAGATAACTTACGTATTTCGTTTTAATATTAGAACGAAATTTTCACTTACATTGCGTAAGTTACTTAGATAAAAAGATGCCGTGTTTTCATTAACAATTAAAAGATAGTCCAACGTAACCATGAGTATTCATTAATTCCATATTCTACGAATGGGTTTCCGGGGGGAAAACACAGTGTAATTAAAATTATTTTTTCCCTTGCCTTCCACTTTCTTCTTATTGATGGAAGCTACAACGTTTTGAACTTGTTGGTAATTACTGTTGTGGGACTGCTGCCGCTGTCTAAATACATTAGGACGCTTCACGCATACATGTGCTTACGACATTGGCTCTTTTGTTTTATTTTCCATCCCTTGATTACTTTCGTACGAAAAACGGTTCTAACCAGAGGTGTTGTGTATGACATCCTTATTAATGTGATTTATTAAACAAACTTCCGTAGTTTATTACGTTCACGAGGACAACCTTTTTGATGCCGGACTTATTCATAGGTATTAAACTGTTTAAATAAAAGTTTATTCGTGAAGAACGAACAATACATTACGTGCTAGCACGAACATGTTATCTAAACTTTATTTCCAGATTACTTTAAGGAGAATTAAAGTTTTATGGCGCATTCTATTTGCTTGCAATCTCGAAAGAAACGCAAACCGCCTGAGGTATTTCGAAATAGATCGGAATGGACTTAACCGTGAGGATAAGTGTTTTTATTATTCCTCTGGCCCATTTCGTTTCCTCAGCTCGTATTTTTTATTTATAACTTTGCTATATGAAAATTTAGCCCACCACTATTTGTTCTACAGGTAATTACGCATCGCCTAGTCTTACATTTTAATAGCCTAGTGCTTTCTAAAATGAAGAGCGCTTAAGGATTTCTTAGGAATAATCCGCATTAGACGAATAAAAACTTGCCTGCATGAAAAGAGATTGCAGTTTTCGTTTTGTTCCATGAGTGTATATTTTATGTGTGTTTTAGTTAAAAGAAATAAAGCGAGATTAATGTGTTTGTATATATGTGATGTCACTAGTTTAAACATTCACAGATATCGAAAGAATAAACTATTTTTCATTCGACAGGTTTCAAAGCGTTTATTTACTACAAAGCGGTTCAATGAGTCGTCAGAATTTCAGCACTTTTTTTGTGGATCGCGAAGATTTTACATATATAATTGTCAGACCCAGATCGAGAAAACAATAAAGGAGGAGTTGGCGATGAACCCAATTCAACTGGAAAAAAGTAGGGGGAGGGGACAATGAACTCAATCGAACAGCAAAAAAATATAAGGGATGGTCAAGAGACTGGATTTCCATTGCATAATAACATTTTTCCCTCCGTTTTAGAGTTCATTACAAAATTCTTAGAAAAAGCATCAAATATGTAAGATTATTAATTTTTGCATCTATAACGCTTATAAGTATTCTCAAAGGGCGGGAGGGGTATGCCCCTTGCTCTCTCTAGAGCCGATCTTAATAATAGCCATAGCAGGTGCTGAAAAATCTCCATTAAAGACGATTACATGGCAACCGAGGGTGTCACCATCTTTTCCGAGTTCAAATTTTCTAACTCGGTAAATGGGACAAGTTTCACGCTTAAAACTTAGTAAAGTTTCAATGCCAACTCTACTTTTTTTAACATTTTTGCTTATTTCTCTGCTGCCTGTATGTCATTTTTCGCATTAGAGGGAAAATATGCCATATTCAAAGGTGTAAAATATTTTAATCCCTTCAAATCTGAAATTCCCTTTACAGAAGAAAAAGAGTTTCCATTTAAATGTACTTTACATATGGTTAAAAATATAAAAAAAAGTGTTTTTTAGCAACATTTCACTGAATCGTAGGACGCACATTAATATAATGTAGGAACCGTTCCAAAAGTTGGAAATTTCGAAATCTCAAAAAACGATAAAAAGCAACAAAACTAAACGTATTATAATTTAAATACACTTTATCATGATAAACACATCTGAATAAATAACACTTATGAAATGTAGAAAATCCATCTGAATAAATAACATCTGTAAAATGTAGAAAATCCGTCTGAATAAATAACACCTGTGAAATGTATAATAACATATCTGAATAAATAACACATATGAATGTGTAAATGTAAAAAAAACCTTGTGTTTCCTGCAATATGTAGCAAGCCAGTTCTTGTGGCTTGTCAGGCACAGTAACTTTCATTGTTATTGCAGGAAGTTTCTGTTATACCATAGATGACACGAAATTCCGGCCCATTCCTATATACTAAAATTGATCTCATCATCATCATCCTCAAGCAGTCACGGGCTACGGAGGTCCAGCCAGACCACGCAGTTTAATTCTCCAAGCATATCTGTCCTGAGCTACATCTGCTGCATCCGGCCACTGCACACCAATCCTAACAAAGTCCTGTTTGACATTGTCTGCCCACCGCATCCTAGGTCTCCCCTTCCTTCTGAGGCCTCTAGGCACACTGTTCATAACCCTATTCGCCAATCTATAATTATCCATACGGCCAACATGGCCAAACCAGCGGAGTCTCTCTCTTCACAATATGCTGCTTAAAGAAGGTTGCAGACTCCTTTGCCTAACCTCATCATTAGTTACAAAGTTAAACCACCTAATACCCAAGATACTACGTAAGCATCTAGAATCAAAAGCATCTAGTTTCCTGTTATCTTGTTTACACAGCGTCCAGGTTTCACTACCATAACTAACCCTAGAAAGAACCAAACTATTATACAGCCTAATTTTAGTCTTTACGTGTATACGCCTATTTCTCCACAATCTCCATAGATTCTTAAAAGTCCCGGTAACAATTCCTATTCGTCTGTTAATCTCATGCCACACATCACCAGTATCTGTTACATAGCTCCCATGGTAATTAAACTGTGACACCTGCTCAAGACTGCAACCATTCAGATTAACTGAATCACAGCCTGCCTGACCAATTTTCATCACTTTAGTTTTCTCTCTGTATATAACCAAACCTACTCTACTACCAGTCTCATCAACAGCTCGAATGAAAGAGTTCATCTCATCAACATCATATGCCAAAAGGGCTAAATCATCAGCATTATCTAAATCAGAAATTTTCGTATCTCCAGCCCATTTAAGGCCAAAATCTTTCCCTTGAAGTGAATTTCGCATAACATAATCAATAACCAAACTAAAGAGAAAAGGAAACGAAATGCACTCTTGTCGAACACCAGAAGTAATGCTAAACCAATTGCTACAAGACTTACCAACTCTCACACGTGACTCAGTGTTATTATAGAGAGCTTTCATTATGTTAACTAACTTCTCTGGTATACCATATGATCTCACAATCAACCAAAAATTATGATGATCAACAGAGACGAAAGCCTTTTTGAAATCAACAAAGCTAGCAACCAAAGGTTTCTGAAACTCTAAACATTTCTCAAGAATCTGCCTAAGTGAAAATATCTGATCCACACATCCCCTACCACTTCTGAATCCACATTGCTCATCACGCAATTGCCTGTCAACCAGATTCTTAATTCTATTAAGCACAATCATGGAAAGAACTTTACCTGGAACAGAGAGTAGTCTGATACCCCTATAGTCATCACAAGAACTGCGATCACATTTTTTGAAAATAGGGTTAATAATAGCTCTGGTAAAATCCTTAGGAACCATGCCTTTATCATAAATGATATTCAAAATTTCAGTCATCCTTGTGGTAACCGAAACATTCCCAGCTATAAACATTTCCTTAGTAATTTCATCTACACCTGGGGATTTATGAAGTTTAAGTTTAGAAACAGCCAAAATAACTTCAGATTGTGTTATAGGATCAACATTAAAACCACCAATGCATCTATCGCCATTGCAAACAATGGGAACAGAAGTAACCGCATTGTTTAGAATATCACTGAAATGCTCAGCCCACCTAGCCATGACAGAATCCTCACCTTCTATAACTTTACCTTGTTTATCCTTCAATCCTTGTATACCTGTCCGTTTTCTACCACACAAAACATTAACTATCTGGTACAGCTCTCTGCTGTCGTGCTGCCTAACTGCTTGCTCGGCTTTGTCAGCAAAGCCATCAAGCCAAAGATTCTTATCAGCAGCTAACTGATCTTTTACACGTTTATTAAGTTCTCAGTAATGCTTTCTATTAGGACTAGTAGGGTATTGATTAAAGACATTCGTGCAGTTCTTTCTTTCCGAAATAAGCTCAAGTGCCTTATCACTCAGATAATTCTGTCTGTTCTGCTCCTTTTTACCTAAAAGAGTACTCTTAGTGTCCAAAAAAGTCTGTTTAAAATGAACCCATTCTTCCTCAACTTCAGTAGTAAGCATACCATGACTGTCATAATGACTAAGTAACCTATCATGGAAAGCTTTAGCTATAACTGGGTCTTTCAGAGCTTCAGAATAAAGGTAAATTTTTTAACTCTAGCACAACACTTTTTAAGCTTAATTTGCAAGACACTTTTAACAAGGTAATGGTCAGATCCAATTTCAGCTCCCCTATATGACCTGGTATTCCTAACAGAACTAACCCATTCGCTGCTAATTAATGTGTAATCAATCATATTCTTATGCAGCCCATCAGGTGAAACCCATGTGTACTTATGAATGTCGCGGTGTTTGTAATAAGTGTTAGTTATTCTGAATCCATTGAGTTTATTCACCTGTAGTAGACGTTGCCAATTGCCATTGCAGCTACGAATACCAAAAGGGCCTATTACTCCTCCCCAAAGGTCAGAGTCAGTACCAACTTTGGCATTGAAGTCACCAAGAACAAGGGTAATATCCCCTTTCTTGACAGAATTCAAAATATCATGAAATTGTCCATAAAACCTATCCTTCTCATCCTCATCGGCATCCTCAGTGGGGGCATAACAGCAGATAACATTCAAGTCTTTAATGCTTGTCTGAAATTTTGCTGTAAGAAACCTTTCATTAATGCACTCATATCCTAGAAGAGCATCACTAGCATGTCTGCTGAGCAGCAGACCCACGCCTTGGTGATGCTTTCCATCCTCCCTCCATGTAAAGAGAAATTTAAAGTTATTTTTAAGTATCTCACCTTTACCTGTCCATCTGGTCTCTTGCAAGCCTAGAATATCTAGGTTATAGCGCTGGAATTCCTGCATGAGGACATCAAGAGAATAATCTCTATGTAATGTCCTCACGTTCCACGTTCCTGCAGAGAGAAAATGATTAGTAGGATTTTTATAGAAATTAGGTTTATTGAGATTGGTAGGGCCAACAATATCAAACAGCCCCCTAATCGCAGGCATGGGGCAAAGACCTGTTCCTCCTCTGCTAAAGACTGAAGTCACCAATGCTGGTAGGAACTTCAGGCACCACCTTTTCAAGTGGACTTTTTCAAGAGCCACATGGCCTGCCTGAGACACATTACTCCAGTTTAGGCTTGACGATGCCCAACTAGCTAAGTAAGGTTCAGGTACCTGCGATGGCCTCTGATTAGGATTATCCACCAGCTGATATAAGGTATCCCATGCCTCTGTTCACTTAGGGCTGGCAACCCAGAAGCAAACAGAAAACACAGCGGCAGATTCTCCCTCAACAGAGGCCCACCAGTGCAGCAAGTCCAGGATCAATAATCAAGCTGAAATCCATAAACGAGTGCAGTCTACTAGGTGTAAATGGTCAGCACCAGGACCCTGTGAAATTGACCACTCCTCAGCAGGGTTGAAAAAAAAGAAAAAAGTGGCCATAAATGACCAGATCAGTAGGCCATACTGAACTGGAATTCCTCCCCTTCCGTTCCGTTCCAAAAGAAAATATCTCTTTTGAAAGGTACTAACGGCCTGCACCACGAGAAGGCGGTGTCGGACATTAGGTGCTAGACCTGGCTTGTTCTGTGCATCATCACTAAGGATTGGCATACAGCTCTCCTTTCAGTTTATGTCTAGCTACCATTTACAGGCCTTAATTGATCTGTACTTTGTAAACATACACTTTGTAAACATAATAAGACTCACATTAACCTCTTCCTGCGTTTAAAAACATCAGTTAAGTAATGCACATTTTAATGTATACAGGGTCTGTAGGGGTTAATACAAATTATGCTTATGCATAAAGAAACTGAAGAAATGTTTTTGTATAACAACTGAAGAAATTAATTGTACAACTATATTTTCAAATAATTTGCTCCAAAATTTCAGAAGTTATATATCAGAAAACCAAAATATATATCAGATCAATCCACAGTAAATACACAAACTACCTCTAAATATAAAATTCAATAAATACTTATGGGAAAAATATTATATTCTTCTTGGGATTTATGTAGTTTCAACTCAGAGACAGTGAAACTAACTTTCAATTGTGATGTAGGGCCATCATTAGTCACTAATGTATATGTCATCATTGCAAACAATGGGATTAGAACTAACCACAATGTTTTGAACATCGTTGATATCCTCAGTTCATCTCAGAATCATCGTTGATATCCTCGTTGTTCATTCCTGATATAACCATGAATGAATCCTCACCCACAATAACTTTACCTTGTTTATCCCTCAATCCCTGTATACTTGTATGTTTCTTCGCATACAAATCGTTAACTGTCTGGTAGATCTGTCTGTTAAGCTATCTAGTTGCTTTGTCTGCTTTGTCAGCCAAGCTATAAAGACAAAGGTTCTTATCAGCGGTTAATTGGTCCTTTACACGTTTATTAAGCTTTTTGTAATACTTTCTTTTAGGACTAGTTGGATGTTGATTTATGTCTTTCCTACAGTTTTGTTTCTTTCAAAAATAAGCTCCAATGCCTCATCACTCCAATAACCTACCACTCTGCTCCTTTTTACTGAAAACAGCACTGTTAATTTCACGAAAAACCTGTTTAAAATAGTCCCATTCTTCCTCCATTAGTAAGTAAACCCCATCATGCTAAGCTTTGGCTATAACTGGGTCTTTCAGATCGTCAGTGTCAAAGGTCTTTTTTTTAACCTTAGAACAACACTTCTTAAGTTTATGTTGCAAGACACTTTTAACAAGGTATTGGTCAGATCCAATTTCAACTCCCTTATATGACCTGGTGTTCCTAACGGGTCTGGAACTATTAGTCTAATGCCGAACCGATTCGACCAATGGGACAACTCGTCCAAAGCCGATTCTTCCAATGAGACAATTCGTCCAAAGTCGTTTCGTCCATTTAGATAGTTCGTTCGTCTAAAAGTGTACTAGAAAATGACGATAATATAATATTAACAGGGCTAGATCTGGGGGGGAACGTGTTCCTTTCCTGATAATTCTAGGAAGGGTAAGAGAGACGAAAAACTTGAAAAAAATATATATATTACGCAATTTTTCAAGAAACCTTTGAAAGACCTCTAAAAAGGAGAGGAAAATATTTCACTGCAATGGAAATCCAGTCTCCTAGCCCACTCCCATCCTCTTTATTTTTTTTTCGAGATCCGGGCCTGAATATTATATTTCATCGGTATTATTGCGAATCAAGAAAAAGTTTTTATTTGTTTTAACACATTTTCTTCAAAGCAAAACTTGCTAATGTCATCACCATATCCGACAGTCCTTTCATCTGTCTGTGCATTCAATATCTCTGGAACCAATGAATCGATTTAATTGTTTCTTTTTGCCTTGGATAAAGGAAAAGGTATATAGGCTAAACGTATATCGTGAAAAGCGGTTGCAGTTTTAGTTTGAAAGTGAAAAATATCAAAGTAACGTGCCCTTTCATCCGCCCTAGATGAATGATTGTGTAAAACGTTTTGTGTAAAGTATTATTTCATATCGTCATAAAATCACAATTATTTTTTTTTTATATTTTTTAAATATACCTAAAACTTTTAACTATTCATTGCTAAACAAATGAATTAAAACACACAGTGCGGAATGAAAAAAAAAAACATACAGTTTTTGGTCATGTGCTTCACGATATTACTATTTATTATCTTGATAAGAAAACCAGAAGTTATTGGATTAATATGGCTTTCGAAGGTATATATATATATAAAATTCCTTGATTGTGTGATTCCTTCATTTATTTTTTATTTTTGATTTATATAGGTTTAAAATGTTTTGCACTTCACTATTAAAAAGTATACGTTACGTCACCATACTTATATTACGAGGAACATCATGAGTTTTATTTCAAATGAATTCAAACCGTAGTATTTCACTCCCATGCTTTTTTCAATTAATTAATGAAAATAGATAATATTTTATGAGGTGCATTAGCACTTATTTTCGATTCGTTTTTAACCATGTAATCTAGATTTCACTGAAAAGGAACGATGTAGAATAGGGTCGCCAGAAAGAAAGCTGTAAAGGAAAAAAAGACTGAGTTATTTTGGCTGTTTCTAAACTTAAACTTCATAAATCCCCAGGGGTAGATGAAATTACTACCGAAATGCTTAGAGCTGGAAATGTTTCGGTTACCACTTGGATGACTGAACTTCTGAATATCTTTTATGATAAAGGCATGGTTCCTAAGGATTTTACCAGAACTATTGTCATCCCTATTTTCAAAAAAGGTGATCGCAGTTCTTGTGATAACTATAGGGGTATTAGCCTACTCTCTGTTCCAGGTAAAGTTCTTTCCATGATTGTGCTTAATAGAATTAAGAATCTGGTTGACAGTCAATTGCGTGATGAGCAATGTGGATTCAGAAGTGGTAGGGGATGTGTGGATCAGATATTTTCACTTAGGCAGATTCTTGAGAAATGTTTAGAGTTTCAGAAACCTTTGGTTGCTAGCTTTGTTGATTTCAAAAAGGCTTTCGACTCTGTTGATCGTCATAATTTGTGGTTGATTGTGAAATCATATGGTATACCAGACAAGTTAATTAACATAATGAAAGCTCTCTATAATAACACTGAGTCGTGTGTGAGAGTTGGTAAGGCTTGTAGCAATTGGTTTAGCATTACTTCTGGTGTTCGACAAGGGTGCATTTTGTCTCCTTTTCTCTTTAGCTTGGTTATTGATTATGTTATGCGAAATTCACTTCAAGGGAAAGATTTTGGCCTTAAATGGGCTGGAGATATGAAAATTTCTGATTTAGATTATGCTGATGATTTAGCCCTTTTGGCAAATGATATTGATTAGATGAACTCTTTCATTCAAGCTGTTGATGAGACTGGTAGTAGAGTAGGTTTGGTTATATACAGAGAGAAAACTAAAGTGATGAAAATTGGTCAGGCAGGCTGTGATTCAATTAATCTGAATGGTTGCAGTCTTGAGCAGGTGTCACAGTTTAATTATCTTGGGAGCTATGTAACAGATAATGGTGATGTGCGGCATGAGATTAACAGACGAATAGGGATTGCTGCCGGGACTTTTAAGAATCTATGGAGAGTGCGGAGAAATAGGCCTATACACCTAAAGACTAAAATTAGACTGTATAATAGTTTGGTTCTTTCTAGGGTTAGTTATGGTAGTGAAACGTGGACACTTTGTAAACAGGATTACAGGAAACTAGATGCTTTTGATTCCAGATGCTTACGCAGTATCTTGGGCATTAGGTGGTTCAACTTTGTAACTAATGATGAGGTTAGGCAAAGGAGTTTGCAACCTCCTGTAAGCAGCATATTGTGCAGAGAGAGACTCCGTTGGTTTGGCCATGTTGCCCGTATGAATAATTATAGATTGGCGTATAGGGTTATGAACAGTGTGCCTAAAGGCCTCAGAAAGAAGGGGAGACCTAGGATGCGGTGGGCAGACAATGTCAAACAGGACCTTGTTAGAATTGGTGTGCAGTGGCCAGATGCAGTAGATGTAGCTCTGGATAGACTTGCTTGGAGAATTAAATTTCACAGTCTGGTTGGACCTCCGTAGCCCATGGCTGCTTGAGGATGATGATGATGATGATGATGATGATGATGATGATGATGATGATGATGATGATGATGATGATGATGATGATGATGATGATGATGATGATGATGATGATGATGATGATGATGAAGCAAACCTCATGACTTTCACATTCTACCATCAAAATTTCAAACTTCTATCATAAACACATTGTATGAAATATTCTCTTAAAAGTTACAATTTTAACTTTTTCACCGTTAGAGGATACAATTTAAAACTTTTAGTGATCGCGTAAGTGTGAATTATAATATTTTGCCAATACCTATCTAGCACAAAAAAGAAATTTTAATTTAACTGTAATTATAAAAATTTGAATCTACAGACGGACGGGCGGAGGACAGATAATTAGATAACTAAAACTCCATTAGCTCGTTTCTTTTGAAAACGAGATAAGAAAAACTTAACTTTTTTTTGTTTTTCAGCTTCAATACCGTATTATAATATAAGGAGGGAAAATAAACAACATCAATGATTTCAGAAACTGCTACTGTAAATTTAAATTATTACTATTATTCATATCCATCATTTCTTATTCTCTTCTGGAACTGAAAAACTGCAATTTGAATTCCATAAGGTAATGATGATGGCAAAAAAATGTAATGGCTTAAAATTCTACTATACTAGTAAATTATAACTAATGACGAGTAATATATGATATGATAATGATAACCCGTTGACGGGGCAATTGCCTGTCAACGGGTTATCATGGCAATCAAGGTATGCATGACATATAGATATAAGAAAAAAAAATAAGTTTTCCTAAGGGATATTTCACTGAATTATGACTTCATTCAGAGAAATTTGTCATAAAACATTTTGTTTTAAAGATTTGAAATATCTTATTAAAATTGTTTAATATTAATATTATTATATATTTAAACTCCAAAAACAAAATTCCAAACTATATTACTCCACTCATATTTTAATAATGAAACGGTTGACCAGCAATATCATTTCACCCCTCTCCCCCCCCTTCTATATTTGTCCTTTTTCTGGATTATTCGCAATCCTTTTTCTCCTCTTCAATCATCTAATATTACTCTCTGTTTTTCTTAAATTTCCTTTTCCCCTTAATGTATATTATAATCTCCCTTTTATTACGTTTACTATCACATTTAACATATGTTTTCTTCGTCTGTGCAGCGTTTTGCCATATTTATGTATCATAAAATTATATAATTTCTGTACATATGTTTGTATTTTTATTAATGTCCTTGATATTTCTTTTAAATTCCCCAAATGTACTGGGGCATAACCACTGAACATTTAAATTACTATCGAAAATTACATGTACATTGGCTTTACTGTACCCGCTGCATTGAATAAACAATAATAATAATAATAATAATAATAATAATAATAATAATAATAATAATAATAATAATAATAATAATAATGATGATGATGATGATGATGATAAAAAATATGTGATGATGTTCACCTGAGTCAATATGGAACATCCTTTCTAATTGCAATCTCATCGATGAAGTCTTCGGAAATTGCCTCGCCAATGAAAACTATGAAGGGATGAAGGACCGAGCTATACTCGCACCATTGAACAAAGACGTCAGTAAAATGAACGCCGAGATCATCGAGCAGCTGCCTGTCTCTGATTCCTCTTACTTTATTAGTCTTGATGATTTTGACTTAGTATTACAATCTTTGGGAATAACATAGCAAAATACGAAATTTTGTGTGCACAGCAAGTTTATCACTCAGCCCACCTTTATCGAGCAAGGTATTAGATAATAAAGAGCACATGACATTAATTATATTAATTAGTTTTCAAAAATCAAATATTTAATTATTTATTCATAGATTATATATTGTATATTGCTGTATTTGATAACAGTTGTTTAATAATAATTTTACAAAGAAAATTTAAGATATTTCACATAGGAAATCATCTAACCGAGTAGAGAAATAAGTAATCTACTAAGAAATAATATATTATTCAGTCATTAGGTAGATGGATGTAAATGTCAGTGCTTATCTTAGAGGGAGGGTTGTTCATTATTCATAAATTACTTGCAAGTTAAGGAATATTTAATGAAAATGACGAAATACATCATAGATATACGCCATTTAGCATCATATCTCCAGTGTGTGATACTTGAAGATCTTCCATTAAATATTTCTTTTACTTAACAATAGGCTGTACTTTTCTTCTTTCTCTAAATCAGTGGTTCTCAACCTTTTATGCTTCACGTACCCCCTGGAAATATGTATGTAACTGGCGTACCCCTTGTATAGATAGATAAAACTATAGTTATAGTATAACAATGGGAATAAAATGAAACACACACACATATATATACACATTAATTTTGTATTCATATATTACATATATCGATAAACACAAAAAATGACATTTTTGCACAGCAGTGTTGCCAACTTAGCGACTTTGTTACTAGATCTAACGGTTTTTGAGCTCTCACGGCGTACCCCCAAAAAATTTTACCCTGTACCCCACGTTAAGAACCCCTGCTCTAAATAATAAGCATCCTCTATAATAAATTAAAGTTAGCTAAGACTCATAACTGTGGAGAAAAATGTTTTGTTCATCGAAATGTTATAATTTTTGTTCTTACTAGCTTGTGTGCTAGCAAGTTTAGAAGCAAGGGTTCGGGTCTATCGATGCCTCTGATCAGCATTATCCACCAGCTCATAAAATGTGTGATGTGCATCTATTCATACTCAGGGATGTCAACCCACAAACAAACAGAAATCACAGCAAAAGCTTTGCCGTCAACGGAAGCCACCAATACAGAAATTATTCACAGCTATTATTCCTTTCAGGTTGGTATATATGAGCAGTACCAGGACCTTGTGTCGTTGACCACTCCTCAGCAGGATAGAAACAGAAAAGTAGCCATAGTAGTCCAGATCTGAACCACACTGATCTGGCATCTCTCTCATTTCCTTCTCTTTTACAAGAGATACTCTCTTGTGAAAATTACTAACGGCTTGCACCATGATAAGGCGGAATCGGACTTAAGGTATTAAGCTTGGCCTATTCTGCGCATCATCACAGTGCAGTGCATAGATTTCCTTCCAGTGAATACCTAAGTACCATTTACAGACCAATATACATTGCTCAACATAGAAATGCCACACCAAGATGTATTTGTCGGAGCGCCTGCATGCTCAACTATTTTCATAAACACGAAATTCTGGATGCGTTAATTTTTTGAACTTTTTAGAGAAAAGCATGCTAGATGGGAAGTTTAATTTTAATGAAGATTTAACAATTATTTTTTAAGAATTTTTAAAATAATTTTAAGGAAAAATTTTAAATAGGCATTTTCATATATTTTTTTCCAACTAATACTAACGATCTATGCTCAATAAGCGTGCTTTCAAGGTTTTTTCCTTGATAGTTACAGGAATCGTTTGGCACTTTTTGGCAAACAGTGGGCTAAATGGCCTAATCACAAGGACCCCTAGAAGGCTGGGGGAAAAGGGTCCATTTTACAGCTGTAAGGAGACATATGTAAGGAGATATACATGCTATCGAAATTGTTCTTTATCACTCAGGGTATGGCTCTCCGGCACACAGAACCACGGATCAACGTTCCATCCGATGGACTGCGACCATTTCAAGCCCGTCAGTGTCCCCCTATTGACCGAGGGCAAGACGGAAAGTTTTGCAGAACTATATCTAAATGATGGCCCAGGTGGGACACGAAGATGGGAACTGCAGATTACGATCCTGAGTTGATACTGACCAAACCACCTCATCCCCGTTTCTAAACTGGAATCTCAATATGATGTGGTGATAAATGCATATTTTATCAACGATCTGAAATATCAATTCATAAGTGTCTGAAGATTCAGAGTAGTGTTGTGCCAATGATGGTTTATTCTAGAAACTAAAAATATTGACGTTATCACTGAAAGAATAAATGCTACAGTCGAATAGCACAAAGCAAGAAATTCCTCTCACGACGTGATGCATCCAATACTCGTTAGTGCATCTGACAGTTTGTAGCAAAGGTGAGGACCTATGCGACATGTCATAATGGAATCAGCCTTTCGAAAAGATGACTTTACAAATATTTTCACCTGTATGTACGAAACATAAATATCATCATCTTCATCACCCTAAAGAAGCCATGAGCTACGGAGGTCCAATCAGAACGTGCAATTTAGTTTTCTAAGCATATCTGTCCTGAACTACATCAGCTGCATCTAGTCACTGCACACCAGGTCTAACAAGGTCCTGTTTGACATTTTCTTCCCACAGTATTCTAGGTCTCCCCCTATTTCTGAGGCCTTTAGGCAGGCCGTTCACAAATTTATTTACTAATCTATAATTATCCATACGGGCAACATGGCCAAACCAACGATGTCTCTCTCTGCACGGGGCGGGGGTGGCTCAGTCGGTAGCGCGCCAGGCTCGTAATCTGTAGTTCCCAGGTTCGAGTCCCAGCTGGGTCAGCGTTGAGATTTATCTCAGCAAAATTCCCCGCCCTGCCCACAGTCAGTAGGGGACACCGATGGGCTTGGTAAAGGCCGCCGTCCGTCGGATGGGACGTTAAGCCGTGGCCCCGTGTGCGGGAGAGCCATACCCTGTGCACGTTAAAGAACACGCTGGATGGTCTTGACGAGAGGCTACCATCTGTCTCCTAACAGCTGTTCCAGTGATTCTCCTCCCCCAACCTTCTCTGAGCCTTCGGGGTCCATGTGACCTGGCCATTTAGCCCATGGTGTGCAAAAAGTGCCGCTCAGAGGTAAAACAACCCAACCCAACTCTCTCTGCACAATTTGCTGCCTAAAGGAGGTTATTTACTCTTTTGTCTAAATTCACCGTTACATACAAAGGTGAATCACCTAATGCCCAAGACACTGCGTCACGTTCATCAAAAGCACCACGTTTCCTGTTATCTTTTTTACAAAGGGTCCAAGTTTCACTATCATAACTAACACTAGAAAGAACCAAACAATTATACAGTCTAATTTTACCCTTTAGATGTATACGCCTATTTCTCCACACTCTCCATAGATTCTTAAAAGTCCCGGCAGTAATCCCTATTCCTCTATTAATCTCAAGCCGCACATCACCAGTATCTGTTACATAGTTCCCAAGATAATTAAACCGTGACTCCTGCTCAAGACTACAACCATTCAGATTAACTGAATCACAGCCAGCCTGACCAATTTTCACCACTTTAGTTTTCTCTCTGTTTATAACCAAACGTATTCTACTACCAGTTTCATCAACACCTCGAATGAAAGAGTTCATCTCATCAATATCATTTGCAAAAAGGGCTAAACCATCAGCATAATCTAAATCAAAAATTTTCCTATCTCCAGACCATTTAAGGCCACAATCTTTCCTCGTAGTGAATGTCACCCTTATCGAACATCAGAAGCAATACTATATCGATTGCTACAAGCCTTACCGACAAACACACTACTCAGTTTTATTACAGAGTGTTTTCGTTACGTTAACTAAGTTATCTGGTATGCTATGTGATATCACAATCAACCACAAATCATGGCAATCAAGAGAGTCAAAAGTATTTTTGAAATCAACAACGCTTTTAACCAAAGGTTCCTGAAACTCTAAAAATTTCTCAAGAATCTGTCTGAGTGAAAATATGTGATCTACACATCCACTACCACTTTCGAATCTATATTGCTCATAACGTAATTGCCTGTCAACGGTTTTTTTTAATTCTATTAAGCACAATCATGGAAAGAACTTTACCTGGAACAGAGAGTAGGCTGATACCCCTATAGTTATCACAAGAACTGCGATCGCCTTCTTTTAAAAATAGGGATAATAATAGCTCTGGTAAAATCCTTAGGAACCATTCTTTATCATAAAAGATATTCAAATTTTCAGTCATCCATGTGGTACCCGAAACATTCCCAGCTCTAAGCATTTCCGCTATAAATTCATCTACCCCTGGGGATTTTATGTAGTTTAAATTTATAAACAGCCAAAACAAATTCAGTATGTACTATATGGCCAAAATTAAAGTCAGTAATGCATCTATCATCATTACAAACAATGTGAGTAGAACTAACCACATTGTTTAGAACATCACTGAAATGCTCGGCCCACCTAGCCATGACAGAATCCTCACCTTCTAAGAGAATAACCTTACCTTGTTTATCCTTCAATCCCTGTATACCCTCAGCTTTGTCAGCCAAGCCATCAAGTCAATAGATTCTTATCAGCAGCTAACTGATCCTTCTCACGTTTATTAAGTTCTCTGTAATGCTTTCTATTGGGACTAGTAGGGTAATGATTAAGGGCATTTAAGTATGTCGCGTTCTTTGTAATAGGTGTTAGTTATTCTCAAGCCATTTAGTTTACTTCCCTTAGGAGATGTCGCCCATTGCCATTACAGCTACCAATACCAAAGGGGTCTATCACCCCTTCCCAAAGGTCAGAGTCTGTACCTACTGTGGTGTTGAAGTCACCTATAAAAATGGTAATATCTTCTTTCTTGACATAATTCAAAATATCCCGAAGTTGTCCGTAAAACATATCCTTTCATCCTCATCGGCATCCTCAATGGGGGAATAAGAGCAGATAACATTCAAGTCTTTAATTGTTGTCTGAATTTTTACTGTAAGAAACCTTTTCATTAATGCACTCATATCCTAGAAGAGCATCACTAGCGTGCCTGCTGAGAAGAAGACCGACGCCTTGGATATGCTTATTATCATCCTTCCCTGAAAGGAGAAATTTAAGATTATTTTTAAGAATCTGACCTTTATCTATCATATCTTGTCTCATGGAAACCGAGAATATCTAAATTATAATGTTGGATTCTTGTGTGAGGACATCAAGAGAATAAGCTCAGTGAAGAGTCCTCACATTCCAACTACCTATAGAGAGAAATAGGTTATTGGGATGTTTAAAGAAACTGTGTCTGTTGAGAGAGGGGACGTGGATAATATCAAACAACCCGCTAATCGCAGACATGGGGCGAAGATCCGTTCCCCCACCACTAAAAGCTGAAGCCATCTACAGTGGAAGACTTCCTCCAATGTAGAATTTGACGATACCAGTAGAAGCAAGAGTTTAGGTGCCTGCGATGACCTCTACTCAGGATTATCAACAGCTGGTGAACATATCCTGTGAATCTATTCACTTTCAGCTATCAACTCACAAACAAACAGAAAACACAGCGGAAGACCCTCCACAAAAGCCCACCAGTGCAGCAAAAGCAGGATTCATAATCAAGCTCATAACTTTATATCAGTCCAGTCCAGTAGGTATATACATATATATAGGTCAGTTCCAGGTCCCTGTGTGATTGACCAACTCCCCAGGAGATAGAAGAAAAGGAAAAGTAGCCAGAGTTGTCCAGATCAGTAGGTTACACTAATCTGGCAACCCTCCACTTCCGTTCACTTCCGCAAGAGAGTATCTCTTTTGAAAGGTACTAACGTCCTGACCACTAGAAGGCGGGATCGGACATTAGGTGCTAAGCCTTGCTGGTTCTATGCATCATCACAGGGGGTTGGTACACAGCTCTCCTTCCGGTAACTACCTATCTACCATTTATAGATAAAATATATTTGGAATAAATTTGTGGAGAAGCGTGAGTGGAAGCAATTGAGACAATGAGACTGCGCAGTTGAAAGATAAATGTACTCATTGCTTATTAATTGAATTGAGCTATCAGTAACTTATAAATCATTTAATGATCCATAAAACCATTTAGTGATGTATGACAACATTTGCTGAGTGATACGCAATTGATAACTAAATCAACCAATGATCTACGAAAGCCATTGTTTCATAAACTACGCAGTATAGTTATTTCAGTTTTTTCACTCACTATTCGCCAATGGAATAAATTATTTGGAAAAAAATCGAAGTAACGGTTGAGGAAATATTTTTGTGCATGATTTAACCTTACTTCACCATACACTCAATCTCTAAAGAACGTTCATTCTACATTTCCTTTGTCGGCCATCAAAATATTCCTCTAAATCAGTGGTTCCCATTTGGTGGTTCATGAAACCCAAGGGTTCGCGCTAAAAATTCTGTACTGGCGCCTTTAGCAGTAAAAATTGTTCAGTTAAATTGCAAATATATTTTTCCTCTATGACAACAAGCATGTACATGTTCAAACATTATATATTTGTTTCTTCAGCGATTCTAAATTTTAGAGGTTTCATAATTATAAGTATTCAAATTTTATATTTTAAAATTATAATTATATAATATAAATTTAAATGTGAAGCTTTTTTTAGTCACAATTTCACAGGAAACACATTTTTGGTTGAAAGGAGTTCGCGGAACAAAAAATGTTTGAAACCACTGTTCTACCTCATTGGTTCTTAAACTTTACCAGATTATGGATTTAAATCGAAAAAACATTTGATGAAGTACATGTAATCAGGGACCCCAAAGTTTTGGGTGTACCACTTTGAAAAACGTTTCTCTATACACCTAAAGTGCAAAAAAGAGCTAGTTTAGGAAAGGAAAAAATAATTTAGAAATTGGCATGTTTTCATCAATTTAGGAATTAATTTGATGAAAACATGCTTAATATATTATTATAATATATGCCCTTCTATATTTATATAAATATATGCCCTTCCAGAACAAAATAATTCTTTGCTCATATTATTTAAGATTCTTCATAGTTTTACGGATCGCTTGATAGGGAATAAATTATGTTCACCAAATGAGTACGAGTATAATAGAATCCAAAGAAATTTGAAGATAAAATACATAAAAAGTGAAATATAAGACCGAAATCACCAGCCAATTGATTATAACACACCTTTTCAAATGCACCATAACTTTAATAAAATACCAAAAATGAAGAAAATAAGCATAAACTGAAGAAACATATATATTATGTTGGGTGAAAAAAGGGCTCATATGCTAATTATCAGGAATGGGTCTTTTTATTGAAATGGATAATTTTATAAAATGGATTCGAAGTACAATATATGATGAAATGTCAACAAAATTGAGAAGTTTCGAAGTCGTGACTTTCTCTAAAAGAAATACATATATACCCACATATATGTATTTCTTTATCATCTATACCCACATTTATATATCGTATATACCCACATATATACATACAGGGCCGAATCTACGGCGGGGCAAAAGGCCATACCCCTACTTTCAGAATGTGAATAAGTGTTAAAAAGACAATAAATTACTAAAATCACCTTCATTTTATTATTATATTTAATTTCGTATTAAAATCCCGTAAAACCGAGGGCGAAATATTATTGCATTGGAAATCAAGTCTCTTGCTCTCCCACCCCTTGACATTTTTTTTTGCTCGATTGCGTTTCTCTCCCCCCCACCCCTGTTAGAATTTTTTCTAGTTCCAGGCCTGCATACAAACATACATACATAAAATGCTCGAAGTGGAAATCGCAACACCAAGAAGGGATTTAGGTAGAGATATGTATATCGCAGGAGGCAATCGACCATCGGAGGTTTGCAAATGATCAAAGTTACACTGTGAATGAACACATGACACATAGCTGAGTGATATACGGGGAGGCAAAAGAGGAATCCTCCCATTTCTTATTATTTTAACCGTGATCGATTGGGTTGCCCTTGTTTTAGAAATACTTAAAATATAATATCACATGTAATAAAATCATTGAAGATTCAAAATCTCTTAGGCAGTATTTTGAACTGCTGCCAAACATCTGGCCGGTGGTATAAAGCCAACCTCACACACAAGGAGAAATATCAAAAACAATGCCAGGTATGGTTTGAACAAAATATATATATATTAATTTACAAAGTGTTATATACATTTTCCTCGGTATTAATCTAGCAAAAATTCTAAGACATATGGAGACATTTCTCTAGAAGTAACAACTTACATCACTTAGTAGCATTCTGTGCCTAAAGAAACGTCCTGTTCCTTTCCTCACCAAAACATCTGTGCTCTCTCGTTGCTTCCAAACCGTTCTGTCGACTGTCCACCTTTTCACTCCTCGCTCTCTAGAACACAATGAGCAGCTATCCAGAGTTTGATTAGCTCCTGTAATTATCTCTGCTAGGGGGGATGGTAGTGATAAGGGAAGAAAATCTGAACAGTTTTTGATGCAACATCATTGTTCGTGGGAACCACCTTTGGAGACGTCAGATCCTCTCCTTATGTGCAATTTACACCTTTTGAAAGAGAGAACGAATCGTAGATATGTGAGGACACGGAATGAGCCTTCGAGCGCTTCGAGCCCTTCAAGCAATCGCCACATAAATTGGGTGCATTATGAGCACAGTGCAACGAGGCATTCACACAACATCATGGAGCACCAAATGACATGAAGAGCAAGTATAGGAGCAGCACGCTACACCACAAGACATGAAGATCGCATTTACCATAACAGGCGACTGTGCTGCAGAGGGATTTGTGGGTGCCTACAGGTACCAGGTCTCCATGGAAACCATTAGACAACGTTTGCATGATGCAGAAATGAGGGTGGACATCCAGTCCAGCATCTGGTGTTGCAGCGACTTCTCCTAATCTAATTGCAATGGCCAGACGACTGGATCAGAGCATTTCCGGGATGATAAGGCTTGTGGGGTGCTCACAGTCAACCGTGGTTAGTATCTTCAAAAAGTGGTCCGAGAAGAGAAAAACCACCAACCGCCATCAAGGTATGGGCCGACCACCGCTCATCGACGCTAGAGGTGAGCGAAGCTATCCCATATGGTACGAGCGAACATAAGGGATACTATGGCGCAACCCACCCGTAATTTGAATGCTGGTGATAGGAGTAATGTGTCACAACATGTGTACATGGAACTCTGCTGCAAATGGGGCTGCGTAGATTCAGGCCGCTCCGAGTGCCCATGCTAACATCAGTTCACAGTCGAAAGTGCCTACATTGCGCATACTAGCATCAAAATCTGACCTTGAATGATTGGAAGAAGGTCATCTGCTCCGATGAAGCTCGTTTCCTGGTGGACGGCCGAGTATGTGTGCATCGTTTACCTGAGGAAGTATTGGCACCAGGATGGTGGTGGAAGAAGTGGTGGGGCAATGTTCTGCTATTAAACCTGAGTCCAGCATTCATGTGCAAGGAAACTATGACGTCTACCACCTACCTAAATATCATTCCAGACCAGGTACATCCTTTCGTGTCAACGGTATATCCCTCTAGTAGTGCCTTCTTTCAGCAGGATAATCCGCCGTGACCTACTGCCCGGATTGTTCGAGAATGGTTCGCAGAACATGATGAAGACTTCCAGGTATTGACGTGGCCTCCAAATTCCACAGACATCAATCCAATCGAGCATCTGTGGTTTGTGTTGGAACAGCATATCTAATCTGCGGTGGCTCAACCACGTATCTTACAAGAGTTAAAGAATATGCTGGTAACGTGTTATTATCTGATACCACGAGACACCTTTAGAAATCTTGTAGCGTTCATATCTCTCCGGGTAAGAGCTGTTTTGGCAGCACGTGGAGACCAACATCATATTAGGCAATGGTCATGTTTTGACTCTCCGATGTAGTTTACTATTGACAGAGAAGTCAATAAATAAATAAATAAATACGTTTTGTGGAAAAAACGAGTTTGTCAACTCGCGGGATTGAATAACTCATTTTTTCCTACAAAACCTATTTATTAAGTTTTTGTAATTTGAGCTACAACTTCTAAACTACACTTCGACGAATTTTTCTCACGGCTACGTATTTTTTTAACAAAACTTCTTATTCTATCTCTAAAAAAAAATCGTAGCTTTGCATTATCTTCTGGACTAGATATAATGCACTAACTACCCCTTCTCAGTACAAGTTCGAGAGAAAAATCTGCGGAAGGTATAAAAGCGGACAAAATCAGTCTGGCCGAAGGTGAAACCCGACATTTCGGTTGGAAACTGGATTATCTGGCTCAAAACAGGATAGTTGGCAACACTAGGTCTAACACTCTCCAACGTGTTCGCTTTCACAAAGGACCTCTATGGTAAATTTGCGTTCGACATAATTTCTACAATAGTATATTAAATTAAAACTTTTAGTTTTAATCTAAATCTCGTTATACACAAAGGTGCAGTCGGAATTCAGTGTAATTTGAGTAATATTTTTATAATAAAATTTTTAGAAAAAAGTTAAATAATGCTTCGTGCAAAATCTTACCTATCATTATCATTAAAGCGTACTAAAAACAGAAATAATAATAAATAATAATGATCCAACAGTAACTTCTGGAATGGAAAACTCTGGTACTTCGGGTATTTTGAAATGGTAAATGTTAGATATTGATAAAGACTTGAAAAACACTTATAGTAAAAAAAAATCGAAACATTGCAAATACTCTGTTGACGTGACTATTAATCTTCGTATTTATCCTACAAACTAAAACACTTAAAAGCAGCATGATTTATAATGATATATATGTAAAGCAAATATTTCCAGTTTTTGTTTACAAATGGAAAAAAAAAATTAAGTTCATAAAAAAAAAGATAATAATCCCGCATGCATCCCAATAGACCGCACTAGTTTGGAGAATTCCTTGTGTAAGTCAGAAGAATGCCAGACTCCTAACGAATTATTTCATGTCCCATTGTTTCCACAGTGAGATTTTTTTCCTAATCCATGCTCTCCTCTTACTTTCGAAAGGACATCGACTGTCGGATGGGACTTGAAACCTTGGGATCATGCGTAGGAGAGTAGTATTTTTTGTACGTTGCAAACACACTAGTTACCTTGACAGAAGATTCCTATTGACCTCGCATGGGAGGTCGAAGGTACAACTCATCTGAAAATGTGCTTTTTAAGTTATAAAAAGTATGTTTATTTGTTTTTCTGTCTTGTAATATGACTTCATATGATTAAAATTTTGTTAACAATGTTGTATTTCAATGAAATAAAGATATTAAGAGAAACGCATAAATTATTCTATTTTTGCAAAGGTGAACATTTCTGTGTTTGACGTTTTTGTCGCATAATTCATGATTTGGTACAAAATCTAACGTGATGGTTTATTTCTGTAATGTAATAGCTAGAAGAAAAACATATCGCTTCTGGAGAATAAAGAGTGTTCGTTTTTAAAGAAAATGGTGTTTTTCATTTTTTTAATTTTGAACCTTTTAAGACTAGTAATTCGTACTAATGGGTGATTGGATAGGTAAATAATAATATATTATTAGCCCTATACAAACAAAAGAAATTCTCATTTATCCCTTCAAATGAAAATATATATATATATATTGTTTTCTCATCCTCTAGGATTAAAGGGCAAATCAGTTAGTGTGTGTAAAACAAAATTATTTATTTATGCTTATATTAAAACACTTTTAAATTTAAAGAACGCTTGTTGAATTGTAATTACCAAGACTTAAAAAAAAGACGCATTTGAAAAGAAATTATGCTTTGTTATTATTTCCTAATATCTGTCTATCTGTTCTTGATCAATGCATTCTACCATCAGAATTTCCAATTTGAAGCTTAAATAGCTTCAAATAAATAGCCACACATTTAAATATCCAAAACCATATTCAGTGTTTTATTGATTATAAAAATTTGCAGTATTACTTCAGATTCTACATATGTTTTTTACATTTAACGTATAATGATGCAAATCAGAGCCTTTTGGAGGATTTGAAAGCTGTGAATCTTAATATTTGTTTAATAATAATAAATAAAAAAAAAATACCACCTGAAGCAGCTGCTTGCCACAGAGGTCTGACAGGAGACTATCAGTTTAATACGCCATAATAAAGGGATCTGTGAGGATGGCGGGTCCTCAGCAGATTTTTTGTCAACTGCACACGGTATTCCCTGGTGGTCACCCTCCCAGGTACTGACCGCGCCCAAAGTTGCTTAACTTCGGTTAATATTATCCCAAAAAGAAACTTTCCTTAATCTCTGAAAACAATTGCCTTTTCTCACCCTCTGTGGATGTAGGGAAACATTTCTTCTGACAATGTAAAAGACTTGATCATCACACTCCACCAGTAAAATTTAAAACTTTCAGCTGAAATAGACCGTGTGCAATATTCGTTTAAAATGTTCAACTTTTCAACCCTTTTTTTTCATCGTCGGCGCAATTAAAACTTTTTGGAGATTCGAAAATTGTGAAATGTAATAGTTTATCAATACCTATCCAACACAAAAAAGAATTTTTAATTGATATCGAAAAACAATTATCTTTTTAAAAAAAAATGTGTTTTCCTACCCGTCCTGGGGGATAAGGGTGAATGATCACCTTCAAATTTCATAAACAAAATTTTAAATTTCTAATCACATTGCTATCAATATTACTTTAAAATTTTGCATTTTCGAATTTTTCCTCTGTTAGAAGGCAAAAGTATAACAATTGTGAGATTTCGAAAGTCCGAATCGTAATATTTCATCTCTACTTATGCAGCCCAAAAGAATTTTCAATTATCTCTAAAAGCAAAGAAGTTGAATCTCTGCAAATGGACTGATAGGTAGACTGACGCCAAAGGGAAAAAATATTTTTCTTCTTTGTAAACAAGTTTAAAAATCCCGTTTTAAAACATTGTTGGGTATTAAAAGTTTTTGTCTAAATCTCACCAGAATTTTGACATTGATTATTGGATTTTTTAAGGAACAACATTTTTTGTATTGTTTATAAATAGAGCAACAGAAAAAATGTTGCCTAAAACTGCAATTTTCTTTTGTAACAAATGCAGTTAATAAAAACGACGGTAAATATGACTAAATTAATTGTAAGCTGACAGGCCCTTTATCCTAAAAACAGCAATGGTGCTCTGTGAAGATTAACTGAACAAAGCCATGTAAGGAGGGAGTGCTTGAGAGGGAGTCTAAAATTTGTTTCTGCTTTTATACGTATTAAAAAAAAAGCATGCAGAGAAATTATTGATAGTGCACTCAATAAATATTGATGTTCTTTGCCTTGGAAATATTTCATTGTTTAATTTAATATCGTTTTAAAAGTAAGAAGCCAACAACAAATAGCAAGTGCCACCATTGTCTAGTGTAGGTGGTTCTCAACGTGGGGTACGCGGAAAATTTTTTGGGGTACGCCATGAGAGCTCAAGAGTCGCTAGATCTAGTAACAAAGTCAGTGTTTTATTTTATTCCCATTGTCATACTATAACTATAGTTTTATATATCTATACAAGGTGTACCAGATACCTACACATTTCCGGGGGGTACGTGAAGCATAAAAGGTTGAGAGTGACTAGTGGGTGAGTGGATTTCCCAGTTTGTAGTTACGAAAGTAAGGTAGTTAAAGTGTTTGAGGTTTTATTACAATTCCTAATAGGAAAAATGCAGACTAATCCATTGTCATCCCACTACTTTTGGAGGTAGTCTTTGCAAAGATGAAACTCTTATCATATCAAGGGAAGAGTGTTTCTATTCCTTATCGTTAGAAACCTGTCTTTTTCGCTCCGTTATGCAACAAGGCGTAGCAATCAATGCACAATTTATCGTGCAATACTTACATGTTTACGCACAGGAAGGTGTTTTTCTTCTGCTAGACAATGCAAGGTCTCACTCTGTCATGATAATCCAAAACCTTTTGCAAAGCTTCCAGTAGGAGGTATTGGAGCATCCTTCATAGAGTTCTGATCTGGAACCTAGCGATCAGCATCACTTTCCAGAGCTCAAGGATCATATTGGAGGTCACAGGTTTCAAAGTAATATATGACACGGAAACAACAATTAAAAGATGGCTCAGCGAAAAGCACGCGGGCTTTTATGGATAAAGAATAAGAAAACTCTTCCTAATCCTTAATAAATATAAAATATGATAAGTATACCAATCTTTGCAGAGACTGTGTGCAAAATAATGGGATAAATAGTAGAACTGACTTCATTTTTCGTATTATGTGTTATAACAAAAACCTCGAACTATAATTTTTGTAAACTTACTGTTAAACCTCATATAAATTAAAAATTTTAAACTCACAACTTTTATGTCAGTTACATTTTAGGGAACTATTATTTTATTTTTATAAAAGAATTAATAATACCCCCTTTACATAGGACGAAGATAACACAGAAGCTTTATTGGTCTTACTCTGGCTTCTCATACAACATTCAAACATAGAGCCTTCCCTCTGGTTTAATAGTTGCGTAACCTAACCACTAGACTATTTATGAGATAATATTACAACCTTACTACAAGAAATTACGAAACATTGCTAAAAAAAAGTGATGATTCTGTAAGTTGACAACATTTTAGCTGAACCACACGTGGTAAATTTGATAGAACTCATTGTATATATATATATACATACATTATATTGCTATTTCAGAAACACTTAAATAAAAATTGCATATTTTTAGGAATTCATAAAAATGTGTTCAAAATCCTCCTTTTTCCCGATAAATACATGTATTTCTGCGCATTTGAGAAATAAAAAGCGTAATGCATTTTTTAAAACTAATAACAACAACAGAGAGTTGGACCACTTTGCTTTCTTCATGTTTACTCTCCGAATAGCTGTAAGCAAAATTTCTCTTCATACTCAACGATAACAAAATACCTTCAACTATTAACCTTTCGGGGTCCATTTTGTTTGGTCCTGCCCATTCCTAGAGGTATGATTAATGTTAACCCTTTTTGCGCTCCAGTGTCGGACTATACTGGAACGGAACATATAAATAACAGTGTTATATTGAAGCATTATATTGAATCCCAAGGGTTAATGAAGTTACAGGATTTTTCGTTTTATAAGGAAGTAAAATTGGTAAGTAAATATTTCAGAGCAGTTGCTTCAATCTGTAGCCACTAGTAATTTTTAAATACTGGCAAATCTGAATATAATTCAATGATGCGAGTTACCTCTGAGCTACACATTTTTCGCACACAATGGACTAATTAGCCAGGTCACAAGGACCCCAAGGATTCAGAGAAGGTTTGGGGAAGGGGAAACACTGAACAGCTAAGGAGACAGATGAAAGTCTACCATCAATCCGTCCAATGTGTTCTTTAACGTGCATAGGGAGTCACAGTTTAACGATCTTTTGTACAAGGGGTCATGGCTTAGCGTCTCATCCCACGGACGGCGGTTTTTCCAAGCCCATTGGTGTCCTTTTCTGGCCGAGAGAAGGATGAGAGTTTATCGGAGATAATTGTCAACGCTGGCACAGGTGGGACTCTAACCTGGGAACTGCAGATTAGGAGCCTAGTGCGCTAGCGACCATTGCCCTTAATTCAGTGGGGGTAAAGTGTTATTTCCTTAGAAATTAGAACTTGTTAGGTGATATCAAGCCTTTAAAATATACCCTGATTTCTGACAGTATAGCTGAAATGATTAATTCTGATAAATGAAATAGAGAAAGCAAAGCAGTGCTTCATGTATTACACAAATGCCATTTTTCTCCGAAAAACTTCAGATTGTTCATTTTTCAAATTTAAAATTTATACGTTGATATGTACAACTCTCAACTTTTTGAACACTATTCGGCTCTAGGTCAACGTGGACATAGCTAAAAATTGTCTTGAGCCACTTTCGATTTGAACCCATGACCTCCTGATGACATTTCAGACACTCTGACCACTGACCTACCAGATGCCGCCAAGCATTCTCTATTGTGGATGTTAAACCGTCATTGTAGAATCAGTCGTTAGTGACTGTCTTATAACTACAAATAAAGGCTATTTTTTTTGCAAATCTCCTAGACTGGGGCCTATGACAAGCCACACTTCATGGAACAATTTGAGTGGAAATTACTTATGAATTAACCTTTCATAAATATCTAGTGTACATTAGTAATATTTTAAATCACAGTCCTTCATAGCAACAACTTTTGAACATTATTATTCTCTAGGTCAACGTTTAACAGCTATCAGCCGCTGATTCTACAATGGTGGAGTTTATCGTCCACAATTAGGCGATAATTGATCTGGGGAAGGTAGCTCAGTGGTCACAGCACCTAACATGTGATTAGGAGGACGTGGCTTGAGATCCCAACCGGCTAGATACAATTTTCCTCTATGTCCATGTTGACCTACAGAATAATAATTTCAAAGAGTTGTTACTATGAAGTGCTGTGATTTAAAATGTTACTAAAAAAGATAATGTATACTATATAAATACAGAATATAGAACTCTTGTTGCAGTGATTAGAAGGAGTGGCGTAGTCGGTCGCACGCTATGCCATAATCTCTAGTTCCCAAGTTCGAGTCCCAGCTGGACCATCATTGAGATTTATCTCCGCAAAACTCCTTGCCCTCGGTAAGTAGTTAGCACCGATGGGCTTGGAAAGGCCTCAGTCAGTCAGATAGGACGTTAAGCCAATGGCCCCATGTATGGGAGAGCCATACTCTGTGCACTTTAAATAATATATTGGATGTCCTTGATGGGAGGCTGCCATTGTCTCCTAAAAGTTCTCCAGTGTGTCCCCTTCCCCAATCTAGTATCTTCCCTAAGCCACTGGTGTTCTTGTGACCTGATCATTTTGCCCATTGGGTCCAAAATATTCAGCTCAGAGGAAAAACAACCCAACAGTGTTTAATGATAAAAATATTGGAAACTGGTCTCAAACCATTTAAAGGAATACTCTTAGTTCCATTTTAATTACTAGAAAGTGCTTAGTACAGATTACTGTATGCATAGTTTATGCCAACTGGTATTGTGTAGACGCAGAAATTCAACTCAATATTATTACTTTAAAAGTTACCAGATACAGTAAAGAAAGAGAGGTAAATAAAAATTCTTGTTAAGTAGGTATATCAGTGACTTATTTTCCTTTGAAGTAAATACGAATTCAGTGACTGATTGCGCCATAAGTGTGCACTAATTTTAGAATTTGCTTTCCAGAGCGCACATAGAAAGATAGCTATTTTTAAATTTTTAACTTATATTTTTACTTTGTTACTAAAACTATTTATCTTCAGAAACGTTCATTTGATATACAACTCGTAAATGCCGATCGCCCTTCTATTCCCTCTCTTTTTTGGAGGGGGGGAATAAAAGGGTGCGTGATTTGAAGTAGTATACGGCATTGTAGACGTCACAGGCTTTAATTTGAGATATAACTCGATGGAGTCGACCCCCGCAAAATCCCCGTCTCCTTTTAGAGGTAACGAAAAGTGAGGAGGAAAATTCGAAGCAGTCTACGACTGCCTCTATATGGGAAATATTATTTGCCACCTAACACTTAATTGTGGGACCTCGCATTTCGAAGATACGGAAGGAGAACGATTCTCACGAATGTCCCTTTTTTAGGGTAAATTCTATAGCCTATAACATTCGCCAGGCCAAAGCTTTCATTCAACGCAAACTTGAAATGTTGAGCCCTCACGTTTCAAATATATAGTAGAACATTCATTTCCGTATTTTTAGGAACACGTTTTCCTTGTATTAGAAGAATATCCCTCATAAAACGGGGAAGAAAGTATGTGGCTAAATAATGTGTAGCCTATGACACTCCTGCGTGACAAGCTCTCATTTGACAGTTCACATGAAGTGTGGCCTTTGCTTTCGAGGTATATGGTTAAAAAAACTGTCTTGATAGAAACATAAGCCGACAAATGAAGAACGGAAATCAATAAGTAGATAAATTATAAACAAAAATAAATTATATTGGCAAAAGAGATGAAGAAAAACAAATAAGGGAAAAAAAGCAAAGAAAATATTGTATGAAGGTAATTATATCATTTCGTTTTTTAGCTCATACCGTAATCTTTTTTCTCTGGGCATGTTCTGTATTCTCTGGAAATTTCTTCACCTCTGGTCCTTGTACGCATTGTTTTAAACCTCCTTCTGTTGTACGTATTTTGTGTTCACTCCCGACTCGTGCATGTAGTACAGTCGCTCAAAAAAGTATCCGAACACTATGGTTGATTGCAAAATTCAGAAAAAAATGTCTGGCATTGATTTTTTTAGAAATTAGTCATCTGGCAACCTTCGTGTCACGTGACACGAAGGTTGTCAGATGACTAATTTCTAAAAAAATCAATGTCAGATATTTTTTCTGAATTTTGCAATCAACCATAGTGTTCAGATACTTTTTTGAGCGACTGTACACCTTTCACTTGTGTGTACATTTTGTCTTCATCTCTGGCAGTGAAAGTATTTGTTATGGGCAGTCAATATATAAAAGTGTATTTAATATGAAATTTGTTCGGTACGTCGAATATCGAATAACAACCTGATATATTGAAAATCTGCGATATATCGAAAGGAGAAGTGTCTCTTATTGGAGATTTCGCACAAACAAGTAGTACAGCCGCAGGGTTCTAGAGACTAAACACATCGTTGTCATGATACAAACTAGCAGCGTTTATGAGCAGGTCTTATAAGTTTGATTATGAAAGATTCCATATCAGTAACACCTTGTTTATCTTATAACGTTTCATTTGCACATCCGCATTACTAAGTCTGTGAGGTGCTGAGCGATCAGTTCCCGTTGTCGTTTGTCCTTTAATGGTCATGATTTTAATTCACATCTTTAAACTTTCAAGCTTCATGCGATATCTACTGACATCTAAAGGATGCTAAAGCTTCAAAATGATCACCAACAGATGTCGAAAACTATTATTGCGTACCGCATAATGATACGTTGCACGCAACATGCACGAGGGTTGTAATTTGACCTCAAAATGGTTAAGTAAACCATCAGCTAATATTTGGTGGTGGCAGAGTCGCCTGAACTGGTGGAATTTCATAATGAATAAACTGGAGAAAAGGAATATTTTTCGGATAATATTTTCTTTCTATATAAGGTCAAATTCACAAGCAACGGTGTGATAAAATAACCCTCAAGCAGCTCCTTGCCACAGAGGTCTGACAGGAGCCTAGCAATTTATATGTCGTAGTAGAAGGTCTGTGAGGGTGGCAGGATAGGCCCTGGTCAGGAAAAAAATTTTAACGACCTCTGCTGTACACATTGAGGGGAATCATGTCCAATGGCCCATAATTGTTTGGTATCGTATTTGGAGTGATTAATCGGACAAATATTTTACCAAAGGGCATTGTCATTGCTACTTGGATATTTTGCAAACTATTGATATTATGGTTAGATGAGCTACCACTGCAATTAAGGAAATGTCATTTGGTTCCAATATAACTGTTTTTCCTACTGCTGCACACAGTGATTGAATTCTAAATTCAAACATCGATAATATGTGTTGTTGCTTATGAAAAATGCAGCCAAGATTATCTTAGCTCACAGTTATAAATATCTTTCTGTGGGGTTGTCTTAAGACAAAGCTTATGCAATGCCAAATGACAGTCATGATGATCTCACGTATAAGAATAATAATGCCACCAAAAGCACTTCTTCGTGTAATTTGGATAACGTTCTCGACAGTTTAATCAAATCCATACAAGTTTGTATTGTGGCTGGCTGTAGGCATGTTCAGCATGCTCTTATTGAACGTGCAGGCCAGTAGTAACAGCAGTAAGAGTTTCCATGTGCTGTTAGTTCTTTGTTGCGAGTTTGTTTCTAGGTGTTTTATGTCTCTGTCACCAGCCTTTCACTCCATAGGTGTCAGTTGTGTCCATTTATTTTCTGGTTTGAATTCAATAAACGTCCCAACTCTGTTCCAGAAGTGTAAAGCTATCAGTAGGTGACGTACTAAAATAGAAGTTCATCTCTTCATGATATAATTTGCATTCGTAAGCATCTGAATGCCAGCCATTAATAAGCTGATCAGTTAGGTCTTACAGCCCTGTAAGCTTCAGATGTCTAAACGTCTTGCAAGATTAATAGGAAGTTGTAAATAAAAGTTTTTTTTTTGTTATAAGGAAATTTTCTTGTCCCTTATACATATTTTATGCATTTTATGAAAAGTTTCAATAATACAGCTTAAAAGCCACTTTATACCAAACTTATGTTTGAGGTTTTGCTTTAAATATTAAGGAATAAAATGTTAGTCTAAATCTCAGAAAATCTACATTACTTTGTTCTTTAACTCAGTTTACTTGAATAACTTTATGTTTTCATATATATATATATAGTGAGCATTACCGCATAGTTAACAAATCACAGATGGATTCGATTAATTATAATATTTCTTTTAATTTTTTTGAATTGTTTTATTGAAAAGGAGCAACAAGAGCAAAAGAAATTCAACAAGAGCAAACTCTGCAAATAAAACAAAACGTCTTTATGAAACGAATTACGAATGACTAGTATTAAGGGAACAATACAAATGAGATAAAAAAAACGCTGAAGAATAAATAATTGCATTAGAACAAAGCCAGATAAATATCGTATTTTTTGCTTCTTCTTACCTAATGAAATAAGTTAGCGTACGTACATTCTTACCTAATGAAATAAGTTAGCGTACGTTCGGACATTAATCATTTCTTTACACTTCCAAAGAATACCTTTGGAAGTGTAAAGAAATGATTAATGTCCGAACGCTCTTATCTGCAAAACCAAAGAACAAATTAAATTGTTCAAAGTCGGTGTCTGTTTTTTTGGAGATTCTTATTTCAAGGCATACTTAGTGAAAGAGTGCAGGTAAGCGCTGACGTAATTACCACGGTTGGCTTTCCTTTTATTATCTGCTTACAAAGTCCATCTTACTCTAATGGTTCGCTTAAATTTTTAAATTAATGCAGCTTAAAAGAAAGCCACTTATATCCATATTATTTAAATAAAATTCTCAGGTTTGAATTTTAAATTAGGTAAGGATAAGTTATTTCCCTCTCTTTCCCAAACACTTTTAGCTGAGTTCTATTAACAAAGGAATTTAAAAAAAATGAACATTAATTTGTGATAGATTAAGAGAGGATTTTTTTTAGTTTGTTTGAAGGAAATGCGGGTGTCAGCACGATGGACAAAGAAATGCTATAGTTTTACGAATATAAAAGATGAAAAGTATGCTTATGAATGAGGGGGAAGAAAACGTCTAAGGGCTGTGGTGGAAATAATCGAATGCGACTAAAGCAGACCAGTACTTGTTGTTAGACATTTGTCGTGAAAATTTCATTTTTTTGTTTTCACATTTTGTCGTGAAAACAAAATGTGAATTTTGTTTCACAATTTCACATTTTGTCGTGAAAATATTCGCTTCAAACAGGGGAATATTGTTTTTATCTTTGTGTTCTGGTGGTCCTTGTAAGAGGACATTATTTCGAAATATATGCAATATTTATGTTACTATTTATTACTTTCTACCTCTTGTTCGCTTTGTTAAGCTTATCCAAAGAAGAGGAGCAAGGCCCATCTTACAGCCCCTGCTACCCCTTACCATGGACATCGTGAGTAGTGTTTTCAAGGAGAAAGATGAAAACGGTTACTGGTTTCATAGTGAGTAAATATTTATATTTTTAGACTGCGAGGGAGGGGGGAACAAAATGAAATCACTGTCACGCATATTTCATACCGTAATACAAATGAAGATGCTCGAAAGCCAAACAAAAAATAATGAAACTTATTATTGAAAACACATAAAAATGCCTTTTCTATATTAATACATAAAATAAATTACAGACTTGCAAAAACAAAAGAAACCTAAAAAAATTCAAGATTAAATTTCATCAAGGAAAAATCGACTTAAGTTGACCTGTATTATTCAATTTAAATAAAATTAACAGAAGTAGCAATTGCCACTGTACTCTCCCTGCACCCTACGTTTGGTCCTATTATGAATTATTATTGCAAAAACTAGCATATTCTATCCTTTCTCAGAATTTATCTTATGGTACAAATAAATATATATATATTTTAAATTTTAAATCAATAGAAAAAAATAAAGATGTAGTATTTGACACGAGAAGGCAGATCCCTTCCTTTACATTTATACTCAATTTTTTAAATGCATTTCCATAGCTACAGTGCAAGAATTTGCTTTTCAGTGTTTTCGTTAATCAGTGTGTTCATCAAAGGTACATTGTACTGCCTTTAAAATTAAACAAATGGTTATATCATCAAAGTCATCGTTGAAGATATCAGAAAAGTACGAATAAAGCAAAATCGGCACTAAAGGGAATTTACCTCTGCTTCTAAAAATCAGAATGGAAAAATTTCTAGAAATTCTCTAAAATACATTAAGTTAATAATGAGTGACTGCGGGAAAAAGGGGATAACGCTAATTCTAACTACGATACGCAAATAGTAGAGATTTGAAGATTTGCACCTGGGAGTTGGATTGTTTTACGTGTGAGCGTCACTTTTTTTTGCATACAATGGGCTAAATGGCCAGGCCACATGGACTCCGATGGTTCAGTGAAGGTTAAGGGGAAATAACCTACTGGAAGATGGTAGCTTCTCGTTAAACCATCCGGCGAAAGTGATATTTCCAATTCCATCGGTGCCCCGTATTGACCGAGTACAGGTGGGTGTTTAGCAGAGAAAAATCTCAACTCTGGTCCAAGTGCGACTCGAAGCTGAGAACTGCAGATTATGAGCCCTGGCACACTACAAACTGAGCCCCTCAATGTAGGAGTGATTTGAGGAGTAGATCTCTGAAATATTATGCACTTTCAGATCTAATGTTTTCTATTAAGTAAAACAGAAGTCAAATTTCGTATGCTTCATCTACGTGTACTAGACATAAAAGTACATTTTAGGATAAATACGAAGTCTGAGATCCAATGTGTCGTTCAAGGTCAAAGTGTGACGGTCGAGGTATTAGGAGATTCCCATACACGGTGATTGATATATATGCATTCAAGCTCGGATTTACAAAAAGAAAAAAAAAATGGGGGGGGAAGAGACCGGAATCCCATTTCGGTATATAATTTTCCCCTCCGTTTTAGAGGTCTTTAAAAATCTCTCATGAATAAATTGTTACGACATATGAGCGTGCTACAATGAACTCGTGATATGATGTATCGTTTTGAAGCTCGCGTGTACTTCAACGTGCGAATTACATCAACAACGACTTGGAGCTTTGATTTAACTAAAAATATATATTCAGTTGTGAGTTCAGTGAAATGAAAAGAAGCAAAGAGTTGATTTGGTATTGTGCGCGATTAGTCGACAAGGCATGGAAATTTTGTAATTGTGTTTTCTTTCTGCTTGACATCTCACCTTTCTCATACTGTAAATCTTCTTTACGGAGTATTATAAATACTATTCGTCGTTTTATAATTACTATTGTGTGTTTATCTTGACGGAGATGTTTCCAGTCAGTGTGAAGTAGTAAATTGGACGTATTTAAGAATAGAAGACAGAAGTTTTGTTCTTTCTTACAAAGTTGTGCTATTACATAATAGAAGGCACGGGTGGTATGAATAAGACATAAGGTCGTAATGCAATTTAAAGAAAATAATTGGTATTCTTGTAAACAAAGCAAAGTAGTTTTTGCTAATAATTGATTTAGGTAACCTGTTGTTGAACGTTTGATAAAGTGCTAAGAAGAGAATTATTTGATAATGTGCTAGCTACTCAATTAAGATAGTTGGACTCTTAAGACTTGTTAATTTGAATGTCGTATTAAGGGTATTGGAATGTTCTGTTCTATTAACATTTGTCAATAGAAGATAGTGAATAGTTAGTCATAAGCATATTTAATTCAATATTTAAATCCCCATGCTTCTTTTATAAATAATTACTAAATACTCCTATATTTTTGGAACTCACGCTCAATGCTCATCCTTTCAATTGATATCAATAGTTTTAAAATGCGTGAAATATGCACAAAGTTGATAAATTTCTGCCTCCATTACCCTTATTAGCATTATCGAAGTATGGGGATGACATCCTTGCCTTCCTTAGATACCGTACTGCATGCCTCAACGGTTATTTGAACATCCAAAATAAATATAATTTTTTATTATTTGTCAATTTGTTATGTATGTATGTAATGTTATTCTTGCATAATCAAATTCTAAGTATATCAGTTTTTCAGTTGGTTTTGGGTAAAAATGTACAACTAAACACCTCAGAGGCGTGTAATATCAACTAACAAAATAAAGAAATAAAATAAGCTTCTTGGGACTGACATTGATTCGTCAAATGTTCGATTTCCATACTTTTTTCAATAGCGAAAAAATAATTCAATAAATATTCCTCAAGTAGCTTCTCCCACAGGAATCTGTTAAAGTTTAATTCCCCATATAGAGAATATCTCTTAAGAGGGAGAGATTTGATCAGAAAAATCTATAAAAAAAGGTCCTAACTTATCTCGAATTCAGTCTCTTTGATCAGTAGCCAATCACTGCCACATTGAAATATATTGTACCATATACCACATTGAAAGATATTGTTAAAGAGCCATACTGCCACATTTAAAGATATTGTTGAAGAGCGCGATTCATATTGATTTTAAGATCTTTGTCTTCAATCGCATTTTCTCGCGAAATAGTATTTATTTTAAAAGTTAGAGAGAATCTAAATTAGCTTTCCATTTACATAATTTTGTGTGAGTTCGCCATTGTGCGTATATCGAAAAATAGAAATTCGTTTCTGTAGCCGAATGGTTGAAGCACTTAGCTAGTGATCAAAGGAACCTGCATTTCCACCTGCACAAGGCATGGAAATTTTGTAATTGTGTTTTCTTTCTGCTTGAGATCTCTCCTTTCTCATACTGTAAATCTTCTTTACGGAGTATTATACTGACAGAGGAATTAGTTTATCTTTCGAATGGGACGACCGAGCGTAACAAGTTGTATAGCAAAAATGTTTGTGACGTGGGGAGTATTATCAGTTATCAAAATGTACCCATTTGCTTTCTTCCCGCTGAAAAAAGGGGAAGTATGAAAGTCGTTTTTCTACTGCATATTTCGAACTCAAAGACCAAAGGCTATGCGTCAAATGAGGAGTGTCACAGGTTATAAAAAGTTCTCCCCATGCCTATTCCCCCTCCCGAAAAAAGGGGGAAATATTCGAAGAATTGTCCTACTATATCTTTCAAAAACGAGGGTAGAATGTAAAAGTTGCATATTAAATGGAATCTTGTGACGTGAGGAATGTTATAAACAATAAAAATACAACGAAGAGCCAAAACATTATGACCACTTGTCTAATATCATATTGGTCCTCCACTTGCTGACAAAACAGATCTTACCCAGCGAGGCGTGGATGCTACAAGATTTCTAAAGGTGTCTTTTGGTATCTGGTACCAATGCGTTACCAGCAGATCCTTTAACTCTTGTACGTTACGTGGTTGTAGCCGCCGCAGATCGGATATAAAGTTCGAACATAAACCACAGATGCTCGATTGGATTGATGTCTGGGAATGTTTGAGGCCAGGGCAAAACCTGGAAGTCTTCCTCATGTCCTGCGAACCATTCTCGAACAATCCGGGCAGTGTGGCATGGCATATTATCATGTTGAAAGAAGGCACTACTAGAGGGAATTACTGTTGTCATGAAACGATGTACCTTGTCTGCAATGATATTTTGGTAGGTGGTAGATATCATAGTTTCCTGCACATAACTGATTGGACCCAGGGTGTCCCAGCAGAACATTGCCCAAAACATTACACTTCCTCCACCGGCTTGTTTTCATGCTACAGTGCATCATGGCGCCAACACTTCCCCAGGTAAACGATGCACACTTATCCGCCCATCCACATGGTGCAACAGGAAACTAAATTCATCGAAATAGATAACCTTCTTCCAATCATTCACGGTCCAGTATTGATGCACGTGTGCCCATTGTAGGCGCTTTCGATGGTGGACTAAGGTTAGCATGGGCACTCGGAGCGGCCTGAGAGTAAGCAGCCACATTTTCAATAGAGTTCGATGTACTGTGTGTTGTGACACATTACTCCCGTTACCAGCATTCAAATTACGGGTGAATGTACCATACGAGATAGCCTTCACTCACCTCTACCATCGATGAGCTGTGGTCGGCCCACACCTCGCCAGCGGTTCGTGGTTTTTCCCTCCTCGGACCACTTTTTGAAGGTACTAACCATGGCTGATCCTTAGCACCCCACAAGCCTTGTCATCTCGGGCAAATGCTCTGACTCAATCGTCTGGCCATTACAACTTGGCCTTAGTCAAACTCACTTAGATCTGCTGCCTTTCCCATCTGAAGAACAAGAATAACACTGATTAACAGAGTTCAGTATCAGGTGTTATTATACCGTTTCATGACCGTCACACGAATCGTCGTTTACCAGCTGTTGCTTAGATTTGTATAAAGACGCGCTGGTCATAACGTTTTGGCTCTTCGGTGTATACCCCCTTATTTTCTCTCTCTCCCCTAAAAAAATTTAATTGCAAAGTCGCACTTTTATTATATCTAACGTGAGAGCTTACAGTTACGAATTAGATATCAAATAAAAACAATCATGTTCCCATCATTCTCCCCTCCCCTAAAATGGAAAGGAAATTTTGCGCGGCAGGGCTCTCGAGGCTTCCAATATCATGGGCTACTTCAAACAAGACTTAAAAAAATACGAATGGGAAGAAACGTGGTCGATGTTTATGAGTCATATCAAATGAAAAATCTCAAGATAGGTATATTTGGTGACAAAGAAAAAAATATAAATAAAAAAACTCTCTTTTTGAAGTCTCCTAAAAATGAGGAAAAATCAAGATAAAGCATATTATTGGTGCCATCAGTCACTGAATTCGTATTCACTTCAAAGGAAGATAGAGCGCCTATTTACCTACTCAAACGAGATTACCGGTGCCTTATATTCCTTTGAAGTGAATACGAATTCAGTGACTGATTATATCATCGGCATGCTTTAGATTAATTTCCTACTTTTTAGGTTTCATATAGGAAGTTAGTATTTTTTAAATTGTTTAATTAATCTAATTCATTTATTCTATATTTTTACATTCATAAATATGCCACTCAGGGAGATATCAAGTGGAGATGCTCTCAGTGGATAAGGATAGTAGTTTATTTGAGCAATGGGGAATTTTTTATGTTTTAAAATCTCAATTTACCACGATAAAATATGATATTTTATCTCTAATATGAAAAACAAAAACCTGGAAACTGAAGCTACATATAATAATGTCACATTCCACTTCTTTTGTAGCTTAAGAAATATCACATTAAAAAGAATGAGCGCTATAGAAAAGTGTAAATTTTTGTTTTGCTTAACCTTGGAAATAGTTAAGATAAAGGAGGAAAATGCGCCCTCTGTTTGAGAGCGCAATATAAAATTATCGTATATCGTACTAGTAAATGCAAAGTAATACTAATTGGCGAGTGCATACAATCAAGTATCTAATTCATACAACCACTGCACTAGGTGGCAAGTGACGGAGATAAAGGTGCATCAGTTTGCGGATTTGGTATTGACATTGATGAATATTGTCAGCATAGTGACAACGACACTGGAACTCGAAAGCCCAATTTGTTATGTGAATGACAATGATAATGTTCCAACAAGTAGTGGTGGTGAATAATTTCCAGAGGAAGGTCGTGCTTCAATAGATGCCCATGAGCAGTAAATGGGGCATCCAGGCCAAACATTAATTTTAATACGTAGGTGGTAAAGGTCAGTGCAAACTGTTGAATTCATGCTAAATGTTCTCTAATAGCCATGTGAAATATTTTCTAAGTAGTATCATTTTATTCTGTTCGAAATGAACTTCTACGGAGCAAATATATTACTTTCAGAACACTATTTCAATGAGAAATTCCAAACTAACTCCCGAGCAATTAATTGGAACTATAAAAATATTTCTAGTATTTAAGGACAACATTAATATATATATATTGAAAAGCTGCATAAACTAGGTTTGGATTTCAGAGAAGGAAGGTGAAAATTCTAATGTTTGGTAGCAACCAAAATTGTGGTCAAAATCTTCAAGCAGAATCAGATATTTGATTTATGATAGTAACTTGATCCGCGTAAATTTGCGATAATATTAATGATATGGTAATGTACTCCGGTCAAAATGCTAAAGTCATTTATTTATTTCAGCGAGTATTTTTCCGAAATTTGAGGAAAAATCTATAATAATAGAAGGAGGTTTGTGTTTGTGACGGTCATAACTCATCGATAAATCGTGTTAGATGCTTCAAAATTTCATAGAATGTTTCTAGTTGTCGTCCGAGTTGCAGCGCCGAATGTCTAGTCAATATTAAAAAAGGGGAGCTTGCTACAAGTAAGCATACTTACCATGCTATTCCTACAATAATCCGAAGTCGCTGCCAAATCCATCGTTTTACTGCTCCCTAATTACGATCATAAGTGTCATATAAATTGTAAATTTACCACCGTTGCCACAATTCCCAAATTCCCAAAAGCATTATTATATTAAAGCATTTAATTTCAGGCAGGAACCTGGCCTTTCAACCCAATACCGGGACACACAGGATGGATCAGCATACGAAATTTGGGTTCATTCGATCGGGAATCACAAGAACCACAGGTTACAAAAATCGGTCGAAACAGAAGTTTAAAATCTCGTCGTTAGCAATGACCGGAGCCTTCTGTAACAAAACAACTTAGAGCTATGACGTCAAGATAGGTAAGCCTAAAAGCCAGACATTTCTTAAAGATTTATTTCTCTTATTATTACTGGTGAATTTTAATACTAATCTTCATAGTAATGTTTATTTGCAACATGCCTTTCTTAGAAAGAAAATTATTCGTTTTTATTTGCATTACCATAACACTAATACATGCGAGTAGTTTTCTTTCTAAAAAGGTATATTGTAAATAATAATTAGTATAAAGATTAGTATTAAAATTCACGAGTAATAATAAGAGAAATTAATCTATAAGAAATCTGTAAATGTTAGGACTATCTATGCTGACGACATAACTAAGTTGTATTAAGTGTCTATTTCTGTATTAGGTGTTTTCAGAGTAATGTCGGGTAATCCTTCGTGTTGAATCTGTGCTAAAGGGTCGTGGGAGTGAGGGGGGCTCAATACTCATAAATTTAACCTATAATGCAATGAAAAGTAAGACCCCGTTAGCGCCCGGTGCCATTCAGCTATTACTGAATAAAAGACAAACACTCTGTGAATCTAGAATTAGGAGTAACAGCCAACAAATGTCTTGTTGAAATAGCCAATAGCTTTGCAGAGGTCTCGAGCTACAGGGAAGTTTTTCATATATCTCCATCTCTTATTTCACATAAGTAAACATTAAGACTCTCAGCCTATAAGCTGGGAAATCGCAATAATGTGAATTATTTTAAACTTTGTACAGTTCATGGAAAAATAAGACTATTATTCTTTCTCAAGGAAAAGCAACAATCTCCCTGCTCTACAAATTAACAAATTTTTACAGCTGTGATTAAAGTAACTGTAATCGCAATAACTGTAATTAAAATCACATAGCATTCTTTGTCACAGAAATTTATGATTTTTCCTTTGGGATATTTTCGAATCAGATTGTTCAGAAAAAGCTGAAAAATAAACTTTTTTTGAAGCTCCAATTGATTGTTGGAATATATAAAAATACAATTTTTCGTCATTTCGTTCAATTATCGTTGATTCAATTTTTCGTTCAATTATTTGTTGATTAAAAATTTTATAACACTGCTAAATATTACTAAAATTAATTAAATGCAAATGAGTTTATGTTCAAGTTTATTGAAATTTTACCTTGTGTAGGTTATAACTTAAAGTGAACACGCACGAAAGTAAAGAAACTGATGAAATTATTTAGAAACACTGGAACGTTTCGGCATAGGAGAGCTAAAATAAAAAGTACTTGTGTATTACGTGTTCTTCAGGTGTAGAGCACAGATCACTACGAAAAGAATGTCAAAGATTTGGAAAAAAACAGACCTCATATCAAATACATGGACGATTGTAAGTCACTGACTGACTGAGAAGAGATAACGCTAATTCTAACTACGCTGCAGAAATGGTAGAACTCTGAAAATTTGCACTTAGGAGTAATTCGGGTTATAGATTACTGAAAAAGTCCGAAATTTGACCTCCTACGCCTCCTTTAAGGTCAAATAGAGGTCACATAGAGGTCAAACCATGATCTACGAGATCTAGAAACTTCAAAAGTTGTGTCTGGAGGTGTTTCCGGTTGTAGATATCGGAAACCTAAGCGAAATTTCAGATACGAGTGTCCTTCGTGGTCTAAGGTAAAATGTAGATCTGTTGATGTCATAATAGTGCTAACAATTGGTGCCTGGGACTATTTTGAGTCATAGATCTCAGGAATTATGCTATATGTTTGATGTGAAGTGTTCTTCAAGGAGAAAGATCAATTTTCGATACACCGGTGCTGCAAAGCTAAATATTGGTGGATTTCAGGGAAGTTGAACTCAGAAATAAAAGGAATTTTCAGATCCATTGTTGCTTTCAAGGTCATAATATACGACTCTAAGTGAAAGGGTAGGAATCAAGAAGTACCCAGATCCTTTTGAAAGATGTTATTCTTCTTGTTGATAAATATTTTTGAAATAGTTCTAGTCAATGACTAATTGTATGATGGCTCAACAGCATTCCAATAATATAAAATTATATTTGATGTTCATTTTTTTACGAATACTCCGTATTTCGCCGACATTTTATGCGACCGTCATCAATGAGATTTCGGTACAGATGAATCTCAACTTATGAGAATAATGCGTGCCTTGAAATATATTCGTAAGCTGATGTTTGTGAAAAAAAAGCAAGCAGCTGAATCGGTTTTTTTTCCCTTAAGAAATAATGTTCTTTATTGATAAATTTTTGAAATTCGAAATTTCCAGCAAAGTAGTTTAATTGCGTTTCAAATAAAACTTCTATTAATACGATTAATTTCCGTAGAATCAAGGGGTGCCGAAGGCATTGATGGATTTCTATTATAATAGTAGGAGTATTCTAAGCAGAAATGAATGTGTTTCTTCAACGTTGTTCTTTCATTAGTGCATGCATTAGCTTCCAACTATTGAGAAACTCTTATCGAAAGATTTTGACCCTGTAATTCCCGAGATACTTAACCGATTGGTTTCAAATTTCGCACTCGGATGCCCCTCGTGTTGGGTGAAAAAATCGGGAATTAAACCTGCCGTGGGGTGGATTTAATTCTTCTCCCAATGTTATTGGATATTCGAATGTCTTCTCTGAATGTCGGGGCACTGACTCGGCTGCCTTGTGATAGTTATAAATGGAACGTTTTCCGTCACAGTTTTGGCGGGAATTGTTATCAACGGAGAAGCAAATACGCACCAAACTTTCTTGAAGAGGTGGAGGCTTTCAATGGAAAACAAATTATGTTTCGTGCCAAATTTTGGTAGGATATAAGCATATTTTGACAAAAAAATTAATTAATGCATGAACGACTCTCTAATGCGTCATTATTCAATGCATCTAAAGATGGTTGTTGCTTTTTTGACTCATTTAAAACACGAGTTGGTTGGATAGGCATTGATAAAATATTACCATTAGCATTTTCAGAATCACCCAATATCTTTAATAGCGCCCTCTAAAGGTTAATGAAGGCTGACAATGCCAAAATTATAAGCCAATGTTGCCAATATTTCAAATTATCTATACCGGCTAGAAATTTGAACTGTTAGTGATACTCAATAGTTTTTCATTGGCATCAATGATTCAATTTACTCAATTTAAGTAACTATAATTATAGTACCTATAATTAAAATCACATAGCAATTTTACCCTTGTCACAAAAATTTTTAATCTTTACTTGGAGGTATTTTCATATCAGATTGTGCAGCAATATAACGTTTTGTTTTGAAGCTCCAACCTAATCGTTGGAATATACGAAAACAGCTTTTTTATCATATAATTGAATAAAGGTATCAAATATTATTTTCATTAAAAGAACATGTTAAAGTTTATAGAAATGTTACATTGTATAGGTTATAACTCAAAACAAAACTTAAAGAAACTGATGAAATTTTTTGCAGGCAGTTAAATTTTGGGCATAACAGAATTGAAATGAAAAGTACTTGCCTACTTCGTGTTCTTCAGGTGTAGAACACATAGTGGGTGGGTGTAAAAATGCAATTTTTATTTCATTTAAGAGATAAATGAAAAATTATTTTTAGATTGTATAGGTAGTGACAAAATATTATTATTATTATTTCGATTTTCCAAACCATCCATAATTCTAATTTTTTCCGTTAGACGCATGGGTGTGCTGGAAAGGGGGGACTACGCAATTCCCTTCTGAAAATTGTTTGGGAATTAGCCGAGAATTTGATAAAATTTAACAGATTTTTTTAACCATAGATGACTCGCAGCGGAAAATCTTCTCAAAATTTGCGATCTTGCCTATTCTTCCGCGCTCTTGCGGGGCAAACCTTCTGCCGAGGATCGGGGTTGGTTTAAGCTGTAGCGGGCCAGGCATGTAATCTGCAGTTTCCTGGTTCGAGATCAAGCTGGACCAGCGTTGAATTTTAAGCTTTCAAAAATCCCGCCCTGTCCTTGGTCAGTGCAGGGCACGGATGGGCTTACAAAATGTCGCCTTCCAACGGATGGGATGATAAGCTATGGCCCCTTATACTGAAGAGGCCTACCCCGTGCTCGTTAAAGAAGATGCTGGATGGCCTTTTTTTTCCGAATATTCGTGTTCGGCCGACATCTAATGCAATTGCCACAGCTGAATATTCGGTACAGATGGACCTCACTTATGAGCGTAATGCGTGCTTTGAAACATGTTCGTAAGCTGAATATTTCAAAACATGCATCCAATTGAACTGATTTTTCGCCTAAGAATTTCTTTATTCACAAATTTTTGAAACAAAATTGCAATCTAGATAACAAGTCTGCCAATGCATTTGAATTCCGAAGAACAAATATTAATTTAATCGAAAGGTGTTTCCAATTGTCAGTTGTAGTAAGAATATTCTAACTTTAGAAATGTGTTTATGGTTATTAATGTTCGGTCTCAATATTTTAAGAAAACTCTCAAGCTTCGAAATCTGAGCATGAAGATTTCAAGCCCGATGGCTTGAAATATCGAATATATCACTAATATTAAATTGACAACATTATCTAACTGCACTTTCCACAATTCACAGAAGCGGGGGTGGCTTAGTCAGTTGCAAAGCAGTATTATAATCTTCAGTTCCAGATTCCAGGCACAGCTTTTCCCAGCTGCTCATCGAGCTTTGAGATTTATCTCCTCAAAACTCCCTGCTCTGCCCAAGGCCAGTAGAGGACATCGAGAGCTTTGGAAAAGCCGTCGTCTGTCAGTCGAATGAGAAGTTAAGCCGTTGGTCCGTGTGCGAGAGAGTCATACACTGTACACATTAAAGAGTACGCTGGAGGACCTTATTAGAGGCTACCATCTGTGTCTCCTAACAGCTTTTCAGTGGGTCTCCTTCCCTGAGCCCTCGGGTCCTTGTGACCTGACCATTGTGAAACGTACCTTTACTACGTTAAAGGTATAACCAGGAGGGGATTTACTAGCTAACCAAGAGGGCCATGACAAAATATGCATTATACGAGGTTTGGACATTGCAATAGCAAAAAAATAAATATATAGTTGTTTTAATTAAAATTTATTCTATTAAAATTAAACTGGTTGCTAGAAATTAAAAAAAATATGATAGTTAGTTTTAAATTCTACTCGTAATGAATAAATCAGAAGATTGCAGTTAAATTTCAGAGAAAATAAATCGCTTAATTTTTTTGTCTATTTGACTAATAGACAAAATAATTTTTTTTGTCTATTTAATTGCCCATGACTCTGTATCAAAGTGACTGCCCATGCTAGCCCCCCCCCCCCTGCCTTTGAGAATGCTACAAACTAGAAAGGGTAATGAAGACTTTAATTTTTAAAATTGATTAAACTTGGGCATATTTTATGAATTATTCAGGAAATTTTTAAAGATACCTAAAACGGAGGATAAAATTTAAATTCACCCCCCCCCCCGGTTTTTTCCCGTTTCGATTGTACGACTCGCCCTCTTTAACGGGACTTTATGATTTTTCTGCATCCGGGGCTGGTTGTAACCAATAGATAAATATTTGAACTTCTCTCCGCAAAATTATTTGGACTTCTCACAAGAGAAAAATATATAAATATTGCGCAAAGAAATAAAAGCATAGTTAAAATGTAGCTAATGGCTATAATAAAGTTTAAATATCTGCGTGCCTTTTAAAATTACAAAATTTAGCTAAGAGTAGCTAAACTGGCAAACAGAGTAGGATGAGAAAACTTTTATGAATAAATATCACACGTTTGAACAGACATAGATATTCTTAAGCGTTGGAGCAATGGTGTAAATTGAAAACGGAGCCTGATTTCCTTTGTAATTAGAATACTCGTGAGTACGAATTTTTTGCAACTGAAATGTTCATAAGTTGAAATACATCTCAGTGTTTCGATCAGTCATCATTGCAGTCGGTACAAATTCTAGTATACACAAGCTAATCGGTCAACAGCTTATCGACAGAGGGTACATATTGCTTAAAGATTCCCTTTTTTTTTTCAAATTTCGATTCAGTAATTATATTTTCTTCGTGTAGTGAAATATTTTTATTTCCTTTAACTGATATTTTTGTTAGGATGGTATTCGTTAAAATGAAACGTTTTTTCTTAGAGATATATAGCAAATTTGTCGGGGAAGGAATAAAATTTTGTTTTACAGAATATTTCATTAGACTAAATAATATTCATTTTACCATACTAAATAAATTAAATCCGATTATACAGTAACTATCCTCTCTTATGAGGGGAAACAATAGATTTCAGTATAAATTTCTCTTACAACGGAATAGTTTTGGGCAGCAAAGTGAATGGACGTTTTACTGCAAATGGAAATACATTTGCCCATATGGGAATTTGGTCCCGGTTTCACAAATGAAATAAGTTCGAAACTATTTTAAACTCCTTGATGAAATGTAGATTTTTCTACCGAAGTTCTTGATCTCATTAGAGCATGCCGGTCCAACCAACTGTTCATTGCAAAAGAACTTGCTGCTCATAAAACAAATAATCAATGTATCGAACTGAGTGATTTTCCCAATTTTTGACCAAAGATTCTTAGGTGCATAATTAAACAATTTTGCCAATTTATAATACTCACGAAAAGTGTATTTGTGTTTTAGTCATGATATTTTCTTATTTCTTTAGAAATATAATATTCATTATTTTTTCAATTTGTTACTTATTAGAAATGTATCTTTTCTCAAATGATTTTATCTCAATTTATTCTCCGATGGAGATAAACTGCCAGTGCAATTTTCAATCTGCGTAATCGTCTTAACTATCGGGGTATTCACAAAGAAATGGCTAAGAATTTCGAAGAATTTACTGAATAAGAATATACCGGTTAAAAGTGACACCCGACGCAGCCCGGGTGTCACTTTTAATCCCACCCCCGACATCCCCACGACCCCCCCGACATTTTGTCACAATTTGAACACGAAGAATTTCCCGGTGTTGCAAAGGTCATTGCTGACTCGGCGCGCAATGTCAGAGCCCGTGACAAACGGTCAAGATATTTATTTCGTCAGATTTTGACATTCTGTAATTCCCGTACTTCACCGAAAGGTCCCAAATTTCTTAGGCGGATTCCCCCTGCCCGACCCCATGTTTGGTTAGGAAATCAGGCTCCTAGCTGCAATGGAACGCCTCAATAATGCATTTGAAAATGTGGAGATTCTGGCAACGGTAGTAGATTTAAATGCTATTTTAACTTTTTACTTTAACAGTTAGGGAGCAGTAAACGGCAAGAGTAAATTTGACAGCGATTTTCGTTTTCCGTAGGAATAGCATGGGAAATATGTTTGCTTGTAGCAAGCCCATCTTTTGGACTTTCGACCTGAAATTTGGTACTGCAATCCGGACCACAATCAATGACATTCTCTAAACTTTGGAGCGTGTACGTTGATTTCCCGATGATACAGACAGACACACAGAAAGACACCTTCTTTTATTGTATAGACTAGCTGAACGTACCCAGCACTGCCCGGTTTCCACTTTTAACCTGAATATTCTTATTTTCTCTGCATTAAAGGTAAATTTTGGAAGAACCCACCCCCATCCCTCGACATTTTAGCACAGATTTTCAACAGGAAGAAATTTGCCAGGATCGTTGTTGACGTCAGCGAGCACTCCTCATAGACCATGGCTTAATTTCTGCGTAAGCTATCGAGATTTTATTTCTGTTACCACAGATTTTGCCGCCCTTGCTCCCGTGATATTCGTTCGCACGGTGATTGGTTTAAAAATCAGGTTCCCACTTGGCCCATGGCTTCGTTCCTACACAAATTGTGACAGCTCGTATATCACTTTTAATCTGCATATTTTTTTTGTTTCCTGCACTAATAGTTAGTTTTGTGAGTATCCCCTGCGACATTTTATCCCAATTTGAACACTAAGAATTTCTCGGTGTTACACAGGTCATTGCAGACGGCGCGCTCTCTCAGAGCCCGTACAAAGGGTCGGGATATTTATTTCGTCAGTTTTTGGCCTTCTGTAATTCCCGAGGTGCTTCACCGAAAGGTCCCAAAATTTCGTAGGCGGGTTCCTCATGCCTGACCCCATGTTTGGTTAGAAAATCAAGTTCCTAGCTGCAATGGAACGTCTAAATTCAGTTCAGCACAGTTTTTGATATGTGGGGATCTGGCAACGACATCAGATTTGCAGCAGAAGAGTTAAATGCTATTTTAACTCTTTACATTCATAGTTAGTAAGCAGTAAATGGCAACAGTAAATTTGACAGCAATTGTCGTTTCCCGTAGGAATAGAATGGTGAATATTTTGCTTCTATTAAGCCCCCTTTTCGTCTTTCGACCTGAAATTTGGCACTGCAATCCGGACCACAACCTGAAACATTCTGAGAAAATGTGGATCGTGTATGTTGATTTCCCGATGAGTTTTGGCCGCCACAGACAGACAGACAGACATTTTATTATATAGACAAGCTGAACTTACCCGGCGCTGCCCGGGTGTCACTTTTAACCTGTATATTCTTATTTTCACTGCGTTAAAGGTAAGTTTTGTAAGATCACCCCCCCCCCCCTTTAGCACAGATTTTCAACAGGAATAAATTTGCCCGGATTGTTGTTGACGTCAGCAAGCACTCCTCATAGCCCGTGGCTTAGTTTCTGCGTAAGCTATCGAGATTTTATTTCCGTTACTACAGATTTTGCTTCCCTATGGCTCCCGTGATATTCGTTCGCACGGTCTAAACTTCCTGCACAGCATCACCTGTGTTGCCCGGTGATTGGTTTAAAAATCAGGTTCTCACTTAGCCAGTGGCTTCATTTCTACAGAAATTGTGACAGCTCGTATCTCACTTTTAATCTGCATATTCTGTTGTTAAGTTAGTGAATTTTCCCCCACTCCGGCATTTTATCACAGTTTGAACACGAAGAATTTCCCGGTGTTGCAAAGGTGATTGCTGACTCGGCGCGCGCTCTCTGAGCCCGTGGCAAACGATCGGGTATATTTTTATTTCGTCAGATTTTGGCATTCTGTAATTCCCGACGTACATTACCGAAAGGTCCGATATTTCGCAGGCGGGTTCCCCGTGCCCGACCCCATTTTTGGTTAGAAAATCAGGTCCCTAGCTGCAATTGAACCCCTAAATAATGCTTTTGGAATTGTGGGGAATCTGGCAACGGCATCAGAACATTCAAATGATTTTTTAAATCTTTACTTTCATAGTTAGGGAGCAGAAAGTGGCAACAGTAAATTTGATAGCGATTCTCGTTGCTCGTAGGAATAGCATGGTAAATAATTGTGGTTCCAGCAAGCCCCCCTCTTGGACTTTCGACTTCAAATTTGGCACTGCAATCCGTCCCACAACCAGAAACGTTCTCTGAAACTTTGGAGGGTGTACGTTGATTTCCCGATGAGTTATGGCTGCCACAGACAGACAGACACACAGACAGACTCACAGATAGACATACATCTTCTTTTATTATATAGTTTAGTGAGAATATTACTATGTAATAGGAAATTTGAAGTTATTTTAATCGCGCCCGTGTGAAGGAACCACTACCAATGTCTATCTTCCCAGCAGGAATTGTCTAAAGCTATATGTACAACATTAATGAAGTTTACATTTTATATTATTACTGTGCGGTATTTTGTGCAATTCAAACGAACATTGATATTTTAATATTCGGGAAATCATGTATTAAAATTTTAGGCAATAGCTGCTAATGAAAATGAATAATTACTAATGGTTACTAGTAATATCATGTTGGCTGCTAAATAACAGGTTTGTGTGAGGGAGAAATTGATGTTACAATCGGTATCATTTTGGCTATTGACAAGAGTATGAGCACTGCTAACTAATTGTAATGTCTGTGAGTGCGATAGAATTTGCCTTGAATTTACCATTGAAGTGAATTTTCAGTTCAGGAAATAAACAATGAATGGCTGAGTTAAGTAACAGATGAGTTTAAATATTTAAAATAGTCATCTAATGCTAGGTTTACATATTTATATATACATTTAATAAGTGACCTCTTCTAATGGGAATTGTCAAATGTGTGTATGCATTTCACCAGATCGAGCAAATTTGTTTTAAAAAAAAATAATTTTTAAGCAAATAATACTAGATGGTCAAATTCCTTCGTATTTTTAGTAATGCACTGACATGTAAGCTTATTATATCGATTAGTTTGATTTTATTGTGGAAAGGATTTTTTCTACATCTATAGGACATCAGTGATACTATACTACTGAATGATTTCTTATTATTAATTTATTTCTTTAATGTTATACTCTTTTGAGGCAGTTACTTACACCCTTCTAATTCAAAACAATGAAGAAAAAGGAAGGGATAAATTTATAAAAAGAGCATTAATCATTTACATTAAGATAGGTGCAATACAGAAATGTCACTTACATATGTGTCAGAGTTAAAGAACAGAATAAAATACTGTCACTGGTTGAGAAAGCTCTGTCAGGCGTTAAAAATCGAAACCCTAACCTTAACTATAATCTTAGCTGAATATCTTAGCTGAATATAATAATCGAAGCTTCCAATCTTTAAGGAAATCAATTTCATTTACGCATAAGAATTCTACCACGATAGATGCTACAATATTTTATCAGTAATTGTACTAAATGTAAAATGCAGTAAAATTTTAATAATTATTTAAATAACCCTTCAGCTTCTATTATAGTAATGAAACTCATATTTACTGTAAACTATTCTAACCAAAAACACTTCTGTCATTAGAATGGTTTACTAATGCGTTCAAGGAGGATTTGGTAAGTTTGAATTGTGGTAAATAGATGTATTTTAGCTGAATTGATATTTAGCTAAGATTATAGGTAAATTTATTAAAGAAGAACTTGTATGAGCTATTATTAGTTATGGAATTAGAAAATATTTTGTAACGGATTCATTATCGCTGTAGAATCCCGTTTACTTAATGCTCAGTTGACACCGCTTGGTCTACGGATGTGTGCTGTTTGGGAATGGATTTAGTCTTATGAATATGATACAGTATTGCGCACTGATGTAGTTACTTGAGTTGTAATGTTTCTAATGGTATCCTGTCACCTGAAAGCTGTGTCCGTTGTCTGTAACGACAAGAAATTTTATTCATTAAAATAGTTTATTCCAGAAAATATTTTAATGAGATTTAGTGATTTTTGTATCTCCATACCACGTTTAGTCTCCGTGGTTTTCACAACGCCGAAAGAAAGCGTCTTGTTTACGAATTTGCATCTTTCGGAGTAGGTGTTTCTGAATTATTCTAATATGATGATATGGCAAGGCATCTCCGTTTCACACTTAAAACCACCAAGGATAAATAATTTAATATCTAAGACTTAACGATTTTTCTGAATAAATTATAGCAACGAGTAAATGTTCTTTAAGTGATTACAGACAGCCAATGCAAATTTACAGATTATCATTAGTGATACTACTAACTCAAATAACATGAAATGTAATAGCACAGATCATAGTCATGCTATTAAACAATACAAATCCCAAGCGGCAACAGTTGTCTGCGTTTCATTTCTTTGACTTAAAGCATTATATTTAAAACAGATTTATTTTCAAAACAATATAAATGATTTCGTTCAAAAAAGAAGTTAGACGGTGTACCAAACACCTGCAGAGGAGGATAAGTCTAGAGATATTAACCCCTTTGTGCAGAAGCTCACTACTTTTATTTTAATAGCAAATTTAACGTTGAAATTCATTACGTCCCGTGAATATCCCTTTCTCCAACTAAAAAAAATATCCCCTCAAACAACGCTTCCAATAGAGTTCTGACAAGAGACTGCCAGTTTATACGCGATAGTAGAAAGTCTGTGAGGAAGGTGAGACCACAGCAATAAGACATCCATGACTTGCCCAGGGATTGAACGCAGGTCTCTATGATCAGTAGCTAAGCATGCTAACCAAGCTAACCACTCGGCCACGAGACTGCTCTTCTCAAGTAAGCAAATATAAAAATAGACTAAAGTTTATTTTAAACTAGAACCTAGTATTGTTTATAGGTAGGACTTAAATTTTTCGCGCAATAAAGGGTATACAGTGAAACATGTTTGAGAAATTTATTAGCAATATAATCAGGATCTTGATAAAGCAGGAACGAGTTAGGCATCTGCCGCCTGCGCAAAACAGACCTAGGTCGCAATTTTAATTACTACATGGTCAATTTCATTACTGTATGGAAATAATTACGACTAACCGACAGGTTGCAAAATAACTCTTTCCCTGGGAACAAACTTCGTCCCTCTGTTCCCATGGATGCAGAATTATCTAAGTACGGTTTTTAATACAATAAACTAAACACTCTCAAATACCTGTTATATATACTGTATATATGGGGATTGCCATTTAGATGACTCTGGCGGTTAAGTGAGAATTTTGTTTTTATAGAAATCAAATGCAGTTGGTATAATCTTGTATTCAAGCCTTAATTGAAATAAAAACGCAGTTAAAAACAATAATAATGAAATATACAGCCCTTAATATAAATATAAATATCTAAAATATAGTTTTTTAATACATATTTCAACTTAAAAATGTCTTGAGTATCGGATAACCAGGAGTTTACTATATATTGATAATTTCACTAATGAAAATTTTAAATGCAAAATTCAGCAGAAATTATATGATAAATATTATCAATTAATGAATTATAGATATATATATATACTTATTACTAAGTGAGAAAAGTTAGTATACGCATCCGTTTCCGCTTCTTCTATTAATAATAATTATATAATTTATAATTTTTTCTTCTAATAATAAGAAAATTCATATAACATAAGCTACAAAATATAAATATACGTAAAAAGAATTATATAAAGGTCTGTCTATTAAATAATTAATATGCTTTCTAAGCCAATCAATGTTCCTTTTCTCACCGAGAGCAGAGTACTGGTTAGCGATAAAATCCTAGTTCAGGGCCAGTTGAGACTTGATTACTATTTCCCAACTAAGCAAGTGTAAAACGAAAAATTGCTTTAAATTCGAACCATGTTCTGTTACGTGCAGAGACTTGAATTTTTAACACAACAAGAGCCGTGTGAAAAATTAATTAGCAGTGTAATAGGGTCTTGCTAAAGCAGGGGCGAGTGGGGCATTTGCTCCCGGCGCAAATTAAACCTAGGGCGCAATTTCTAGTTATTATGATTAATTTTGATTACATTGTGCATAAAAATCACAACTTTAAGATAGGTTGCAAAATAACTCTTGCCCTGGAAGCGAACACCTGACAAGCGCCATGGGATCAAAATTGTCTAGGAAGCTGATAATTCCACAATTCTCCCTTTGCGGATACTAGAAGGGTATTGGAGGCCAAAAACTATTAAACATGAGAATATTTTACTAATTTTTCAATAATGTTTTAAAAACCTCTGAAACGAAGGGGGAAAATGTTATACAGCGATAGAAATCCAGTCTATCGTTCCCCCCTCCCCATCACACTCTTTTTTTTTTTGATCGGGCCTGCACCTGTTGAAAAAAGAAGAAGAAAAATATGGACACCAAGAATAAAGAATCGGTGAGTGAGAGAGCACGTTAGGAATGGATAGGTTTATGAAGGTATTGCCAGAAGCTGAAGCGATAACAGTTAAAAGCGGGTCTTCGTAAGTTTAAAATTTTCGAAACAGCAATGTAATGCTTAGAAAACAAGGAAAGAGAAAACATACATTCACATATCTCAAAACAAAGATGACAGACATATAGTACGACTGTCCTTAGAAAATACTTGGAGCTTATTACACAATATCCATGACATGGTTCAGTCATTGTTCTTGTGAAAACGTTAGCGGCAGACCATTTTGTTGTACCCTAAAATTGTCTTAACACTAACAATTCTTTGAACGAAGATGTATCTGAATCCACTACAAAGAAATAAACTTCTGATGTGGGCCAAGGACCATCTTGAGAAATATCAAGAAACAGAAAGAGTTATAGTAGTAACAAAACAAAGACATAAATATTTGGAGATGATAGTTTATGTTATGTTAGACGAAGAGTAAAGAAAGAAACTTGTTTCCAGAGAGCACTACAGCTGCAACGAAGCATCCACTGAGAGTTATGATCTAAGGTTGCATGTAACGTCATGATGTTTAGCGGATAAGTGTGGTTGATTGGAGCCTGAGAGCCCATCAATACATCTTGAAACTAAATATATTCCTTAAGCGCGCAATCTTTTTTCTGGCAGTACCACTTGTATCTTTTTTTGCATTGAATAAAATCCTTTCCAAACAGCTGCCGTTAATTTACACAGAAGCAGCTAAGCAAACAGATGTTTTTCTTTAATTATATTTACTGTTAAAATATATTTTTATTATATTTAATTATATTTTTATTGAAAAGAAAGTTCGTGCAAATGTCAGGTCAGAATGCAGCGCAGACCTATCCTATGGAAAACACCATAGGAAAAATTTAAACCTTAGTAAAAAATCCAAGTAGTAACACACACACAGACATATATATTTATAATTAAAAGGCACTTCGGGCCAGGGATGGCTCAGTCGGTAGCACCTCGTAATCTGCATTTCCCAGTTTCGAGTCCCACCTGGTTATGTGGGAGTTGAGATATATCTCCACAAAATTCCCCGTCCTACCCTGGGTCAGTAGGGGACACCGATGGACTTGAAAACGCCGCCGTCTGTTGGATGATTCGTTAAACCGTGGTTGTGTGTGGGGGAGAGAGAGCCATACCCTGTGCACATTAAAGAACACGCTGGATGACATGGTTAGTAGGTCCCCTCCTCCAAACTTCTCTGAGACCTTGTGAGTTGGCCATTTAGCCCATTATGTGCAAAAAATGGCCGCTTAGAGCTAAAACAATCCACCAAATAAAAGGCAGTTCCCAGGTTGGCTCTATATTGTCTATCTTGCAGACAACTCGTATCCCTTCAAGATTTGGCTCCATATTATACTTCGAAGGCTTTAATAGTTTCATTAACCTTACGAGCTGCAAAACTTGCTTCACTGAATGTCTAAAAGATGCAATGCCTATCTTTAGGCAAATTAATTTTTCCTCTAAATTTTGAAATATTTTAATATGCAAAATTAATATGCATATGTCTATTGCATATTACTTCGTTAGTCAGTGATATTATATCACTTTAGGCGACCTTCGCTCGATTGAATAAATTTTATCTAATTTATGTAAAGTGCCTTCAGGAATTAGATGTCTGAATATGGTAGTATTAAATGACTAGATGAATATATCACATCTTGATGTAATCAGATGTGCTGTACACATTTGACAATGGATGATCATAGTTATAATATTTACTTTATAGAGAAGAGGTCGACAACGAGGCGCTCGCGGTTGCAAACACTTTTCTAATTTTAATGGAGGAGTATAGAGATTTAAATATGTGTTGTGTGGCGTTGTGTTTCCCACGTTGCCCAATTACTGTTTATTCCCTTAATTAGACAATGAAGGCCGCAAAAATCCCTGACCGTCTCCTTAAGGGAATACATTTTTACGCAAGCCTTACATACGCTAGTGGCTGGGAAACTTCTATTTATGTAGGGTTCTTTGGTGGGAGGACCATTATCCTTAATAAAAATTTCCTCGGGACCTGAATTGATTTCTGCCCTCTCTTCACTTCTCTCGCTCTTTTCCACAATTCCTCTCGCTAGATTAATCACAAATCCGTCAGATTTCAATATGTCGTAACCAAAAATGACATCTTATTTCTCATTAAACTCCATATCAACCACATAAACAGGATGCTTAAACTTCGCACCTGCTAATTCAACCTCCACTTGATACTTCCCTAATAATGGAAGATCCATACCACATATTCCCTTGATGCCGACTTTAATAGGCAATATTCTATTCATTATTATACCCTTTATTCTCTTAAAGCACCTTAAGCCAACTATCGAGACCGTCACCCCCGTGTCAATTACAGTTGTAACTTCCACCCCCTTTATCTTTCCTTTAATTAATGGGATATGATCATCGTCGCCGATAATCGTAAAAGAAGCCACATAAGTGCCTGAAAATTGTCTGGGATATTGAGAACCGCCCCCTGTTCTCATCAATTCTAGTTTAAAGTAGGTGTTCTTGTAATCATCCTATCCCTATTACTAATGCGAGTGTTCTGACTATTCGGTGGTTGTCTAAACTAGTTAATTTTGATTCCGTTGTCCACTCCAACGATTGTTATGATTCACCTCAGGCTCTCTCGGTGGGATCATGTCTCTCGGGTTTGGATAATACCGTTGATCCTTTGGGATGTTAGATCTCCCATATGAAATTGAATTACCCTGACACTGCCTCGCCAGGTGTCCAATTCTACCACACGTATAGCAAGCCCCTCTCCGATCATTATACACCCTCGATGGTGTAACCGTTGGCTCTATCCGCCTTACTCTCCTATCGCGATTTCCCGATGCGATTTCTACCTTTCGTACCTTCTCAGCTAAATTTTTTAACTCCGTACCAAAATTCTGTAACACGATTTCGTTTTCATGAGTTCGTTTTTTAACAAATCACAAAGTTCTTGTATTGGCTCCATGTTACCAAACCTAAGTTCATCATATTGCGAATCGGTACCTATAGGGCAAATACTGACATTTATCGGAAAGTTGTCCATTGCTTTCCTCCAAGATAGATTTTTCTACAGCCTCCTCAAAAGTTTTAGGATTATGGCTTAACACAAATCTTTTTGGTTTGGGCAACAAGCCAGCTACAAATTGGAATAAACGGACTTGATCTTGTATAGCTGTGAAATCCTCGGAATTCGAGTCATTCCCTTTCAAATATTTGTAGACTAATGCCCTTACCCTGGCTGCATATTCTGTCTGCACGCAGCGAACTTCTGCAATCGAACAGCAAGCGGTTCTTCAACATCGAACCTTTTTATTACTATCTTTTTAAATCTGTCGTAATCTGTTTCAATCTTTAATTCTTGGGACTCGCTTAAAAATTCCGCTGCTATCCTTTAAATTGAGATTTGGCGATTATTGTCATATCCGTTTTCTTCCAACCTGCCAACCTTCTGATATCTTCCAAGTGCGCAAAAAACGAAGCAACTGTGCAAGCCTTATCCCCCTGGTAAAAATTAAGCAAAGTGACGACACCAGCTAAAACGGGAGTGTCATTATTGTTTGTGGTACTTATAGGTGCTTCGGTTGACTGAGTAGACATCTTAATAACTAAATCGTAATCTAAATCCTTACAGATATCTTAAAATTTATGACTATATTCTTACAGAATATCTTCACTCTACACAATCTATATACTTAAACATATATTCAGAACACAGGGTTTCTTAGCACTTCAAATATATGTTCTACTCAGTATTTTCCTTCTACGACACTTTTGAATTTAACTTTGTACTTTCATTATCACACAAACCTCTTTGAGAGCATATAGATATTTAAACTTTCATCATAAACCCGAGCGGGGTTTTATTAAAAAATTACTAACACAATACCTGCTTCCAACAAACAATCAACTAAAAAAATATAAATTATATCAATGCAAAAAATAATCTTGATGTGCATTTCCAATTTGATGAGAGTAACTATTATTAAAAAGATGATAATCCTTCGTCACGGCACCAATATGTTGTGCTCACCTCGCGGTTGCAAGCACTTTTCTAATTTTAATGGAGAAGTATACAGATTTAAATATATGTTGTGTGGCGTTGTGTTTCCTACATTGCCAAATTACGGTTTATTCTCTTAATTAGACAACGAATCCCGCAAAACCCCAGGCCGTCTACTTGAGGGAAGACGTTTTTACGCAAGCTTTACCTACGCCAGTGGCTGGGAAATTTCGATTTATGTAGGGTTCTTTGGTGGGAGGACCATTATCCTTAATAAAAATTTCCTCGGGACCTGATTTGATTTCTAGCTTTGGCAATTAAATTTGCTGTCAATTATTTAAATCCGTATTTATACGGAAGGAAATTTACTGTGATTTCTGATCATGCACCTTTATCTTATCTCATGAAACTGAAAGATCCCTCAAGCAGATTAGCGAAATGGAATCTAATGCTTCAAGATTACGACTTCGATATCGTATATCTGCAGGGAAAACAAAACATTCCAGAGGATGTAATCCAAGAATGTAAACACCATTGAAGCAAATTTAGTCCTGTCTGATAAATTTGAAAACAAGAATCAATTGCGAGAATTACAAATGGGAGACTCAAAATTAAAAATCATAATTCAGGCGTTAGAAAGGACAAGTACGAAGCCATTAGCAAAAATGTCTGATCAGTTTTATATGAATGACGGGTTACTTTTTCATTACTCCATCCCAAATGAGAGAGGAATTAGGAATGAGGTAATTGAACAATTAGTTATACCCAGGAGCCTAATAAGTCAGATTTTAGAACTCTATCATGATAATCCCTCTTCTTGTCATTTAGGAGATTTTGAGACTTTGCAAAAGGTAAAGTCGCAATATTTCTGGCATGGCATGTATGCCGATGTAAAACCCTTTGCACATATGTGCATTTCTTGTTTACAAAGGATAGGTTATAGACCAGGAAGGAAAGCTAACTTTCAGCGAATACCGCTAAACTCTCGCCCCTTTCAGCGAATCGGGATGGATTTCCTTGTGCCACTCCCCACAACAGAAAATGGAAATAGATATATTTTAGTGATAACTGATTATTTTACAAAATGGCCCGAACTCTACGCCTTGCAAAATCAGTCGTCTGAGACCATAGTGAAAGTTTTCTTGGAAGATTACATCGTAAAGCATGGTATTCCCCAATATGTGATTAGTGATAACGCAAAGAATTTTACTGGGAAATTAATGACAGAGTTATACAATAAATTGGGTATTATTAAAAGTATACTTCAGTTTATCATCCTGCCTCAGATGGCGATGCGGAACGCTAGAATCAATCAGTATTAAACATTCTTTCTCACATGGTAGCCGAGACCAAAATACCTGGGATGAGTTCCTTCCTTTCGTTTTGATGGTTTTCGAAGTGCCGTTCAGAGTTCTACAAAAGAGACACCCAACAGCCTTGTCTATGGCAGAGATTTGGTTCTCCCACATAACATTTGGCAGTCACAAGACAACCCCTCATATTTTGCCGCCGAAAATTATGGAGAGTATATTTCAACGAAGATGAATAGGGCATCTGAAATAGTTTGCCATAATTTAGAGTTAGCAGCCGAAAGACAGGAAAGACAGAGACAAAAAGTATCTTTTGATAAACATATCAGGGTAGGAGATTTGGTATTCCTTTACAATCCCCAGGTACCTCATAAGAACTAAAAACGTTGTCCAAAATGTCAAGTGGACCATGGCGAGTACTCAAAAGATTAAATGAGGTTTACTGTAAAATTAGTTTAGTTATTAATCCCCACAAGACGGAGATTGTCCATGCGGATAGACTAAAAAAATTAAGAGAGAGAGAAACCTTTTTCACTCTGTAAGCAACAGACGATGAACAGACCCCACCCAAGAAAAAACTACATTGAGGCCCCTACCATATTGACTAGGCCCAGTGGAAACGATGAAGTGGAAGAATGGTAAGCAGATCCTCGTTCGAATTACCCTAACCAAGAAGAAACGAGGTTACCTATTCTATCCCCACTGATTCGTTGGTAAGAATACCCTGTTCTCCAAAACCTCAACAGTCACATCACTATGATTTAAGATGCAGGGATGCATCCTGTCGAGTAGCTTATCCAGCCACGGATATTTCAGCACCTGAGGCTGCGCCACCTCAGACTGGATCTGAAAGCATGGCGGAAATATCATCACATGAAGAGGCATGAGGTATAGAGATAAGATGTAAAAGAGGTATAAGGATAAATATTTTTTTCAGGTAGAGATATAGGTGGTTAAAGAGAGATAAAATAAGGGTATGAATTATGACAGAGTTATGAATTTGAAGTTAAAACGATATGAGGTAGAAGTAGGGTATGATAGATGAGTACAACGATAAAGACAGTGTGTCTGCATCAATATAGTGAAATTAATTGAATTTTATTAGTCAGATACTTCAGTAATTGATAATTGGAAAGAAGAAAAGTAAATATTAGTTTCATATGCTTTAAAAAAAGGGTGGGTGGGTTGTATAACCAGATAATGACAATTTTACAAAATATATTAAGGAAGGACTATATCGCCAATTGAATTTCTAATCATCTTGATCCAAAAATAGGAATTACTAATCAATTTACATTCTACTGATTTGCTGATGATAACAGTTGAGTTTGCGCATTCCGACACTAATGTCCTACACAATTAAATGAGGTTAAGAAACGCACAGGTTCTAGTAATGCTCCACAAATGGATATTGCGGTACATGAGGACTCACAACTCTCATACGGTGGACCAGAAATCATACGGAGATAGTAACTTGATGCAATATTTTATGAATGATTATGCAACGGTTTATGGTTTATTGATGCACAAATGCCTCAGTAGGTCGACATTTAACGATGGAAATGACTCAGTTCAATGATTCAGATCACTTGGGAAGTAACAGTTTCTGGGAAAAAGATTAGGAGTATTTGTTAGACATTTAGAAAAACAACCCTAGCACTCATTCAAACCTTAGACCTCAGGTGACTTCTCATAATGCCTTGTTTAGATTTCATGATGATTTCTTCTCGTGATATTTGAGTAATACTCAAGGGCGAGTTGTAAATCAAATATTGTAGATTGTATATTGAAAGCTGTCTTCCATAATAATTTGAGTAGATCAGAGACATGCATACACTTCATGATACACTAATTAATAAAACGTTATCCAGCCTAGAACCGAAAGAATTATTTTAATTAAGTGTGCAGATGTTGATACCAGGAGGAAGACTGCATTGGTGGGGCAACATGCAAAAATCAAATCTAGTGCGATTAGGGTAACTAGGTCCTTGAATGTAATTAATAAAGAGGGATTATTAAACATTAGATTTGCCAATGTTTCACAGTGTCCAGTGTGGGTTAATAAGGATATGAAACTAGCCAGCATTGAAAGTATCTATAAAGCCCAAGTTAACAATATTAATGCAATCTCAGAAAGAATAAGCAACCCTTAACCTTAGAACAGTATTTTCAGTCAGCCCCAAGATTTTGAACAGAACAGAGTGTAGCAATGGGACTCGGAACGAGCAGAGAAACCGAGGCTACCGCGGGCAGATTCATTATCGAAATATAAGAATCATTGGAAATGAATGTATAGAAGTATAGTGAAGGAAGTACATATATTACAAAAAATTTAGTAATAGGATGGACTATCTGGAATGAAGGGAATCTGATTGAGTTCATTACTTGGCCTGCAAGACTTTGAATCAGAAGCAGAGAGATAGAGGTTATGCTTTCTGATCGTCTGACCAGTGACGGACACACTCCCCCTTTCAACAGAACCAAGTTGATGCAGCCGCCTCTCTTCGGCAGCAAATTATCCAACTGCCTATGTGACGGTCAACTGAGGGTCCATCTCCACATCAGCCACAGTGCGATGGAGATGTTTTCCCCTTCGTCGGCAAAAAAGGTGCCATAAGGAGATGACCCCTACCCCGAGTTGAAATGTCGCCTGATGACACAGCGGTCGGAAGAACCAAGGAGCATATATAAACACGGTATGCTTATCCTTCCTTCGAATTAAAAGTTGCTATTCTTACGTTTAAGATTTAAATTTTAAGGGGTTCCATAGTTCCATAGTCCATTTAGTTCTTTAAGTTCTTTCTTTCTTAAGTTCAAGATGAATGATTTGTTATTAGAAGGATTAATTGTTTCTGTCTGTACTTTTAGATATTTTGTCTTTCAAGAAATATTGTTATTATTATGTTTTCCATAAACCTGAGTGGTGTTCGTCATTAGACTTTATCTTAAAAACGTCTTCCCTTAAGGAGACGGCCTGGGATTTTTCGGCCTTCATTGTCTAATTAAGGGAATAAACCGTAATTGGGCAATGTGGGAAACACAACACCACACAACACATATTTAAATCTGCATACTTCTCCATTAAAATTAGAAAAGTGGTTGCAACAGGCGCCTGCGAACATTCACCAGTCGCCCGCCGATCGAAATGCTGTTCTTAAATAATATATTCGTACTGTGCTTCTATATATTCTTGCGGACTCATTTTTCCAAACATGAGATATTTGAAACACAATATCTGTTCATATCATTTTATGTGTCCATCACAGTAGCATTAATAAAATTGCACCCTCCAAGATAAAAAAAAGTCTGACCACCTCTGTAATTGAATATCGGCCAAGTATCAGCACTTTTTAATAACACGCCCGAATATCACGAAAATTATGTTCCAACTTTATTCTTGCATTCTCTGCATCATCGAGCTATTCAAGTTCGCACATTGCAATACGAATTATATCCTGTATTGCAATCAGAGATAACTAATAATCTCACACAATATGTGTGGGAGTTGTTTGGGTTGTTGTATATATATATATAATATATTTAACATTATTAACATATATTTCCCGAGTTGGGTCGGCGGAGATAAATCTGAACCCAAGGCTAGTCGGGACTAGAACCTGGGAACTACAAATTACGAACCTGGGACCCTAGGAACTACAGATTACGAACCTGGCGCGCTACCGACTGAGCCACCCCTGCCCCCACATATTAACGAATATCTGTATTATGAATAAGAGAACTGCAAAAGAAAAATACATTTTGTACCGCTCATTGACCTTACCGCAACCGTATTAAACTCAGGGCCGGATCCAAGGATTTGGAGTCATGCTCGCACCCTCAACTTTAAGAATGCTAGTAAGTGTAATGGAGACACAAATTATTAAACTTATGCATATTTCAAGCATTTTTCAACTTTATTATTGCATTCTTTATCTGCATCCTTCTACTGTCCTTAAGCTTAACTTATATATAGAAATTCTTCAGTATCATTATAATGATTTTTTTCGTCTATCATGTATATGGTTTAATGCAAGAGAACTTTCTTGGTAAAGAAGATAATAATCTAGTTCACTATTCAAGGATTTTTTGTTCATTACATAAAGAACGAAGAAATTGCGATCAAAAAATTTTCAATTTTTTTTAAACATCTCTAAAACTGAGAGGTAAATGTTATACTGAAACGGAAATCCAATCTCTTCTCCCCGCCCCCTTTATTATTTTCTAGATGCGGATCTGCAGAAATGTATAAGATTCTATGAACTTAAATGTATCGTGCAATATGATTCTTCTTCTATCATTAAGCTTAACTTATATATAGAAATTCTTCAGTATCATTATAATGATTTTTTTCGTCTATTATGTATATGGTTTAATGCAAGTGAACTTTCTGGTAAAAAAGATAATAATCTAGTTCACTATTCAAGGATTTTTTTTCATTACATTAAGGACGAAGAAATTGCGATCTTAGGAAAGATATAAGGGTCTGATCGTCTGAAATCCAAGAGAGAAAAATCCATGTTGTCACTTGGGATTTGAACCCGGATCACGACTCCTTCAGCAAAACAATGCTATGCCACTGCACCAGCGAGGCGGTTTGAAGAGCACGGATCAATGTAGAACAATACAATGTTGGTAGAGTAAACAATCCAACTCCGCTGGGACAAGGCACCTTAATGAGTAACATAAATCAATAAAGAGGACAATACAGTGTTAGTAAGCAACTGCTGACTAAGTTACTGATGACTAAGGGATTTTCAACCTCTTGTTTTACCTGATGAGGATCAATACGTTTTCTAGAGATTCAAAAAGAGAGAGGCTATATTTGTTTCGGAGAATTTTATTCCAATGCACACAGTCTTGTACAATAGACTCCCAAGTTATTTGATTATCCCTTAGTGTGTCCAGCTCTCTTTGGGTTTTGTATCAGGGAAAGATTCCCTTTGTATTTCGACCAAAGGGACATACTGCTGTATACGTGTAACTCTGTCAGTTGATTTTAAAACAGTAAAAATGCGTTGGAAGTAATTCTATAACCTCTAGACTTTAAAGCTTCCTCTTCTGAAAACCACAGCTTAAGGGTATTTGTAAACAGGATGTACATGACGTGAGCAACGGAATAGTATTCGTATTTTAAACACGCATGTTTACCGCGCTGATATAGGTTAAATTTGTCTTCCGGCCCCTAAAAGTCTTTTGATAGAGATGCATCGCTATTTTTATTTCCTAAGGTAATTGCAACACAGTATTAATTTCGCCAATAAAAATATAAAAATTTAAGTAAATAATCTAATATGATGTGGAAACTGATTTCTTATTTACTATGTGACAAAATGTGCTGAGAATGCGAAACTTCTGAGAATATGATGGAGCACTTGGATGTACAATATTTATAAGTAGCCAATAATAGACCATTGACTAGTTAAAACGAACATAGTTATTTAAAAAAATTAGCTAAACCAGTAGCTTGGGTTGTTTGGGTTTTTTTACCTCTGAGCGGCACTTTTTTGCACACAATGGGCTAAATGGCCAGGTCACATGGACCCCGAAGGCTCAGAGAAGGTTGGGGGAGGGGACCCACTGGAATAGCTGTTGGGAGACAGATAGTAGCCTCCCGTCAAGGCCATCCAGCTTGTTCTTTAACGTGCACAGGGTATGGCTCTCCCGCACACGGGGCCACGGCTTAACGTCCCATCCGACGGACGGCGGTCTTTTCAAGCCCATCGGTGTCCCTTACTGTCCGTGGGCAGGGCGGGGAATTTTGCGGAGATAAATCTCAATGCTGACCCAGCTGGGACTCGAGCCTGGGAACTACAGATTACGAGCCTGACGCGCTACCGACTGAGCCATCCCCGCCCCTCTAAACCAGTAGCACAAATATAGAAGTACATTAATAAAAATCAACCAGCAGTCTTTTATGAATTTTTTAAAGAGATTAAACAGAAATGAGCTTCAAGTATATATCTTAGCTAATATTTATAAGCCATAGGGTTGAGTTTAAAAGTGAATCGTTTGTAAAAAGGACAAAACTTGTTACAATGAAAACAGAAAAGATATTTACAGGGATGAAGAAATTTACCAGGATGTCAATTGATAGGTGGAGGGAGGGGGAAACACAGTTTAGACTAGGAAATGTAAAAGTGGGGAGGGAGACTGGATTTCCAATGTTGTATAACAGTGATTACCGTTTGGTGGTTCGCGAACTTCAAGGGGTTCGCTCTAAAAATTCTGTAATAGCGCCTTAAGCAGTAAAGAATTCTCCAATTATGTTACAAATATATTTTTCTCTGTGATGCTAAATTTTAGACGTTTCATAATTATAAGTAGTTTAAGAATTTATAATTATAATTATACTAGCAGATTTACCCGGCGATGCTCGGGTGTGAAACTTTCTAAAATATAGAGTAGATGGCTTTTCCCAATTCGCAAATTTTCATTTGGCATAAATATCATTACACTTGATCTCCTTCCCCTCTGGGGAGCGGGGGTGGTTCAGTCGGTAGCACGCCACGCACGTAATCTGTAGTTCCCATCTACGAGTCCCAGCTGAGTCAGAGTTGAGATTTTTTTCCGCAAAACTCACCTCCTTGCCCACGGTTAGTAGGGGACTCCGATGGGCTTAGATAGGCCGCCGTCCGTGGGGTGGGACGTTAAGCCGTGGCACCATATGTGGGAGTAACAGTGCGTCCCTGTGAATATATGTGAATATATTTGACCTGTGAATATTAAAGAACAGACTGAATGGTTTTGACAGGAGACTACCCTCTGTCTTCCAACAGCTTCATTTAGCTCACTGTGTGCAAAAAAGTACCATTCAGAGGTAAAACAACCCAACCACCTCCTCCGATTAAAATTTCTCCTTCTATATTAAGGGAGAAAAGAAATTGCCATAGTTCGAGGTACCCATTATCCTCCCCACGTCAGAAATTTCTAAACCAAATACCGGAATTTCCTTGTTCAGATAATCGAATTTTTCAAATTACTTCGTACCCACCAGAGTTCCTCGGATACAATTTGCCAAGCATATGTAACTTTATAGGAATAGAAAATTAACTATGGTTTGAGGTGCATAAAAATATAAAGATACAAAAAATTGATATTAAACAAAATTGTTTATTACTGAACTGTTATGTTCAGTAATAAACAATTTTGTAAATTGGTTTATTACTGATAAATTTTTAAAATAAAATAAATATTTTTTTAAATCATTTATTAATTATTTGTATATACTTTTTTAGCTTTTGCATATTTTTTTCAAATTAAGTTAATGATTTTAACATCCTCTATGAATTTAGTTTTTCATTCTCGTGTTCTGCTCGTGTCGTGCTTAATTAGTAAGACCTCAATATCCACGGACGCTGCGCTCTTGACCCAGAAATCCGAACAAATGAGTTTAGCACACGAAATCAGAAAGAAATTAGTTTGAGTCGTTGATTATTTCCAATTTAATGGTGGCAACAGTTATTTTGAATACCTCAACTGTTAATGTTTAATCACAAGAAATCATATATTAGTTTAATTTGATACATTCCTTTTTCCAAATTTGTTAGTGGCAACAGTTATTTCGAAAACTTCAAATCGCTAATCTTAAGTCTGTTGGGATTCTGAGAAATTCAAACCCGCCCACCCCTATTTTGGCTGACCCCAGCGAGTTCGCGCATAGCCTATAATTTTCCCTTGGTAAAGGGAACGTTCATACAAAGTTTGGTGTCTCTTGCTCTTCTTGGGGCTGAGTGCATAAGAGAACAGAAAAACAAACAAACAAACAAACACGCAAACAAACTTTCTTCTTTATATATTAGAAGATAATGTAAATTTTAATTTGGAGCATTTTTCAGTCATTATTTCCCTGGGGGTTCGCAACACATTTTTTTTTTTTGGTTGAAAGGGGTTCGCGGAAGAAGAAACTTTGGTAAACACTGCAGTAAAATACACTGGTTTCCATAAATTAAGGAAAACTCAGAAAAATTATGATAAACAAAAAATTATATGAATGATTTTAAGGAAGTAACGACCATTGTTACTTTAAAGCAGTAATAAGCTCTCCTTTGTTTCGGGTGGCGGGTTGAGGGCAGCAACACGTCTCCCTAGAACATCCCACACATGCTTAATCGGATTTAGGTCGGGAGATCGAGCTGGACACTCCATGCGCATAATGGTCTACTCTTGAAGGTATTGTTCAACTAGTTGAGCTCTGTGTGGACGAGGGTTATCGTCTTGTAAGATGAATGTTTCACATATTGCACCAGCGTAAGGACGTACATAGGTGTCCAAGCTGTCATCTCTATACCTCCGAGCATTAAGGTTCCCACTCGTCAACACATAGAGGTCTGTGCATCCACCTAAGGAAATGCCACCCCAAACACACACACTACCTCCGCCATAACTGTCTCTTTCAGGATGTTACTGGATGACAGCGGGTACCTCGTCCTCCCCATATCAAACAATATCCGGAATCACTCTGTAAGCAATATCTGGACTCATCTGTAAAGAGTACGGACCCCTATTGCGCTTCTGTCCAGTTAACACGCTTCCGTGCCCAATTCAACCGCTCTCTCCTGTGACGTGACATGAGGGGTATACAAATTACTGACCTTCTAGCGTACAGGCCTCCCTCATGAAGCCTTCTATAAACAGTAGAAACTGTTACAACCCTCCCAATGTCTGCTACAAGAGAGGATCGTAGCTAAGAGGAAGTAGACGTTCTGTTCCTTCGACCTGTTAATCGCAGATATCGGTCTTGTCAGCGGTCGTAACTCTAGTCGTTCCTCGACTAAACCTCCGAAACGCGGAATTCGTGCTAAGAAATTGATTCCAGAGTCTATGGACACAGAAGCACTCACATTCATTAATCGTGCCATGTCTAACTGACTGGCCAGCTTAAAAATATATTGGTTTCAGAGTTGATAACCTAGGCATTCGACTCCGAAAGTCCGAATGCCTTGGTTATACAGCTTAAATTTGAGTGAGAATATCAGAGGAATAGTCTCTCTTTTGGGTCAACATGTTCCAGGGAGTCATAAAAGAATATTAGCCGAATAAAAAACAAAAGAAAAAAAAACTTTTATTGAAAAAAATGCAACTAACGATATGAAACAGCCCACTAATAGTAAATGTGAGGTGAAGATCGTTTCCACATCCGATAGAAGTCTAAATCCCCACGGTTATGCAACTCAGAAAACCGATGGGATATTTGACTCACAAAATTCGCAAAACTCTCATTTCGCACAAGCATGCGTCATCTAACACACATTACTTCACCTTACGATCGGCGATGCTTAAATTAGTCTAAAGAGTTCTGTGTTGGGATTCAAGTTTTAAGTGTTCTGGTATCTACAGCGACTTTTGATCAAGATCATCATCTTTTAGCTGATGTAAAACATACTGTGTATCTGTTCAATTAGGGATTGGATGTTTTTCTTATGAGCAGCACTTTTTTTGTCCAAAACGGACTAAAATGCCAGGTTACAAAGACCCAAGAATCAGAGAGGGATGAGGAAGAAAACCTAATTGTCAGCTGTTAGGACACAGGTGGAATGTTACAGGGTTTTTTCCTTCTTTTAAACCGTGATTAATTATGTATGTGATTAATTAATGATTTTCCCGCCCCTATTTGGTTTGGCCGATATCATATAGAATTTCCTCGTTAACCATTTCATAGCCCAATATCCCACTGGGAAAAAAAGTCATCCTCCCACACAAAGGAACAACTAAAGCAAGCATGGCGTTCTAGCACTTGCTAAAACACATTTATTTACAGAGCTAATTAACACAATTATATTAACAAGAACACATTCTTCGGTTTCAACCACTTACATTACATCTTTGTACATATGCTGCTGCTGCGCTGCCTACTCTAAAGCTAGCAAATCTTTTGCTGCACATATTAGACCTAACATCATCACACTCCTAACTCACAAGCCATTGACTGTGCCTGCTCTCCTCGAGAGCCAGGCAACCAAGCAAAAACGTGACTTCCTCCTACGAGTCTCTGAAGCCAAGTCCTAAAAATGTCTCTGCTCTCTCAGACACAAAAAAACATCAAAAGTCATTCCGAGTCCATGGTTGGATCTCTCAACTCTCCGCTAGGGGGGAGGAGAGGGTGCTGGACGAAAAATGGAAGCTTCTTGTCGTATCGTCCTTGTCCCACAACCACGTGACTGTCCTTCACGGGACCATTGTGCCGTGAGCCGGTGGGAGCCCTTTCAGGATTGTCAGTCAGTCCTGGCGTCAGACTCCTCAATCTCAAAGGTGAATGGGATGCTTCCCTTTGTAGACGCTAGTCCGGATTAAGCTGACCAGTCGACGGTAAGTGGTTCAACTCTGTTGGGAGTGCATAAAAGGAATGCTCTGCGGCAGATGCGCAATGAGCGGCTTATACTCTTTGGTAATCCCTCCTTCTTGGCGCCGCTCGACAGCAAGGAAGCCGAAGTTTGGACTTGAAAACCGTTCTGTGTGATCCGAGCAATATTCATGCAGAACACCCTTATCCACCATGGGGGAGAGAATGTGAGATAAATCGTAGTGAGAACACCATCACTATGTAGCCATGGTACACTACCCATGCCTTATAGACTATCTGTTGAAAATTCAGGTAACTGTCCCAAAAGTTTTTCAAAATTATACAGTTCCATATGTAAAATGTCCTTAAGTGGTAATGTTGAAGGTCAGTCTGAAGAGAAATGAAAATTGTCAGTCGCACAAAGTTCTAGGAAATGTCTCTCAAAAGAAATCACTGCACTAAACAATATCTTATGATGTACCACATTTGACAGCTCTAGGGACACCGCACGTCCTAAGCTGCGGTGAATCCGTTGGCCACCTAAAGCAGCCAATCTCCGGTTCATTCAAGATGAACATGAAATATAAAACAAGAAAGAAAAACTGTAAATATCCGTTCTTAAACACTGACATATAAATAAAAGCTCATTTATACGCAACAAAAATTCAAAATGTTACTCACATCAATCGTCATTACAAGCGATCAAGTACGAGTCCTGCGGCTACATAAATAACACATACGAACTAAGAAAGTGACGGTACTTACAACAGTTACGCATAGGTGGCAAAATTCTCATGACTAAAAAGTGGCAGTAATCTTCACACAAACTATCAAAATAACACTCAATCGAACGAAACAGAACCTGGCAGCTTATCTCACTTCGTTAATTAACCAACTATGTCACAGAATAAAGTCTTAGCCACAGTCAAAATAAACTTCGCTAATCTTCATAAGAGTAGATAATCTGATTTACCCCACCCTCGGACTCTTGGAGGGCAACTCTATGGGCTTCCTAGTAAGCACGATGCGGGTATCACCGTAATCATCGAGACTCAAGGTCATTTCACAGATGACGTCATATGTTCTGACGTCAACATTCGTGGATCTAGCATCTTGACACCCCTGAGCTGCTTGTGTGTTTGTTGGCAGGATTTTTTAATGTTATCTTCGAAGTGGCGCTTTATTTTTCTGTGATTAAGTTTTTACTTGTGAATCATAGTTTTTGAAGAAGTGCCTCATCCTTGTTCTATTCCTGGCTGTAGAGGAAACTATGAAAGTTCAAGAAATGTGCGCGTTTACAGTTTTCCCAGGATGAAGAGTTGTGCAGAAAATGGCTTCTAGCAATAAGAAGAGAAAACGTCACAGTAACAAAATTTAGCAAGGTATGTCATTTTTTTGCCTTTTTATAATAGCAAGTATATGTTTGATAAAATTTTGAGATTTGTGAAATCCTTAGCAAAATTGCAATATTTGGCAAGAGTATATAAATAGTTTGAATGATAATTGTAAAGAATATATTGTGCCATACATCACATAACTTAACTGCAATACGTTTAGTCAAAATTAGTTGTTTATTTATCCTTTTCTATTTGCATCGTGGTTGTTTTTGCTGAGGGAGGGTATTGAATATGAGATTTTTATAGTTATGTGAAATATAGGTTTAAGAAATAGTGATCACAAAACAACATATATATATATAGAGTACAGAACATTAGTCACTCATTAATAGTTTGGATGACCATGGGAAATATCAGAAATGAACTCTGCATCTAGAAACCCATATCTCTTAACTTATACTTGAAAGTGTCCTAGGTTTTTGCAAATCTGATCTTCACATTTTCCACAGAGTTTTAATGTGTTAGTTAGTTTTAATCATTTTCAACAGAACAGGTTATATACCATTCATTACTTAATGTTTGAATGCCATAGTCGTCAGGTAAAATTTGTGCATTATGAATAAATAATGAATGCCTGTGTGACATAAATTATGTAGTGATTGATCATTTCACCTACAAATATACATAGCATAACATAATTGTTTATATGCAGAAATCATAGAGTTGAAAAAGGCAAATTATTATTGTCCACGAAATGTTTTACTGGATCATTATAAGTCAAATGTAAAATATGTCTCAAATTAGGTTTCTGCAAGAAATAGGAAGTTTCTAGTATTGGTGTTTCATCAAACAGATACCATAAATACTGTAGGAATGAACTAATGCATAATACAAATTCATCATTGCCTTACATTTGTAATTCAAGATATATTTTAATTCGTCCAATATTTTTTGCAATTATTCTGCTCACTTTAACAATATAATTCAAGTTTACATCTCTCGAAACACAGAGAAAATTGATTTTTTGACATATTTGGACTTTTGACCATTTACAATAATTTTTACTTTTCTTACTATTTTTATAAAGCATATATAACTGGAGTAACACAACAGTGTTGTAGATTAAGCTTAATTGATCAGTAACAATCAGACAAAAGAAAACTTTAACATATAAAGCACAACACACTTAATGGTGTTCATCTTTCTCTCTAGGTTTGTGAATTACACTTCAAAGAGAGTGATTTTTAAAGACGTTCAAGTGCATTCGATGAGAAAACTGGTAAGACGGTTACTGTGCAAATGAAAGTCCCCAGACTAATTCCTGGTATCAGTCCATCAACACTCCAGCTCCTATAGTAAAATTTTCTGTTGTTAATTCTGAGCTTATGGTGAGAGCATATGAAAATGATAATGAACAATCCAAAGTTGGAAAATATAATTTTCTTCTAAAAAATCAGTCATATTGATGTTTTAAATTAGACATAGTATTGATTAATGTGTAATATTTTGAAAGTAGTTTGCACATCTGATGAAAATAATAACTATCATTTAAAATTCATTGAGGAACAGTTGATACTATTTGGGTTAAATAAGTGAGTTCAATGTATTCATCAGATATGATGACTTTTGCATCACTTTTTTTAGCATGGCTCCTCATGCATAAAATGTTGTTGGAGAAAGTGGAAACATTATATTACCACATCCTAGTACAATTCGGTGCATTTGTCTTTGGTTTAATGTCAGTCCTGCTATAGAGAAAGTAGATTCAAATTTTTTATCATATGTCGGACAAAATATTCTTTCTTGAGTGATACAGATAAAAAGATGATTTTAATGCTTGGTGAAATTCATCTCAAACAGTATTTGGATTTCAAATGTGGTAACGTTGTTGGTCTGTCATTTGACACACAAAACATGGCAACCAGTGCCCATGTATTTATAACTAGTTTGCTTTCCTGCTATAAAGATGTAGTTCATATATTACCAAACAAAACAATAAATGCTGATATTCTTTACATCATTATTTAAAAGAAAATTATCATTGGTTTGGAAGAAATTTTTTATGATATGTGTCGTAGCTGACAATAATTCTATCAATCATTGTCTTTCTCCCCCTAAAGTTCAAATTGTATATCCTCATCCATCAGGTAAATCAAAACCTTACTTATTTTTTCCTTACTGACCCAGTTCATTTGTTGAAGTGTATCAGAAATAAATGGCTAAATCAAAAACGCATTGAAAAATATATGTACTATCCACATTTTGTAAATAATGACTATAGTATTTCATCGTTCAAAATTGCATCCTTATCAACCCTTAAAGAACTGCATAAAATTGAAGCAAACTCATTGTTAAAATATGTATTTAATCTGTCGTATATAGCTTTGAACCCAAGTAACCTTGAGAGACAAAATGTTAAATTAGTCTTAAATATTTTTAATGACTTTGTACTTAATGGACTTTTAGAAATAGAAGAAAAGCACAAATTGTTACATTACCAAGATACATCAGATTTAATTAAGTTCATTTTTAAAATGGTGGCATATTGTAAATGTAAAATCACCTTTTAAAGTTGAACGCTTGAATAACAAACACCAAATGCCATTAGCGTGTTCAGAGTCAGATGAAAATGTCTCATTTCTGAATTCTTTCCTGAATAAATGTATGCGTCATTTTTCTGCTGATGTCCTGCCATCCCCACAGACTTCTACTATGACATATAAACTAACAGGCTCCTGTCAGACTTCTGTGGCAAGCAGCTGCTTGAGGGGGTATTTATTTTCCTTTATTGTTGGCTAGATAAATGGGAGCAGATGAGTTGCGCAACTGGTATGCTAACGAAAGAAACCTATTCTGCGTTAAGACTTATTACATATTCATTGCTTGAAACTGCTTCATATTGCACCTCTGAACTCAAAATATATTTTACCTGGTATATAAAAGTGTTCAAACTGATAATCTAGAGAGTCGTTTCAAACTGATAATTTAGTGAGTCATTTAGGCCTCTACAGGCAGTTAACTGGAATCCAATATAATATAAGTACGTCAATTATTTGAATGTGAAACAAATTAAGAGTGCAGTCACTGTTGAAACTTCTCACTAAGTCAAGTGGTAAAATTAAAATAACCGATTTGGATTTTAAAGATGATTTTTAGGAAATGAATTTTATGTCTGTTAGCTTAAAATTTAACATTACAGTGCTTCCTTCTGATTTGTCTGATTGTGATAACTCTCTTCCTGTAATTGCATATATAGCAGGTTATTGTGTATTTTCAGTTTTGAAAAGTTTGAAATGTAATCATTGTAAACATTTACTATTACTTGATAAAAAAAGTAGAATTGGATGTAAAATTTAAGTATTTACAAAAATTTGATAGAGGCAGTCTTTTTTTTTGCCCAAATGAGATAGTAATTAATGTTGTATTACTAAATTATATTACTATGAAAAAATTGTGTACTGAATTTGAACAAGAATTTATGGAAATGGCAAATCACAGAAATGTTACTTTAATCACAACCAATCTTTTATGTGATGCAGAATTACTTGATTATCATACAAGTTGTGAATTTGGCCACTGTATTGAAAAAACTGTAGAAATGATTATCTGGTGTTCAACAAATATATTTTTTTAAAATGTTTGCTTGTTAGAGAATTTGGAAAATAAGAAAAAATGTCTTAGTGCCAAAAAAAAAAGTTGTCTACCCTCAGTAAATAGTTTCCACAGAGTTGGACTCCACTGTTGGCTTTGAAATTAATAGGTACCACTGTATATGTTAAATAGAAAACCACTTGGCTTTGAAATTAATAGTTTTGTTGGCATGTGGGATTTGCACCATATCTCTCCAGGTATATGCCACAGTGTTCTAATACCACTAAACTAATAAGTTCCATTAGTGGAAAAAAGGCAGTGTCTTAGTTTAGTGGTCTTACACCACTGGCTTATATCTGGAAAGATGTATGCCTAAATGATTTAATCTTTCTTTACCAGGCTGCAGAGAATCATTTTTAACAATCGAAGATTGATTAGAGACTATTTTCTTTACATTTGGGAGGTTAGTTGAGCGATATATTATCAAGTCTTAAGTCATAGATTTACGGGTAGCTTTGTAAACCAAAATGTGTATGTGCTTGCAGTAAATTGTAGTTTGTAAAGTTTAGATGCACTTTTCCTGCTACCTTTTGAATATATATTCCATCGAAAGGTTGTATCCATGTCCTATAATTTCAGTCTAATCACTAAGAAAAGGTATTTCAATTAAATCATAACTGCAATTGTTACAGTTAAAGCTCTTACAGTATATCATTAATTTGTAGTTCACATTTGTCAATAAAATTGTTCTGAAGAATTTTTGCGTTTTTTTTCCCATTTAATATGACACAATAGTTTGCCATAACAACTTACACGTCATGATTATGTTATCAATGGTATAAAAAACTGGATTAATTATTGACAGCATTTATCAGGAAACATATGTGAAGGAAATGATTTTATTTTTGTTAATATATAACTGAGTAATTATTCGCATTTTACCTTATTTTTAAACATATTGTCTCATTGTAATTATATGTAGAACCGATTATGACGCTCCTGGTAATTTATATATCGTTATACATGTTCAGGGAACGTTAAACGACGATACTCTGCATTTTGAGTCATCAATTTAGCACAATTACAAATTAAGATCTATTTTAGTTTCAACCTCTTCCTTATTTTAAAGTTTGCCATAGGAATATTACATTAATGTACATATATACAATATAATCATACAATGTCAATCAGTTTTTGTGCACAGTATCAAACAAAAATACCCACTGACCTTATAAAAAAAGTAAATGCTCGATTTGCGACGGTAGTACTACGTGCGCAGGAAGCACTGTAGATCCACCGGATGTGACGTCACTTTAGCTGCAAAGGCCTTGAGTCTCGAAGGTTACGGTATCACGTGATAGTCACGTTAGTTTACCCCGACTGCCCTGCAGTGGGTATTATGGTGGGAGGTGTGTCGTGTTGACAAACACTGATAACTACTACCAACCAACTCGGGTAATTACACTGATCATTACTTCATATCAAAACACAGCCATTATTTCTTTACAAACCAAGACACTAAATATTTCTTGCCCTTAATTATAATAATATATGCTTAATAATTCCCTAATACACGCTTTAAAAGCCCATGTGGCGAAATATTCTCTGGGTTGTGAGCTCTTACAACTCAAATCTATTCCACCATAATTTTTGAACATTTACGTCAAATGAACAAAAAAAATGGCATAAACTGTGGAATTACTTTTCCTAAAATTTTACAACATAACAGTTGAAATTTCACAAAATAGAACCCATAAAATGAATTTAAAACATAGATCGTGAAAATACTTAAGTAAAATAAAAAAAATTACATCATCTTCCTTAACTAAATTAATTCCATATGACAGTATCCAATCAGTAAAAAGCATTATGTTTTAGAACACTAACTTTAGTGACAAAATTTCACAGTAAATAAGAGAAACAGATAAAGTAAACAACAAAACTAAAAATACACGCATTTTTTTTAAACGTATATACTGGTTTATCTAATAGTTCCTAAAACATCTTTAACTATTCTTCCACATAATAAACAACAAAAACTCTAGCATATACTAAAGTTGCAGGTCCGATTTAATTCATAATTTTTTGACCACCAAAAGCGATAGCTCTAAACAATTTTTTCTTTCGTGTCTTCCATTGCTTAACTAATTTATTTAATCTCAATACTTGAGTGTATCTGACTTCTCTAACCCTGGTGCTTATATTGTGTGAATTAACCGCGCTCTCTTCCTTACAAAAACTACATTTAGTTACTCTACTTAAATTCAATCTACTTCTAAATTTCTTCCTAACTCTTCTCACTCTTAAACCTTTGCCAAATAATTGTTTCTCTGGATCCTTCTTATACACAGACATAACATGTTTCTTTACTGAAAACTTAGGCATATTCAAACTACGCTTCTGTACTTTCTCTGTGACCTGTGTGCTAATCATCAATATACCTTGGCTATGTTTCTCTGCGAATCGGCAGCTAGGAGGGTTGATCAGGGCTGGCTGAGATAGGGGGTGATCTCTCTCGGTGTGGTTACCGGTTCCAGTAGTTGCTACTAAGTGATTCGTTAATCTAGTGTGCGTGGGTGGCGTTAATCTAAGAATAACGCGCGGATTAGTGAGCTTCAACCTACGGTTTCTCGCATGACTAACTCGAGCCGTTGGTGGCGCTGATTCTTCAACCAATCTGTTCGCACAGCAGGTGACGATTTTCGCTGCAGCAGGAAAACATTAAAGGGAGGCTGTTAAACCTACCACTGGCTGCAGAGCGTTGACTGACACTTCGGTGGGCTTTTCTTCCAAGTTACTTGAGAGGCGTGTTCTCATAATCAGTGTATTTTCTTCCGTGCTGCTGTCTGCTGTATGTGTGTCCGGGTTAGCTTCATCTGTGTCCGATCGGACTAGAGGGGTACGTTCATATGCGACAAACTCTGTTATCTCACTTTCAGCTTCGGCAGTGGGCACTAAATCTACATCTGTTAGATTCTCTTCTTCTGTCAGGCTAACTTCTTCTGTATCAACTAGTGTCTCAGGACGGTAATCACATATAACAAATGCTACTGCTTCAGTTACTCTTTACAACGTACGTTTAACTGCTTCAGTTACTTTTACAATTTACAACAATCGCTTGCTCTTCAACTATTTCTTCTATCTCCCCATTATTCTGTTCTTTGCTCACTTGGCTATTTACCTTCATAGTATTATCTAATATTTCGAAGCATTCCTATTCCTATCTATATCCTCTTCACTACTGCAAGTTGTGACTATAAGTGACTTCACTACAATCTCTGACGGTTTCTCTACGAGGGTTCGATTCTCATCCTCACTTCTCGATTTATCCTGTGTCGCCTCCCGCTCCCGAGCTAATCTTTGCTTCTTTAAAACATCGAAAATTACATCCCTGAGACTTTTAATGTCGAATACAATTTCCACTAAATTGCATATTCCCTCAACTTGCTCTAACCCTAGAGGGGTAAAAATGTTTGCTACCATTCGAAGGGCGTCGATGACTTCTACTTTAATCCAATGCATGGGGGGGGGGTCATAGCTCAGCTTCCAAAGTTTGATACAACCCATTGTATCAAGCAAACCCCAGTTTGATTAATTAAACTGACTAAGGGGGCTTCTTCATGCCGGCGTCTCTCAAGGTTGTAGCAGTCTAAATATTCTGAAGCGCAAAATGCCAAAGTTTTAGATTTCAAAATTAGTGATGGATTAATGAAAGCCTGGTTTTGTCCTGTGTAAGCAGAGTGTGGAGGGCAGTGCTCTGTGTAACTATCGGGACCATTGTATCTGTAATGCTTCGAATATAAATTCTTCCTCCTGGGGCAGTCTCGAGAAAAATGGCCAAAATTCCCACACTCGAAACATTCCTTCTGATGATGCCTAGCATTTATACTGAATGAGTTTCAATGTGTCTTATTCTGCAGATAATTATCAGCGCTGTGTGCAGACGTATACAATATTCCATGTGTCATTTTAATTTCTCTTTAAAATCTAATGCCAACAGATATATAATTATATGCAATTTTATCTACTATCACTCTATCCCACTGCAATATACCTTTACTCAATAACACCTTAATACAATATTTCTCACTCAATGTCTCAATTTTTCAACCAATACTTCACAAAACCTTGTGAATATCTCGTAAACCATTTAATAACTCAAACATACAATCTTAACGTCTCATTATCTTCATAACCAAAGCCTACTAAATGTCTACCTAACTTAACTCAAAATTCTCAACTTTAATTACACACATAAAATTCACTGAACTCTAACACTACAAATTATCTGTGATACTCTCTAAAAAAATTATTACACACTATCAGTGTAGTGATTAAGAAAGCTCATATGTCCAGGTCGGATCCGAACCCTACACCTGCTGATTTTGGGTCAGCTGTTCTATCCAATTGAGCTACTGGGCAGTGATCACTTTCGAGCAAAATTCCACTACAAAGGATTTCACTATTATATACTCTTAGCACTAATTCCGTACACCATTTAACCGATTAACTCATCAGAAAGTTATCAAACCATCAATAGTTCTACAACGTAGCACTGCATATTAAACACTCTTTACAATGGCAATTATCAAGCATCCTTTCTGCTGCATAGGGGACGAACATTTTTTTTCTCTAACTTGAATTTCTAAACAATAATTCTCAAAACTGAGTATCGTCACAATACCCCTGTAAAACGACTTCAGTGGAGTGGCCGCATGTGCCTGATTTTCCACACATAGCCATAGCCATGCTTTGAAACGTACCATACCGGTAAGAAATAATATCTACTTTCACCAGTGCTTCTGGCAGGCGCTTTTCTTTCGCAGAACGGGCTAAAAATAACGAAATCGCAAGAACCCAGAGAGAGTTTGGGAAAAAGGACCCATTGAACTTCTGACAGGATACGGATGAAAGTCTCCCATCAAGTCATCGATCGTGTTCTGTAATTTCCGCAGGGTATGGCTCCCCTAATATGGGGCCACGTCCCAACGTCCCATCCAATGAACGGCGGCCTATCCAAGTCCAACGGAGTCCCCTGTCTACTGTGAGCAGGGTATGGGTTAACGGAGATAAATCTCAATAGAGAACAACTGAGGCTCTACAGACGGCACTACAGATTACGAGCCTTCTACGCTGCCAAGCTCACCTCATTTCTAATTTCTCCTTCATTCAAGCTCATCTCATTTCTAATAAATTCGTTATAACTTAGATGCCCATAAAAATTGCATTCATATGTAAAAAATAAGGAGTAGTAATATAATTTCCCTTTCTCTTTTCACTTTAAAAGAAAATGACGAAACATAATTTTGGGATAGAAATATGGTATTAATTATCCTGGCGCAAAAAAAAAAAACTTACATCAACAAAGCTACGCTTGCCCAAGACTTTTTTAGGGGGGTTGGGATGGCTTCAGTCGGTATCGCGCAAGGCTCAAAATCTGCAGTTCCCAGGTTCGAGTCCCAGCTGAGTCAGCGTTGAGATTTATCTCCGCAAATCCCAAGCCACTCTCACGGTCAGTAGGGGACACCGATGGGATTAAAAACGCCGCCGTCTGTTGGATGGGACTTTAAGCGTGGCCCCGTATTCATTAGAGTCATGCCCTTTGCACGTTAAAGAACACACTGGATGATCTTGACGGAAGACTGCCATCTGTCTCCGAACAGCTGTTCTAGTGGGTCTCCTCCCTCAACCTTCTCTGAGACTTCGGGGTCCTTGTGATCTGGACATTTAGCCCATTGTGTGCGGCTCAGAGGTTTAAACAACCAGATCAAGACTTTTAGTGGAATTGTCCTCTTTAAAGAACTCAAGAATCCGGTGTATAATATCTAAGCTAGTAATCATAGCTTTATAACAGATACAGGTATGCAAAATTAGAAGAAAAGTGACAAGCATTACACCTTTCATTATTTTTCAGCATGCTCGTACATGTTTACTGCTATCTACTGCGTGCGTTTTATTGGAATTCAAGTAGTGATTAACGTGAAAAGTCTGAGGAAACTAATTCAGAATTCGCAGCGAAGAATACCCCAAAAGCTCCTGTGCAGTTTCCTTCCTCTTTTCTTATATCGTTAGAAGCTAAGAGATGAGAGATAACGTATACTTTGCAGCTTCCGCGTTATTTATTTTCTTGAAAATTCACCCCTTGCGTCTGGCATTTCGTTACCGAAATTGAATTCTAAAGTATTACTTTTTTGTCTCCCATAAAACGAGTATCATTTGCATCGAATTACAATTTCACTTGCCTTGACAGCCAATAATTCCTCACTTGGAGGCCAATGATTCCTGGCAACATATATTTACGATCTATCATAATTTACGAGTTTCTAAGAGACCGTTGATAACAATATCAATAGTTCAGGGGTTTTTCTTCCTATTTTTTTTTCCTATTCACCTGCTCTTCTCTTTTCCCGCTTTGAAACGGAAGCAGAGAATGAATGTCAGCATAATGGTTTTAGCCTTTGGCGAAGGCATTTGCATTTTGTTCCCACACGGTTGATTTGGAAGAGAAAAATAATAAAAAGTATCACAAATGGTAAAAAAATGCACTGTTTGCTAAAGCCTGGGTTTATGAAGCAGACTACCTTAAGAACTGGTAGGAGAAGCTTGAAACTTCCTGCCAAGCAAATACAATTTGTTCTTGATGTGTTTACGTCTGTCCTATGCATAAATCTCTGGCTTAACATCCCATATAACAAACGACTGGATATTTTGGTTTAGCATTATTTGTTTTCATCAAAGAGAGAACTTCTGTCTAATGTGGGAAAATCGTAAACTGCCTGAATTAAGACTGTTGATTACAACTAGAAACTGTAGTTATCACATACTAATGACTGGGATTGCTTCTAATATTTGTTCTTGAGAAGCAAATATATACCTCTTGCATTTTTTATAGTTTTACTCCGCAATAACTCAAAAATTATTTTTATATAAAAAGTTGTTTTAAATATTTTTTAAATAAACTTTCTATTTTTTACTAAACTTTCTACTAAACTTGTTACTAAACTTTCTATTTCTTTCGGTTCAAGTGTCACCAAGTGTCTGGTTAGCAATCTTTTCCTTCTGACATTTATGAGTTAAATTCTTATTACTGGAGAAGTTCATCACACTTCAACACAGAACATGAGTCGTTTTTGGTGTTACATCTTACTAGCGTCTCTACGGTTTGATAAGTGCAGAGAAATAGTTGATGGTGAATCTTTAGATCAGAACGTAAAAATCACTGGATTGTTTATAAAAAGCAAACACTAACCGGTGTGCCGTGAAAGAGATTCAGGTAGCCGCGAAATATTTATGTTTATGCAAAATTTTCATCACTATATTTTGTTACAATTAGATCAATTTTGGTTACTCGTGAGGAATGAATATTCATTGATTACTGATGAACCAATAAATATTTTTTTTCGATTACTATGCGAACTAATTTTTGATTTAGTGGTTTTTATAAAAAAAATCAGATAAGATCCTCTCTGAAAAATATTAATCGGGAACTTCATGTGGTTCTTACGAGAATAGAGTTAGATAACATTCATTGTGTTCGAAGAAACAGGATCAAATTTCTCACTAAAAGAATAAGGTCAATTATCAGAAAAGGTTTTTATTAGCTTCAGTTTAAAGGTATGAAATCACTCTTAACGTCAACATCACATTAAGGAGAAAAAAATTGGCTGAGCCGAGTGGAAAATAAATTCATTGACAACGTCAAGTACTTTGGGCATATAAGGATGTCGTGGATTCGTATTGCACCCATGTTCAAGATAATTTTCCTTTAAATTTGATATTGATGTTAAGGGTAATTAGATACCTTCCAACTGAAGAAACATCGAGAAATTCATTAATTGCTTCAGTTATTTTATTTTTTTATTCATTTTAATAAGAACTTTAAAGTGGCTGAATTTCAAAATTACATTAATTAGTTCTATTCCATTCGACAAATAATTTTAATATGGGAATTTTAATATAGAATTTAGTTTTTTTTTTTCTGAATAATTCGAAATGGTTCTTTATCATTATGATCAAGAAAGTTTGTTAGAGAAAAATTAATTCTTCTGAAAATTTTATTGAAATTTTTAAGAGAATGCATGCACTTGAAACATTTTGTTTTTTCATCTTTATACCACTGAAGTATCCATTGTGTGATTTAGCTGGTCCGTTTCTCACTTGAATATTAAATATAGCAAAAAAAACCTCATTGATTGTAAAATAAAAGTCAAATATATCGATATTAGCAAAAAGTAAATTATTATTTAAAAAAAAAGCTATAAATGTTTTTACCCTGATGTTAAGCGACAATTATGAATTCTCAAAAGTGTACCGCGAACTCAAAAGGTTTGGAAAACACTGGCTTAGGATATACGTGAACTGTTAAGTTCATACAATTCAGCGAAATATAATCACTTTCACGAAAAATAATACTCTATTAGGGACTAATAAAATTTATAATAATTATGTTTAAAACTTGTTTTTGCATTAAATTATCCAGCGTTGTTCAGGACTTTACATGAATAAAACAAGTGCTTTTTTTTCAGTTGCAAAATCTGTGTAATAAAATCTATCCCATGGGTACCTGCATGCCGCCTGTCAAGTCAAGAACTTTAACCTGTTGGCCACCTGATTTTAGTGTATGTCCACTCAGTTTAGAATTGTGCTTTTCATACCTTAGGTTGTGTTAAGTTAAAGTATTGCTTTAGATTTCTACTCTGTCTTTCCTGTGTTACTATGTTATTCATTATTAGATCAGGATAGAATAAGAATGGAAAAGATTTCGTTTACAATTTCTGTATTTCGCTCCTTTCCCACTATTCTTATTGGAATAACTTTAAAAAATATGAGACAGCAAATTATTTAATGTAGTGTCGTTTATTTATTTTCTATTTTTACTGAGAAAGTACAAATTTACCCTTAATAGATTCTGGTAAGATGGGGTTCTCGTATCTTAAGCAGGGATTTATTTAAGCCTTTTTACCTCTCGGAAAATTTAGAGAAAAGTATGCAGCTGACATCAGGTGGATTCTAATCCTCTGCGCGGTATTTTCCAAACAATAATCTTTAAAGAATTATGTCTCAAGGATTCCGAAGTCTCGGAGCTGAGAAGGGTAAATAAGATAATTGAACTGTTGTTAAGAAGTAGACGGAAGACTCCAATCAAAGCCATCCAGTATGCTTTTTTACTTGAACATGGTATGGCTTTCATATAATGGCCCTCACATGACTTTCATCAAGTCAATCAGTGTTTCCTTTCGTACCAAGGGAAGAGCGGGGATCAGAGGAGTAAATCTCAATGGAGAAACAGTTGGAATTTGAACCGAAAAAAAAAACCAGGTTACGAGTTTTGACATGTTCCTGATAGGTCCAATCTCTCCTTACATCTCATATGAAATGTAGCCGAAATGAAGGACGCATAGAAATTGCAGCTTTAAGCGAAATACATATACTCATAATTTGGATAAATTGCCCATCAATATGAGATAGTGACAAGAAATTAGTCTTAATTCGGGCGAAGAACGAATGTTTCGCTTGATATTAAATCGGCTCAATCAAGTACACAAAGAATATGTCATAGTGCAAATTCACTCTTAAAATTTCATCAAATCATATTTTGTCATTAAAACAGGTAACGTTTTTCAAACTTTTAGAATAAAACGGATGATTGTGTTAAGAAATAAAGATTACTTTGAAAATAAAATTCTTTGATTTGCTACTTTCTTTTTCTTTTACTCTTGCACCAATTTGAACACCTTAAGTGTTAATTTAGTTTGGGTAAAAAGCATTACAAGCGTCACTGTAATGGTGGATTTAGCGGAGATAATTCTGAACTCTAATACAGTTGAGACTCCAAACTGGGACCTGTTGATTGTAAGCCTGACGCGTTACTGACTAGGACATCGTTTAGCATTACAGCGTAGCCAATCGTAGTGATTGTTTAACATTACAGCCAATCGTTATTGAATACGCCATCGTTTAACATTACATCGTAGCAAATCATAGCCAATCATTTAAAATTACAGTCTTATTTTCCACAGATTATACATCAGTTATTCCCATCATACAAAAGTGACATTAGAGAGAGCATAATGCAAACGGGAGCTTGTTATTGAGCAGAATATCCGACACCATTGATCGCTGAAGCATTGATCAACTGATAATTGTAAAATATCAGCTATTGTCTTATTCCAGTTGATTCCATTGTCCATAAGAAAATTAATAGCAGGCACGCATCATCACAAAGCCTAATGCATATTAATAAACTGATATCGCCAACATTGATAATATCGTTTATATAATGATAATGCTAATTTTTTGTGTGAAGCTGGAGAAACGAAATTACTTTGATATGCATCATCATTTAATGTTTAACTGAGTCGAAATCAGAATAATAATAATGAGTCAAAACTCTAAGGCAGTGATTCCCAACCTTTTCTGGACCATCGACCCCTTTAGAAGAGAAAAAAAATTTCAACGCGCCCCCCTGTCCATAATAGTTAATTTTATATGAAATATTAAAATATTATTGCATATTATCTGTACCTAATTTATCTGTTTATTTATCTATTAAAAATCATAAAGCAGAAATTAATAAAACGACAACCAAATGTACAATAAAATTGTTTATTAGAATTTTAAAAATAAACACAGAATCAATAAGAAATAAAAATAATGAGATAAACACAAAATTAATAATAAATAAAAAAATTAATGAGATGGTTGAGGCTGGTGGAGTGTTAACAATTTGTTAATGTCGGGTTCCAATTTCGTTAACATCAATCGCAGATCGCCACGTTCAGTGATGTGTAGTCTGTTCCTCTTCTTTGACAGTAAATTAGCTACTGCACTGAATCCACGCTCAGCCATATAGGACGAAGGAAATGCGATTAAAAACTTCTGTACTATTGCCCACAATCCAGGGTAGAGAACTGGTATTGATTTTTGAAGCCAGAACTCTTGGTATCCATGTTTGAATTTTACTTTGACTGCTTCGTTAGTCGTGAGTTCTAAGAGTTCCTCTTCCAAATTTGATGATTCTTCAGTATCTGTGTTTGCGAAAGGATCTAAAACCCAACTCGGTATATTCATGTTTAAAATATCTTGGAAACGCTCCGTAAAATCAACATGAAGAACTTCCAAGTCTTGCCAGTAAGTAAGTAAATCTTCCGGTTTTGCAGAGACTGCTGATAATGTGGGAAAGTGTTTGTATTCACCTCTACCTAGATTTCGTTTGAATAGAAGTTTTCCCGCAAAAGCAGCTATGACGTTTTTTGCTTTAATTAAATTCAACTCATCACCTTGCAATTGTAAATTAACTTGACTAAATATTTTAAACAGGTCTGTCAAATAAGCGATGTCATTTTTTGACGTAATCAGGTTTTCGCGCAATTTTTCGTCTCTGTCTTCAAGAAAGTCCAGTACTGAGTCAAATAGATTGAAAAAACGATTGAGACAAACACCTTTAGAGAGCCAACGTACTTCTGTGTGCAGCAGCAAGTGATTGTAATCTTCATCATTTTCATTACAAAGCTTAACAAATAAGCGGTCATTCAATGAATTGCTTCTAATCGTATTGATTGCTTTAATAACGTAATGGAGCGACGTATGCAGACGTTCATTCAAATTTTTTTGCAACCAAATGCTGACGATGAATAATACAATGTACAGCGAGTACATTTGGTACTGCTTGTTTCAAATGCGCTTTGAAACCCTTATGACGACCTGTCATTGCTGGAGCACCATCAGTAGCAGCAGACAAAATATTGCCAATAGTAATTTCTTTCTCTTGAAAAAACTTTTGCATGGTATTAAATATAGATTCTCCCTTTGTATCAGATTTCAAATTTTTAGCAAATAATAACTCTTCATGAATTTTTTCTTCTTTTATAAATCGTACGTATGATAAGAGTAGAGCTTCGTTATTTGGTAGAGTTGATTCATCGAGTTGAATGGAAAATTTGCAAGTCTTTAAGTAATCACATAATGATATTTCAACGTCTTTTGCCATTTCATCTATTCTTCTTTGCACTGAATTATTACTGAGATGAATTTTTTGATGATATCTGACGGTGTCTTATGATGAAGAACAGTTTTTAATATCTCTTTGACTGCCGGCAAAATTAATTCCTCGCCAATTGTGTGTGGTTTTCCTGCTTTTGCGATTAACAATGAAACGTTATATGAGGCTCGTAGTCCATCATTATCTTGTTTAGAAGACGGCGCAAAAAGGTTTGACATAGTTGGCTGTTTTAAGTATTGCTTTTCCAGTTCTTGAACATAGGATAAATCCTTGTTCTTCTTATCAGCATTCATTTTATTTAAATGCTCTTGCAGCCTAGAAGGTTTCATAGCTTCATTTGAAAACACTTTTCGGCAAATGAAACACATAGGTAATGATTGGTTTGTAGGAGAGTACGTAAATCCATATTTCAAATACTCAATACTGTACTGCCGGCATTTCTTTTTAGATGTAGATTCAGACATTTTTAAATACAAATTAACTTCTCAACTGATTTATAGATAGTTATAAAAATAATGTGTATAATGACTTCTAACACTTATCACTCACGACTATTTATCACGGTGAAGCACATAAAAATAATAAAACATTCCTAGAGCTATCGCTTTTATAGATTTGTTTTTGTGCACACATTGACTTGTATGTTTGCGATGCCGGTGCACTTGCTCCGTAAACAAGTCATTTCAAGCTCCCATATTCTTGTCGAAACATGTTAAATTGCATGAACCGCGTGTTTGCCTACCAACTTGCAAGGACTTGTCACCGTCAATCTATTCTAAACTAAAACAAATTAAACTTAAAACAAATTAGGTATAGGTATACCTAATGCTAATTTAAAAATGCTTATTAACGCGATAACAATAAGATAATTTAAATAGCTAGATAAAATATTTATTCATGAAAACAGGTATTTTTAAAGTATTTTATTATATTAAAAAAAGTATAAAAAAATATTAAATATAATAAATTTATTATTATTATATTATTATTGCATCAAGGTTGATTTGCCTATCAGGACGGACACACATGTCCAACATAATAAGCCTGATATAGTAGTGCATGTTAAGGTATTGAATGAGATTACAATTATTGAAGTAGGAATAACATCTCAGGATAACCTGCAGACAGTAGAGATTGAAAAGAGGAAGTATGATCTGCTGGCTAATGTGTTGAGCCTAATTCACAAGTGTAATGTTAATATTATACCTTATGTTCTGACGTGGGATGGTATTGTAACTACGTACCAAAAAGCATACTCAAAGCGACTTGGAGTGGGAAAACATATTGAAGCTTATATCCAATCTGTGATCTTGAAGAGAACTTTTGAGAGCATCTCAGTCGACTTCAGACGTACCAGTACGCTAGTAGGCGGTAGCAGGGAATTTATTGTCAAAGCTGCAGTTGAAAAGCTGTACATGACGGATGCGGTAGTGGATGACCAGAATCACCAGGAAGACACCACAGAATAGAAGATATAAAAAGATTGTCACAGAAAATTCCATTAAATTTATTTATTTATTTGACCGCCCCTCTTGACTGCCTCAACGCCCCACATTTGCGTCTGGATCCGCTACCGCCCCCATGGAAGGCTCCAGCGCCCACTGGAGGGCGGTATCGCCCCCGTTGGGAAACTGTGCTCTAAAGCAAAATTGGAACGAAACAAGATAAATATTATCACTCACCGACCACGATTGTATTATTCTACGACATACGTGATAAATTCACTGTATCATTCCCAATTCACAAATATCATTCCGAATTCTGTTGAGTACTTGTGATGAGGAAATGCTTAGAATGTGAACTGAAAGTCATTTAACTTTTTCGGTGTTGTGCATTTCATTATAAAACGAATAGGACTGTTTTTATAAATACTTATGTAAAAATAGTTATTGCCGACGGTGAGGGACTGTTTTCGTTTTTTTAAATTCAAAATGAAGAAATTAATACATCTGACCCTAGAGCAGTGGTTCTCAATCTTTTATGCTTCACGTACCCCCTGGAAATTTGTATGTAACTGGCGTACCCCTTGTGTGGATAGATAAAACTATATTTATAGTATAACAATGGGAATAAAAGAAAACATATATAATTATACACATTGAATTTTGTATTCATAAATTACATATATCGATAAACACAAAAAATGACATAAACAATTTAACAAATCTTATAAAATTATAAAAATTTTACTGGGTAATCAGTGAAATGGTTGGGCTTGTTTACGCTTGCACAGATCATGAATGGTTTGGGTTATCTTGCTAAGGCCAAGGTCGCAAATCATTTTCAACATCCAGCCTCTTCCTATATTTATTTTTTAAAACAGTTAAAGATAAAAAAACCAGTTTTACATAAATAAATTGTTGCGAAAAGTAACAAATATTTAACTGCAATTCTTGACAAAGTCGAGCGACTTTGTTACTTGATCTAGCGACTTTTGAGCTCTCACGGGGTACCCCAAAATATTTTACCGCGTACCCCAAAGGGACACGCGTACACTACGTTGAGAACCCCTGCCCTAGAGAGTTAGACATGTTTGGCAAATTACTTTAGGGAAGAATTGAATTGCGTCGAAGATTATGATTAAGAGGCAAATTAGTTGTGTAATGCAGGCCCCAAATTTTCCAAAAGAGTTCAATTTAAGTTTGATCCAAGTTTCTCTAACTAAACGACGATTGCGCATAAAGTATTGATTTTGGTGTCAGTGAAAGATTATTTTGAAATGTTATTTTATACATAACAAGATGTTTTTAAATAAGCATTAATATAATAATTGACATTGCATAAATTAATACAAAGGCACTCTTTATTGAGAAAGATTTTATGGTAATTAAACTATAGAAATATACAATGTCTCCTTTAAAGATGTATACAACTTCTATTGATAGATACAGAAGCTATGATAATTATACTTAGGTAAACTGTAAGTCGTTTATTGGAAGAATGAACTGCGTTTAAGAGTCGAATACGAATCAACGTGTTAACATAATTCTGCATCAACGCCTTTCGCTATATTCAGGATATCTAATCAATTTTGCTAAAGGTGTCCAGCATTATTGACATTTGGAGTCTATTGCACAATGATGCACTCTTTATTATCATTTAGTTCTATGGCTTCTGTTGTGTATATGGCGTCCTTCACGAACCCTCATAGAAGAAAGTCAAGGGCATATCTGGAGCTCTCGGAGATCACGATTTCGGTGCACCCGAACACTCAATCTTTCGGAAAATGTTTCGTTTAAAAAAAAAAACAAGAACTAAAGTACCTTTTGTTTTTACTTTTTGTTTTCATTGAAGTGCAGGGATAATTACCATTCTACAGATTCGAACATTTTCCAAATCACCGTTGAGATTTTTTTAGAATAGAGAATAACTAGCTTCAAGAGATAACAGTGATAAGTTTCTGAGTAATATATACGAGGGATTCATCTAATTTGCATAATTCTGTGAGTGTCGGGTGAAAACAATCGGGATTCACAAAAGTTTGTATTTATGGACTTTATTAGTATTTATATAATACGTGCATCTCAAAAATGAATTAAAGTATTTAAAATATGACAGGCATTATTAAAGTATTGAAATTATGACAGGCATTATTAAAGTATTGAAATTATGACAGATATTGAAAATATGACAAGCACCTATTGGATTTTGCACAGAAATTTGGTAAATATCAGAAAATGTTACCAATCACTATTCCTTTGGACTCGTCATTTGTATGAAAACATTTATCCTGTGCCCAATAAATAATACACTTGTCCATTTTAATAATTGCAAGTCAGACATATTTTGTCCTTTTGACCTAGTCATATACACTTATTTTTTTAATAAATATAAAAAAAAAATTGAACGGTAAACAGAGTATCAAATTTCTATACGGAGTGCTTTTAGCACTTTCGTCTAAACAAATTATAATCAATAAACTTATCAATTTAGGTCACTGAGGAACATCAGACGCCACTTTGAGTTACGTACTTGAAAACTCATCAATTATAATTATAGCTAAATTGACTTTTCGAAGTGATAGGTAACATCTTCTAACTCTACGCTTTCAAAACATCAAACGGTTGAAGTCAATTAGAATCCGAAAGAGAAGCATATTAGTCATTAACTTTTTTATTCCTAAAAATCAAAATAGATACTTTTAATTCGATAATTTATCGTGTAGTTGATAATTTGCACGGTGATATCATACCGAATAGGGACGTACTGATAGATCCCGCAATCCTCGCGATCTGAGAATGGGGAAAGATTGAAGAGGCCTCTGCAAAATAATTGCAAAATGTATGGGAGACTTTATGTGCAACAAATAAAAGCAACGGTCCGGAATTTTTTCCTCTAGCTTTGAATAAATAATATTGGACCGTGAACAATTAGTTATTTTCCTACTAAAAATTCATCTCGTTCCTTATGGGCCAGAACGCATTGTCTTAAAGCATGAGCTTGGCCGTGAACTTCGTTAGAAGTTCATGAAAGCCGAGGGTGACGACAATTTTCTGTCTGACTTCGATTGCTCTTGATATATCCAACCTATTTAACTATGAAGACTAGAAATGTTTGCAATATTTTCAGTATTTTTTTAGTTTTCATTATTACTCTGCTGCTGTTATATCATTTTTAACATAATGAGGGCTCATATTCAAAATAAATTTCGTTAAAACTAGTAAGTTTTTTAATGCAAATTTTTTACGCCCCTCTGAAAACAATTGGAACAATATTTTATGAAGAAAGTTGCAGAAATGTTGAATTATATTACAATTACGAAAACCGAAATATATGTCAAATATCTTTACTATACAGTTTAAAGAAGTTAAAATTCAAGTGTATGATTGTGTATATTAAATGAAGCAAATGGGGCCCGTGAGATTTTGCAGTATGCCACTGATAACGAAACGGTAACTTTGAAAATAATTTTAACATGCACAGTGAAAATTGGATTGTCGAAAAATTGGGATGTTCGGATAATCGAAAATCTGGATAAATATCAAATAAGAGAGGTAATTTTATTGTGCCTGTAAAACTGTTTATTGTGTGTGAAAGAAATTTTGAGTAATTATGCAAATTAAGTGAAAATTACAAACAAAAATAAATGCATGATGAGCCAATTTTCATTTCATCCCATGCAGTCCGATTAAACGGATGTCTACTGTAAAAAACACTTTATTACTTTATGAAACACAAATAATACTATGTTTTTAAATGCGTTTTTCGATTTGACTCAGAATGCAATACTACTCATCAAATACACAGATTATCTGTTAAGAATTCAACATACGCTTATGCAGGTAAAATAATTGTGACGAGAGTACGCGATTCGAACCCACGACTCTCCAGATGTATTCCAGAGTGCTCTAAAGACTAAATCAACCATTCAGTCAATAAACTGCTTTCACAATGTGACCTTTGGATCTTTCGCTGAGCATGTCGGACCTGGCGCAATCTATAATAAAGAAAGAGAACATTTTTTCCAATTGTTGCTAATGTATAAGATGCAACTGAAAAAGTCATTAACGCTTAACCGTTAGAAATTAAAAAAAACAATTCACAGTAAATACATAGAATACCTCTAGATAAAAATTCAACAAATACTTATGCGGAAAAAATATTTTTGTCGACGGTCTGGGACTCTAGATTCATTCCAGAGTTCTTTAACCACAGACCCGACCATTGGTTCAGTAATTTGTTTTCTTCTGCGAGGGGCGTTAAAAACTTCTTGACATGCATTTGCAGAACATAAACCATTGCACTTACTTTAACAAAACTTTTACTGTTCTTCAAAATACTTCCTTCCTGCATTTATGCAAAGCTGCAGACGTCTGCACTAAACCTGGAACGTTTGCTAGTACTCCTGTTGGGGAGTCCACAACTGAATGAAAACATTTTGTAAGGTTTTGCATCATTGAAAACATATTCCAGCAAGTTATTTTTTAAATTTTTGGAAACAACCAAAATTCGGGGGTTGCAAGATCGGATGAATATGCAGGATGGTGTAACTGTTTGATTTTCCCCTGTTACAGATAGACTGCAACTTGCCAGATTTTGTGATCACTGGCATTGTCATGAAGGAGAACCTTGATCACTTGCTATTGGACGCTGCTCCTTCATTGCCTAACCATTTGGGGCAAAACAATGCTGGTGTAGTATTGGCCATTTATAGTATTTTTTTAGGTAACATGTCCATGTCTGGCATTCCTTGGGTATCGAAAAATTGTGAACATCATCTTCCTTGAGCGAGTGTCTTGTCGGATGATTTGGAGATGCAATCCATTTTCTGCAAACCAAGCATAGTTTTCGATCTTTTTGGAAGTTGTATAAAAATAAAACCACGTACCTGTGACATCGTCTATTAACCGTTTGCAGCCACTAGGTTCAAACATTGCCAGCATATCTTTGCACGAATCTACCTCAGACCTTTTTTTGCTATTCTGTCTGTTTTTCGGGTAGCCATTTGGCACAGATCTTTTCGAACTTTAAATGTTCAGGAGTAATTGTTTCCGCACTGCCAATGATACACTGACATCTAAACGTAATACCTGATTGGTGATGTGTGGGTTTTCTTTCATGAGTTCACGAACAGCAACGATGGTTCTTTCGTTTACTGCCTCCATAGGTCTTCCTGCACGAGAGGAATCTTCGAAGCTCTGCAGTCATTCTCTGAATTTCCGCATCCATCCCGTAAATGCGCCATATGAACAGGCATGATTCCCATATACTTGTGAAAAATCAGATGAATTTTTTTTCACGTCGTCCCAAGCTGAATCCTTGTGAAAATGTAAAACCTTTTCCCTCTTTAATAAGCTCCATAGCAAAAGGCCCAGATTTCGCACATCGAATTTTACGCGTCGCCAGCGTAGAGAGAAATGACGATACGACATTTGTTTTTAACATGTAATGACAAGTTTAGACAAGCTTTCAAACAAGTCGTAGCTCGTTAACTTCAGAGGAACAAGTGCAAATCTAGACACGTGTCAAGAATATTTTGAAAGCCCTCCATATTTATCACCCAATATCAAAAGAAAACTTTAGGTCTGTGAAGCCCTCTATTTCCGAATTTAATTCCAGAATTATACCGACCCTATATCTTTCGTTGAATGCGGCGTATCTAGTGTCTTGTATAATCAGGAAAGGTAATTTATTTTTTCCAATTGTTTCTAATGAATAAGATGTAACTGAGGAGGTCACTCACGCTTAAGCATTTATTAACGAAAATGATAATCAAAATTATTTTTGTTAAAGATGAGGGGTTGAAATCCATTATTTTCTAGATACATGCCACAGCGCAAAAAAAATCCGCATAAGTATTTATTGAATTCTTTATCTACAGGTAATCTATATTTTTGTTTATTGAATTTTTTTATTAATAACGCTTAAGCGTTAGTAACTTCCTCAATTTCATATTATTCATCAGCAGCAATAGGAAAAAATAATAAGTCGACTTTGCTGTTTATAGAGGGTGCCTGGTCCACCACGCTCAGCAAAAGATATAAAGTTCACATTGCAGAAACAAATTATGGAGCCGATGGTTGGTTTAATGGTTGGAGGACTCTTGGTATGTTCATAGAGAGTATATGTGTTAGAGTCTTGCACCGTCGAGAAAAGTAGTTTTTTTTTTCTGCATAAGTGTTTGTTAAATTCTTTATTTACAGGCGAACAGTGTATTTTATTTACTATGTATCGATTTTTTTTCATTCTCAACGCTTAAACGCGAGTGACTTCTTTAGTTACATCTTATTCATTAGTAATAACTGGAAAAAAATAAGTTGTCTTTCTTGATCCGCCGGGTTCACCACTCTCAGCGAAAGATATAAAGGTCACATTGCGAAAACAAATTGCAAAGCCGATGGTTGGTTTGATGGTTAGAGCCCTATAACTCACGTCACATTTTCAGTATAATATTTTTCTTAACATTCAGTCTTCAACAACTGCATATAGATTGAAGAAAGTTTGTGATATAAGAAATATTGGCTGTAGTTATACCAACATTGGCTTCAGATCGACGAAATTTTAAAATACTCTTCGAAATAAGGAGTACAATGCAATTGGCAATCTAGCGGTATACAAAATTACTGCTACTGAAATATTTGGGGGTCCTGGCCCATTAATTTCACCCCTGGTCTAGCCTCTTCCAGAGAAACTGATTGACGATTAATCTGGCCAACTAAGTTCTCTAGAAATTCGCCTCTTAAATTTGCTCAGGTTTCGAGAGAAGTTCCATGGATTCAGTTGATGATTCAATTACTTTCAATTTTCCATCCATGCATAACATCGGAACACGCTATTTGATTTCTGCTAATCTCGATACTAGGCTTTCCCTGCATTATTTCCATTTACACACAAATATATTGTGGCTCACTGTTGCGAAAAACGTTTTTTATTATTTCTTTATTTATTAAACTCCACACCAGTCCAATTCTCAAGTATATAATCAACTTCCAGAATTATCGGTTTTCATAAGCCAAAAAGTTTATTTAATGTCGTATTTTAACGATAACTAGGAAAGCATTCCGTGTGGAGTATTAAAAAGTTCCAGCTTTATTCCCTTGCTTATTTGAAATTAATTAAATAGACAATTAGAAGTTAGCGTTGGTTCTCTGCTTATTTTTAAAAAATAGAACGATTTTCTGTTGGGCATTTTGCGAAATTGGAGATTTAGCATTTGGCAAAATTCCTGACTGCAACTCTGCAAATATATATTTTAAATGCATTTACGGTTAGATAGTTAGCGATACAGATCCATTTTAAAGGCTTCTAGAAAGTCTTAATTCTGAATTCAGAAATTCTTAAACGTAAATATATTTACTTACCAAATATATTTGTGAAATAACTACTTCTATTATATATATATATATTCTTCTATTATATTATTATATTATTCTATTATCATCTATTTCACTCGCGTCAGGCTCAGTCGGTAACGCGCCAGGCTCATAATTTGCAATTTCCAGGTTCGAGTTCCACCTGCACAGACGTTGAGATTTATCTCCGCTAAATCCCACCCTGCCTTCTGTCAGAAAGGGGACGCAAATGGGCTTGGAAAGGCTGCCTTCAATCAGATGGGATGTTAAACCGTGGCCCGTGTGTAAGGAGAACCATCACACTGTACATGTTTAAGAGCACACTCCATGGCCTTGATGGGAGATTTCCATATATCTCCTAATAGCTTTTCCCAAACCTTTTCTGGTTCTTCGTGACCTGGCCTTTTAGCCCGTTTTGTGCGAAAAAACGGCTGCACAGCGATAAAACAACAAAACATTTACTCGACTTTCTTCTTTTCGACTACATCACATTATATATATTTTTTCAGGCATCATTAAAACGAGTCATCGATGTTTAATTGTCATTATAAGAATCTTATAACACTGAAACAAAAATACTTTCCAATGCAAATACATTGTGTTGAGACTGGGTTGATTTACATGTTGGCGAAATATTTCTTCTTTTATTATGTGCTGATCATCATCATGCTAACAAGAACCCTCAAAATATGAAAACAGAGTGAAGACTATCAGAGCTGTTGTCAGAGATAATAAAAATAAAAAATAAATACCCCCTCAAGCAGCTGCTTGCCACAAGAGGTCTGACAGGAGCCTGCCAGTTTATATGCCAGAGTAGAAGGTCTACATAGATCGAAATCTCCCGAAAATATTATAGTGTCCGATTAATCTTGGACATGGACTGGTTCTTTTGTGCAGGAATTAACTCTTTCAGACAACAATTGAGTTAGCTAATTTTGGGGCACGATAGATCTCAAATCTGCTTTTAATTCCATTTATCTCCAGAGATTACTATTTAAATTACATAAAATTGGGCTAAATGGAAAAATTTATCAACTTTTATTGAATACTTTACTCTTTAAAACTTTTCAAACCAAATTGCACAATCATTATTCTGATTATTTCAAAATACACAATGGATTTCAACAGAGATCTTTATTATCTCCGATTTTATTTATCTTTTATCTTCATGATTTCCCTGATATTTTAGATTCCAAAATAAATTTTTCATCCTTCGCGGATGACCTCATAATATGGTCTTCTGGAAATATTTTGATAAATGGCACCTTCAAATTATCATAGAAAAATCTTTTTCCATTCTTTTATAGCCAAAAACAAAACTATTGCTGACTTTGAAATTAAAATTAACAACACTCTACTTCCCATTAAAACTAATCATAAATATCTTGGTATTACTTTAGATTACAAACTTACATTGACTCTTTTCATCCAGAATGCAAAACTTAAAGCTAATAAACTTTCAAAATTTTAAAATATCTTTTTTAAAGTTAAATGAGGCACCACACAACATAATTTAATGCCTTAATACCTAAATCTAATTAGACCAAAAAACGAATATGGCATTGAATTCCTAAGTGGCATCATTGTTAATAAATTCAAACAACTCAATATAATTCAAAATAAATTCCTAAAATTATCTAGGGACCTATTAAATTTTCACTTTCTCTAGTACTAAAAGCCGAAACATCAATCCCATCCTTTCATATTAGAGCTCAGACTTCATTCTTAAAATTAATTACTAGATTACATATCAAACATATAAATCATCCAATTATTGAGTCTTTCCTAAATAAAAAACTTAATTTTCGCTACAAGCTATGTATCCAAAATTCTCCTCATTAAATTTTTGCTCATTCAATTACCAAAAAGGTGACATATCAAGAAATGAATCTTTTTGGGCATTTATCCAAGCTGTCATTAATACTGAAATTCCTACTTTAAATTCTAAAAATTCTCTCCCCGCCTTTTGTCAAAAATTCTTTCTGAATCGTATTGCTCTAAACTTTATCGGAAACGTCTTCCGCATCTATACTGATGGATATTCAGATCCAGTTTCTCAAACTTCTGCAACGTTCTTTATTTCTCTTTTTAAATATTTTTTCTAAGTTTAAATTCCCTAAACACACTTTATTCTACAAGCTGAACTTTATGCCATCATTTTTGCCCTTAAACGGGCTTTATGTACTCTTAATAATAAAAATATTATCGTATACTCAGACTCCAAATCTGCCCTACAGGTTCTTAAACAGGATTATTACTATTCCAATTTCCCAGCTCTACTACCTATTTACCTTAAACTCTGTTGAACATCATAACTTCTTCACCTGCGATGGATTCCAAGTCATTGTGGGATAAATGGAAATGAGTGGGCCGATTACTATGCAGAGGAAGCTCTCCTTAATGTTAACACTTTTCAGACTTACAAATTTTTTGCTGCACTTAAAAACGAAAACAAAAGTAATGAATTTAATTCACTAAGACGATTTTTTAAATTAATAATTAATAATTAAATTAATAATACATTTTTTAATAGATAATGACATTTCTACAGTACCAAAATAAATATTTCTAGAAACAGTTTTACAGCCTACTTAAAACTAAGAATTGGTTTTGTTAGGTTAAATTTTTATTTAAAAAATTCATAAAGTTCCATTCGCAAATTGCACATCTTGTAATGCACAGGAAACGATTTCTCATGTTATATACTAAACTGTTCAAAATATATAAATGATAGAACTACACTGCTGACCATTAAAAGTGCAACACAGGAAAGAAAAGAAATATCAAAGCCATATTTGGTGAATACATAGCTTATGCTGCAAGGATTAAATGATTACAAATACAACTCTGTTAGACTTGTGGAATGCAAAGAAATCAGTATCTTGTGTAGCCATCATGAGCGGCAATAGCCGCTGCTACACGGTCCGGCATTGAGGGGATAAAACGTCGGATATGTGTTTGGGGAATATCAGTCAATGCAGTTTCGATACGTAGCCAAAGTTCATCTGCTGTAGCAGCTGCTGGTGTCTGGTGTGCTAGTCGTAATGAGATCACAGACCAGAGACGTTTCATTGGGGACAGATCTGGTGAATGCGCAGTCCAAAGCAGAAATGTCACATGGTGACTATTCAGAAATTGTTGGACGATGCATGCCACATGTGGTCGGGCATTGCCCTGTTGGTAAATGACACCAGAGAGCCCCTGAAGATAAGGTATGACCACAGGCTCCAACATTTCAGTGATGTAACGCTGGTTGTTCAAAGTACCGGTAATGCATATGAGGTACATGCGTAAGTGCAGTCCATTGGCACCCCATGCCATAACACCAGGGGCCGGACCTATATGACGCTGCATCATGCATGTATCACTGAGCCTGTTACCGTGGTACCGCCAGATACGGATTCATCCATCATGATACTGCATACTGAAGTGGGATTCGTTTGAAAAGACGAAACACACAAGTTTGAAATTACATTCACAAATCCATGCGTAATGTTCTTGGCATCATTGCAGTCGCATATGCCTGTGTTGTAGAGTCAATGGTAGCAGAAGCAATGGCCGCCTAGCAAAGATGCCCCGATGTTGTAGATAACGTCGAAACGTACATGCAGACACTGGTTGATGTGCAACGCACCCTAACTGTTGAGCGAAGGTGTTTGATGTGGTTGTATGATCATTCAAAGCCATGCACACGAGATGTCTCTCCTGTTTGTTTGTGTGATAGGGCCATTGAGATCCCTCACGTCGGTGAGTTCGTTTCTCCTCTATCCAATGACGCCATATTCTCATCACTGTGGCCGCATTCCATCCAACATGAGCACCGATGTCTTGGAAATATTATCCCCCTTCCCGTAATCCCACAATTCTTCCCAAGTCAAAGTAGGAAACCTGGTCATATGGATGTCGTGTTCTTTGACGGGGCATTCTTTGTAATATCATCTTATTCGAATTCTAGGGGACGTTACTGTCACACATGATGTGCGTATGTGCTGCGCTTTGAATCATTTACATGTTCTTCCATGGGCTACCCATCTTGCATATTTCGGAACAATCTGATGAGTTCTTCCTGGTGTTGCACTTTTAATGGCCAGCAATGTATTTTTTTTACCCAAAATCTTGAAAAACTTCTCTTAACTGATTATACACTAGCAAATATACTCAAACCTCGAACTACTGTTTCATTTTCTCTTTGTTACCAACCTGCTTAATCGAATTCAATCTAAACATATTACTACCTCTATACCACTTTACAATTGTACTATATTTTGTTATCATTTTGTTTTGTCTTATGTTTTTCTTGTGATCTTGTATTATTAATTTGAAAAACTACTTTGTTCATAATAATGTATACAGAATTATTTTTATGGTTAGGAGGTGTAAGTACACCGATATACTAGATATATGTAACGCTGCTATTAAATAAATAGTGTTCTTCTATTAATACGAGGGGCGGGGATGGTTCATTCGGTAGCCCGCTAGGCTCGTAATCTGCAGTTCTCAGGTTCAAGTTCCACTTAGTCCATCGTTGAGATTTATCTCCACAAAAACTCCCTGCCTTCGATTAGTAGGGGTCACCGATGGGCTTCCAAAGGCCGCCGTCAACAGTGGTTCCGTATGCGGGAGAGACATACCCTATGCACATTATAGAACACGCTGGATGGCCTTGACGGGAGGCTACCATCTGTATCCCAACAGCTATCCAGTGGATCCCCTCCCCCAAACCTTCTCTGAGCCCTAGGAATCCTTGTGACCTGTCTATTTAGACCATTATGGCAAAAAAGTGCAGCTCAGAGGTAAAACAACCCACACTATTATGAACACGTTGAGGTTGAAAGAATAACGACGCCTTTGGTCTACGGCAGAATCCATTAATGCCGTTTTCTTTAACGAATTTGCTCTGCTGCAATCGGATAAAATTAAAATTTTGTGTGTAAGATTTAATAAAACATTCTTATTACATATGAAATAAACACTGAATCATGACTTTTTTCCCATAAACAATTACACATTAGTTTCCTTTATCTACCCAATAATCCTTTTTCCACACACATTAAAAGCCAGTGCATGTTCATACACACGCGAACATTTTTATTGATCTTGAGTTTGAAACGATAGTGTTTATTTATGATTCTCTTTTTCCTTTCACGTTTTGTAAAAATTTCCTAATCCATTAATATTTGCAAAGCGGACAATGCATAATTAAAAACTGAAAAAGAAATGCGATGAACATCGTTGATCGGATTCAACGCCAAGCATTTCTTCTCCGAAGCTTTTCATTTTCCTTTTCATGCGACAAACAAACTGAACCGAGTACAGAGGCCATGATGAGCACATGATTGGATGTTTGAAGAACTATGTAAACGGCCATGTAATTGTCGTTTGTCAGACACCCTGAAGCTATTTTTGCTTTCGTAGGCTACGCTGCAATAATTGAGCTCAAGAGTGGTCTTGCCGATGAGAACCTCCCCTAAGTACTATAAGGTAATTACAACAGCTGAGCGTCTTTATAGCCTCGAACATGTCATGTCTGCTTCTGTCATTATCCATTTAATTAAGGCGGTCGAATGGTGAACATAACAACGAAGGAGTCGATAGTTAATCATTTGGGAGCTGCAGTCGATAATAACGACTAAAACATCAGGGACATTAGAAGAGTCTAGGAAGTGAAGATAAGGTCCCGTCTTGGTTGGTAGTAATGTTAGAAAATTCTTTCCTGAATTTAATATGATGCTCACTTTGTTCCTTTAGTACACTTTGATAGGAAGAACAAATTATGCCTATTAAATTTTCTTCTATTGTTTCTAACCCAGTAAAAAGAAACGCGATTAAAATGTTTTCTGATTTTTATTAGGGAATGCAATTTCCAATGAAAAGTTAAATTTTGTGAGTTATTAGTAAACATATTTTCAAGAAAATAAATAATATTTACGAAATCAATATATGGTAATTTGACTACTGTTCTTTGGTTTGAGTTTAATCGTTAATTCTTTAACCTGAACCTTTTCACTCTTATATATATATATATCAAGCATTCATTTCGTTCATGTGCATGAAATCTTAGTTAGAAATGACAACAGATTTGTGTAGGACTAAGAAGAACAAACCTCCATTGTTTGTTTTTCACAACGGAATAATGGAAGGTTTCAAATTCCATTCTGTTTTAAAAGCATAACTCAGAGGTTCTAAATTCATGGAGTCTTTTTGTTTCCTAATTGCTTCAATAGCACAAATTAATAACACCCATAGAAATAAAATAAAAATAAAGAGAAAAAAGGTTAAATATTCTTGCTTTCTATCTGGTGAATATTCAGAATACTTGGATGACCAGCGAGGACAAAACGTATCAACCTTTGCTTACACAGCGGTTTTTCACAAATGCATTCAAATATGCTTATTACACTTTTCTTTTAAATAAATTCCCTGATGTTTCCATATGCAATACACTTCTAAATCCCATTAACAAAGAACTAGTATCAGCATTAGAAAACTATGAACCTTTTTTAAAAATATACAAACTTATCTTACTTATTTGTAATTAGTAACTGAGAAGTTAGTATATTTTTAAAAGACAATTACAATTTTAATCATTTCTAGTTTATGTTTGTTCTCTGAGGGATTTCTTAAATGTGGCATTTTTGCTTTGGATTGTTTATAAATAACTTGTGTAGTAAACGAAGCAAAAGATAATTTCTATGTGATATAATTTATGTCGTTTTGAAATTGGTGTGTTACTGTGTTCGACCATAGGTAATTATCAAACACATTAGTAAAACAATGCGTATGCGCCATTCGCAGGTTTGGCTTATGCTGGAATATATAAGAAGACACATGAAATACGTATGTATTAATATGCCTTTAACTGGGGCTTTCTTATAAGTAGGTGAAATACTAAATAATTCCATTTAAGGAATTTGAATACTTTTAAATAATTTATGTTTCTATATTTATTTATTTTTACTTGAGGCATTGGCTATAAACAAAGTTAACAATTATTTGGAACCATGGTTAAAGATAAATGATGTAAATGAATTAAAAGGCACGAATGCACGTATATGGCACAAAGATTCTATAAATTTATAAGAATAGGAAATTGTATTTCAAATAACGTTTCTCTCCTTTTATTTAAAATCTAATGGTGATTTATTTTAACAATTCACACAAAATAACATATCGTAATTCGCAAACTTTTAAATCGGATCAAGAGTTTTATAAATTAGTTTAATATAATACATAGGGCCGGACTAGATGGAGTGGAAAGGGGGTTATATCCCACATCCTCTTTCAGAACTCTAGTAAGTATATTAGAAGCAAAAATTATTAAACTTATTTATATTACATGCATTTTTTTAAGCAATTTTAAAGACCTGTAAAACGGAGGGAAATATTTCTCTTTCAATTGTGTTTCCTTTCCACTTCCCACCCTTCTTGCACACACAAAATTTGGACTATTTCTGGATCTATCAAAACCCAATATTAAGCGCAGCCTGACCGTTTTATTCATGCCATATTTCTTAAATTTCACTTCAAAGACTTTCAAAAAAAAATATCAAGATAAATTGTCAGAGTTATCCACAGATACCTGCACTAACTCAACACTTCCATTGGAAATTAATACGCAATCAATCACATTTCTATCTAATAGTCCGGTCATCGTTACCAAATTCAGAGATTCATAACGATTTGTAGCGTGATGTTACAAGTTGGTAGATACTTAACTGCAAATCTGATTCTCTCTTCTGCTCTGGTTTTCTCATTTTCTTACGATTAAATGTTAGCTGCTTTCAGGTTGAGACTGAAACCTAATTGCTTACGTTTTACGAGTGTTTTCTTCATACTTAGACAAAACTTTTAAAGAGTGTGCTCAGTCCATGCAAGAGAACCTAAAGGTCTACACGACAAGGAAAATCATTTTATTATTCGCAAGTTTCATCGCAAGTAAGAACCTCAAGTTTCAGTCACCACCAGCACCACACACAATCTCCGAGAAGCACCATTCATATTTTAATACAACGTAAACATTTTAAGTTAGCTTCGTGTTTCCTAATGTAAATAGCCTGGACTATAACTTTGCCAGCTAGACCTGTGTCTTTTAAATTGATATAAAAGGAAATATATAAAATTTTCATAAGAGTAGTCCTCGAGATAGCAATAGGGAAGAAATGTTAATTGTCGGTCAAGTTTCATGCTGTAGTCCAGAATAAATGTATTTTAAGAAAGTTGTGTCATTTCATTTTTCTTACCAATGTCATTAATATTAATGTGAGTTAGGGCTATATATGAGAAAGGTATTGTTGATAAAGCGGTAATTCAAAATAGATTATTTCTAAAATTCTTCGAATGATAAAAAACGATGCATAATATTAGAGTTCAGATACCGTAACATGTCTGAGTTAGATTGAGATCAGAAAGATAAGTATTCCCTCAGCTATATCAAAGTAATATGTCTTTTTTTACCTTCTTTATCTAATATGCAAAAGCCCCCGGTGCTTCACTGCGAAGTATAAAGACTTTGGTCCTAATGAAGATGGCTAGACATTCAGGGCATACTTACCCATCTCAAAGAATTTGCATGCTGGTCTCCTGCAAGTTTTCTATTTTAAAGCAAATCTGAAATACTCTATTCAATTCTTTAAAATACCTCTAATATAATTAATCATATTTTCATTCAGACATTTGTTCCCTTTGTAGAACAACTCTGACTTTATAAAAAGAAAGCGATAAATCGATAAACCATTAATCCCTGTCAAATTGCGCTATAAGAAACAAAGGATTTCACTGCATGATTTTCTTCTACAAAACCATATTCCAGTTATGATATTATAACGCATGAAAGCATCGTATAAGAAACTAACTGGTATTCTAATCACAGAGAAGCATTCCTGTGTTGTACAGCCGCTCAAAAAAGTATCCGAACACTATGGTTGATTGCAAAATTCAGAAAAAAATTCTGGCATTGATTTTTTTAGAAATTAGTCATCTGGCAACCTTCGTGTCACGTGACACGAAGGTTGCCAGATGAAATGATTGATTAGATGAATGATTTTTTAGAAATTAGTCATCTGACAACCTTCGTGTCACGTGACACGAAGGTTGCCAGATGACTAATTTCTAAAAAAATCAATGCCAGATATTTTTTCTGAATTTTGTAATCAACCATAGTGTTCGGATACTTTTTTGAGCGACTGTACAAGACCTTATATGTGCGTGTATCTTCTTTTTCAGAAATTATTTACAAAATTATCGTGAACAGTCAAACGAATGAATTAGCAGTGAAATAAAAAGCTATATGCATTACATCACAGTACAACAATACGTTATTCAATAACTTCTAAATCAAGTTCTGATTCCCAACAATTGACAGGAAAAAAAGAAAAATGAACGAAAATTAACAAAAAACACTCCTTTTGCTAAAGAATAATATATACCGTGAAATCTCGAGTATAATACGTACATTTTTTACTCATTTTAGCCCTCTAAAACGGGGGTGCATATTATACTCGTGTGCAAAAAAATACGTCATTTTCAATATTGAGCAGTCGCATGTACAGCTGTGAGGCATTGTTGTAAGACGCATTTCGCACTCTTGGCAACAACGTTCCGTGACCGCGTCCCCTCTCCTTGTCCTTTTGAGTAGTGGGAAGATCTGAAATTAAATTCGAGGAAATGTTATACTATAGCAGAAAAGCTGTTAGAAAAATATGCAGAATCTGACCGCAATCGGGCAGCAAGTCGTCATTTTTCCATTAACGAGTCAAACATCCGATTATGGCGAAAAAACAAAGAGTCGCTGCAAGTGATGCCTAGGAAGAAAAAAGTGAATCATGGGTTACCAACAGGTTTTCCGGACCTAGAAAAAATAACGGATTAGGTGGGAGATAGGAGGCAACAGGGCATCGGTGTTTCATCCATTGAAATCAGACTTAAAGCTCTGGAACTAAAAAAATCTCTTATGGGCACAATAGAATTTAAAGCGTCATATGGATGGGCAGTTCGTTTCGTTTTATGAAGCGACATAGTCTTTCAGTTCGTAGAACTACGATCTCGCAGCATCTTCCAGACGACCATGAAAAAAGCTTCTGGAGTTCCAAAAGTTCATAATCAATTTGTGAAAGGAACATATTTATTACCTTGCACAGATTGGAAATGCCCCTGACTTTTGATATGCCCTACGACAGGACTGTAGACATGAAAGGCATAAAAAAGGAGTAAAATTTCCAAGAGGTGTACACATCCGTGTCCATACTAAAGGATGGATGGGTGAAGCACTAACCATTGACTAGTTAAAAGGTGTTTGGGCGGCACGTCCAGGTGGTCTACGAAACCAAACTTCCACGTTTCTTCTCGACTCGTTTCAGTGTCATCGGATGCCTTCTATCCACAAAGAACTGAAGAAAATTAAATCTGATATGTTTATTATTCCAGGCGCCATGACTCGTCTACATGCCTTTAGACGTTGCTGTTAATGAGCCGATGAAGGATGCTATCCGTCGTAAATGGAATGCATGGTTAAGCAATGGTAATCACACATATACTGCTGGTGGCCGTAAGCGTCAACTGACTCTCACCGATGTTGCCGAGTGAGCACTTGCGGCTTGGAATGAATTAGATGCGTCTATAATTCAACAAAGCTTCCTCAAATGTTATATTTCCAATAACCTTGACAGCAGCAAGGACGACGTTTTGTGGGAGGACGAACAGGTGTCATCAGATGATGATGGCCATATTTATTATGACGGCACCAATAACAATGGCATTGACTCGACAGCATTAGATGAGCTTCTTACTAGTGACAGTGATGACGAGTGTTTTTATGGATTTCCCAGCAATATTTAGGTGTTACGCATTTTTGTTCGTTTTTTATTAAAAGTTTAAATTTTGTTAACAAATGTTTTATGCAATTCAAAATAAAATCTTGAAAATTATGAGTGCATATTATATACGAATTTATATTTTAGCAGAAACTTTCGGGCAAAATCAAACATGCACATTATACACTGGTGCGCATTATATTCCAGATATTACGGTAAGCAAAATAAATATCTAAAACCAATTTAAGCATTAGAATAAATTTCTTGCTTCATGTAAATAACACTTTTCATCTCGTTTAAAAAAAAATAACAAGCTGTTTTCACTTTGTCGTCTATTTGTATATCTGTAGACATTCAATAATTTTTTATATATTTAAAGATGAATTAAAAATTCTTTTTGGGGTTGGCTATTGATGGAATATTACATTCTGAATTTATCGTTTCTCCCGATAGCTTTCACGTCGCTCTCTAACTGGGAAAAAGTTAGAAAATGACAAAATTTTAAATGAATATTGCATAAGATCTATTTATGTGACATATTTCAATTATTTTTAGGGTATTAAAGTGAAAAGGTTATATTAAAAAAAGTGAAAAGGTATTAAAAGTGAAAATTATTTTTTTTTATTTCAAGTGATAAATGAAAATGTTTTTGTTTGTGTTGAGCAGGTACTAATAAGATATTTGGATTTTACCAATTTACCCATTAGTTAGAATTCCTATTGCTTTAGGTGTTAAACGCGTAAAGTAAAATATTCAAAAATGCTCTCCAACGGTGGGAAAAGTTGGAAAACCTTCTAACGAATGTTGCAAACGATAAATTTGTGCTATATACTTTAATTTCGATATTAAGTGAAATTGTCAAGAGGTTATATTCGCAATAATGATTTTCTCGCTTTTCCTAGGGTATTGGGGGGTAAAGCACAACTATTCGCTTTACGAATAATTGCGCTCAGATAAATTTGGTTTTCAACTTTACGATCATCCATTAGTTCGAATTTACACAACTGAATGGTGCTAAAGTTAAAAAATGGAAAACTTCAATATCTTTGATAATGGACATTCCGTATTCGCCAGAGGAGATATTCCTCTAGTTTTTCAACTGTTTTCACTGAGAAAGCATATGTGATGGGATATATATATATGTTTATTTAAACGTCAATACGTCAAGAAGACAGATAAAGTGAGTTAATCTATTGATTATTTGCTGCTCAAGTTCTTAGTTAGTTTAAGAGTATTAGCAATTTTTTTATTATTTCTCCCGTTAAAATATCAAAATTGCCTTTAGTATCCTCTCCATACCAAATCTTTCAAAGATGGAGTATGGATTTTGTACGGACAGTAGAGTCCTAAAATTGATGAGAGTAAAATGGATTCCAGCAGGTTTCCAAATATGATTGTCTTCACTCTGCAATAATTCAGCAAACTGAGAAACTTGCTGCCTACTGATACTTAAATATGGCTAACTTATGCATTTCCGTTGTTCCCAATATAGCTGATTTTTCCTTACTGCTCCATTGATTTTTATGAAATTTGAACTAGTATTTCTGTTACGTAAACATAAAATATCTATGAATCAATCGGATTATTGAATATAGTGTTAGATTGTTCTTTTCAGTTATAATGGGACCGTTTAAAGACCAATTGCTTTTCAACTTTCGACCAAAGAAGTGAATTTTAATATGTTAGAACAGCGACAAAGAAAGAAACAAGATGTGCGATACGAAGGACAATTGATTACGTCTTCAAGTTTCAAAACAAACCTGAAACGAGATTTCTATTTTAAAAAAATGGGATATAAATAAAATAAAATAAATACGCCCTCAAGCAGCTGCTTGCCACAGAGGTCTGAAAGGAGCCTGTCAGTTTATATGCCAAAGTAGAAGATCTGTGAGGATGGCAGGACCTCAGCAGAAAAACGACACATGGATCCATGCCTTACCCGGGATAAAACATTCCAAATTTTTCTTTCACATTTCAAGTCCTTCATTTTGTATTTAAATTTTATATTTCGAGTTCTATCTATTTCTAGCTGTAATCAAAATTTCCATTAAAAAATGAAAAGCGAAGTGTGCTATTCAGTTGGTTAACTTTTTTTCTATTTTCCTTCTCATTTTCACGTTCTTATTTTTCAGCGCATTGCCTGCATCGGACATTGGAATTAATGACCTTAAAATATATGGGTAAATTATTTGAAGTCATTAATCCCAATGTCCTGAAAACTGCGAAAGGAAAGAATTATACTAATAAATAAATTATGTTCCAGTTCGCAAAATTAAGATTTTTTCTTCTTATTTTTATTATATAGAATAATTTTTTGCACATAGGAAAATAAACAGGATTTCTTTTTATAGCTCTTGTAGTTAAAAAAATGACAAATTATTCTCGTATACTTTATACACGCATGTCAACCAGAAACTTAGATGACGTGTGTGACGAATGTAAAAGGAAAGAAATAGCATTTATTTACTGTATCCCATGTTACTTTTTCATATCTCCTATAGAATCACTAGAATATATATTGAGGTGTTCTAACCAGCAACACGACCTCGTTTTCCGATTTTTTTTATGTCCTTCTCTTTACGACAATGATTATTCGATTTCTTCTAGAAAGAGAATGTTCAGTATCAAAATAGAATTTTATAAGTTTAAAGAAAGTGTTAAATCGCATTATTGTTTTTGTTTTTCTTGTAAACAATAAGAAAGAAATACATGTGATTCTATATTTTCCCTTTCCTGTGAACTTTGATCTAAACTCCTGACGTCTAAGCGATGAATTTCAAAAAGGGAAATAACATTAGGAATTTGATAAGCTCGAATTGTTCCAAGAATTCCTGACAATGATTTATTGAGTTTCAGTTTAAAATAAATTCAATTTTCTAAGTTGCTACGATTGCGAAGGAATAAATACATTTCGTGCTTCATATACCGTTGACAGTATTAATGTTTTCCAATCATTCTTACGTTTTACACAATTTTAAATCATGTGGGGACAATTTGCAAGGGGAAATAAAGGGAGTAACATTTTATATCTCGCCTTTTTCTATTTTTCTTAAATTTATTTTCAGCAGAAAAAATGTCTCTAATGGAAATGGAAATGATGAGGGCATGTTCACCGGCGAAAAGATAAACCTAAAAAGTTCAGATTTTTAAATCGTATGAGACTGTAGTGCGACATTTAGGCTGGAAAAAAGTTTATTCTTGGTAATACAATAAAAAAGGAAATTCAGTCTCACAGATCATATTATTGAGATACAAGTAAAATAGAAATATTAAATGTTGAAGACGACTATGCAATATCAGTTGAGTGGAAATACTGAATGCATGCAAGAAGCAAAAATTACGAAATAAATATTATTTAAAATTATGCAACGTCTGTTTTTATTTAATGGAATGTCTGTAAAGTATATTATCATACCACAGATTGTTCAAAACAGTACTGTACAAGAAGGTTGCCAGATCACTAATGTCTAAAAAAATTGTTGCCAGATATTTTTTTATGAATTCTGTAATCAACTATAGCGTTCGGGTATTTTTAAGGGACTGTACCTTATTGGAAGTTATAAACAAACCATTATTTCATCACAGTGGGTAGGATCTCACAAACAACGAAGCTTTGTCTTTTTAGTGATATATTATGATATGAATTTGAAATAAGTAGAATTGTGTTCTTTAATCTCTAACTGACATTTTTGCGTATATAATAGGCTAAATTCCCAGGTTACAAGAACCCTCAAGAGCTCAGAGTTGGATACAGGAAGGAGACTAACTGTAAAGGTGGAAGCCTTCCGTGAAGATATATAGTTATTCCTTTGCTGTCACGATTCGCGTGGTTCGTTATTAATGCTCCTAATGACTTTTAATTGCTTTTAACTTTGGTAATTTTAATTGTGAAACAAATTCTTAAAACTGAGCATGTCTAGACTTCAAACTGCTTATTATTTTTGACAACATTCTATCCATAAAACTTCATAACTTTTAATTGTTCTTGTATTATCAACCGATAGCATTTAGTTATGAACAAACTAATCTTCTCAGGTATAAATAGTGAAAATATATCTCGTCGCACTCTGATTAGAATGTTAATTAAATTCGAAGATTGAGTTCTTAAATTTGTTGTCCGCCTATCTAGGATTTCACTAAATGTCGGGATTGGGTTACTGCCATTGACATCACTTGAGCATAAATCAATTGCTCCTCAGACGATGTATTATAACTAGACCCTATCGTAATTTCGGTATTTAATTGGCACAAAAGAGTTATGTGGGTGAGATGTAGTAGTAATACGAACTTCAGTAGCTTAAATCGATCGAGGAAAGCTTTTGAATAATTTCGCGCATTTCTTCCGGCTTGTACTTCTAATCAAATTACGAGTCAGTTTTGGTATCCCTCAACTAATCAGATATCCCTTACGGTAAGGTTTACCGTAACTACTGCTTTAGAAGTGTTTTTTTTTTGCTTATCAGCTCCTCAGACGCCTCAGGTGTCTGAGGAGCTGATTTTTTGTCGATGCATATTTTCTTGACCAAGTGGGATCAAATCCCACACCTCCAGGCGCTGGCAACTTGGAGTTCAGAGCATCTGACATGTCATTAAGAGGTCGTGGGTTCATATCCCACTCTGTTCAAGGCATTTGTTTTCTCTGCACTCATTGGCAGCATGATACTTAAACAACCTAATAGGGATTACATGCTTCTTATATTAGAATGAACTTCGGCGGTTTTAATAAATCTTCAATGTTTTATTGCAGCTACAAATAGACTATTTTGTGACGCACACTCATATTAAATTATTGCTTAAATTAATAATTTCATTGAGTAAAATCACTGATCATTAGCCGTTACAGCTATATTTTGATCAAAATATGAAAAAATACATAGAATAGTCCCTACTGATATCAAACCAGGAAATTAACTGGTATTATGAGCATAAAATATTTAAACGGAAATAGTCTTAACGGACTGATCTAAATATAACAAAATTTCATCGAACACAAACGAAAATACCGATTGTTACAATTTTAAAAAGGAAATAAATGCTATTAAATTTTTGAGAAAAATAAAACCCTAAAGTATATAAATAACCGTAATGATACCAAGCAATAGTTACCTCCAGTAGCAGACAATGGATATTATCCATTTAATAGAGCATAGAGTATAAAAATAACACAAAGAAAAACTGAACAACTCAGTTACAGCGAAAATCAGAAATAAAATTTTATGAAAAAACAAAGTAACGTAAGAAAAAAATGATATGATACAAACTTAGAAATTAATCCATTAAGCACTAGAAGATAAAAAAAACATAATCTGTTGACGAAACTGTTATTACAAATATGTCAAAAAGTTTAATACCTTTACAAATTGCAAATAAATTATATAATGGATATTACTCGTTAATTCTGCATATAAAAAAAATCAACCCAGAACCTGACGTTGAATTTGAAACATACAATGACATTACAAATAAAGATTCGATTTATATTCCTTCTGCAAATAGAGCAGATATCGTGAATATAGCAAAAACTTGAAATGGTGACGAATCCCGTGGATATGACGAGATATATATCAAACACATTAAAACGGTATCGAATTAGACTGATGTCATAAAAGATATAGTTAACGAAAGTATTTCAACTAGTGCAAACCCACTGAGCTCAAAGCTGAAATTCGACGATCACTATTCAAAGGAGGAACACAGACAATTATGACTAATTACAAGCACATTGCAAATTTATCATCTATAAATGAAATATTGGTAATAACATTACCTTATACAAATTTCTTATTAAACATAACACTCTAAATGAAATCCAATATGGGTTTCCAAGGGGGAAAAGTAGCGTGAACTTACAAACGAAAATTACTGATTTTAGTCTCCATGGCTCTAAATCGAAGTGACAGGGTAGTTGCATTGCTTCTAGACTTACAGAAAGCCTATAACGTTTTGGATCATGATATTCGTTTACAGAAATTAAGAAACTATGGATTTAGAACCATTGGAATACACCGGTTTCAAAACCACTTATTAAATAGATTTAGTAATTAAAATTAACAAAATATACAGTAGAAAGTGTGAAGTTCAATATGGTATCCTTCAAGGATCTATTTTAGGCCCGCTTTTATTTTTGATTACATAACCGACTTAACAAAATTAAAACTGAATAGTACCATGTTTCTAAATGCGATAATTTTAGTTAATATCACCAAATCGGAAGAAGATGCGGTAAAACATATACAAAAAGACTTTAATGTAATAAAACGATGGTTAAATTATAATAAACTTTATCTAAGCAGCAATAAAACCAAATGGATGACTTTTCATTCATTCTAGTTTGAAAATTAACAATTACTTATTAATTGAAACACACAAAATATGGCGCACAAAAAGAAACCATTTCTCAGCTAGAAAACTGCAGCTGCATCAAAATTGACAAAGTACATATAATAAAATATCTAGGATTACATCCAACAATACCCTCCTATATTATTATATTTATTATTACATTCATACGGAGATAATCTTCAGCAGATCAAGACTTTGTGCTTTGAAGTTAAAAAACTACGATACATTAAGGATACCGACATATGCATTTTGTTATATATATATAAATCAATTTGTGAGTCTGTCTTAAATTATGACATAATGATACTGGAATCAAAACAAATATTAGAAAACTAGAATATTTAATCCTCAAGAGTTAAAATATTATTCAATTTAGACCGTATACAACTAACTGCAGCCCGAGATAAATTTCTTTACTTGGATATTTTGAGCTACCAGAGTCTATATAAATATAACACAGGTACACAAAACATTTTTGATAGCACACATAAAAATACTCCACATGACAAAAAAAAAAGCACAAGATTTAAAGAAAAAAAATTTCAACTTCCAAAAATTACAAATAACTACTCAAACTGTACAAGTGGCTACAAAATTTCATAGACATTCAATACCTTACCAAGGGAACTGCTAAACCATAAGTTCTATTGTAGAATTAAAACGTGAATTAAAAATATTTTTTTAAATGATTCAGAAAATTAAAATTAACATCTACTAACAAAATGGTAGCTAGGTAGTCACTGGAAGGAGAGCTATGCACCAATCCCCTGTGATGATGCATAGAACCGGCCAGGCCTAGCACCTAATGTCCAAACCCGCCTTCTCGTGGTGCAGGTCGTTAGTACCTTTCAAAAGAGATACTCTCTTGTGGAAATGAACGGAAGGAGAGTACTGCCAGATTAGTGTCTCATACTGATCTGCACAACATTGGCTACTTTTCTTTCTTTTTTCTACCCTGCTTTGGAGTGGTCAACCACAAAGGGTCCTGGTGCTGACCATATAAACTTACTGGACTGCAATAAGCTCTGAAATTGATTATGGATCCTGATTTTGCTACACTGATGGGTTTCTGTGGAGGGAAAATCTTCCGCTGTGTTTTCTGTTTCTTTGTGGGTTGACAGTCCTAAGTGTATAGATTCACAGGATATGTTTATCAGCTGGTGGATAATCCTGAACAGAGGTCATCGCAGGCACCTGAACTCTTTGCTTCTATTGGCATCGTCAAATTCTACATTGGAGGAAGTCTTCCAGTGTAGATGGCTTCAGCATTTAGTGGTGGGGGAACGGGTCTTTGCCCCATGTCTGCGATTAGGGGGCTGTTTGATATTGTCGGCATTCCCTCTATCAATACATATAGCTTCTTTAAACATCAGACTAACCATTTGCTCTCCATAGGTAGTTGGAATGTTAGGACTCTGCACAGAGCTTTTCTCTTTATGTCCTCACATAAGAATTCCACCGTTATAATTTAGATATTCTCGGCTTGCAAGAGACCAGATGGAGAGATAAAGGTCAGATTCTTAAAATAATCTTAGATTTCTTTTTTTTCAGGGAGGGAAGTTAATAAGCATCACCAAGGAGTGGGTCTGCTTCTCAGCAGACACGCTAGTTATGCTCTTCTAGGATATGAGTGCATTAATGAAAGGTTCCTTACAGCAAAATTTCGGACAAACATTAAAGACTTGAATGTTATCTGCTGTTATGCCCCCATTGAGGATGCCGACGGGGATGAGAAGGATAGGTTTTATGAACAACTTCAGGGTATTTTGAATTCTGTCAAGAAAGGAGATATTACCCTTATTCTTGGTGACTTCAATGCCAAAGTTGGTACTGACTCTGACCTTTGGGGAGGAGTAATAGGCCCTTTTGGTATTGGTAGCTGCAATGGCAATAGGCAACATCTCCTACAGGTAAGTAAATTCAATGGATTCAGAATAACTAACACTTATTACAAACACCGCGACATACATAAGTACACATGGGTTTCACCTGATGGGCTGCATAAGAATATGATTGGTTACATATTAATTAACAGCAAATCGGCTAGTTCTGTTAGGAATACCAGGGCATATAGGGGAGCTGAAATTGAACCCAGTTATAGCCAAAGCTTACCATGATAGGTTACTTAGTCATTATGACAGTCATGGTATGCTTACTACTGAAGTTGAGGAAGAATGGGATCATTTTAAACAGGCTTTTTTGGACACTAACAGTACTGTTTTAGGAAAAAAGGAGCAGAAGAGACAGAATTATCTGAGTGATAAGGCACTTGAGCTTATTTCGGAAAGAAAGAACTGCAGGAATGTCCTTAATCAGTACCCTACTAGTCCTAATAGAAAGGATTACAGAGAGCTTAATAAACGTGTAAAGGATCAGTTAGCTACTGATAAGAAACTTTGGCTTGATGGCTTGGCTGATAAAGCCGAGGAAGCAGTTAGACAGCACAACAGCAGAGAGCTGTACCAGATAGTTAATGTTTTGTGTGGGAGAAAACGGACAGGTATACAGTGATTGAAGGATAAACAAGGTAAGGTTATAGAAGATGAGGATTCTCTCATGGTTAGTAGGCTGAGTATTTCAGTGATGTTCTAAACAATGTGGTTAGTTCTACTCCCATTCTTTGTAATGATGCTAGATGCCCTTTAATGTTGGCCCTATAACACAATCTGAAGTTATTTCGGCTATTTCTAAACTTAAACACATAAATACTCAGGGGTAGATGAAATTAGTACGGAAATGCTTAGAGCTGGGAATGTTTCTGTTTCCACTTAACTATCTTTTATGATAAAGGCATGGTTCCTAAGGATTTTAACAGAACTATTTTTATCCCTATTTTCAAAAAAGGTGATCGCAGTTCTTGTGACAACTATAGGGCTATCAGTTTACTCTCTGTTCCAGGTAAAGTTTTTTGCATGATTGTTCTTAATAGAATTAAGAATATGATTGACAGGGAATTTCGTGATGAGCAATGTGGATTCAGAAGTGGTAGGGGATGTGTAGATCAGACATTTTCACTCAGGCAGACTCTTGAGAAATGTTTAGAGTGTCCGAAACCTTTAGTTACTAGCTCTGTTGATTTCAAAAATGCTTTTGATTCTGTTGATCGCCATAATTTCTGATTGATTGTGAGATCGTATGGCATACCAGACAAGTTAATAAACATAATGAAAGCTCTCTATAATAACACTGATGTTCGACAAAGGAGCATTTTGTCTCATTTTCTATTTAGTTTGGTTATTGATTATGTTATGTGAAATTCACTGCAAGGGAAAGATTTGGCCTTAAATGGTCTGGAGATATAAAAATTTCTTATTTAGATTATGTTCATGATTTGCCCTTTTGGCAAATTATGTGGATAAGATGAACTCATTCATTCGAGCTGCTGATGAGATTGGTAGTAGAGTAGGTTTGATTATAAACAGAGAGAAAACTAAAGTGATGAAAATTAGCCAGACAGGCTGTGATTCAGTTATTTGAATGGTTGCAGTCTTGACCAGGTATCTAGCTTAATTATATTGTGAGCTATGTAAGAGATACTGGTGATTTGCGACATGAGATTAACAGACGAATAGTAATGGCTGCTGGAACTTTTAAGAATCTATGGAGAGTATGGAAAAATGGACGTATATACCTAAAGACTAAAATTAGACTGTAAAATAGTTTGGTTCTTTCTAGAGTTAGTTATGGTAGTGAAACTTGGATGCTTTTACGAAGCATATTGTGCAGAGATAGACTCCGTTGGTTTGGCCATGTTGCCCATATGGATAATTATAGATTGGCGAATAGTGTTATAAACAGTATGCCTAAAGGCCTCAGAAAGAGGGGTAGACCTAGGATGATGTGGGCAGACAATGTCAAACAGGACCTTGTTAGAATTGGTGTGCAGTGGCCAGATGCAACAGATGTAGCTGAGGGCAGATATGCTTGGAGTACTAAATTGCACGGTATGGTTGGACCTCCGTAGCCCATGGCTGTTTGATGATGATGATGACGATGACGATGAACACATTTTATAATGCTGAAGTTGAATGTAAAAATCATGATGCGAAGTATTCGAAATGGAAAAAAAAGATAAAAATTTTAGAAACGATAGCAAATTATTCGGTGTTGAAATTTTGAACTAAAATGATAAAATACTATAATAAATAAAACTAGATTTAACTGTATTAAGGTTAGCAGATGCAGACAGAAAGGAGGTGTAAAATATTATGTCCTTGTATTATTCTCTCTCTGAAGATAAGCTGTTAGCTTTGAGGGACATCTGTAAGCAGAAATGATTTATTTGTAACTGTTTGAAGAAATAAATGATTTAAAAATGCATGGGCAACACTACAGTTTTTTTATCTATTGGAATGATATCAGATAATTTCTTTAAATGAAGACTTTTTTTTATCACACGGAGATGAAAAGCCCATTTTGATCCCCTTGTGAAGAAACTTTTCCGTCACCTGGAATTTGTATATTTTATACATCAATCAGTAAAATCACTATGAACCGAATATCGTGATTTTACTCTCCATACTTGTCAAAATCGTATAGACGCTCCATTGATATTTAAAAAGAAAATGCCTATTCATATTAATTATACCACACAACCATTAATCCAGAAAGAATGCATAAGTTCAATAGGCATTCTTTGTCACATGACTTCAGATTTATCTGACAATCTATAAAGTGTGTGGTTATCTGAGTGAAGTTAAAGCACTGCAACAATTGTGAAACTAAAAATTTGAACAGTATCAGGCGAACTAAGACTGGATGTAAATTTTAATATTTCAATATTTTTTGTGATTTTTAAAAGTAATAACCGTGAGTAAAGTATTTCAAATATTATTTTTCTAACTAGCAACTGTCTCTTTGCAATTCAATAGATTCCTCAGTTACAATCAGAACAGATTGTTTTATTCCAAGGTTCATTGAATGAAAGTGATTGGGAAAATAATGCTTTTGTGTCCATTGGGAAAAAATGCTATGTGGAAGGAATTTTGAATATTTGGGACAAAAATAAATGTAAAGTTTTAATTGAAATAATAATTTTTAAAATTTGCCGAAATCAAAATTTAAGCCAAAGTTTAAATCGAATTTATTCTAATTCAAATCTATGGTTATGCGTTTTTGAGAGGCACTTTTGGATATAATAATAGACAAATATGTCAGCAGACAAATACGCAGCTTACAAGGACCCTAAATCTCTCAGAGCTAGAAAGGGGATGATAACCAGGGCACAGCTGTCACGAGCCAAATAGAAGTCTGTCGATATATCTCGAGTACATCTTATCGTTCCCTTCGAAGTTGGGGTTGTTTTGATTTTGAGCGACACTTTTTTTGCACCCATTGGGCTAAATGGCTGGGTCACAAGGAACTCAAGGGCTCAGAAAAGTTTGGCGAACGGGATCCTGAGGATAATGTTAGGAGACATAGCGAAGCCTCCCGTCAAGTTCATCCAGCGTGTCGGCACTCCTGCATCTAAGTCTTAACGACCCATTTGACAAACATCGGTATTTTCAAGCCCATCGGTGTTCCCTTTCTCACCGAGGGCAGTGTGAGGGTTAGGTTATTTCCATTACATTAAGTTCTCCCTTTCTCACTGAGGCAGAGCAGAGGTTAACGGAGAACATTTTAATATATATAATGGCAATTCTAAATTGGAAACAGATTACAAACCTGGTCCTTACAGAATGTGTCGACCCCTGAAATCTATGGTAATCAGAAGTAGTAAGCATGCTTAAATATAAATATATTCTGTCTATAATTTTGAAACTCCGGTTTCATCATATATTATTCCTTTTCTGATTTTTTTTTCCTTAAAGTTACCAATATTTTTTATCTTTTTAAATATTCCAATCATACAGCAATTTCATTATTTATTATACCACATATCAGGCCCGAATCTAGAAAAAAAATAAAGGGGGAGTACGCAATCGAGATAGAAAAAGGTAAAATGGAGAGAGTGGAGCTAAGAAATTGAATTTCCATTGCAGTGTTAACATTTCCCCGCTTCGTTTTAGAGGTTTTAAAAAATTATTAAAACTGTGTGAAATACTCCCAAATTTAATAATTGTGGTCTCCGTTACCCTTACCAGCAATTCTCTATCTCTTGTCGACCCCTAAGATCCGGCCCTGCCACATAAAAACGTACCTTTAAATACATAAACTTCTTGCCAAATACATTCTATCCAAATAACCGTACAAGAGATTGCTATTGAAATTATGCCCTCAAACTGGCAAAGCTTTGCATACTACTACAGCTGTATACAGATGAAATCTCGACACGACCTCTACTCGATCAACACGGAGTAGAAAAAGGAAACCGACCTCTGCTCCAGCCTACGGGAGCAAAACTAACTTTAACTCTTCTTCTGTCGCTACTACTCACAGAGCGATCCCAATCTTTTGGCCACTAGTCAAGCTGTGGTGCCGGGCAATTAGCCGGATGAGAAGATCCCAAGCTGGCATATGGTCACTCAGGGTAAACCCAGCATCTGCCACAACCTTAGAAGGCGAGAGAGTGCTTGATGACTTTCCTGCTTCTTCGTAAGGCTGCTACCCAAACAAAACAAATGGGGATGTCCGTCAGAGTTGGATCAGAACACTGTTCGAAGAAAGCGAAAATCAGGAACGAAGACAGCAGATATTGTCAGTTATATGAATTGAATCTAAAACCACTTCATTATTGTTCTATATTGTGTTTTACGACTTCCAGTGAAAACGAAAATATATGATAATAGTATTCCATACTTTAAACATTTTGCGAATGGAAACCTTAAGCCTCTTCTCCTTTTGTTTAAAAATGCAAAAATTTAGAACTAACTCAAAGTTAGTCTTTTCAAATTTTATCCTGTTATCAAGAGCTTTACAACGCAATAGAATGTTTCAATTGAAAGAGCTGTTCATAGGTGTTTTATTCAGTTGGAAAGTAAAAAAAAAAATGTAACAGGGTTCCTCATGAAACGAAATAATTTTTTCAGATTAAATCAAAACTGAAATTTGCTTCTTTTGTAAGATACACCAATAAACTATATAAATAAGGCTGTTTGTTTTGTTTTGAACTTTTAAAATATATTAAAATGAAAATTGTGTAAAACATTGTTGCGAAAGGTAAATTTAAATTTTAGAAAAAAAACACTTTCTTTCTGAACATTTGGTTATTTTTACCTTTCTTCTTATTACATTTCATTCGTCTTTTGTTAGTTAATTTGTTTGTCAAAACAAACGGCTTGTGAAAGTCAATGGCTTGGGAAGAGAAGTTCCACCATATCTTCCCAAGCCGTTGACTGATCGTAACGAGTTTTGTATCAAATAAAAGCCTGTGTAGCGGGGAGTGTCCAAAGCTATAGAACATTTAGCGCCCCCCCCCCGAAATATTTACCCCCGTAGAAAAGAATACTGGAATGTATAATATAATTCTAACAGATATGATTTAGATTACATCAATATCATGACATATAAAGGGAAATACATAAATCATTTTTCCACTGTATCTTATCAATGTGAAACAAGTTAGGTGTCAACTGAAAACTTGCATTATAGTAAATGTCATAGGCAACCTCAAGATTTTCCCCGTACCCTTCTTCCTCCCCCCTCCACAAAATGACGATCGAAATTTCACGGAGGTGAACAGCAACGAGTAACAGTATTTCGCACAATATAAGATTCCTACCCATTTCATAATTGAAGATTTAAAAAAAATGAAAGTTAAATTTTTTCTCCTACTAATATGGAACATGATACAATGAGTATTTATAAATGGAATAAATCTTCAATGATATTCTGGTAGGTAAAGTTAGTCGTAAGTGACAGAAAACATCAAGTTTGTGTATCAGTAGAAATAAATTATGAAATTAAAAAAGTCATATCTTCCTATATGCTGCCTAAAAAGCAGAAAAAAAACTTATCGATGGTGCAATCATCAATGAAATTATGGTGCCATCACAAATTTACCTTCAAAGGAAATAGGGTGCTGCAAACTTGTTGCGTACGTAAATCGGCGCCCTATCTTCCTTTGAAGTGAATACGAATTCAGTGATTTATTAAACCATTAATAAGTTTTACGTTTATTTTCCACTTTTTCAGGAGCATATAGGAAAATTGGCATTATTTTAATTTTTAACTTATTTATATTTTTTCTGTCACTAAAACACCTACCTTTAGAAAGTTTCATTTGATATGTGACTTAACATCAACGACATTTTTCTTCCCTCTTTGATTTTTGGAGTCGTATGTCAGGTAGCCCATGACATTGGAGACGTCACAAACCATAATTAGAGATAAAACTCGTTAAGGTCGGCCCCGACAAATATCTGTCCTCTTTTGGGGGGAGATTGGTAGGAGCACAATTTAAAATAGTCTACGGCGATCCTCGTATGAGCTTTCCTCTCACACCAAATTCGTAACTGCTAGCTCTCGCGTTCGGAAGCTACAGCAAAAGAATGATTTTAGGAAGGAAGAAATCAAGGAGAAGGGGATAATTTTATTGCCCACAACATTTCTTTCCTGCGTCAAATGATTTCATTTGGGATACAACTTGTTATGTTCGACCATGGGTTTCGAAAGATATAGTAGAACAATTCTTACCCATATTTCCCATTTTCTTTGCGGAGGAAGAAAGGATGAGGTGGAATATATGAAGTGGAAGAAAGGATGAGGCGTTTTATAAACTATGACACTCCCATGTCACAAGTTTTCATTTGACGCATAGCCTGTTACTTTCGGCCCTCGCGATCAAAAGATGTGGTGTAACAATTGTTTTCATATTTCCTGTTTTTAGAAGAAGAAACCATGGGGTGTTAAATTTTTATAGTTTATGACAGTTTTTCTTAAATAAATGGTCAGAACCGTCAGTCCCCGGGCTGCATTAAGCTGACAGGAAAATAAGAAATATGTTTTTAGAAGCATAACATTAATATGTCATAGCGTCGCAATTCATATGTTCAACACTCCATGTGACGTCATGTATTTCGGGGTGTGCAAGTATCATGGGCATAGACATACTTTAGTTTCTGATGCAATACTTGGCTAGAAGCTCCAGGTGTATGCATGGCCACATTACCTCGATCTTTGGCACATTGGAAAACTTTGGTCTGTCACCCACATCACAAAAATTCGTATTTATTTTCCAAGGTATCACTATACATTTATTTTTCATAATAAATTCCCAATAAACCGAAGCTTATCAGCAGGAATATAGGTATATGGTTTTAACAGATATGATCTAGATTACATCAATATCACGACATAAAATGAAGGAGAAAAAAATAAAAATAAAACCAATAAAATTATAAACTTTTCTGATTAAAAATACCCTACTTCACAGGCTTCCATCGCGTTGGAAAGATATGGTGGATCAACCGTTTTGACCAGTCCACAAACCGGCAAACTGATAAACTGACAAAGCGACAAATGACGAGCGAAAAGCAATAGGAAAATACACTACAGGAAAACAAAATCGCAAAACCTGGAAGGATTAATGCAATTTTATTGAAACGCAGGCAGTTGTTAGTCTATACTAAGATGTGCGATTGATTGCATTATCAAAAACAAATATGGGAAATTACCACTTTACCTACCCGGTAAAGTGGTATAATTAGTATGATGTTAAACCGCCCCATACAGCAATGAATTCATGAACACGGTGGGGAAGGCTATCGTACAGCTCTAAATGTCCTCCTGAGAGATAGAACGCCAAATAGCGCGACGTCCCTGCTCCATTTCAGCGACAGTGGCTGTGCAGCTTTTGGGTGTTTTTGGAGCTGTTGGCCCATCATATCCCAGATGTGTTCAATAGGTGAAAGGTCCGGCGAGTGTGCTGGCCATGGTAGTACCTGAATATTTTGTTCGTGCAGACTACTGCGGACAGTGTGGGACAGATGTTATCTTGCTGGTAAAAGGTTCCATGCCGATAAACGAATGGAACAGCCACTGATTGCAAAATGTTGGTAACATATCGTTGGACAGTTAGAGATCCCCTTATGATGACCAGTTCTGAACGAGATGTCCGACTAATGGCATCCCACACCAAGACACCAGGTGCTGGAGCTGTGTGACGATGTCACACACACTGTGTAGCGTTTCGTTCCCCTGGATGACGGCAAACACGTTGCTTACAGTTGTGCAGACAAAAACGAGATCCATCACTAAACACCATGGTACTCCACACTTTCTCATTCCAGTTCTGTCTGAGGCGACACCACTGAAGACGTGGTTGCATGTGGGCAGATGTGAGGGGCAAACGAGACCCCGACGATAGGCTCGCAATAAAAACTGTAAAAGTCTGTTTACCGTCCGCCTAGTAGGTATTCGATGTGTTACCTGTTCCCAATCCCTTTGCAGTTGTATTGTAGTCGCCAATCTCTCTCGCAATGCCATGCGATATGCAAATTGCAGTCCTGTCGCTCCGCGGTAATATGTCGTCTTTCTGATCCTTGTCGGTCTGTGCTGGATCCTTCTTGAACCCACTGACGCCATATGCATACGATGGTGCTAGGATTGCGGCCAGCAAAGTTGGCGACATCTCTGTACGACCAACCAGCTTCTCTAAGGCCAATGATTCTTGCACACTCAAAGTCTGTTAACTGCTGGAATGGCTGTCGACGCCTGCATAAGGGCAGCTTTAATGGTTTAGAACAATTTCCACAACCTTTTGTCAACCAGGGAGCTTTGGCTGCCTTTATTTGTGTTTGCTCCGTACCTGTGACATCAGCTCGTGCCTGTCCAATTGTTTCGATTCCATATACTACGTCTCCCTAAATTTCGTCATATTTGCATAACCTCTTGCAAGTGCTGCATTTTCTATTTCCTGTAGTGTAGTATATATATATAAAGGTATGTCAGAATTTGACAAAGCTACTGTGAGTCTCATAAAAACTGGGGCGGGTTTGCTCATTCTGTAGCGCGCCAGGATTATCTGTCTCCTAAGAGCTGTCCAATTGGTCCCTTCCCCCAACCAACGGCACGCACAAGGATTTTTGTAGCCCGCGAACAAAATCAAATTTTTACTTGATATTTTAAATAAATACCTATAATCCACCTTATAATTTTTTTATCAACTTACTTTACTTTATTTGATATGCAATCTTTAACTTACTCATTCTATTTGCTATTATTATTGCATTAATTCAACTTTCTCATTCTATTCTTATTGCCCAACAACTGCGGTCGCAATGCGCCCATTAAATTTATTAAATTTTTGATTATGTTTGGAAAATTTATATTAGTTTATTATTACTTATTATTTTTCGTATAAATAATTTTTTGAGGTGATATGAACTGACTTTTCAATTACCTATCCTGTCCTATTCTTTTTTTTTTGGCCCGCGAAATATTGGCGAAGGAAAAAATGGCCCGCGAAATATTGGGGAAGGGATAAATGGCCCGCAGTCTTAGAGAAATTGGACAGCACTGATTTAGATCATTATGGGCAAAAAAGTGCCGCTCAGAGATAAAACAACCCTACCCATAAAAGCCTTTCGCATTTCGGGATTGCATTAAAATATTACGACCGTACTAAGAGCTATAAAGTCTGTGAGTGTTTGTAGAACAACTGAAAATATTTTCATCTGCCCATCAGTAAAGTACAACACAAGAACCATTGGTACTCTCAGCACATCCAGAATATAATCAGACTTTCCTGTATTCAATACACGATAACTTTGAATTCCCCATACAGAAAAAAATCTCGTTTTTTCCTTTTATGCTTCCGCCTATGGCAATGGAGAGAAATCATTCTGAAGGTATTCGTTGAGCGTGATAACAGATGCTATTAGAATTGCGAATTCTGTTCTTTTGAAGCGATTGTGGATAAAAGCAAAATGATGTCTGGCTTGTATTGAGAGCTATGAATGACTCTCACATTAAATTTCACTGATGTGAAGACAAAAACCTGCCCAGTTGGTCTAGGAACGATAATATATTTCACTGTTCGAAGTTTTGTTAATGCAATTTCGTAATTGGAAATCATTTTACCAAACATTCAGTACATCACGAATAGTATTCTTGGACGATATGTATTGGCCACCGCTGTTTTTAACTTATTCAGATTACTTATGCATTGATTTCCACAAATACAAATCTTTATTCCGAAAACTATATTAAGTTTCCATAATATTATTTAGCAAACAATTTCACAGTAAAAACTTAGTCGCTTTTTAGATTACTGTTCCCTTATAGGCTCAGCTGGAGAGCATTTGAGCGGTTTGGTACCAGTTGACTCTTTACAATGCTGTTGAATTCGCCCATTTTCTAGTACAGTGTTTTCCAGCAAAAGTTCCCCGAGAAGTCCATGGAGATTTAGTGAAAATTCACGTTTCCTGAGCTAAGAAGATTCTCCTGCAATCGCAAAAAATTAATATTCATCTTTCATGCCCATTGAATATTTATGTAAACAGTTTTTCCAACTCTGACGAATATAAAATTAAATAAAGAAATCGCACTTTGTCAATGGAAGAAGAACAATGAGTCTCCTTATCCAAAATTCGCCCAAGAATTAAGGATTTGTGCAAGGAATAGAAGAGCTCAAGTATCACATTAGATAATAATTTAACCTCCTAACAATTTTATAGTGCAATAGTTAATTATTTTAAATATTAAGACAACCTCATTTATTTTCGGGAGGAGTGACTGAAAAACAGCCTTTTTTGGGGATGTATATGATGAGGTTCCGTAGGATTTCACATATCGTTCAGAAGTTTGTCCACTATTATAAAGTTAGGAAGCACTATTCTAGTATCGTACGACTGTTTTTTTTTTTTGTTTGTTTCCTGCATGTGATTGAATTGCATCTAGCCCCAACGGTAGTTCATTAGAACTGAATGCTTCCATATGAAAAGTACTGGAACTGCATTCCGTTGTTTCTATACCTCAGTATATCCATAATATACTATGTCACTACTATATCCATATATTATAGCGATCTACAATAAACTCTTTTGAGAGACTTTAGATCTTTAGACATTTAAAAGTAGTACTGATTCGACTGTTAGAAATTTGGCATGGGACATCAACAGTTTGAAAAAACACCGAAACTTTTTTTCTCTATTCCAACAGTCCGTGGCTCTTTTAAAAACAATGATTTTAAGCATTTTTTTATCGATGTTAACGAGATTTTTAAAGTAAATTCATTCAGGTTTTAAATTCATCCTATGTATATTAAGCGCTGTTCAACTAAGGTCGTGGTTCTGTTCGCTGTTCACAGATTGCCGACAATTGACTTAAAGTAGACGATAGTTGATTCTATGTAACAAGAAATCTTTTGCTTAAGAAAAAAAAAATATAAAAAAACCAAAAAAGACTAATATCAGTGAAATGCATACCAGCTGAATGTATTTTTAACTAATGGCAATGCACAATTTTTGAAGCCTCCAAAAGAACTGTAAATCCCTATTTTTTATAATTTTAGTTTTTATTTTCAACTTACTAAATCAAGTCAACTTTCCCTTTATTTATTAAAATGCTTTATGACTAGAATTAACAACCCGCTTTGATCGTTGTTGTCATATGTCTTTTAGAAGCCGAATTAGAAAACATCGGACGACTCTTACGTAAGTCAACTGTCGCATAATTATCCCATATTTGGTCTCATAAAAAATAGCTCCTTGTTAAGAACAACTATTTTCGATTATATTTTTCCCTTAACAAGTTTTTTTAATTCAAGTCATTATTTTCTCCTGCATTATTTTCTTTCGAAATTTATTTTCTTTCTTTTTAACTCAAATATGTCATATTACTTCTTTTAAACAGATGCCAAAAAAAAATGTTTTTGCATCTGCTTTAAAAATTAGGCTGCTCTCGAGACTATTCGCCAAACAACAGCGTTGTGTGTAAAAAAAGAACAGGAGGCCGTCTTTGGAACTATAAAGTGATGCACCTTATTAGAAAGGAGTTCTGGAATAAACTGAATAAATATACTTCTTGTCTTAGGAGAAAATGTTAAAAAGAAATTAATAGATATTTAAAGAATCAGTTGAAATCTAATAAGCATTTTCACTTGATGACATAGTTAACAACGCAGAAAAGCTTCTAGAAAGCCTTGTACCAAGTAATATTTTTTTGGGAAAGGAATAGAATGCGATGCAGGGACTGAGAGATTATAATGGTAAGGTTACCGAAGATGCATATTGTCTCATGGTGAGATGAAATGAGTATTTTAAGGATTTTTAACAATAAATAATTAGTTTTTCTCTTATTTTTTGCAATGAAACTAGATGTATTACTGGAAATAATGCATTTTTCCTATACCACAACCTGAAGATGCTTTATATGTCTCAAAATTACAACCTCGCAAATAGCTAGGGATAAATAAAACTACTGGTGAAAAGTTGCAAACAAATGATTATTCTGTTGTCTTAGGTTTAAATGAAATGTTGGATATCATTTATGATCGATGTTTTGCTTTTAAGGATTTTTACTAGTGGTATAAAAACTCCTATGTCGAGGAAAGGTGATCGCAATTCTTGTGAAAATTACAAGAATGTCAGTCTACTTTCTGTTCCTAGTCAGGTCATTTGCATTTTTGCTCTTAATACGAAGAAATAATTCGTCGATAGTCAACATCGAGATGAACGGTCAGGGTTCACGTGTTATAAATTTATATTAGACCAAATATTTTCATGTAAGCAGAGTCGTGTGTGAGAGTTAGATAGCTATTAGATGTAAAGTTAGATAAGGCTGCATTTTTTCACCATTCCTTTTTAGTTCGTTACACGTTTATGCATTGCCGAAAACTTTGCAAGACAAAGATTGGAACATTAGAATGGTCTAGAGCAGTGCTTCTTAAAGTAGTGGTCCGCGAATTGGTGCGGGACCAGCGAGAAAACAGTCACTTTTATACTATAAGTTGTTTAACTAATAGATACAATGAGTGCCAAAACAATATGACCACATGTCTAATATGATGTTGGTCCTACACGTGCCACCAAAACGGCTCTTACCCGGTGAGGCATGGACGCTAAAATATTTCTAGTGTCTTGTGGTATCTGGTACCAGCAGATCCTTTAACTCTTGCAAGTTACATGGTTGAGCCGCCGCAGATCGAATATGCTGTTCTAACAGGAACCACAGATGCTCGACTGGAATGATGTCTAGCGAATTTAGAGGCCAGACCTGGAAGTCTTCCTCATGTTCCGCAAACCATTCTCGAACAATCCGGGCAGTGTGGCACGGCGCATTATCCTGCTGAAAGAAGGCTACTAGAGGGGTATACCGTTGCTATGAAAGGATGTACCTGGCCTGCAATGATGTCTAGGTAGATGGTAAACGTCATAGTTTCCTGCACATGAGTGACTAGACCCAGGGTTTCCCAGAACATTGTCCAAATCATTACACTTCCCCCTCCAGCTTGTTTTCTTTCCACGGTGCATCATAATACCAATACTTCCCCAGGTAAACGATGCGCAGGTACCCGGCTGCCCACATGGTGCAACGAAAACGAGATTCATCGGACCAGACAACCTTCTTCCAATCATTCAAGGCCCAGTTTTGATGTTCGCATGCCATTTGTAGGCGCTTTCGATGGTGAACCGAGGTTAGCATGGACACTCGGAGCGGGATGTGGCTATGCAGCCCCATTTTCAGCAGAGTTAAATGTACTGTGTGTTGTGACACAATACTCCATTCACCAGCATTCAAATTACGGGCGAGTTGCGCCACAGTATCCCTTCTGTTGGCTTATATCATATAGGATAGGCCTCGTTCACTCTAGCATCGATGAGCCATGGTCGGCTCACACGTTGCTGGTGGTTCGTGGTTTTTTCGTCCTCGGATCAATTTTTGAAGGTACTAACCATGGCTGACTGTTAGCACCCCACTCGGAAATGCTCTGACCCAGTCATTTGGCCATTACAATTTGGCCTTTGTCAAACTCAGTTAAGTCCGCTGCCTTTCCCATCTGAAGAATAAGAATAACACTGTATAACAGAGCACAGTATCATGTGTTATTTATACCCTTTCATGTCCTTCACACGACAGTTGTTTACCTGCAGTTGCTTGGATTTGCATAAAGACACGCTGGTCATAATGTTTTGGCTCTTCGGTGTATATTACCAATAAGTAGATTAAGCCCGATGAAACGGGCCATGATTTTTTGGCTTGAATTAACTTTCAGTCAATATTTAAGTGAATAAATTAAGTTGCTTTTTAATTTTTATAGTGCTAAAAATATCTGATATTCGATATTTAATATCAAATTATCATCACTCAAAAGTTATCTAATCACAAAGCTCCATGTATCTACTCTGTGATCATTCATAAGTGTCTCTTCAATTTCTTCACTCTCCCAAATGTGTATCAAAAAATGAGAAACCTTGAATGACACCATTCACTATAAGTGGTTATGATAACCACTACACCCTCATCGGCTAATGTTTTTCCTCAGCTGGTGTGACCTAGAAACATTTCAGGTTATTTTCTATTCACAGAGTGATGCCTTCAATCCGGGAAGTGGACAACTGTGTTGTCACATAGAGATGGAATTTAATATTTGCCACCCTCGCTCATGGTATTAAATCAATACTTCAATAGCAAAGAATCGCAGGATGTGTCCTGTAGACATGGAACCCATGAAATAATAATCTGAAAGAATTGCTTTTGCCGGTAGTGAGATTTGAACCCATGTCTCCTGGAAACATGCCACTGTGCGAATCAAATAAAAAATCCAGAAAGTTTATAAGTCACACGACCTAAAGAAATAGCATTAGTGATGATGGTGTAGTGGTTTAGCATAACTGGCATGTTTCCAGGAGATGTGGGTTCAAATCACACTCACGGCAAACCTATTTTTTTTCAGCTTATTATTTCATGAGTTCCATGTCTACAGGTCTCTTTACCACTGTAACATTTTAAACATTTAAATTTTTCAACTGAAAACTTTTCACTTTAAAAACAAACCTTACAATAAGAGGATATATGTTTGAAACTTTCAAGAAACTTAATATTTAACTTAGAGATTTGCGCAAAATTAAAATACAAACAAATTTTATCAGTATTGAATTGGATTTTATAAATATTCGTCGGATTTTGGTATGCGTCTGAATATAGATTTTTTGAAACAAAACAAACTTTTTCTTATGCAGTTCTTAAATTCAGCTGTTTCTCTTTTTCGTATGTTCATATTTTCATGCTCCTATATGTATTTACATCGTATGCGCAATGATCCTTCAGCCAGCTTCAATCGATTGAGGTAATATGACTCAAAAAAACATCATTGTGAAGCGAGAGATGTCGGAAAGCAAACCTGCTTTTTACTTGAGAACACGATATCGATATACTTTATTTTTGGTTTTCGAGATGACATACCTTACCTTGTTTATGCCGTCGGACGTATCAAAAGTTCTTGCCCTGGAGAACAAGACTGTTCGTCTTTCGTTACTATCTTCTTCAACAAAGATTGGCTTATCCAACGTGAGCGGTCTCCTTCATGTAAACTTGTCGGGGAGAGATGTCAGTATTGTCGTAAAGACTGTTTGCCTTATCCTAGAAAACAGAGGACAAGTAAAGATTTAGAGATAAAAACAACAATTTTGCTGAAGCATTTACTACTTGACGTTCAACATCGGAGTTAGTTTGCTGTTCAAACGTGCAACAGAAATATATGACTCGATTTTCACGCAGTATTTTCTTTTCTTCAAATATCATCTTGAATCAAAAAGCTATCACATAGTATGGCATTTTACTATCGCCTTTTCTAGAGTATATAACTGAAAAAAATGTATAATACTTGGAAGCAAACCATGTGAAGTAAAGCAAACAAAATGACACGAATGTATGCATGCTTAGTAATTCGTAGAAATAACTTTCTCATTTTATTATGATTTAAAAACAAAACGGATTAATATATGTAGCAACTTAAGACAAATAGATTCAATTATTTGTGAGTACATATCTTAATATTTCGACCCCTGACTGTGGTCGTCATCCGAGGAGGTTGCAGCTTTGTTGGAAATTTGTTTCTTTTTTCGATCCCAGTTAGGAGTCGAAATATTAGGATATTTATTCACAAGTAAGTGAATCTGTTTGTCTTAAGTTGCAATATATTAAGCAATTAAGTTAGGTATATCAATCTACCTATTCTAAGACAACCTGATTACGATATTGTTTACAAGTAATACATAGATCTCATTTTCACACAACAAAACAGTTTTTTAATGAATTAAGTGACGAATTAAATTTAAAAATAGTACAGTTATGCCTACTGGTGATCTTAATATTGAACCTTTTCATATTGATTTTGTAAACAGTTATTTGGATATGCTTTCTTCATATGGATTTCAACCATATGTAGATGCAATTGCACGGCAGACTCAAACTAGTGTCTCATGTTTAGATCATGTATATGTAAGACATACATATAATGTTGGAGTGAGAACAGTTGCTGATCATTACCCTGTACGGATAAGAAATGATATTCGTGAATAAAAGAGGAACGAAGATCGGTCAATATTTCCGAATGTGTATAAGAGTGTATAAGATAAATTTCGTAAAATTAAGGGAAAAAATAATGAACTGTAAATGGGAAGAACTTAAAGAAACTAATGATGTCAATTTGTGCTATAAAACGTTTATTACTAAATTTTCTGAATTGGTGGAAGATGATAAACAATATACAATTAAGAAATCTAACGATAGAAGTAAATATCCATGGGTAACTGATGATATCAAAAAATATTTAATTAAAAGATAAATTATATAAAACACATATGAAATATCCTCACAATATTACATACGAAGATAATTACAAAATAGTTAGAAATAAACAATGTCCTATTGAGATTTGCTAAAAGGCAATTATTATACAACACAATTCCTAAAATGCAACGGCGACAGTAGAAAGAATTTGAAACTTATCAATAATTTAATAGAAAATAAAAAAGGAATCTAAGCATGTCCTACCGGATTTCTTAATAATGATCCCACAGAAAATAAGAACTCTGCTAAAATTGCTAATGATTTTAATATATGCTTTGTTAATATTGCAGACAATGTCAGTGGAAACCAAGTTAATTCTAATTTAAATACTCTAAATAATTATATTACTAGGAAGAGAAATTCTATTTTTTTAAGTCCAGCTACTGAAGAGGAGACGCACGATATCGTTAATTATATTAAATAAAATAAGAGTCGTGGAGTTGATGGATTCGCTGCATCAATTTAAAAAATATATATTTTAATCGTATTATTATACCATTAAGATACATTTTTAATTTATTGCTTGCAAGTGGTGTATTTCCTGATAGATTAAGAAAGGCAGACGTGATTCCTATATACAAAAATGAAACTATGTTTATGAGCCTATTGGAAATAATTATATAACCTCAACCATCTTTCTAGATATAAAAAAAAAACATTTGACACTGTTTCCCATCCGATTTTATTACATATATTGGAATGTATTGGTGTCAGAAACGTTGCATTCAAATGACATTCGAATTATTTATCAAATAGAACACAGACTGTGAAGATTAATGGAACCTTTAGTTCCGAGTTGGAAATAAAACATGGAATCTCTCAGGGCTCTTCTTAGAGACAATTCTCTTTTTAATTTTTATCGATGCTTTCTCCTCTTTAAAAATTAATAGTAAGATTAACAATTTTTCAGTGATACTGCTATTATATTTGCAGCAGAAACTCTTGATGACCTACAAAGTATGATAAATAATGATGTCACAGATATTGTAAAATGGTTTAAAATAAATAAGCTAACTCAAAATTTATCTAAAACGAAATGTATATTGTACACTCTTAAAAATAAAATTGATCTTGCATTAATTTAATGGTAAAAAATCATAAAAGTAATTGTGATATTAATGAAGGCTGCAGCTATATGCCTATTGAGAGAGTAGATGAAATTAAGTATTTAGGAATAGCAATTGATCAAAACATGAATTGAAAGCCACACGTTCAAAAGTTAATCAAAAAACCTAGAGTAATGCTGTGTAAAGTATATTATTCAAAATCAAAATGTGAATCACCAAATGTTGTTTCAAATATCTGAAAATAATTATTATCGCTGCCACGGCGTGAAACGAACCCGCAAATCTCTAGATACATGTCAAGGCACTCTTCGCATGTATCTAGAGAGTTGCGGGTCCGATTCCCGCCGTGGCAGCGACATTTTCCTGCAGATGTTTAAATAATTATTGAAGTCATTTTCTACAGGTAATCTGTGCATTTATTTATAGATGGATACAGCAAATGTTCGTTACAATTTACTATTCTTGGATTCATTCTGTAGTGTATTATGGATTAATATGGTATGGTGATACTTATAGGTAAACCCTGAAACCACTGACTGGCCTACAAAATAGAATCATTAAAAATATCAGATGAATATTTATCAAAATAGGAAAAAACACATGTCAAAATTTAAACTGAAGCCTTTTAGTCATCTGTTTCTTTATAAATTGATGATTTATATTTATAAGCCTAATCATTTTTTGAATTAAAAATAGATAATTATGATTTTCGTTCAGATGACAGAAAATTTGTAGTTTTATTTGTTAGAATGGAAATAAAAATAAGTTCCATATGTTAAAATGGAAATATTACATATACACATTTTATATTTAGCACCTAAAATTTTCAATCTTTTACCTAATGAACTTCGAAATTATATTGGTGGAGTATTAAGTTTTAAGAAAAAAATTAAAGTTATACATTTCACGTGCAATTGACTTGGATTTTATTTTTACAGTTGTACGATAAAAATGTGAATTCAAATTTATATTGCTTGTACACTTTCCGAGTGCTGTATTGTAGTAAATGAGTTTTCTTTCCTTTTTTCTTTGTATTTAAAAAAAATTATTTTTTTATGTTTGGAATAATGCGAAAATATTAATAGAGTGTCACAATCAACCGATGCATGGATCTTTATATTGTAATTAATTTGTGAGAAATGAAATGAACTATATTTTGTTGTTAATTTTATGTAATGTTAACTATAACAACCTGGGATACTAAGCGAATGCTTTTGGATTGTTTATATTTTACTAAATGTATAGTCTAATATTTGGAAAAAAGTATTTTGATTGATTGAATTTAATTAATATCCACAACGCTTTACGAGCATGAGAACGGCTTATTAAAATCTTATGAATAGATCTGGGAAACAGGGTCCCGTCAAAGATAAAATTTCTCTCAGGAACGATCATTATAGGAGGCTAAATCTAATCTTCCTGTAAAATGCATTGTATTATTTATAACGAATGCATTTCTAAAAGCTACAATCTACCAGCCAAATCTCAAACTTCGAACAGAACGCTTACAGTATCCCCCCTCAGAACAGTGGATTTCAAACCTTTGAGCCCCCTTTTTTCTTTTTTTTGAAATAATATTTGATAAAACACCCTGTTTTACCAAATATTATCTCAAACTCCCTCTTATATCTATAACTGTTCTGTAAGAAATTCTTCATTGAAATGAGCCTAATTTTGGCCCCGTGTAAACTATTAGGCATTAGTGCCTCTGTTATTGGTTCAACAACCAAACGTCCCTACAAATTTCTAAAATGCATCTCAGGGAATTGTGGCGCCTCCGTTGCGAACCACTGGTTTAGAGTTTTGTCATTTTTCCTATCGCCATCTGGAAATAATCACCGTTTTGAAATTGAAAATTGTGAATTATAAATTTTATTAGCACTTATTCAACCCAAAATTAGTATTTCATTTGTTTCTTAAAAGTCGAATGTCTCCAGAGGAACACGAAATAAATATCAATTATTATTATTACACGACCTTGGGTCTCTTTAACTTTGATACATAGGGCAGGCTAACCTGACTGCTAATGTAACGAATCTCGGTAAACCTTATAAAAATAAATTGAAAGTTTACTGATGCAGCATAATTTAGGATAATTCATTTACATCCACAACGAGATAGAATGTATCCAATAGAAGTTTCATGACTTTTGAAAGCACAAAAAATAAATTTCAGGATAAAAGTAAAAAATAAATTCAATTAAATCCATAATCAAAATTTCTTATACTGGGAAAGATTAATTGGTGAAAGTGTTTATGAAAGCACCTAGTCTTATTTCTATCATTATTTGATTTTGAAGTACTCTTTTTTTTCTTTATCTTCATAGAGATGATGTAAAATAAAACGCCATTTTAATTATATTTTAATACAAAATTTTATGGCTAGGAATACAATGAATTAGGGAGAGCTGCTAATACGCATATGGTGATATTCATATCTTCCTTCAGATTGAAATACCAACTTCAGTTATCTTTTATTTTTCCCTCTTTATAAGTAAATGAATTTCCCAAGTAATGCACGTATTCTGCGCATCTATTCTGAATTTTATATTAAAATATACATCGTCAAAATGGTTAGCTGAAAATGAAACTATAAAAGTCGCAGGGAATGACTGAGTGCATTACTTAGCTGCTAATTGAAAAACGTACCTCGTCATGAATCAATGCTAAAAACTATAAACAGCAGGGGAATGCCATCAACCGTGGCTCGTTATCTATCCAACGTTTAACGATTTGTCACACAAAATTGCTCCATGTAAACTCATCGACTGATCGCATTTTTCAAAAGTTATTACATTCATGGGATTCCTTACATATTCTAAAACTCCAGAAAGTAATCGCGCAACACAATTGTCTTTATTTAGAAAAAATATCTTTTTGCAAAGTTTCGTTACTGATAATCTAAACATTTAATCTATTTTTTCTAAACCAGAGGAAAGACAATTATCCTTTTAATTCAAACCAGTATTTTTGATTGAAATGATATGCTTCATTTGATTTCATTTTTGTTCACTTACGGGTTAATATGTTTCATAATATCGTGTTTAAAGCATCCGAAACGCAAAGCTAATCAACAGAATTCGAATATTACTTTTATCCTTTGTCGTTGAGAATATGCAATACTGAAAGTTTCATTAATTTAATATTAATTTTTCACTAAGAACACTGAAATCCCCTTTCCAGGTTTCATTACTAAATTTTAATGGATTCGATTCAATTTTTAAAATGATTAATAGTATGTGTAATGATGCACTTTTTGAAGAAATTTAAATTTTTGCATTTTAGTCAGGTATATTTATTTTTATATATAAATTTTAGTTACCAAAGTGCAATGTTTTAACTATAGATACATTTTAAAAGTAAGTATAAGTACCGAGGGATATATGCCTGATGGTCGAATTCGGGTATCAACTAGAAATTCTAGATACACTGCTTGTCCATATTCTTATGATCACTTAACCTGACACTTCGTCGAATATATCATAATACAGTTCCTATATTTCAAATTTCAATTCTCTGCACATAGTTATTGTCGAAATGAATTTTGAAATATTACTGACAGTTACCTTTCTCAGCTGGTGAACTGTAGCAGCACTGCTTCTTCATAGGGTGTGTGCTAACAAATACCTGTTCTTGTCCGTAAGAGCATTTCTTCCTTCAGCATTTGCCACGATAAGTGACGGACTGGTATATGGACACTGCCCTGGAAGCAGTCAGTAGACCCTTCTCTGGATATGGACCATACATACATCAGCACAGGTTTCCGCCGGGGGGAAGGGGGTTCATTGAAGTCATGAATATCTCAGAGCGGTCATCAGGGGCATAGCTGTGGGAGGAGTGAGGGGGGAGGCTCCTCCCAAAGTAAATCGGAGTAGGTAAAATCTATGGAGTTCGCAAAATCAAGGCAAATTAGCAAAATCTTGGAGAGTTGTTAAATTAGAAGTGACGGTAATATTCAGCTGATATGTAAAATTTGGGATCTTTTAAATTTTGTGAAATTATGACGCAATTAGCAAAATTGAGGTAACTTGAGGTAAAATTGAGGCAAAATTCGAAGCCACATGATACAATACAGGTAAGTTGTGAAAATTGGAATTATTTTTGTGAAATTAAGGAGAGTTGGCAAAATTTGGAGAACTATCCCCATCCCACGGAGCTAAATCCTGGGCACCTCCTTGATACAAAATATAAAATTTATGCAAAATATTTATTGTTCTCAGTTGGTAAATTTCGATTTGCGAGTTGGAAAAATTTCGTTCTCTCTTCCCCCGCCCAAACATAGACTCTTTTTTAAGCCCCTGGTGGTTATGAGATCATGAAAGACGAAAGTGGCTCTCTGCCCTCCTCCAACCAAAAATTGCTTAAATAGCTTTAACGTTTCCTTTTCAAGTTCTTATGAGGAGTAGCTGGAATATTAAGTTTTTAGCAATCTCGAATTGAGTTCGTTCTAAAACACGTTTTTTTTTTTGACATTTGGGAAATTTGTGATTACTAAAAATGGTAAAAACTGTTTTGATTTATTAAGGTATCAGCGTTTCGCAAAAAGCAACGATCGTAAAATTACACATTTCCACTCCAAAAAATATAACACGAATTGTATTAAAGTAATTCTCTTGATGATAGTGATTGATGTCCAATGTATATCCAAAAATGTCCGCAAATGTTTAACATTTAAGTAAGCTGCAAAAGCAAAATTTTAAATTTTGAACGCAGGTACCAGTTATAACATGGTGTTTTACGGGATAACTGAGACATCATTTCACAATATGTTGCACTTTCCTTCAAATTTTCATGATGTATCTTGGAGACTTCCTTTGCATTGCGTGTAGGAAAAGCAAAATGATCTCCAAAATTATGCTTGGATATGTTTTCTATTGAACGAAAGAAAGAGCGAAAATTCCTATTTTGATTTAAACTATTATATTGTTTTACAAGATGATAGTTATAAGATCCTGTTATAACCTGTTATACAAACGATAGGATATTAATTAGGGACGAGGATGTGTAAAATAGAGCAATGACAATGAGAAACACAGGGCAGAAAAAATAAGAGATTTAAACTGGAAAAATGATATTAAATTCGAAATTCGAAAAATTAATATGACGAACCCTTAAAGATGATATTTTTCCTTATAACAAATACAGGACAAAAACAATACAAAAGATTTTTAGAAATTCTTTTTAACATAGTTTATAATTCATATCGAACAATTTGCACGCTGACAATTATTGTTCGTGAATAATTCAAGTTCATCTTCGTTATCATATATGTTCAAGATAATGTTACTGAAACTCTATTTCTACGAACACTAGTAAATCGCTGTTAAATAGATCGCCGACATTCACATAATAGTTGTGTAATAGGTAATGTTCACAAAATCCCATAGAAATATCTCCAACAGATTTTGCCATCTATTTTGGTTATAGAAGGAAAGTAGATTCATGTAAAAATACAGCTGTTATTTTGATATAGATAGAGTTCCTCATTTCTCGACAATTTTAAATTCTCGAGAAATTTCGAGATTTTTTGAAAAATCTAATTGTATATAAAGCAATTGCTCTTTCTTCGTTTTTCCACATATCATTTTTTAAAAAAACATCTAAAACTGTAATTACTAACAAAACAATATACTAACTAAACAGTAACTTTGTAATTATTAAAGAACATTTGAATGTTTATTATATTTATTATGAAACAAAAATATTATTAATCAAAAGTATTCTCTTTTTCATGTTTAGTTTTTAATACAACAATTTTCGTTAAAACAATTGCTTACACAATGTTTTTTTAAAGTGATACTTCAGAAAAACATAAGGCATCGATCGCTTCACCTGATAATCTGGTTCTTTGTTGTGAAAAAAAAATCCTGAAATGAAGAAATTTCTTTCGCTTTGTGTCGATGTTGATCTTAAAGTTGAATGAGCTCCAAAAGAATCTTTATGTTTGGTGTTACTTCGTACGACATTACATGGTGGTTGAACTCCTTTTCAATGTGGTATAAATTTCGAGGGAAACAAAATATGTTTTCGCCGTAGATATTTCCTTTTCTAGTTCGTTTTTTAAATTTATTTCGTTTCCTCTTCGGTACGGAAACAAAAACAATTATTCATTATTGTTGTTTTTCTGAAAAAAAAATTATTATTTCATTTTTCATGTAAACATTTCGGATTACAAGAAAACTTTATGAGCGAAAAGAATAATTTATTTCTTCTTTTTAATATATGTTCTCTGATTTCTACCAAAGTTGATTACTTAAATCACGAGCTTCTTGTAAAGAATTTAATAAAAAATTAAAAATATCATCGCTGGTTGCAAGTTTTGCTCAGAGACCCTCCTTGACCCTCAGCATTCATTGACAGTGTTTTCTAGTCTGCAATCCGTTACATATTAAATTAAGGACATGCATAAATGTTAACCCACGATATTTTAAAATAATCTATTATTGTAATAAAACTTTTTTTGTTATAATAAAACAAAATTTTTGCTATAATAAACCGTTTTGTTCATTATAATAAAACAAAAGTTTTGCTATAATAAACCGTTTTGTTCATTATAATAAAACAGTGGTTTAACTACCAAATGTATCGACGAAAATAATTTCTGGAGTAGCGATAATTTTGGAAACCGTACATTTCCCGGGCGATTCATGACAACGTATTCTCCAGAAAAAACGCTATTAATATACGACAGTAATGAATAATAGCTGAAATTCGAAACACTTCTCAATTCATGATGTTATGTATTCAGTAGCTATTGAATTATGACCTCCTACTAAATATTGTATTGAACACCCAATAGCTGATTAAACGCAATGTGGCATGAATGACATTAAGTGATGAATGCCACTAACATCTGGCGATATATTCACCAAAGATGAATGTAAGACACTCTATGATTGAACAGCGACCACTGGTGTATCAGCCTATTGGATTTCCTATTCCACATCCTACAGATGCTCAAAGAGACTGAGATCTAGGGAGTTGGATAGCGGTGTGAGAATGCTGAAGTCGTCTGAATGGTCTACGAACGATTCCAGTACGATGACATGATACACTGTCATATTGAGAAACGCTATTAACACTGGAGAAAAATATAACATTGAAAGCTGCAAAATATTTAATATTTAAAATATAATTTATAATTATAAAATATTAATTTATTTCAAAATATTGAAATAATTAATGCTTAATAGTATCAGAAAACCTAAAGCATCTCAAAAGAACATTCCTCAGATAAAGGAAACACCACCAGCTCCCTCTGTTGCCTGCACAATGCACATGACATTAATTGAATCATTTCACTGCTTTCACCAAAAACATTGCATTCCATCTGCATGATGCAAAAGCAGACTCGTTTCATTAGAATGGCAGACATTTTCCGTAATCCATACTTAATGTTCCCAGGCTCAGTTTTCCATGCTTTGGAGCTGGCAACTGGTTTCACTACTGGAGTCGATTTTGGTACACAAACAATATTGAGCTCGATGCAATACTACTGGGAACTGCTGTCTGTCGAACATTGTGTTCTTATGATCGTGTTACAACTATTGCTTACCTGTTGGCCTACAGAATACATTGGGCAAACCTCTCACTTGGGCTGGATTTACACCTCTGTCGTTCCTAGGCACAAGAAGTGGTTGTGAGCCATTATGTGCAGTATGGTTCTTTTGCTTAATCAAAATACTCATTTTTTTTCGCTTTCACAACTATCAAGACAGGAAATAATATAATTAAAATGTATGTAGGAATTTTAATGATAAGTAATACAATTTTATGAAATAGTAAAATTAATATTATTAATTAATTCTTAGCGGGTTGGGTTGTTTCTCCTCTGAACGTCACTTTTTTTGCACACAATGGGCTAAATGGCCAGGTCTCAAGGATCCCGGATGCTCACAAACTGAGAGAACTCAGAAAAAGTTGCGGGAGGAGACCGACTGGACAGCTGATGGAAAACAGATGGTTTGGTGTAATTTGTTCGACAACATTGTTCAACAGAAACTTATTCGACGGAATTTTGTTAGACGGAAATTTGATCGAAAAGGAATTTTGTTCGTAACGGAAATTTGATCGAAAAGGAATTTTGTTCGTAACGGAAATTTGATCGAAAAGGAATTTTGTTCGTAACGGAAATTTGTTCGACACAATTTTGTTCAGAACGAAAATTTATTCGACGGAATTTTGTTCTAACGGAAATTTGTTCGAAACGAAGATTTGTTCGGCCAATTTTTTATTCAAAGTTTTAGAACTGAGAAATATTGAGAGACATCTAGATGGCATACTCCTAGATAAGGTCTCCTCTGGTTCTATGCTTCAGTTTTGTCACTGGGGAAGAGAGGCGACAGAAGAGAAGACTCAGTTTCAAATTTGGCAGAATCAAACATTACTTGTTTTGCAGACAATCTAGACACCTTTTACTTCCTCTCTGCTTTTATTATTCTTATAAGCTATATTCAGACCTTTGTAAGAAGAGGAATAATGATTGAAATTTAAAACTGGGGTTATTTATCACAATAATTTTTTGGGAGCATTCTCCTTGCCGAATTTAGGTTGACATGACGTTCTACCTCGGACAGAATTTAAAGCATTGATAAGTTAAGAGATTCATATTTAGTTTACCGATAGTTAGCAAATAGCAGGAAATGTTTAAAGTAGGCGAGGGGGAAGGGCTTATTTATTCTGAGTTTTCCATGTTTCTTCACGTTTTGCTTTTATGTCAGATTTCTCCTTGTTGCTTCATATTTTGTTTTCGTGTATATTACTTTTCTTCACGTTGCTACATGTTATACATTTATGATTGGATTTTGTGTTAATTTTATCTTCGTGATATTTTCTGTTAATTTTTCTGTGCATCGTAATTTTTGTTTCATTATTTCTTTTTTGTCTTTGCTTTTGTAGCTGAACTTCCTTTATTGTTACTGAAATTTGCGATTGTTCTTTTCCTTTTGATTTCTTATTTCATATGGCTTTATCGTTATATATTATATTTATTTCCTACGTTTATTTTATTTGATTTTAAGTGGAGCTTTTTTGTGATAGTTTTTTTTTTCCTTTTTTGGGTAAGTTCTCTTTTCTGATTGTTTTGTCTCAGATGACTTGGCTACTGTCCATATCTTGATGGGGTTTCAGCTGCAAGGTCTGATGTCCTTTGTATCTTGTGGATAATACAGATTAGTTCGTAGTGGATAGCTACTATCTTTGGAATGTTGGAGTATTGTTAGTGGGCTTTGTTTGTTGGGATGGTGCATCCGGTATCTTCTGTGGGCTTTACGCTGAGTGGAGTATGAAAGTACATTCATTTTTAACTTTCTTTAAACCATCTTTGGCTGTTGAGAAGTAAACAACATTAATGTATTTTATTTTTCTATTTTTATTTTTTGACACCTTTAATTTGTTATTTATTCTACCACAATTATAAGCTGGGTGATCATTGAAATATGACCACCCCACTCCATGTTATATCAATGGGACTCTAATTCCGAAGTCATAACTTTTAAAATAAACTTTTTTTTATGGGAAAATGTGATAAGATAAATTAAAACTCTAAATCATTTTTATCTAAATATCCATTTTCAAAAATATTCCTTCAGTATTTAAAGTTATGCAAGTTTTAACATATAATAATCGGAGTGCTAAACATTGGACGCTAATTGAAACCGAAATATGAAATAATACTTCAAACCAGTTGATATGTAATTTCATATTTTTAAGTGTGTGCAAATAATTTCTTAAATATTCTTTTTATATTTTGATAAATTACTTAGAACAATTTGCTGTTATGAAAGATTTCTTCAATACCTGCTTAAATCCTCTGCAGCGAGAATATTGTTAAAAATCTAGATTTAGATATATTTGATTCAGACCTTTAAATTATCATCCGCCACATTTTCTCACAAAACGCTGATTTTAGCAGTTATAGAGTTTCGAAGTTAGCTTCCCATTGGCATTACAAGGGGTGGCCATGTTAATTCAGTGTGACGCTAATTTCAAACAATTATACTGACTTCAATGATTACTAAGAGTATGTCTTTCATAATAATCTATCTCTAGCGATTACATGAACAAATATTTTGGGTTTTGGGAGAGGGCCAAGTGGTCAGATCGAAGCAGAACGAACTGAAACGCAGTTCGCGTATATAAATTTTTTACTTCTACTTTTTAGTACTTACTTTACTTTTTAGTTTTTTTTTCGAAATGTGTATAAAATATGTACATTAATATACTGTATATTATTAACATTTTTGACTACATTTACAATTATTGATATGACCATGGACCCCTAAATTGAAAGATAAAATTAGAACCAAAAAGTGTTGCCCCCCTTCCCCCATACATATACACAATTCCAAAAAATCTCTCGTATACCGAGACAGCCTGCATAACTGTGAGCTTTATCACCATGGCTCTCCACATTTTCACATGTAATCAAATACACACCATTTAACAACAGAACAGGAAAAAAAATAACGACGTAATTAAAGGAAAATAAAAACTACCTACTGCTACCTAATCCTCCATTGAAAACCACAATAAAATCTTTCGCACCGTAGAGATACAATCATTCCGACACTTTTCATAAAATAACTTTGATTTCGTTTCGTTCTGCTGCGAACAAATTTCAGACGAATAAATTTCGATTTGAACAAATTTCCATTTCGAAATTACCGCACCAAGTTTCCGGATACCGAAACGTATTGTAGTCTCAAATCAAGGCCATTCAGTGCGTTCTTTAACGTGCACAGGGTATGGCTCTCCCATACACGGTCACAGCTTAACATGCCACCCGAAGGACGTCAACTTTTACCCGAAGGACGTCAACTTTTCCAGGCCCATCGGTGTTCCCTACTGACTGAGGGAAGGGAGTTTTGCGGTGATAAATGTCAACCCTTTCCTAGCTGGGACTCCAAACTGGGAAATGCAGATTACGAGCCTGGCGCACTACCGACTGAGCCACCCTCGCCCCTACTTAACATGCAGTATCATTTAAAAATCAAAATTTTCAGTTCAAATTTAAACTTCCCTCTTCCTAGCTTTTTTTTATCGGGGAACAGACAAATTACACTAAATTATCAAAAATATTGGGACATTCCCAGGTTTACAAGAAATAGAAAATCTAAAAATATGGTTATGGAAGCTGAAACATTTAACACCAGTGTTGATATTCATAAGAGTTTTACCTCAAAATTATAACAATTTTTTAATTGGAATATTGAATTTTGAAACTGGGTAACATTTTTCACTTTGCATCAATTTTGGAACGATATCTAGGAAAAGTGCAACAGTAGCAAATAAGTAGATCAATCGAAAGATTGATATCAGCTGTTAACTGATTCTTTACACGTTCATTAAGGTCGTTGTAATGCCTTCTGTTAGGACTAGTAAGGCGTTGATTCATATTAATCGTGCACTTCCTTCTTTCAGAAATAAGCCTTATCACTCAAATAATTTATTTCCGCTATTCCTCTTTCTCCGAAAGACTACTGTTGGTTTCAAGAAAATCCGGCTTAAACTGATTCTATTCTTTCACAACTTCAGCAGTAAGCAAACCACGATTGTCAAAATGACTAAGTAGACTATCATGGTATGCTTGGCTACAACTGGGTCAATGTTACCGATTCTGAATGCTAATTATGAAATCACTTCAATTGAAAATAATATCTTTCTTAATTTTCTTAATTAAAAATTAATAAAAATATTCCCTCGCACGTCATTGAAATAGCTCTCATGACCGAGGCCATGTAAGAGTCCAGGAAGCATCAACTTCTAGGTTCGATAAGAAGGAAAGGGAAAGTCGGAGTTTAGAAATTAATATCTTTCTTAACCTTAATACAGCATTTCTTAAACTACAGTTGCATGACACTTTTGACCAGGTAATGGTCAGACCAAATTTCGGCTTCTCTGTATGATCTGGTATTTCTAACGGAACTAGTCCATTTCCTGTTAATTAAAATATAATCTATCATATTGCTGTGCAATCCTTCAGGTGAAACCCACGTGTATTTATAAATGTCCCGGTGTCTGTAGTATGCGTTAGTTATTCACAAATCATTAAATTTACTTACCTGTAGAAGACTTTCTCCATTGCCATTGGAACTACCAATGCCAAAGGGATCTAAACCTCCTTCCAAAGGTCAGAGTCAGTTCCAACTTTAGCAATGAAGTCGCCTAGCACAAGAGAAATATCTCCTTTCTTCACAGAATTCGAAATATACTGTAAATCCCATTCTTCTCGTTCTCATCAGAGTCCTCTATGTGAACATAACAGCACATGACATTCAAGTCTTTATTTTTTTTTTTAATTTTGCTGTAAGAAATTTTCTTTAATGCCGTCATATCTCAGAAGAGCATCACTAGAGTGTCTTCTGAAAAGCAAACCTACACCTTAGAAATGCTTTCCATCCTCCATCCCTGAAAAGAGAACTTTAAAGTAATTTTTAACGATCTCAACTTTACCTGTCCATCTGGTCTCTAGCAAACCTAGAATATATATGCTATACCGCTGGAATTCCTGCATGAAGACACCAAGAGAATAATCTCTATGTAATATCCTCATGTTCTACGTTACTACAGAGAGAGAAAGATTAGTATGATTTTTAAAGAAATTAGGTTTATTGAAAGAGGTAGGGCAAAGAATATCAAACAGCCCCTGATCGCAGGCATGGGACAAAGACCTGTTTTCCCACTGCTACAGGCTGAAGTCACCCTTCCTGGTAGGAACTTCAGGCACTACCTTTACAATGGACCTTTTCAAGAGCCATAAGACCTGTCTGAGTCACATTACTCAAGTTTACGATTGGCGATGCCCAACTAGCTAAGTGAGGGTTCAGGAACCTGCGATAGCCTCTGATCAGGAATACCACCAGCTGATATAAAGTATCCCGTGTCTCTGTTCACTTAGGGCTGGCAACCCACAAGCAAACAGAAAACACCGTGGGATATTATTCCTGAACAGAGGCCTAGCAGTGCGGCAAAACCAGGATTCATAATCAAGATTAAAGCCGTAAACTAGTCCAGTCTAATAGGTATAAATGGTCAGCACCAGGACCTGTGAAGTTGACCACTCTTCAGCACGGCAGAAAAAAAAAAAAAAGGCCATGATGACCAGATCAGTAGGCCACACTGATCTGGCAGTCCTCTCCTTCCGTTCCCTTCCGAAAGAAAATATCTCTTATGAAAAGTACTGATGGTCTGCACTACGAGAAGGCGTAGTCGTACATTAGATACCAGAACTGGCCGGTTTTGTGCATCATCACTGGGGATTGCTATACAGCTCTGCTTCTAGTTTATGTCTAGCTACAATTTACAGACCACAGTTTTACTATTTTTTTATTTTGCATTATTGCCACAATATATTTAATATCCTGTTTATTTTTAGGTATATCCTACAACTACCTAACTAATATTATTAAAAAATTAATAAAAATATTCCCTCGTACGTCATTGAAATAGCTCTCATGACCGAGGCCATGTAAGAGTCCAGGAAGCATCAACTTCTAGGTTCGATAAGAAGGAAAGAAAGTCGGAGTTTAGAAATTAAATTAGACATTTTGAAAAGAACTGATTCGGTGAACGACAAGTCCATGTGTGCAATAATTTAGGACTGGCAGATTAAACGATAAGAACAATTATAAAAAATAAAGAACCAATTTTGGCAGTGGAAAAGTTAGTTGTCCCACTGCAGGCAACAAAATTAACTAGGGCCAGACCGGCTATTACGATCGAAATGGAGAGATTTCTAAATATTTTTATTTATGATAACACCCAACGTAAAACTCCTATAAGTTCAATTATTTTTCAAGAAAATGTTTTTAGGAAGAATTTACCTATAAATAAAAAAATAAAAACCCTCTCAAATAGCTGCTTGCTACAGAGGTCTGACAGGATCCTGTCAGTTTATACGACATAGTAGAAGGTCTGTGAGGAAGGCGAGACCTCAGCAGAAAAACGACACTACCATCCATGTCTTATTCTGGACTCGAACCAAGGTCCCTTAGATCACTAGTCAAGCGTAAAAAAACTGTGGAACTATTTACCACTGGTAAGGGGTGGCTCGATATATTTAAACTCGCTCTATCCTTCACAATATATCAATCAAAGCAGAAACTCAAGTGCAGATCAGGAAAGAGCCCAAAATTTTAAAAGAACGTTAAAATATTTGAAGAGGGGAGGGAGATACTGCTCAACAAGTTTTAAACCATGCTACCAAAAACGTAACTTTCGGAACAGCCTATCGCAATGGCCGGAACGTACCTAATTAATACGTATTTTTACTGAAATACGGCACTCGCTTAGCGCTGATTAACTTAACGCTGTGTTTTGCGGAACCAATTTACAGCGTTAACCCTTTCACGACCAAGGGAAACATTTTTCCCATTTTAAAATTGGTTATTGTCGTATTTAATTATAACCTTATCTGCATTTTTTATACAGAATGTCAAAATAGAACGTATGCCGAACGCAATTACGTAAACGGGAACGTTTAGAAAAAAAATAAAACAGAACTATCAAGACGCATAATATATGTACTATGTGCAATATCCATCTTTGCCTCACTACCAAAAGAAATTGCTTCGCCGAATATCATAATTAGCACATCATTTTGTATATTAATTTTATTTCATAATTTTGTATTATTTTAGTTAACATTTTGTTCTAATAAACCAATAAATAAAAGACATTGCATAATAAGCCTAACTATAATTTGTGTTACCTTTATAGTCCATTGGGAAAAATATTTCCCATAAAATTCCAAAAAAACTACACATTGTTATGTATTTTTCCTATGATTTTTATTTATTTTACGTCTAAACAAACTAAAATAAACAGTTACATACTAATATTTACTCTTAGAAACCTTATGGTCCTGAAAGGGTTAAGCGAGGGATTCCTGTATTCTTTGTTTTTACACTTGGATTAATGGGACTAATAACCAATTGTACTTTATGTCTAAAGTGAGAACATGCGATTTTCGACAAATATAAGATAGAATTGAACAAGAGAGAATTGCACAAGTGTAGAGTGAGGATCAATAACAATAGACATGGCAGAACAAACGACTCACTATCCCAGGACTCGAAACTGGGCCTCGAAAGTTTCAGTGTCATCGCGAGCAAACACGATACCACTGCGCCACAATCATGATTTAACCATTTACTACATATGCGAACCCTAATAATACTAGAATTGCCCTTGCTGAACCAATTAGTTTATGATAGCGGATATCTAATCCAAGAGTAATCCTCAGTTGATTGATTGATTCCTCCAAGTTAGTACTTCTGCACGCAAGCTTCAGAAACCGTCCATTCAGACAGTGATTGATACTACTATAACAGGTAATTATTATAGAATAGCATGTTCACTGCTTTGCTATAGAAATGGTTTATATATAGCTTGTATCCTAATTATATGAATCGATCAACAATTTACCAGATACTATCATCATAATGCAAGCTTAGTATTTATTAGAAATTATCCACAATGAGTTACTTTAGTCTGCAACTGCCCAAGTGTCCTTGATATTGATATCGAAAGCATCCCAGAAGAGGCTAAGGGTACAACGGGAAACTTCACCTCCCTCAACCACTCCCGTGAAGGCCCAAAACTAACTCGCCTTGTGTACAGAACACATTTCATATATAGCTTTGGATGAACACTGCTATTTACCTTGGAGCCACATTGCACAGAAAGCTTGACTGGACACATCACATCAGAAAAAGTATCTGCAAAGCAAAAACAGTGCAGAATAAATTGATATCCATTTTTGCCAAGCACTAAACGCATTCATTGACAAACAAGTTGCTTAGGTACAAGGTAGTTATTGGCCCTATTTCCCTATATGTGTCTCCAACTTGGAGCTGCTGTGAAAGAGCTAAAATATATAAAATCCAAACTTTCCAAAACAAGATCATGCGATAGATTGTCAATGCACCTTGGGCCGTGCGAAATATCATTATCCAAAGAAACTTGCATCCATTCTGTTCAAGACTAAACTTGAGATGCTGCAATTCAGTTTTTTGAGAACGCTATGGAACATCAGAATCTTCTTATTTCAGGAATTGTTAATTACGATCAGCTCTGCCAGCAAACGTTTAAGATGCCAAAATTCATCCGGTTATCAGATCAATCCTAGCGACTAGTTTTTGCTACTTGATTTTGTAAAACAAGGAATAGCATAAGGACTCTGATTCTATTCAGTTTAAACCACTTTACATTTTAAATTAAATGACATAGGCACACTTTGGATGGAAGAGATAATGACTTGAAATAGTCCAGTGCTCCATTTTGCCCGTTTATGACCTCTGACATAGCTTTACTACACATATTTATGCTGTTGCTTGTTAGCAAATGAAGAGTTTCTTTACTTCAACATAACAAATCAATATATATTTATACATAACATGGAACATTCTTGATATTTATATTTGGTAATATCGTAACAAAATATTGCCACACTTCACTGATTTATTCGAAATTAAAGAAGTGGAATAGAAGTAGAAATGATGTGCAACAAACTGAACCCTATGTTGCATTAAAGCAAAATTAATTTTAGTTCTAAATAATTAATTATTGATATAGTATCACACTAAGCATGGTTTAAAAATTCTGTCAGACTCCTGTGTCAAGCAGCTGCTTGAGTATATATACAGGGTGTCACAAAAATATAGGCACAAACTTTTAGGGGAGGTAGATAACATTTAAAGGAATGAGAATTGCACAGGAACCCATAACCGGAAACGTCATGGGAAAGTGGTAGCAGAGGTGCAAGATCTGAAAGGACACAAGATAGTGATTAATGGGAAAACAATTATTGGACATAATTATTACAAATGGCGTACTAGATGATACATTTCATAACGTTACAGCAGATGCTCGAAGTTTCCACCATGAGACGCAATGCATGCGTGACACCGACGGAGCATTGATTGCCGGACACATTCGAATACACCTGGAGTTTCTTTGATAGTAGCAGCAGCGCAGACGAGCCTTGCCACGAGATCCATGTCGGACTCCACAGGCGATTCATACACGGTAGCTTTGAGTGCGCCCCCCCACACAAAGAAATCAACGCTCGTTAAATCAGGTGAGCGTGGGGCCCAGGCAACTGGTCCAGCACGCCAATCCATCGTTGCCCAAAAGATATGTTCAAATGCGCACGAACACACCTTCCATAATGGGGAAGCGCCTCATCATGTTGAAACCACATGTTGCGCCTCACATTTGCTGGAACATGGGCAAGTAAGCCTGGTAGAACCTGTTGCAGAAAGATCAGATACTTCGCGGAGGTCATGCGGGATTGTAAAAGGTATGACTCGACTAAGCAGTCGCCAACCAAACCTGCCCACACATTTACTGCGAAATGATGTTGTGCCGCATGGGTGCACACAACGTGGGGGTTCTCGTGAGCCCACAAATGCGCATTGTGCTGATTGAATAAGTCATCCCGAGTGAAACTTGCCTCATCAGTAAACAAACATAAGCTGCGAAATTCACATCTTGGGCACTTTCTTGGAGATACCACTGCGCAAAACGCACACGTGCAGGATAATATGCAGGGAGAAGTAACTGAACCCTTTGGTGATGAAAGGGATGTAAGGACTCGCCGTGCAAAACACGCTGTACACTGCAACGAGACACTTCTAAGGCAGAGGCAACGACACGTGTGTTGATACTAGGATTAGTCTTTATGGCATCCAACACACTTTCTTCCATGGCGGGAGTACGTGTCGATTGTGGCCTGCCCTCACTTCTACTTCCTCTTAATGACCCATAATCGCACAAATTTTGATGCGCAAACAAACGTTGGCCCGGTACATGTCTGTGTGGGAAGCGTTCTTGATACATTCGTTGAGCGGCTCGTCCGTTTCCCCCAGCTATTCCATACACTAAGTGCATGTCTGCCAGTTCCCTGTTCGAATACCTTTGCATGCTCTTCGTAAGCCGACTACCGCTCGTATGAGGAAATCCGAAATTTCCCCTTTAGCGCACTGACGAACAGCGCCGCCTATTGACTTACGGTGACGTTTCCGGTTATGGGTTCCTATGCAATTCTCATTTCTTTAGATGTTATCTACCTCCCCTAAAAGTTTGTACCTATATTTTTGAGACACCCTGTATATGCACACTTAAATTTTTTTAAAAACATAATGACGTGTTTGCCCATTTTGGTAATTTATTTTTGTTTTTAATTATATATTTCGACCATTGCTATTTTTGTTATGGAAATCTTTGTGTTGCCAAATGCGTTGCCAAATTTTTTCTTTTTGGTTATTTTGAATTTAATTATGTAACCTAATCTCATGTTATTATTTTCTGCTTTCAGGGGATATCAGTGGGATATCTTCCATATGTATATATATATATATAACGTAGCCATGTGCGTCTGCAGGGAGGTGGAAGAGAACTTATCCATCCCCCTCAAAATACAATTTTTTAAAGTTATATTTTGCTATTGTTATATAATGGTTTTTTGTTTTGTTTTTTTGCAACAAAAAAAACAACAAGCTTAGATATGATTTAACGTATCATAAGAAGCTACACTCATTCCAAATCAATTCAAATCTAAAGAAAATAACAGTAGAATTCCTTGAGACATTTCTGCGGACGCAACTGTGTATCACTTTTGTGCTATATTTAAAACTTTTTCAAGTTCAATTCAACGTTTACCCCCTCATTTATAACATTTCCTACATATATGAATTCTTCATATCCGTTTCAGTAGTATTTTAAGAAACCATTTGCAAAAATTGTGTGTAATATTTAATTTACTATTTGTTTTTCGAAAATTTATTTCCTTTCTAGTAGTATTTAAAAAACAAAAGCTATTATTGCAAAAAAAATATATATTGCTTAATTTTTTTTTCCTTCGGTTTCGTTCCGTTTCTAAATTTGCATTTATTATTTTGAACTGAATTACCAGTCGCAAATTATCACTTCAACAGTAGAATTTTGTTGGATATAATAATCGATTTATAATATTTATTATATATTATTATTATTGCAAATATTAGCTTATTTCAATATTAACTAAGAACCGCTGATGAACCATTTTGTTAAAATGCATTGTTAGTATTCTGTTATAAATAAAATATTTAACTATTGTTTTATTTTAATTTTTAAATGTCTTTCCTGAACTGTTCGTACCTAAATGTGCTTCTTGGCAAAATGAACAGTTGGTAATTTTACTGGTGCAGTCAAATGAAGATTTTGTTTACGTAACAAATTCTTGGACTGTTCGTTGTGTTTGTTGAATCAGCCAATCAAGTGCAACGTGCATGTTTGAACAAAGTGTAATCAACCGATCAAGTGTAAAGGACCAGTCTGAACAACGGGAATCAGCCATTCAAGTGTTAAAGGCCACTCTGAATAGGAGAACTATATCGCCCAGTTCATCGCTATTATATGTCAGCACATGCGAATTTGCGTAATCGCCATAACAGATAATGCTGATACCGAGCGGAATATGAATAAATATATAATATTCCATAATGAACAAATTCGTATGGTATAAATTAAGGCAGACGACCTATCACTGTTTCACAAGGTGAATGCTGTGATTGTTTACATTACACGACAAATAATAATTGCAAAATGAACATAAAAATTATATTGTTTCTTTTTAGGTATCACAAATAATGAACACTAAATTTGAAATTCGTTGATTACATCTTCTCTCATTCGCCATAAAGGAATATGAAACCATATGTGAAATTGAACATATAAACAAGTGGACCGTGAACTTACTGGTGTTGATGCATTCTGCATCTTTGTAGACGCAAATGTAAACGAATGCATGTAAAATTTCGTTTCTTCCTAATTTGAACTAATATTGAGTAAACTGAGAAACAGTCCCTTACAGTTTGTGTTAAGAATGCTTTAAAAACATTAACAGACCTAAACGGCAGTAAGTAAAATGTTATTCGATGTTATTAAATAGTTTTAAAAACCATTTCGCCCTCAACAGTAACTAGTAATCTGAATAAGTGAAATTAACCATGATATTTAATCACAGCAACGAATTTTGAAAAACAATATTACCATCACAGGATCGTTTTTCACCTACCTCGTATAAGATATCAAACAGCTTTGACTTGATAAAATCTAAATAAAACCCATGGTATCATGTTTTATTACTTTATTTTGAAAAAAAAAATCTCTAAGCTTTGTTTGCTTGTGCATAATAAGAAATATATTTTGTTTCCTGGAGTGAAAGACATGGGGCACCTAGAACTAATCACGATCTTTAAAGATATATCTTTTCCTTTGCTGTTGTGATTGTCTGAGTTTAGGTCAATGGTTTTAACTTTATTCCTGGCATGTTATTTCCTTTTACTTTCAATTAACAACTTATGCCGGTGTTAAAATGACCGAACTTCTATTTCGGTTCTTAGGAGTTTCAGAAATATTCTATTAAATCATTTAATTGATAGACAATTATTTACATTTATTTAAGAATTATTTGGATTAATCAATATTATATATTTAAGTATTTGTCATTATTGCAAAGACCTATTCGCCGTAGTAAAGTAATAGATATAAATACTAGAAATATTATCTCATGTTTTTATTAAACAATTTTGATATTTTCGCGACTTATTAATAAGGATATGTGTGTCATCTGGAACCAATGATCGATCATACCTGACACAGAAGATCCAATCAATTGCGGAAGAGTTTTTATCATAAAAGTAACTACCACAAGGTAAACAGTGATCATCACTATCAGACTCACTGTCAATAACTACTGTCATCAATCACATCATCGGGTTCATCTCTGTCTTCAGCCGATGAGAGTGTTGATTGTAGTATCTCCTGTGTTGTTGTCTTTTCCTGACCACTTCTTGTCGCTTCATTCTATTTCTTTCAGCTCAGTGTTTCTCATCTCGTTTTGTGGACGATGTCATCACTTAGACTTGTTTCCTTTCACGTGAAAGAAAATGATTGGAAAGCCATCTTGAAAATGAATGGGTGTGTCTTCGAAATTAATGGTTGGATGAATGTTGGGGAAACTGGTTAAGATTAACCTATATTTCGTCAAATTAGTCAAATAATAAACACATCTACACATCTAAATATAAGCATAAATTTTGTAAATTTTTTCAATCACACTAAAACTTAAATTATCAAAGTAAATGCTACTTCGGTGGCGTAGTGGTATCGCGTCGGCTCGCACTGACACTGCAGTTTCCGGAATTATATGTGTCCGTATGCTGTATGAGAATCCAGGAAAGGCCTAATATGGCTTCTAGACAGTGGCATTGACAGAAATTTCTCAGGGGGAATAAAAGTCTATTAAAGGAGTCATTGCTGTTTTCAGATAATAGGCTTATCTAGTGTTGATCCATAAGAGCAAAATTCACGTTTCTAATAATACTTATCTTTTATTGAAGTACCACTTTGTTAACAGAAAACTTATCGTTTAAAATCTCATAATACAAGATGGAAAAATAATCTTCCAATTTTCTTATAATTCAAAAAATAACGTCTGCATATTTCCAACGAGAGTGTACCCCACCGCCCGTCTGACGACCATACTAGTAGTTTATCCTCACATTTATGTGGGACAGAACCTTCTTCCCATTCTTTTATTAAATGTCATTTGAACGTTCCAGGATGGTAAAAGGTGTAATGCCCTTTCATATATCTCACATATCGTTGAAATTTGAGAGAAAAATGCAACTCTACATATCGTCTAAAAATATTTAAAGGATTTTTGTGCCTATTAAGAAATTGAAACGGAAAAACAGAAAGTTTGTTTTTCAGCTGATGCCAAAAAATAAATTATATCTACCGGTGTCGGGCAATAAAAATATCACCAAATGCAGCGTCCCAATAAAATGTATTCAACATTCAGATGTTAATAACACATATATCGATAGAGACAGAGTGTTAGTATTTTGACTGAAGTTTGAGCAACGTAAGTGGACTCTTTGTGTATACGTTTTATTAGAACACTCTGTATGTCTTTTCGGATGTACCCCTAGAGGTTGGGATACGTATGTTCTGCTGGCCGAAATGTGATCGATGATGGTTGCGTTATGATTATCCTATATGGTGCACCAAGAATTCATGGTCACTACATAGGGCCCACTGAAGATGAGATAACTGTGGAGACTGTGGCTGAAGATCCTCCCTTCCCTCACATAGTTATATCCCACGAATTAACCTGGACACCAGTGATAAAATCAAACAGTCTAATGATAAACAGTACTTGAGGTACTATAAACCATGTGCTGCTAAAGCTGATAGGTAAATGTAAGAATTTCCACTTGAAGGACAGTCAATTGCCCACGAGTGTGCTAGCTAGCTGTGAGTATCAAAAGCGGATTATTTTACTTTCACAAATGATAGGAGCACCTGCATAATCCCTCTTTCCCCCTCAGGGCTCTCCTTTCTCAAAACACTCGAGCCTCCGAAGCTCACTGGACCAAGCGGTAGTGCAGCGGCAGTCTAATGCCCTCTCCACCCTTCTTTTGGATTCTAGCCACTTAGCTCTGCAAAGACTCCTTTCACTGGGCCAGTTTATAAAAAATACACTTTTGAAACACTACACAGGTCAGGCAATTAGTTTAAAAAATAATGATACTGGATTTATTTAACACTCAAGTAAAAACGGGTTTAAACCCCTGAAAGAGGTAACAGTTCGAAGTGTGTTTTTTAGGGTTGTCACCCAAGTTGGTGATTGATGATCCCCTGTTACAACAAAAGAGATAACATCGAAATACACTCCTACTTTTAAAGGCTAGTGTAATTTAAAACAACTCTTTGTGCTCATTAAATAATTATACTTGTAAAATGTACTTGAAACAACTCCTAACTGCATTAGAACTGTTCCGAACTAGGCTTATAACTACCTATGGAAAATCCTAACTGTTCTTTTACTAGTCTCTTAGTTATAAAATACTACACTAATCACGATTGAAAAACGATGGTAAGCAAGGTGTGAGAGACGAAATAGCCCTTACCGAGTCATTCCTCTTTCAGCAGGGTCAGACACTGCGAAAGGTGATGAAAATAGTGAAGGGCAAGAAAGAGAGGGGGTTGTAAAAATGGCTGCAATCGCGGCCAGCGGAATCGTAGCCAACACACCCAAAGTTGCTAAACAACGTGAGTTAACGTGCAACATAGTCATGCAGATTAGTTTGTACAGACCAAAATGACAAAACCTTAATAATGCTCAGTAAATGACTGCAAGAATGCTTAGGACCGAATAAAATAGCAGTTTTATACTGAAAATTGTTTTTGTTTGTTTCAGCTTTTCTCTATTTAAATATAATTATTAACTTTCATTAGCATATTTAATTTACCGATAGTCGATTTTAATGTGAAAAAGCATTGGAATTTGGACAATTTAGACCCAGTTTGGGGAAATAAATTTAGAAAATCATTTTGAGCTTTCTAGAGCTAAATGGCCATTCGCGATTTTAAAAAAATACAATGTCGCATGAATTTTTTTGTCTACTGACTTTATTAAAACGTGGAAGTAACCGACTGCTCTTTGAAAATTCATTGAAATATTCGCTGTTATTATAAATTTTCCAAGAAGCAAAGTTGACACTTGGGTACCATTGCTCTTCTGAGGCAATAAATATGACGCTGAATAGTTCCCAATTTCCAACAATTGCAAGTAATAGTTCGTCTATTTAAACTCCATGCATTGAATATTTGCAATGGTTCATTGCATCCCACTGAACTTTAAGGTGTCCACAATGATACTTACATTCAATACCAGTTGTCTGAGCATGTTAACATAATAAGTGACAATATGAAACTTTCTTAATGAGGAATGGCAACTTATGTCATCAAAACTTTGCTTTACAGAAGTTAATGATTTTGTTGCGCAATGTCACTATATTACTAGTCTTTGGACATTTCCTATTATATGAAGCCTTAGCCTTTGAAAACATGATTTTTACGAAAATATCATCATCATCATCATCATCATCATCATCATCATCATCATCATCATCATCATCATCATCATCATCATGCAGCCATGGGCTACGGAGGTCCAACCAGATTGTGCAATTTAATTCTCCAAACATATCTATCCTGAGCTACATTTGCTGCATATCAGCACCATACAGCAGTTCTAACAAGGTCCTGTTTGACATTGTCTGACCACTGCATCCTAGGTTTCCCCCTCTTTCTGAGTCCGATACGGATACCTATACTTTGAATTATTACATCAAATCCCGAGCACCGGCGGGCAATTCTACTAGTTTTTATGTTTAATTACATAACATTGAAGATAAATTATCATGACTAACAAAACTGCTATTAAATGTTTAATTCTTCACATATTGAACGAATATTGTTGAAAATCGACATGTTCAGCGATTGTTTTGAGATCTTAAATTCATCTTCAGTAATATTTTTCTGTAAAGCCTTATATGAAAAGTTAGAAAGAGAAAAACCACAATTTAATGTATTTTTTATATTGTACAATGAAAGTCCAATTTATGATACACACCGCACCCAACCAAAAACTTTTTCTCACCACAACAATACTGCTACTAGTTGAAACCCCTTAGGATTATAAATAGGTCAGATTCTTATCTGCTGGATAGCCTACTGCGATTGTTATGATGGGTAAACACGCGACCTGAGCAAGTGTGATGTTGGACTGATAGACGGTGCATGTAAGATGGGAAAAACAAAACTGCAGAGCATTTGAGATTTCTGCAGGTGAACATTGCACATGTATATCAAGACTACATAAAAACCAACAAAACCAGCAGCCACTGGGAAAAATGTGGTTATAAACAGATCATTGATGCTCAAGGTGGCCACTGGCTCCCCCGTATTGTAATGTTGGAAAGGAAGGCCGCAGTGCAGATCATAATGTGGCATTCGACCACTGGGCAGCTGTAAAGATTTCTGCAAAGACCATTTGACGTACGATGTCATGACTGGGCTATGGCAGCCAATATCGAATACCCTTGTTAACAGCACGTCACCATACTATGAGGCTGCAGTGGGCTAAGAAACATAGACAATGGACCATGGAAGATCAGAAATTGGCAACGTGGTCTGACAAATCGATATTCCAAATGCAAAAACCCAATGGGAGGTTGCATGTGTAGACCACATGAGGACATGGATTCCAACTGACAAGTTCGGATGTTACAGGCCGTTGGAGACAGTGTGATGTTCTGGGGAGTGTTCGCGTGGGTCACCTTGAGACCCAGTGTAATTATTGAGACCACCATCACTTCACATGGCTATGTTGACATATTTGCCAACCATGGCTATCCGTTTCCCACAGCAGGATGCCTTCTTTGAATCAGACAATACCCCATCTCATTGATCCCGTTTAGTAAAGGACTAGTTAATGGAGCATTCCAGTGAGTTCACAAACCTCCAATAGTCCCATCATTCTCTGGATTTGAACCCTATTAAGGATCTGCGGGACGAAATAGAGCGATGCATTCGAGTCCAAAACCTACCACTGGCAACTTTCTTTACTTTACGGATAACTGTTCTGGAATCATAGGCCTCAATACTACCCAAACGTTTCCAACACCAATAGTAGAGTCCATGCCATGGCGTGGTACTGCTGCTCTGATAAGGAAAGGTGGACCCACACGTTATTTGGTAAGTGTTTATAATAAATTGTTCTTTCATTGTATATAAAGATAAATTAATTAATCCTATCCAAGCAGCTGCGTGCCACAGATGTCTGACAGGAGCCTGTCACTTTATATGCATACAGAAAGTGTGCGAGAAAGGCGATACATCAGCACAATAACAACACAATGATCCATGCCTTATACGGGCTCGAATCCAGGTCCCTTAGATCAACAGCAAAGCTCGTTAATCACACAGCCATGAGATGGCCTAAGTCTATATAATTAGATAAAGAGTGTTCGCTTGGGTCACCTTGAGACCTCATGTAGCCATAATAAATCGTTTTGATTTTCAAACCATTAAGGTTATTTACCTGTAGGAGAGGTTGCCCATTACATAGGTAATTGTAAATGGGAACCATACATACATAAGCACAAATGGGTTTCACCAGATGGGTTGCATAAAAATATGATTGATTATATATTAATTAACAACTACTCAGGATCCTGAAATATATCTTCTAGGACACGAGTGCATTATTGAAAGGTTTCTATAGTCATGAGTTTGTGGATGGGTGCGGTGTGTATAATAAATTGAGCTTTCATTTCAATTGGGCCCCTTAGATCAATAGTAAAGCGCGTTAATCACTCAGCAATGGGATGGTATAAGTGTATATAAATGATTTAAATCTGAAATTTTAATCTCGTTTAATTCAGCTAGAGAGAGATGATTACTTAAAATTCTGTCGAGACATGATAAAACACCAGAGAAATTGCAAATCATTTCTTTTCTTAAAATTCATTAGTCAGAGAAAATGAAGCGAGAGATAAAGTTCTATATTTCGTTTTTTAATAAAGTAGTAGTACTTGTAATAATATGAAACTAAATAATATCAGATTTTAGACTCTTTATTTTGAATAATTAGTGTGTGATTCCCACTTCGGAAACTCGCTAGATATCATAAAACAAACCGATACAAAAATTAATAGTTCATCATTAACACCTTAAACACCTAAGCTTAAGAATTCCTTGATTATTGATAATCTAATAAAATGTTGCAAACATGGTTCGGATCAGAAATGCTTAAATAAATCCATAAATTGCACATTTAGATATTTAAGATATTTAAGATATTTAAATAAAATATATCAAATAGTAGAAACTTATAACCATTCATTTTTGACCATGCTTCACACTAAAAGATTTTCCTTTCTCAGAAGGAAATTAAATAGATATCCACTAAACTTGAATTTTCTGATCATTTGCAAAACACAAACATTGTTCCAAACTTCATTAAAAATAACTGCAATAGATATATATCTTCTAATCAATCTAAAATTATTCACACAGCATATATGAAAATATTTAAAGATCTAATTAGAAAACAAAGAGCCAAAGTCAGTATCACTGAAATTAACACTTATATTGAACATATAAATGTTACGAAAAATGTCCTAAATATTAATTACATGTTGTTCTTAGCAAACTTAACGCTATCTTGCAAAATGACTCAGCTATTATTATGAAGAGACATAAGTCTAAACTGGATAATCTGAAAACAACTTCTGATACTAACTGTAAAAATAAAAACGTAAATACAAAATCCATACCTTTTGCTAATCTAGCTAATATCAATCCATCTACTATTGAAAAAAAAAAGCTCTTAGTAGATGTCGCAAATTTGCTTATCCAAGGAAACTTCTACCTTTACTTTCTCTTCTACCTGATCATGAAGAAATTTTACATGTTCCTAATAATAAACAAGACGAAGAAAGGCTTAGACTATAAAGACCTATAAACAATTGTTATAATCATCCTAAAAATATCACATGAATATGTTGAAGAAATAAAATCACTCCAAATATTAAAAAATAACTCCAATATAGAATTATTATCAGCAGATAAAACATCTCAAATAGTTAATTCTCTTCAATAAACAATTGGAAGATAAAAGGTCAAAGATAATCAAAGATCTCAACTGCATTGAATTAAAAAAGTATCCAACTATATCTCTCAGAAATAAATTAAGAAACCTTCGCAGCAGAAAACATCTTCCTGAGCATATTCATAATGCTTGTACTCCACCTATATATTTAGTCCTCCAGAACTATTCTTTCAAGTCGCTGCACAAAATAATTATCCTGCCAGACCACTAGTTTTTAAAAAAAATTCTCCTAGGTATAAAATAGAAAAGGCTTTATTCAATGAATTAAGCCAATTATATCCAGATACTAAATATACTGTGAAATCAGAAATTCATTTTCTGAACTTCATTAAAGATATAAATTTAACTGAACATTGCTACATGTTATCTTTTGATGTAGTTAGCCTTTATCCAAACACTCTTACAGATAAAGCGATTGATCTTCTAAACAAAGCAAGCTGAATCTTCAAATAAATATCAACCAAACCAAATCAAAGTAATAATTAATGCCTTGCATTTAATAACGAATAACAACTACTTTATATCTAGCTATGCAATATACCAACAACATAAAGGTACTCCAATGAGTTTACCTTTATCAGGACTTTTATCTGATATAATTATGCAAGACGTTGAACATCAAATAATAGCTACAAGAGACTTGAAAATACTACTGCGAAAACATTACACTGACGATATATTTGTTGTTTAGCACTATTCCACAGCTATCTTAAAGGAATTTCTCATAGAATTAAATCAGGCCTAGAGCTCAATACATTTTACTGTTACCTATGAAAATAACAAAACAATTACTTTTCTGGATATATTTATTCATCGGACTAACTCCAGTTTTCAAACCACAGTTTATAGAAAACCATCATTTGTCAACAACTTAATACCTTTCAATTCATCTCACAACAGATCTTCACTTATCTCTGCCATGTTTTCATTATTCTACAGAGCCTATAAAGTCAGCATCAGCAAGTATTTTTTTTTAAATAAAAAAATTTCCTCTATAATTCTCTATGTCAAGATGCAGGATATCCTCAGCAATTCAAAAGAGAATTCACCTCTCCACCAGAAATAAAATCAACAACTTCCATCTTGAAGACAACTTTTCTTAAGATATAAAATATACCTCATACATTTTACATTTCCAGCCATCAACAATATCATCAACAATATTATGAAAAATTATAATTATAAAATGCCTACTAAATCTATTACCACTATTTTATCTCTTGTAAAACAAGACAGAGCTACATCTTCACTCACAGTTGGTGTATATCTTGTACCCATCACTTACCTTAAATCAGACTCTTGCAATCCTTCTAAACTTTTCGGTTACATAGGACAAACTAAAAGAACTCTCCAAGAAAGAATAAAGGGACATCAATGAAATATCAAATTAATGCAAACTGCTACAGCCCTTTTATCTACTATTAATGGCCGAGTGGTTAGCGCGCTTGGCTACTGATCTTAGGGACTCGGGTTCGAGTCCCGGGTAAGGCATGGATGGTCGTGTTGTTTTTCTGCTGAGGTCCTGCCATCCTCTCAGATCTTCTACTATGGCATATAAACTGACAGGCTCCTGTCAGACCTCTGTGGCAACCAGCTGCTTGAGGGGGTATTTATTATTATTTTATTCTTGAAGGAGCTAAACCTCTATTCAACCAAGCTTTCATTATCAGCAGTCCTTCATCCATCTTCAAATTATTGTTTACTGAAAACCCACTAATTTTTGTCAATAAAAACTCTCGCTGTAATACCGATCAAGCCCAACTAAATCAAGCATAAAATATTCTATTAAAAAAATTTGCACAAAATAATATGTCTTTGCCACAGTTATTAAACAAAAATTCATCAACCAGCAACAACTCCAACAATCAGCAGCACCTCTCTGGACAGCTGACTTTCCATATCATTCTACATGACTCGTGCCTCTCATCTCTGTACAACTATAATTTGAAGCAGAAGTTAGAACTCTGAAATTTACCTATGTTTCATAATGTAATTGCTAGTCATTGTATGTCTGACGAAGTCCTAATATTTAGGAGGAAATCGATCACATTTTTTATATATATGGTTGCACTATTTGACAATCAACTCGTTTTTTTTTTTAATTTTAAGCATCTTCAAGATTAGTATACAAAACTAAGTAAGTATAAACTTATAAAAAGCTGTTTAGCCTTCCTATTATTCCATCTACTGTCTATTCTACAAGAGACAATGCAACATCGCAAATCATCAAATTATAGTGAAACAAACAAAGAGACTATCAAATCTATTTATCAAATAGTATTATATTTAACATAAATCTCATACGAGAAACGTAATGCATGACAGAAGGCAGAATTTTAAGTAAAGGATTTTTCGTTATTTTAAATTATTATCATTAATAACCTTTAAATATTATAAAGTGTTCAAAAGTGTAACTCCTTTAAAGTGGAATTTCCTTTTTTATAACAGAGAACCATGTTGTTAATACAAACTTTTTTCCGCACATTTACGGAAAAAAGAAATATAATTCTTTATTACCTCCATAAAACATCAAAAATCTCTTTAATTATTAAAAGCAGCTTAAAAATTATTGCAAGGTACTAAATTGCTAACGCGATACCTCTTTTCTTGTTTGCCAAATATACAAAAAGACTGCACGGAAAACACGAAGTATCTATGACGCTGCTAGACGTTAATCCGTTACATTATGGATTTTTGAAAGGTGTATTATTTATCGCGAAAATGCAGCAAAATAAACGACTCGATCTCAAACGTAAATCCTAATTACAACAAGTCCTTCCCACATACTGTCGTAAATGCACTCATCCCGTGAAATCCATTTAATCCCTCTTATTCATTCTTTGGCAACGTAAAAAATAGATATATATGTCACACAAATCTTCTCCGCCTAGTTAAAGGAGTGCCAAAATGCAATATGTGTTTTGCCTTTCTGTACGAGATTAAAGGAACTTCTCGCTTTCATTTTATTTATCCTTTTTTTTACTGAAAACGAAAAACCTATTATGTTCCTAATAAGTAGGGACTTCTCACAAAGCATTAAGACTTCAAAATATATAATCTGTTAAACATTATATGTGGAAGGATCAGAGTAAAAGATATTCTTTGAAGTGTTTCATTTAATCAATCAATATTTTTGAGCCATCCAGTAATTTAATAAAAATGCGTTAACACTATTCTTATAAGTCGTCAAAACTACATGCAGTTCACAATAATAACTGTTCATTCATCAAATCCCTACAAGTAATAATCGGTACATGGGATAGAAATCTTTGACAGAATTAGTAGCAATGATCACGGTTGTGAACGTTAAGAATAAATGACCCTATAGAGAATTGTTTTTACAGAGATTTTGAACAGTTTCCTTTTCACTGGTACAGCATATTTTGCTAGATAGTGTGCCTACGAGAAAATGCTGCTGGTACATTATATTCATCTTAGATATCTTTCCATTCTTTGTTGGAATTATGCTATTCAACCTGGCAGCACAAAACCGAGGGCAATATATCCAAACTCCTCCGTTGGTCAATACTACCTCTACTGCCATTGTACTGTAGTGATGCTGAAAATTAGGGTTGCCATTAAAGAGAGTGAGGCTGCAGTGGCCACTCATTTATATTACAGAAAATCTGGTGTTCATTTGGGCAGAATTGTAATCCACAATATTAAAAAAAATCCAGTATAGATGATTGTATAAGGTGGAGACTAATAGGTAGGATGGAATCAGGTCATCACATATCGAGATGTCCATGCTTTAAATGTACCACAAGATATCCTCTGACGACTTTAGGAACAATTTCAAGAAACGGTATGTCAGTCGTATACAAGGAAAAGGTGGCGTCAAGGCCAAAACTCCCACGACGACAGTTATACACCTTTAACAGGAACCTAAAATAGAAATGATAGCTAGGCAACTGTCTCGAAAGCAGTCAGCGGCCATAAGAGAGACAGTCTCAAGAGTGACTGTTCACAGGAGATTGCATGAATGTAGTTTGTGTACACGAAATGATTATAATCCCTCTTCAACAGAAAAGCTCACTTAAATGTCTGAGTTAGTATCAGTAAGAAGTTCTCTAAATGTTATGAATCAATTGTAGAAGATGAAGATTTTCTTCCTTGTTGCTTATGTGATAATAAGTTCCGTTATTACTTTAATGGCATATTAAAAAAAGGTTATAAGAGATTTACTCAGAAAAAGAAAAATAATTGGAGATGTTTGAAGTGCAATGAGGTATCTGGTTCCAATACCATGTCATCTCCTAAGCAAAAGAAATCTAGTGCTGAATTGGATAATGACATTAGAGAATGATAACATACCGTTGTTCGTAATGTGACTTAATCTTCTCTTTCAGATATTATAAGAAAACGTAAGTAGAAGATAAATGGGGGTTCTGACTCACAGGAGACTAATGTTAATCCTAGGGGAGAATTTCAATCCAGAAAAATCGAAGGAGGCTAATGTTAATCCTATGGGAGAATTCCAATCCAAAAAAATCGAAGGAGACTAATGTTAATCCTATGAGAGGTTTTTTAATCAAGAGCATCGGAGTACTGCATGTGTAATACAGATTTCAAGAAAGACCCTCAACACATTGACTGACACCGAAACGATTTTTACAGGACAAAAAAGTATTTATTTAAAGAAATATCCCATTACATGTTACAGCTTTCTCCAATACAATAAACTTTATTCCTGAGAAAGTGAAGATTGATCTCCCCAATTCCGTATAACAGCAGTGAGATTTGCACAGCATTTGTTTTTTGAGATAAAAGTCAGTGGGAAAAAATGTTTTTTCTTCCGTTTTTCCACAAAAAAAAAATGGATTTTCAAGGACCGGAGATCTGCTGAAAAAAGGGTTATTCCAAGAATTTCAAGCAGCTTTATAATGTCCAGAGGCCAAAGTATCATATCCATTAGCAAGTATAAATATTTTATCATCATAAGGGCATAGCCCTGCTTTCGTTGAAGACACAGTGTTAATACGATGACGATGACTCTCGATTTTCGCAGCACTGACTCGCGACATAAATTTGTTTAGCAGACAGTTTTCGTAATCTGCATAGCATATTTTATTTTTAATGATTTTCTTTGGCACACCTTTAGCTGCTTTCTTTTCACCAGCTTTACTCCGAAGACATATTGGAGCGTAAACCAACAAAACATTCTCCTGGTACACCGAGGAGTTCATCTTTAAATTTTCCCAGTGCTTTTTTATTTCGTGTATCATACAAAAAATGGTCTTCAGGCTAATCCGAAGTATCGAAAAGGTCGGCATGATCTTTCATATCTTCATATACATCTTCTGTTTGTATCTCATAGCACAAGGAGTCAATATCAGTGAACAATAATTTTGCTCTATTTCCATACTTACGCACTATAAATTCATAATGGAAATAATACATCAGAGTTTTGCTGATGTCAAGTATCGAGAATCCTGCGTAAAGAGGCCTGTTAAGCTTCAGTTTCTTATGTTTTGACTCTATACAGGCCAGATCATTATCAAATAATTGGAAGGCATGAAATGCAGGTGATGCGATTAATTTCCGGAGTCTCTTCTTATCTTGAGTTAATTCAATTTTCACACGATTTCTTAAATTCTCCATTGTCTTCCCAAACAGTGCGTTGTTCATTAATTTGAAGAAGTCCTTTTCGAAATCATTCCTAGCCTCTCTTCTTTGACAGGTATTAAATTCGATGTATGGTTTTAGCCAAGTTGACTGTTTAAATTCTAAAATGCGATGGATGTTTCAGCTGCATGCCTAGAGCTAAATACTGCTTTAGATTTCGATAATGCACTATATAGTACTTCTTCGCATATAAATTAGGAACATGTTTAGCTGATTTATCTGAAACAGCTAATCCTAGATGGGAAATCAGTTCACAACAGTAAGGGAGATCAATTGTGCATCAATCTGAAATTTCTCTGCAGCTAATGGGTAGTCATTATGCATATCGTGAAGTGGAGCAGGATAGTCTAAACCAAACTCTAATATGTAACCGGTGTCAGAATCATCAATCACTGTGGTAACGTCAAAATTGTCCAGTTTTTCTCTGTCAATCCAGTCAAAGTCGCTTACTGGGAGATACTGAGACATAGCCAACCGTATAAATTATTAGATTCTAAATATATGATGTATTTAGTGGACAGAAGTGGATCGTATGTGTCTAGGTATTTATTGTTCGCTTTGCTATACCGATGCAAATTACGGAAATGCCGCTACGAATGCCTTTCTCCAGAAACAAATACATCGTAGGATCGGTGAGCAAGTCCATTTCTACATTTGTCATCTTCAAACATGCTTGCCATGCTAATCCAGGAGCGGTATACACATGACAAGGATCGAGTTCATAATAATCAATACATAACTTTCTGAAATGCTGAAACACATCAACTAGTAGAAGCACATCACTCTTGATGTACAAGTCATGGTACTCTCCTAGATGTTTCACTTTAAAATCATTCCACACTTTCAAAGCATGATTGTAAACTTCTTCTGCTGACATCTCTTCTGTAAGCTGGATATAAAAAATTTCACGTGGTGGTAATTTTATATCCTCAAACTTCTCACAGCTGTCGATATAATCATATGGATATACAACTTTTCTCATGGGGAGAGGCGCCAGTTCAGGTTCAATATGTTCATTCAGAATTCGGAACTCATTTGCAGGTAAATTACTCACCAGTTTCTCTGGTGATGTGTTTAGAAACTGAAAAGAATCTAAAAAATATAGTTGCCTAGAGAGAAACCTATGCATTTTTCCATATTGTTAGGAATGGAGTTAATTCTTAGATTCTTTATCTTCCCAATACTCTGGATTATTAAATGACTATCATAACCTCTCAGGTTATGAATGATGACTGGAATCTTCTTTCCAGGTTTAAAATTCAAATTACACGCGTTATGTGCGGCTCCTCGAAACTTTCCCGTAAAATTATCATGATCTCTTACTCGATCTCTCCCCAAGGGATTCACGAATATATGACAGCTTAAAGCATTTTTGTATAATTTTTGCTCATCGTCGGACAGGCGCATAGCAACATTCTGCTTCATCAACATTGGAATAATTTCTTCTTCCTTTAGAAGGCACTTCAAAAACTCCTCTACAACATTCGGACCCCTATAAATCGTGGGTGGTTTGTAACTATGTCCATCAGGGCCCACAACCACAAAAGCAAATCCACACGCTTCATGTTTAGCTGTAATTGTAGTGTGAGAGACAGTTGGATTAGGGAGTCATGTATCTACTTTTACTAAAAATGATTCGAAGTCAGCATAGATCACATAAGGTACAGGGAGCTGAAATTTGAATTTCGTAAACTTCAGACACTTCTCTTCTTCACTTGGCAAATCTATTTTCTGAGGGGCGTGTTCTTCACAGTAGGTGATATGCTCCTTTAAAACAGATTCCTTCGAAAAACGTTGTAAACAATAATCGCAGTAAAAGCTCATACATTTATGGCTGGTAAGAGAACTTAGAAAGTACTCATATTCTTAATGTAGCAGTAATGTCTCTTTTCTCCAACTGATAAGAGCATGAGATTAATATGCCGTTTAGCTTTCACTGGTGTAATATAAAGAGGGAATACTTCGTTCTCGTATTGAAACACATTGACAGATATACCATTCATCTGCTCATACTTTGGAATTTGCGTTAGAGTCACAGGATAAACAAGGATTGAGACGTCCAGTTCACTTTCCATATGTTGATAATTAGTCAGACGATCAGCATTCTTTTCAACTGGATGTAAAGCAGCAAGTACTGATCAAAGGAAACATTTCTGGTCGTTGTTGCGCACATTAATAATTGCATGCTTTGTTTGTAGCTCTCGTGGTACAGAAATATAGCTAGAACCTCCTAGAGGTGTATATTTTCCATTTTTCAATTCAGCGAAATAATTTCATCTAAAACCCAGCCACTCGGGAACCTTCATATTCTTCACAGGAAGCTTTAACTTTCTCATATAGGCCAGTCGAAGGTCATTCTTCAAATCAGAATCAGAAAGACTTGTGATGCAGTTACTCCTAAAGAAAGGAGTACTATATTCATCGGTAGATTGGCTGGCTTTTCGACGAAACGCACTCTCACCACTAAGTACCACTTGATTGTCTGCTCCAAGTGCAATTCTTCTTGTAGAAAGGTCTGTAGTTCATTCCGGGAATCATCAAGGAAAACAATCAAATCATGTGCTGTCTCCTCATTAGCCACCAATTACCTCATTGATAGAATGTCAGCGAAACGGCACGGGTCGCCTTCTTTATCACCATGCTCATTCCTCTTCTTTTTATTTTGCAAATATCCATCATCTGTAGAACGATTCCTCTTCTTATTTATATCATGTGGACGTCGGATATGCAGCTTATAAAAATCTTTTCTACTAAAGGTTGCCCCACAAACTTCGCATTCAAAGGAGAAACTACTCTTATGAGAGCTAAGATGTCGCTCAAAGTTATCTTTCCTTGCAAATGTAGCTGTACAAGCCGCACAATGGAAAAGCGCTCCTTTGTCATGAGATTTCTTATGACGGTCCAAGCTTGCAGGATGAGCGTAGACTATTCCACAATCTTTGCACTCAAACATCGTCTGCAGAATCAGCATACAAACGCACTGGACAGCTGCACAAACACAAATGACAATATTCGCAGCTTCACTTCCTTATATAATCTTGCTCAAAGTCACTCTAAAACAAATTTAAGTGTGAATGAAATACCGATACACTCAAATTTTCATCGAACATTTAATCTCTACATCAGAATAAAATTTAATAATAATCGTCATATATTAGGGAATAGGGGGTAGAGATATAGATTCGAAACGTCAATCTATAAATTCATCATGGATCACATCATTGCCATGCTTTCTCAACGAAATATTTCAGCTTGCATTCACCTCGTTTTCGCAGGCAACGATCTTCAGGGTCATCTCTTGTAAACTTGACGCAAGACACACTATCAGCTGTTGAAGTAATTCTCATCGTAGTAGGAACCCAGAGATAGGGATGGAAGTAGCTCCACTGCACACGCTGGCGTCGGTAGTGACGTCATAGACCGGAAGTGACGTCATCGCCCACGCAGGCGCCGGTGCCAACCCAAAAAGGCCCCCCTGGGGAGGGCTTAACTTTCAACTTCCACTCCCACACGTGTGCTGGCCCGTGACGGGGAGGGCTTAATTTTTGAGCAATTAAAAACGGCCGACCGGAAGAATCGCCCACGCTGGCGGCGGGATGGGCTTTGATGGGGAGGGCTTCCTCCCCCATTATATAAAGAAGCAAGATTATATAAGGCAGTGAAGCTGCGAATATTGTCATTTGTGTTCGTGCAGCTGTCCAGTGCGTTTGTATGCTGATTCTGCAGACGTGTTTGAGTGCAAAGATTGTGGAATAGTCTACGCTCATCCTGCAAGCTTGGACCGTCATAAGAAATCTCATGACAAAGGAGCGCTTTTCCATTGTGCGGCTTGTACAGCTACATTTGCAAGGAAAGATAACTTTGAGCGACATCTTAGCTCTCATAAGAGTAGTTTCTCCTTTGAATGCGAAGTTTGTGGGGCAACCTTTAGTAGAAAAGATATTTATAAGCTGCATATCCGACGTCCACATCATATAAATAAGAAGAGGAATCGTTCTACAGATGATGGATATTTGCAAAATAAATAGAAGAGGAATGAGCATGATGATAAAGAAGGCGACCCGTGCCGTTCCACTGACATTCTATCAATGCGTAAATTGGTGGCTAATGAGGAGACAAGACATGATTTGATTGTTTTCCTTGATGATTCGCGGAATGAACTGCAGACCTTTCTACAAGAAGAATTGCACTTGGAGTAGGCAATCAAGTGGTACTTAGTGGTGAGAGTGCGTTTCGTCCGAAAAGCCAGTCCCTCTACCGATGAATATAGTACTCCTTTCTTTAGGAGTAACTGCATGACAAGTCTTCCAGATTCTGATTCAAAGAACGACCTTCGACTGGCCTATGAGAAAGTTAAGGCTTCCTGTGTAGAATATGAAGGTTCCCAGAGTGGCTGGGTTTTAGATTAAATTCTTTTCGCTGAAGTGAAAATTGGAAAATATGCACCTCTAGGAGGCTCTAGCTATATCTCTGTACCACGAGAGCTACAAACAAAGTATGCAATTGTTAATGTGCGCAATAACGACCAGAAATGTTTCCTTTCGTCATTGCTTGCTGCTTTACATCCAGTTGAAAAGAATGCTGATCGTCTGACTAATTATCAATATGGAAAGTGAACTGGACGTCTCAATCCTTGTTTATCCTGTGACTCTAACGCAAATTCCAAAGTATGAGCAGATGAATGGGATATCTGTCAATGTATTTGGATACGAGAAAGAAGTATTCCCTCTTTATATTACATCAGTGAAAGCTAAACGGCATATTAATCTCATGCTCTTATCAGTTGGGGAAAAGATACATTACTGCTACATTAAGAATATGATTACTTTTCTAAGTTCCCTTACCAGCCATAAATGTATAAGCTTTTACTGCGATTATTGTTTACAACGTTTTTCGAAGGAATCTCTTTTAAAGGAGCATATCACCTACTGTGAAGAACACGCCCCTCAAAAAATAGAGCTGCCAAGTAAAGAAGAGAAGTGTCTGAAGTTTACGAATTTAAATTTCAGCTCCCTGTACAGTCGGTCAAAAAAGTATCCGAACGCTATGGTTGCATACAAAGTTCATGAAAAACAACTGGCAACGATTTTTTCAGAAATTAATGATCTGGCAACCTTCGTGTACCGTACACGAAGGTTGCCAGATCATTAATTTCTAAAAAACAATCTGAATTTTGTATGCAACCATAGCGTTCGGATACTTTTTTGAGCGACTGTACCTTATGTGATCTATGCTGACTTCGAATCATTTTTAGTAAAAGTTGATACATGACTCCCTAATCCAACTGTCTCTCACACTACAATTACAGCTAAACATGAAGCGTGTGGATTTGCTTTTGTGGTTGTGGGCCCTGATGGACATAGTTACAAACCACCCACGATTTATAGGGGTCCAAATGTTGTAGAGGAGTTTTTGAAGTGCCTTCTAAAGGAAGAAGAAATTATTCAAAAGTTGATGAAGCAGAATGTTGCTATACGCCTGTCCGACGATGAGCAATAATTATACAAAAATGCTTTAAGCTGTCATATATTCGTGAATCCCTTGGGGAGAGATTGAGTAAGAGATCATGATAATTTTACGGGAAAGTTTCGAGGAGAAGCACATAACACGTGCAATTTGAATTTTAAATCTGGAAAGAAGATTCCAGTCATCATTCATAACCTGAGAGGTTATGATAGTCATTTAATAATCCAGAGTATTGGGAAGATAAAGAATCGAAGAATTAACTGCATTCCTAACAATATGGAAAAATACATAGCTTTCTTTCTAGGCAACCTACATTTTTTAGATTCTTTTCAGTTTCTAAACACATCACTAGAGATTTGTTGGTTGGTTGTTTGGAGTTTTATGGCACATGAGCTACTCAGGCTATAATGCGCCAAACAAGGTAAAATTATGCTAAAAAACAAATACTCCTCAACCAAAACTAAAAAAACAAATGTTGGAAAAGGTAAAATTAAAACCAACAAGATATATATATATAAGAGAAATAAAAAGTAAGGTGTAAAACAACAAATGTGTAGATAAATAAATACAGTAGAGACAAAGGATAAAACTAGCCCAGGTGTAAATGACCTAGGCAGAAGGTGAAAAAATTACAAATGATTAAAATTATAATCTGGTAAAATATCCTGTATACTGTAAAAAGGCAAAAATTGGAGATAAAATGGTACTATCAGATAAAAGATGTCCGATTGTAAGTGGCTCGGACGTAAAATTGTGAAAATTAAAATACAAACGACGTTCTAGGTTAAAACATGGACATTCAATTAAAATATGTTTGATTGTTAAAATGGTGTCACAAAACTCGCACTTAGGTACGTCGTCCGCCCGAAGAAGAAACGAATGAGTAATATACGAGTGACCTAAGCGGAGCCGAGCAAGTACAACTTCCTCCTTGCGATTCCTGCGGTAACAAGACTGTCATGGTTTGATGATAGGTTTGCTCTCAAAGAGCTTGTTCGTAAGCTGTTCCGACCAAGATCTCTGCCACTGTGCCCGGAGCTCGGTGGTAAAACGCTGCCGGAAATCCAGATAGGGAACCGGCAACGGAGAGTCAGATAGGGGAGTGGCAGTCTTGGCAGCAGCATCTGCCAAGTCATTGCCCCTAATCCCGACGTGACCGGGCACCCAAAAGAAATGGATGGTGGTGGTGGCTGCCAGACGATGTAGTTGCTGGCAGATCTTAGTAAGAACTGGGTGAGGCTGATGCCTCACCGAGATCAAAGCCTGTAGCGAGCTAAGCGAGTCGGTGTAAAGCACACACCGACGATGATGCTTAGTCGCCACGTGGTCCAAGGCGAGGCTGATAGCGTGCAACTCTGCAGTGAAGATGGAACACTGCAGTGGGATCTGGTCTGCAATGATTACATCACAGCAGACCATGGCCGATCCCACCGATGTGCCGGACTTCGAGCCATCTGTGAAGATAGGCAAGAAGTCCGGGTACTCAGCACGATGGCTGGCAAAGAGTTGCCGGTACACACAGTCGGGTGTAAAGGCCTTCCCCGTCCTGCACAAGGAAAAATCACAGGAAGGGGAAACAGCGAGCCATGGTGGAAGTGGCTCAGCTGTCGACTGTGCAACGCTATCGAGACTGGTGTTGCTGTCTCTAAGGAAGCCTCGGACACGCAAACCAAAAGGGGCGAATGGCAGTCGGCCGATTAGTGTAAAGAATATCCCACTTCGGACTGAAAACGCAGTCCCAAGTGGGATGGCCAGGCAGGGATCGCAATTTAGAAGCATATTGTAGGGACAACTGCTGACGGCAAACAGATAAAGATGGTTCGTTGGTCTCAACGTAAAGACCCTGGACCAGTGAGGAGCGGAAGGCTCCCGTGCAAACACGGAGGGCCTGATGATGGAGGGGGTCCAGCACCTTCACCACCGAATCCCGGGCCGAGTCGTACACCTGGGATCCGTAGTCCAGTTTCGATCGGACAAGTGCACGGTACAGGCAGAGCAAAGAACATCGGTCCGCCCCCCAAGAGAGGGAGGAGAGGACCTTGACGATGTTCAATGCCCGCGTGCATTTGGACCTGAGATGACGTATGTGTGGTAAAAAGGTCAATTTCCGATCGAATATGAGACCGAGAAACTTGGTCTCCGCCACAACTGGAATGATGTTACCCCCGAGCCGCAGCTCAGGATCCCGATGAAGATTATGCTTGTGGCAAAAGTGCACACAAGCGGTCTTCTGTGAGGAGAACCGAAACCCGTTTGCCGTCGCCCAAACCGAAAGATTGTTCAGGGCAATTTGCAGTTGTCTTTCAATGACCCTCATGCTGGACGAAGAGCAAAAGATGCTAAAGTCATCAACATAGAGGGCATTGCCTACTGATGGAGGAAGTTGTCTAGTTATAGAATTAATCTTGACAGCGAAAAGCGTAACACTCAGAACGCAGCCTTGTGGCACCCCCTGTTCTTGGAGGTACGGCCGCGACAGAGTGTTACCGACACGGACACGAAAAGAGCGTGTCGATAAGAAGTTGGAGATGAAGATTGGCATGTGACCTCTTAAACCGAAACTGTGGAGGTCACGAAGAATGCCGAATCTCCAAGCCGTGTCGTACGCTTTTTCGATGTCGAAGAAAATTGACACCAGGTGCTCTCTACGTAAAAATGAGTTTCTGATAGCCGATTCGAGGCGTATCAGATGTTCAAGAGTTGACCGTTGCCTGCGAAAGCCACACTGGGTGTTGGAAAGAAGGTTGTGATGTTCTAAATACCAGAGGAGTCTGGCATTTACCATTCTTTCCAACACCTTGCACACGCAGCTCGTCAACGCGATGGGACGATAATTGGAAGGAATCTTGGGATCTTTGCCTGGCTTGGGGAAGGCCAAGACGATGGCCTCCCGCCAGGAGTCCGGAAACTGCTCCTCGAGAAAAATGTGATTGAAGAGATGGAGCAGCCGATCCTTACTCGATGGTGAAAGATGTTGGAGCATGGCATAATGGACATTGTCCGGCCCGACAGCAGAGGCACGAGAAGAGTGCAGAGCAAGGCGAAGCTCCTCCACTGTGAATGGCCTGTTGTAAGGCTCCAGGCCATTCGAGTGGAAAGACAGCGGAGAGCGCTCCGCCCCGCCCTACTGGGCCAGAAACTCGGGGGAGTAAGAGGAAGACGAAGAGATGGAAGAGAATGACTCCCCCAGAGTGTCGGCAATTGCTTTGGGATCAGCAATTGCCTGTCCATTGTGCTCCAGGATCGATAACGAGTGGGACGTATAGTTCCCACTCATCTTCCGGACTTTATCCCACACGACCTTAGAAGTAGTCGTGCGGGTGATAGAAGATGTATACTTGATCCAAGATTCCTTCTGGCTCTGGCGTCGGATGAAACGAGCTTTCGCCCTGGCGCGTTTGAAATTTTCGAGGTTGGGGGTCGTCGGATATCTCCGAAACACCCCCCAAGCCTTGTTCTGAGCCTTACAAGCTGCGGTGCATTCTGGATTCCACCACGGTTTCGGAAAGCGAGGAAACCATGTAGAAGTTTGAGGAATCGTTGATGCAGCTGCATCTACGATACAGTCTGTTATCTCCGCTACTGCCACATTGATTGGCTCCTGGCTGACAGAGTGGTCATCGAGCTCAGAGAGCAGCTCGAAACCACCCCAGTCAGCCTGATCGAGCCTCCACCGTGAGACGTGTGAAGGGCTGCAAGGCCCCCCACGGGAGATGGTGCACACCACGGGGAGGTGATCGCTTCCGTACGGGTTGTCCTCGACCTCCCATGTAAAGAGTGGAAGGATCGAGGAGCAGCAGATGGTGAGGTCAATGGCAGTGAAAGTGCGGGTTGGGGAGTGAAAGTAAGTACTGACACCGGTGTTCAACAGGGAGAGAGAAGGATCCAGGAGCTACTGCTCCAGGACCCCACCCCTCCCGTTGGTGTCAGCACTGCCCCAAAGTGGACTGTGTCCGTTGAGGTCCCCCATAATGAGGAAGGGGGACGGCAGCTGCGAGACGAGATCATCAAGATCTTCCTGGAAGACGATGCTCCCAGGTGGAAGATATACAGAGCAGACAGTCAGCGAGAACCCCACGAAGAGACGGATGGCTACCGCCTCTAAGTTGATGGTGAGTGGTACGACCTGGAATGGAGAATGGTTGCTCACGAGGATGGCGACACCTCCGCGAGCTTGACCATCTCCATCCCGGTCCCGGCGAACTAGTGAAAAGTGCCGGATCGTGGGATCTGTGACTGGCTGCAAGTATGTCTCCTGCAGGCACACACAGATGGGCTGGTGTGCCTGAAGGAGGGCCTTGATATCGTCAAGATTCCTCTGGAATCCACGACAATTCCATTGTAGGAGTGTGGCCATCTCAGGACTTAGAAGAGTGGGCGGACGACGAATTCCTATTCAACTTAACTGCCGCAGAGGATGGTTTAATGAATAGGGGGCGGTCGGTATCCATGTCCTCGGAATCGTCCGAGGGGCATGGATCGGTGACCGCCCTTTGTGGCGCTGTTATTTTCTTTTTTGGCCCCAGTGGGGGCCCCTTCAGTTTTGAAGGTCTTACTGTCTGAGGACGGGAAGGAGGAGGCCTTCCGGTGGAGGTGGAAGGCTGAACTGCAGGAATGGAAACCGGGGTTGATGTCGAAGTCGACACCACCCTCGGTCTCGCCTGCGTAAGGAGGTATTTCGCAGCTGGAGAGAAAGACTCAGTAGGTGGTACACTGATGTCTGTCTGCACCGCAACCGAAGTCATTGGAACGATGGGCTTTCCAATGACTGCACTGGCATAGGAAACCTTGCCAGGTGGGGCAGGCGGTGCAGCAAGCTTTCTCGCCTCAGCATACGAGATGTTATTGACGACTTTGAGGCGTTGTACCTCCTTTTCCTCTTTCCACTTCGGACAGTCGCGGGAGTACGCCGGATGTTCGCCACTGCAGTTCACACAGCATGCCTTTTCAGCTGTGCAGTCAGGATCGAGATGATCCTTACTGCCACAGCGAGCACAGGTGGGCTTGCCCCTGCATGCTGTGCGGGCATAACCGTATATCTGACACTGAAAACAGCGCAGAGGATTTGGGATATACGGCCGAACCTCACAATGTAAATAACCTGCCTTGATGTAAGAAGGCAGCCGTGGCGTATTGAATGTCACAATCAACACCCGGGTGGGTGTTAATTTTCCATCACGGCGTGTCGAAACCCGGTCGACCGCTGTTACTCCTTGAGGTGTGAGCTCCGAGAGGATCTCGTCCTCAGTGACTTTGAGGAGGCCCCACTCGGTGATCACACCCCGAGAGGAATTCAAAGTTTTATGGGGAGTGACTTCGACAGCCACCCCACCAATTTCTTTGACTTTCAGGAGTAGTTTGGAGTGTTTCGAACAAGCGGTCTCAACCTGTAAGTCGCCAGATCGTAAGCGCTTAACGGATTTCGGCTTTCCCGCAAGACCTTTCAAACCTTTATTCACAAAAAATGGGGACATGTCCCCAAATACCTGATCACCCGTGGAGTGGACGATCAGGAACTTTGGGAACGAAGACACAGACACAGAAGAAGACGGCAGTGATAACGTAGACGAAGAAGAAGACGGGGGTTCATGTCGAGCCCTCTTGTTGGCGGTGATCGCATTCTCATCATTTACTCGCATGTTTGTTTTTGTGTGGTTCAGTGCCCGCTGTCCCCACCCTCCACGGAGCCCAACAAGGGGACGCCCAGTCGGGCGCTAGGGCTACGCAGGCACTATACCCACACAGACAGTGAGCCAAGCCCTCACAAATAAATAGAAGAAAAATGAAAAGAGAAATGTGCAGAACAAAAACGTTCTACACAAAAGAAACAAAGCTTAAAATAACAAAATTGTGAATGGCCAACCTGGCCTCACAAAGAAAAGATAACGACAAAAGGAAAATAAGTTGTGAGGAAACTTGTAAACTTGTACCCGGACCGTGGGCAAGGTTACTCACCGCTCTGCACGGTTGACCCTAGCAGGACCTGCCCACCAGCCGATTGCTCCTGGGGGGGCCACCCCAGGAGCTCCCGTTTACCGGAAGCAGAGGCCAAAGCAGTGTATAGCAGAGGCCCCGGAATCCGCTGCCCAGCCCCGTGACAGACAGGCTCCCCAATGGCAAGACGGCCAATGGGGACCACGCCAGTCATGAGCTGAGGAGAGAAGACAGGGACCCCCGAGCAACTACCAGGATCCTCCTTTCCCGGGACACGGGTCTCCACGCACGGCAAACACGCGGGCGAGCGTTTAGAACCCTGTGAAGGTAACCGAGCCAGCGGAACCTTCACAGGGTGGTCCCCTCACCACGGACAGGCAGTCGCATCGAGGGGCATCACTAGAGAAACCGGTGAGTAATTTACCTGCAAATGAGTTCCGAATTCTGAATGAACATATTGAACCTGAACTGGCGCCTCTCCTCATGAGAAAGGTTGTGTATCCATATGATTATATCGACAGCTGTGAGAAATTTGAGGATACAAATTTACCACCACGTGAAATTTTTTATATCCAGCTTACAGAAGAGATGTCAGCAGAAGAAGTTTACAATCATGCTTTGAAAGTGTGGAATGATTTTAAAGTGGAAAATCTAGGAGAGTACCATGACTTGTACATCAAGAGTGATGTGCTTCTACTAGTTGATGTGTTTCAGCATTTCAGAAAGTTATGTATTGATTATTATGAACTCGATCCTTGTCATGTCTATACCGCTCCTGGATTAGCATGGCAAACATGTTTGAAGATGACAAATGTAGAAATGGACTTGCTCACCGATCCTACGATGTATTTGTTTCTGGAGAAAGGCATTCGTAGCGGCATTTCCGTAATTTGCATCGGTATAGCAAAGCGAACAATAAATACCTAGACACATACGATCCACTTCTGTCCACTAAATGCATCAGATATTTAGAATCTAATAATTTATACGGTTGGCTATGTCTCAGTATCTCCCAGTAAGCGACTTTGACTGGATTAACGGAGAAAAACTGGACAATTTTGACGTTACCACAGTGATTGATGATTCTGACACCGGTTACATATTAGAGTTTGGTTTAGACTATCCTGCTCCACTTCACGATATGCATAATGACTACCCATTAGCTGCGGAGAAATTTCAGATTGACGCACAATTGATCTCCCTTACTGTTGTGAACTGATTTCCCATCTAGGATTAGCTGTTTCAGATAAATCAGCTAAACATGTTCCTAATTTATATGCGAAGAAGTACTATATAGTGCATTATCGAAATCTAAAGCAGTATTTAGCTCTAGGCATGCAGCTGAAACATATCCATCGCATTTTAGAATTTAAACAGTCAACTTGGCTAAAACCATACATCGAATTTAATACCTGTCAAAGAAGAGAGGCTAGGAATGATTTCGAAACGGACTTCTTCAAATTGATGAACAACGCAGTGTTTGGGAAGACAATGGAGAATTTGAGAAACCATGTGAAAATTGAATTAACTCAAGATAAGAAGAGACTCCGGAAATTAATCGCATCACCTGCATTTCATGCCTTCCAAGTATTTGATAATGATCTGGCCTGTATACAGTCAAAACATAAGAAACTGAAGCTTAACAGGCCTCTTTACGCAGGATTCTCGATACTTGACATCAGCAAAACTCTGATGTATAATTTCCATTATGAATTTAGCGTGCGTAAGTATGGAAATAGAGCAAAATTATTGTTCACTGATACTGACTCCTTGTGCTATGAGATACAAACAGAATATGTATATGAAGATATGAAAGATCATGCCGACCTTTTCGATACTTCGGATTAGCCTGAAGACCATTTTTTGTATGATACACGAAATAAAAAAGCACTGGGAAAATTTAAAGATGAACTCCTCGGTGTACCAGGAGAATGTTTTGTTGGTTTACGCTCCAATATGTCTTCGGAGTAAAGCTGGTGAAAAGAAAGCAGCTAAAGGTGTGCCAAAGAAAATCATTAAAAATAAAATATGCTATGCAGATTACGAAAACTGTCTGCTAAACAAATTTATGTCGCGAGTCAGTGCTGCGAAAATCGAGAGTCATCGTCATCGTATTAACACTGTGTCTTCAACGAAAGCAGGGCTATGCCCTTATGATGATAAAATATTTATACTTGCTAATGGATATGATACTTTGGCCTCTGGACATTATAAAGCTGCTTGAAATTCTTGGAATAACCCTTTTTTCAGCAGATCTCCGGTCCTTGAAAATCCATTTTTTTTTGTGGAAAAACGGAAGAAAAAACATTTTTTCCCACTGACTTTTATCTCAAAAAACAAATGCTGTGCAAATCTCACTGCTGTTATACGGAATTGGGGAGATCAATCTTCACTTTCTCAGGAATAAAGTTTATTGTATTGGAGAAAGCTGTAACATGTAATGGGATATTTCTTTAAATAAATACTTTTTTGTCCTGTAAAAATCGTTTCGGTGTCAGTCAATGTGTTGAGGGTCTTTCTTGAAATCTGTATTACACATGCAGTATTCCGATGCTCTTGATTAAAAAACCTCTCATAGGATTAACATTAGGCTCCTTCGATTTTTCTGGATTGGAATTCTCCCATAGTATTAACATTAGCCTCCTGTGAGTCAGATCCCCCATTTATCTTCGACTAACGTATACAAGAAGTGTAAAAAAATATAATAAAGAAATATTTGATGAATTGTCCCAGATGAAAGATTCTCTGAACTTCAATTCAGAATATTTGTAAAAATTAATTAGCACTATTGACAATGTGAAAAAAGAAATTGGACAACTTAGGAAACAGTCTGTAAAGCTTATTAACAGTAATCTGTTACTGTTAATAAGCAAGAGGTAGAATAGATTAAGGTTCAAATGAATGACATTGAACAATATTCCAGAACCTGGAATCATTAATTTGTTGGTATCCCAGAAGACAGAAAATTTAACATACTTATACATCGACCAGCAGCAAAATATGCTCTTCATAAAGAAGTCAGGATTCAGTTTGAATACCAATTCACGAAGTGAGTTCTTCTTGAGAGAACATAGAACTCGGCACAATCTCTCTATCACCAGAGAAAGGAATCATTTTAGTGGAGGTAATGCGGAGATGATCTAGGCTGGCATCATGAAAACTGGTGGCATAGCTCTCCGCATCTTTCATGATGCCCTCCGATCGCTCAGCGATACAGATGCGAAAGTTCTGCGCACTGTGCGAAGCTTTTGAGAGTACTATCGGGCCTGATTTCATCTTTATGGATAATATTGTCATTCCCCATAGGTTCATGTGGTCGTTGATTTCCTTGAAATTCAAGATATTCGTAGGCAAAAATAGCCAGCCCTGAACTGAATCCAATATAGCCTGTAGGAAGACCTAAAAATAAATATATAAATAAATACCCCTCAAACAGCTACTTGCCACAGAGGTCTGACAGGAGTCTGTCAGTTTAAATGCCATAGTATAAGGTCTCTGATGATGGCAGAACCTCAGCAGAAAAACAACGAACGTCCATGTCTTACCTGGGGCTCGAACCCAGGTCCCTTAGATCAGTAGCTAAGTGCGCTTACCACTTGGGCCTTGAGGATGTAAATTGCAGGAACTCTTCCTAAAACGCTCCAGTAGCTTAGATCTGTTCTTCTGGAGGGGGGGGGGGGTTGTAACCATAAAAATCTCCTCAACAGCCTCGTTAACAGCATGAGACCTATTGCCGGAGATATATCGTTGTGAAAGGTGATCATGTACTTCATTTATCATTCCCTTCCCTTTATTCCAGCACCTCCATTATGTGAACGTATGCCCCATATGCAGAACTCATGTATATTACACGAATTCGTGATTTCTCCCACTTGCTGTTACTTAGTCATGTCCCAATACCTTTCCATATGACATTAATTTGCATTACTTTAAAATAGGGGTTCTCAACATGGGGTACGGTAAAATATTTTGGGGTAGCCTTGAGAGCTCAAAAGTCGCTAATCATGTATATATATATATGTCTTATTTTATTTCCATTGTTATACTATAACTATAGTTTTATCTATCTATAAAAGGGGTACGGCAGTTACATACACATTTCCAGGGGACATAAAAGGTTGAGAACCACCGCTTTGGAACAACAATAAATAATTTTAGGTTTCAAACATCATTTTTCCTATCAATTGATTAGTATTACATTGATGCATACTATTTCAAAACAATTATCTAACTTTTCATGCATATGAAAAAGGGATAAATTATTTGTCCTCTCCCCACAACTTAACAATAGGTCTTTTTCTCTGATTTAAGGTGAAAACTACTGGCTGTTCAGATTTTTCGATTGTCCCCAGCCCTGGATATATAAAGGATAAGGGTTGTGAACTTGAAGATTTCATTGCCTATTCATAAACCTTCATACCAGTAAGTAAAATTTAGATTCTTAATAAACTTTATCTTAATGCTTTTCTCTTCGTTTAAATAATGGATGAAAAATAACATTTAACCGATTGTTAAAAATGACATTCATTTTTAAATGCATTTCACATTTTGTTTTTATTTTATCTTCTTGTTACACCTATTGCCAGGATTGTTCAACAGGGGACTTGTGAGGACCCTTTATTAAATAAAGTAATTAAAATAAGATGTTTATTTTTAATGAAATATTAAGCATGAAATTTAGTAAAAAATGATATACTGTATATATAATTTGATATTTATATGAATCAGTCATGTTATTACATGTGATTTTTCCAAAAAAAAACCTATAGGAATGTTTAATCTTACTCCACTCTTTTTGATTGCATACGCGAAACTCTTGTTGAAGCGATTCGTGATACTTTTGTTAATTGATAATCTGTACACACCAGCCTATTAAAATGCTTCGCTGTATTATGCTAATATTCAATGAAATGTTAAAATTGTTTCACATTGAGTGAACGAAATAAAAATAAAGTCTCAAATATAAAATTTCTTGAAGTGATGCAAAATGAGTGTCGTGTTTGTTGTGGATTAACATTCCCAGTAAATTAAAAAAGCTAAGAATTTCCCTTAAAGAAATCTTGCTGTCACATTTTATTGGATTTTTCAACTTTAAATTAGCAGTAATCTGAGAATAACCTGAAAATTGACCAATAAAAAGATATAGTAGATAGAAAGGAAGCAATTACAATCTATTTAATGCGTAATGAAGGAAGTTGGCAAATTAATTGTCACATTATAAATGTAGTTGCAAGACGGAATTAAAATATTTAGGTCATGTGATGATAGCCTTTACGGACTGCCAAAGCTTAACTGTCCTAGACTGATATAGAATCATCTTAGTAAACATCCACTAAGGCTTCCTTCAGTTAACCTTGACACACACCCAGATCTAGGCCACTGAAATGCAGTTCAGCAACAAAGACCACTAATGACCTCACGCAAAGACAAAAGTGAGGATAATCAGATTGATTTTCTGCACTTTCGACAAGCAAGGAGACGGAAATTGGCCTGTACTTGACGTTTCGGGAGAAAAAATTTGTTTGAAAGCACAGTTTCTGAACTTTGGTGCTACGTGACATGTATTTTGTGCTTTAGAAAAATACTACATATTGTTAAAAAGCAAGTTAACAGATTAATTTATTAACAAAAAATTGCTGTTAAAGTTTTTTTTTAGTTCAATCAATTGTAAAATTTATACAATTACTCTTATGTAGTAGCTCTATTCTCGTCAAAACGTGCTGTTTTGTGAACACTTTTCATGAAATCAAAGAAATGTGGATAAATAAAAATTAGATTTCCTTTCTCAAAACGTAACTAGCAAGTGATTTCCTGTAATGGAGACTCACCAGACTCGTAATCTGCTATTCCCAAATTCGAATCCACACTGAACTTACATTGAGATTTTCTGCAGCTCTGGGATACGTGAGAAAAGGGACACCACTGGACTTATCGCATGTTACATTAACCGTGGCCCTAGGTGCAGAAGAACCTTATCATGTACTCATTAAAGAATACTTTGGATGCCCTCTTTGGTGAAGTTTCTATCTAACCGCTGTCTTGGGTGCTTCCTTCCTCCATCCAGATCTAAGCAATTGGAGGTCATTGTGACCTGACCATTTTGTCATCATGTGCATAGAAGTGTCATCAGAGATAAAACAACCCAACAACCTGTTTAATAAGTAAGCTCGAGAGTGGACGGAGGCAGACAATGTTCTTCGTGATGAACTTTCACCTGCTCTCTGGTTACGAGGTCAAGTAAGGACAATTGGTGTCAGGGTAGGCTTATGAGATTCCGATACTTTAGTCCTCTTACTGACTTAGCTTTCGCTGTGAGGCATAAAAAATCATTTCCATCCTTCCCTGAAAGAAAAGAAGAACTGCCCCTACCCCCAATTAGAAACAGTTTCCTTTTGCATCACGCGTCGGAAACATTAAGGAAATAAGCGAGTTGTTTTTCCACTTTTGATGATACAAGAATGTTTATGTCTCCTTTAAACTAAGAAGGCTGTTTCAGATATCAGTGAATTATGTATTACTGGAATTACTTTGTACTTGATGCAAACAGAACGTATTACACTTAATAAAAATCAAAGACGAATATTAAGATGAAGAACCAGGAAAATGAAATGAAAGGGAAAAAAAAAACTAGAAAGAATATAAAGAAACTGTCTCATTACTATAAACTTCAATCCATGAACTGTAATTAAAATTGAATCATTATTATTATTTTACCATTTTATCATATCCATTATTTATTATTTTAACATTTTGTCATATTCATTATTTATTAAATTACACATAAATCATTATTTTTTTAATTATATACTTCACATTTTTAATAATTTTTAATAACACAATTCGACCAAAAACTGAAAATGAATGATGAACATTTGTTATTAAATATTCATTTCAGAAAGCCTAACCCGTACGTAAAATGTTAAATTCATGTAAAACGTTCAATTTTGATTTATAACAAATCTATGAAGTATCAGCCAAATATGAAAAACATTATGACTTAGAGAAAGAAATTATTTTTTCATTATTTACGAGTCAGTTTACAATACAACAGTAAAATATTGCATTGAATATTATATATATCAGTTATCATCGAAATAGTAATACAGCACCGACTTAGAATTCCTTCACAAGTTGGATAAAGAAATAAATGGCATAAAAGTTGCATCTTACGAAAGGCATCATAGTTTCGAAAAAACATTTGAGAATGCATAATCGTATTCACCTTTCAGCAATTGATTATTCTGATTTATACACAATCGTCACTAGACTCGGATGTAGAAAAAAATTAAGGAGGGAAGGGGTAGCAAGCGACGGAATACAGCCGACAAAAGGGTACAAAGAGACTAGATTTACATTGCAGTGTAACATTTCCCCTTTGTTTCAGAGGTTTATAAAATTAAAAAATGTGGAAAAAGCACAAGTATAATAATTTTTGGCCTCCATTACCCTTGCTGAAAAGTTGATTTCATTTTCAAAGGGAGGAGGGGGTGGACTCTACCACCAACTTTACTAGATCTTACTCTGGTCGTAATCATTGATAGTTTCTTACTACACTCTCAAATAAAATGCCACTAAAATATACAAACGTCTAATCACGCTTTTATTAAATTAGTAACTATATAATTATTTATCATCTCCTCGTTGCTAAGGGGTATCTTCAATTGTCATCATGATTAGAAGTCAGTAATGGAAGAGTACTTAATGGTATAAGGTAAAATATGTTTAGAAATGTTAATAATATATATTATTAACTTCAAACAAACAATATTACAACTTCAAACAAAATATATATTATAAATTCAGGCTACAGAAAGAGAAAGAAGTTTTGAATATGTGAATTTTGTCTAAATAAACGGAAAATGGGACAATATATGATGTACTTAAATATTAAACTGAAAGGTGGAAAATTTGAATCAATTTTTCGTGTCATTAAGAGGGTTTTTAGTTTTGCCCCTTTGAATCTAAACATATTAATTATATTTTATAATTGACTTTAAAGGTTTCTCTGCATGTACGTTTTGAATATCGTAGGCTTGAAAAACGTGCAAAATATAGGTTCCTTTTGGTGTCATTATCGATCATGTGATCGATAATGGCACCAGAAATTTTAATTTAAATTCAATATATTTCTTGAAACATTTTAATATATTAGTAATGATAATTAATATATTATCAGTTAGATAACTGAGCATAAACTTAAAAGCTGTTATATTACATGTTGAAAGTTTTGGAAAGCTTTCCAAAACACTGCTATAAACGGTTTAGAGAGATTCAATAAGTAAATTATAGAAACGAAAGTTAAGTGAAAATAAGTGAAAATGGTCCAAAAAAATAGTAGTGGCAATACTTTAATCCGAGTCACTAACAGTTTCATCGTAATGGCTGGTCATATTTTATCAATATCCTAACCATATTTGGACAAAGGATTATCTATTGCTTTTAAATCTGGTGATTGTTCCCTGCAGGAAATCCTAACATGTTATTCACCTGCCGTTATTCCTCTAGAATCTTGGCCTGGTGACAAAGGGAATTATCGTCATGGAATTTAAAACTCCTCCTGTTTCTTGAAAAATATCAGTCATAGATTGAAAAGTTATGAAGCTGATAAGATCTTTGCTGCAAAATATCGATATAAACTGAAGCATGAACAGTGGCAACATTTTTAATTTTCTCGAAGCATCCTATACCTGTGGAATTCAGGCAATGTTTAGCAAGAAAATCAGGTTATGACGGTCATGAAGCATAATAAACAATTGCTGAAATTTGAATACAGTTATGTATTCTCAAATATTTTGTGGAATTAAATTATGATGCCTTGCGTAAAATGAAATACTGTGATTCTGTTGCAGGAAGGAATTTCATGTACGTGCTCTACTGTTTCAGTGATGCGTGATATGTGATATTCAATACGAAAATGCAATATTGTATTCTGACCATAGTGTAAATTTATTCTTAAATTAAAGAAATAAACAAATTATTTCTTTCTCTAAGACAATTGTCTTAAAATTTTGGACTCATATTTCAAAATTATTATAAATCAAAATTGAAATTTTTACATGAGTTTAACCATTTACATACAATTAGCTTTCTAAACTAAATATTGAGTAACAAATGTTCCTCATTTATTTTCAATTTTTTTTTCTGTCGAATACTATTTTTGCAAAAATAATTTAAAACATAAATTTGTTTTGTTCAGGCACTCAGGCTGGTATTTTTAATGAGAAAAAGCAGAAGAAAAATGCTACTTTGTTTTCCACGAAACAAAACTAGACTATATCGCCAAATAATCCATTATTATGAATTTAAGAAGTTCAGTTTCTGTGTACTTTTTTGCCTATTCCACACACAGCGTTTTTCTGAACATGTACAAGGAGCGGCTTTGATAGAATTTAGGCCAAACTCCAACAGTCTGTCATGGACCATCCACATAAAAATATACCTTCATCAGATGTCCACTGTCTATGCAACTGAGCAGGCTAGAATGACAAAGAACATGATTCGAAAATACAGTCGTCATCCTGAGGCCTTTCGGCTTTGAGATCTATTAGTCACAGAACCACGTTCTTTAAATATGTTTAGTCTTCTAAGCACTGTAGAATGACTACAACCAGTTCACTGCATATTTCTCTTTCTTTCATATGCTGCATAGAACACAGAGAAGAATACTAGAAGTTACTGCTAACCTATACAGTCCTTACCATTTAACGACGCAACACACTAGACTACAAGTCAGGAGCTTTGATATCTGCTTCCAGTTAGAGCTGTAGTAACTGTTAAATGACTATTATCCCAGTTAATACTACATGTTAAAGTCTTATGATTAAAATAAGTTTACTCATGATCGTATAATATTTTTGTATAATTGAGACGCAATTTTGTCGTAATCACGTATAATTTTTGCATAATTGAGACGCAATTTTGTCGTAATCACGTATAATTTTTGCATAATTGAGACGCAATTTTGTCGTAATCACTGACACGTATAATTTTTGTACGTTTTTTTTTCAGGTTTTTTCATTACTTAAAATGTTAAACGTTGCTGTAATTTTTAGTACTGAGAAAGAGCCTTAACGTTGTTATATTTTATATTCCCCGGTACTAAAATAAGTGTATCCGTTTAAAACAATAAAGATGCTTATTATTTAAAATAGGTCATAGTCATGATCTTATAAGCAATCGCAATGAAAGATTAAACAATGTGAATTGGGTCTCAGGACTGAACGTATATTTGTTTCATTGACATGCACATTCAGTCAACATTGGAACCTGAGTTGGTTACCCATTTTCAGTAAGGATTTTATTCTCAACTGATAAGAAAAATAAAAATGTTATTCCATACACGTGTTACCTTTGTCTTAAATTCGTAATTCAAAGTATTACACAGGTGTTGCAGGACTTTTTGCCAGAATTTGTACATGGTTCTAACGTTTACTCTTTAATGTATGTACAATTTTATGGAAATAGAAACCAAATCTGAATGTCAATTAATGTTCGCTTTATTTCCCACGCAAAATACCTTTTACTGCTCATATATTGGGTAAAGTTTCGCAAACTAATTTACTTTGTTTCTTTCAAACATTCTTACACGATAAAGCGAATCAATCTGCCGATATTCAAATATTATTCCCTGTGGATGCTTCATTGGTATTTCGTTTGCCACACATCATTGCTTAAATGCTTAGGCATTTATCGACGTATGCAATATGCGTTACAAATCTATATTTAGGTTTTGCCTCAAATTCCACCAAGAGCGATATATGAAGCGCCTTAAGAAAGTAATGCGTCCACGATTTACCAACTTGTTTAACGCTCAGCCTGTTGACATTCCTATAAGGAGATATCGATCGTTGTTCAGCAAAGAAGAGAAAACTGAGCTGCAGCAGAAAGATCAGACATATTCGGAAAAAAAATCATCTCAGCGTGTTTTTTGGTAGTGGAAAAAAAATGGTCAAAAGGCATTGGGAGGGAGCTCAGACCTTGGACTATCGCAAGGATCGAAAGCAAAAAGAAACGTAAATATAGGCAAAGCTTAAACTTCCTAAGCTTCTTCATACTCACACTTGGTAATAGTGTGGCCATCCCTGAAGGCCTGCGAGCTCAAAAGATTTGCTTCAGGAAACCGGTAACATGAGGAACTGTAATCGAAAACTCTTCTTTTTTCATGCAAGCAGCATTTTTCACTTCATGTTAGAAGTGGTTCTGTGATATTTGGTTATACACTCATTTGTACTTAGTTGAAGGGGAAAAACGGCCACTTTTTCCTATTCAGGTTTTTTTTTTGTCCCCTCGTTCCAAATGTATTTCAGCATTTTTGTTTTCGTAATCAGTTCTTTTCTTAGCATATTTTTTCGTAATCAATTATTTTATTAGTTCCAGGGATATTAAATATCCCCCATAAAGATTATGAAGGTCCAGATTTCATGCTTACCATGCATACTCTGTTTTTTCCGAAAGGGTCAGAAATTTTATTTCAAATAGTTTGTTTACATGTATACGAATTTGTTTCTCAAATAAATGTATGTTATTGTCATGACTGTTAGTCAATCCCCTGTTACTGTCTGCATCACCGTCTAATTAGTGTATGTCTCGTCAAAGTGATTGTGAACTGAATGATAAAAAGTTATTTTATGAATAAAAGGTCTCTTTTTTTTTGTTGTTGAATATTTGAATGTTGTAATTATAAACAAAAATGTTCGTTTTAGAATATTCATTTTGTTTGAGCATTTTCAACTCAACACAGAGATGTATCTGTCCTCGGAATTAATTCCTGTATTAAAGTTGTGGTCCTACTATGTTTGCGTTTAAAATATAAAGATTGATTTGGATCTTCAGTGTCTTTGGTATCTCCATTTATAGTATGTTAGATATATATAGTACATTTTCCTCCTATTTCCTTTGAATAGTTTCTAATTAGAATAAGAAAGGTCTGTAAATGGTAGCTAGTTAGTCACTGGAAGGAGAGCTATGCACCAATCCCCTGTGATGATGCATAGAACCGGCCAGGCCTAGCACCTAATGTCAGACCCCGCCTTCTCCTGGGCAGGCCGTTAGTACCTTTCAAAAGAGATACTCTCTTGTGGAAGTGAACGGAAGGGGAGCGCTGCCAGATTAGTGTGGCCTACTGATCTGGACAACTATGGCAACTTTTCTTTTTTTTCTACCTTGCTGAGTAGTGGTCAACCACACAGGGTCCTGGTGCTGACCATATAAACCCACTGGACTGGACAGATATATGGCTCTGAGCTTGATTATGGACCTGAATTTGCTGCACTGGTTGGTGGGCTTCTATGGAGGGAAAATCTTCCGCTGTGTTTTCTGTTTGTTTGTGGGTTGACAGCCCCAAGTGAATAGATTCACAGGATATGTTTATCAGCTGGTGGATAATCCTGAGCAGAGGTCATCGCAGGCACCTGAACTCTTTGCTTCTATTGGCAGCGTCAAATTCTACATTGGAGGAAGTCTTCCAGTGTAGATGGCTTCAGCCTTTAGTAGTGGGGGAACGGATCTTTGCCCCATGTCTGCGATTAGGGGGCTGTTTGATGTTGTCGGCATTCCCTCTCTCAATAAACATAGTTTCTTTAAACATCGTATTAACCATTTTCTCTCCATAGGTAGTTGGAATGTGAGGACTCTGCACAGAGCTTTTTCTCTTGATGTCCTCACACAAGAATTCCACCGTTAAAATTTAGATATTCTCGGCTTGCAACAAACCAGACGAACAGATAAAGGTCAGATTCTTAAAAATAATCTTAAATTTCTCTTTTCAGGGAGGGACGACAATAAGCATCACCAAGGCGTGGGTCTGCTTGTCAGTAGACACGCTAGTGATGCTCTTCTAGGATATGAGTGCATTAATGAAAGGTTTCTTACAGCAAAATTTCAGACAAGCGTTGAAGACTTGAATGTTATCTGCTGTTATGCCCCCACTGAGGATGCCGATGAGGATGAGAAGGATAGGTTTTATGAACAACTTCAGGATATTTTGAATTCTGTCAAGAAAGGAGATATTACCCTTGTTCTTGATGACTTCAATGCCAAAGTTGGTACTGACTCTGACTTTTGGGGAGGAGTAATAGGCCCTTTTGGTATTGGTAGCTGCAATGGCAATGGGCAACATCTCCTATAGGTAAGTGAACTCAATGGATTCAGAATAACTAACACTATTATTATTACAAACACCGCGACATATATAAGTACACATGGGTTTCACCCGATGGGCTGCATAAGAATATGATTGATTATATATTAATTAAAAGCAAATGGGCTAGTTCTGTTAGGAATACCAGGTCATTTAGGGGAGCTGAAATTGGATATGACCGTTATCTTGTTAAAAGTGTTTTGCAACTTAAACTTAAAAAGTGTTGTCCTAGGGTTTAAAAATTTGCTTTTAATACTGAAGCTCTGAAAGACCCAGTTATAGCCAAAGCTTACCATGATAGGTTACTTAGTCATTATGACAGTCATGGTATGCTTACTACTGAAGTTGAGGAAGAATGGGATCATTTTAAGCCGGCTTTTTTGAACACTAACAGTACTCTTTTAGAAAAAAAGGAGCAGAAGAGACAGAATTATCTGAGTGATAAGGCACTTGAGCTTATTTCGGAGATAAAGAACTGCAGGAATGTTCTTAATCAATACCCTACTAGTCCTAATAGAAAGTATTACAGAGAACGTAATAAAGGTGTAAAAGATTAGTTAGCTGCTGATAAGAATCTTTGGCTTTATGGTTTGGCTGACAAAGCCGAGGAAGCAGTTAGACAGCACAACATCAGAGAGCTGTACCAGATAGTTAATGTTTTGTGTGGTAGAAAACGGACAGGTATACAGGGATTGAAGGATAAACAAGGTAAGGTTACAGATGGTGAGATTCTGTCATGGCTCGGTGGGCTGAGCATTTCAGTGATATTCTAAACAATGTGGTTAGTTCTACTCCCATTGTTTGCAATGATGACAGATGCATTGGTAGCTTTAATGTTGGCCCTATAACACAATCTGAAGTTATTTTGGCTGTTTCTAAACATAAACTTCATAAATCCCCAGGGGTAGATGGAATTACTACAGAAATGCTTAGAGCGGGAATGTTTCTGTTACCACTTGGATGAATGAAATTCTGAATATCTTTTTTGATAATCGTTCCTAAGGATTTTACCAGAGCTATTATTATCCCTATTTTCAAAAAAGGTAATCGCAGTTCTTGTGATAGCTATAGGGGTATCAGTCTACTCTCTGTTCCAGGTAAAGTTCTTTCCATGATTGTGCTTAATAGATTTAAGAATCTGGTTGACAGTCAATTGCGTGATGAGCAATGTGGATTCAGAAGTGGTAGGGGATGTGTGGATCAGATATTTTCACTTAGGCAGATTCTTGAGAAATGTTTAGAGTTTCAGAAACCTTTGTTTGCTAGCTTTGTTGATTTCAAAAAGGCTTTCGACTCTGTTGATTGTCATAATTTGTGGTTCATTGTGGGATCATATGGTATACCAGACAAGTTAGTTAACCTAATGAAAGCTCTATATAATAATACTGAGTCGTGTGTGAGAGTTGGTAAGGATGGTAGCAAATGGTTTAGCATTATTTCTGGTGTTCGACAAGGGTGCATTTTGTCTCCGTTACTCTTTAGCTTGGTTATTGATTTTGTTATACGAAATTCACTTCAAGGGAAAGATTTTGGCCTTAAATGGACTGGAGATACGAAAATTTCTGATTTAGATTAAGCTGATGATTTAACCCTTTTGGCAAATGATGCTGATGAGATGAACTCTTTCATTTGAGCTGTTGATGAGACTTGTAGTGGGGTAGGTTTTGGTTATAAACAGAGAGAAACTAAAATGATGAAAATTGGTCAGGCAGGCTGTGATTCAGTTAATCTGAATGGTTGCAGTCTTGAGCAGGTGTCACAGTTTAATTATCTTGGGAGCTATGTAACAGATAATGGTGATGTGCGGCATGAGATTAACAGACGAATAGGGATTGCTGCCGGGAGTTTTAAGAATCTATGGAGAGTGTGGAGAAATAGGCGTATACCTAAAGACTAAAATTAGACTGTATAATAGTTTGGTTCTTTCTAGGGTTAGTTATGGTAGTGAAACATGGACACTTCGTAAACAAGATAACAGGAAACTAGATGCTTCTGATTTTAGATGCTTACGTAGTATCTTGGACATTAGATGGTTCAACTTTGTAACTAATGATGAGGTTAGGCAAAGGAGTCGGCAACCTCTTTTAAGCACATATTGTGCAGAGAGAGAGACTCCGTTGGTTTGGCCATGTTGACAGTATAAATAATTATAGATTGGCGAATAGGGTTATGAACAGTGTACCTAAAGGCCTCAGAAAGAAGGGGAGACCAAGGATGCGGTGGGCAATGTCAAACAGGACCTTATTAGAATTGGTGTGCAGTGACCAGATGTAGTAGATGTAGCTCAGGATAGACTTGCTTGGAGAACTAAATTGCACGGTCTGGTTGGACCTCCGTAGCACATAGCTGCTTGAGGATGATGATGATGATGATGAATTAGAATTCTTGGATGCATAAAGAAGTTGAATATGTAGCACAAAAGCAAATTAAAACTAACGATACATATTCAGTAGATTCTAATAATGTAAAACTGCTATGTGATTTTCCAATAAATCTATTGACAGGAGATTTCGAAACTGTGTGTGAAATGGCATTTAGTTTAATACTGTTTCAATAAGGAAACATTTTAATTTAAATGTAGCGATACTTTTGGATAAACAAGGGTTATGTTATGTGCTTTGATGTTATGTGTTTACGGAATACGGAGAAGTAAAGACATCTTATAAAGTTACTGTTATCCAAGATTGAATTATACAAGATATCGTATTTTCCAAGATATTTTAACGGGAAGCGACTGAGAAGAATATTTCGCATGGCATAATAATGTAACGTTTATTTAAACTAGCGATCTTTGGTCTTTAAATAATTTGTTGGTCCTTTTTCTACCCAAATGGAGATTTGAAATTAATTCTTAAAATTTACTGATATTGATGTCGTGCCTTTAAAACAGTGATTTTTAACCTGTGGTGTACCCTTCCCCTGGGGAGGGGGGTGCGAGACACCGATAGATGATTTTATGATCAATAATCAAATACAGGCACATAAGTAAAAATACTTTGCTTATTGAATTTCTACTTGTGTTAGATGGGATTTTCATACTACGTATGTATACATATTCATACATATCAAAACAAAAGTTAGAAACAGCTTAAATAGAGCGATGACATGCATGTGGTTATTTCAAAGAAAAGTGCACGTTTCCTGAATATTATTGAACACAAACAATAGCAAAGGGACACATCATCTTCCTAATTTAATTGTAATATTACAATAAAATAAATATGTAATACTATCTTTGTCCTTCAAAAGGTTTTTTTCGTTCTAAAATCGTTTCTCCAAACATAAAAAAAAACTTATTTAATTTAACGATTTTCGATACATAAAGAAATTATATATATAATATATGGTACAAATAATATATGGTACAAAAGTAAATTAAAACTGATTTAACATATTTAGTTGATTTTAATAAGACATGCGGAAACATGTTTTGAGAATTAAAAGAAACTTAAGAACCACTGCTTTAAAACGATGGAGCTCACCTTGCATTTAATAGGTTAAAAGTATTGTTCATGTTATTATATTTTTAGGCGTCTTTTGCAAGAGCAGAAGAACAATTTCATTGGCTTTGCTCCTTTGGTTAAAGAGTGTTAAAAGTACATTTCAACAGCAATTAAATTGCCGTCCTACACTGGTACAAAACCTTCAAAGTTCTTTATAATGGTGTGCAGTTATAGCAGTTTAGCTTTGTTCTAATGTACAAACTACAAAAAAACTAAAAATACTAAAACTAAAAGCCTTAATTTCGAAGGCTTCATCAATTGATTTATTGACAATATCCTTTATTTTCTACAACTATTTCAACTTCAGCAAGTTCGTGAGATTTAATGGTTGCCATACACCAGATTACACGGAGAGGTCAGAAGTCATGGGAGAAGCAGTTAAAGTAGAACTAGCGCGCTGTACTAGTAACCAATGCGTCGGACGTCAACCGCAGAATGGCACTGCAGTAGCCTAAAAACCCAACATTCATTTCGGACTAGTTATTAATTCAGCATTGCTACACGTTGTGAGTTGTCTGACTTTGAACATGGCTTGATCGTCGGTGCCAGAAGGATGGGTCATGCAATATCAGAGATCGTGCAGGGATTCAATTTTCCCAGGTCTATGGTGTCAAGAGTTTATAGTAAAATATTCTATTGATGGCATTTCCACACACATAAATCAGCAAACGGGATGGCCACGTGCAATTGACGAACGGTACTCGTGTCGGCTGTCACGAATGGTAACGACCAACAGAAGGGCTATGGTGCATGAAATCATTGCCAATTTGAATGTGTGCTAAACAGAAAACGTTTCTGAAAGGACTGTCCGTCGTCACCTGCACTCCATCGGATTTGGTAGCCGAAGCTCGTGTCCCATTGCTTACATGTCGTCACAGAGCTCAACGACTGGAATGGGTCCGAAGACATCGAAATTGAACAGTAGACAGTGCTGTCGGGTAGCATGGTCCGATGAATCAAGGTTTCAGTTGTTTCGCGCTGACGGGCGCGTTAGAGTGTTGCGTAATCCCCGTGAAGCCATGGATCCTTCCTGTCTGCAAGGTACTGTTGAGACTGGAGGGGCTCTGTGATCATGTGGGGCATGTTCACGTGGTCTACATTGGGCTCTCGTCCGTTTGGAACAATCGCTGACATGTATGAGATACGTGGACATTCTCGCAGATCACCTGAACCCTTTCATGACTCTCGATGATGGTGAAGGGGGTGATGGTGAAGGAGTATTCCAACAAGAAAATGTCACAGGTTACCAGTCTTCGGTTGCTAGGAGGTGGATCGAGGAACATTCCACGAACTTTTCCACCATGAATTGGCTCCCACGGTTCTCCGATATGAACCCCTTGGAGCATCTTTGGGACACAATGGAAGTAAGCTTACGACCCATGAATCCACCACCATCCAATGCAACACAATTATTGTCTACACTCTAGGATGTGTGGGCTGCCTTCCCTGCAAAACGGTACTGGCAACTCGTTGACTCCATGGATCGATGTATGGCTGCACTTCTAAGTACTCGAGGAGGACCAACCCTTATTAGGCACGTATCCTATGACTTTTGGCCTCTCACTGTATTTTCTGATTTGTTTTATTTATTGTCCATCCCGTGGTCGAGTGGTTAGCGTGCTTGTCTGCTTGTGAAAAGGTCAGTAGTATAACCACTCGGCCAAGCAATGGTCCAGTAATGAGCGTTCTTGTTTACTAATTTAAATGATTAAATAAATATGTATTAATTAATGAAAATGCACTCTGTGAATTTCAAAGTTATAAAATGAATATGTCATATTTTTAGTTAAATACAGACGAAATGTTAAAAAGTGAAATTTACGTGTACAGCAGGCAGAACAATGAATCTCTTTTGTTGCGATCTTATGTAACCACGGTAATTCCCGGTTCCGTTTGTACAGCACTACCTGGTTATGAAAAGCCATGACCATCTAGAGCCGGGGGCAAGGAATACGCCCTATAGGCGCACCTCAAACCCAGCCTCACATGACAGCAGTCCTATAGAAGGAAAGCTGACCACCGGAAGAAACCTTACTTTAATCTATTCCCCGGTTTGCAAATGAGCAAGGATATATAGATCCAAGCTCGATCGGCACCCGGGGTGGAGACTCTTAGTAAGACCCAGACTTTTGTGAGGGCTCTGGCTTACTAGGAATCAATCCGTTCTGCCGAACCCTCGAACAGCTCCACTGAGCTCCTGATAGGTGAGGTCTCCGACGCCGTCACCATCCGACCGGCAATCCAGCCGGCCAGCACCATCTTCAACCTCGGTTGGCTTCAGCAATGCTCCAGCCGGGGACCACCCCAATCGGCAAAACCTTGGCAATGCTCCAGCTGGTGCCCACTGCAGCCGGCAAAGCCTTCGGCATGCTCCAGCTGGGGATCATCCCGACCGGCAAAGCCTCAGTTTGGTTGCTGGGCCTTAGGCCCCCTCACCACGACAAGGTGGTCCCCTATCGGGGGGGGGGAGCAGGCTGAACAGGCGTAACTGTAAATATTGGGTGAAACGAATTTTTTTTGTCAAATTTTTGTCAAAAGTTATTTTTTTAACTATGCCGTCCTGTGGCCGAATGATAGTGTGCTTGGCTACTGATGAAAGGTACATGAGTTCGAGCCCCGGGTAAGGCACGGATGTTTGTGTTGTCTTTCTGCTGAGGTCTCGCCTTCCTCATATGGCGTATAAACTGGTAGGCTTCTGTCAGAACTCTGTGACAAGCAGCTGCTTGAGGGAATATTTATTTATTTTATTATTTAATATAACTATATATTATCTAAATACATTTCTAATAAAAGGCACGGGAACCCGGCCGATCACCCGCTCCTAGAGCCCCTGATAACAGGCCCTGGTTGATTGTAGGGTTGTGTTCCCGAAGATCGAAGCTAATTGCAAATCCATGATCCTAGAGACTAAAGACCTTTGGGAAAAGTAGGGTTAGGGTCAGTTACAACACTGCACAGCACAGTAACGAGTGTAATGTTCGCACTGTATATTTCGGTTTACTCAACACTAAAAGGAAATCTGAAAAAGAACGCGTTTTTCAATATATACATCATTAAGTAGTATTTAAAATGAAAACGAAACTTGATATGATGATGGTGCTAGTGACTGTATTCGAGTGAGTTAGTCGGTCAACGATTCCGATACAGCGCCATCAAGGAATTATGGAGCCCTTCAAGAAGCTGTAAGGGATTCGGAGAGGTAATGATAATACGATACCAGAAACCTTAGACTGAGACCATTGAGATGTATGTAACTTGAAATGAGGTGCTTTTGTAACATTTAAATCTCACGAATCATTACATTTCGCAAGGTTTGTCTAGACTTGCAAACTGCATTGCAAAAATATTCCACAACTGCCATTTTCCCAAAGACTATCATTAATTTCCCTGGTGCTACGAATATCAGGAAATTATTTAATAATGCTAATACCGGGTGCAACAGACAGCTGCACAATCTATCAAAAGAGACTACAAATTCGGAATAATAAATGATAGCTTCAAAGACAAGTTCTGCATCATATGTTATGTGAGATATTTACGCTTTACTCCTAGCTGGATCATCGTGGGTTATTTACAGGATGTGAACATAACAGTTAAAAATCAGCCCTATGCTTCTTGGTACCTAGAGAGATAAATGAATATATGGATATTTTAAAAAATATTACTTTATTTTAATATCAATATACCGTATAGGTGTATATCCAATAATATAGCACTGCATGATATAGTATTTCTTCTATCCCTGGATAAATAATTGAAAGAGAGGATTGTGAAGAGTATGATTGTAAGAGAAAAGCATACTTCACAGCTTTAATTAATCCAAGTTCTATTACCTATTAGCACCATTCTACTAAATGAGTGCAATTAGCATAAACATTCTAGATAATTGTTAAATTTAATGAAAGTTTCAAAGAATAATTTTATCAAATATAGTTAAATTTTTAACAACTTTTTAAAATCTTAATCAATCCTAAAGAAAATTTTCTAGAAATCTACTTTTTTGTAGTCATGTTTTCGCCGATCCTTGAATAATTGAATTCTTGACCCAAGATCGACGAACCATGCTTCAAAAAGATTTTTCGTGAATCGCAATCAGAGAGGACATAGACTTACATTTGCTTATCATAGAAGCAATGCTACAATTGGGTGCACAATTCTTTTATCACATCGAACTGTTTTGTCTTAAATAATATGAACAAGTTATATTTTTAATATTTAATCATGTTTAATAATTCATTCGAAAACCTTTAAATTATATGATTATATCCGTAAAATATTAATCTATTTTCATAAATATTGTACGCATCAAGCAGACATGGAAGTTTCGTAAAGGATTATCAATATAAATAATTACGTAAAAATTTCGGAAAACTTAACTCTATGACAGCAATCCTTTTTAACTGGAATATCAACTTTTTTCTGCCAACTATCTATATTAGCCTCTGATGTCCCATTTATTGTTATAGTGGATTTACATTTGCATATTATATTTTGCATTAAATGATATCTAAATCTTCACATTACCAGGTGTAAAGTTGCATCAATCTACAGTAGCTAAATTCATATACAATATTTTAACCCTTACATTACCAGGTGTACGGTCATTTAGCAGACAACTTTAGTTATTAACCGAAAATTACAGAAAATTGTGATATATATATTTATATCTGAAATAGCATATATTATGCATTTTAATACATATGTAAGAATTAATGTAAGTAGATATATCTCTTTAGAATCTTGTTTTTTCTGTCATTAATATTTCAAAAAGCAAAAAAAAAAGGATAAAGATCAGTGTAGAAGACTAAAAATAAATAACATGAATAATTGTTTTAGACTTGAACTTGATTTGCAATTATTTAAGTTTCAGTTAGCAACATTTGCTTTTTTCGGAAAACATAGCTTCAAGAAAATTGAGGTATGTCTAGTCTATAGAAATTGTAATATAAATGCTGCCAAGATAGTAACTACTCCATTTCATCATTTGGGGTAAATTAACTAATTTAAAACAAAGTTGCTTTTCCTAATGCGTTGTTTGTTTTTCAATTAAATTTTAATTCGTACTAATTTCAAACTTTTGCAAAAGATTATCACTGTAAATAAAACAAATTAATAACAAAAAACAGAAGGTGTCGCATTACCATCCCTCATCTCCAATTTGGCAAAGGTGAAATTTGGGAGATCATGTTAAATATAAGAGTTAATAATATGAAATTCATTTCGCTTAAACTTATATTTTAAATGATTAATTTTTTATTAATTTAAATTTCAATATTGCTTAATTCACTTTACGTTAGCCTATATTTGTTGTGAGCGTTATTTAAACTGTTTTCGCTTGCTATATGTGACACTTCTGTAAGTACCTCACCATCACTGCATTAAGTAGAATCCAAAGAGATGCTGGTTAATTCCTCACACAGACTAACTGTTAGTCCACTGACATCTACATAGTACATAATATGATTTTAAAGCCATTATTTATAGCTGTGACGGCTCAGACAGAGCATTGTAATTAATGATTACAAGCATCAGCTGCAGTAGGTGCATTTCAGCTGCGTGTTTCAGACAGGGAATGAAGGAATGAAAATGGAACATGTTCGAGTATGGCTTGAGAAAGTAATATGTGGTATTTGCGCCTCTATTTGACGAAAGACAGCTCACTTAATTCAGTGATTCATTTGAAATATTGAACCAATATTCTTGATAACATTAGTCTGGCATATTACAGAATCTTAAATTTCAATAAAATTAAGTTTACCGACCTGATTATGAAGAATTTCATAAACTTTATTAACCACATGGTAAAAATGAAACCAAAAATAGAAAACGCTTGACCGAGCCGCTTGGCTACTGATCTAAGGGACCTGGGTTCAAGCTGCGGTTAAGGTTTGGATGTGTGTGTCGTTTTTCTGCTGAGGTCATGCCATCCTCACAGACCTTCTACTATGGCATATAAACTGACAGGCTCTTGTCAGACCTCTATGGTAAACAGTTGCTTGTGGGGATATTTATTTTTTTTTTTTTTCTGCATCACTAATTTCGGGTGTCACCTCTACCCTACCATAAAATGTGTTTGGTTTCCAGAGTCGAACGTTTTTCTCTTTTCAGAGCCAGTACATTTCTCTGTTACTGCTATAACCCAAAATAATAGAGAACAGTTTACTTTAAATGGTATCGTTTGATAGCTTTGAAATCAGAAAAGTAATAACATCGCTAATAAGTAATAATTCTTATAAACCTTTCTTGATTGCAATCATGGAAAAAAAAGAAAAATCTTTTACTTTATGATTGCATTCAAAATCAAGTGTCATCTGTAATATCCTTGCGCTGACATACTCCTGAGCGAAACACTTCGGAGCTCAGGTTTAAGCTACACACCACAAACTTATGATTAATGCCGTTTCTAAAGACTTTGGTGTAGACGCCGCGGCGAGGAGAGGATGATTCGCCGTAACACCGTGAGCATCAAAGTCATTCACGGGCACTTGAGCTTCGTTTTCAGAAATTTGTAGTGCAGTACGATCCCTTCCATCTGGATGGGCCAACGAATAAACATTGATTTACATAGAACTTCCTGTGCTGAAGTAAACTGTTGTTGCAAACTCTTCTCTTAAATAGGCAAATATATGTTTGCATGCATCGAGCAATGCATTCTCATTCGAAAAGAAAGCTGCGAAATTTCGAAAACGTGACTTCAAGGTATATCCAGAAAGTATGTTTAAAGAGTAATAGGTTTTCGAAACAAGCATGTAGCTATGGTGGGAAGTTTTAAGGGTTTTCTCTTTTCCAGTTAATTAGTTCGTTAGCCAGCGTTTCCCAATCTCAAGCGCAAGCGAGCTTTTGTTAATGAACGTTTTTTCTTTTACTTTTAATATTTCAATTTTATTGCAAATAACTGAAAAGAATTTCTTCTTCTTAATTTCCAGGTAGTGTTGTGGTGGTGGTGGGGGGGTTATAAACTAGATACAAGAGAAAAATATTCTTATTAAAGTGATGTTGCTTGATGGAAATAATGTAAAATGGTCATCATCGTTCCAATTAGAATCTAGCTGCAGGTGTTACTGGACATACTATGGAAAAAACAACAAAAAAAAATCGTTTTCATACTGTATACTTCTAATATACCTTTATCATTTTTTTCCTATTTTTAACGAAGTTTTAATGTGTTGTTTAATACTCCAAAATTTTTGAACACTTTATAAGGAATTTCACTCTGCATTTTCATACATCTGAATGTCAAGTAGAGTTTCATCAAGGAGTGGGAAAAAGCAAAATTAATACATCACATCCCGTGGCAGAGTGGATAGTGTGCTTGACTACTGATTTAAAGGACCTGGGTTCGAGCCCCAGGTAAGGTATAGATGTTTGTGTTGTCTTTCTGCTGATATCCCGTCATCCTCACTGACCTTCTACTATGGCATATAAACTGTCAGACCTCTGTGGCAAACAGCTGCTTTAGGGGATATTTATTTATTATTTTTATATACATGTGCATATATTTTAATTTATGCTTCAGTCAGCTTCCTAATTTGATACTCCCGGGTTCGATTTCCATTCGTAAGAACGTTGAGATTTTACCTCCGCTAGACCCTGCCTTCGGTAAGAAACAGGGCAACGATGGACTCTAAAAGAATGCCATTCTTCTGCTGGGACGTTATGATGGTACCCCTTGCGAAGGAAAGTCACGCCTTCTGCACGTTACATAACATGCTAGATGGTCTTACGGGTTGTTGTTGGGTTGTTTTACCTCTGAGCGGCACTTTTTTGCACACCATGGACTAAATGGCCAGGTCACATGGACCCCGAAGGCTCAGAGAAGGTTGGGGGAGGGGACCCACTGGAATAGCTGTTGGGAGACAGATGGTAGCCTCCCGTCAAGGCCATCCAGCGTGTTCTTTAACGTGCACAGGGTATGGCTCACCCGCACACGGGGCCACGGCTTAACGTCCGACCCCCATCCGACGGACGGCGGCCTTTCCAAGCCCATCGGTGTCCCCTACTGACCGTGGGCAGGGCGGGGTATTTTGCGGAGATAAATCTCAACGCTGACCCAGCTGGGACTCGAACCTGGGAACTACAAATTACGAGCCTGGCGCGCTACCGACTGAGCCACCCTCGCCCCGCCCCGGTCTTACGGGAAGCTTCCACCTGTCTCTTAACAACTGACCAGTAGCTACATTCCCCTACCCTACCCCAACTTTGACCTACTTTGAAAACTTCATTTTTAAAGATTAATCCCTTTCAAAATAATATCTAAACGGCTATATAAACTAATGCTAAAGTAAAATTTATCCAGACTGACGATTACAAGCCAGCTCCTCTAAAAAGATTAAAAATCACCAAACCTTTTAGGTTTCAATAAATTCTACTGCCCTACTTCACCAAGTGTATTGGCATATCTAACCCAGTTTGAAATCCTTAGTTCCAATTGAGTTGATAATTTACGACGTTTAGAAATCGAATTTCGTCTCAAAATCTGAAGGTTAATAAATCCTCTATTTCTATCATCTTCTTCATTTTATCCTTTCGTCTAACAGAGGCGGATGACACGTATTTGTCATAAAGCATTGTCTTGTAAAACTTCCTGTCATCGTTATGGTTTCATATACACTTCGAATAATTCCTCAGTTCAGAGTGCATAAAAAAACCGAGCGATATTTTTCAACAAATTTAGTGTAATTTTTCATGATTAAAAGTTTAAAGATTTTAGGGATGTGTAAGAAAACGTTTAATTTGAACATTTCATTGGCTTTATATCTTATATATGCACGGTAAATTTGATTTTATTTCTTAAGATATTGATTAGATTATTTTCAGGTCTTTTCCTTTCCACCACTCAACAATCATTCCTTTTCCATTCTTTCCTCGTTTAATATTCACCTAATCCAAATTCTCTTTTATTATCATCAATACTTGGACAAAATAATCTAATGACATATCTAGCACATTTTCACAAAAAAAGCTTCTCAGAGCTAAACAAGCCTGTCCAAATACTCCTCGTATACTAACTCTTATAATGAAAAAGTCTTATCATTCATATTGTTTTATTCTTGTTTAAAAACAAATTTAAAATGTGATATTTTCATTTCATGCAGATTCATTTCCAAGGGGACAGAAAAAAAGCGATTTTCTTCTCTACGGTAGCTGAAAGAAAATATATCCACATATATTGGTAAATAAAAGCACATCTTGTGAACTTCATTTATAATTTCATTTCGTATTCTAGAGGTAAAATTCCGATTTTGCATTCCCTAATTTTAACATATAAATAATATCTATAAAATCGCTATTTGTACTCCATATAAACATTGGCATGGTACAACTATTTTCTGTTTTTTTTTTTTTCAAATAAATTTTTCTCTGAAATATTAAGTTTACGACTAGCATTAAATTATCTAAGGAGTCAGCTTAAAGTCACTCAAGGATAAATTCATATGCTGAAACGTGTAATAAACAATATATTTTTCAACAGATACAATGTGTCATTACACAATATATTTTTCAACAGATACAATGTGTCATTACACATGGCATTTGTTGAAAAATCTATTGTTTATTACACGTTTTACTTTTTGATTATTGAAATGTTTTCCTTACCCGCATAATTACAACCTTGTAAATAATGTTCAAATAAACTTTATGTATCTTCTCTGAAATCTATTATTTCATATATTGCAAGTTGAAAAATTTCTTAATAAGGTTAAATTTCATAACGCTCATTTTATTAGATGCGTAACGCTACTTTTTATCATTTTTATCACACGATTTAATTCATGCATTGAAAAGTTCAACTATCGTTTATGTTAAAATCAATCAATAATAAATACACAGAATTTACTGTTGACACAGAAATCAATATACAATTTTGCGAAAAAATTAGTTTCCCAATTCGTGAGGTCCGAACTCATGCCTCTCCATATTTATGCCAGAGTGTTCTAACCATTGAACTTGAATTGGCTTACTTCACTTCCATTAATGTGGCCTATCAGTTATCCCGCACGTGTCGCCGATGGTGTCATCTATCATCGAGTGCGGATACTTCATTTTCCAATGGTGCTCTGAATAATATGCAAATAAGGAAATCACTTCATGCTAAAAAAGAAATTTTTGTCGGTTTTCAGTTATCTCGTTTCATTTTTTGCAGCCCATTCCTGTCTTCTGAAGCGTTTCTTGAAAAAATCTTCATTAATTTACTTCTATGGGTTGGGTTGTTTTACCTCTGAGCGGCACTTTTCTTGCACACAATGGGCTAAATGAACAGGTCACAAGGATCCCGAAAGCTCAGAGAAGGTTGAGGAAGTGGGACCCACTGGAACAGCTGTTGGTAGACAGATGGTAGCCTCCCGTCAAGGCCATTCAGCGTGTTCTTTAACGTGCACAGGGTATGGCTCTCCTGCACACAAGGGAACACCTTAACGCCCCATCCAATGAATGGCATCCTTTCCAAGCCCATCGGTGATCCCTACTGAGCGTGGACAGATCGGAAAGTTTTGCAGAGATAAATCTCAACTGTGGTCCAGCTAGGACTCGATCCTGAGAACTGAAGATTACGAGCCTGGCGGGCTACCGACTGAATCACCCCCGCCCCAATTTACTTTTATGAGTGGAATTATTACACCAAATGCAACTCAGTGAGGCATTGTTAACTGCACATATAGAAGTATATGGAAGCTTTTACAAGCAAAAGAAGTAGTAGAAATATGTATATATATAACTATAACAACTAAGAAGCTTTAATAGTTACACACTAACTCATTTGCTTTCGTTTAACGGTACGACAAAACATGGCGCCGATAAACTATGTTAATCAAACAACCAATGGTCACCGAGTTGAATGTTAATCAACAACCAGACAGTCACCGAGATGGCTAGCCTCTAACTATAGAGGAAATCTAATTTGTGTAGTGTTTATCTATCTAGATTTTATATTGTAAAAGACTAGCATAAAGCTACGTTTCTTCGCATTTGTTAAATTATTTCGACGACTTTTGAGAAATAGTTAAATAAGAACAAATGACATTCTTTAAAATGACAAACAATTTATTTGAAAATGCAACATGTTTTTTTTTTCATCTGGTAATGTAATTAAATTTTCGAAATGGAGTCATTATCACTGTCATGGCACACCTAACATGAAAATTTCTTGGTGTATTTTTTTGCAAACCTAAATGTTGCCAACTATAATACCGATAACTAAAATTGTAATCTAAAATAACTACAGATTTTATTTTGTAATTAAAATCTATTTTAACTCGTATTTATAAATAAAATAATTAATAAATAAGTTGCATATCCCTCTGCAGATAAGGGATTTTTTTTAAGAGATAAATTAAAAATCCTACTTGGATTCAATCGGCACTAAAAATATTAAGATACGAGAATCTTCCAGTAGTTTGAATTGTCAATGTTAGAGGTCGCTAATTTGGAAAACGGCAAACATTAAGCGAATATGGCAAAAATTCTACTAAAAGGCTAGAAATAACTGTCACTAAATCATAGATATTTGTTTTTTGGTGCTAGAATATGGTGACTAAGATGCATACATTCGAAAGAGTACTTTTTCCCTACAACCCAAAAGTTGGAAACGCAACTTTTTCCACTTTAAGAAATAAATGAAAAATTATTTCTGAGTTCTATAGATACTGCAGAGTAATTTAGGCCCAGTATTTGTTAGGCTCTGAATATCCCAGATTACTTCGGGTTTGTGGGGGTTCGGACTCAGTCATGACTAAAATTTCGAATTTTCTCGTAATTGTGGGTGGGGGAGGGAAGTAACTAGAAGAATAATCTATCACCTCTGGTGAATATGGGAAGCTCGTTTTAAAAAATAACCAAGTTTTTTTAAATTCCGCTTTTTGGCCCCTCTAACATTGTGAATTCGAATTATTAAATAATTGAAAAAATACAAATAGTAATATTATATTACTATTCATACAACAGAAAAATAATTTTATATTTATTTCTTAAAACCAAAATATTGCGTTTTACCATTCTTTTGGGAGTAAAGTTGATCCTCCCATTTAATATGCAAGAGAAAATTGAAATATTCAAATTCTTAACATTGCTTTGTTTGAGGTAATATAACGTCTTTCACTGAAAGCATTTCAATAATTAAATTAATTTCTCTTGAGTCAGCAATTATATTATTGCAAACGAGATTCCTTACTTCTATCTATATATGTGTGTGTATGCGATGAAAATAAGTAGAAATAACGAAAAAATAAATTAACCTTTTTTTCACACTAAATATTTTTTATCGTAATTACCCTTATTGAAATTCAAAGAGATATTCAGATTATAGCAGATATATAATCATTTTCTTCTCTTCAGTTTCTTTTTATTTCAGCGTGTGCTTTTATTTCCATTATGTACATATGTTATGTTGCAGCTTGTATGCTGTTGCATTTATATGTAACTAAGCCAGCAACGGTCGACAAATGTACTTTGGAATTCCCTCTGAGATCTTATGGACCCCAAGTGAATCTTAATCTCGCTGGATCTTCTGAGAACGTTTTACCTCTTGGGACTCTTAAGCTTTTTGTCTTGCACTGTAACTGTATGACTTCTGGTAAGATATGGAATGTGAAAAAGAATTTATTAGATAGAAAGTCCATAGATAAAATTTGCTAATTCAGTAAAAAATCATGTTAAGATGAACGAAGCATTAGCATTTCCATATAAATTGCCATTTATATGATTAATGCCATGTCATGAATTTATGAATTTGTAAAGGCGTTTCTTTTCCTATAATACATACTCGAATGTATACATATGGATAATGGTTTACGTAATTATATGTGGGAAAAATTTCTAATTTTTTGTAAAAATACTAACGTGTTACATAGTGATGTCGCATGCATTTCAGTGACAACAATCCTTAAAATGTTTAAAGAATAACCAACCCTACATATTATTATGTCATGAATTGCATTCATAAAGGTATATGCACTAGCTAAATAGTCGAAAATATCTATATTTATATCGGGTGATTACAAATGAATGTAAGGATTTTAAATAATTTATTATGCATAAACTCTAAATTCAACATCAGTCAATCCTGCATATTCTGAATTAATTTATAGGTTTTTTTGCATACTGGATACTCATACTTCATCCTATATTTCAGTTCATTCCATACATGTTCACTTTTACGGTTGTCTTTCATATGTCCAAAGTTCCTTCAGATTTTCAGTAACACAAATTTTTACATTGTGACTCTTGACTTTGCCACTGAGACGAAAGTTAGCTTCATCCGAGAAGGCTAATTTTTATCTTTCTCTACCCATTCCTGAAAATCCCAGTAAAAAACTGCATCATTCTCATAATTTGTCGGTTTTGACAGCAAGTAGAGTGGCAGCTTTTCGTTGTATAAAAAATGTTGTTTAAAAATGAAACTTTTGTATGGGAAGGAATGACTCTCACAACAGTGTTAACGATTTGTAGGTAAGCGATAAAAAATCCAGTCATCCTTCCCCCGGGCTCGAAGTCGGGATCTCTTGGTTACACGCCAGTTGCTCTATCATTTGAACTAAAGTGGGGGACTAGAAATGATTGATCATTATATTCAGATTCATTCCCACCTATTAAATTGTTTGACTGTCTATGGGGGAGAAGTAATTTCCATATCGAGCTTCGATGCTGAGCATCTGAAATAACTGAAAGTATATTACTTGCAATGTGGTTATAAAAGTTTGGTTCTCGTCGGTATAAATAGCGCATGATCACCCCGACACTTAGAATCACATGGTAAAGTTTCGCAGTACAACCAAAAAATCTTTCCTAAGAAAGTGTGAATTGCCCCCTCCTTAGCTCAAATGGTAGAACAATAGACACGTAATCAGGAGATTCCAACTTCGAGTCCGGCAGAGGCGATGCTTGAAATTTTTCAAACTTGCCTAAACACTTTTATATTTCTTCTTTTAAAACATGCATGATTTGTTCAATTTCCCTGTGTATGTTTTTAAAGGAATTTTGAAAATAGCTGCGTTGCTTTGTAAGCACTCCGTATATACACTCCTCGTCATAGAAATTGGAAGGATGATGATTACGCTACCTGGAAGGATGTTACAGACAAGAGTCATACTATACATGACATCTGTAGGCAACACGGAAATGATAACCTTTATAGACGGTACATATGACATTTATTGCAGAAAGGGTGACTAGTATGGAATACGATACCACTGGATGAGATGCAGACCATCACACGGCTCAGGATCGAGTTAATTAGACAATGAATGGTCGTGAAGGAAATTTAAAATACTTTAAAATGCTTTGATTAAGAGAATTACCTTTAACACTGAAACTCCTCATTCTTCCATTGTACTTCAATTTCGGTTTTAAGCGGACCATGATTTTCACAATGGCTAAGAATACTATCATAGTAAGGTTATCTATATCAATGTCTCAGTTTTAAAGGTAATTCACTTAACAATATCATATTACTTAACAAAAAGTTGTGTTCAAGAGGATTTTATTAATAGACACTTTCAGCTGTTTAGTGATTTACTTATTAAATGATTACTTTGTTTATTGATTATGCTACTTACTACCGTATTTACCCGAAAATAAGTCCTGACCGGAAAATAAGCCCTAGCATGATTTTTCAGGATGCTCGTAATATAAGTCCTACCCCAAAAATTAGCCCCAGTTAAGATCGTCAGCCAGACGGATGCATTTATTACGTCCGTTGCAACACACGACGAACGTATTCAATTATAAAATAATAATACTAATATATAATTAAATATAAATAAATAATATTATTGACATTAATACTTAAAATAATTGATAATATAAATTATAATTAAGTGTTTGTAAATACTTAATTATAATCTATTGCTGGACATGAGAGATTGGGGCCAATGGTTCTACAGGAAATGGAGTCGCAAGAAATTCAGGCTGGAATTCGGGGTTTGGAGAGTTATGATGATGTTCCAGAAGAAGATGACATGACTGTATTTGAATAAATGTAGATTTTTGTACATGGAAAAGAAAAGATATCCTCTGAATATAAGCTCTAATGCGTCTTTTGGAGCAAAATTAACATAAGATCCGGTCTTATTTTCGGGGAAAGACGGTAGGAGTTTTCTTTGTGTAATGTGTGAATGTAGGAGAAAGTTGTAAAGCAAAATCGACTGAATAGTTAACTATTAAGTCTATTCATTAGTTAGCAGTAAATTGATATTAGTTATAAATTATATCATTAGAAGTTAAATTTTAAGGCAAATGAAATTGTCACATCAATATCGAGTTCTTAATATTTTTTAACAATATTGAATTATGATGATGTTTGCTAAAATAATAATGCATGTAATATTTTGAATATGTCATTTTTCCACTTGGTATAATCCTTTTGATAAAATGACATGCAATTATTTGCTTCAACTACATCCAGTCGCTTCATGCAACGACTTAAGTCTCATGCAATGGAAAGTTGCGCTTCGAAGACTATCGAAATCCCTTATCACCGAGGGCAAGGCAGGCATTAATACACATAAAATTTGAGCTCTCATACAATCGCGATTCGATCACAATATGGAACTTCAGGTTATCCGGCAATACCGGCAGAATAAGGTGCACTACCACCACCCAAATACTCCAAGTCAGAGTTCAAAAATGCAATAAGAATGCCTATACAAAGTAAATAAATAGACAGATATATGCATTGTTGGTATGATTTTTTTATCGAAAATTCATACATTTGAAGAACGAAAAAACATATTTAATTTAATCCATTTTTTTTATTTCAAAAGAGATTTTCCCTCGCGACAACTTAGGATTCGGAAATAAAGAACAATGAATTTCTAGTAGAATGTAACCATTTTTATTTCTGGTGCTTTATAGAATAAATTCTTTGAAGGGGAGAATTCTGCTTTTCTTCTACACAAGAGTTCTCAATTCTTCCGGTTCCCCGCTAGCAAAAGAATTCTTTTTGCGGCTGGAGAATTGTTATGTTAAAAGTATTCTTTAGCTCACATCTATATTTTCCTTACAGAGTTCTTTCGGAGAATGTGAAGTATTTCCCTGTGGAGAAGAGAGAGAGGAAAGATGAAACGAAGGCAGCATAGTGAATCTGATTATCTTTCCCTGACGAGCAATAAGAGGGGAACTACGAGATCAGCCGGCCTCTGGGGAGTGTTAGAAACTTAAAATATTATGTACACGTTGATTGCGACGTTTGTTTCTACCTTTTAGCCAAACAGGTGTTTTGCGAGACGTAGCACACTGGAGATACCCTAAGAATTTATTGCGATTAATGAAAAAACGAACTTATTATTTTTCAAAACTCAAGACAATGCTGTTACATTTTCATTCGCCAAAACCTTTTCTTAGAATATCATTTACCAAATAAGAAAGCAAATTAAAAGCATTCACCACGCTAGATACCGTTTTTCACATCTGTTACTATATATAAACTTTCTATATTTGACTCGGATCTAGAATAAAATAATTGAACGAGGGCTTTACTTGTTTTTTTTTTGTATATCGGATTTGATTATTGTCGCCAAACAATAATTGTCTCCAAGAAACTCAATCGATCCGTAAAAAAGTAAAAGGAGGATGGCAAGAAACTGGATTTACATTGTAACATAATGTTTCGACAGATGAACGCGCTGCAGTGACTTCATAACAAAACGTGACATGAACGCTCGCATATAAGCTTGTGCGTGAGAATTATACAACAAACGAATTTGAATGTAGAACCGATCCGAAAAAGGGAATGATAAAATAATAATGTTAAAAGTTGTGCAAATCAAAAGGAGGTTCAGATAGTCTGAGTCAGAGCGCGATAAGTGAAAACAATAAGTATCTTTATAGGTGTGTGCGCGGGTGGTTGTTTTGTGTTGCTAGTAAAATAAATTTAGTGATCTAACAAAAGACGAAGAATTGTTTACGCCTGAAGTGAAGGTATTCAAGAGATATGACAGACAAAGTGAATAGGTAGTAGTTTAGTAGAACAGACAGAGCTGGTCTTAAATGCTCTGTAAAAAAAGGGTTATTGACTTATGTATGATAGTAGTTAGTTTACTTATAAGTTTTTTCATCCATATTTTTGTAATAATTTGCATTGTATTGTAATTTGCTTGAAAATATACTTATTGATACTCACGCTCAGGGCCTATCCATTTAAAATTTCCAATAATAACATTTCCCCCTCCGTTTTCGAGTTTATAGAAAATGTCTAGAAAAATGCAAGAAATATACACAACTTTAATAATTTTGCTTCGTTATTTGTTCGTTACCCTTAATAGCATTCTTAAAAAAGGTATGGCCTGCTTGTCCCCCTCAGATCCGGCCCTGTTCTAGATCATTCCTATAGCATTCTTCTACGAAGCTGTTAATAATTGACAAGTCATACGATTGAGCGCATATCAAGTAACCTACAGGTCAAGTGCCACAATATTGCAGCAAACGATAAGTTCTTAGCATATTTCGTGAGATATAGAGTTGTTTTATGATCAAAAGGTGTTTTATTTTGATACAAATAAGACTAAATATTTGTTCGAAAGAAAAAAAAACACCGGACATAGTTATATAAGAATTTTGTTCTCTTACCTCTTAGTACATATAAGAATTTTGTTCTCTTACCTCTTTGTACAAGATACCCTCTCATCAAAATATATTCGAAAATAGCCTCCTTATGAGCGTTCTTTTACGTGCACAAAATACTTGATTTGCTTTTCATTTCACCATTTTTTAATTTCAGAGTTAATATCTTTTTGTTTGTTTGCCAGCATAGAATGCAATTCTAAATTATGTCAAAATTAAAATATGACAGTGCAAATTATAGAAAAAAAGTAGGAATTTCGTTATATAGGTTATTTGAAAATAAAGACTTCAAATTTCTGGCTGTCTTGGATCTAGAAACGTAATTTTATCTAGAAAGTAGTACGCCTTCTTGAAATTTTACCTTTCGTAGAAAAGGGTACAGCAAACACAGTATTATGTATTTATTTATCCCGAATCAAAATTAAATGTACAGCCATTTCATGTTATTCTCTTAAAATTTCCCTTTAACCGCGTACTTTTTTTCACTTACATATCAGATTTTCAGCACATGTTTGTTACTTGATATTTTATGAAGCTCGATATTTTTTGAGAAAAAGTCAAGTTTTAGATAGAGCATCCACGTTGAAATAACCGCTAACTATACTGCTGACAAAAGCTAAGTTACAACCTTATGTTATTAAATAGAAGCTAAAATCGAAACTCTACAGCTTCTAAAATAAGTTGTAGCTTTTGAAATACGATAACAGATATAGATCTTAATCAAATATATATCCATATCTCCATTTTCAACAATATTTCTTCAGTATTTAATGATTATGGCACTTTGAATATTAAACAATAACAGTGCCAGACATAAGAATTTCTCTCACACCTAAGACTTAACAGTAATATTCCTTCAAAGATTAAATTATTTAAAAAAGTGAATATTTTAGAAATTTGCGCAAATCGTTCTTTCAGTTTTCGTCAATTTTGTATAATTTCTTAAAACTATCATTGCTATTGTGAAAATTCAGACTTGCATAACTCCTTGAATACTAAAAGAATACTGCTGAAAAATCGAGATTTTGATATAGTCGATGCAGATCTTTATCTGCCATTTTCCAAACAAAAAAAAAAAACTAATTATAGAAGTTACAGAGATTTGACGTTATTTTTACATTCACGAACATAGGGCGGTAACTTTTGTCAACCAGTGTATTTATCTTCTTTCGATAAATAAAAATGGCGAAAAAAAAGTAATTACCACTAACCTCGGATTAATCGTTTTACTTCTCCTCTCGAGCCGAAGTATTGATTTTTAAGCCTTTGTTTCTAAATAGTGTGAGAAAATATAAAGTTAATATGATTGAGCGTGAATATTAATCACTGGTGACACAAAATGATTTGTTAATTGTAAAAAAATGGTAAACAGATCGCAAAAAAAATACAATTTGATTCTTTTTGCAAATAAAGGTCACTGGGGAATCTGATTTGAAGTCCAGTATGAAGAGCATACATTGTGTGTTTTACAAAAGGAGAAATTAGTCTTCATGCAGCTATATTTAGTAGCTTTTATGTGGATTTACTTCGAAAAATTATTTCCTTAGAAGTGAAATTATGTAGCATAGCGCGGTGCGGGGGTGGCTCAGTCGCTAGCGCGCCTGGCTCGTAATCTGTAGTTCCCAGGTTCGAGTCCCAGCTGGGTCAGCGTTGAGATTTATCTCCGCAAAATTCCTCGCCCTGCCCACGGTCAGTAGAGAATACCGATATACCTGGAAAGGCCGCCGTCCGTCGGATGGGACGTTAAGCCGTTGGCCCGTGTGCGGAGAGCCATACCCTGTACACGTTAAAGAACACACTGAATGGCCTTGACGGGAGGCTACCATCTGTCTCCTAACAGCTGTTCCAGTGGGTCCCCCAAATGTTCTCTGAACCTTCGGGGTCCATGTGATCTGGCCATTTAGCCCATTGTGTGCAAAAAGTGCCGCTCAGAGGTAAAACAACGCGTAGTTTAACGAAAATAATAGGAAATTTTAAATTGGAAAACACTTATTATTTCCAAACTTGAGCATAAGCAATTAAAATTTTAAATGTATATTTCGAAAGATTTTATTTGCAATAAACAAGCAAATCATCCACTAAATGGAAATTTAAACTGCTGGATAGATTGATATGTATCAAATTTTAACTGGAGTGTTGGTGAGGGTGGCTCAGTCAGTAGTGCCCCAAGCTTGTACTCTGCACTCTCAGGTTCGAGTCCCATATTGGCCAGAGTTGAGATTTATCTCCGCAAAACACCCCGTCCTGCCCTCGATCAGTAGAGTATACCGATAAACCTGGATAGGCCGCCGTCCTTCGGATGGGACGTAAAGCAGTTGCCCCGTGTGCGGGAGAGCCATATCCCCTGAGCACGTTAAAGAACACTCTGGAACCTTGACGGCCTTGACGGGAGGCTACCGTCTGTCTCCTAACAGCTATCCAGCGAGTCCCTTCTCTCAAACTTTCTCTGAATCCTCGGTATCTTTATGACCTGGCTATTTAGGCCATTGTGTGCAAATAACTACCTAACTGACAGAGGTAAATCGACCCAACCTATTTTAACTAAAAATATGCTCAGAATATTATACATTTTAACACCTTTTCTTAAAAATAACTATAAGTAGTTTATTTAGGTCCTCTCATATTCTCACTGAGACTACTCGTTTTTGCAAAAGTTCTATTTAGAGATATCAAATATATAAACTCCTGAATACTTATGATTTTCTAACTGCTATCCCAGTTAAATAGAAGTTTATATAAATAATGACTGAACTGATAACCAAACATAGTATAGAATAGTCTACAGGGAAATATTTAATTTTCAACATTTTCCGCAATGGAATGCGGCATGGTGAAAAGTATGAAAAATACCTATCGCCTGTATTGCTTCTGATATATAATTTATTAATTTGCTCTGAAACATTTTATATAAGACTTTAGTTGATCAGAAAATCTCACAACTTATCTGAGATGTTTACATTGAATGATGTTAGAATTACAGCACGCTATAGAAACAATAAACTGTGTTGTCAGAGTATTTTTTTTTTGCCTTTGAGGCATATAAGCATGTTTGTTATTGTTTTTACCTCCTCGTTGAGATCATTCAACTCAAGAGTTAATAGAATCACTGTTTACATATAGATTTCCGAAATGTTCATTCTAGTATGGAAAGTGTTTGTAGTTTCTGCTGTTATTAAAGCGAGAAGCGTGAATTTTCCTGAGTGGTGTACTGAGACAAGTAAAGCCTAGTTACTGTTAGCAGGGACACACTGCTAATCGATAACGAAATATCTGCATAAAATATTCCCTAGGATATTCATTATACAGCAATAATTTCAGCTGCAATCTCAATATTCGCTATAGAACATTTTTTCCTAGAAGGTTTTAGGTATTAACGTTACAATGTAATACTTAAGCAATTTCAGACGAGAGAAAAGCGATCAAAGACGGAGCCATGCTGGACGTACACTTTTCTCCTTGGAAGCATAAAAAAACCCTAATTATTATTTCTGGTAAACATTTTTGGAAGATTCCCGCTACAGTTAGCAATTCAGTCTGAGGTATATCACTCATTTTAGTTATTCTTTTTAATAAGCTGCAACATGAAGTTGAGGATTTGGATAAAATAAATAAATACCCCCTCAAGCAGCTGCTTAGTCACAGAGGTCTGACAGGAGCCTGTCAGTTTATATGCCACAGTAGGAGATCTGAGAGGATGGCAGGACCTCAGCAGAAAAACGACACACACATCCATGCCTAATCCGGGGCTCGAACTCAGATCCCTTAGATCAGTAGCCAAGCGTGCTAACCACTCGGCCACGGGACGGCATGAGGATTTGGATATATGTTGTTAATTCTGACAGTTATAGTCAATATGCAGATTATTAAAATTAACATCCATATTATAACCTGTATATTTTTTTTAAATGATTAATTAACAAAAGTAATTTTGAGTACAAAATATCAAGAAACTCTGAAAGTTTGATCGTTATAATAATGCGGAGTTAGTTTCATATGTAATGTCCTCTCAAGAGATTGTAATACGATAGTCTAAAGGTGAATGGTGTGTGGACTGATGTATAATTGAGGTATTAGACCTTTCTTTTTTTACAGAAGAATAAAAAGCCGAAATATTAACTGCTAATTTTAAAGATTTGGCCATTAATATTTTTTTTTTACCAACTGATCACTGCAGCTGTTGCAAGTGTTGCACCAGATATACTGAGCTTCGTACGGACGGAAGTTGAATATAACACCACCAATGGCACCCCAAATTGAATTTCTGTTGAACACAAAACGAAACTTTGAGAGTTTCTTGATGTTCTACAGACAAATTATTTTTATTTTATTATTTATTAAAATATAACACTCTAAAATATTGTTATTCTTTTTTAACTACCCGGTATGGTAGAAAGATGGTTAATGAAAAAAAAATATATATATATATGTATAACTATGACGCATTAGATTGCTAAGGTCCCTGGAGATCATAAGCAGTTTGTCAAATAAAAGCACAATATCCGCTGTTATAAAAAAATAAAAATTTAATAGTAAACTTTTTACCGGTATAGCCTGAAATTTGATTTCTAAAAATCAGTTATATACACAAGCATCGATATTTCCCAATAAAATGCTTATATATATACCGTTATTTATGCGCTATTTCTATTTATTTAAAATATAAAAATTCGATTTCTTCGTAGTAACTTGTAAATTAAACAAACCCTAAACTTTATTTTAATAACAATTTCCTCATAAAATGAACAACAGTTCTTCTATATATTATTGCACGGACACAGAAACTAAATTGCAGAAATTTAGCTTAAAAATTTCGTTTTTATTAACCTGTTTCAATCGCTTTTGCTCAAGGCAACCTCAAGACTAATTTCCTTCCCATTTTATGTAAAAGAATCAACCTCAGAACCAATATTCTCTTCGTGTTCCCTGTTATTTATTTGGGAATTTCTACAACAAAAAATATATTTTCTCGAAAAGAAAAAGGCAGTTGTGGTAGAGAGAAAACTAATTATTTTTCTCTTGGAACTCGAGGGTGCCATAAATTATAGTTTAGCAGCCACTCCCCGAACAAGACGTTTGTTAGCATAAGGCACCCAACGTGGGAGTGTATGTAGCCACAGGAGTACGATATATCAACTGGCTGCATCCTGGGCCGAGCCATTACTTACCACTCCACAACCCTGTCCTGTCGGTATCTGACAAACGATGACATATGAAAGAGTTGCCATTAATGGTAATGCATCTCACCGGAAGTGCTGCAGTTGTTCCTCATTTTTTCATTCCTGTTACTGCATTTTCGGCTGCAATAGACTTGGTCTCTTAGAATACTGAAACATTTCTTTTCGACGTTATAGATTTATAACGGAGGAGATAAATTATACTTACCGAGGAGTAGTAAATTACCTGCCAGTCGCCAAGCACAGAAACCTGACATCTAACATGGAAGAAGAAAGCAATAATTACTACCGAACATTATAATTCGCTTATTTTGTATCTCGCACGGGAAAAGTGTTGCGTTAAGTATCAGTTCCGTTAGATCAGAAAGTTTGCCAAATATCTATGACTTCTGGTCTTCAATAGGTAGCCGATTTGAAAGAACAACAGCGAGGAAAAGGTTTCAGTAGTTAACTTGGTTGAAGCAGCTAAGTTCATTGTAAACATTAGGTGACGATTGCAAGGAAAGACTGTGAAATGTAAGCGCTAAATTACTTCCAAATATTTGTTGATAAATGGGATACGTTTGTTTCTTAATTAGTTGTCGTCTAAAAATAGAGCATAGGATCAGATCACCTTTTCTCCATCAACAAACAAGTAATGTGGTCTCTGGAGATCACATTTACAATGAATGATCTTTTACATAACAACGAGAAATGAAAATAGTAACTAAACAATATCAGCTCTTAAAAGTGGCGACCTGTTTTGGTATATTCACCGTCACATTGTCAATTTGCTTATTAATTTTCTTTAGATCACTTGCTATCATAATTATTTTTCTCGATTTCACTTTTAGCAATGATTGTCGTAATAATTTTGTTTGATTTTTATGTTTAGATAGGATATTTCGCTGCTTTATCTTTAAGTTCATTTTCAGAAGAAAAGAGACAACATTTTCATTTTATCGTCTGTAGACATCGAACATCGATTTTTTTTTTGCTTTTAGAGATAAATTAAAAATTATTTTGGGTTGGATAGGTATTGATGGACTCTTACAATTCACACTTTTAGCTTATCCCAAAAGCTTTAATTGCTCCCTCTGACGGTAAAAAGTTTTGAAAATTTCAAAATTTTAAAGAAAATTTTGAAAATAGAAATAGAAATAATAATAATATAATGCAAAAATAATATTGCAATATTATGTCTATAAGTCAATTGAGAGAAGCAGCAACTAGTTTTTAAATAATAAACAGAATATGTTGATCTAATCATACAAGAGCAATTTGATAGAATGCAATATGTTATTTGAGTATATATGAGAACAGATTTCTAGAACATTAGTTGATTGAAAACCATCAAATTTATCATTTGTGGAAGTCTGTTCAATTCGAGGGCGATGGATGGCTCAGTCGGTAGAGCGCCAGGCTTGTAATCCGTAGATCTCAGGTTCAAAGCCTATCTATGGGTCTGGAACCTGGGAACTACCAAGTGAGCAACCATCTTTTCGATTGAGATTTTCATCTGAAAAAACTCCCACTCTGCGCTAGGTTAGAAAGGGGATACCGATCGGCTCAAAACACGTTGGACGTTCTTGACGGGAGGCTTCCATGTGTCTCATAACAATTTTCTAGCGGGTTTCTTTCCCCTAAACTTCTTTGAGCCCTGCAGATCCTTCTAACTTCTATTTAGCGAATTCTGTGCAAAAGGTTCCGCTCAGAGGTAAAACAACTCGATCCAACTGTAATGCTGATAGGATTCCACGCATGCCACAAGATGTCAACAAATTTCAGTCCCATTTTTATTAGTGACAAGATATTTTCGTTTTCTATGTTTTCTGCTTTCGGTGAGGAATGAAACATTGGCAGATTTGGAAAGGTTGTCGGCTGCCAGATGAGAGTATGAGTATGACGGATGAAGATAAAAGGAACGAAATGTAATTTATTCTCCTTTCTTGTATAACTGAATAAACCAATAAAATTCTCTGATTGTATAGGATCTTACAAATGAAAAATGGAAAACTACCTATATCTGGATAATAGACTGAGCTATCGTTGCACCTTCACACAAAAAACTCACAATAAAAGGACCTCATCAATACCACAATCAGTAAAAATTATCGACGTGAACATAATAGACGTTGTGTAAATTATGCCATGACGTTGTATTTATTTGTTGACATTGTGTGATATACGTTGTGTGAATGCGGTTATTCGATTTTAGAGGCAAAAGGAATGTTCTCTCATTAACATCTAAATCATTAGCAACCACTGGAAAAGTTGCCTCTGCTGGAATATAGATGGCGCAAGGTCCGCCACATCTTAGTGAAAGATTTATAAGTCTTATTCTGGAAGAGTTTAGTGTTCTTGTGTGTTTTAACAGGTAGAGCGCTTTTGGCATGTATCTATAGAAGTTGCGGGTTCGATTCCCGCCGCGTCAGCCATAATTTTTTTCCATTTTAATGAATATTTTGTCACCTTTCCGGTTACTATTATCACCAAAGAGGGGAGGGGGATGGTCTCCTTCCCCTACCTTTAGATTGGTCTCATCCAGGTGTCTGATCGATTACTAAGCATAATTGCTTAAGCACATGGTGGACATCAGCAGTGGTACCACTCTCAGGCATGGGACAAACAAGTCTTTACCGATGCTTGACAACAAGGAGCTATTTTATATTGAAAATGGCGTTATATTTTACATCCTGAATCTCATTTATATACATATATAATTCTCTAACAAATGTATTATTTCCAGAGGTAGTTAGAATATGACTATTATAAATCAAGATTACGCTTTTGACGTTATCAGGCAAGAAATCTTATATGTACAACTTGAGCATCCTCTCTTTAAACAGACCAGGTGGACAGCAAAAAGACTAAAATCCAGATAATAAGAAGCATAGTAGATGTGAAATTATTATTTTGCATGAAAGTTAGTGATGATCTTTTAGGGTGTGATTACATTGATCCACGTTTTATGACTTGAATAATATCCGTTGCTATAGTCCTACTTTAACGACTGATGAAAGCGAAATAATTTAATATTTTATGGGCTACTTCAGGATATTTCAAATGCGGTCTGGGAAGATGACACTGCTCTTGTATAGAATTATTTCAATGCCAATATTCATACTGACTTCACAAGGTCATTCATTATTCTAGTAGACAAGCACATGCTTTCAGTTACTAGCTAACTCCAAAACTACACATATGAACGACATGTGAGCTCACTACTGAAAAATGCGTTCTTTATGAACTGCATTGATGATTAAGCGCGCTATTTAAACAATTTTCTTCAAAAACGTTAGTTAGAAGAACAATTAAAGTCAAGGCGAAAACAAGTATGATTTTCTATAGTAAATATAATTTTAGTAATAATTTTTTCGTTGAAATAAAACAGAGAATTAACAAACACGAAAAAGCTTAATAAAATATCTAAGCTGAACAAAATCTACTGGAGTTCATTGTTAAGACTGCTTTTGCCATTTCTGGAAAAGAGAATATTATTCCTTCGTTTATATATTCTGTTACACTGTTTGATAATAATCTAATCTATTAATTTTTATACATCTTCATGATTAGTGTACAAAATTTAGTAAGTATAATCTTCTGAAAAGTGTTTTAGCATTCCTAGTATTCCATCTACTACACTATTCTACTAGAGACGATGTAACATCGATAGATGAAACAATTTATAGTGAAACAAACGAAGGGACTATTATATATGTTTGAGAACATTAAGATTTGATTTTTATTACACATTACCCTGTGCAGAATATTGGTAAATCAAAAACCAGTAATTTATTTTATATGCATAATCAATACAATGCATTTCATGTCCTTAATAAACTTGATTTTAAACATGTAGATTAAATTCTCAAATATTATATGATGAAATTTTAAACACTTGAAGTATTAAAAATAACTAAAAGAAATAGTGCCACTGTGTTTTGAATTATGATATAATTTGAAGACACTAAAAATGTAATAACACACATTAAAAATAACTAAAAAAATAGTGTCACTGTGTTTTGAATTATGATATAATTTGAAGACACTAAAAATGTAATAACACATGCGAATGTTGTTGAGAGAAATATTGGCAGTTGCATCCGACATACGCAAATCTCATGAACGAAGTGTTATATGAAAATCAGTTTATATTGAAACTAAATTGAATACGTGTAATTTTAATATAACGAGTATTCCTAAATGTAAATTTATTTTCCGTTAAAAAACTGAATAATACCGTGCGAATTTTTCTGTTATTTTTTAATTTTATTTTTGTTTTCACATTATTATGAAGGCTTGAAAAGTACATTTATTAAAAAAAAAAAAGCTCATACCAGCTTTCTAAACAGAGTTATGCAGGTAAACTCTCGAAAACAGTTCCTGAAAAATATTGATATACATATAAACAATCAGAAACACTTTGCAATGAATAACAATACACATCTTCGAAAACACTTTCTAAGATAATAATCTAATCTAACTGTTAAAATAGTTCATAATGATTAACGATTCATACGTAAATTGTTGTCAAATACTTTTTAATAAATTAAAATAGATATAAATTATCAAAACATTTTTTTAACGAGAGCGCTGATAAACATCAATAGTTGTATGCAGTTGTTATGGGACGAACGTAATTGCAACTATACAATCTTACACTCCATTAATTAAACACAAAAATGATCACACACTTTAAAAATTTGTGAAAGATGAAGACAATTCTAATTCTGTAAGTAGTCTTTTATGCTTAATAATCAGTTAACTTAGTGGAGTACTTTAGCATCAATGGAATAAAGATCCATCCCTAAAAAAAGTCATCACTAAACTGTCATTATGAGCAAACTACGAGTCTGTGAAGATCGAAAATGGTGAAATATTTTCTTGGGGGAATTAGCCTCATAAAGGAAACTTTTAGATTTTCTTTATGGAACTTTACCAAATGCGATGTTTTTATTTCTCGCTACTCTCCATTGCATAATCAAGGAATAGGTGTGTTTGCATTCTAATGTTAAGTGTAAAATCCCGGAAATAATGGTTACTATGTTTTTATCAGTACTACCCTTTAGATTTTAAACGATGACGCATAACGATTATAATTATTTCTCCTTTCTTAACTGATCCAGAGATTTAGTATTGTATCAGTTATAAACGGATTTCAAGTTTTATAGCAAATCGAATAATATGTTTCTTGGAAAATTAGATGTAATAAATTAAAATTAATTCTGTCAAGATCTTGATTTTCAACAACTTTCGAATAATATTTAAAAGAGTACTGAAGCATAAAATATTTCATATCGGCCTTTCTCACTCCTGAGAAGTTATTTTCAAAAATTGACAAAAAAAATATTATTGCGAGATATGAAAAGATATACTTTTTAAGTAAAAACATTTCGAAATAATCAACAAAATTTTGCATAAATTATCATTACTGCCATTGCTGCTGTTGAACATTCCAGGTTGCATATTTCAAACATTGAGGAAATATTATGTAATCGTAAGTTGGAGATAGGTTTGATTCGAATCTTTGTTGAATAGCTTGGATTTCTCCCCTCATCAGAATAGGAAAAATGTTCTCTACCAGCACCGGCAAAAAAAAAAAGGTGGAGAAGGAGCAGTTTTTCGATTGATCCGAAAATAGTAAAGAGAAAAGAGACTAGCTTTCTATTGCAGTATAACCTTTTTAATTACGATTTAGAGGTGTTTAAAAATTTCTTGGAAAATGCAAAAAATATACATAAGTTTATTTTATGCCTCCATATTGCCCTTAGAATCATTTTCAAAAACAGTCCCCCCTGGACACTGCCCTGTTCTCTACTAATTTCGTAAGAAGGTCTATAAAAGGTCCGATTTCTATCAAATCAATATAAGATATATAATCAATCAATATAAGAAAAAGAAATATATATGATCAATCAATATAAGAGGACCGATTTCATATAAAATGTTACCTTGTTATCTGTTATATTTTTGAGCGAGCTTGTTTGTCTATCTATTTGATGAAAAAAAAAAGAAACCTGGACAGCAGCGGAGCTTGAGTGATGAAGCTATAAGACTTCCTGCTGAATGTTTCTCTCTCTAAGTGATTTTTGTGCGGAATGTTGTTGTATTTTTAAGGTGGTAACTTTTGAAGATCAACGAATAAATTGAACTTCCCCATGAGGCATGATGAGCTTAAATTCACTCGAGTTGTTCAGAAAATTGCAAAAAAAGTAGACTAGATTAACACAGACATTGCTCAACGAAGTGATAACTGTTCAGCTTTGCTAACTCTGAATTATGATGAAACTGCCAAATTTTCATTCGACTGGAGATAACTATCAATTGATGGATTATTATCTTTATTGTTAAAATTAATAAACAGTTTACAATTGTCAAAGTTATAATATTTTTATACCAAATCAAATGTTGCTTCACACTGAGACGCTTTGATAATAAAACAGAGATTAAAGATGATTTCTGCCAATTAGGATATCTGAATAACGTAAAAAAGGAAACAGGAATTGTCAAAATAGAACTCAAGAATGGCATTCCCAGTCTCTTAATGTCTGTTTGAATATTATTACTATCTTATTATACAAAGGTTACTAAACAAGATTGCGATCTTATTATACAAGATTACTATCTTATTATAAAAAAATTTTATACAAAGGCCTAATTAAGTTATATCGATGGCGCAGAAAAGAGTGTCATATTATTAATATCGCCTTAACTGTCATAGTGGTTAAGTGCTTGTCATCGCCTTAACTGACATAGTGGTTAGGGAGTTAGCGACTGTTCCAACAGGTCAAAACTTTGTGTGCTGTGGTAGCTGTAACTGAGGTAGTGGTCAGCAGTGACTTTGGTCTTAGTAGGTCACGCCCTTGTATGAGTAGGCCTGTAAAAACTAGGAATAGCTTCTAGATCCTGTGTGTTGTAAATCTAAAAAAAAAATGCTAATAATAATTGTGGAACCTTTCTGCAAACCCAAGAAAGAATAGTCGTATAAAGCATCTCAAATAATACTTCTTCAGCTTCTTCCTCAGAAAAAACTTCTTTTGCGAAAACATTTCCTGAAAGGTCTGTTAATATACTCCTCATCCAAATATTTGCTACACTTAAAAGGAATGTCATGAGTAAAGAGACATGCTAAAAGATATTAGTGTAAGTGATATATGAACGCATTTGCAGACAGTTTAGTAAGGCGAATGCATGGATATTATGCAACATCAGTACGAAGTATGGCCAAGCACAATACTATACGGTTAGCAAGTGAGTAAAAAATGTTCCTAATAATTTCGTGAGTAATGGTTCTCCAGATATGCTTCACTTGCACCTGAAAATTCGCCACGTTATGCACTGGAATCAGTTCTGTTCTCAGCTGTCGTTTCAAGACGTTCTAGATATGATAAATATCAGCGATATTATATATTATATATAAAATTATTTATAAAATATATTATATATAAACTCCGGCAACCAAGTTGGCCATGGTAATACGGGAACAGCTTTCAGACGCTGTTGAGCAAAGCATGGGGTATGTGGTCTGGCATTATCATACTAGAATGTGGAATTGGGCATGCTATTTAGGAGTGGTGAAACCACAGGACAGTGAATGGTATCCACATACTGCTGGGAGGTTAAATTACTCTCGATGACTGTGAGAGATGACCGAGTGTCATAAGAGCTATGGCTTCACACCAGGATTCCAGAAGCAGGAGCTCTGGGATCATGGTGTGATGTTCAACAATATATAACATGGAATTTCTTTCGCCAGTATGCCGCCACACTCGAGTGCTGCCATCGTTCTTTCCCAGACAGATGCAGCCCTCATCGCTAAAGATGATATATTGCAATTTGATCACACCACTCAGCTTGTTTGTTGCACCAGTCCAATCTGACATGCATGTGGTTTCGAGTGAGTGGTATTCAAAGGAGAGGGCCTACTTTTCATACCAGCTTTGTGAAGGAATCGATGAATGATACTGATTGATACCAGCAAATATCCATCAGTCTTTCTGCCACTGCAAATCTGCGGAACAGTCGTGTTTCTAGTACTGACAGCTATCCTACAAATCTCACGATCATCGCAATCCGTAGTCATTCGAAAACGACCTGATTCTGAACATTGATGTGAAACACTTTCCCGTATCCACTGTTCCCAATAGCAGGCGACTGTTCTCGCATCATGCTCCAAATGCGTTGCAATTCGTCACACAGAACATCCTGATTCACACAGATATACAATGCTACCTCGCTGAAACTCGCTGAATTGATTAAACATCGGTCTACGATGTACAAACGGCATTTAAACTTCGATGGTAATCAGATTTAAAGGTCAGTTTCTGTTTCTTTAATATAAACTGTCCACTTTTCCCCAACCACAATCTTCCCTACAGGTAACGAAATCCGTCATTTTCTCTTCATTTTGAATATCCCTGTACCACACTTCCATACTAACGTGTATAAACGTAGCTTTACTCTTTCTGGATGGGGCGAGTTTTTTTATGAGGAATATATAAGCACTCATATCTGAATCCTTCATTGAATCCAAATAAATGGAAAGAACTCTCTTTCGTGAGTAACTTCTTTCATCAATACTTCTGAAAATCGAGTAAATTCAGTAACTCCAATCACAAAAATAATACAAATGAATCATTAAAGGTTTCGTTAGCTAATAAATTAAATGGCTGAAAGATCCTTAGGAACAATCAAGTTCGCAAGATGATATTATCAGTGAAATCAGTGATATGTTCAAATTAATTTGCCGACCCTAAAGTTGCAAACACACAATCGCAGCACCCGACTCATATAAAGTTGTAAGAAAAGCTATTAGTAACAAAGGCTGAATTCTTAAAAATTCTATATTTTTGAGAACACTTTATACATTAGAAATCGTAAAAAAATATTCATCATGCTAAATTGATGATCATTATGTTAACTGACTTCATGGTATGCCACATGATCTCACAATCAACCACAAATCATGACAATCAACCGAGTCGAAAGCCTTTTTGAAATCAACAAAGTTAGCAACCAAACGATTCTGAACTCTAAACATTTCTCAAGAATCTGCCTGAGTGAAAATAGTTGATTAACACATCCCCTACGACTTCGGAAAACACATTGCTCATTATGCAATTCACTGTTAAACAGATTCTTAATTCTATTAAGCACAATCATGCAAAAAACTTTACCTGAATATAAAGTAGGCTGATATAGTTATCACAACAACTGCTTCAGCTTTTTTTAAAAATAGGGATAATAATAGTTCTGGTAAAATCCTTCGGGACCATGCCTTTATCAGTAAAGATATTCAAAATTTCAGTCATCCATGTGCTAACCGAGGCATTCCCAGCTCTAAGCAATTTGTAGTAATTTCATCTACCTCTGGGGATTTATGTAGTTTCAGTTTAGAAACAGCTAAAATAACTTCAGTCTGTTTCATAGAGCCAACAGGAATGCCGACATTATCAAACAGCCCCCTAATCGGAGGCATGGGGAAAAGACCTATTTCCCCACCACTATAGACTGAAGCCATCTACACTGGAAGATTTCCTCCAATGCAGAATTTGACGATTCCAGTAGAAGCAAAGAGTTCAGGTGCCTTCGATGACCTCTGTTCAGGATTATCCACCAGCTGAAAAATATATGCTGTGAATTTATACCTTTGGTGCTGTGAACCCACAAAGAAACAGAAAACACAGCGGAATATTTTCCCTCCACAGAAGCCCACCAGTGCAGCAAATTCAGGATCCATAATCAAGCTCAGAGTCTTATTTCAGTCCAGTCCAGTAGGTTTATATGGTCAGCACCTGGACCCTGTGTGGTTGACTATTCCTCAGCACGGTAGAAAAAAAAAAGAAAAGTAGCCGTTGTTTTCTAGATCAGTAGGCCACACTAATCTGACATCCCTCCGATTTCGTTCCCTTCTACAAGAGAATTTCTTCAAGAGATTTTTCTTGTGGTGCAGGCCGTTAGTCTTCTACAAAAGCACTAACGGCCTGCACCACAAGAAAGCGGGGTGGGACATTACGTGCTAAGCCTGGCCGGTTCTATGCATCATCACAGAGGATTGGTGCATAGCTCTTCGTCCAGTGACTACTTAGCTACTATTTACAGACCCGTGTAAACATGGAAATCATGAATTACTTTTTGACAAAAATTGAGCTTCGCAACCGATGGGATATGAACCCATGATCTCCAGATACCATATCAGGTGCTATGACCATGTGCTCTGGCATATTAAGACGAGGTCGTGGATTCCTATCACATCATGACGAAACTCAAAATTTTCAGAAAGCTAATTAATGAGTTTGTCCCCAAACATTTCTTGCCTCAAAAAAGGCACCTGCATTAAAATGGGGAACATTTTCTTCTAATCACTAATAATAGGTCAGGTCATAGCTTGAAACGACTTATGTCTCTTAAGAAGTCTTATGTCTGAAATGACAGTTTCTAACAGGATATAATCATGTTACCTCAGACTGCCTCCCTTACCTCCTGCCCCAAAAAAGGGGAAAAATTTCACGTGGGTCGATTGTAATGATTTGTATGTCAAATGAATACAAACTGAATACAAATCATGTGAAAGCTTGCGACGTGGTAAATGTTAGACATTTAAAGATTCGAGCAGCGCCAGGTAAGTCTCCAATTCGGCCATAAAGGATATTCCTTTAATCATGCTGGCAGGTGTAGAGAGCATCTAATGCCATGCAGTGAGATCGACAAAAATGCGTGCGGGGCGATATATAATAGCGCGTGATATTATAGTATCACGATGTGATTAGTTTTATAAGTCACAGCGTTTAAACTATTGTATCGTTTGCTAGATGCTAAAAACCAAACCACGTAAAGATGGAGAAATGCAAGTGGTACAGTTGCTCAAAAAAGTATCCGAACACTATAGTTCATTACAGAATTGAGAAAAAAATATCTGGCAACGATTTTTTTTTAGAAATTAGTGATCTGGCAAACTTTGTGTACAGTACACGAAGGTTGCCAGATCACTAATTTCTAAAACAATCGTTGCCAGATATTTTTTTCTGAATTCTGTAATCAGTCATAGTGTTCGGATACTTTTTTGAGCGACTGTACATATTATTAAGGATCAGTGCCACCAAGGGTGGTTCAAAGAGTTGAACCAGTACAGTATTAGGTCCTACTCGAATATACGGGCATTGCCAAAAGTGGATTTTTCACTGGATTGATGTGAGCCATCGTACGGAGGCCATATGAGGAATCAGAACTGTATTCATTGTGATTCAAACTCCATGGGATTTAATAGTTGGTAGGGGCTATTTTTATCTCTAATTCCTTCCTCTCCTTATGATGTAAATTATCTAGACTTATGTTAGAACACATTAGAACGTAGTAGTTTTTACATTATGGGACAGGGGTATATTTTTATGTCAGTTTTCATGTCACAGTAAATTACAGAATAGGAGTGTATTTTTATGTCAGTTTTCATATCACAGTAAATTCAGTACAATACAGAATAGGGGTGTATTTCTATGTCATTTCTTTTCAGCTGTTTAGGTGATATCATCAATTGTCTTTAGAACAACTGTGAACTGCTTATCGTTCGAAGTTTAACCAGAGTTGAAAAGGGTTAACCCGTCGTCATTTTAAATCTGAAAGCAATTGTTTGTTAATATTATTTTCATATTTTATTAGCTATATTGAATTTGCTTATTTGCTCTCTGAAGTTACGTCCTGACTTCAGAGTGTATTTCCTTGCCCAGTGAAAAGAGTCTTGCAGAGAAAAGCAAAGAATTATTTAAACGAAGTGCGGGGAGGAGCATTAGGTTGCTTCACAGCACTGTTGCTTAGCCATATGAACTCCCAAAGCTCTGTGTATTCTGTTGATAGGAGGAGCCCTGAGGGAAAAGAAGGATTACGCAGGTGTCCCTAATCTTTTGCGAGAGAGAATCAAATAGTCAGCTTTGCTACACTTCCTGCTAGACTACGCGTTCAAATCTAATTGACTGTCCCTCAAGTGGAAATTGCTAATTTTTAAGATTATTTTTACTCTAAAGCCACATCTGAGTAACATTAGATTATTTTAAAGATTCGGTATCTGTTTATCAAGGGCATTTTATTCTGCTTTAACATTGGTGATCAGGTTAATATATGAGGTTTAGTTGTGTGCGAAAATGGAAATCTCCAGCAACAATCTCCACAGTTTACCTAATCTTCAGAAGGGCTTTATACAGCAACCATATTTTTTTGGTGAGCAGTACCGAGTGGTTAACACTCTTGGCTACTGATTTAAGGGACCTGGGTTCGAGCCCCGACATTGATGTGTGTGTTGTGTTTGTGCTGAAGCTCCGCCATCCTCAAAAAACTTCTACTAAGGTGTATTAAACTGTCAGGCTTCTGTCATAACTTTGTGACAATCAGCTGCTTGAGGGGGTATTTATTTTTCATTTTTATAGAGCTAAACACGCAACCCACACATCGGCCTACAGCCCCACGTGACACAACCTCCGGAAGTGTGCGACAATAGCCCTATTGAATATAAACTTATTCTGTTAACACGAAACGAAAAACGTGAAAAAAATACCTTAATATAAAACTTTTCTACTGTCCGACGAATACAATTCTATTAAAATTTCCTCTGATAGCACAAAATTATAGAAAAATTGACAAATGTAATCTCAACCACTGCTTCATAAAGCTTGAATGTTCTTTCTAATTGCTTATCATTTATTATTGTGCTTTAGACTCGATACTTGGGATGCAAATAATGTCTACCGATTATGACGGTAATTTACTGCTCTCTGTTCAGAAAATCGACCTTATTAAACCTTCATAAAGATTAATAAAAATTTAACTGCATGATGAACTTAAGACCAAGATATTCACTTACTTGTGAATAGATATCCTAATATTTCGACCCCTGACTCGGGTCGTTATATGAGGAGATTGCATTTTCCGTTCGAACACTTCTTTCTGCATTAGTGGACAGGAACAAATCTATGGGTGAGGGGGGGGGGGCAAGGGGTCTGTCCCTCTCCCCTTTCAGAATGCTTGTAAAGGTAATAGAGACAAACAATATTAAACTTATTTATATTTCATGCATTTTTTTTTCAAAAATTTTAAAGATCTATAAAGAGGAGGGGGAAATCCAGTTTTGTTAGAGGATACCAGATTTTGATAACCATGTTTTTTACTAATTCTAAAAGAAGAAAGTTTTAAGAGAGCTGAAACTTCCTCGGATGACGATCCCATTCAGGGCTCGAAATATTAGGATATTTATTGAGAAGTAAATGTATCACTTGGTCTTAAACTCATCATCATCATCATCATCGTCGTCGTCGTCCTCGTCGTCGTCATCCTCAAGCAGCCATGGGCTACGGAGGTGCAACCAGACCGTGCAATTTAGTTCTCCAAGCAAGTCTCTCCGGAGCTACATCTACTGTATCTGGCCACTGCACACCAATTCTAACAAGGTCCTGTTTGACATTGTTTGCCCACCGCATCCTAGGTCTCCCCTTCTTTCTGAGGCCTTTAGGCACACTGTTCATAACCCTATTCGCCAATCTATAATTATTCATACGGGCAACATCGCTAAACCAACGGAGTCTCTCTCTGGACAATATGCTGCTTAAAGGAGGTTGCAAATTCCTTTGCCTAACCTCATCATTAGTTACAAAGTTGAACCACCTAATGCCCAAGATACTGCGTAAGCATCTGGAATCAAAAGCATCTAGTTTCCTGTTATCTTGTTTACAAAGTGTCCAAGTTTCACTACCATAACTAACCCTAGAAAGAACCAAACTATTATACAGTCTAATTTTAGTCTTTAGGTGTATACGCCTATTTCTCCACACTCTCCATAGATTCTTAAAAGTCCCTGCAGCAATCCCTATTCGTCTGTTAATCTCATGCCGCACATCACCATTATCTGTTACATAGCTCCCAAGATAATTAAACTGTGACACCTGCTCAAGACTGCAACCATTCAGATTAACTGAATCACAGCCTGCCTGACCAATTTTCATCATTTTAGTTTCTCTCTGTTTATAACCAAACCTACCCCACTACCAGTCTCATCAACAGCTAGAATGAAAGAGTTCATCTCATCAACATCATTTGCCAAAAGGGCTAAATCATCTGCATAATCTAAATCAGAAATTGTCATATCTCCAGTCCATTTAAGACCAAAATCTTTCCCTTGAAGTGAATTTCGCATAACATATTCAATAACCAAGCTAAAGAGAAAAGGAGACAAATGCACCCTTGTCGAACACCAGAAGTAATGCTAAACCAATTGCTACAAGCCTTACCAACTCTCACACACGACTCAGTGTTATTATACAGAGCTTTCATTAGGTTAACTAACTTGTCTGGTATACCACATGATCTCACAATCAACCACAAATTGTGACGATCAACAGAGTCGAAAGCATTTTTGAAATCAACAAAGTTAGCAACAAAAGGTTTCTGAAACTCTAAACATTTCTCAAGAATCTGCCTAAGTGGAAATATCTGATCTACACATCCCCTACCACTTCTGGAACCACATTGCTCATCACGCAATTGACTGTCAACCAGATTCTTAATTCTATTAAGCACAATCATGGAAAGAACTTTACCTGGAACAGAGAGTAGGCTGATACTCCTATAGTTATCACAAGAACTGCGATCACCTTTTTTAAAAATAGGGATAACAATATCTCTGGTAAAATCCTTAGGAACCATGCCTTTGTCATAAAAGATATTCAAAATTTCATTCATCCAAGTGTTAACAGAAACATTACCAGCTATAAACATTTCCGTAGTAATTTCATCTACCCCTGGGGATTTATGTAGTTTAAGTTTAGAAACAGCCAAAATAACTTCAAATTGTGTTATAGGGCCAACATTAAAGCCACCAATGCATCTATCATCATTGCAAACAACGGAAGTAGAACAAACTACATTGTTTAGAACATCACTGAAATGCTCAGCCCACCTAGCCATGACAGAATCCTCCCCTTCTCTAACCTTACCTTGTTTATTCTTCAATCCATGTATACCAATCGACACGAAACATTAACTTTCTGGTACAGCTCTCAGCTGTTGTGCTGTCTAACTGCTTCCTCGGCTTTGTTAGCCAAGCCATCAAGCCAAAGATTCTTATCAGCAGCTAACTGATATTTTACACGTTTAATAAGTTCTCTGTAATATTTTCTATTAGGACTAGTAGGTTATTGATTAAGGACAGTCCTGCAGTTCTTTCGTTTCGAAATAAGCTCAAGTGCCTTATCACTCAAATAATTCTGTCTCTTCTGCTCTTTTTTTCCTAAAAGAGTACTGTTAGTGTCCAAAAAAGCCTGATTAAAATGATGCCATTCTTCCTCAACTTCAGTAGTAAGCATACCATGACTATCATAATGACTTAGTAACCTATCATGGTAAGCTTTAGCTATAACTGGGTCTTTCAGAGCTTCAGTATTAAAGGAACTTTTTTTAAATTCAGCACAACACTTTTTAAGTTTAAGTTGCAAGACACTTTTAACAAGGTAATGGTCAGATCCAATTTCAGCTCCCCTATATGACGTGGTATTCTTAACAGAACTAGCCCATTTGCTGTTAATTAATATATAATCAATCATATTCTTATGCAGCCCATCGGGTGAAACCCATGTGTACTTATGTATGTCGCGGTGTTTGTAATAAGTGTTAGTTATTCTGAATCCATTGAGTTTACTTACCCGTAGGAGACGTTGCCAATTGCCATTGCAGCTACCAATACCAAAAGGGCCTATTACTCCTCTCCAAAGATCAGAGTCAGTACAAACTTTGGCATTGAAGTTCGAAATAATTTATTTCTTCTAACTATTCAGTTGTTTCATAATGAACGCTAGATGGGCTCAGACCTCAGGACTTTAATCAGCAAAGCAAGTCCTCACTCAAATTGTATCTTTATCATCACTCTCAAAATATGGCATAGGTATGAATAGCGTTACGATTCAACAACGCAACGTATTCATCAATATACTGTTGATGCGAAATTCTGACGAAGCGAATTTTTCACTGGTCCCCTGTGTTTCGTGTTAACCAATTTGCAGTGTAATATGAAATTAATCGATATATGCCAAAGTACGTAGATAAACATCTTAAAAACAAGCTCTGCTATCACCAGCAAGGAAAATAAAATAAATTGCCTCATGAATCGTATTCCATCTGGGGAGTGAAAATAGCGTTACATCTCTTCCACAATAACGCAATAATATAATAACGATAATAAACGATTTATTACGTAGAGAGCACTTGGTACATAATCATTGTTAGTGTTCTTTGGTGGCTGTGGTGATGGGGAGTACAGAGAGCATTAAAGGAAACCAGCAAAGTTTGTCCAACAAATATCCTGAAAACCAACATAATAAAGTGATTTTAACCATTGTTATACGAACTGTGATGCCGTTACAAGCACTTCTCCTCTACATCGCTAAAAAGAAGTTCTTAAGTTCTTCTCCTCCAAATCGCCCGCATAAACTAAGAGTGATGTCATTTGCTATTCAGGATTTATGATTGAAGCCCCTTCTAGTGTGGGACAAAAGTATTGATGTTATTTCCTGTGGACGGCTTTTGCGCAGTCTCACCACTACTAACAAAGAGAAAGACTGATCTGAGACCACAGCCAACGAGGTGGATAGTATCTAGTGGCAGATACTTGATGTCAGCAGGGTTTTGGTTAGGGCGGTGGCGAAATAAAACGATTGATTTTATCCAATTTGAGGTTCAGTTCGTATGTTTTTATTCATTAAAAGTGATTAGTAAATAGCGTATAATCACAACTTTAAACGATGACTCATAACAGACTAAGTCGAAAAACTGAACCTTTAGTTACATTTGTTAATTTTTATAATAATTCTTTTTAAAAAAATCTAATATATTCATTAAAAACAGTACCTTATTGAAATATAAAGTTTTCTTTCTTTATTTATTTGGCAAGATATGGACAGGGGGTGGCGCAATCGGTAGTTCGCCAGGCTCGTAATCTGCAGGTCCCAGGTTCGATTCCCAGCTGAGTCAGCGTTTATATTTATCTCCGCAAAACTCCGTGCCCACGGTCAGTAAGGGACACCGATGAGCTTAAAAAAGGCTGCCGTCCGTCGGATTGAAAGTTAAGCCGTGACCCAGTGTGCGGGAGAGTCTTATCATATACACATTAAAGAACATGATGGATGGCCTTAACGGTAGGCTACTATCTGTCTCTCAACAAGTGTTCCAGTGACTATTTTCCCACAACCTTCTCTGTGCCTTCGGGGTCCTTGTAACCTGGCCATTTAGCCCATTTTGTTCAGAAGTAAAACAACCCAACTCTGCAAGTTATTTTCCATCATTTATTATTTTTCTTGCACGCTTATTGAAATCCACATTATGTATCAACTTTAGGAAATATGCTAGTTTCTATCCACATGTTTAACTATCGAAAAGAAAGAAAAAAGTGTAGTTACGCCTACAAAATTTATGTTACGAACAACTGAACAACCGAAACTACTTATTTGAAGCGGTAATATCTGTCTTTGCGATCTTTAATTACAAGACATGTATTTGAATTTTATGCTTGATTCCCGAGCTCTGAATCAGTTTCCGGTATACAGTACGTGACGGTCGTAGACAGTGATTAAATACCGTGGAGGGTTTGTCTGGCATGGATGATCTCCACCCGGATGGTCGAGCATTCTACATGCTTTCGAGTTACGCGCGGAGCTCAGATGTTTGAAATTATCACGTGATTTTAATTACTTATTGATGTGCAGTCCTTGCGGTCGAAAGCATGTCCATCCATATTAAATTAACATCGACAAACACGGAAAAAACCTTAACATTTTTTGAGTGAAAGACGAATCGCAATTTGCTAATTGGAACTTCAGTGTGCCGTTTTCGTGAAATAGAATGATAAGAATTGATTAGCAAAAAATCGTTGATGGGAAAGGTTTCTAGAAATAAAGAGTAAAAGGCGATAGCATGGAATGTTAGCAATAAGAAGTCTGCGGCAAAAATAACTCAGTTTTTATTGATTCTATTTGAATTAATTGACAGAATCTTCTTGAAACGTCGTAAATAGAACAGAAAAATAATAGTGCGAAAGATATTAAAGCAAAAAACTTACATAAATAATAAATTCCGATATAAGAAAAGCAGATGCATTGAGTATGTAAATTTGTGCAGCTCGCAGAAATATAAAGCATTTTTTTTTACATGTTTGCATTTTTTGACACAAATAACGATTATCTTACGATTAATGTCTGATTCAAGTATTTTCTACTTACAAATATGACAGATTAGAATTTTCTCAGTATTGTTCATATTAAGTTACCAAGCAGTGCAGTATTGGTAGAAATATGTATATCGTGCGGTATCTCATGAAAAATGCATATCAGTAAAATAATGCAGTAGAAATCAAATGATGTAAGCTGCATAAATTAAATAACAGACGGAATTATCTCTTTGGGAAACAAAAGGTTGGACGACTATAGGTATCGTTTGGTTGCGTGAGGCCAAAGAATATGATGATTGCCAGCGATTCCCACCGAAACAGATTAGCCATCATCCTGCTGTTACTGTACAAACAAGGAAGATTATTTTTTTTCCAATGCGTTGATTCTAAAAAGAAGCGTGATTTTTTTTTTCAAAATAGCTGAACGCATTAAGACAATACCATTTAGCCCTCTGGGTGTTCATGCAAATAAACAAAAAAAGGATAAAGCCGAAACAGGCAACAGATGGGAATTAATGAAATAAAGAAAAAAATATTTTCTGTATGAAGATGATTTTCCTAAGGCTGTGACAGATGAGAAAAACAATTCGATCATAATTGATATTAACTGGATAAAGCCCGAAGAGATGGATGTTGTAAGCACATTTCTGACATCAGCAGTAAGTTTTGCAATAGAAATGAAGTAATGTGCTAGAAACCAATATGGTAAAGGTTGCTGTTCTTGTGTTAAAGCAAAACTTCAAAATTGGTTTTAAATACGAAAATGATTCTAGAGTATTTAATTGATAAAATATTTTTATTATAACCCCAAAATATATTTTAAGTTTTTTATTAAGAGTAGGTTTGTTCTTTCCATATTTTTGTTGTTTTAAACGTTATAAAATAAGTATATGATATCAACGATGCACTCAATGGAGAAGGGAGAAGGGGGGGGGGAGAAATTTACCCGCTTTGAAATATAAATGGTATTTAACTAGAAAAGTAACATATTGCCTCTGCGAATATGGGATGCTCATTTTCAGAGGAAATTAAGTTTTACATTTTCCGAATTTTTGCGTCACTTATCAGTAGTAATTCGTTCTAATGGATGATTTGAAAATTTAACTGGTAATATACTATTAGCCCTATACAACATAAAAGGAATTTATAAATTATCTCTTAAAATTAAGAGTTGTGTTCTCTCATACCTAGATTAAAGTATCAAACCAATCAGCGTGTGAAAAAATTATTTATCACTACCATATTAAAATATTATAAAAAAAATAAAATTAAATATTACAATTTTAATAAGAAGGACGCATTTTGCATCTGGAGTATATGGTAATCTCGTTTTCAAAAAGAATTAAATTTTTCGTTTACGCAATTTTTCACTCCATAGAAGTTTAATTCCGACTAATGTATGGTGGGGAAAATGCACACAGTAGTAATTTATTAGTACTTATACAACACAAAAAGTATTTCTTCTTATCCTCCATTTTAAAAACTAACTTTTCTTACACTCCTCTAAGAAAATGAGAAAGATTATTGTTCTCAGGGGAATATCTCTTGACACTCTACCGTAGAAATTTAAAATTTCTACCATAAACGATCACTTGCAACATTCTTTAAATAATTTGCTGTAACGATGTAAATTAAAACTACTTAAGGATTAATTAGGAGCATTATAATCTTTCATTAGTATCAATCTAACTAAAAAAGAGTTTTCCAATTATCTCTTAAAACAAAGCAATTGCGTTTTCCAACAACATTGGACGTATGGGGTCAATTCGTTGTTGCCAAGGGAATCTTCATGACAGTCTCATAACACCATCAAAATTCTAGCATAAGTATATCGTTGCAATATTCGTTTCAAATTGTGAAATTTTCTATCCACCTTTAGAGGGTAAAATTATAGCCTTTGGTTGACTCTAAAAGTAAAATTCGTAATATTTCATTATACCTATCCAATCCAAAGAGAAGTTTTAATTTATCTCAAAAACAAACAATTATTTCTTAGAACAAAAAAGTTGAGTTTTCCCACTTTTCTTAGAATAAGTGGGATAATTATTGTTGTGAATGGACATTTCATAACCTTCACATTCCACCACCGAACTTTCATCTTTCCAGCATAAATACGTCGTTTGCAATATTAGTTTGAAATTTTCCAATTTTCAAATTTTGCACCCTTAGAGAGCGCAATTATACCTTATGGGAGATTCCAAAAGTGTGAATTGCAATATTTTGTGAATACCTATCCAACAACAAAAAAAAAATATTTCTGAAAACAAAAAAAGTTCAATGTCTACAGACAAACAAACAGTTGTCAAAGTGAACTCATTTTTTTGAGTATTTGAAAAATATGAATCGTCATATTTCGTTAGTACCTATCCAACCCAAAAAGATTTTTTTATAATTTTTCTCTAAAAACAAAGAAGTTGAATGTCTACAGACGGACATGCAGATGATGAAGTGGAAACATTAGCTCGTTTTTTCTGAAAACGAGCTAAAATACGAATTTTTGCAATTTAAACATAAACTGTAATAAGAAAAAATTAACCGTTGTCCACATTGACCAAAGGCTCTTTCGCCCTGGAAAATGAAGTTTGCCGGTTTTCCATCTAAACTGTATTTTGGTTTTCCCCCTTCCTTGTAAACTTTATTCCAACCATTGCAGCTGGGTTTTGATGAGATTCGGTTGTTTACCTCTGAGCAACACTTTTTGCACACAACGGGCTAAATTACTAGGCCACAAGTACCCCAAGGGCTCAGAGATGGTTGGGGAAAGAGACCCACTGGACAATAGACAACTGTTAGGAGACAGATGGAAACCTCTGTCAAGTCTACCCAGCGTGTTCTTTAATGAGCATAGAGTATGGCCCTCCTGCACATGGATCTATGGCTTGACGTTTCATCCGGTGAACGGTGGCTTTTCCAAGACCATTGGTGTTCCCTCTCTGACAGAGGGCAGGGTGGGAATTAACAGAGATAAATCTCAACGCTGGAGAAGTAGGACTCGAACCTGGGAATTACAGATTGCGATCTGATGCGCTACCGATTGAACTAACCCCTCTCCGTTTTTGATGAGATGAGAAACGTACCAGAGAATGATTTAACATTTAAGGTTAAATCGTTCAAATAATCTTTAAGGTTAATCGTTTAAGGTGTCACTGGTTATTTTGACAGGAGATTTTTGTCTAGTGTGGAATTAAAAATTAAGCTTTTTAATTCTAGTTCAGTTGTATTTTTTAATTTAATTGTGCAAGAGTGAAACAACCAATTTCACTAACGAAAGTGTAAGAACGACAATAAACATTTTCATACATATGGATTATACGACAATACAGTAATAAAATAAATAGCATATACTGTGTGTAAAAAGTATAACTTAAAAAAATGATGTTTTAATCGTATGCTACTGTTATATAAAAAAGATTGTCCTATGAATATTTTCGTACTATTATATATACACAAAATCATACTGATCGTACACATGTTAGAATTTTTTGTTTTTGTTTTATCTCACACAGAGAGACTTAGCACTTTTTTTTTCAATTATAAGCGTGTAAAGACAAAATACAATCACACTATATTTGAATGTCGATCCAGTATCCAAAGAATCGCAACTAAATACAAATCGCTGGGTTCATAAAGCCAATCCAGTAATTTCTCAGAAGTACCTCTTTACGTTTCGTCATTATTCTGTGTTTAAAAACTATCTGCGAATTTCACTTCACTATCTACACTTCGTTCTTTAAGTCTCGAACTAAAAATAAATGTTGTATCTCCCATAGGTTTTTCTGACGTGAGGTTTAACCAGTAAAAGTGATTACGACTTTTAAATTCTTGAATGTGCTCATCGAATAACCATTGGTTCGTATCTCAAAAAAAAAAACTCTTAACTCTGAAATAAGTGGTAGTGAGAAAATAGTAAAAACACCGCCTTTTTATCAGAGGTCTCAAGCACGCGATCCGCGGCCCGTTCTGTGTGGTAGTGAACTCATATTCGTGCAACTCACACGCAACGCCATTTATCATAATCATTATAGTGAATTGTTGCTTATGAACGTCGCTCGATTACTATGAACTAGTATAGAGAATATAATCACGTTCAGTAGAAATGAGGTCACTTCAAACGAAAATTTCCTATAAAAATGTGCGAAATTCAAATGACAAAACAACATTGTTCGTAATTATATTGTTGCATATTATTGTTTAAAATGAATCGAGGCCTGCCATATTTTGCGAATTATCTGATTTGGCACTTATAAGACTGTTTGAAATAAAATGCGGTGGCAATATATTGAGAAGTAATAATTAATTTTTGTCCCCTATATAATTTGAGTTTCCGAACCCTGCATTGGCGGATATTGGAACGGAATGATAAAATTTCCACTTATTTTTTTTAATTAAAATAATTTACATACATCACATATTAAAATTCTCTTATTAACCCAGGATCATCCACGTTCATTTAAGAAGAAATAAATTTTGATTTGAAGAATACTTCAAGGACACGATGCAAATTAATATCTCAAAAAAAAAAACTCTTACAACTACAAATATAAATTGTTATTGAATTTATAGATCCAAGTATTTATTTAGTATTAATTTTAGTATTAGTATTAATATTATTCCAGGTTCAGTAATAATTATTATTATTAATGTATCTGAGGATCGTGTGTTTGAATATCAGCCGACTAAACTCAAATTTTCCACTAATTTTAAATTTTCACTCGCATTAATAGACGACTGCCTGAGAGTTATTAAACATAATATATAAGTGATTGTCTGGCAGAATTCGTTGATGAGGCCCTTCCTTATAATGCTGAATTAAAGTGATAGGCTATTAAGTTAACATACAAGTGATATATGACCTGTCATGTGCTTTACAGTCGACACGAAAAATCAACTGGATTTTCGTCAATTGTGTATCTTCATAGCTCTTGTTAATGGAGATATTTACCAGAGGCAGGAGCACCTGGACATGTTATAAGGAAGTCTTCGAATCGTATTCCTCTCGAATAAGATTAGATTTTCACTAATATTTGGTGGAAATTTATGATTTGAAAATAGTAGCGTTGAATTCGTGGAAACGAGGAAAGTATCGTATGCGTTTCACTGTTTTATACAGAGCTGTACTAAATCATTAGATTTCCATTGCATATCAGTAGAAAGAAAAATTAGTTAGTCTCTTGAAGAATAAACTATTTATGGGAATAAAACAGAGCAAAGTCTAAATTCCGTTTATTTAAATTCTGATTGCCAAATATTCATTTCATATTTCGAAAATGGGAAGAATTGAAAAACTTATGGAATGTTGAATAAATGCATAATATTTAATAGCAGCAACACTTGCCGTTAAAAATTCGTCAAAACTGAGAAGTAAATAGTTACTTTTCAGATAAGTTCTTAAGACTGGCGACATTTGTTGTTAAATATTCCAGGTTCAATAAATATATAAAAACTAAACTAATACTGCTGAAATTAAAAATATAGGTAGACTCGATTTATATATTTAATTCACCTTCAGTTAATATTTATAAAATACCCATTCTTCAAGATATTAAGTTTTTACTTTATCTTTGCCTTTGGTGTAATATGGAAATTCTCTAATGATTTGGTAGGGATCTGTATGCTTGTGTCAGCTAAAGTGTTACATGGCTACAGAGTTTCAACTACACTGTACAATTTGCCTGTCCAAAACCGAACTCAAGGATATAAACCAGTTCAGTGGGTTTAAATAATCAGCTCCAGGAAGTTGTTAAATTGTGCCCTCCTGTGTAGTTGACTTCTCCATAGAAAGGCAAGGAACGAGAACATATGGTCATAGACGACCACATCAGTAGGCCGCATTGACCTGGCAGCCCTCCCCATCATTTTTTTTTTCTAGGATAGAATCTCGCATTCTAAAGGTATTCACGGTCCATACCACGAGCAGGTGAGGTCGGGATATAGGTGCTAGGTTTGACTGGTTTTGTGCACCGTCACAGAATACTGATACACAGCTCTCCTTCTAATGTATCCCAAGCTACCATTTACAGATCAGTACTGAGCAGTTAGTAATACAGTGAATATCTGATAGTTTATAAGAAATGTTTATTTATTTTTGCTCTCAGGTTCTCTAAAGTTCGATTTTTTTCTCTCTGACTAATTTGTAATACTTTCATCTATCGGCAGCAAAATTAACTTATTTAGTCACTTTATTCATTTGGGTTATTAATAATAGTGTTAAAGTATTTCATTGCAAATGGTAATTTATCACATGAATAATATATGCATAAATTATGCTTTCTGAAAAACTCGGACCATAATATACAGTATTATATTCAGAGTATTGTGCTTTAAATTTAGCTGAAGTAAAAGTGGCAAAAATATAATAGAGTTAGGATAATGTGAAGTTGAGGAAACACAAAAATTATTTATTTTAATTATATATTTTGGATTGTTTGAGATAAGATGTTTAAAGAAATATTGTTAAATAACGAATTTTAAATATTCATGATTATCCAAGCCCTATTTTATTGCAAATATACATTTGTGATTACGGAAAAAAAAAAGAGTTTGGATATGAATTTTTTTCAACTTTTTTAATGTAAGAGGAAAAAATCCCAAGAGGGAGATTAACCCTCCAGTCCTTCCTTCCCTATAATAGGCATCAACAGATATATGTATATTCAAATATTTTTGTCCAAATCATATTTCGACGTTTTAATTTTTATCATAAACCAATTTCTCTTGGTGTGGCAAGTTTGTTAACGCTGCATGTTTCAATATTTAAAAATCCTTTTTAAATAAAATATGTCTTGTCATTAAATATTTTTGTATCGATCGATAAACGAAGCTTTCCATTTAACCAATGTTTCTCTTTTATTAGCTTTTAGTCGTTGCATTAATAAAATATATATTTACCATTGTTACCACACATCAGACGAAAGTGCTCTGAATTTGCACTTAAAGTTTTGAGGCACTCTTAACGAGGCCCATTTGGTCTCCCAATTTCTCTTATGAGCGGTATGGCAATCCCAAATATTTTCTTTTCAAAGACTCTGCAAAGACATTGCCGACCTTCTTCGTATCCTCTGAGGGTTAAGGAAGCCTTAGAAGAGCAGTAAAGCCCTGTATGGTCGCCGTTGGACGGTGCATCTGTCTCCATAAAGCGAGATGAACGACCACACAGAGCTCCCGTGTAACCCTATCGGTGTTAGCACACGCATACAGCTCGGGCTGAAAAGGACCGGCATCTGTATGAGGATTCATGCTGGCTAAAAGCGACTCTCTGTTTTCCATGAATCATTGGCCACGAAGGAAATTTTCTCCTTTCAAAGATGTGGGAGTTGACGGCGCAAGGGCAAAAACACATCTGTTAAGACCGTTTAAGCAATTAGGTTTCTATCGGTGAGCGTGTTTAGCTTTAAAAAGATGTACTATTGTATCCCCGTTACGATAAGAAAAACGTCTCTTGCTTATAAACAGAAGTGGCTTAATTAGAAGATATATATTTGGCCACTTTCTTGTTAGTACTTGAAACACTTCTGGAACCAGTAAATCCTCAGAGTTAGAAAGGAAGTTTCGTTTTAGGAGAATCTGAGACTGAAATGGAATCCAGTTAACCGTTTTAACTACTGGAGAGAAATTTGGTTTAAGTAAACATGGCGTATAAATTATTTTAAAGCTAAATACACAATCTGCAAGAGAAGAAGCAGAATTTCGAATTAATTATTATTTTTCTTCCTTTATAAAAGAGATTTTTCAGCGTTTCGTTAGTTGTCCGTTTTTCTACTCCTTACAGCAAAAAAAGTAAATGACATGCAATGTAAAGATACGAAAATTATGAAACAGATAAATCAAAGTTTAAATTGTCGTATACATTTATTACTGAGTATCTGATCGACAGGTTCCTAAAATAACTAAATTAATTTGGAAGTTTAAAAATTCAGATATACATAACGCGGCAAATCTATGAGCTTGGTACTAGAACCCGAACCCAAGGCAGTTGCATAACCAAAGCGTGGTAACGCAATACCAGTGACTCATCTCTCCATGGCTAATGATATGCAGTCGTACTAGGATGATCAGCAGTTCTAAAAATTAATGCTTTACTTCAGATCTTGAATCGCGTTCAAAGGTTTTAACACCTGTAGACCTGTTTTTTTCTGTTTATTAGAGATAGAAATATTTCCATTTAAGTACCCTTTATTTATTAACAAATGATCAATAATATACACTAATTATTTTTAACATCATTCCACTAAACTTCAACATGTACATTATAATGCAGAAACCGTCCCAAAAGTTAAAAACTTCTGAAATCTCAGAAAGCAATAAAAGGAACATAGATAAAAAGTATTATAATTTATATGCACTTTGCAATGGTAAACTTATCAAATGAATGACAACTGTGAAATGTAGCAAAACAGTTCTTGTTCCATGCTAGTTACAGTTATTTCCAATGTTATTGTATGCAGTTTTTATCATATTCATAGATGGCACCAGAGCCAGATCTAGGAGGGCCATTCCGTCCCAACTTTCAGAAAGCTGGCAAAGTAGTAGAGACAAAAAAATTATTAAACTTATGAATTTTCCATGCAATTTTAATGATCTCTGAAACGCAGAGGAAAATCTGCTACTATAATGGAAATACACCCTCCCCACTTATACTTTTTCCGGCTCGATTGAGTTTCTTCTCCCCTTATAACTTTTTCCGGCACAGTTGAGTTTATTTTCCACACCCACACCCCACCAAATACGTTTATAGATCCGAGCCGAGATAACACCAAATTACAATCATTCATGTAGGTCAAAGAATGACATAACTATTTGCAAACTTTGAGACCAAAGCACCTCTTCCAGTGTTTTAAAAAATTATCCAAAGTAATGTATATTGTAATGAGCACAAAATCTGAATAGGTTAATGGAATAAAAAAAAATAGAAAAATTTAATAGCTGTTTACCCTAATTATAGCTTCTTGATCCAACGATCAATGGCCATGATATTCTGTCGATATCATGTCGACACGAGAATCGGCTGTTTCATTTCTTTGCTTCCGTTGGGGGTAGTTAGGAGTTCTGCCACTAGTTTCGATATACTGTCATAGGCGCTGTTCCACTGCAGATCTTGCACAAAGGCTTGGGGCCTTGGTATACTCGTTAAATAAAATAAAAATATTTATACTGGATTTTGGCTGCTGGACAGCTCTCATCAGGCGCGCAAGTTACTTTCACTCCTACTTAGGTTATATTCATGTCTTCCTGATTGCTCACGCACTGGTTTATAGTCGCTCTGTTGCTTGTTAGCGTCACTCTGAGTTATGAAGCTGTTTGTCCTTAGGGTATGGTTGCAACCCACATATTGCTCGAGTGTTGATGTTTTGTAGTGGGACAGATCAGGGCCTTGCATTTGAGCTTTCACATTCGGTCTACTAAATTTTTTTCAGCATATTTTTCTGTTTGTTCGTCTAGTAAAAGTTCCTATGGTAATAGGGGAGGGTATATTCATCGTTGGAGCAATGCTCTCTATTTTGGTCGATTATCAGTTACTCTTCTCCACAAAGCTGGAAAATGGTAGGCCGATAACACTGATTTCGTCTCCTCCATAATCTGAATTCGGTCCTGCTTGCGCCGTTATTCTTGTAAGGGATGTAATTTGTCTTTTCGGATGTAGACTGTTTTATTGTCCTTCATGCATATTTTAGTAGATCTTTTCGTTTCCCAGAGTATTGCTTCCTTTTTCTGTTATTCTTATGTTTTATAGATGTTTTGTATACACCATTTGGGTTTTTTAATCTTTTACTTCCATGTCTGGTTTTATTACGTTTAATATGGCTGTAGCTCTGGCAACAGGTATTATATATCCATTATGGTCTCATTAAATGCATTATATGGATTTGCCATGATATGTTCGGAACGTAGGAATGCATATGGATATTTGATGTGGATACTTCTCTTTGCCTCATGCTTTTAGCAATTTAGGGTATATTTGCCTTATATCTTTGTTCTGGAGTGGGCTGTGTTGAAAGATTTATCTTTTTATCAATTTTTAAAATATCATTTGCTAATTTGCAATGATATACTGCGTTAAAAAACTTAATTTAGGTCATGGGAAATATTTTGGTTAGTGGACTATTTTGATTCCGTAAAAATGCAGTTTTCATTGCTTATTCACAGGTTAGGGGTTGGTTTGAATATATGAAATAGGGATTATTGGAACGAAATGTTTAAGATGGCGTTTGATATAGAATATTTTGTATCTTCTACGTAGCATCACATTCAAGAACGATATTTTCGTGGATTCCGTAATAAATTTTACGGCGGAGAGGTCATGGTTTAGCTCCTGTTGTATGTTTTCTAAATTTGTAGTTTGGTAATTGTAAAAGACCAGGACACCATCAACAAACTGATTTCAGTATACGATAACAGTGAATTTTTAAACACTTCGATTTAAAGTGTATCAAAGCAATATCTTCCAAGAAAGTTGAGAGAGAGGAATTCACTGGAATGCAGTGATGTTTCAGGTAAACCTTTAATTCATTTAAAAAAACGTGTTCTAAAACGAATTTTAATGACCTGATGACTTTATATATCGTTGAGATGGAACCCCAGTTATAGGCTTTTATTCTTGTTTATACGATTATAATGACTTTGCTAACTGCGAAAGGGACCGGGATGTCTCAGTCGGTAGCGCGCCAGTCTCGTAATCCAGTTCCCAGGTTGGAGTCCCAGTTGGGTCAGCGTTGAGATTTACCTCCGCAAAACTCACCACCTTGCCCACGGTCAGTAGCGGACATTGATGGGCCTTAGAAAGGCCACCGTCCATCGGACGGGACGTTAAGCCTTGTGCAGAAGAGCCATACTCTGTGCACGTTAAAGAACACACTGCATGGCCTTGATGGGAGGCTACCAACTGTCTCCCAACAACTGTTTCAGTGGGTCCCCTCCCCCAGCCTTGGGGTTCTTCTGACCTGGCCATTTAGCCCATGGTGAGCAAAAAAAGTGCTGCTCAGAGATAAAACAACCAAACCTAACTGCGAAACGTGAATTGACATCCAATGGTGGCATTCGGTGTTACGGCTGCAAATTCGTATATCCTGGTTTTTGTAGAGGTTATAAGGTAGAGGGTAATTGCATATTCTGTTGTGTCAGAGTATTGCTTCGATAGAAATAGAGAGCTTTTTTCCAAGATTAACCGTCGCTTACTAATGTTTATTACCAGTAGTATCATTGAAGTTCCCTCTTATTTATCGTGCCTTTTACGAAAAATAACGGAATGAGAGGATATTACTGGTAGACGATATTCTTGCTGTATTGATTTAGACACTATTTCATGATTTCGAGATAAGCCGTTATACGTCTGAGCGTTTTTTTGTGCACAATGGTTTAAATGGCAGTCATCGGGAACCCGAGGTCTCAGAGAAGGTTAAGAAAATGATACCCACTGGGCAGCTGCTAGGAAACAGATAGTAGCCTCCTATCAAGGCGTGATCTTCAACGTGCACAGAACATGAATCTTCAGCACACGGTGCCGAAGCTTAACTTCCCATCCAACGGACGGCGGCCTTCACGAGCCCATCGGTGTCCACATCTGACAGAGGGTAGGGCCATGACGTTCGCGAGGATAAATCTCAACGCTGGCCCACGTAGGACTCGAACGGGAGAATTGCAGATTTAGCGCTTGGGGCGCTGCCGACTGAGACATTCCTGCCCCATCATAATTTCGGAAAAGGACTATTTTTCCTGTAGTGCATTTCAGGATGACATTATGTTTATTTTAAGAAGTTGCTCAATACTTTTAGAGAAATTCATCTAAGTCCATGATTGCGATTTTGTTGTTTTCTTTTTCAGTTCTATTATCTCTTAACTTTAACATATCTTGTTCAATATACTTATTTATTTATGTTAGGCTTGATGTTATACTTTCCACAATACATTATTTCAATTTTCTTATGCCATTAAAACATTTCTGAACAGTTAAACGCAAATAATACAAATAAATACGATTTGTGAACTACGTTGAAAATCACTAAAACGAGACAGTGTAAACATTTCGATTTCTAATATGGATAAGATATAGAAATAGTTACTATTCAAATATTATTAAATTTTAAAGTTGTTTTTAGATGGAGAATCTGTCCTTTTTTCCACTTCATTTATTTTTGGTTAAAGTCAGCTCGGAAATAAAAAAGCACACAATATCTTCAACATGATATAACACTTTTCTATGAATCAGGAAAAAAAAAAGACCCGAGACTTTGCAATGCAAAATTCTCCCTTATACCTTCGATATCTATAACAGTAGTTAATTTAAATTAATGAAATAGCCAACGACACATTTACAAATAAGCTTGCTTCACTTCTGATGTCAGAAGAAGAGCAAGCTGATAAGCTGCTCGACTAGATTCACGAGCTTGTTAACTCTTCTTGGTTGATACGGATAAGCTTTAGTCCCTGAAATGTTTACTCGGCCCTTGACAACGTCTGTTCTTCAACGTATTTTATTCTGAGCCTTTCACATCGCTCACTTTATGCCCTAACTACTTGAGTTTTATGGAGGGTGCTGAACAATTCAGATCAAGAAGGCCGACACTTGCTACTTTGTACTGCATGATAAAATTAATTTACTGCTCCATATAATGATATCATGTGAAGTCACACTCGAAAACTTTGGATAGGTTGTTTGCCTTACCTAACGCACTGGAAATCAAGAGAAGCATAAAGGAAGAATTTACTTTATCCCTCAGTGACGTTGGTTCCTGAACTGCTGAAAAAGGAAATTATTATAAAGACGAATGTGACGCATTTGTAAGCGGGAGAAACGATTTGATCTAATGTATGCTGACTACTCGAAAACGAAAAATATTTCTGATAATAAGAAACTAATACTGAAATATTTCTGGTTGTATTTCCATAAAAAACACACATCCATACATGCATAGAGAAAAAAAACTCTCAAAAATCCAAAGACTAGAAAAATGTTCTTCTAATCTTTCCCACTTTTCTCCGAAAAGATCGTAGCCTTTGCTCCTCTTCTGCCATTGGATTGAACCTACACTGCTATATTGCAACTAAGATTTGTTTATAAGTATATTCGAATGCATGCGCAACATTGCTGAAGCAAGGTAATCTCACTTTTCAAGACGCATTTCTTAAAGACCGTTGATGATTCCTTCATGTAATTTTCTGATTCTTTGCATAAACAAACTACCTAATATTCAATGGCGAAGCGTCACTTTTTGCGTAGGGGAAGCAGTTATCAAAAGCAGTGCTGCAACGAAATCGGAGTGCCGTTCCGGTATTCGATGTTTCCGAATCATTGAAACGGATCGCAGTTTCGGTATCCGACGTTTCGGAATCACTGAACCCGAACTCCGTTCGGGTACCGGATGTTTCTGAATAGTTGAGTGAAAGCAATTCTATACTGTTTAAATCAAATATTAGTACTATGTATGGACGGTTCTAGGGGAAGACAAAAGGACCCATACACACCTGAGATATGACGGCCAAAAATTACTAATCATGTGCATATATTGCGCATTTTCAATAATTTTATTTTCATTCTAAAATAAAGGGGAAAATGTTACACTGCAACGGAAATCCAGTTTATTCCCCCCCTAGTTTTACCTTTTCTCCGATTGATTGCGTCGTTTGTTCCCTCCCATTCCTTTATTTATTTATTTTTTTCGGATCCGAGCCTGGTACTCTATGCAAGTCTAGTAACGAAAGAGGCGAGGATTCTCCCTGTCATTGAGGAAAGTTATTTTTAAGAAATTATTTGTTCATCGGCGTTCCAGTTGCCGAGTGGTTAGCCTGCTCGGCTACTAATCCTAGGAATCTGGGTTCAAGACGAAGATAACAGATATGAAAGTTTTCTTTCTGTTGAGGTCTCGCTTTCCTCACAAACCTTCTCTATAGTGCATGTATTTTTTGGCAGGATCATGTCAGATTTCTGTGGATAAGCAGCTGTTTGAGGGCAAATTTGTTTATTCATTTGTCCATTAACTGGCGTTAATAAAAATGTTCAAAATTTTTTTAAACACCTATACTTCCAATTTTTTTGCCAATCTACGCTACGCCAGATTACATACGAAAAATTCCAAAATTTCATAAGTCTTATTATTGTTTAACTAAATGTCACAGTGTGTTTTCTTTAAAAATCTTTTTTAAAAAACTGAAATTTCGATTGAATATAACGGGAATTAGTTCCTTGATTAAGTCTACTTTTTAGTACTAGTATGTTTTTGCTTAAGCAGACCCATAACTGGTGAACCTATATCTTTACAATACTTTTTTACGTTTGACGAACAGTTGCAAATTATTTATTTATGCGTATTTCACGAGCGTTAACATACTTTTAGCTAGGGCAGAATCTAGAAAGGGCCAGGGGGAGGGGATGCCGCCATTGAGAATTCTAATTATGGCAATAGAGACAAAAATATTAAATTTGGGCATATTTCATTCATTTTTAAAGAAATTGTTTAAGACCTCTTTAATGGAGACGAAATTCTTATAATACAATGGAAATCCAGTTTTTGGGTTCCCTTTTACTTTTTCAGGATCGATTGCGTCACTTTCTCCCTCCTCCCTCCCTCTTTTATTATTTTCTACATCCGAATCTGCTTTTATCATCAGAATCTATTAACATCATTTGGGAAAAAAAATAAACTTAGATTTACCATTTGCAGAGCCGGCATGCTTGTATATAAAATATAATTACCCCCTCAAGCAGCTGCTTGCTACAAAGGTCTGTCAGTATGCCATAGTAGAAGGTCTGTGAGGATGGCAGGGCCTCAGCAGAAAAATGTCCATGCTTTATCCGGGAATCGAACCCAGGTCCCTCAGAGCAGTAGCCAAGCGCTCTTACCACTCTGCCACGGGACGTCGTGTACATCATGAAATAATTTAAAGTAGAAAACTGTTATCAAAATATGTAGTATTTCTACATATCTGAGTTACCTTTACCTGTTATCTCCATGTTACCCGTTGGTAATCGATTTTCTGTATGTTGGAGTTTGGCAGATCTGTCACTCATTCCTAAGCTTTAGCTTCAAATAAGAAAACATTACTAATGCTGCGGGTCACTTACAATATGAAGCAACACTAATGCTACGGATCCCTTACAGTATGAAGCGACACTAATGCAGCAGATATTTGGGTCCTTTCGGGTATTAAACGCTAATAGAGCTGCTTGTCAGATTCTGTAGCAAAAAGTAGATCCAAATGGAAATTTGTCAAACTAACGACATATGTTATTTAACTCGTGATGGTCCAGTGGTGACCCGATGGCCGAATGGCTAGTGTGCTTGTCTGCTGATCAAGGGACCTGAGTTGGAACCCTAGGTACGCCATGGATATCTGTGTTGTCTTTCTGCTGAGGTCTCGCCTTCCTCACAATTTTTTCTGTACGGCATGTTAAACTGACAGACTCTTGTCAGACGATTTTGGGAAGCAGCTGCTTAAGGGAGTATTTATTTTTGCCGTCCCTTGGTCGAGTGGTTAGGGCGCTTGGATACTGATCAAAGGGAACTGGTTCGAGACCCAGGTAATTGTGTCGTTTTTCTGCTGAGATCCTTACATTCTCACAGACCTATATGGCGTATTAAACTGAAAGACTCCTGTCATACCTCTGTGGTAATCATCTGCTTGAGGGAATGTTTATTTATTTATTTATGTTAGTCAACTCTATCAAATCTCAAAGGCGGCATTCTCCCGTTTTCAAAACAATAGCCTTAGACTGTCCTCATATGAGCTTTAATTTGAGATATGACTCATTAAACTATTTTTGGTGTTTTTATACAATTTCCATATCAGTGTTAATTTATTTCCTTTATTAAAAATGCTTTCTATATTAAAAATTTATCATATTGGTATAGCATATAAAATAAATAAAATCGGACATATTTGACGAGATATTTCTTTAATTTGCAATATAAAATATAGGAGATTAAAAGCAAATACCAGACTTCCTATATGAAATGTTTTTGGTATAAGGTGATCCCCCTCCTCTGGGTTAAATGAAAGTTATTATTTGTGAATGGTAGTCATAACTAAAAGGATAACAGCGTAATGTTCCTTGTAATGATGCACCCAACTGGCTAGGAATAAAACGTAAAGTCCTACATCCCTATCATGGTGTAGGCCTTCAGCACCTTCAGGGAGATGTTCTCTCCCTTGAAGTGAAATGGAAGAGGAGTTGCCAGATAAGATTTCTTTACTGATTTTGACTTCTGCGACCACTTTTACATCTTTTTAGCCCATGATGTGGAGTGGACAACTTCACAGGGTTTGGATGCTGACTCATATGAAAAAATTCACTCCCTTTTTTTAGGAGGAGAATGGTGGCGGCGAAAGTCAAAATTGTTTACGACAGTCCTCATATGAGCTTTAATATGAGATATCACTCATTAAGGTCCACCGTAGGGAAAATTCACCCTATTTTTTGTGTGTGGGGGGAGAATGGTATGGGCAAAATTCGAAATAGTATGCATCGGACATCATTTGAGCTTCCATTTGACACCTAACTCATAACTGTAACTCCTTGCACTCTGAAGATATATAGGTAACAATCGTTTTCATATTTCCTTTTTTAGCGGGGAAGAAACAGCGGGTGATTTTTTTACCTATAACATTCCCCATCGTCCAAACTTTTATTTGACGCATAGTGTTTCACTTTCGGCCGTCGTGTTCCGAAGATATAGCTGAACAATCGTTTTCATATTTCCCCTTTCCTAGGGGGAAAGAAAGCATGGAGTTCAATTTTTTTTAGCCTATGCTTGCGTCAAAAGATTTTATTTGAAGCATTAATAATTAGGTTTGACGGTCGCGTTCGAAAGATATGGTGGAAGAACTGCTTTGTCCGTAAACCGACAAATTGCGAACAAAAAGCAATAGGAGGATAGGTAATAAAAGAAAATGATTCGCGACTTTTCTTTTTGCAGTTATGACTCTTGACTCAATAAATATTAGTTTGTTATCATTAATTTTATTATCATAATTTATTAGTTTGACCCTTTTTTTTCTGCTTTGGCTCTTGACCCAGTAAAGTTTCCCGATCCTTGATTAAGACGAAGGAGTCAGGAATAATGTTTCAGGAACACCTTTTGCAATATGTCTTAAGTGGTTAGAATCCTACCTGGGTCAGCATTGAGATTCAATTCCACGCGCAAGTTTTTACTCTTATGAATTTTTCTTTAATTTCTTATTTTTATTTTTATTTTCCGTGCCTCTAAGGACCGAGGTTGGCTTAGTCAATAGCACACCCAGACCCGTAATCTATAGTTCCCAGGTTTGAATCACACCTGGGCAACAGTTGAGATTTATCGCCGCTAAGCCCTACTCTGCTCTGGGTGAGAAAGAGGACACCTATAGGCTTGGAAAGGCCGACATCCGTCGTTTGGGACGTTAAGCAGGGCCCCATGTGCATGAGAGCCTTAAGACATGCCCTAAAGAACATGATGGATGGCCTTGAGGAAGGCTTCCATCTGTCTATTAACAGGTGTCCAATGGTTACTCTTTCCCAACTTTCTCTGTGCCCTTTATGTCCTGTGACCTTGTCATTTAACCTATTGTGTGCGAAAAAGTGCCACTCAGAGAAAACTCAAAACACAAACAAGAGCTGCTTATTATTGTTATATTCCAATATTCCTGACTATTACATGTAAAACTCTGTGATACTATATATGATATCCTTGTTTTACGTTATCAGAATTTAATAAATTATTGAATATTATATCAACTAAGACTTCAAAGTTATCTCTGAAGATAATCAGAAAGATGTGACGTATTTGAAAAGAGCCTTCTCTGCCTGTTTTGTTAAACTGTGAAAAAATATTTACGGCGGTAATCATTTCTTTCGCTGTTTCAAATACACTTCCACTGTTCTATTTATAGATTGCAAGGATCATGAAAAGAAGATGACATAACGAAACCAGTGGTTTTAGAGATAATTTATATAAACTTTTCCGTATATGATTTTTTTAAGATTAGGCTATTTTAACCCTAAGAGAAATTTCCTCAGCATAGTGAAATGAATTTCAGCTCGAGAGGGCTTTGGGGGTTCAGCGCATGGTTGAGATAGGAGATCCACGAGCAGCTGTTAATTCCCAACACAGACGTTTTTTTGTTTGCACGCCACTCATCGTTAATGTCTGACGCGACGTTCCGAATTTAGCCGTTTTGGTAACAGACACATGCCCCGTTCTTTCCAAGGACCCTGTCATGAAAGTAACCTCAAGAGGAAAGTAGAACGGATAGAAGACAAACATGAACCGGGATTTCTCTTCACCTATGAGTTCTTTTAACCTTGATTGGGATTATCAGTTACAAGCATTTGTCATTGAGTTAGTTTCACTTCTTTCACCTCGTTGAAACGAAATATTCCTTAAAACAAGTCTTCAACCTATGGTTCGCAAATATGCTATGTTTAGCTCTGGAAAATTTCAGATTTTTATGTTTGTTTACCGATTTTGCATTTTAGAGAGTATATCTGTCTGTTTATTCGAGAACTCATCCTCAATGGTAAGAGATAGGCCTACCAAATTTGTATACAGCTTCCTCTCATCGTAACTTTGTGCACTGTAAGAGTTTGGACAGCATGGAATTAACTCCCCTACCCGAAAAAAAAGTTAGCACCAAACGTCTGTCCATTAATAATTTTTCGGTCGATAACATTCTTCTCGAATCAAAGCTTTCAACTTTCCGTCGACAACGTACTACTCCAGTCATAATGTAGGCGATGGCAACGCTATCAGAGATTTCAGAAACTTCTATCAGGTTTAATGCTGACTCACCTACCTAGGAACTCGATCTCCGAAACCTATAAAGCAAGACTCAAGAGGGACTACCACATCAAATATGGGACCGATGGGGTCCATACCTGAAGAATTAGAGGGAGCCGAAAACTTCCGTCACCAATGACGTCACTGTCGTATCTCTAGCAAAATTAGTGAATGATTTTTTAATAAGGTTTGCAATTGCGTAATGCGATATATGTCCATGAATGCTGTTATTTTTTTAATCGATAATATTTTCATTATCTTAGAATATATATATACGATATTTGTGCCATTTGCTGGGATTGTCAATGGATTGCAGCTGGGATTTTTAAAAGTCCCAGCTTCAATCCCTATTCTTCTATTTATCTCATACCGCCCATCACCAGTATCTGTTACATTTTTTTTAATTTTTTTTTTTTTTGATTTGCAGCATATAGGACAGAGAAGAATCCTAGAAGCTACTTCTAGCTTAATACAGGCCTTCTCATACAAGGACATGCCCTACTAAGACCGAAGTCACTGCTGACCACTGCCTTAGTTAGAGCTAACACAACACAAAAGTTTGCCTTGCTGGAACAGTCGCCAGCTGCCTAACCACTATGTCAGTTAAGGCACATAGCTCCCAAGATAATTAAACTGAGGCACTTGCTCTATAGTACAGCCATTCAAAGCAACTGAAGCACCATCTGCCTGACCAATTTTCATCACTTTAGTTTTTTCTCTGTTTATCACCAAACCTACTCTATTACCAGTCTCATCAACACCCTAATGAACGAATTCATTTCATCAACATCAGTAGTCAACAGGGATAAATCATCTGCATAATCTAAATCAGAAATTTTAAAATCTATAGGCTATTTAAGGCCAAAATGTTTCCCTTGCAAAGAATTTCGCATTACGTAATCAATAACCACACTAAAGAGAAAAGGAGACAAAATGTACCCTTGTCTAATTACATTAGCAATGTTAAACCAATCGCTGCAAGACGTACCAACTCTCACACACGACTCAGTGTTATTATAGAGAACTTTCATTACAATAACTAACTTATCCGGTATTCCATGTGACCTAACAATCGACCACAAATTATGTCGATCAACAGAGTCAAAAGCCCTTTTTGAAATCTATCAATCTAGCAACAACAGGTTTCTGTAACTCTAAACATTTCTCAAGAATCTTCCTAAATGAAAATATTTGATAAATACATCCCCTACCAATTCTGAATCCACACTGTTCATCACGCAGTTGTCCATCAACCAAATTCTTAATTCAAATAAGTATAATCATGCAAAGAACTTTACCTGGAACAGAAAGAAAACTAATTCCCCTATAATTATCACCAGAACTGCGATCGCCTTTTTTAAAAATTCAGACAATGATAGCTCTAGTAAAATTCTTAGGAACAACACCTTTATCATAAAAATATTCAAAATTTCAATCAGCCATGTGACAACACAAATGTTCCCAACTGTAAACATTTCAGTAGTGATTTCGTTCACCCATGGGGATTTATGCAGTTTTAACTTAAAGATAGCCAATGCGACTACGGAATGTGATAGAGGGCCATCATAAAAGCCCTATAATGCATCTATCATCATTGAAAACAAACCAAAATGGAAGTAGAAATAATTACATTATTTAAAACATCTCTGAAATGCTGAGCCCACCAAGCCATCACAGAATCCTTACCTTCAGCCCCTTGCCATATTTATCCCTCAATTCCAGTGTACCCGTCTGTTTATTCCCACATAAAACATTAGCAATCTGGTACAACCCCCTGCTGTTGTGCTGTCTAACTGCTTCCTCTACTTTGTCAGCCAACCTATCAAGCCAAAGATTCTGATCAGCTGTTAACTCTCCTCAACAGTAGATGTAGATTCTCCCTCAACAGAGGCCCACCAGTGCAGCAAGTCCAGGATGCCCACCAATGCAGCAAGACCAGGATCCATAATCAAGCTCAAATCCATAAATAAGTCCTGTCTAGTAGGTATAAATGGACACATTACAACCATTACATGAGACACATTACAACCATTACATGCTTATTAAGCTTGTTGTAATGCCTTGTGTTAGGGCTAGTAGGGTGTTTATTCATATTAATCCTGCACTTCCTTCTTTCAGAAATAAGTTTCATAGCATTATCACTCAAATAATTTTGTTTCCTCTGTTCCATTTTACCCAAAAGAGTAATGGTGGATTCAAGAAAAGCCTGCTTAAACTGATCCTATTCTTTCACAACTTCAGCAGTAAGTAATCCACGATTGTCATAATGACTAAGTAGCCTATCATGGTATGCTTTGGCTACAACTGGATCTTTCAGACCTTCAGTAGTAAAGGTATTTTTCTTAACCTTAGCAGATCATTTCTAAAGCTACAGTTGCATGATACGTTTGACCAGGTAATGGTCAGACCAAATTTCGGCTCCCCTGTATGATCTGGTATTTCTAGCGGAACTAGTCAATTTGCTATTAATTAAAATATAATCTATCATATTACTGTGCAACCCATCAGGTGAAATCCACGTGTGGTTTTAAATGTCCCGGTGTCTGTAGTATGCGTTAGTTATTCACAAACCATTAAGTTTACTTACCTGTAGAAGACGTTCTCCATTGCCATTGGAACTACCAATGCCACAGGGACCTAAACCTCCTGCTCAAAGGTCAGAGTCAGTAGCAACTTTCACAGTGAAGTCGCCAGGCACAAGAGAAATATCTCCCTTTTCACAGAATTCAAAATATACTGAAGCTGGCTGTAAAACACATTCTTTTCGTTCTCATCAGAGTCCTCTATGTGAGCATAACAACAGATGACATTCAAGTCTTATTTTTTTAAACTTTGCTCTAAGAAATCTTTCATTAATGCAGTCATATCCCAGAAGAGTATCACTGGCGTGTCTGCTGAGAAGCAACCTACACTTTGGAAATGCTTTCCATCCTCCCCGCGAAAAAGAGAAATTTAAAGTTATTTATAAGCATCTCCCCTTTACCTGTCCATCTGGTCTCTTGCAAGCCTAGAATATCTAGGTTATAGCGCTGGAATTCCTGCATGAGGAGATCAAGATAATAATCTCTATGTAATGTCTCTCATGTTCCATGTTCCTGCATAGAGAAAATGATTAGTAGTATTTTTAAAGAAACCAGGTTTATTGAGATAGGTAGGGCCAATAATATCAAACAGTCCCCTGATCGCAGGAATGGGGCAAAGACCTCAAATGGACTTTTTCAAGAGCCATGTGGCCTGCCTGAGACACATTACTCCAGTTTAGGATTGACGATGCCCAACTAGATAAGTGAGGTTCAGGTACCTGCGATGGCCTCTAATCAGGATGATCCACCAGCTGATATAAGGTATCTCATGCCTCTGTTCACTTAGGGCTAGAAACACAGAAACCAACAGAAAACACAGCAGTAGATTCTCCCTCAACAGAGGCCCACAGTGCAGCAAGTCCAGGATCCATAATCAAGCTCAAATCCATAAATAAGTCCTGTCTAGTAGGTATAAATGGTCAGCACCAGGACCCTGTGAAGTTGACCACTCCTCAGCAGGGTTGAAAAAAAAAAGAAAAGGTGGCCATAGATGACCAGATCAGTAGGCCATACTGAACTGGCAGCCCTCCGGTTCCATTCCCTTCCAAAAGAGAATATATCTTTTGAAAGGTACTAACGGCCTGCACCACGAGAAGGCGGGGTCGGACATTGGGCGCTAGACCTGGCCGGTTCTGTGCATCATCATTGGTGATTGGTACACAGCTCTCCTTCCAATTTATGCCTAGCTACCATTTACAGACCACGACACTGCATCAGATATAATAATACGCGAACCTTAAAAATAAATATTTAAATGTTTACGTACTCTTTTCGTACTCGTTCTGTTTGCCCTTACCACTCCAGACTAGCGGAGTACGACATTTGTAGCTCCGGACTCAAGTAGGGAACGCGACAGTTGCCACGGAGGAGCACGAAATGCGTGTCAGCACATCCGTTGATACTCTGAGTCATTTGCTATAAGGAGCAATGCCAGCAATTCTTCAATTGCTTTAATATATCTAAAAATAAAATGAAAAAATCTAAAAATACCAACGTAAATTCATACAGTTAAAAAAAAACATATTTTCCCATCCCTAAAGCCATTGTTGGTATACATGGCGTCCAAAAGTAAGTACAGTTGTATGTTCCTTTTATGAAAGTTTAGGTGAAAAAAACATATACAGTTTTGATACCAGAAATATAATAAAAGGTCACAGAAAAACATACTGTATTATGGGAGAGAGAAACAAAATTACAATACACTCACATGAAAATGCTAAACCCTAAGGTGTTGGGTTGGGTTGTTTTACCTCTGAGCGGCACTTTTTTGCACACCATGGGCTAAATGGCCAGGTCACATGGACCCGAAGGCTCAGAGAAGGTTGGGGGAGGGAACTCACTGGAACAGCTGTTGGGAGACAGATGGTAGCCCCCGTCAAAGCCATTCAGCGTGTTCTTTAATGTGCACAGAGTATGGCTCTCCCGCACACGGGGCCACAGCTTAACGTCCCATCCGACGGACAGCGTCCCTAAGGTGTCCATACTGTTTGCCCTCATGGTTTACACATTCCTGGAGTCTGTGGGCTACACTACGGCACAGTTTCACAAAAATCTTTGTGTATGTCCAATTTCTGAAATTCAATAATAACGAAGCATTTGAGATCATCGATAAGATATTTCCTGGAGTACACCTTGTCCTTTACCGTGCATCAATGGAAAAGATCTGTGGACGCAAGGTCCAGCGACTATGATAGCAACTCTATTGGTCCTCGCGCCCATTGCTTACTTTTGAGTGGTGCATAGACTGGTCCACACACCATTCGAGCAAAATGCTGCTGGATACGATCCTACTGAAAGAACAATTCTGTGTGTTTCAGTTCATAACCACTTTAATTTTATGCCTACTTTTGGCACACCTTGCAGTTCTACAACTTTTTCATCTAAAGATACAAATAATATACTTTTTCCTTTAGAGAACATATTTGTATGTCCTCGATAAGAGCTCACTACGTCATATCATGTTATCATTTTCTGAAGATTTGTCATCAGCGACTTCCCATTGCAAAAATCCCACTAATCGAGACACCAAATCTTTCAGCCCATTTTTGATATTATGTGATATAAATATATACAGGCCCGGATCTAGAAAAGAAACTCGATGGGGGGGGGGAATAAACACAATCGAACCGGAAAAATATAAAAGGGGGAGCAAAGAGACTGGATTTTCAAAACACTCTAACCATAGGAGAGATAGTCTGATTATAAAATTTTCTCAGTATGCCAAAGGTAGGTATTGTTTTATCTTCTGTTCATTATAACAGTTAAATATGTAACGAACCTGAAATTATGAGGCTAGCAATCTACTTACTGCGACATTCTCTCGTAAATAAACCTTTGAAAAAGATAACACTTCATAGACATGTTAAAATATCGGAAAAATCACAAAACGTCTCATTAAATATATAGTATATATATACTGTATATTTAATTATATTTTGCTATTTTGCATTTGTGTTATTCACAAAAAGATTGGAGTTTTCTTCCAGTTTGTTTTTCATGCTTTCTTTTAAAAATATGAGCTTATTAATTATTTGATTTTTATTCAATGCGATAAATTTTTATTATAATTTTAAAGTTTCGAAACATACTTGTGTCTCTTGAGTCTTGTTTCCTAAGCGTTAATGTGTGCATTTCCAAAAGCTAATATTCGATATATCATTATTATTATACGAATATTTCTTTTACTAACAACAAATGTTTAATTACGTTTTCTTCTTTTCGTTCTAGTTACAACTGATGTAGTAATCAGAAGAAATTAGTTTCAGAGAAGAAGCACAGTCTGTGAGGCTTATCTGTTAATTGGATACGTATTGAAATTGAAGAAATATCAGTTAATAGTCTCTGGGCATTAATCTTGACACACATAAACGATTAAAAAATGGGAAATATGACTTTCGTAATCCCGATGCGAAAAAGGCATCATCCTTTCGCGTTTCGTTGATTCCTAGAGCGCGCACGTTCTTAAAATTACGTTTTCTTAATTCTCTTTCATTTGGCTGCCAACCTTAAATTATGATTATTGGAATAGAATTTCAGAACATGAAAAGGATGTGTAGACAGCTTAGACGAGATTATTTCGAAATATTTATATTTACGCTTAATTAATAAAGGCACATTAGAGACAATAGCCACTTTTTTGGAAAGTGAATTAGGATTCCCTGCAATTTTCATAAAATGTTAATTCTATGTCACTGATTGTGTCATTGTAGGGAAATCATGTGGGCACACGAAAACTATTCAAAATCGTTTGGAATGATGACAACGACGACCAGGATGATGATGGTGGTTGTGGTATCCAGTTGCCTGATAAAACACAGATTTTAACCCAAATTGTGTACTCAATTCAAATCAACAAATGGATGTCAATTTTGTTAAAGTAAAAAAAAATTCAATAAAATTTCAAAAAATTTCAAAAAGGGTAAAAAAATTTCAATCAGAAATTATTTTGTAACAGTCAGTTAGAACAACAGATTCTGATACATAATGAAAGTAATGTTTATTCAAAATCTGCATTAAAAACATTATAGGGTTAAAGATGAATTACCATAAAATTTAAAATATCTCCTAATAAATTAATTGCAAAATTTAATTGCTTGTCGGTTGTCAGGTACAAAGCACACATTAATAGAAGATTCTTATTTAAAGATTTATTAATACTTATTACTGGATTTGAACTTTTGCATAATGCCCATGTCATACTAAAAACTAAGTCATTGCAATAATATGCAGTAGCAAAAATATTAAATCAATCGAAATATTATCAAAGCATTTTGCAATAATTTCCTGCATCCATGTTCACCTCCAAATTAAAAATTATAACATAATTTCTTTCTTGAATTTTCTAATACTTGTTTAGAATTCTAATCTTCATTTATGCATATTATCAAATCTCTTTCAACAGAAAAGTTATAAAATGCTTATAATAACTCTTTATTTGATTTCGGACTAGTCGTTTCTGTAGTTCTTGTATTTCATGAATTAACGTAGTTGTCAAATGTGTCACTATTTCTATCAATACTAACGTCTATTTAGATATTGGTTCACAATTTAAAAAAATAATTCGCAAGAATAAAATTTCTTTTTTGACATATGTATTATGTTTGTTTTATTATCTTTAGATGGTTATTTATGTTCATTCGAAGGAAATGGTTTCGTAATGAATTCTGAGAGTGTTTTCCAATAGCCAATCATAACTTCTATAGCACGTGTCGAAGTCTCGTTTTCTTTTCACTCTTTGCAGCATGGGAGGCTATTTAATATTTACGCCTCAATGGTAATGTTAATTCTCATACTGTTTGATAGATGATGGAAAGTATCACAAATGTTGTATCTGTCATCATGTTCAGATCACTGACAGAAACGCTGAGGTTGGGTGGAAATTTCGACCTAATGAGAATGTGCAAAATGTAGACGCCAGTTCCATTCTATCTTAGGAGTTTTTACAAATAGTGCTAAATATAACGAAAATAAGAGAAATGAATTCATAAAAGCTGTAGAGAAGGCAAAAAAAATATATGAAAAACAGAAAAAGAGAAAGGATATTATTCTAGAAACAAACAGCGAAAAAAGAACGAAATTATCGCTTTGAAGGATGGATTTCTTTCGCCAATACAGTAGAATAGAAATATTTCGAAAAATTATCTCCTCCAAACCCCATATATTAATGTTCCTGAAATTGTTCGTAAGATTTAAGAAGCTAGAAATGTGAAAAGAAATATATATATTCAATATAAAAATATATTACAACTCGGAATAAAAATCAAGTCTAATCATAGTTCACTTGACTTCAAAACAAAAACAAAAAAAAAAACTTCGAGAAGTAGATTATATATAGTTAGAGAATTAAAAACAGGCTTGATATTGATAATACTGAAATATATTTATCCTTTATTTTATGTTTAAGATAATATTTAGCATCAGAAACAAAAGTTGCATTACTGGTGTTTAAGAAAGGAAGAAATTATAAATTTGACTTATATGAAAAACGAATGAATAAAATGAGTCGTGGGTAACAGTTGGTACATTAAACTAAAATTTGAAAAGAGTGTTAAAATTTGAATATACACAAAAACTAAAATTAGACCATAAAGTACGTTTGTAAGCTTGAAGTGATTAGTTAAGCATTTAAATAGTGTTAAATAAGGCTGCATTAGTCACTTCTAGTTTTCCCGAGTATATTATGATGAAATCTATGCAACAAGTATCAACAAAATGGTTATAAATTTCCTTTTATCTGCAATATCATCCGAAATTTCGCGCACACCTGGCGAATCTCGCGGCACATTAGTGTGCCGCAGCACACCTTTGAGAACCATTAGCTTAGAGATCCCACCGTCCATCGGATGGGGCGTTAAGTCGTGGCCCTTTGTGTAAGAGAGATACATATCATTGCGCGTTGAAGAACGCATTGGATGGCCTTGATAGAAGCTATTCATTTGTCTCCTGTCCAGTGGACCTCCATCCAATAATCTTCTCTGTGTCGTTGGGGTCGTTGTGACCTGGTCTTTTGCCCATTGTGTGCGGGAAAGCGTCGCTCACAGGTAAAACAACCAAAACATCAATTCATTTCAAAGCTAAATTAGAAGCAAATAGCAAACAGGTTGTTACCTGTTTGCTATTTGCTTCTAATTTAGCATTGTTTACATTTATTTTAAGTGCTTTTTATTACTTCAGCAACAGTTTTTAGAAATTTAGACTGTTATTGCAATTAAATTTAACAGTGTGTCAAATCCTAAAATTAGTCATTTAATCTTAAAAATTTTTGCACTTGTCTACCGCCTATTTCAGAGTCCAGGTTTTTTGCCGCATTAATTTCGTAACTTTACAATCCCACTGCATTATCAGCTTCCAAATTATGCGATGTGCTACCCACATCATTTTATTGTTGAGTTTTCTGCTTGACTATAACGGCATTATCTTCTTAAAAAAAATTGACATCAAATTATTTGTTACCATATCTACGGTCTAACTATATTCGACGATCATGGGTTTGATCAGGTTGTTCATACGAAGATTCAATTTTGTTCAGTTACATAACTTCTGTAATTGATTAGAATTAGACGTCAGATCGGCTCTAAGGTTATTTCTACATATGGGAAATTCCCAGTTTTTTCTCTCTTCCAAAGTCGTTTTTGCGAAGTTAATTTCTTTCAAGCAGATACAGTGTACTTATTCATTAATCTCAGCAATGTAAGTAGCATCTCTAGTATGCAATCGACACAACACACACACATATGATCTCCAACTTGACGTCGGTAAAATCATTAAATCCACGTTAAAAAACTCTAAATAATACCAACCAAAGTAACATTTTTGAATGAAGTAAATTTTTATATTAATGCTATTTCCAAGAAAAGATGTACATACTGACAAAACAAATCAGATTCCTATACGTAATCGATGAACCATGCTTACAACACTTAAACGCTGGAAAGCAACTGGTACTGTGTGTGAACTTCCACTAGAGGTCATCATAGAAAAACGAAATATCTAGTGAGAAATGTTATTTACCACATAACAGAAATGGTGACACCGTTGAAAATTGATTTATGTTACTTCATCTACACTAACGGCAAGATTGATATTTTGAGAACCGAAAGGAACAGATCATGGAACAAACTAGCTACAAACGGTGCAAGTGGATATGTATGTGAAAAAAGATGTATAATTTTAAACTTTTATAGCGGAAAGTTCAGCAGTGATTTTACCAAGGATAGTCAGCTAAACAGGATGTTGGTAAAGAACCATTTGTTTCGTGCATATACTAGAGAACAATGAATAATACATCATTTGGCAATCCTGCCATTGTCAGTGAATGTTAACTAACATCTTGCTAATGACGTCGCATGAAGCTGAAACCATGAATGAGATGACGCAATTGCAGCACAGAACGTGATTGTGACTCCTGCATTTAGTTGTTCTACCATTTATAGTGTTTACTTCAGTTACCCAAACAAGACCCTATAAATACATATGTTATAGTTTCTGGAGTCTGTCAGACAGTAAGAGAAGTAGCATTGTAGTTTAGAGGTAAATTTTAAAAGGGTCTCATACTGCAAACTAAGAAACAACAGGAAGCTACCAACTTCTTTCCCTAAAGAGGAACAATGAAAAAAAAAGAAACAATTTGGGTCTTATCCACCAAACTCATAATTCATAATTATTAGATTTGTTTTTTCCTTTATTTCAGTTTTATTTTGATTCAATCGCGTATTCTACAAGTAAAGATTGCAAAACTGGTAACCACGAGAATAGTTTGTCCCTGATGAAATATCGCTGCTATAGGATATTTCATCAGGAATTGATTAAATATTTGTCATAGAAATTAATTTCTAATAAGAGCAGCGAACTGTTATTTCGAAAATGTATTTTCCATTTAAATCATGCCTACAATGACAAGTGGTATTTAGGCATAGATTTTTCTATAAAATGGCTCCTCACAGAACAATGATATTTCGAATTCTGTATCGTTCTCAAGAAACAGGCAGCCCTACGTGATAGAAGACACAAGCGACTGCAACTGTGTTAATGGAAAATGAACTTAAATAAGTGCGACAAGTGCTCCTGGAATCACTGCGAAAATAGATTTATAAGATTTGAAAACACTGTAATTTCGTTTATGGAAGTATCCAGGAGCAACGCGCAAGGTGGAATTCCATGCTTATAAGATTTTTTTTTACATGAACTGAAAGAGATTTACACGGAATTTCGAGTAGTTTTCTCTAAGGAGCATTTTTGTTTTGCACAGATTGGTTTAAATGACCAGGTCACAACGACCCCAAGACTCAAAGAAATTGCAGAAGGAGACCCACTGAGCGGCTGTTAGGTTACAGAGGGTAACGAAAACTAGAAAAAGCTGAAAGGAGCAAGAGAATGAATTTCCATTCCAGTAAAACATTTTCCTTTTCGTTTTGTGAGTTTTATAAATTACTTGAAATATGAAGATATATAATAAGTTTTTACTTTATTACACTCACTAACATTCTCAAAGTGAGGAATAATCCATTGCCTTCCTCCCGCAATATTCGTCCTGATAGAGCAATGAAATTGTCAAATTATAAGAGAATTGCCCTATAAGGATAATTTGGAAAGCCACATTCAAAGTTCCAACAAATATTCTTAAAGAGCAGCAGGAAAATATTTCTTCTTAAAAGCGAAAACATTTATTTCTAATGAGTAGTGACTTTGAAATTTTATATTTTTAGGAACACTATTTTTTATGGTACACGAGAAGAAAATATCTTGATTAAAAAATGCATTTTTAATTAGTACTATGAATTAACAAAAACGTTAGTTATGCACTTAAAATTCTTTTGTCAAAGAATTGGAAGAAGTGAGTCTGATTCATTATATTGTTCAGTGATTCCCAAACTGTGGTACAGGACGTTTTTGCCTGTGGTACGCGAGTATGATATCAGCATTCATTCACACTCGGATTTGCACAACATTGTGTCGCATTATAAATGAAAAAAGAAATCGTTTTTCATTATTACCTATTTTACTCACATACTTGTTTAAAAACGTTTTTTTTTACCTTTGGTAAAACGACGTTGGTAAGTACATATTTACATAGTACTGTACCATAAGCATCCAGTATTTGGTAGAAAGCGAAATAAATCTGGCAACATATTGATGTTTTTTTCTCCTCTAAGCCGCGAGGTTGCCAGGCCTGAATCTGAACCATCTAATAAAATTTTTATTATCGAATCACTTTTATACATATTAGCTTCTGTCTGTTCATAGAATCGACACTGACTTAATTCTGTTATGTGAGTGTCTATTCTTCTTACACAGAGAAATATAGCGTTGTGTGCAAGTACCTATATTGTAGAGCAGAGGTGCTTCATACGGACCTCGCGGATTACTATTCGTCCACGCCATGGGAGGAGTAGAGTGGTTTTTAAGAGGTAGGTTGTGTTTTGATTTTCCTACAAAACTTTTTTTTCATTTATTTATCGCAAAAATAGAAGTATATTTTTAATACGTAAGCGCCAGTTAAATTATTCATTTTCAAGTGTTAGTAGTAGTTGTTTATTAATGTTAATATTCCTTTTATTGCTTTGTATTAAAACGTAAATAAAAATCAAGTAGCCCTCCAAAGAAATCATAAATTAAAAGTCTTCCCCGGTGTAAAAACGATTAGGCACCCTGGTTATAAAGTATTATACTCCTAACACACTGATCTATTGGCAGAAAACACACTTCGCAATTGGTCATTGCTTCATAAATCTCGTTTTTCTAAATCTCTCGATCAGTGGCGTACCCAAGTAGGGAGGGGGATATAGCACATCCCTCAGGGATTGAATAACATATATTTTGTAAGAAATCCCCCAAATCAGGCACCTAAGTGCTTAGCTTCTCTTCCAAATAAAAGATAAATTCATTAAACGTTCTTGAAAGATTAAGTTAGTCTCATTAGTTGAACTCTCTGGACTTCTGCATGATGGAAGTTTCCTAATGCCCTTTGCTCTATTTCAGCACCACTAGCGGAAACATGTTTTGCTGTTAATTAATGCAAGATTTCAATATTTATTTAGAAGTTAAAACACTTTGTACTAGCTGGATTAAGTAAATTTGCTTCCTACTACTAAGCTGAGCTGAACCCAACATTATGTATTCTATTTTTTATAATGAAAAGTTTTCGCAACTCCATCCTCAGGTATTAGACACAACATGCAATACACCAATTTCCTTATTCAACACTGAGCTTTTAACTATCGGTCTTTGTTAGTGCTTTGAACAAAGGGAGTCAGCTTTTCTTGTATCTTACGACCAGTCCATTTGCCACATTATAACTCCAAAGTACGTTCGATGACCTGGATGAGGGCTTGGGTGGCTCATTGGTAGCGCGCCAGACTCGTAATCTGTAGCTCCTAAGTTCAATTTCCAGCGGGGACAGCGTTGAGATTTTTCTCCGCAAAAGCCCTCGCCCTGCCCACGATCAATGAGGGACACTGATGGGCTTGGAAAGACCGTCGTTTTTCGTATGGGACTCTAAGCCATGGCCCCTTGTAAGGGAGAACCATACCTTGTGCACGTTAAAGAACCGCTTTATGGTTTTGTGAGAGGCTACCATCTGCTTCCTAACAGTTATCCAGTGGGTCCCCTCCATCAATCTTCTCTGAGCTCTTGGGGTCCTTGTGATCTGACAAATTAGTGTATTGTGTGAAAAAAACGGCCGCCCAGAGGTAAAACAACCCAACCCAATGACCTGGATTGTTCTAGCCCCTCAATCCACTCCTCTCTCACTAAATGAAAATAAATTTTATCATTTCTAAAGTGAAATAAAATTATCGCCTTATGAGCCACTTAAAGGAATCACTGCAGGTTATGTATATTTCCTCTGCTATAATCGTTTGAAATTATACCTGTTACATTATTATTATTTGTACCAGTATCTCTTTCACAAATATATAAATATATATGTATATGTTCAGTATTAGATAATGGTCCATAAGCACGATGATATGACATAATGGGTTGCCTGAAAAGATTTAATTTAACATAAACTTAAAATCTCATTTCCTCAAACACACAAAAATTTATGGCTATTTTTAAGAAATAGGTTATCAAATTTACTTCACAACTGAGTTTTATATGAAACCATTGGATCATATTACCTTTATAATTATTCGATATTAATATGGGGTATTTAAATCTCGTGCTTTTATCAATAGGTCAATTTCATTTTAATTTAAACATTACTAATACTGCACATTTTATTCGGTTAAATGTTAAAACAGATCATAAATTTTTATATTAGCCTTCTTCAGAGATTTTCTTTATGGTATATTATACTGAAATTTTCTGTCTGATCTCTGTGACAAGTAGCTGCTTGAGGGATAATTTGTTTAGTATGCATAAAAACAATGAAGATATAAATATCTTACACACTTATCACAGAGCTTGTAGTAGATACACGATTTTTCGAATACAATAATTTATATGAAAATGAAATATTTATCCATTTTATCTGGAATCATGGAAAAAAGCCTAATTACCTGACAAGACTATGACCTCTAATATGGAAATGGGTAAGGTTCATACTTGATATCTATATAAGAGACTTGAATCTGAATCCACAATTCACTTAAATTTACAGCGACTTAGAAAAAAGCACAATTGCAAACTATCAATAGCAGAGATGAATATTTGCTTATATTTGTCTGGATTTTTATTTCTTAAGAGGTAAAGAAAGAACAACTGAATTATCAAAAAAGAGATCTGCTGTATATTGAATTCTAATTTTATACATAACGCTACAAATATATTGCATTTAAGAAAAAGTCAAGCTTTATATATTAATATTTAATACTAAATATAAATTTCTATTTAAAATTATAATATTGCATTAAATGGTAAAACACTTAATTATTCTTCATTTAATTAATTCACCTATTGAATATGGGGTGGCTCAGTCGGTAGCGCGTAAGGCTCGTAATCTTCAGTTTCCAGGTTCGAGTGCCACCTGGGTTAGTGTTGAGATTTTGAGATATTTCTCCGCAATCTCCCCCCCCCCCCATGCCATCAGTCAGCAGTAGACACCGATGGAATGTCCGTCGGATGGGACGTAAAGCCGTTGCCTCGTGTGCGGGAGAGCTTACCTAGTACACGCTAAATAGCACGCTGGATGGCCTAGGGTACCTTATGACATGACCATTTCCCCCACTGAATGCAAAACAAAGTGCTTTCTCCATAGGTAAAATAACCCAACCCTATTCAAGTTGCGTTTCGAAATATGCAAAAATCCCCTTTATAATATTTCTTCGTAATGGTTCAAAAATAAAAAGCTACAATTCTGTGCAAAAATGTACCGCGACATTAATACATTCTAGCAGCGTTTTCTTACAGAACACTAAATTTTAAGATTTCATTCTGTAGCGAACAGCATACAGACATGTTACATACCAAATGAATGAGCATTTAGCTCTAGAGACTAACATCAATTGAAATTAAAATGGCGGCTACTCCAGCTTAATTGATAAAAAACCATTTAGTGGTCTTGGGCACTTAAATATCAAGACTACAATTAGGTTAAGGTAACAGATCTTCAAAATTCACAATAAAAGTAAACGTAGAATTTTGAAGTTGAATCTGGATAATAAAATGCTGAAATTAACCGCAGATTATCTAAACGAACATTTAAGGCAGGGAATGTTTCGCTTACTACGTTTGCGTCTTTCATATATCATGTATACAATATTTTTTCACATCATAAACATCCTTTTATGCCATTATAAAAGGAAAAGTCACGGATGAGAGGTACGAAAAAGATACACGGTTCCGAAGAATTATTTATCCCAGTCGACGAAAAGAGAGCAGGCAGATGGCAACAAAGTGAAAGAAAATAGTCGTTGATAAGCCAATGCAAACAGAGAGAAGGAGAGAGATGCCGCCTAAAGAGACAGAGAAGAAGAAAGAGCACTGCAGCAAAACCATTTCCAGTTGTCAGCCTCGGAATGTCATCCTCCCTTGTTCTGTTTACAACTCCCCGTTGTTGCTGAATCAGCATTAAATTCTCATTTGAAGTCTGCATAACACGGATAAACACTCTTTATGCTAATGCACGTTCGTAAAGTGAGAAGCGATTTATAACGCAAAGTATGCCTCATAAAAGTCGGTGCATAGTGACGATGAACGTACACAGTGAATGGGGTACATCGCATGGGCGTCCCTTGTGTGGAATTGTGCTTGGATTATGCGAGTTCACAAAACGATGCACTGAAGGCTTTACTGAATTGTTCTGACATTTTCCTGTGAAGTTCCCTTTGCAGGTTATTTTTTTTCAACACGTACACTTTTCGTCTTCATTCTTAGAACGATATATTTAACTCATATTTTAAATTTCCATAAATACAATAAGGTTTGGGTATGTCTTCAGATATGCTTTTTTTTGGTCAGTGCAGCTGCAAAGTATACAATCTTCATTATAAACAGTGTGAATATATGCGAAAAACGTAAGAACAAGTTAAGTATATTTATATTTCATATGTTCTTTAGTTGGAAAAATTTATTCTACGCAAAATGTAAGGTTTTTTTCCAAAGACATTAAGTTCTGTTTACTTGCGAAAAACAGCTCTGTATGTGTTATCATTATTATGTTCAACATTGTCGAGTTTTTACATCTTGGCAGAGTGTTTAGTTATACAAAAGTTAAAAAAAAAAAACTGTTGTGCAATTTTGAACCGCAACCAAAACAATTTGATAATATTATATCTTCAAAGTTAAATAGTTGCCTTTGAATACATACACATATATAGTATATATGATTGTGAGCTATGCTTAAAAATTCAGTTGATGTTTGAGATATTTCAGTAGAATATTCAAAAAATGAATTTTTTGAATAAGTTACTAACTGATAGTTTAAACATAACCTCGGTATATCGAACTCAAGTCTAAGACCGTTTAACATCGCTCATAATGGGACTGATTCTTATATTTGTAGCTTAATAAAACATCAAAATGTAATTCTGATTCGCCAATACAATATGAGGTAAGGGGGGCATTCCCTCCCTTTGAGAATGTTTGTAAGGGAAATAAAGACAAAAAATTGGTAAACTTATGCACATTTCATGCATTTTTTCAAAACAAAATTTAAAGTCTTCTAAAACAGAGAGGGAAGTGTTATATTGTAATAAATCCAGACTCTTGCTCCCTCCTCCCTTAATTTAACCTTTTTTCCGGCTCTACTGAGCTTCTTTTCTGGCTGCTCTTTCTTTTTTTTAAATGCTGTCCTAATTAGGGATATCATTAGGTAATGATATTATGAACGTATGTTCAACATTTGAAGTAAAAGAAAATAACATAATTTCTTTAAAAACTCGTTTCCTGCCAGCCTTTTTAAAATTTAAGTTTTTAAATTTCTTCCTTTTGATAGAAAAAGTATCATCAAACTGCTTAGGCTTATATATAAAAGTAAACTACGTGCTATTTATCATTTACCAATTAAATTATTTCAACCAAACTAATTTTAATTTTATCTGAAGTTTCTAAAACATCTGATCTTGTGCTATTCATTCCTGCAGTCTGCCAAATTATCGATATTTATCTTTCATTAATTATATACAATTTCATACATACTGTTATTTTCCGATGACTTCGTATAAACTAATATTTAATATACGATACATTTTTGCTCCGAACGTTTTAGGTTATCATTGTATTTTTCAAAACTATTCAAAAACAATTTGTTTTAATTTAATTTTTCTTTGATTTATCCCAATACAATCGTGCAGCACCTATTGATAAATGCCATCGAATCCCATGAATTCTTCGTATTCTATTATATTAGCATATATCATATAATTACGATACTATTTATCTCTATATCTCCTTATCTAAAATTCTAACCTTTTCACCCTAAATAACAATGAACAAGGTCTTGCTTTCTTCGAGTCAGTAATTTTCTACTAACCGGAAAGTAAAGTGACAAATTTGCTCCAAGACATCATCGGGGAAACTGGCATGACCATCACTCAAACTGCCAATTTCCAACATTTTAATTTTCAGAGCATCCATCACTAGCAGTACATAGGGCTAGTATCGCCAACAGTACTAATAAACGGATTCATTTTCGGTTATGTCAAGAGAAAACAAAGCTTAATCATCCTAATACAAGACTTACGACTCTTAAACTTTAACACTGACGTCAGAGCGTACGGTGTCGGTGTTTAAGAGATACATAATTAGACGGGAAATAACCTTTTGCAACATAAAATGCCGTAAACTGTGATGTTTTTTCTTGGATATTTTGGATATTTAAAAGTAGATAAACTAGACATATGCAGAATTCTTAAATAAACGAAACTGTCCAATGGTAAATTAAAAATACTCTATATTTAAACTAAAAAAGCAAATGCTGCAGTCTTCTCTTTAATAGGTGTTCAATGTGCTGTTGAATAACTTACTTTGTTCTTGCTTGAAATACGTGCATATCATTCTCAAAGATATGAACGTTAAAGTATAACAGAGTGTAAATATAATGAGCCAGAAAAATTATTCATTTGGCATCAGTGGATTGTAATGTTATAGTGAGCATCATTCATTTAACAATTGAGTTAATCTTTTGTTCTTGGCCAATTGTTAAAGTAGATTACTTACATAGGAATCTACAAATTACAAGCATTAATATATGCCGCTTTTGTGGATTTAAAACCAAAAAAATCTCTTTTCATGATGTTATGTAGTTAAGCTATAACCACATACGAAACCAACTAGTTTACAAGATTTTAAGTTTAGTATTTTAAGTTTTTTTAGTTTAGTATTTTTATTTTAAGTTTAGTATTTTAGTATTTTTAGTTTAAGATTTTAAGTAATGGCAGTTTCTTGCAGTTAGTGCTGAGTCAGAATAAGTCATGAGATATAAACTTCTAAAACTGTAACTAATTCGAATATTTTATTTTTTTGAAAATTTAATCAGTCATATTTAAACAATATTTTAAATATTGTATAAGAAAATCATCCCAAAATGTTTTTGATCAAAGCATAAGAAAGCGAATTTACGTTGAAAAATCAATTCACTGTTGCTCAAAAAATGGCAGTTGGTTTATAAGGTTTGGAAGTTGAACTTTGGAAGATTTTAGATTGTATCGTTGTGAGTTAGGAGAAAGAAATATTAATAGAAACGATCACATGGGTATTCGGAGGTACACATGTATCTTCTAGATAGTTTCGGGCATATGTTACTATCGAGAAACCCCAGGGACTATATGGAAATTGCGCGGTGATTTAACAAACCTAGTTCCTCCGTAGAGACATATTAAAATTCGGGTATAGGACGAAGTAGAAGAAACCAAGTAGAGAGAGAAGAATAGCAGATGCCGTCTCTTTGTGTGTGTGTGCTGTTAACAAACCCAATTCCGTTTCACTATCTCTAATTCCTCTAGGGGCAATTGAAACCATTTTTTTGCGCACTTGTAAAGTATGAAAATCGATTTTGTTTCCCAAATACAAAACAAAAATCATTGATTAATATATTATGTGGTTACTGAGTTTTGCATATGATTCATATCAACTCGAATATTTGTATATTGATTTAATATTCCTTGAAAATTATTTATGCTGTTTCATACATAATTCTCAGATAAAATAAATATTAATTTGAAAAACATTTACAAATCACTTAGGATTTGATAAATATTATTTTTACAGTTACGAATATGTAAAAATATCAAGTGGAATATCGTCTAATATGCAAGGAATAATGAATATTTATTATTAAAAAACAGACTCTTGCGGAAATGCGATAAATTATTGACCGTTAAAATATACACTCAGCGCCCACTTTATTAGATACAGTTCCATGTTATATCAAGAGTAACTTATATATAGAACTCAGTAACTTCTTAATACATTTTTTATTTTAAAAATGTGACTTAAAATACTTGAAAATATAAGATCTCAATACAGTTTATTTCAGTCTCGATTTTCAATAATATTCGTTCAGTATATTTGTATGAAGAGTGTTACTGGAATTGAAATAAGAAAAATGAAGAAAACCTTGTATTTATTGGGGACTTTAATATTGATTTACTGAAGCATTCTAGTGATGTAAATAATTACTTAAGTTTGATGTCTTAATATGGACTAAAACAGTATATAAATGTACCTACTAGATTTAGTACAAATAGATATAGCTGTTTAGACCATGTAATTGTCAGAAAAGCAAAAAAAATGTCACTGTTGATGTGCCAGTTTAGAAATCCAATTTACGGATCATATGCCAATAGTAGGTAAACTTAATTTGAATATACGTTTAATAAACAGTATTTCACCCAAATGTAAAAATAATACAGATATCAATTATTATAATTTTGAACACTGTGTCAAGCAACAAAATTTTGCAAATTTATGCTTATCTGAAAATGGCACTGTTAATAAATTGTTGTATAAAAATTCTTTCAAAGATTTATTGTTAATAAAAATTTATTTAGTAATAAAAATTTATTTTGGTAATAAATAAGAAGGAATAAAGCAACAAGTAAGCAAAAATGGGTTACTGATGAATTAATCAAATGTACAGACGAAAAAGAAAAATTTTATATGAGATATAAAAAATCCAGATATTGTGCAATATGAAGCAGAATATAAAATAATAAATATGTAAAAAACGTATTAAGGAAGCTAAAGATAGGTATTACAGAGATTAATTCAATTTTGTGCAAATGACACTAAGTCATAATAGAAATCTCTAAACATTTTACTTGGCATAACAGAAAAAAATTGCAGTTGTACCTAATAATAGTAACTTAAATATATTAGTAAATAATATGAATTCAGATTTCACAAATAATAAATCTTATGCAGGTGAGGAAATGGATATTAAACCTCGATGTCAAACATACTTAAAGAGTGTTTTCCTTCTATATTTGTGAGAGGTGACACTGAAACTGAAGTTTCAAATATTGTAAAACAACTATCTAATATAAAAGTCCTTGGATTTGATGGCATTAATGCACAAATATTAAAAATAATAAATCTCTATCCTCCGACTATGCTGAAATATTTAGTTAATGTATCTTTGGAAAATGGAATTTTCTATGATGTTTTCAAGCTTGCTAAAAATTCCTTTTACAAATCAGAGAATAAAAATATTTTAATGAATTATAGATCAATTTCAATGTTGCCATTTTTTTCTAAAATTTTGGTAACTGTATGAAAATAGACTTTTAGACTTTTATGAAATAAACAATTTTTTTTTTAATAAGTCGCAATTTGGGTTAAGGAGAAACCTAATTCTGAGCAAGCAATTTTAGATCTAGCAGGCAAAATTTTTAAATGGAAAACTATTGCCATATTCATAGACATTAAAAAAAAACATTTGAATCTGTTGATCACTTTATACTCATGTATAAACTATATACAAGTGGAATAAGAGATAATTGTAATTTATGGTTAAAAAGTTATTTAGAAGGAAGAAAACAGACATTTCAACTCGAAAATGTTATAGGTGATTTTCGTTTTGTTATAAAGGGTGTTCCTCACGGATTAGTATTAGGACCTATATTGTTTTTGATATATTTGAATGATTTTTGCCATTTAAATGTAAAGAGATCAATATTAGGACCTGTACTCTTTTTGATATATTTGAATGATTTTTTGACCTTTAAATGTAAAGGGATCCCTTACAAGTTATGCTAATGATGCAGCAATAGTATACTCTGGTCATATATTAAATGACGTTTTAGAAGAAAGTGAGTATGATCTACAATCGATCCATAATTGGTTTTCAAAAAATAAATAATTTTAAATATACAGAAAACTAAATTAGTGTATTTTGAGCTAAAACATAGTAATATACCTGTACATATCAAATATCATAAACAAAACTGTCTTTCCTCCCAAACTGCAACTTTACAGTTTTAGATAGAGTTTGTAGCTATAAATACGTAGGCGTGCATGTGGATTCCGACTTTAAAAGCATTGCTCATGCAAGCATTTTGACAAAAAAATTAAGATGTATTCCATATATATTTCATTATTTTAAACTTATTGTAATAAAAAAAAATAATTGGACTATAGTATGTATGGGTTTACTTCGCCATTCGGTATGAAATATGTAGCTGGGGAGATAGATATGAAAACAACTACTCTAATATTCATACCTTAACATGACACATTTTTACAGCATTAGACAAAGATACATATATAAAATTATGTTATTTGTATATTTAAACAGATATTGGTTTCTATCTTTCATGGCCCCTTGTAATTCTAGACGAGTTGGCTTGTCACATAGGGTTCCATTTCGGTATAAAAATATTATAAAAAGACATTTTGTTTTTCTAGCTCCTAAAATTTACAAGAGTTTAGATTTAAATATTAGAAATGAAATCAGTTTTTTTGCTTTAAATATAAAATAAAAAATATTTTTGATATTATTGATTTGCACTATTTTTTTGAAATTTTTGAATATCTATTTCCTTTTGTTACTCTTGTGTTGTTGGGTGTCCTTTGAAATGGATATTTGCCTTTATGATTTTGAATTAAATATTTAATGGTATATAATTTGTAAATTCGAAACGTTTATTCATTACTAGAGATAAATCAACTTATGTGTTGCCATATTATAATACTTTACTCACTGGCATAGGTTCTTGACAATTTTCTATATATTTCTTTTTTATCATTATTATTTTGTTGTTTATTGGTAATTGGTGCAATTATTATTATTTTGTTCTTTTAACTACATATTTGTTTCCTAAAATACCATATATATATATAGCTGTTGTGAAATATGATTTTACGAGCAAATAAATATTATTATTGCTTTTGTATTATAATATGGAATCATACATAATAAACTCTAACGACATAACATGGTATCATACCTAATAAATAAATGGCCGTTGAGGCTGTAATTAAACAAAAAAAATATAGATTGATAGATCTTTATTAAGTGTATACAATGCACAGAAATAAATCACTCTAGATCCATTATTATTATCATCCCAATTACTTTATAATATTTTAATATAATCGTAATAAATAAATAAATAAACTGCATTTCACATTTTTTTAAACTGCAAGAAATATAAGTTTGTGGCTGTGGACAGAATCATAACTTGTGAAATTAATTTCATGCCCTATCGTTCGTGGCGTACCAAAAAAGCGGGGTATTATCCTCTGTATTTATTACTCTGTGATTGTGATACTTCCTCTTTGGCACCGGGAGAATAGAAAAGTATTATGTTTGCTGTGGACCAAGAGTTTTTGGAGGGTGCAATAAAAAGAACAAGAAGGTTTCACTTTGTTTATTGCATTTTACTTTTCATACGTATAGATAAAAATAATAAGAAGAACATTAAAAATAATATAAAGTTTGTTTTAACGTCAAAACTGAAGTCGGCTTGTCGAAGAACTATTTGAAAGATGGCACCAGATCCCAGAAATGAGCTGGTCAACGTTCAGCTTCAATGATATTGTAGCGATTAGGTAATTTTGTTCAATTTTGATATTTCGTGTTATTAGAACGCCATTCATTTCAGTAAAGCCAGATTAAAAAAATATTATACGTTATCCGATTTTTTGCAGGTCAAAGATGTGCATACATGTTTTAGAGTAAAACTTATCTTAAATTATTAATGGAAAATAACTAGTTAAAAAACTTCAAACAGGAGATTCACTTACCTGTGATTAAAACAATCCTAATATCTCAATCATATTCTCGATTATCCTTAGAGGCTGAGATAATTGCAAAAGTAAAATACATTTTTTTTAATCATATCGGATTTCACCGCAGAAAAAAAACATTTGTTTACTACATCACCGTATTCTATATAATTACAACTTATTCAAAAAATTGTTTTTTCATAAAAATCAAAAAGTCGGTTTTTTATAACAGTTTCCAAAACTTTAGAAAAATAATTGCCAAAATTGAAATTGCTCTATAATTCATTAAAATATTTTATTCCCTTATTTGTAACTAGGAATTATTTTAGCACGCTTGAGTTCATCATAGAAGATTCCATTTCCAAAGATGCATTAACTAAATATTTCAGCATATCCAGATGATAAAGATTTATTATTTTTAACATCTGTGCACTAATGCCGTCAAATCCTGGACCAACTTACAATAAGGCAATCAAACTGCTTGATTGATTGTTGAATCGAAGCGTTTTGAATGGTTTGATTCAATCTGAAAAGAATATTTTCGCAAAAACATACGTGGTAATTTATCCTTGAAGCAAATACATAATCATATTTAGACTCTTCCCTGTATTTTCTGAAATATTTCAATGAGCCCTTTTAATTTTCAACCCCCATCCCTTTTTTAATCATAGGAAATGGCATACTTTTATTACCGTAAAATTCCTTTTGTCAAACAATAATATTTTTCAGAACTTTGGCTAGTGGTCTGAGGGATCTGGGTTCGAGCCCGGGTAAGGCGTGGATGTGTGCATTGTTTTTTGCTGAGATCATGCCATCCTCACAGACCTCCTACTATGGCGTATTAAACTTACAAGCTCCTGTCAGACCTCTGCTCGGCAAGCAGCTGCTTGAGAGGGTATGTATTATTATTATTTAAACACAATAAGGGGCAAGTTGACATGCTTGCCAATTAACATCAATGGTCCTGTGCAAATCCTCATCATTATCTAATGAAATTGCGACTAATATGAAGATGGCTGATGCAAACTTTTAGGGTCCTATTGCACCTTTCCCACACATAAACCTATACGTTTTAAATTACATGTCAATATATATAATATCATAGAAAACCAACGCAAATAGAAAACATTAAAAACGTAAAAATTACTTACGACGTCTAATAACAGGTATTTTGCTGCCAAAATAAGATAAAACGTTTCAAAAAATTATATTCACACGGCAAAGAACAACGAATTAATGAAAGCTAAAAGCTAAAATACAGCAAATTCTTCATCTAATAATAAGCATAGACGTCATTACCTCTGAGTCAACTACCTAATGACAATTATATGTGAATATTAATAGTCATTAGCTGTGAATCAACTTAACAATGTGTGTTAACAACATCCATTTTCCCTTACTCCCCCACAGAACTGACATAATCTCATTTAAACAATGAATAAACATAATCTCATGAATAAAAATATAAATCAATGAATAAAAATGAAATAACATAATGTCATTTAAACAATGAATCATAAAACAAATAATAATACATTTCATTTAGTTAGGCTGGAAGTATTGATTATCGATTAGTTAGTTGAGGCAGTGATTAGTTAGGCCGGATGTATTCCATTCATTGGCGCCCAGTACAGGGGAGAGGGGACTGAGGTGCTCTTGTCCCTTCTTGCATATTTCGACGAAGGCCGAGCACTCCTTCCCCTGAAAAAATTCTCTTATATTTCTAGCAGACAAAATAAATAAGTCTGCTACCCTGTTAATATAATGTGAGCTCCCACCGCCTAAAAATTAAAAAACCGGCGCCAGTGAGTCCATCCATATGTCGAAGTGCAGAAATGGATGTGTTTCAAATCGAGCTTGCAAAAGCATATCATTTATAATTTGGATTTCAACATAGAAACAGCTGCTTTATAAGTAAACCCTCGACATTAGAAGTAAAAAAAAATCACAATTTTTCAGCAAGCTCTTATCTTTATTCCTTTGAAATCATGATCCACTTTGTGACTTCAAACGTCTCATATACTGTTTGATAATTGGTTGATGTGATGAGATATTGCATATGAAACATAAATGAAAAACGAAATCCAACGTAGGAGCTGTGGTCTCAATTCTTCATATCATGCACGCCAACAAGTTGTCTCTGACCCTTCTGAGTGCAAATTGCACTGTGTTATCAAGTTGTTTGAATTCGAAAACCTTGAACTGTTTTTAGTTTATGTTATTGATTTTCAGCTTTGCAAAATTATCTCCCTTTTATTTCAAACTTTTCAACATTATGTTTGTCGTTTGAACTAGATTGCTATCATTTACACATTAATGAATATTTTTAGTTCAAATACTGGGAAGCAGTATAATTAATTCCTTGACCAAGTAATGAATCACAAAATTAACATCAATGTCCTAATTCCGATTATTTCATTTCGGTGTTTACTTTTCTTCATTTTAGTAATCCTTACACTACTGAGAAATAAATATTATAAAATAACCAATATATTATAGAATTTTTATGTCAATTCGTCACAGCATTAATTTCTCTTGATTACCTATATTTTGTTTCATATAAAGAACTGAGCGGAAAGTCTCCTCAAAGAGTTTCCTGTCCAATCGTAGCGTATTACGCTTAACCACGAGAGACAATGAAATGCAACATTCTACGTCTGAAAATGTATCAATCGTCAACTCGTTAGGCCCATTGTACGGAGAGTGTTTTAAATCTACATTCATCATCATCATCCTCAAGCAGCCAAGGTCCAACAAGACCGTGCAATTTAGTTCTCCAAGCAAGTCTATCCTGAGCTACATCTACTGCATCTGGCCACTGCACACCAATTCTAACAAGGTCCTGTTTGATATTGTGTGTATACCTGGTATTCCTAACAGAATTAGCCCATTTGCTGTTAATTAATATATAATCAATCATATTCTTATTCAGCCCATCGGGTGAAACCCATGTGTCCTTATGTATGTCGCGGTGTTTGTAATAAGTGTTAGTTATTCTGAATCCATTGAGTTTACTTACCTGCAGGAGACGCTGCCCATTGCAGCTACCAATACCAAAAGGGCCTATTACTCCTCCCCAAAGGTCAGAGTCAGTACCAACTTTGGCATTGAAGTCACCAAGAACAAGGGTAATATCTCCTTTCTTGACAGAATTCAAAATATCCTGAAGTTGTTCATAAAACCTATCCTTCTCATCCTCATCGGCATCCTCAGTGGGAGCATAACAGCAGATAACATTCAAGTCTTAAACGCTTGTCTGAAATTTTGCTGTAAGAAACCTTTCATTAATGCACTCATATCCTAGAAGAGCATCGCTAGCGTGTCTGCTGAGAAGCAGACCCACGCCTTGGTGATGCTTATTGTCGTCCCTCCCTGAAAAGAGAAATTTAAGATTATTTTTAAGCATCTGATCTTTATCTGTCCATCTGGTCTCTTGCAAGCCGAGAATATCTAAATTATAATGGTGGAATTCTTGTGTGAGGACATCAAGAGAAAAAGCTCTGTGCAGAGTCCTCACATTCCAATTACCTATGGAGAGAAAATGGTTAGTGGGATGTTTAAAGAAACTATGTTTGTTGAGAGAGGGAATGCCGACAATATCAAACAGCCCCCTAATCGCAGACATGGGGCAAAGACCCGTTCCTCCACCACTAAAGGCTGAAGCCATCTACACTGGAAGACTTCCTCCAATGTAGAATTTGACAATGCCAATAGAAGCAAAGAGTTCAGGTGCCTGCGATGACCTCTGCTCAGGATTATTCACCAGCTGATAAACATATCCTGTGAATCTATTCACTTGGGGCTGTCAACCCACAAACAAACAGAAAACACAGCGGAAGATTTTCCCTCCACAGAAACCCACCAGTGCAGCAAAATCAGGATACATAATCAAGCTCAAAGCGATATATCTGTCCAGTCCAGTTTGTTTATATGGTCAGCACCAGGACCCTGTGTGGTTGACCACTACTCAGCAAGGTAGAAAAAAAAGAAAAGTTGCCATAGTTGTCCAGATCAGTAGGCCACACTAATCTGGCAGCGCTCCCCTTCCGTTCACTTCCACAAGAGAGTATCTCTTTTGAAAGGTACTAACGGCCTGCCCAGGAGAAGGCGGGGTCTGACATTAGGTGCTAGGCCTGGCCGGTTCTATGCATCATCACAGGGGATTGGTTTATAGCTCTATTTCCAGTGACTACCTATCTACCATTTACAGACCTAATCTATATTAATAAAATTCAATTCAATGATTTTTATTTTTGATATAAATATATATTATTACAATGTAAATAACCCAAGAACATATGCTCATCCAGGTTATTGTAATAATTAACACAGGAATAAAGTAATGACAACATATATATATATATGACAATCTTAAACATCTTCAAAAATAGTTGGGTGTACAATAACAGAAAAGTATAAATCCTTTTATCGAACAACAGTGGCAAATATATATGTGATTTCATTTTTCTACACAGATTATTTTTGTGTTCGTGTAGACATAAAACTGTAACTTCAAGGAGCTAGCTGAAAGTATGAAAGTAAGTACCTGAAAAATATATTATCAGTTATGTTTTTGAGGAAATGTTTCAGTTTTTCTTTATATGTGGAATATTCACAAATGTAATTTCTGAGATCAGGTGGTAAGGAATTAAATAACTTAAAAAAATGGTGGTAAGTAATTAAATAAATATATATAATATAATAATAATTTAAATAAATATATAATAATATTGGTGGTAAGGAATTAAATAACTAAAAAATTAAATAACTTAAAATATTTAAAGAAATATGCAAACAGGGTTTGTGAAGTATTTCTTTTTTTGCCTTGGGAACCACGTATGTCATTTCTTCATTTCTTAAACAATATTTACAAGTTTTCCTTTGAAATTCAGAATTATGTTTATAAAGATAAAGCATTAGCTATTACTTATAAAGGTGTCTTAAAGGAAATATATTTAATTCACAGTGTTTATTATATATGTTCACTGCAGTGTCATCTGCAAATGTATTGATCTTTCCATTTACATTCAAAGAACAAAAATCATTAATTAAAATAAGGAAAAGCACTGGACCGAAAACTGACCCTTGAGGCACTCCACATGTAAATAGTCATTTCAGAACTAATAGTACCATGTATTTTTACAACTTGTGTTCTGTTATATAATAACTTCTGAACCATTGTAAAACAGTGCCTCTGATTCCAATTTTTTCCAGTTTACAGAGTAAAATCCCATGTGACACAGTGTCAAATGATTTTTGAATATCCAGAAACACAGTAAGAGATTGTTTATTTTTGTCAATATTTTTATAAATGATATCAGTAAAGTTGAGTAAGGCATCCTCGGCATCCAAGCCTTTCCTAAATCCAAATTGATTTGGTGAGAAAAATTTGTACTTTATAAGAAAATCAGTTAGTCGTTTTTTGACCAGTTTATCGAAAATGTTCTCAAGAGCTGATATTAGTAATATTGGCCTATAATTAGAATACATATTTTTATTTCCCTTTTTATATATAGGCACTACAACTGACTTTTTCAATTCATCAGGAAAAATTCCATTTTCAAGAGATGAATTTTAAATATGGGCTAGAGGCTTGACAATACAATCCTTACACTTTTTAAAAATAATTGTAGATACCCCATCATTCCCTACACATTTGTTATCTTGAAGTTTAAGAATTATATTTAATATCTCATCTTCAGTTGTTGGAAATAAAAACATCGTATTATCATTTCGAGTAACGTGATCAATATTTCTATTTAAGCTTTTAGACTGAACTCTCCTAATGTTTTCTGAAAGACTAATAAAGTGCAAATTAAAGTCATTTGCTAATGCTTTGATCTCCACATCATTGTTTAATTTGTCCAAAGAATTTGGAAGAACTGTGCACTTTTTGCTATTATCAATTAAATTATTCACAAACTTCCATTGTTTTTTTACTATCTCCATGACAATTAAGAAATTTTCTTCTTTATTAATTATTTTTGGCATTTACAATTGTTACATTTAGTTTATTTCTAATGTTTTTAAAATTTGTCTCGTGAAAAAGATTATATGGATATTTTTTGTGCAATTGATACATTTTATCTCTTAGTTTAATCATAATTCTGATATCATCAGTAAACCAGGGATTTTTGCTGTTTATCATCCTTTTACCAGTGTATTGTTTAGAACATTCAATTTGTTCCAATAACAGATTAAGAAAAACTTTGCAAGCAGAGTTAGGATTATTGTCAAATTATATTGTATCCCAGTTGCATTTCTTTAAACTATCAGATAAAACAGAATAGTTTATTCTATACATGATATTATGAGGCTCATTCGTAGAATAGCAACTATCTGAATTAGGAAATTCAAATTGAATAGCTACAGGATAAAGGTCAGATATATCACTTCTTACTATTGCAGCACTAATATTGACACCATTTACTTTCCTACAAAAAAACATGATCTAGACATGAAACAGTAATATTTGTTTCTCTAGTTTCACTAGTTACGTAGGATTGGAATCCCTGAGATGAGAGAAGATCTAAATATTCATTCACATAAACACTTTTTAATAGTAAATCAATATTGAGGTCACCAATTAGAATTACATTTCTACCTTTAATTCTTTTAAATATAGTACTCAGTTCCTCAACAAACTGATATGGGGTATACTGATGAGCACGGTATAAAGCAAGTATGTAAAAATCTTGTTTACTTATAGACAAACATAAGTATTCTGTTGTTACTATTTCAATTTCTACTTGCGACACAATTATAGTATTTTTTTACAAAAATTAATATACCACCAGCTTTGTTATATTGTCTACAGTCATAAAATTCATTATAGCCATCTACATTATATAAACAGACCTCATCCCTTTTTATCCAGATTTCAGCCGCAATAATCACATCTGATAATTACTCTTATAAACAATTTCTTCAATATGATGGAATTTATGTCTGATACTACGGATATTAATATTTAACATATTTAACCCATTTTTGTTAGCTATATGAAAAGAATTTAATTTATTTAAAATCTAAGTAATCAGAAACAATATCATCAGGAAAAGAATTATCATCCATATTATCAGCCATTAGGAGACACAAAAATCTTACAACTTCCTATTCCAATTAAAAGATCAACATGCTATTCTATCTTCCCTCAAAGTATCGTTTAAGTCAGACTCATTTCTAATCCTCCAAATTTTTTAATTTTCTGAAAGTCCCATAAATAATTTTCCTTCCTTAATCCAGACGTATTTAAAATTAGAACATTTTGCATACTGTTTAGCCTTAAACAATGGTTGTTTAAGAGCAGGAGTCAAAATTTCGTTTAAAAAAACTTTGGATTTTTTAAATTTTATGTCAGTGTCAGAGCAAGTGAGACAAATAGACCATTTTTGTTTGCTTGAAGTCACTTATCTCTAATCTCCTTGGCTCGGAATTTTACAATTATAGGTTTGATTTTTGATTTATTAGTTGTTGGTACGCTGTGAGCAACAATAATGTCATCTTCATTCACTGGAACATTAATTTTATCTGATATTTTGTTTAAGATCAGTGAGACGTTTTCATTTTGATCCTCAGGCACACCAACAACCTCCAGATTCTGATTTCGAGAATACATTTGGAAATTTTGAACTTCGTCTGTAACCTGTTCAAGTTTTTGCCTTAAATTTCTGTTTTCGACACGAATTTCAGAGTTTTTTTTTTTACCTCAGCAATTTCGTTTTTCAACACATGCATTGCATTAATAAAATCATCGATTTGGCTTGAAGAAAAATCAGCAGAGGTCTTTAACTCCTTAATACCTGTCTGATTTCGCAGATAGAAGTTTTCAGGAAAATATCAAGCTTCATACCTGAACTGTCGTCTTCACAGTGTCTTGCTTTCGAGTCAAGTTACGCTTCCACACCAGAGCCAAGGTCAGGGTGAGCGGGAAGTTGCTCACATTTACCGCCATCTTGGCTCATCACGGTCACTTCTTCCGAATCACCGGATTTGCGTTATAAACACACATACTTTTTCTTCTTTGTTTTACTTAGAGTGCGGATATCACTATCGGTAAAACCTTCACATGAATAATGATAGGTGGCTTTACATTTAGAACTATTACATTGCACAAATTCATTAGCTTCTATACCACACGTTTTACATAATAAAGACATGTTGCCAGATTCTGTGGTTGCCAAAACTCTTCACATAAAAGTGCAAGGAACCTGGACTTTTGGGAGAAGATTAGAAATCCCATGAAAATGTACACTGCAAAATATAAACTCGATAGGTTGGATAGGTGATTAGAAATCGCTGCTTTGGGTTAAACGTTTTTCTGTCCTTCTTCCATTTGTTGCTTCTGATCATTTGCAAATTCTATTAGAGAAAGCCATCAACTAATTCCATATCAATCACATTCCCAAAGATTAGGCGTCACATTGCAGGTAGGAACTTTACTTTTTAACCCAATATAGAGTCACAATGGGGAAACGAGCGTATGAAATTTGGGGAAATTCGATAAACTATCTCGGAATTACAGGGGCCGAAATCTGTAGAAACAGATTTAATACTTCCGATAATTTGAGTAGAAAAGAAGCCATGGGCTATGAGAGCAGGGGCACGCTGACGTTAACACCTTACAATCCTTCTATAATATCGATAATGTACCAGTGTAAAATAAATTATGCTTCATTTTGTACTTTTCAATAATACGAACTTAAAAACAGCATTTTTAATTCCTCACTTTCATAAAGTATAATTTATTAACAATATGCGACTACATTAGAAAAAAGTACTTTTTTTTCTCGCGTGAGGTGTGGAACTGTTTGCTCTGACGAATTACATCTGCGAGTTGTTTTTGCAAGAATTCATGTGGGTGTGGCCTGTTGTCGTTGGTTGATTGTTTTCTTTGTAATCCAGATTTATCGCTTCATTCTTTATCTGGATGGAGTACAGTAATATTAGTTTCGAGTATTAAAATGTTTACAGACCCTGACCAGGTCTATATTTAGATTTTGGTGTTGGCCTGACGATAGCACTACAGACTCGTATTCTGCAGTTCTTATGTTCCATTCCCGACTGTGACTGCATTAAGTTTTTTCTCCGATAAACCTAATCCTGCCCTTGATGAGAAAAAAAAAAGAGCGAAAGCTTGATAAGGGCGCGGTCTAACTGATGGGACTTTAAGCAGTGCCACGTGTGCTTATGTGTGAGCCATGTTCTCTGCACACTAAAGAACATGCTGAATATATTTCATGGGAGACTACCATCTCTCTTCTAACTGTTGCCCATTTGGTCCCTTTATCTCAACCTTCTCTGAACAATATGTGTCCTTGTGACCTGGCCATTTAGCCCATTGCGTACAAAAAATTACTCTCAGAGATAAAATAATCCAATATTACTTTCTTATTTTTCCGTTGCTTTTAAGCACTCCGATGCTCGCCGAATCATCATGTGATAGTTCTCGTGAGCATGATCTTAGCACAAATCGTTTTTGCTCTTACCGACAGTGCTATATGTAGCCCAAAAAACACTAGAGAGTTCAGTACGAAACACAAGTGGTATTTTATATTATTTATTGACAAAATGTAGTTTACGCAAACAATTCCAGAAGGATACAAAAAAAAAAAACATTTCCCGCTTAAACTACTACAGTATCTCATTTGATAACATTGTAATGAACAGTTAAACTGAAACTTTTAAATTGCCGCGATACTACTTTTCTATTTAGTTTGATCAACAGATCGTCGAAAATATTGGTAATCTCCGAGTTTGTCTTTTAAATGCTGGTGCTCACCAATTCTGTCTTTGGACACCTTAAAAACAGCTTAGGAACCCCTCCTCTCAAAAAGCTTACGGGTATTTGCTTCAGGTCTATATTTAGATTTGGATTTGGATTTTAGGATGTTTAATAAAAACACGGTGATTGGTTTGAAAGGAATTTCGTCTTTTCAAATTTACTATGTTTAATAATGGAAACTATACAGTAGTCTCTTTCTGTCATTCTAAGTTTTGCATTTGAAATAAACTATTTCTTCCAATTTGCAAAAGGATACGTTTTAGGAAAAAATATTAATTCAACTCGAAGAAATTTAAGTGACAAAAACTGCAATTAGCAGTAATGACTTACTGAAAAAAAAAACGTGTTAATAAGTGCCTAACAAAAGCTCCTTAAGATTAAATTCTAGATTAAACAACAAATTGTAAAGTTGAAGACTTAAATCACCTACATATCCTTCTAACGCATAAGAAAAACGACAATATATTTAACACGTTGCATTGCTAAACTTTTATATACACAGAATTCTGCATTAATATACATTTATAATTTTTTCACGAATTTCAAATTTATAAGAGATTTTTGAAGCGTAAAAATTACTGCGAATTAAAAACGGTTCTGAAATATTAGTTGTTGGAATTAGCTGACAGTTATATTATTGTTGTTGTGTTTCGTTCCACCAACAACTTCGTTGTAATCAACATTTCTTCGGTTTTTTTGCTCTTATTTGTAATGAATATTTATATTCAAATATCCTTCTCGATAAAACTAAAAAACTGAAGCGGAATGGTATCAAAGAGTAGGATAATTGAATAAACGGATAAGGTTTTGAACGAATAGAGTTGAATGCAAAATTTTTTATTTGTAGTTATTGCAGCAGCTTGAGAAGTTTCTAAAAAAAGGAAATTAAAGAGAATTCTTAGAAACAGATAAAAACTTCTAAAGGAGAAAGATCATGCTTTTAATAGGATTTCTTCTCCAGTAAGATTTGGTCATGAAAATGTAGAATTATATAACGAGATCAATATTGAATTCATTTCTTTATAACGTAGAGAAAATACATAAATTGTCCGCTGCTGTGGGTTCATACGAAACGGCAAGTACTATAGGCTGCCCAGTAGTCATTGCAAATTTCCCTGCTCCATTCGTGACGAATCTACTTTCTTCGGTCTCATTAAAGTGCAAAATCGATCTCGTTTTGTCTGCGCCAGTGTTTACTCCTGGAAGTATTGAGGTAATCCCACACAAGAAGAAACTGAATGCAAACATTGGAATCCCCATTAAGTCGATTTTCGCAGTGCTTCAGAAGGTTGTTTGCGTACTAAAATATACCTTAGGTGCTGCAGTTTCAAGTGGATTCTTAACGGAAACTGTCACGACATATTCTCCTCCATTGTCTCAATCCGATTGTTTTCCCGGATTGCTCCAACAACTAGTCGATAACCTTGCCATTCTTCTCTAGAACCAGATGCAGAATACAATGTATAAATCGCATTAGAATAAAGCGCCATTTCCTTGTCGAAGTGCGTTTCATAACTATGCAGCTAACACAAAAAAAACATGATAGAGTGACTACTGACATTACTGTATTTCATTTGATATACAAAGCACTCTCGATGTATTGTCATCGACAACTCCGGCGTTTTATGAGGCTGAGTGTATACGAAATTATTAAAATTGCAAACCTGCTAAATTTCAATATAAAAATACCGTATTCTTTCAGATTTAGCAAGATAAAATATTTACAGAGAAAACATTGAAGTACCAGTCTATAATGAAAGAGTGGTAAAAAAATGGCCTCCTCAAGTTACAAACGATCACCCTTTGATTTCTAAAGAATGAGAAAAATTTAAATATATCGTGTATTTTAAAATAGATTAAAGATTTGAGGATGAACTTTGCCTAGATTTCGGTGATGTCAACAGCTAATCAATAGCGCATAAAAAGATTGGTATGTACCACTTTTCTTCAGATTGAATCATGGATTCATCAGTACTGATCTCTTTTTTCAAGTGGGGTATTTTAATTTATTGACTGAATTATAACCTCATCAATACTTATATCTTTTCCAAGGTTTGAATTTTAATTTTTATTAATTAAACAGTTTTAAGCTTAATTCAATATAAATAAACCAATGGGGAACAGCGGGAGGAGATAGAAGAAAAAAAAGCGCTAAAGTATTATTATTTTGATATCTGAAAGCTTTTTGGAACTAAGACAGCACACTGATATCAGGGGAAAACATTGAAAGAAGTGAAACTAAGAGAGTCATTGGAAAGGCCACCCAACACAAGCTGGAGACAACATTCTTTTACAAATGGGTACGGGATGTCATTATCTGAATGCTCTCTCCGTTTGGGTTCGATAGCCAATGCAGAGAGCCTACATCCCATCGATCATACGACACGTTCATAATAGTCATGGTTAATAATAGATTTCAGCCTTCAGAATCTTTATCAAGGGAGTATTCTTGTTTCATCCAGTGATATCATTTGAAAAAGAGAAATAGCGATGGTATGTCTAATGCCAGGACCGGATTAAGCTGTATGTAAAACATGCAAGTGAATGGGGCCCAAAGAAAAAAGGGGACCCACAGTGGGCAGATTCTTTTAGGGCAGATCACTTTTGCTGTTTACACGACTCTACTTAAGAAATTGAATGCTACTTAGAAAGCTGCAAGAAAATGAGTTGCGCGCTAAAACATTTTCTCTCACTATTGAAAATGCTTCATGAATTGTATCATGTAATAAATAAAATCTAATATGATTTAAATACCTATATAAACGTCATTTCTATTTACATTTTAGCATATAGATGGATTTTCAACATATTAAGCATGTGGTTTATGTATCTTAAATACAGGATTTTCATGTGTGGGGCCATTGGGTCTCTAGATCCAACTCTATTTCCGCTTCACACAATAATGTCCCAACCAAACAAGATAATTAAAATTGTCATCAATGCCAGCATTCAACTTTTTCTGACTCTGTATCTTATCATCAATATAGAAGGAAATAAGGTTTTTTTTCACACAAAATAACATTTTCCCCAACTGCAAACCGGAAACAAATAGTCGAATTTGACCATTATATATTGTGTATGTTTCAGAAAATCGGAGTTATACACAATCCCAATTTTAATACCACACACGTCGGTAGTAATAATACGGAAAACTTTATCCTGACATTCGAAGGAAGGACAACACCAGGGTCATACGAACTACTTACTACATCCCCATTAATGGAACATATCATAAAACATGGAGAAAATCGCTGGCTGAGAGAGCGTAAATATGTTTGCAGCTGTGACCTCTTAGTTTGGGCAAATTTCTGGGGAGGTTATTGAGATAATCACATCCCTCTTCCCTATCTGCAACGCAATGTAAGTCTCATTCCCACAGACGCCAGAAGAAATATTATAAAGAGGCACAAGAAGAGTAAACGTGTATAATGCGAAATATCAGCCTATAAATGCAATAAAACCCTCAATGAAAATGGTTATTTAAAAAAAAAAATGCAAATATCACTATTTTTATGTTAGATTGATTTTTCATCTATGTTTGTCATAATTAATCCTAACCGAAATGTTATTTATTTTATGATAAACTTGAATAATCTGATTTTTGGATATTTTTGTCTACCAAAAAGTTATGTTCCTTTCAGTAACCATGCGTATGTTTTTGTTAAAAGATTAGGACAAAAACTTCTTTCTTACTTTTTGCTATGGATATCCTGTGGCATTCTCTCCAACATGTATACGATGTCTTTTAATTTTCTCACTCGTTGTTATTCTCTGTTGACGGAGTTCTGTTTTTTTTTTTTCGAAAAGGTTTTGAGGACTTCCAGAAAATGCAAAATTATTTTGGACATTATAACTTACAAATTAATAACTCAGACAGAGAACTTCATGACAATTTAAAGTTATTGAGGAAGAAAATAAAATGAAACTACTATTTGCCCAATCATTTTACATTCATTTTCAATAACATTTCTAATGTAATAACCAATGGAATATTCATACATTCACATCACGTAAACCAATTAGTACAGCTTTATCTTTACTCATCGTATTTAATAATACTGAGCATGACAATAAAATAAAAATTGCAAATCTTCACCAATGGACGATATCAAGCTGCCTCTACAGTATTAAACATTGAAATTGGTATACGGCGTAAATTAATTCTACTTTAATATGCATTCTTTGGGAATTCATAATTCTCCTTTCAAAAATGTTATTGGGTGTTAGACGAGGTTGATTTCGAACGTTTCATTACTAATTTAGGAACATTGTCTTCCCAACAAAGAACGATATTGCAATACCTACCTATTTTACCTTATCTTCCTATTGCTTTTCGCTCGTCATTTGTATGTTGGTGAATTTGTCAAAACTGTTGTTCACCATATTTTTCGAATGGGATCGACAAACTTAATGATTTATGTGTATAATGAAAGCTTATGGTGCGGGGAGTATCATCTATTAATATATAAAGAAGAAATGTGTTTGTGTGTCTGTCCGCTTATGAATAAGGCCCCCAGAAGAGCTAGAGGCTCCAAACTTTGCATGAACTTTCCCTTCATCCAGGGGAAGAATATAGGCTATTTGAAAACCCGCTGGGGTCAGTCAAAATTGGGGTGGACTGATTTGAATTTCTCAAAATTCCCATAGACTTAGCATTAACGGAGAAAAATTATTCAAAATAATTGTTGTCGCCAATAAATTTGAAAAAGGGAATACATCAAACTAAACTAATTTTTAATTTCATGTGATTAATCATTAAGGTTGAAAGTTAGTCGAAACCACTGTTGACGCCAATATATTTAAATAATGAATGCATCAAAATAATTTCTGATTTCGCGTGATAAACTTATTGTTCAGTTTGTTGGGTCAAGAGCGCTAGGGTCCGTGGATACTGAAGTCATTCAAATTAAGCACGAGTGGAACTCTAGTTTCTTTGTCGAAATAAAAGCTTCAAAAACTAAGAATTCGTATAAGAAACTGAAATCATTGCTGAATTTGAAAAATATGTAAAAGAAAAATATGAAAAATAACAAAAATATATCTCATATGTTAATTAATAATATTTAAATATTTTAATTAACATGTTTAATTAACAGTTTCAATACGTTAAGCAATAAATAATGTTTTTCCATGATAATAATAATTTTTTTGTAGTGTTATACAATTTTTTGGGCATCTCAGACCATATTTAATTTTCTTTTTTTATAAAGTTACATATGCCTCGCAAGTTATGTCCGAGGGACTCTGGTGGGTACGAAATGATTTGAAAAGTTCGATTATTTGAGGGAGAAAATTCATTTTTTTGGTTTAGAAACATCTGACGTGGGGAGATAATATGTTGCCTCGAAATAGCTCCGTTGCTTTCCTTCGCTAAAGGAGAGAGAGAAAAATTAAAACGGAGTGGAATGATTCGTAAATTTTTTATGCCAAATGAAAGCTTGCGAGGTGGGGAGTGCCATCTACTCTATATTCTGAAGAGTTTCAAACCCGAACAACAGCTGGTAAATCTGCTAGTAGGGGGGCGGGGGTGGCTCAGTCGGTAGCGCGCCAGCTCGTAATCTGTAGTTCCCAGGTTCGAGTTCCAGCTGGGTCAGCATTGAGATTTATCTCAGCAAAATTCCCCGCCCTGCCCACGGCCAGTAGGGGACACCGATGGGCTTGGAAAGGCCGCCGTCCGTCGGATGGGACGTTAAGCCGTGGCCCCGTGTGCGGGAGAGCCATACCCTGTGCACGTTAAAGAACACGCTGGATGGCCTTGACGGGAGGCTACCATCTGTCTCCCAACAGCTGTTCCGGTGGGTCCCCTCCCCCAACCTTCTCTGAGCCTTCGGGGTCCTTGTGACCTCGCCATTTAGACCATGGTGTGCAAAAAAGTGCCGCTGAGGTAAAACAACTCAACAACTCTGCTAGTAGGCTATAAAAAATTAGCCTCCCTATGTTTTCCTCCGTCCTAAAATGGGAAAATATGAAAACGATTGTTCCGCCATATTTTCGGAAGGTGAGGATCAAAATTAACCAGCTATGCGTCAAATAAAAAATTGCGCAATGGGGAATGTTTCAAGTTTAAAAAAAATCACATCCCGGTTTCGTCCCTCCTAAAAAGGGAAAATATGAAAAATGATTCTTCTGCTGTACCTTCCGAACGCCAAGGCGTAAAATTACGGATTAGATGTCAAATGAAAGCTCATATGAGAACTGTGGTAGACTATTTCGAATTTTGCCCCGCAATATTTTTCCCTTCAAAAAACCAAGTGGCGGATTTTCGCGGGAGTGGAACCTTAACGAGTTATATTTCAAATTACTGATAACTTTTCCAATGTCATGGGCTACCATAAAGACGACATCAAAAACAGGGGAGCAAAAATATGGTCGATGTTTATGAGTCATATATCAAAGTTTCTTAACGTAGGTTTTAGATGACAAATGAAAATTATAAATAAATTAAATAATTTAAAAATTACCTGTCTTTTTATATGCGCCCTAAAAAGGAGAAAATAAAACTAAAGGATGTCAATGGTGCAATCAGTCACTGGATTCGTATTCACTTCGAAGGAAGATAGGGCGCCGATTTACCTACTTAATAAGATTGCGGGCGCCCTACCTTCCTTAGAAGTAAATACGAATTCAATGCTGATTGCCCCATAGATATGCTTTAGTTTCATTTTATACATTTATAGGGCGCATATGAAAAGATATGTATTTTTGAAACTATTTATTTCAGTTCTGCTGTGAAGATATTAAATAAGTTGTTGTGCCTATGACAAAAATGTTAAATAAAGTGAAAATCAAAGGCAGCACATGTACATTGGAGGTATGACCGGAAATTTCAGTTTAAATTCAATATGGGAGAGGATGGGAGAAGTTAGAAGCCAACAGAGACATAAAACAACATCATGTTTTTTTGTTCTTTGGTTTGTAACATAGAAGCGTTCTAAAAACTAGTCTTAGTTTGTACAGGTCTTCACATAATTGCATTTTCTACTAAATTCGACGTAAGTATAGACCATCGCTGTCCAACTAGCGGCCCGCACAAGGATTTTTGTGGCCCGCGAACAAAATCAACTTTTTACTTAAAATTTTAAATACTATCTGTAATCCACCTTAAAATTTTTTGTCACTTATATTACTTTACTTGATATGCAATCTTCAACTTACTCATTCTATTTGCAATTATTATTATTGCAATATTTCAACTTACTCATTCTATTCTTATTGCCCAACAACTACGGCCACAATGCTCCCATTAAATTTATTAAATATTTGATAAGGTTTAGAAAATTTATATTGTTTTATTATTACTTATTATTTTTCATATGAATAAAATAATTTTTTGTGGTGACATGAACTTATTTTTCAATTACCTATCCTGTCTTATTTTTTTTGTTTGGCCCGCGGCCTTGGAGAAGTTGGACAGCACTGGTATAGAATATTGCATCTGTTAGAGCTAACACACAGAATGTGCCTGCTGCAATAGTAGCTAGCTACTTAACCACTATTCCAATTAAACCTTTACTATCCTGAATTTGAACCAGGATCCTTTTGCTCTTCCGCGAAATAGGCTCATCTTTGGCCACTAGGAGTCGGAGGTGTTATTAAAAGAATTATATACAGATATTTTTCCTTCCCTAATGTTCATGCTCACGAAATTAGAACCTTATCTATGGGTTAACAAACAAAAACGTGCTTATCAATAACATGAGAATCAACCCCGTTCACGGCAGCAGGAAAGTCGCACAGAAACAAAGCAACAAAACCGTAGGGAGGAAAAGAAGCTTAGTTTATTGCTATATATGACTATAAAAATTATTCAACGTCTTTAAATGTAAGCAACTTACTAATAATAATATAAAATAAAATAGTTGTAATGAATAAAACATTTGGAGAGGGAGGGATTGGCCCAGACGGAAGCTCACTAAGCTCGTAATATGAAGTTCTTTGGTTCGAGTCCCAATTCTGCCAGCGTTGAGATTTGTCTCCGCAAAACTTCCCGCCCTGCCCACGGTCAGTAGGGGACCCGATGGGCTTGGAAAGGCCGCCGTCAGTCGGAAGGGAGGTTAAGATGTATTGCCGTGTGCAGGAGAGCCATACCCTGTGCCCGTTATAGAACACGCTGGATAGCTTTGACGGGAGGCTACCATCTGTTTCTCAACAGCTATCCAGTGGGTCCCCTCCCCCAATATTCTCTGAGTTCTCGTGGTCCTTGTGACTTGACCATCGTTTAGTTGTGATCATCGTTGTGTGCAAAAATAAGTGCCGCTCAGAGGTAAAGCAACCCAACCCAGAATTCAGATTTATCTCAGTTAAACTACATCCTGTCCTCTGTAAAAAAGGAACATTGATGGGCTAGGAAAGACCATCGTCCTTAGGATGGGATGTAAATCCATTACCCCCATGTGCAGCAGAGCCTTACCTTGTTAGCATTAAAGAACAGGTTCGATTACCTTGACGGGAGATTACCTACCATCAGTGTCCTATAAGAATTAATGTCGGCATTTTTGTTGGCGAATTTTGCAATGGCGGAATTTGTGAATCGCGACGTCATTTTGTTTTCGGAGATTTTTTAATGACTGCGTTATGACGCGACGACGTTTTCCCCGTCGACGTTATTTCCTGTTGTCGGCGTTTTCTGATGGCATGTCGTCGTGATACCGGCAAGCTTCCGTCAACCATTTTTTTTGACCCCTTGGAATTCTTATAGTCTGTTTTCATTTAATATATTGTATGCAAAAACATATTGCTCAGAGATAAAACAGACTTATCGGACCAAAAAAATTTTTGTTCTTGATTTACCAACTGAACTGTCTCCCTTCATTTTTTCCATTACTCAACGAAAATTTAACAGACTTGCATGCGAATTATGATTGCTAAAGAATAAACTCTCCTTACAATTCATGTCAAGAAATCAATCAATTTAGAGAATTGACAAATCTTGAGATTAAAGTCATCTACTTATGAACGTTAAAGAATGCGCTGGATAAGTTTCACGTAAGATTTTTGTGTCCTAATTAAAACAAAATGGATAATCTTCCCCACCAACTTTAAGCCCTTAGGGTTTATGTGGTTTGGCATTTAGCATATTATGTATATATAAATGAATATTAATGTTAGCGAGGATGACGTTGGTTTTCCATGCTGCTTAGCACACAGAAAAAAAATATGTCAGTGTATAGAGTTCACATAATGAAAAAATAATGTTAACGAATAGAGTTGACTCAGTAAAAAATAAAGGTTAACGAATAGAACTGACTTAATAAAGAAATAAAGGATAAGAATAGAGTTGATTTAATAAAGAAATAAAGAATAAGAATATAGTTGATTTAATAGAGAAATAAAGTTTAATGATAGCGTTGACTTGGTAAAGATATAAAAGTTAACGAAGAGAACTGACAACTCGAAGGAAAAAGGGTATAGAAATGATTAGTAATAGCAAGGAGCATTTTATTAGAATTTATGTCCAATTGCCGTATGCAGTTCCTATTTATTCAAGATAAATGCAGTTCCAAAACAAACTGGGGCAATCTAATTGAGCCCTCGTGTCCTATGGCAGCGTTGTTGTTTTTTCTTCCGCGAAAACAGCTTCTAAATTCCCGGATATGATTAACTACTTAAAAAAAAGGATTTCTTTTCCAAACGAAAACCCATAAAATATCGGATTGAAATTATTTCAAAATCTACTTTTCTAAACGAGTCTTTATAAAAGGTAAATTGTACATACGGATTTTAAAAAAACTGACGTTGGTTTTAATAATTGTTAAAATAAAATCCGCCTAACGTAATAAAGATTTCCTAAGAGAGTTCATATTTGAATCATGGTATGTATAGAACCAGTTTGTCAGAAAGGTGAAAGTTCGTTGTATCATTTGGTACTTGCTAAATAAAAATAGTGTTATCTCTAGGTATGAGCATGGAATTAGTTCCCAAGATTTTACCAATTATGTTTTAAATTCTTTAAGTGAAAGGAATAAACCTGAAAACTTTCCAAAATTATGCTTCTAGTTTATATATTTAAAGAGCTGAAAAAATGAAAACATAATTCTTTCAAAAGTAAATTAATACCATGGATTACTGATTGGAATGAAAAATAATTATATTTTTCAGTATAATCTATGTGGCCTAATGCATTAGGTAGTTTTTCTAGTCTGACCCATTGGTATCGCAGGAATGTTTCTTTGGGGAGAGGGGGGAGAAAAATAACAAATCAATGTTTCAAGATAGAAATACTTAAGTCCAACCATTCATTAATGAGTGCAGTTGAAAATACGGAATTCGTGCATACATCACACCATAATGCAACTCAGAATGCCCGAAAAGGAAACAAAAAAAACAGGAATGTAATTGAAAAAAGATGTAAAACAATTTCGTTTCATAATAATAAATTAAAAAAGATGTTTCTAAAAGAAAAAAAGTAATAAAAAAGCAAGATTTGCATTTTGTTAAAGTAAAAAGAATCATTCATTTTTACACTTGATATTATTCAACGTAAATTAATTTTCCTATCTACTTCCTCTGTTTCCCTCTCCCTGTCGACGCCCATGGTTTGCCCAGAGAAGTATTAATTTTACAACAAAAACGTATAAATATAAAAAAAGATAAATGCATGCGTCACCTTAGAGAAAAGTAAATTTCTTAAAACAAGCGTCTGCAATGTCTTTATTTTAAGAAAAGAAAGAAAAGAATAGAAATAAAAGCTTCCCTTGTTCTCCGAGTGTAATTTCAAGAAATTCTGTCGAACCCAGGAGACAAACTAAATATATTTCAAAGAGGAGTAACAAATAAAAGAGGGAAGTTTAGTGTCGTAGCATTAGTGCAAAAGTTACGACCACGTGACAGCATCTCCGATCCACAATATCCCCTTGCTCGTTGTCAAGCGGCCTCGTAAAGGCGCATGTCCATCAAAGGTAAGATGACGCGAACAAAGGAAAATGCATTTATACATTTCTGGGGTTCCGAGTTGCCTTCCGAGCAGCTCGGCTTTCTTCCAAATACTAGATAAAGCTTCTGCAGCTTCGCTTTTCCTCGTTACGTGCACGTGCATTTATGACAGTTGACACAGATGTGACCGGGAAGATGGAGAGAGACTAGTAGATAAGTGCGGAAGATCTAGAGACATGTCCCTCGTTTATAGCACTTTACTGTCAATTTGCCGAAGATGCGTCGTAACCTACAGGTCTAAGAGGCTTTGTTTCAACAGCTTTATTCTTTATGCATTAATGAGATTTGGTCCCGAAAAGTAGATTCAGTTTCATGCTCGATACTACAGCAATAAAAGAATGGAAAGAGTTTAAATACCAACGCAGAACAAGAGAATTTGTCGATTTTGAGTTGCCTGTGTTTCTATCGCTGCTGTGACACATTTTTCGATCGTGATATATGCTATGTTTTCTGGCTTTAGAATGGACTGATAACAACGGTGAAATATATATATATAAAATGTAGGTAAAAAGTTCTGTTTACTTCTAAGAAGTGTGTATTGAACAACTTTTGACCTTTACATTTCATTAAGTATAGTTTAGATCACATTTACAAATTAATAGATGTAAGATGATTAAATATCAATCATAGACCACAATACAGTTTCTTATTATCAGTTGCATTTTGAATTTAAATTAATGACTGATCAACATTTTGCCAATTTGCAATTTGAAGTAATTGTAATTAAATATAATTAGTATATATCCAACCATCACTTTATTGGTAACGTGCCCATATTATGTCAATGGTTAAATTCGGAGTGCAGTAACCAATAAAATGAATTTTTGTGGAAAACTGCGGATGAGGATTAATTAAAGCTATTAATTAAAACTATCTGAAATTTTGATATCTTACCTTCAGAATTGTTTTAAACATTGATTTTATTTAGAATTAAATAATTATGAAAAAGTTGGAATATTTAACAGCAGCAATGTCGAATAAAATAACTGGTCTGAAAAGCCAATTGAATTACAACGAAAATAATAATCATTGTATTAAATTTTACTAAGATGCATAGTAATATATTAATCAAAAAAGGGAAAGGGCCAAAAAAGAAAATCATATTTCGACATCAGCCTCCCCGAACTCGAAATCTCCTGACAGTATAACAATCACTTTGCCATTACAGTAATTGGCACGTAACCAGTATATCTCCAGTTCGAGTCATGAAGAGATCCCTGGTATTTTTCCATATTGGCGTATTCTTGTTCCATATGAAATTTCAGTGAGTTTCCATGCTTCTGATATAGGGGGTTATTATGAAAGACTACTCATAATGTAAAGCATCGATTATGTCAGATTCCAAAACTAAAATATTCTCTTCTAAATAAGATTGTGAAAAGCTATTAAAATCGAAGTTTAATGATTAAACGAATATTTTTATTATTAAATTTTAAATTCCTTTTTCATTTTAGAATTTAAATTTTATTAATTCTATTGCTTCACCTATATTGAAACAACTGTCTTGGGGAAGACAGTTAAGAAGTGACTTATCATAGCTGAACGTAATATCACCGTATAATACCGTAAAAGCTACATTTTAAGTGCAGGAAAATATTTTTTACAAAAAGTATGTAGAAAAATATCCTACTATAAGAAACTGTGATGCTTGGACCGCCCACTGACTCTTCCAACGATTAAAAAAATCCCCTCAAGCTACTGCTTGCCATAAAGGCCTGATAGGAGAGTGTCAGTTTAATACGCCATAATAGGTCTGAGAGGATGGCAGGACCTGAGCAGAAAAATGACACATCCATACATGCCTTACCCGGGATATGAACACAGGTCTCTTATATCAGTAGCAAAGTCCGCTAATCACTCAGCCACGGGATGGCTACAAAAATAAAAGATATTTAAAAAAAATTATTACTCTTATATCTTCTAAATTTAGAGTCTTTTCATCATGAAGCTTTATTTTTTTATTCATGAAGCTTTATTCTTTTCATCATGAAGCTTTTCTTTAGATTCTTTTCATCATGAAGCTTTATTTCATCATGAAGCTTTATTCTTTATTTTTTTAGTTTATATCGTTCATTGAGCAGAATTACGTAAGGCATTACCAGAAATGGAAATTAAACTTTAGTCTAAGAAATTGTTCTAATGCAAGATCTGCTTTCTAAGAAACAGGAAAAAATATTATCTCAAATCCTTAGTAAGCGCATGACACAGCATCGTCTTCATCGTTTTAACTAGTAAATTGTGTAACTTTGCTTTTGAGCTCAGCAAAATACTTTCAGAATGTTAAATAAAGCCAACTAAAGAAAGAAATATTATTTTGGTCAAGGTAACAAATTAGAACTGAACTACCCTTCTTATTCATAACACCTTTAAATGTTCAACCCCTCTCTCTACGACAGCGAATCCTTATCCGATATCTTTGACTCCTTTGTTATCGTTACTTACAAACATTGCACAAAATTCAGCTTTTTTAATATGCACAAAATAGGTTGCAGTAGTTCGTAAGGTTCTCATTAGTTTGTTTTATGTTGCTTTTCCTTTAAGTCGTTCGATACATAATGCAAAATGAATGATGCTTTTTTTTTCATTAAAATAATTATTTGTGTTTTATTCTTCAATAGCAAGTATCCCGTTGGCCTAGTGGTTAGAGGAACCCCCAAGAACTGAAATTATGCTACGTGCAAATTATGTGAAAAATAATGATGTTTTGTTTATCTGTTCATTAAAATTAGTAATACAAGATTTTTAATTAATTAAAGTTTCTTGCTATCCAATATTAACAACCTCACTGTCAGTATGGAGAATCGACCTCTAGATGATGGTGTAATAGGTGATACTTTCTTCCTACAGGACCACTCTCTTTCTCATCATTGACGATTGCTAACTGGAGAATATTCGATCTCCTGACCTAAATCTGAGACAACAAGCGTGGGTGCTCTCGAAAGCTCTCGAAAGATGGTGTCCCCCCCGCTGAATATCACTCCTGCAAGCCTCCTGGAGCTTTCAGGTGTTTTGGAGGAGCATGGAGATTACTACTACGGCGCTGCTGGACATCGTTGTGAGGCCTGCATAGCAGTAAGAAGTGGCCACACTATGGATTAAACCATTTGGACTAACTCAGTTGACTTTCAACTTTTTGCCATGTAACTGTATTGATACAAAATTTTTGGAAAGGCTTTTTTTTTTTAATTTTTCAACTGCCATTCTTACACACAGTGTTTGTATAACTTATCTTCCGATTCATATTAAGCAGATCCAACGGATCTTAGCAAAAAATCGGGGTTTCAGATTCCTTAATTCATGGAAACCAGCATATTAATTCCTTAATTCCGAAATTCCTTAATTCATGGAAACCAGCATATTCTGCATATTACCATTTTTATACTTGTAGACATTAACGAATGTTAGCAACCAGCATTCCTGTAATTATTTTACATGGTGCATCCCTTAATCTCTTGAAAATTGCATAATATCATCTTAACAAAATAATAATTAAGCAAAAAAATAAAAAAAAAACTAAATGGACATTGCATTTTTGTAATTTCATCAACTGTAGTTCAGCTTTAGGATATATATTGAGATATAAGAATATTAACTTTCCTGGTAATAAATAAAGTTAGGAATAAGTTTGCTTTTTGTAATCAAATGGGAAAAATAAGAAATTGCAAAAAAAATCGTACCTTATGAGGCTGGCAATATCGAAGAGAAAAGGAATGATGCTCTAATTCTATACCATGTTGATTAACTACTCTGCCAACAGCAGAGTCAAAGGATTGGAAGCACCCCATATGCTTGGGGAAGTCGAAAAAAGACTAACGTAACTCACATCTATCATACATCATATTGGCACGATGTAACAGATGGAAAAAAATTATTTGATGACTGACGGAGCAATTGGAGCACATGGTCTTTCCTTCGGCAGCATGAGATACTAATGAAGGTAGCACAATGGAAGAATGGTTCTGAATGACATCATGGATGCCAGGAATAATACATCGCTCTTCTTTTCTGCCAATATATGTAAGTTTTTATGTTGTTCATGCCAGTTTCAGACCATGGCTTTCCTATTATTTCCTAACTACCAGTAATGGAAGTAGATCTTCATAACAAAAACATAAGCGTTATATTTTCCTTATCCTATAGCAGACTGACTATTGTGTCTAAAATGAAGTCGTATGCAATCATATAAATTTATAAATAAACACAGTCGGACAATGAATTATTTTTTAGAAATAAAGCAAAGAGTTAAATATCCAAAATCAAATTATTTTATATTTTTAAGTATAATTATTTATACGTGTGTCTGTCTTTTCTCCCAAAGATTAAAAACATTTGCAAACCTATGCAAAAGCGAGGTAAAGGAATGAATACCTTAAGGAGAGATAAACTAGAAATATAGCCTTATCCCCATTAGTTCAACTTATTGTTAACTTATATGTTGATTTATTTTTTATATTACTGGACCTTCATGCATCTTCAGCTCAAGAAGCACACTTAGTATATTCATAGGAAAAAATAAGGAAAAGCATTCATTCCATAAAAAATATCATTTTACCCATTTTTTAATGTTAGCTATGTATTTCAGAGAGCCATTGATTTCTTTTTGGTCAATGTAAGAAGTAGACACAGTATGTCCATTGGAATATATCGGAAAAAAGCATTTACTTCATTAAAAAAGGCATTAATTTGAACACTCAAACAATCAACAGGTATTTTTGTGAGCATTCGAGAGCATCCCACGCTTGTTGTATCAGATTTAGGTCAGGAGATCGGGTTGGCCGTTCAATTTCACTTAGTTGAAGAAATGGTCAGTTCCTCGGTGGTCTGGTGGTCTAGCGGTTAAGCTGAAACATCGAGTTGATTGTCCACCTCAGTTCGAATCCCATTCAGGACAACCATTGTTTTTTTTTTTTTCAATTCATTATTTCACTGTACTCATTTTTTGATGTCGATTACCAAATTCAAGAAGCCAATGATTTCATTTCAGTTTTTGAGAGTTGTCTTGTTTTTGTGACAGATAAAATTATTTAAGCCTTCTGACTATAAATTGGATTTAAAAATATTTAAGCCTCTCTTACGTTATAATTTATTTTTGAATTCACTTCAGTTTCATTGTCTACCGGAAACAGAACAAATTTATTCAAAATTTGTTTTTTGTTGTGTTATAAAGAAATAGAAGTAGACTTGTGTTTCGCTTCTGCAACTCTTTCGGATAAATTTACCAGCTTACTCCAAGGCTTTGCATGTTATATACAGTTTCTAGAGAAAATATATCATCTTCCTGGCGTTTCGGTTTTTCAGCCCCTATAGAAACAGTGACAGCAGAATGACATTTAGTTAATATTAAACCTTTAAATAAATAATATTTAGAATAAAATACTTCGAGACCATAACATGTATTTACGATTAATAAAAGAAAGTATGCGAATTTATTCTGCATTTTAACATTTTTTTTTTTATAATTTAAATGCTTTCCTTGTCTTCGCTGTTTCTGTTGTTCAGATGAAACATCCCTTTTTACCAAGCAAAGTTAGATTAGCCACAAATAATTTAAGACTAGAAGAATTAAAGAGAAAAATCCCAGAAACTTTAAGATATTAGAAAAATAAGTGCCCATTACTTTAAATGCTTTACTGAAAGAGTTCAAAGTTAATACCCAAATATTCTACAAGAGATCTGGAAATATACCCTATGTGTCGATTACAGCGGAACGATGATTTTCAAATTTCATTTGCGCTAAGCAGATACTGATAACAGCTTGCAATTATAATTTCTTATATCCGGTAGCTTTAAATTTATACTTAATGGAGGCCATGGCTTTGTGAAAATATTCAAAGTTATGACTAACTATAAATATGAACTTTTATTCATCGGTGAATATTAATTGTTTTGAAAACAACATTTATATTTAGATGCCTACGGACAAACTTCATAGCTCGTGAGACTCCGTTAATGTATTACATTTCGAAGTGAAATGCAAATAAAGCTGAACTGATAAAAAATAATGATCTGTTTTCAATTGCGAATCAATTCAAGAAAGAAGAAATGAATTGAAGTCACCTTTAGCAGTCATCTTGCTTCTCTTGAGATTTAAAGCGACATCCGTGTTACTTTTGCTGCTTAAAATGCAGAATTCCTATTTTTATTCATCATAAATCAATCAATCACTTAACGTGAGAAAAAAGAGATTATTTCTATAGTATAAGGGAATTTATCCGAAATTTTCTCACTTTGCATGTGTAAACTTTATTTTCACTTTTTCTACTTTCTACGTTTGGTTATCAATCATTTACCACACTTGGAGAACGTGGGCATTTGTCTTTTTTGGTTTTTCCATTGCATGAGAAATGAAATGGAAAATGATAGGTTCGACTGGTTTCTTTTGAACGTGCAATTTAAAGACTGTAATTGATTCATTATTTGCTTTGTTTTATCATGGTTTTGCTAACATTGCGAATATTTTGCCGAACTACTAATTTAATAATAAATAAATCCATGATTTTATTTACACCTTCAGAGAGAGAGGAAAAAGTGAAAAATAATTTCACCGAAAGAAAAATCGGCTTCGGACGCTAAAAAAACAGCTGACATCCTTGTTTACACTGTTACTGTTAGTCAAAATTTTAAATACGCAACAGCTAGTTAAATTTACCGTAAAATGTTATTTCAGAAAATTATTCTTAATAATTGAAGAAACTATTTTTATTACTGGAATATTTGAGCAAATGGATTAAAAATTCCTAATTTTAGAAATAATTCTTACCAAGATATTGTTAACATATCCCCAGGCAACTGCTTTCCACAAAGATCTGAAAAGAAACTGTAAGTATGTATAAATACCCCATAGAAAGGAATTCTGAGTAAGACAACACCTCATCAGAAAGATAACACAAGAAAAGAGACATTGACAGCTCTTTTATTAGCAATTTATAAAATTTGTAAAAATGCATTTACAAACAGATTTTTCTGTGTTTCAAGCTGACATTTTTCAATTCAGAAAGGGTCAGTTCAGACTCTCGAAATCGAAAACTCAAGTTCACAACAAAACTTTTAACCTATTTAGGACATTGGAAACCGTCCCGTAGGGTATTAGTTAGAATCCGAGACTTTGCAGTTGGCGTGCATAGCATTTCTCAGCATATGCAGTACTTTTTAACCATCGATACATGGAAGCAAGAATGTTCCTAAACCGATGTTTGAACTTCACAAGAATGGCCTTTGTCGTAAATTTTCTATTCTCAAAACGTGTAGCATTCCACAACAGCCAGAAAGTGTATCTGGGGCTTCTGTGAAGTTCGAACCCGGCCCCCTAGTGCGGAAACGAGGTACTCTAATCACCGGGCCACCAAAATCGTACTACATAAAGTGGAAGATATTAAATTTTATATAGTGAGGAATTTAGCATTGTAGTAAAATATTGATCGATTCGTATTTTAAAAAAACGAACAAATAAAGACGATCACAAACACCTCATTTTCCTCTTTTTGCTAACGACTTATCTGATTTATAGTTAGATGTTAACGGTTTTGGATAAGAACATCTGTACATCGCTACGAAACTTTTCATCACGGCTCTGCCTTGAAGATAAAGCGTCATTAGTTGAAGATCTGTTTTTTTTTCTTAAATGTAACGTGATATTCCATTTCATCAAATTCTTAAGAAATTTTTTAGAACATGGGCATTTATTCCGGCGACGTGTAGAAAAGCAAAAAGTAATGCCATAGGTCAAGGACGTATCCGGAGGACGTCCGACTATTTTGAACCCCCCCCCCCCGAAAATTCTATCATCTTATACTAAATCTCATACTAAATCTCAAGTGCTTACCTGCTTCGAAATCCCAAACAGTTGTCTTCGTATAATTTTTTTAGCCTCATATTTTTTTTGTCTGACACTAGATATAGATTAAAAATAAAAACTATAAAATATCATTCCATATAGAATATCATTTTATCCTTTCCTGTTCTAAATCCTGGATACGAGCTTGCATAGATCATCTTTTTGTTTATCGAAATATAGAGTGCTACATATCTGGTCAATAGTATCAACGTCCCCTTCCTATGCGCTGTAATCCATTTTTATATCGGAAGTAATTAGTTAACTTGAAAACAAGGAATTAGAATGAATTTAATATTTCTTGGCTATATTTCAAGGGGTAAAGTTTTATCTACTTTAGTAGGTGTGTGTGTCAACAATATGTAAAACGCAGCTTTCACTAATATTTGTTCTTTCTCTGGGGTCTACCAAAGAAAAAAAAAAACTCTACTGACTGAATTTCACAGGTCTCACTGATGGGTTGCGTGGAGAGAGAAATTCTAATGATTAGAACCACTGCTTATGTGTTTCACATTCCATAATACTTGAAACATTAAGCGAATCTTCTTGAAAAATCGAGATTTGGATCACTAAGATCTTTATTTACAATCAGGGAAAGGTTTCCACAAAATATCGTCTTCAGAGTTAGGAAGCATTGAATGGGGCTTATCGTTTACATAACATAGAAATAACAAGGAACACATTGCTTATTCTTAGTTTAATTAACATTATATTGAAATAATTTTTTTAAATGAAACAGTTTTGGATTATATTGAATAAAAGGAATAATTTAAGAAAATATTAGAAAATTTTAACCCGAGACAAGTAACCTTCACTTGAACTTTTTCTGTTATATCGGTGTAATTCATCCTAAAACAATTATGATCTTTAAAACCTAGAAAATTTTAAATATATTTATATATATAATAGCACTTAGAATGTAACCATCAGCTGTAACAATTATTACTTATCCCTTAATTTAGCGAAAAGTAATTACAAATAGCGAGATTGCCATAAAATGCTACAGTTTCCACAACTGTATAAGCAAAATACTAATTGTATGACATAAAAGCAATCATACACCAAACTAATTTATCCAAAGGAAAACATTAGGGGAGAGAGTAATATGAAATCATACTAAAATGCTGAACAACATTTGTATCCTTTTTTCTCTATGCAAGTGAAATTCAGCATGAATATTACTACAGATAAAAATGGATGAAATGAGCAAAGACTACGAAATGCTCTGTTTTCTGTCTTTAGGCACATGATTTGCTTTATGTGAAACTGTCGTTGATATCTGGTTTATTCGTCATTTATTTACATTTTATTTGTTATTCGTAGAAGCTTCACCATTTCTAGAAATTAATTTCATAATATAGCCTAATAATACACCTATGATGCACCTATAAATACACCTATAATATAGGGGGAGACATGCTTTTTGAATGATTGAAGATCATGAATTTTATGGAGAGGAACAGTTGTAAGGTAGCAAAGACGTAGATTTGCTGCACAGTGATAGATTATGCCTTTATGCAACTGTTGTCTTAAACACGAAATTTAGGGAGAATGGATGAAGAAGAACTTTAGAGGAAATTTAATACCTATTAAGCTCCCTATCCCAGTTCGAGACTAAAAATAGGGGCAATGTCTTGGTCGTAGAGCAATTGTCGAAAACTCCAATAATACTTTTGTGCAAAGCATTCATCAATCAACATAGTGGAGACACCACTCGACGTTAACGCAGATGCAGCACTAGTGAGGGGTACGAGTGCAGAAGGTGGTCCAAGGGAGGATAGAATAAATATTTAGGATTTTCGAATATATATATATATATTGGAAAAATAAGGCAACATAATTAGCAGTGGCAAGGGGTAAAGCGAAAACAAAAGTCGGAAGACATCAAAACAAGATACTGCAAATCATTCTGCAGTCATTCGAAAATTAATTCGAGTGCATTACCAATATTACTTCCAGATCCCCTGGCTTTTTTTCGCCGTTGAAATATTTTCCGTACCTGGATTTGATTTTTCCTGATATATGTATTACGTTTGATATTGTCTTGTGGTATTTTTCATACATTACCCATTTGAACTGTGGTTCCAGGGGGGGTGTTTTCAGAGATAGAAATGAGAAAGTCCTTTTAGGGTATCGTCAACAGAGATAGTTTTAATTTCAGAATTATCTATAAGGAATTCATCGTTTATGAGCTTATTAGGGATATACCCAATAATTTCTTCAAATGCAGTCTCTGCTTCTGCTTCAAGGTTAATGATGCAATCATCGCCAGTTTATGTTTCGTCTAGCACAATTTGAATTTGGAAGCTGAACATTCAAGTGTAGTCAAAGCATTTTTATCTTCTATTTCATCATTTTTTTTGGGGGGGGATGTGATTTGCATTTTTAGCTCGCAAAAGGGCATTGACAAATCGTAAACAGCATGAAAAACTTGATTTACATTTGAAGTACCTTTATTTATAATGACCTTGAGAGGTCGAAATATATCTCTATCTAGGCTTTCCTGTTTTGTTTTGTTTTTTGTTGTTGTTTTTGTAACTTGGCAACTTTCCTGACTGTTCCTTGAATAACTTCAGTGAAACAATTTTTTTTCACCAATCGGGCACACAGCTGCGAAGTGACCTTGTCATTTACATCATTTGCTGACACGTATTAATTCACTATTCTGATAGAAAATATTCTTCATAATATCGATGAAATCGACTCCAGCATGGTAAACGCGAAAACATTGATGCATCGCGGTCTCTTCCATGATGGATAGAAAAAAAGACATTTCCTCGTAACAATCGAGAATGACGGCAAGCAATCAAAGGAAGACACTTCTCGGCTAAACTAGTCGCACTCTGCTTGCACAAAGACTATTTCCATATATTTACATTATAGCACAGAAACGATGATAGCGATCCTGCCATCTAGATAAATAGATCTTAGCTTGATCTATTTATGTACTATCACCACCTATACTTCTATATTCCAGGTCAATGTGCTGGTTCGAAAGCGAAATATATATTTATTTATTTTAGACAGTAATCCCTCCTTTCCCACCAACCATCAACAAAACACAATAAATTTTCTAATTCTTACACAGTGTAGTTACCAATAACTGTAATAAAATGAGTGTTTATTGTTCAAATATTATTGCAGTCTAATTAACTGATATTTAATATTAAAAGGGTGAGAATTATCAGGGACGATGGAGGTAAAGTTTCGTCGCTTTCGGAACATCACTAAAGGAATTATGAATGATTATGTGGATAAACGTTTTATACACTCGGTTGTTTTGAAAATAACGGATAAGTTTGAAAAAGTAGTTTTTAAAATAGTTCATCGAGTTGGCTGCTTTTGGTTTTCTACACTGACCCTTAATCTTTTTAACCATATTTCATACCTTTTCAGAGATATTTCTGTGCTTGTAAACTTTCCCATGTAACCTGTCTGAGTCATATCTAATGGATGGGGATACAAAGGAAACCATGATCCTTCCTGAATCGTGGTGAGAAAATTTGTAAACATATATATATATTTAAAGGTAGGAAAGTACTCCTCTACACAAAGAACAGAGATAACCTAGAAGCTCTAGTGTACTTGTCCTGACATACAAAGGGATATGCCTTACTAGCATTCTGAAAACTCCGCCTTCTTACTCTAGATCCGGCCTTGCGTATATGTACAATGTATACTAAATACAAAAGAATTCTGCAGGAATATATTTTTTTAAAGTTCACTACAACGGAGGAAAAATAATGATATTGCAGCCGCATTCAGTGAAAATAACATATTGGATCGACATTCTGGCCAATTCGGAATCGATTAATTCCCTGGTACCATAATTTTATTTTAGACCATTTCCTGTGCACTGTATATATTTTAAAACTACTGAAAATAGTAGTCAATTTCCAAATAATATTATCAACATTATTTATGTAGCGTTATAAATTCAGTCTTTGTTGAAGAAAAGAAAACGTTACGTTTTGGATAATGCTTTTCGATTTCCTTTTGCCTCTCAGTGTATGTGGCATTTGATTTCTTTTGACGTGTGGCATTCTCAGAAATTGGACAACTTTCGCGTATCATAAATGGGACTGGAACTATTCTAAACCTTTTATTTCGACTTTGTTCTTCAACTTGCAGTGCAGATCTTGCAGAAACTTTCCTTTTCAAAATTTCCTGCTCCTTTTCTTTATTTTCTTCCCCTTACATAGCTCGCAAAAGGGCATTGGTAAATCGTAAACAGCATGAAAAACGTTGATTTACATTTGAAGTATCTGTTTTTATAACGGAAAAAATAAATAAAAATATATTCTCAGTTCGACTGAAAGAATGCCCAATGGACACAAACTTCTACTGTTCACTTAGTGACGATATTAGTCTTTTAATTAGAAACATAGATATAATATAAGATGTGGGACCATACCTTTCTTTTGTTTCATTTTTTAACATGTAAATTTTCTTACAATAGTCGTCAGGTCAAATTTGAAATATTTCTTGTTCAAAATATAGAAACATCTTTTGTCTTCCATTTTTAGTCTCGGTCGGACTCGGTTGGTTGGAAAGGAGGGATTACTGCCTAAAATAAATAAAATAGAGATTTATTTCGCTTTCGAACCAGCACATTGACCTGAAATATAGAAGTATAGGTGGTGATAGTACATAAATAGATCAATCTAATCGGCAGGATCGCTATCACACGGATCGATTCTTCCTTTTTTTATTCTTCAGAAGTTCTATTGCCCACAATCACAACAGTAGAACAACGTTTTCTCTCTGCAAACATTTTTTTTTCTTGTTTTGCTACTGAAGTAAAATCCTTTGTACCTTTCTTATAATTTTTGTTCCACACAGTATTCGAAAACTATTCTTAAGAGACCTCATTATTTTACCGTTTTTTTTTTAACTTTTTACTGACTTTTTGATACTGTAAAGAAAAGGCTACAACAAGGGACTCAGGTCTGTATAAGTTTCATGCTAAGAAATGTGCTATTAAAGTGCGTATATACTTTTGTTGACATACTGCGTATAAGATTATGCATAATTAATAATTATTTTGTTATTAATGTCTGTCTATATAACGAATTTTATAGATAGTGTGCTTCAGGTATGTGTTAACCTGATGGAAACACTTAGTTTACGTTTGTATTATTTATGTATGAGGGTAAGTCAGAAAATAATATTTTATTTAATTCATGGGGAGGATTTAAAACGAAGAAAAATAAACGAAAAATGTCCTTATATATATATATGTACATGTGTTTATTTATCACATAGTCACCAGACTTGTTAAGACAGCTATCGTAAAGGTCGATCAGCTTATTGAATCCCTGCCAAAAGAAGGGTATATTCTACTTTTCAAGTCACTTTGCGATTTCTTCTTTGACAGCATCACCCAATGGAAAACATTCTCACTGACATGCTTCTGCAGTTACCAAACAAGTGAAAATTCCACATTGTCAAGTCTAGACTGTACGATGGATGATGAAGAATTGCCCATCGGAAGGTGCGGAGAAGGACCACTATGGAGCGAGAAGTATTATCGTGCATAGGAGCACTCCTAATGATAACAGCGATTGACAGGAGAGCCGAGCCGCAGGCAGCCACAAGCTCTCGCTAATTTACCACTGGTTGGACCTTCTTTTGCCCACGGTAACTGAATTACTGCTCGATATTCAGTTCCGTGTACCTTTGTGTACCTTCTCATGTACGCTGTGACTCAGCCTCAGCACAGGAAGAAGCACAGCAATGATGACTGTTGCTGCTTAGTGGCACTATTTTGTACCAAACTGAAATGGTGGCACAGCCCCTTGTAATTTGGCTTGAAACAACCTGAGAACCTTACTTTCTGACTTATCCTCAAAACCAGACTGTATGACCTTTTACCTGGAACACCCGATATTAATTAATTTGTTTATTTTACAAAGTGGTAACATTTTCCTTTGAGCTGTTAACCGCTTACAGGAAAGATGATTTACTCCATAAATGACTGTACACATATAGATACTTACGAAATCCTCATGCAGCCATGGGCTACGAAGGTCCTATCAAGAGTGTATCTCAGGATAGACATTTATGGCGAATATTGTTCTAAAGAGGTGTCTGTCCTAAGATACAGCTGATGCATTTCACTACTGTACGCTGATTCCACCAAGGTCCTGTTTGACATTGTCTGCCCGTCGCATCCTAGATCTCCCCCTTTTCCTGACACCTTTAGGCACACTGTTCATAATCCTATTTGCCAATCTGCACACTATGCATACGAACATCATGGCCAAACTAACGCAGTCTATCTCTGCACAATATGCTGCACAAAAGAATTTGTTGACTCCTTTGCCTAACATCATCATTGCTTGCAAAGTTAAATAACCTAATGACCAAGATTAAATATCTAAAATTAGTACATCAAGTTTTCTGTTATCTTGTTACAAAGGGTCCCTGTTTCACTGTCATAACTAAACTTAGAACGAACCAAACTATTATAAAGCTTAATTTTAGTCTTTAGGTGTATACGCCTATTTTTTCACTCTCCACAAATTCTTTAAAGTACCGACAGTAATCCCAATTTTTCTATTTTATCTTAAGCTGCACATCATCAGTGTCTGTTACATAGCTCCCAAGATAATTAAGTTAAGACATTGTTCAAGAGTGCAGAAGTTCAAAACAACTGAAGCACCATCTGCTTGACCAATTTCCATCACTTAGTTTTCTCTTTTTATCACCAAACCTACTCTACTACCAATCTCATCAAAAGCTCAGTGAAAATATTCCTCTCATGAATATCCATTGTGCGTATGATTTGACCAACAGGGCCAAATGATCCTCATAATTTAAATCAGAAATTGTGAAATCTGTAGACCATTTGAGGCCAAAATCTTTTCCTTTGCAAAGAAATCTACATTAACATAATCAATAACCAAACTAAAAAGAAATGGAGACAAAGTGCACCCTTGTCTAAGTCCACTAGCAATGCTGAACCAATCACTACAAGCCTGAAAAAACCTCACACACTAGGCAGTGTTATTATAGAGAGCTTTCATTATGATAACTTGTCAGGTATTCCATATGATCTAACGATCAACTCCAAATTATGACGATCAACAAAGCCAAAACCTTTTTGAAATCTATAAACCTAGTAACAAAGGATTCCGGACCTCTAAACGTTTCTCAAGAATTTGCCTAATGGAAAATATTTCATCTATATACCCCTTACCTCTTCTGAATCCACACTGTTCGCACGCAATGTCGAGCAATCAAATTCTCATTCCTATTAAGCACAAGCATGCAAAGAGAACTTTACCTGAAACATAAAGTAGACTAATCGCTTTATAATTATTACAGATACTATGATCACACATTTGAAAAATAGGGATAATAATAGCTTTAATAAAATCTTAGGAACAAAATCTTTATCATAAAATATATTATATAATTTAAGTCAGCCACGTGGCAAGCATTCTCACCTCTAAGCATTTCATTGTTGATTTCTTCCACCTATGGAGATTTGTGCAGTTTTAATTTAAAGATAGCCAAAGCGACTTCAGAATGTGATATAGGGCAAGCATTAAAGACAGTAATCGATCCTCGTTACAAATAATGGTACTAGAACTAACTACATTGTTGAAAACATCACTGAAATTCTCAGCCTACATAGCCATTACATGATCCCCACCTTGAATCACTTTATCATGTTTATCCCTCAATCCCTGTGTGCGTGTCTGCTTCTTCCTCCTCAAAAGATCTATCTGGTACAACTCTCTGCTAGCTGCTTTCTGTGCTTTGTCAGTCAAGCTACAAGCCAAAGATCCTTATCAGCTGTTAAGATTCGTTTACACGTTTTTGAAGCTCTTTGTAATGCAGTTTGTTTAGGACTAGCATGATCTCGATTCATATTGTTCCTATAGTTCCTTCTTTCAGAAAGCAGCACCCAAAACAGTACTGCTAGTTTCAAGAAAAGTCTGTTTAAACTGATATCATTCTTTCTCAACTTCAGCAGTAAGCAAACCACGATTGTCATAATGACTAAGTAGCCTCTCATGATATGCTTTAGCTATAACTGGATATTTCAGAGCTTCAGTGTTAAAGGCAATCTCTTAACTTTAGCACACATTTCTTAAGCTTCAGTTGCAAGATATTTTTGACCAAATAATCGTCAGACCCAGTTTCAGCTCCACTATAAGATATGGTATTCTTAACCGAATTAGCCCACTTACTGTTAATTAATATATTATCGATCAAATTGTATCCAATCAGGTGCATTATTACATGTTTCTGTGTTTGTAGTACGCTTTTGTTATTCTCAAACTTTTAAATTTACTTTCTTGTAGAAGACGTTCCCCACGTTCACAGGAGAATACTATTGGAACTACCAATGCCATAGAGACCTAACACCCCTTCACAATGATCAGAGTCAGTACAAACTTTAGCATTGAAGTCACTTAGAACAAGAGAAATATCTCCTTTCTTGATAGAGTTTAAAATATCTGTCAAAGTTGTCTGTGACAGTTTTCATTCAGTTAATACTTGTCTGTGAAACCTGAATTTCTTGTCCTCATCAGAATCCTCTGTGGGGCAAAACAACAGATAACATTCAAGTTTTTTCATCTAAATTTTAAATTTAGCTATAAGAAATCATTCACTAATGCATGAATGATTGTACTTAATATAAATCAGAAATTCCACGAACAACCTCCGTCTAGAATGCATTTCAAAACTTGTAAATAGAATAGAATGCTTAAGCAGCTAAAGAGTTAATAATAATATACTGCTCACAAAAATTAAGGGATATTTCAAAATGAATATGAAGCGATGAAATATCCCCTAATTTTTGTGAGCAGTATAGTTAATTTCGAATTATAGAAGCCCAAGCTTTCCATGGTTTGTCTTATTTCTTGTTAAATTACCCATACATGTATGATAAACGAATTAAACTATATTTAGCAACAATACAGGAAATTTTTCCCTGTGTGAATTTTTCATGTATCAGTAGTTAATCTCTTGAAAATTATTGCGACTAATAAAATTTGTTATACAATTATTTATTTATGTAACAAATAATTTCTGAATTATTTTAAGATTACGCTGTAAGATCTTTATTATTACTCGGCTACTGCATAAAATAAATCAATATTACCATTTCTAAAAGAATAAATAAACTTTTTGATCTTATTTAATTGCTAATTGAGAGAGCTAAAATTTTCTGTAATACCATGGTAGAATTTCAAACGTTTTTTTTAAATCTGGATGATTAGGAAATAATGCTTTAGCGAAATCAATTTACTTGCTGAGTCCTATGTAAGATTATATAATGAGTTTAGGAAAGATGAGCAAAATAGAAATGAAAAGAGTGATACCGCAACTCTGTTCCAGTTTTAATATCGGTAATGGAAAAATCAGGTTTTTGCTATGGAAATTATCGTTTCACTTACATTGATAATAATTCTGCATTATCAGAATTAGTTCACTAGCGTTTGCATTGAACCATAAAAACTTTGTGAAAATAGCTCAACCTACACCAACATTAAAGCAAATACATATATCGCATATTGTCATCAAACAAAAAATTAAAACATTTCCAACAGTGATTTGCTTTCAAACAGGACCTAACTGCATCACTTAGAGTAAATGGGCTGTTTATTTTTATTAAATACATATTAGATATTTGTAAAACTAGTTTATTGGTTCATTGTATTTTGAACGTCGTTAAAGACAACCAACACCAAGCGCAGACGAATTATTTCAAGTTCCATTAGAGTGCATCCTACTGTGCAGAATATTGAAGACATTAAACTCTTCTCAAAAACAAGCATTACCTCTGAAAAACAAACATTACTGCGGATTGAGATATCACATAGACTGCATTAAAGTTCACAACAAATTTAAACCTAACAGATACTGTTTTCTGATTTTGGTTTATGTGAAGAGGTACATTCTTTGGCTCACAGTGGACGTTTTGTTCATGCTGAAAAGATAGAAGCAGGAGTAGGTTTTAGGAGGAGTAGATTATTAAATAAAAGAGGGCATCTATTATGGCGGTGAAGGAACTAGTGTACTTCAATGAGCGGAGAGAAACGTTGGTGGAATTATATACTCCTATAGCGCGTCCGACGCAAAACAGGTTGAAAGGCATAGGTCAAATAAAAGTAGTCTACCAGTTTTCCTCGGCAGGGCGCTATATAATGGGCCATCTCTTCATTCATATCAAACATCTTAAATGCTAAAGAAAAATTGGACAGCAATAAACGTATGGAATTAAACAAGACTACAATGACAAAATAATAATTACAGAATTTCGAATGCGCAAAGTTTGTTTGAAAACAGAGAAAGTGAAGAGTGAATTAAAAGAAGGGGAATGGGAAATATAAAACTATAACGATGGAAATATAATATCCAAATATGAATCAGAATGAAAAAAAAATGAATGGTTAAAGGTAGGAGTGTCAATACTAATTAGATGGTAATAAATATGAAAATACACTAAAATTTTCAAAGATATGAATGAAGAAACAATGAAAATAACATTGGAAATACATGGAAGATTGTTAGTTCTAATGGCTTTGTGTATCCTAAAGTGAACCCACGACATGCAATAAAAAAAACTTTCAGGAAAGAGTGAAATAAGTTTTTTAGAAAATGCTAAAAGAAATCAGGGAATAGTTTTAGAAATAATTATGTGGAACAGAAAAAAAAAGATTTGCTGATGAGTTGGATTCGAACCCACGCTTGTCATTTAAATACCAGGTGCTTTAGTGAGCTATCACCAGCTCTATGATTTATCCACTTATTGATGACTTCTAAATCTCACTACCTTGTCGCTCACGGCGCTATCTATGATCAGGAAAGACAACTTATCCAATTTTCTTCAATACATAAATATTAAATAAATAATTCAATCACGTTAAAGCGTTATCGGTGCAAGAATTAACAATAAAAAATTCGCAGATTATACATTAGCATATAATTCAAGAAATAGTCTTGTAGAATTATATGTCAACAAGTAATCTGTGAATTTATTATTGATCAAGAAATAGTTATTCTATGATATTTGAATGCCTGAGTAGAAATATGAAATAACAGCAATTATTGAAAAAGTATGCAAAATAAAACTACCAAAATTAATAATGTGGAATGAATCATAGAAAAATATGGATAATTTAGTTTCAAAATAATAAGAATATACATGCCACACAGAGCTAGGAAATGTAGGCAGCTTATCACTATTAAATTAGTAGACATAAGAGTAATATAAAGTAGAAGCTAGCAGAGTGTGTCGACGAATAGAATGTATTTCGGACCATTACTGTCTAGGAGCGATGATAGGATTCTCCTGAAATAATGACTTCTGAAACGAGAGAATATTCAAAAATTATTTAAGGGCATATTAAGAAGTAAGATGAAATTTTATTGAGATAGAACTGAAGTAGAAAAATGGCATCATTTTAAATCTTGTATTTATGAAGAAGCCAAAGAAGTTGTGGAACAGATGAGATGGTTCAGGAAAAAAAAAATAGTTATTTCTAATGGGAGGAGAAACTATGATCTTGATTATGCCCGGATGGAAAAGGAAGCAAGAGAAAAATAACTAAATACAAAAAAGAAGATGTTTACTAAGAAAGAAATAAAGAAATGAAACTGAGGCAACTAGAGGAAGAAATAAAGTTCAGAAAAAAAATGAAAATTGATAGTGAGTTAATAGATCTTGTACAAGCAATATAGACATGGAGGGTCCTGAGGTGCCTCAAGGAATTTAAAGGACTGCTCGGCATATTATGGAGGGTGTACAAGAAAAAGAGATAGCAGAACGAGAGCTATAGAATCAATGGGAAAGATTAAAAAGTGTAAAACTCCTGGATCGGCAGTAATGGATAAAAGGATTGAAATCTGGAAGAAGATAGAAGTGAAACACGAACTGCAAATAAAATATTATTTTCAGTTATTAATTATTATATTATATTATTAATATTAAAAGATTTGCACATACATATATTTTTACATTTATTCAAATGAACAAAATCATATACAATTTTTTTGTAGAATTATATTTATAATCCAAGAGTAGTAGTTCGTCTGGGTTAAAATAGTGAATATTAAATTTGTCTTTAATGCAATCGTGAATTTAACGGTATATTTAAATTCTTAACCCCCCAATAAATTAGATAATATTAATTCATTTTAAGATAGTATAAAGTTCTCTTCATTGCTAATATTTTGAATATAGTTCCTCAGTAGAAACTTAATTGATGAGCAATTAATCTTTTCTAATATTTAAAGGTGATGAATTAAAAATCTTTGGTCCAAAGAAGTAAAAATGTTTATGAATAATTTCTTTTCACACAAGCGGAATTTTAAATCTTGACCACTTAATTTATTTTTATAATATAATTCTTTAAGAATCTCCAATGAACTGTCAGAGTAGAGAAAATTTGGCATTTCAAAAATGTATAAATGTCTAAGCGGAAAAATCAATGGAAGTGTTATAGCAGAAGATATGGTAAAAGATTATAAGGCATCTATTATATATATTGAAAACTTAAAAAATACCTATCTACCTGATGTACTAAATATTTACTTACTGTCAAGCTGTTTAAGTAAGAGGATAAAAATGGGTATAGAGGAAAAATTGTCCTGAAGAGAGTGGGATCAGAACCTACGACCTCCTAATTTGTTTTTACTTTTTTTATTATAGGCTGATAAAGGGGGCCTGATTTGAAGTAGCCCATGATATTCTAGGCGAAATAAGCTTTAATTTGAGATATAACTCGTTAATATCAACCCCCTGTGATTTCTGCCCATTTTTGTAACAATGCCTGAAAGGAACTTTAGACCTTTCAGAAATTATTTCGACTCAGCATTCAAATCCCATAGAATAACTATTCCTTGATTAATAATAAATTCACAATTTACCCGCTGACATATAATTTCTCAAAACAATTTCTTGAATTATATGTCAACCTGTAACCTGTTGAGATTTATTTCCGCAAAACTAGCCGCCTTGCCATCGGTCAGTAAAGAAAACCGATGGGTTTGGAAAAACTGCCGTCCGTTCGCTACGGCATTGATAAAAATACGCTAGATGGCATTGATGGGAGGGTACCATCTGACTCTCAACAGCTTCCAGTGGGTCTCCTCCTCCCAACCTTTTCATAGGTCTTTGTGACCTTGCGATTAGGTCCAATCTGTGCAAAAAAAAGTACAGCTCAGAGGTAAAACAACCCAGCTCAACCCTTTGCAGAAACGATAATCAGAAAGAGAATTAATGCAGTGGAAGAGTATAATGGCTTTACTAGAGGAAAGTCATATATAATATATTTCATAATTAGGAAATAATATTTTCATAATTAGAAAATGATAATATTTTCATAATTAGAAAATGATAATATTTTCATAATTAGAAAATTAAAAGAAAAGAGAGTCGGAAAGGATAAGAAATTCATATTTTTTTTGTAGATATGAAGAAAAAAAAGACATGATAGTGTACCTCGGGACAAAATAGGGAATGTACTAAAAGAAGAAGTAATAAAAAAAGGGTGAAAAGTATTTAAATTAGGATAATTCCCATTAAATGAAAGTGGAAAAGAGAATATCATAATAATTTAAAGTTTGTAGTATTAAAGAGGATGTTACATGTCATCTACTTTATTAGCAATTTATAAATGTAAAATTCCAAGGAATAAAGGGAGAGAAAATATCAGAGAATCGAGTTATCAACTGTAGCAGATGATCAAGTAATAATTATACACGACATAAGTGATTTACGTGATGAAGAAATGAGAGCTAAAAATGAGTTTTGAGAAACAAATATCTGATAGGTGAATGGGGAAATGATGAGAAGTGTGATCATGTTTCAACATCTAGGCCAGGATCTATCATATGGAAAAATGGCAACATCTATAGAGGAAGTGGGAGTAGAAACATAATAATAAAGGAAGTAATAGAATATTGATTCAGTTTTATGGGATAAAAATATATCAAGAAAGAATAACAGAATGATATTCACACTTTGTAGGGAGTAATCTAACTTATGGATCAGACACATGTAGATGTAGAAAACAGAAGAGTTAACGTTGAGTTAAGAGCAGTCGAAATAGACTTCTGCAGAATATACACCTGGAATACAAGAATGGATAAAATGAAAAATAAGGAAATCAAAAGAATTACCGGTATAGATGAAGATGTAAAGATAGTATTTAAAAAAGGGAAACGAAGAAGATATTGACATAAGAATAGGATAAATGATGGAAACATAACAAAGAAAATATCGAAATTGTGCAGAAGAGAAAGAAGAAAAAGGCCGAGAAAGAAATGGAGGGAGGCAATTGAGGAGGAGAAGCGATGAGAAAAAAATGGATTTTTCGAAAAATATTGGATAAATGGAAAGTGATATAGAGAGATGATGTCTAGACGCAATCAGTCCTAAATCAGAGAAATGTCTGGGAAAGTAAAAGTAAGTAATGGACTACACTTATAATTAACTTTCATCTGAAAAACATAAGCTTTTTAAGCTATCTCTCCGTTTCTCATGGAAATCACGGAATTGGTAGCATAGGTAAATATGTTCTCAGAACCTGGAAACCTCAATTTTGTAGCGTCGCGTCAGTCTAGTCTTGGGTCACATATTATAATAATTGACAGTATATCTAGCATCTTAGAGAAGCAATATTACAGGCATGCTCCCTATATACCAATTCGATTTGCGTTTTTATTTCGACTCATTTATAGTGAAAAAACAAAGTTTAATTTTTACCGTGCAGCGATAAACGATCACAACTCTTGGAGTCTGGATGAATGAAATGCCTACTTGATAATTTTGTTAAGCTATAAATTCGTAATTTATTCACACATTTATAAAAAAAAATACTTTTTCTGTACGTTAAATGCTATTCTACGTCTAACATGAGATTAAACTCAATAAAGCTTGTTTTTTAAGTGAATAAACTTTTTATTAAGAGGTAAAAATGTTTAATCGGAGCATGCATCTCATCGAATCTCTTTCACTGTCCCGCCATTTATGTTCTTCTTTTTTATCTCAGCCAAAGATCTATATAGCAAATGCTACGACAAAATTGAACAGAAAATATGAAAGAAGAGTTTTATCAACTGTAGCAGGATACATCTTCTTTTATTTTTCGTAGATGATCAAGTAATAATTCTACATGATATAAATGACGTATATGATAAAGGAATTAAAAGAAGAATATGCGAAATGAGAGATAAAAATCAGTTTCGAAAAACCAATATATGTTAGAAGAATGGAGAAATATTGAGAAGAGTGAACACGTTTAAAAGTTAGAGTCTGTCGTCCAGGACAGTGTTTTTCAATCTTTTGCTCTTGGCGACACACTTCTGAAATAATCCTTTTACCTCGACTCATCAGTGATAAAATAGCAAATTTTTAGTTTTATTACATATTTTAAAACTAAATTTGCTTGAACAAAAAGACACATTAAGCTCAACATTTGACAAAAACAAAAATATTGCAATAAAACTGTAAGGAAAAAAATATTAAAGTGTAAATTGTGTTCCAATGCAATTTTGCCTCATTTTGCTTACATTTCCAGCTTTGTTTTTGTTATTTTAATACTTTGAAAACCTTTATCTCTGTGATTTTAAATATAACCAATCTGTATTTTACACAATCCTTAGAGAAACCCTCACTTGCACTTCAACTGCATCTTCAATATCAAGTGGAAAATCTGCCAAGCATTAGCTAACCTAAAAGAACTTTCAAGGAAAATCTTGCTTTTACAGCCCAGCTGGTCTAGCAGTGAGATTTATTTCCGCAAAATTTCCCCCCTTGCCCTCGGTCAGTAGGGGACACTGTGATCTCTATTTTGCATCTATTCGGAGATCAATTTCGGATATTTTTCTGAAATCTACGATACTAAATTAACCCTAGGTGCAACTTTTCAGAGCTCTATCATTTCTGCATCGCAGAATTAGAATGATCCCTTGTCAGCCGTCAGTAGTTCACAATTGTCTATATAATAGATGCAAGAAATGACTGTTGCGGATTGCTTGTGCAACACTCTCGCATAGCTTGTATGAATTACACGCATAATAACTCTCAACAAAGCATACCTCAAGCCTATTGTGTTCCTGCGCATATTTTTATGCTATGTTACTCAGTCATGGTAATCACAAGTTCAGTAATCTGACTTTTAGATCAGTTACGTAAAGAATGACTTCGGGAACAAGAGATTGTTTAAAGTCTAAGGGTGAAACAGGACTTAACTGAAATTCTCTTGCAATGTCAAACTGAAGCAATTGTTTGCATTGTGTTACATAAAGTTATACGCGACTAAAAAAATAAATTTATACCATTTTTCATCTTGAGGATAATGATTGCTTCTATATTTATATGCATATATACTTTTACGAAAACACTCTTATATGTACTCAATTTGGTACAGAGACCCACTATTTTCTTCTTTATGATCTAATGCAGGAAGGGGATTTAGTAGAGATAATTTCAATGTTGGCACAGGCAGAACTCGAACCTGGGAATTGTAAATATCGAGCGTAGTCCGCTACCAGCTTTGTCAACTCCCGCTCCAAACGAATGCGGCACACATGTGCTAATATAACAGAAGCTCACGGCGCACTGATGTGATAAATAGTTACGAATCTATATCTCATGAGGAGAGTTTTCCATGATAACCCACCCACTGACAATCCTCCATCACCCCGCGTTTGATAATGTTTTACTTATTGTTCTTTTTTATCACACTGATATAGACACTTTATTAGTAAGATTCTATAATTATACTCATACACTCATATTATTCATACTGTTTTGAACAGGATATTGCTAATTTTGTATCACTTGTGCCAGTATCTAGTAACGCTAAAAGTCTCATTTGTGCCGGATTAAAATGAAAGCTCCATATGTTCTGTGATTACATCCAACCAAGAATTCGATCATTGTTCTCAATCGCAGATGTCTCATAATCTATAATATAGAATAGACAAAAAGGGTGGAATTTAAACTTTGTCACATATTACATATTCTATCAAAAAGAACAAATATTTTTCCAAAGAAATAAAGGCACATTAAGCTGTTTGGAACAATCACGTATTTAAAAAATTGACAATATCAACTAAAACACCACAGAAAGATGTTCGAAAAGTTATCACAAAATTGGCCTCTAGTGTTATAGTACATTTTGTATAACAGATGAAGTGCAGTTCTTAATATTTTTCTCCAAAGGTCAGTTTGCATAGTGAAGTGATAATCAGTCATTGTAAAAAAATGATTATTCAACAACCTTCGTAAACAGATGTGTAATGTGAATATTTAACAGCAGCTAAGCCAATCCAAAGACATTTCTATAAAATTGGAGAATATTCAGATCAATGAGAATATTAACACATGACGAATTATCAACACGATGACGAATTTAACACACACTAACTGTGTGTTAAATAGTTTGAAATAAACTTTTCTTTAAGTTTCAATTAGCAGCTGAGGTAAAATCTGATCTTTTGCATTGGTATTCTTAAATATTCGAATTTTCATAACTCTTTAATTTCAAATATTAAATGAATGATTTTTAAAATCCATATTTAGATAGATTTTATTCAGATTTTTAATTTATTTCCAGCCATACTTTTCTATTAAATATGTCTTTTGGAAGTTACAGTGCTCCGATAAATATGTTATAAATAAGATGTAATGTATCTAAGAATAATAAGTTGCTTTTATCTTTATTACTGATAATCTGCCTTACTTTTTTTCATTTGTATTTTCTGCGGGTTAGCTTCGCGGATTTACTATTTGTTAAAAATTGTATTTTTTTTTAAATAGATTTGTGAATAACATTAATAATATTCTCTTCTACTGAAATTTGTTTCCCATTGGATGGTCATAATTGAATGGCAAATGTGTATATTATAAACGATAAAATGTTCAAACTAGTTGCCTTTGTAAATTCTTATACAAGAAAGTGATAGAGAACTTCCTCTCGCAGGATGATGCACGAAAATTTGACCACAGACGTGTGAAGGGAACATAACCGGTTTATTTTCCCTAGTAGGTTGCACAGTATGATTGCGAAATTCGCAGCTCATTTATAAGAAACAAATATACACAGTCGTATCAGAATAATATGACCACCTACCTAACAATGGGAATAATCACCCTTGGCCCAGATGACAGCAGCGAGACGGCGTGGCATGGACGCAATGAAGCCCTGGAAGGTTGCCAGAGGCACACGTGCTCATTCCAACTCAGCAGAGCACGGAAGTTCCGGAGATGACGTTGTGGTGGGTCCACACGCCGAACCTGTCGATTCAAATGGTCCCACAAATGCTCTATGGGATTGATGACTGGCGATGTCGCTGGCTAAGGGAGAACGGAGACATCTCTATTGTGTTCCTGAAAGCAGTCACGCACCATCTTAGCGACATGGCAGGGCACATTGTTCTGTTGGTAGACACCATCACCACCAGGGTAAATGTCCAATATGAAAGGATGCATGTGGTCAGCAAGGATGGACAGGTAGCCATTGGCGTTCAGGGACCCATCCAGTGGCAACAGCGGTCCCAGGTCGTACCAGGGAAACATTCCCCAGACATGCACACTGCCACCGTCGGCCTGTACTTGACTGAGAAGCGTGTCCGGGTGTTGGTTTTCGTGTATCCACACCGTATCTGCCACTGCCCGTCACTTCTGTGGAGTAAAAACCTCGATTCGTCGGAGAAGGCAACTTTTTCCCACTCTTCCACTGTCCAATGACGGTAGCCCCATGCGAACTGTAGGCGTCGTCACTGATGGACCTCGGTTAACATTGACGCCTTTACGCAGCATTGACTCTGGCACCCATGCGTAACAGAGTTCACTCTACTGTTATCGGAGACACGTACCTGGGTGCCCCGGCGTCATTTGAGTAGTCATTTGCTGTACTGTTGCGGGTCGATTGCCTTTTACCAGTCGACGAAGGCGACGTTCACCTCTGGAGCCTTTGGGGGTCCATTAGTTATGAGCTCTGGAGGTACTCGGTGTTCCAGTGGTCCATTCTTGGTACTCCCTTACTACAGCACCTCGCGAACAGCCCACAAAGTCTGCTGTTTCCGAGATGTTTCCACCCTTATCGTGATAGCCGATGATCATTCCTTTTTGAATGTCCATCAAATCAATACCTTTAGCCAATGTGCTCACGTTACGCACTATGGTTCATCTGTCCTGGCCAGCTGCTTATATCTCGGTGTGGTCGACCTTGTCATGTGCACTCTGTGATGCGCCTGGGCAGGTACACTGTAATTCTGTGGGCGGTCATATTATTCCGAAATTACTGTATACACACATATATATATATATGTACACAGTCGTATCAGAATAATACGACAACTGTCAGTCGAATTTAGAGACAATGTTTGGAGGAAGGTAACATGCTGTTCATTTTACCTCACTCAAGTAACCATAAACTACGAAACGATGATTTTCGTAGCTCATTGTCTGACTGAGATGTCATTCATTTATAAATCAACCGATGATCTGTGGTGTAATTGTTGATTCGTTACAGTATTGGTTCATCGTATTTGTTGACAGTATTGAATCCATGACAGTATTGACAAAAACTGATAACTCGGTAAATCAATCAACTGTAAGAATCGTAGCGCAATGTCGAAGTCTCAATATCTTTCACTCACGCTTCACGTCTCAAGCAGACTGTGTAATTTAGTCACCCAAACAAGGCTATCCACAGCTATATGTGTTGCATTTGTCTACTGCAGACCAAATCTAACAAGGTCGAATTTCACATTGTCGGTCCACCGTATCCTAGGTCTCTCCCTTGTACTGAAACTTTTAGACCAGCTGAAAATAAGTTAATTCCTTCATATGTAGTTATTCAAAAGTAAAACACTGCCAAACCAATGCAATCTCTCACTGTCTAGGATGCTGCTAAAACGTTGCTGCTCATCATTTTTCACAAAGTCAAACCACCTAAGGTCCAAGGCAAGCTTCGGAAATCAAAGTCGTTAAGTTTCTTGTTATCATCCTATAATAGCCCAATTTTAGGTTTTTGGTGTATATGCATGCTTTACTACAATCTCCACACTAATTCTTAAACGTCACAGCAGCAAATCTACCTTTTGCAATGTTAATTATGCGCATGTTAGAAAAGAAAAAAAAATGCTAATTAGATACCTATGAGTATTAACATTTACCATCCCTTATATGTGTATATGTGTTGTGTGCTGATACATTTTAACAAGGTCTGTGCAAACCTCTGCGATTCATAAACGATAAATTCCTTTATTCCCTTTTTGAGTTTTCGTTTCTGAAATAACTACTATTCTTCGATAGCTGCATTAAGAATATGTTATTAAAACATTACTATTGATATTTATATATTTAATATATATAAATCATATTTACATATTTGAGGAATGGCAATTCCTTTTCCAATTTATCTATGTGGCATAGAAAATGCCACACTAGGAAATATTTGTCGGAGCGCTTTGCAAATAGGTGAGTATGTATCGACAGTTGGATTATGCAAATGAGTGCAATTGCGAACCAATCAAGTGATAGGTGAAGGAGATAACAAAATGACTCGGAATAACTAAGTTTGAGCGTTCTCACCTGGGTATGTGGACCACTGTACCGGATTGATCTCGGTGGCGAAAGCACGTGTAGGGAGTGAGAATACCTGGGCGACGTCATCGGAGATCCTACCATCACATGGACTCCTTTACCAGAGGCTTCATCATAGGGCTGCAGACGGTTGGTTAGTCCCTGCGTCGCATCACATCGGGATGAAACAACTGTCAGTCGAATTTGGCGACAATGTTTGGAGGAAAGTAACACGCGTCTCCTTAGTGGTACTGGCGCACGTAGGGGGATGTCCGAAAGCCTCTATCTCCGCATTCGACGACAAACCATAGCAGCCCCACAATCCACAGTGGATGACATTCGACACCGTGTACAGGCAGCTATGAACATCCCTGTAATGACTCGAACTGTGATTCGCAAATTTGCTAAGGTACGTTTGCGCTCTCGTCAGCCATAGTGATGACTGCCACTCACTGCAGCACATGGTCGTGAAAGGTTGCAGTGGTATCGTAGCAGACATGTGTGACAGGGCAAATGGATATATGTCCTATTCAACGACGAGTCTTGCTTCTGTTTCAGCGCCGAAGATCGCCAATTGAGAGTTTAGGGACGACGTGGTCACTGGGCTGATCTTACTGCCATTCATGAGCGTCATACAGACCCTCAGCCTATCCAGCCCTGCCTTGTCCATCGCAATCCCCAGACTTCTCCCCAACACAGAACGTGTGGGATGTCATCGGCGGAATACTTCACGCATCTGCACGATCCCCTCATAATGTCGATGAATTATGGGCACAGGTCAACGACGCATGGTCTGCGATACCTCAGCACACCATCCGGAGACTTTTTCACTCGATGCCACGCCGTGTTGCAGAATATGTAGCCCAGCATATCAGTGATATGACCTACTGACTCAGGCTACATTATACTGTGTCCTCGACCATCGCATTCACGTAATCACTCATAAATTAAATAACTTCTTTCCCATCTATTTATTTATACGTATGGTAAGTTTCGTCTCATTTTATGCATTGCTTCATGGTGTGGCATTTTCTATGTCGAGCAATGTGAGCAAGGCATGGAATACGAACTATGAACCACTTGGGTAAATCACAAATCATCAGTACCTAAAATTTCATTTACCAACTGACAAGATTTCGCAAGCAAAAAGCTGAGCGATAAAACTCTGATTAGAAAAGATGTAGTGAAATAGTAAATGTATCAAAGATACAGAAAGTTCATATTTAACGTTTGAAATGTATGTAACACTCTTAAGATTTCTTGAAATTAAACTTATACATAATAATTGTTTTCTTTGCATTTCTGTAGCTGAATTGTTGATAATTAAACGTTCTGTCCTTTGATGTGTTTTATGATTTAGTCTGCTATTAACGACTTCAGAACAAACTTATTAATTTCGGTTGCTCTTCTGGTAAAAAGAAGTTAAAAGTTATATCAACCACAAATGTATTCATTGTTTCATTTTAAAATTACTTTATTAACAAGCTTTACACAATGGTAACTAAATTCTTGGAAATTAACCTTGGAAGAATTATGCTAACAGTTGTTAATTTTGTCGGTTAAACTATGTTAAAAGAAATGAAAATTTATTGATAATGTGGAAGTAAGCAAATTTAGTTACAACATAGTCTAGAAAAATGAATAAATAAAAAAAAATGAAAAATGAAAAAAATGAAAAAAAAAATGAAAAAATGAAAAATGAAAAAATGAAAAATGAAAAAAATGAAAAAAAATGAAAAAATGAATAACAACATAGTCTAGAAAAATGAATAAAAATGAAATTTGGAAACGTAGGAAAATTCACTGAAAATGGAATTTCTTCTGAGTGATATCTTCACAAATTTTCAACACGCAAATTTTCAAAACGGGCAGAATAATATTTCTCCATATTTGCTTCTTAAAGTTTCCCATCAATGGGCTACTTTCGTCGGACTATACGCTATAAGCTTTAGTTCCATGTGCAGAAGAGAATTAATTAACATTGTGAAAGTTAATGAAAAGTGTAAGATAGATTTGAGGAAGGCTTTGAGGAAGGCTTCTTTCTCCTATCTAACAGCTTTTCAATGAATCTTTCTTCTTATCCAGCTTTGAGACATTGAGAATCCTTGTGAACTAGCCACTTGACCATTGTGTGTAAACAGTAACTGTTAGAAGTGAAACAGCCCAACACAAATACCGTAGTTTCCTGTATATAGTTTTAAATGCTAAAAATAATTACTGTAGAAGAAAATTTCTTAATTGTGATGGAGATAGAAAGAAACAATGGAAGTTTTCGAATAATTTAATTGATAATAGCAAAAAGTGCACAGTTCTTCCAAATTCTTTGGACAAATTAAACAATGAGGTGGAGATCAAAGCATTAGCAAATGACTTTAATTTGCACTTTATTAGTCTTTCAGAAAACGTTAGGAGAGTTCAGTCTAAAAACCTAAATAGGAATATTCATCACGTTACTCGAAATGATAATACAATGTTTATATTTCCAACAACTGAAGATGAGATATTAAACATAATTCTGAAATTTCAAGATAACAAAAGTGTGGGGAATGATGGGTATCTACAATCATTTTAAAAAGTGTAAGGATTATTGTCAAACGTCTAGCCCATATTTAAAATTCATCTCTTGAAAATGGAATTTTTCCTGATGAATTGAAAAAGTCAGTTGTAGTGCCTATATATAAAAAGGGAAATAAAAATATGTATTCTAATTATAGGCCAATATTACTAATATCAGCTCTTGAGAACATTTTCGATAAACTGGTCAAAAAACGACTAACTGATTTTCTTATAAAGTACAAATTTTTCTCACCAAATCAATTTGGATTTAGGAAAGGCTTGGATGCCGAGGATGCCTTACTCAACTTTACTGATATCATTTATAAAAATATTGACAAAAATAAACAATCTCTTACTGTGTTTCTGGATATTCAAAAATCATTTGACACTGTGTCACATGGGATTTTACTCTGTAAACTGGAAAAAATTGGAATCAGAGGCACTGTTTTACAATGGTTCAGAAGTTATTATATAACAGAACACAAGTTGTAAAAATACATGGTACTATTAGTTCTGAAATGACTGTTGCATATGGCGTGGTTCAAAGGTCAGTTTTACGTCTAGTGCTTTTCCTTACTTTTATTAATAAATTTTGTTTCTTGAATATAAATGGAAAGATGAATACATTTGCAGACACTGCAGTGATATTCTATGCTGATAACCTTGATGATCTGGTTAGAATTGCTAATAATGAATTATCTGTATTTTGGGGATCGGTTCAAATTGAACGAGTTAACTGTAAGTATTTCAAAGACAAAATATTTGTTATATTGTTTAAAAAACAAAGAGAATAGTTCTCTTAATATTAAAATTCATGACCTTAGTTGTTCTAAAATCATTGACTGTAAATGTAATCCAATAGAAAATGTCAAAGAAGCTGATTATTTTGGAGTAAAAATTGATAGAAAGTTAAGCTGGAAACCTTACATAAATAAACAGATCAAAAACCTTAGATCAATGCTTTACAGGTTGTACTATTTAAGAATAATATTGAATACTGATATTCTAAGGGTACTATACTTTTCTTGGATCTAGTCTGCCTTCAGTTATGGAATATTATGCTATGGTGGAACATATAAAACTGCACTTAAACCTATGTTTAGGTTGCAAAGCAAAATAATAAAGAATATAACCATTCAACAAAAAATAATTTAAACATATATAATAAATAGTGTGAATTAAAAATATTTCTTTAAGACACCTTTATACGTACAAGCTAATGCATTATTTTTACAAACATAATTCTGAGTTTCAATTGAAAACTTATAAATATTGTTCGCGAAATGAAGATACGACATACGCAGTTCCCAAGGCAAAAAAAGAAATACTTCACAAACACTATTTATATCTTGCGCCTAAGTTATTTAATTCCTTACCACCTGATCTCAGAAATTACATTTGTATATATTCCACATATGAAGAAAAACTAAAACTGTTCCTCCAAAATATAACTGACATTCATACTTTAAGCTAGCTCCTTGAAGTCTCACATTTCTGTCCACACGAACACAAAAATTATCTGTATAGAAAAATGAAATCATCTATATATATATGGTACTGTCGTTCGAGAAAAGGATTTGTTTACTTTTCTGTTAATGCGCATTTAACTATCATTGAAGATGTTTAAGATTGTACATATATACTGTATGTTGTAACTACTTTATTCCTGGGTTAATTATTACAATAACCTGGATGGGCATATACTCTTGGGTTATTTACATTGTAATAATATACATTTATATCAAAAATAAAACTAAAGAGTTAAAAAAAAATATTTTTATTACTTGCTAAACGAATACAGTTCAAAAATTAGGGTTATTATCTCCGGATGAAAGACATGCAACGTTGAAGCCCGCAAAGCAGATTTGTCTGTCCTATAAAGTTCACGTAGTTATGCATTTTATCATCGTTAGGAACTGACATTAATTTCTACATCGCCTATTTTTATTCTCTCCCATAAGCTAGAGAATTTCCAATATGTTGGCTTGTAACTATCATTTTTCAAAAATTTTTAGAAAACCCCGGGCTGGATTATTGGATTTAACAATTTCTAAATTCGACTATCGCTTTCCAATAAGCATAAAATCTGTATTTAGGATATCAAATGCTTGGGAACAATAGTGCAAATAGGTGCTGTTTATATTAAGAAGACGGAGATAAATTTACTTGTATTTTTCTCCTGGCACATAAAGCTATCAATAGCAAGTGGCACTTGAGTTGAGCCTTCGCTTGATGGTCGGTGGCCACTGCTCGGAAGGTCACGTCGTAACTCGGCGATACCACATGGTTGACGGCGTGTAGCAAACGGCTTACCTCCGGAACTGGGATCACTGGTGCTTTTCTGTAGCCAGTGAGTCTGTGATCTTTCACCCTAGCCGCCACCCATAATCCGCGACGGCCAGAGTGAAAGATCACAGGCAATCAATGCAGCAATCAAGTCCTTAGAAAAACATTCCCTTGTACTTACCAGAAGTTCTCTTGCTCTCAGAAAAAAAAAGTAACGGAATCGAAATAACATTTAGTCTTCTAATTGAGTTAAAGGTAGTAAAAAATGTGTAAAAATATGTAATCGTTTCTTAAGTGTTATATCTGTTAATTCATCTTTTGTATGGATAATAATGCTTAAATTCCTTTAGCAGTCATTATTTATTATCCAACAAATGACATACAGTATATTAAGAAACGTCATATTTACAATTGGGGAAATGAAAAGAATCAGTTATTGGAAATAAAAAAATTATAAAAAACATTATCCCTCCTGCAGCAACTTCCCCCAGATGTTTAAGAGAAACCCATCGGTATAACTACCAATCACTTCAGAAGAAAAACCAGAAATGGAATAAGACTGAATTGGAATTCTACTACAAATAGATTTTCAAATACGAATATAACAAATAACTGTTGTAGTTACAATTACTCAGCCAATTACTTTTGTAGTTACAATTTGTTGTCAGCTATTAAACCTTTCGAGTGCAAGTATATTAAATATAAGCCACATATTGCAACCGAATTGTTGAAAGGTTTCACTTTTTATTTGGAACAAACATTAATCCAAAACAATACAAGAAATTTGGGAATTCAAAATCCTTCAACAACGAGCAGATTCGGGAATGGTTTCAAGTGAGAGTTAAATCATGACGATAACTTTCGTCCGTGGTGCGGAAAAGGTCTCACAGAGGTACAGATTGTGCTTCACTTGACTCAAACTTTAGAACTTTAAGGTACAAGAATTGATGAGTTTCATTTGACAGAAGAGGTTCCTTCATATGATCATTTATATTTCAAATAATTAAAAGAGCCATGATCTGAAATGGAATTTTTTGCACCTAGTAAACACGTAGTATGCAAATCACCAAGTAATATAGATTTTTAAGTATTCGCATTTAGAATAATTAGATTTTATTATTCATATAACAACTCAAAACAAAGGTTAATACTAGTAGACGATTTTGAGCTGTTTGACCTACAATTAAGAGACACCAAATTTATCAAGGGAAACACGCTTACTGATTGTCCACATATGCATATTCAGTCCACAACTGTACAATCAATTGAGGCTTTCCTATTTTCGTCTAAAATTTTCAGAAAAAACGTGGAGTAGTCTAGTTGTCTATGACTCCTTGTGAAAGAAATCCGCCTATTTTAAACTTTAGTTAACATTGTGAATGAGCTTCACGAATCTTCCACCTGCCTCTATCCAGTTTCCCAATTGGTTTCCTTTCCCAACTTTACCGCAATTTTAAATGCTCTTGCGACTTAAAAATTTAGACAGCTGTACAACAACAACAAAAAAAAAATTCAGAAAAAACAACCCAAACTTTAAGACCATATCAGAAATTTGCGCATACATCCCAGTAGAAAATAATTACTATCTTAAACATTTTTTGTATAAAAATAGCTAATATATTTTTTTTTATTTGCGGTACCTAAACTATGCTGTTATTTTCCTAGAGTGTACGTTTTTACATTAAGATTGCGACAAACAGCCGAAACAATAATATTAATATGTTTTCGGAAAAAAAAATAATTAAGAAGTTAAGAAAAAATTTTGAATTGGTATGCTGCTTATCTGATCCTTCTCATCCCTGATAACGTACTGTATCGGGAACAACAGTTGATAGTAACAGTTCATAAGGAGATATTTAATGTCTTGCTTGTCTCTCACTTCGTATGGACTCTCAGGTGAAACAATTTCAACTTAAATTTGTTCTTTAGGTTATCATAATCTGCACGAAACCGACAGTTGATATTTCCTTGTCTTGGGGCTATTCTGAAAAGCAAAATCAGCTTGATGGAGTCATCCATTCTGAACTTTTGGAGCCGCTTGTTAAAAGAATCCATCTTCTGCTCTTTGCGCCACTTGTCTTTGAAGTAACTGCCATTTTTTTAAATTTTCTTTCCAGAAGAAGCGAGATTCACTTTGACGTTGTGTAAACGTTAATGACCCCATTCCTTTTTTTCGACCATCGTATCAATCTTCTGATTTTCCACTATTCTATTGTATGTGAGGAAGTACTAAAATATAACTTGGCAACGCTTCCTTTCTCACAACTAGCGTTAACAATGACAAGACCTAAATGTTAGCCGAAAAATTTTCATTTTACAAAGAGGAGGAAACTATCTCGCGTTTTATCGGCGTCGCGTTCGATGATGAAAATTATGTCATTCGAAGAAATCAAAATAGAGGCACAAGACTTCTTAAAATAATGTTTCCGAGGGAGGACAGGGAAGGAGAACTAGGATATTTTAATGGTGGTGAACAACAAGACGAGGATAGGAGATTATATCTCCATGCTGTAAATTCCTTCGCCATACCTTCTCGGAGAGGGTGGATGGCTCAATCGATAGCCCGCTAAGTTCGTATGTATTTCCCAGGTTCGAATACAAACTATATCTCCGCTAAACCTTCACCATGCTCTTGATTAGAAAGGGGACGCTGATGGGCTTGGGAAGGTCGCTATTCGTCTGAAGAGATGAAAAGCCATGGCCTCGTATGCAGGAGAGCCAAGCCTGTGCACGTTAAAGAACACGCTGAATAGTTTTAAAGGAAGCTTTCATCTGACGGAGGCTTAATCCTAAGAGCTGTCCAATGAGCACCTTCCATCAACTTTCTTTGAACCTTTAGGGTCGTTGTGACCTGATCATTTAGCCCGTTGTGTGCGAAATAGTGACGCTCACAGGTAAAACATCCCAATCTATACCTTCTTCCGTGTGCATTGTTAAAGCAAAAGCGCTAAGATACATTTTTTTGGTAGAGTGGACTCAGAGAAATGGGCCGATACATTTATTATTAAATGGGATGAAATGTTATATTGTTATGATCTGATTTGTAGCAGATAAATTGATTCTTTCTTTTTCTCTCACTTAATTAGAATTTTAACCAACAGGGTGCCACATTAGTTTTCACTTCAACAGGGGAGGACAGGGAATCCACAGCTGTAGGTCGTACTGTATCCCGAAAGCTCAAACATACATTAGACGAAGTGATCATTTTTCTCACCCAGGGAACCCCGTCCTATAAACAGCAAGACACTCCCACTTCTCGAAACTAGCACCCCGTGGACAAAGTGACAATCAGAACCCCGATTTATCCCCTTACATTGGAAGTTCAGACAACGATTTGTCGAGTGGTGAGAATAAATGCAGACATAAAAAATGCGACTTCACGTGGAAAACAACACAACGAAATCTTATTCAGGCCACGTACAGAAGTAGATCTGAATAACATTGTCCACAGTTGATATTCATCAATGGATGTCTCATTTTCCCAGACTGTGATGTCAATAGTTGTGTCACAGTCTAAAGCAGAGACTTTCTCCCTGGGTAGAATTTACAATTCTTTAGGTCTTCTATAGAGGGTGGTTGCACATAGAATGAATTCGTGGAGAACAGGGGGTAAGGAACATGCGTTATTACATAGCGAGGGATAGAAAGACTTTAGCTAGATCCGAGGTTTTGGAGAGAGCAGTTGGACCTGAGACTAGCAGAAAGCAGAAGAACATGGCGGCCAGAGCTCTGGTCTGCCACTGACAGATCGAAGTATAGGAAATGATATATCGAAGTATATAATGCATAGGAAGTAATACTAGTGATCATTGACTACACAGAAGTGTAATGAACGAAGTAGAACCAAGAGGATTTAGTTAGCAGATTGAATTATAGTGAATGAGGCCAATTTTGGAGAAATTAGTGCGCAAATCGACTTTGACAATAACTTAATGTATCAAAGCAATGGCATCCCTGCTTGATCATGAACCGTGCAATTAGATAATCCCAATGAAGACTTTTGAAATTCGATGCAGAGAGACCGAGTGGGGTGCGTATTAAGTGGGTTGTATTTAAGGGAGGTTTAGCAAAACACCTTCTTTGAATCTTTGAATGTTCTAAATTGAAATATTATATAACTATTTATGAGCACAGTGCAAATCTCTGGGGGAAAAAGTCAATTTTCTGTAAGTGAGTAAAATGTATATAGTTTGTCAGGGTATATGAAATGGGTATGATAGACCCCTTATTTATAATCTGCACCATTGTAGAATAAACATGAAACAGGACACTAATCAGCAAGCGATGAAATCAGCGGTCAATTTATGAAATTTTGGTATTCTGAGCCAATAACTCTCGACGGTTTATTTCCAACAAATCACCTTTTGTGGTTAAGAAACCCTCCCCCTGCCCAAAACAAGTGTCTTGGCCATGCTACTGTATATGGTGTGCGGATATTTCTTTCATGGCTATGTAAAAAAAAAGTCTTAGTTTCAACACCCCCCCCCCCCCCCCCCATCCCCCAAAAATAAAATAAAAAATCCTGGATACACGTCTATACGATGAGTATCAGAAATGAAAATTAGTTGAACTTTATTAAGGATAGCATTTTACGCTTGGTAAATAAATATGTCTTATTATACTCAGGCATTTTATAATAATTTACATATTCAAAATATTATATATTCTCAAATAATCGATAATTTACTATCTACTTATATATTCCGCCTAGGGCACGATTAATAAAATAAGCTGTCCAGGAATACAAGATTAAGCAAGATTTCACTTGAAACGTATTTTCATAATTAAAATACTGGTATATATATATGTAACTTCAGATTAATTAATGTGTTAATTATAATCATAAACTACATTCAGTGTAATAAATCTTACAGAATGTACCAATATCTTTCATATTAGGAAAAATCTTTTATTCAGCATGACAGCTTTCAGTTTCTCTACTTCTCTTATTCAGAAAATCTTGTAAACATCTGTCGTCTTCATAAGCGATGTTACAGTAATTTGGTTTCCCTGTACAGACTGAATGCATAATGTAGAATTCAATTATATGATCAAAGAGTTTCATTCCGTTTCACAAATACCTCTGTTTTCACTAATGACATAAAGATAGCTCAGTGTCAGAAACAAACACAGCATTCATCTTAAGGAATGACAGTTGCCTGGTTATAAATATTATCTGCCTTGAGAACCTTCCTTGCAACGGTCGTTTTCATGAAATTCGTTGCCTAGAAGTTAAACATTTACGCCTACTACAAACAAAGACGGTAGCGAAGCACAAAAGGTACCGATTTCCCTTGGGCCACACTCGCCGGCTTCTCGCAGATCTCCATGGGTTTGCCGCCGCTCTCTGACCTTACGGCTTAACGTATGTCTGTTGTCTGCTTCACCGGTTGCTAATCGAAACGTTCAATAGCTTACGTCTTGTTTTGTTTTCGTCATTCGTCTGAAGCTAGGTTTCATTGGGAATTTCTATTCGATTACTTTACACAAGAGATACTTCGTTTTTATTTGATTTTCTCAGATACAACGGAAATTTACATTTATCCCAGTAAATCTTTTATTCAAAATTTCAAAATAAAGGTATTAAAATATTTTCCATACAACAATCACTTTAAGTTGCTCTATTTTTTGGGGATGAAAAATTGAATGAAAACCGAAATAAAAGTTCACTTTCTAGTAATTCAAAAGCTAATATACAGCAAAGCAAATTCAAGGCTTTGTCTTCCGAAAAGTAAATGTTTTATAAAGTTAAAATTTACTTTTATTTGCCATCATCTTATGTTATAACATTTGAATTTAATTACAGAAAGTAAATAATTTAAGCCAAATATTTTATCCTTTTCATTTGATTCACTAATATAATAATTTAGACGAATGAATCATATCGAACTATTTCTTTTGAAAATACCACTGGGAAGAAAATCAATGTCACCCACATGTAAACAATGAATAAATATATAGGATGAAATTTATAGGATGTACTAAAATAAATGGTAGAAATGCATAACTGAAAATAAAGGTGTGAACTACTCCTTTTGAAGAAAGGCACAAACCCACCCACGTTCAGCACCTACTGTCGGAATCCATAGCACATGCTAGCATATTTCAGGTATATATTCTCTTCCTTAGGGGGAAACTGAAAGGGACGGCTGCCAGTTAATTTAACTTACAGTTATGGGCTTTGGTGGCTGTTTGTGTTATTTTTATGTATAATTTCACCCTTCCCAAGGAATGGTGAAGTTCACGAAATCTCGATGATGACTATTTACACCGAACATTCTGTCTACAAGATATAATTTTGATTTTGGATAATGGCATACTTCAGTAGTGGAATTCTGTTGAAGGATGGTCAACCGCTATACTTTTCGCATGTATCTAGGTGGCCAGCCTCAATCGAACAGATGCTCAGGATACTTTATATTGCATGACACATTAGTTACTGAAGTTAACTTGCAAAGCTAAGCAGTCGGTAATCATCCCTTCAAACTAGTTTTAGCATCTCCGTTTCTATATTGGAATAACGTGTCTCAGATGTTACCTTGCTGATGCGCGAAAGGATTTAATGGAGTCTAGTATTAAAAAATTCCATTGGTTCTCTGAGTTTCTCCTGAAAGCCCGGTGACTTCTAACGAATAAGGAAGAGATCTTTGTTTCGCGCCTATGATTAGGACGCTGTCTGATATTGTCGACATACCTATCTCCATGACGAATTTATTTAACAGATGTATCATTTTATTTCCATAACTACCTGAACCATGTAGACTCTTAACAGAGACTATTCTCTAAATAACCTCACTCAAGGTATAAAGCTCTCACGGTATAAGATGAACATTTTGGATGCACAGAAATAATAAAAGTAATCTAATTCTTTTCAGAATGTATCAGTAAACAAATGCAATGTGCAGGTTTTCTTCTCAACAAGAATGACAGTAATACTCTTTTAGGACATGAATGCACTAATGAAAGATTTCTTTAAATTTGAAACAGGGATTAAATAGCTGAGTATTATTTGTTACCATGCCCTCACCAAAGACTTGAAAAAGAGAAAGACAAGTTTTATGGACAACTTCGAGATATTTTGAATTATGTCAAAAAAAAGATATTACAATTGTAGTGACTTCATTGTCAAAGCTAAAGCTTACTTTGACCTTTGGATAGGAGTGAAAGGTCCTTTGGCAGTTGCAATAGCAATGATGGACGCCTCTTACAGATAAGTGAACTTCATGATTTGAGAATAATGTACGTTGCAAACACTAGGATATTTATAAATACATATTAATTAATTATTAATACCCCCTCAAGCAGCTGCTTGCCACAGAGGTCTGACAGGAGCCTGTCAGTTTATATGCCACAGTAGGAGATCTGAGAGGATGGCAGGACCTCAGCAGAAACACGACACACACATCCATGCCTAATCCGGGGCTCGAACCCAGGTCCCTTAGATCAGTAGCCAAGCGTGCTAACCACTCGGCCACGGGACGGCTAAATACATATACGTTTATATAATTATGATTGATTAATTATTATATTAATTATGAGAAAATTGGATAGTTCTCTTAGGACATGAGGTGATATAAATTTTTTTCTGACCATTACCCTGTTAGAAGTGCTTTGCAACTAAAAATTGTCATTATAATTGAAGTTTTGAAAGACTATCAAATAGTCAAATCTTACCATAATAATAGTTTACATGTCATCAGGACAATCGTGTTTTGTTTACTACTGATAATGAATGGTATTACTTAAATAAGCTCTTCTTGAAACCGATAATATCGTTTTGGATAAAACAGAGCGTAAGAGATTGTCATTTCAGTGATAAAGCAATGCAGCTTATTTCTGAAAGAAAGGAATGCAGGGAAAAACTAAATCAATACCTACGACTCTTAACAGACAGCATTACAGAACGCTTTAAACTCATATAAAGGATAATCGAAAGCTGTGCAGAATTCTTGCCTTGATAGCTTGGCTGACGAAATAGAGAAAGTTGCTACAGAACACAAACACGTAATTTTGTCACATAGTAAATATTTTGTATGGGAAAGAACAGTATAACTTAGAAAGGATTATTAAGGATAAGATGGTAGTTTTTGAAAGTTAAGTTTCTATGATCGCGAGATGGACTGAAACATACTATATAATATATGATGAGATTCTTCTAGACAGGTCAGTGAAATATGTTGAGAATTATAAATCCATGTAGTTTTAACACTCTAAACATTTCTGCTTCGTAGATTTCGAAAATACTCAAACTCTGTTGTCCGTCAAAATATGAGGCTGATCATGAGATCGTATAGCGTACCATAAATGTTAGCTAATGTAGTGACGGTACTCAATAAGGGGCGGAGGTGGCTCAGTCGGTAGCGCGCCAGTCTCGTAATCTGTAGTTCCCAGGTTCGAGTCCCAGCTGGGTCAGCGTTGAAATTTATCTTCGCAAAATTCCCCGCCCTGCCCACGGTCAGTAGGGGACACCGATGGGCTTGGAAAGGCCGCCGTCCGTCGGATGGGACGTTAAGCCGTGGCCCCGTGTGCGGGAGAGCCATACCCTGTGCACGTTAAAGAACACGCTGGATGGCCTTGACGGGAGGCTACCATCTGTCTCCCAACAGCTGTTCCAGTGGGTCCCCTCCCCCAACCTTCTCTGAGCCTTCGGGGTCCATGTGACCTGGCCATTTAGCCCATGGTGTGCAAAAAAGTGCCGCTCAGAGGTAAAGCAACCCAACCCAAAAAGGTACTCTATAACACAGATTCATATATGGTAATTTGCAACGTTTGCAGTAGTTGGTTTAAACATTACTTTTAAAGTTTGGCAACGTTGATTTTTTTTTTCATTTGGAACGGTTACCAATTAAGTTATTAGGAATTCATTGCAAGGGAAGGACTAGGACTTATATACACATATGAGCAAAAGTTACAGCTCCCATTTTATGTCATTAAGAAATTAACTTGAAAACTGTAACTTCTAAAATAAACTCTTTATTGTAAAATGTGACTAACGATAAATTAAAGATTTCAATCAAATTTATATAAATGCCAATTTTCAACCGTAATAGCTGGTATTAAAGATTTATGAAAGCTGAAATATTTAACGTTAGTAATATACTGCTAAGAAACTCATATAATATTGATGGATATTAAAGAATTACTGACACAAACATACACTTATTTTATGAAATGTCCCGAAATACATATCTGTTTTCTGCCGTCATTTGTGAAGAGAAATGACTTCCATCGAATTAAATTTCAGTTAATTTTCACGCTTACGACTAAAAAATTCCATTCATTACAGTTCGTTAATCAGTTTAAGCAAATTAGTCACAATGAGCTTCATTTTCCATGTTTTGAGTACACAACGTGCTAGAGAAATGCATCTATTCATTAAATTTTCTTATGGTTTGTTTATTAATGTTTCATTGTCGATACAATAACGATTACTGCTTATGGCTTACTAAATTATCTTTTATGTAAACATTAATTTATTAGCTAAATGGTCAATTTATTTGCACAACATTTTATACTAAACATATACGTTTTCATTGATAATTAATTATTGTGGTAATTTCATTCAGGTGTATTCGCTTATCCATTTTCTATTCAGTTTACTTTGAAAGAAACAAGTTTTATTAAATTTAAATTTCGCATTATCAATGCTTTTTTTCGGAAACACTTTTTAACGTTTTAGGAAACTCGTTAACCTATATTTTTTTTCCTTTATTCTAAGTATAGAATAGGACTTTTTATAGTACGATCCCATGACACACTTCTTTTTAAAGGTTTTTACTGCTCAACGAGCGCTTACTTTTCCCCATGGAATCCGCCTTAATGAAAGCCGTTTTTCCTGTCTGTCTTCACCCTCCTGATAGTGCAGAGATTCTTACAGAAAGAAAATCGTTCAAGATGAGTTAACAAGCTTACTAAAAGACAACTTAGCTTTCTTCCCTTTCCTATTCTTTTGGTGAGTGGACCACCATTTTCCAACTAATATTTTTCATCATTTGTTTCTCATTAATAGATATATAAATTTGTATATCATTCTGTATTGGTAAATCGTAACAAGCTATTTTGTTTTCTCCCTCATGGTACAGAATGCTGCAAATGTACGACAAATGCAAAATCTTCGGGGCACTATGATTATGAGTTTTCGAGATTGGACAATACTACTATATATATATATTTTTTACTGTTAACACTCACCATAACTGAAAAAGAAATCACTGATGGATTCTAAAAGTGTACGTACTTGTAAAAAGTGTCTTACACTTAAACTTAAGAAGTGTTGTGCTAATGTTAAAAAATGCATCTTTAATTCTGAAGATCCATTTATAGCTAAAGCTTACCATGATATTTTACTTAGTTAGACAGTCATGGCTTTGCTTGCGAATGAAGTTGAGGAAGAATGGGACCGTTTCAAACAGGCTTTTCTTGAAACTAACAGTACTCTTTTAGGAAATAACGAGGAGTCAAAATGTTCTGAGTGATAAGGCACTTGAGCTTATTTCCGACACAAATAACTTCAGGACTGCCCTTAAAAACTCTGCAAGTCCTAATAGAAAACATTGCAGAGAGCTTAATAAACGTGTAAAAGATCAGTTTGCTGCTGATAAGAATATTTGGCTTGATGGCTTGGCTGTCAAATCTGAGGAAGAAGTTAAACACCACAACAGCAGAGAGCTGTACCAACTCGTTAATGTTTGGTATGGTAGAAAAAGGACATGTTCAGGGATTGAAGGATAAGCAAGGTAAATTTATAGAAGGAAAGGATTCTGTCAAGGCTAGGTGGGCTGAGCATTACAGTGCTGTTCTAAACAATGTGGTTAGTTTTACTTACATTATTTGTAATGATTATAGATGCATTGCTGGCTTTAATGTTGGCCCTATAACACAGTCTGAAGTTATTATAGCTGTTTCCAAACTTAAACTACATAAATCCTCAGGGGTAGATTATATTAGGGAGTATCTTTTATGATAAAGGCATTGTTCCTAGGATTTTATCAGAGTTATTACTATCCCTACTTTTGAAAAGCCGATCTTGTGATAACTCAAGGAGTATCACCGTACTTTCTGTTTCAGGAAACGTTTTCTGCATGATTGTGCTTAACAGAATTAAGAATGTGGTTGACGGGCAATTGCGTCATGGGCAATGTAGATTTAGAAGTAGTAGAGGATGTGCAAGTTAATTTTTTTCACTGAGGCAGATTCTTGAGAAATGTATATAGTTTCAAAAACCTTTGGTTACTAGCTTTAACTTTCAGACAAGTTAGTTAACATAATGAAAATTCTCTATAATGACGCTGAGTCGTGTGTTAGCGTTGATAAGGCTTGAAACGATTCGTTTAGCATTGCTTCTGATGTACGACATGGGTGCATTTTGTCCCATTTTCTCTTTAGTTTGGTTATTATTCATGTTATGCAAAATTTATTGCAAGGGAAAGATTTTGGCGTTACATGGTCTGGAGATCTGAAAATTTATAATTTAGATTATGCTGATGATTTAGACCTTTTGGTAAATGACGTTTATTGTGAAATGAACTCTTTCATTCAAGCTGTTGATGAGACTGGTAATAGTGTAGTTTGTTATAAACATAGAGAAAACTAAAGTGATGAAAATTGGATAGGCAAGATGTGGTTCAGTTGATCTGAATGACTGCACGATTCAATAGGTGTCTTAGTTTAATTATCTTGGGAGCTACATCTAAACACTAAAATTAGATTGTATAATAGCTTAGTTCTTTCTAGGGCTAACCCTAGCTTATGGCACTCAAACTTGGACGCTTTGTATACAATATAACAGGAAACTTGATGCTTTTGATCCTATATGCTTATTCAATATCTTGGGTACTAGGTGGTTTAACTTTGTAGGTAATGATAAGGTTAGGTAGAAGGTAGGCAACCTCTTTTGAGCAGCATATTGTGCAGAGAGAGACTCCGTTGGTTTGGCCATGTTGCCCGTATGGATAATTATAGATTGGAGAATAGGGTTATGAACAGTGTACCTAAAGGCGTCAGAAAGAGGGGAAGACCAAAGATGCGGTGGGTAGACAAGGTCAAACAAGACCTTGTTAGAATTGGTGTGCAGTAACCAGATGCAGCAAATATAACTCAGTACTGATATGCTTGGAGAAATAAATTGCACGGTCTGGTTGAATCTCCATAGCCCATGGCTGCTTTAGGATGATGATGATGATGATTAAAAAATATCGCTATTAAATCCGCTTGACCGTGATTTTCCGAGATAAGCGAAATAATTTTTTGTCCTGTTCAAAACGAAGGAAATTTGATACCGCCCATCAGCGACAATTTATTGTAATTGCTTTCATTGCATATGTAAACGATATTTAAAAAACTCGACTTTGCAATTCTAAAGAAGAAGAAGATTTATTTATACAGTTTACAACGATTTTAGCATTTTACAATTTATAAAGTTTGTGGCCCCAAATTTGTGCCCACTTTTGAAGGATTCGAACCCACTGCAAAAAGAAACTAAGGAAATGGCACAGTGTGGAGAAAATCTCAGCCTTGAGGTAACATCGGAAAATGTGGAAGAGCTTGTCCAATCTTAATCCTAGGACATATTTGAAGAAGAAATCCTCGAAATCTACGACGTAATTATGTCAGAATATTCATATATCTATATGTATACAGAGACTACTAAAGAACTCATGGAACAAAATCTGAAAGTATTTGATGCCGAGGCAGAGATATCGAAGTCATTATTGCCTTCATATGAACCTCACACCATGACAGAGCATTCAAGGCTTTTAGGAATTGACTCCCGTATTGAGGAATATGTGTTCATCCAGAATAAGATGAAATCGAACAAGGCAAAAACTATTGCTTCTTTAAGAAGAGCGCAACTCCCTTCTCTCCATCTTCAGAAGGATGTCAAGAATCTATACCTTTCACATCAAGCATTCAAAATATTTTTACTATTCACTGAGTTAATGAAATGTGATTCCGTAGAATATGTTTACTTTTAGAACTGATTGACAAAAAAGAATATTTTTTTTCCATTTAAATTTTTGTTACTATATTTGTTCTGTAAATGGTAGCTAGGCATAAAATGGAAGGAGAGTTGTGTACCAATTCCCAGTGATAATACACAGAAGCAACCAGGTCTAGCACCTAATGTCTTTCGTGATGCAGGCCGTTAGTACCTTTCGAAAGAGATATTTTCGTTTGTAAGGGAACAGAAGGGGAGGGCTACCAGCTCAGTGTGGCATACTGATCTGGTCATCTATGGCCACTTTTTTTCATTGTTTCTGTTCTGCTGAGGAGTGGTCAACTTCAAGGATCCTGGTACTGACCATTTATACCCACTGAACTGGACTAGTTTATGGATTTGGGCTTCAATATGGATGGATCCTGGAATTGCTGCACTGGTGTTCCTTTCTGGAAGGAGAATATGCTGCTGTGTTTTCTGTTTGCTTGTGGGTTGCCAGCCCTAATTGAAAACAGGCACGTATACCGTTTATCAGCGGGTGGATAATCCTAATTAGAGGCCATCGCAGGTGCCTAAACCCTACTTAGCTACATGGACATCGTAAATACTAAACTGGAGTAGGGTGTCTCAGGCAGGCCATGTGGCTCTTGAAAAGATACATTTGAAAAGGTGTTGCCTGAAGTTCCTACCAGCATGGGTGACTCACAGCCTTTACGGGGAAGGGAAAGATCTTTGCCCCTTCAGGGGTCTGTTTGGTATTGTTTACCCTACCTCTCTCAATAAACCTAGTTTCTTTAAAACCCCTACTACTCATTTTCTCTCTGCAGGTACCTGTAACGTGAGAACGTTATATAGAGATTGTTTACTTGATATCTTCACGCAAAAATTCCAGCGTTATAACCTAGAAATTCTAGGTTTGCAAGAGACTAGATGGACAGGTAAAGGTGAGATACTTAAAAAATTACTTTAAACTTCTCTTTTCAGGCAACGAGGATGGAAAGCATCTCTAAGGTGTAGGTTTGCTTTTCAGCAGACACGTCTGGGACGCTCTTCTTGGATATGACTGCAATAGTGAAAAATTTCTTAGAGCAAAATTTAAAAGAAAAATTAAAGACTTGAATGCCATCTGTTGTGATGTTCCACAGAGAACTCTGATGAGAATGAGAAGGATACGCTTTACAGCCAGCTTCAGGATACTTTGAATTCTGTAGAGAAAGGAAATATTTCTCTTGTGTTAGGTGACTTCAATGCTAAGGATGGTATTGACTCTAAGCTTTCGGCAGGAATTTTAGGTCCCTTTGGCATTGATTGTTCCAATGACAATGGGAAAGTCTCCTACAGGTAAGTAAACTTAATGATTTTGAATCACTTTTGACCATTACCTGGTCAAAAGTGATTTGCAGCTGAAGCTTAAGAAATGTTGTGCTGAGGTTTAAAAATAGCTATAACACTGAATGCCTGAAAGATCCAGATATATGCAAAACATACCATAATAGGATACTTAGTTATTACGACAATCGTGGTTGGTTGCTGCTGAAGTTGAGAGAGAATGCGATCAGTTTAAACAAGTTGTTCTTGAATACTCTTTTCGGTAAAGGGGAAGAGAGAAAACAAAATTATTTGAGTGATAAGGTTATGAAACGTATTTCTGAAAGAAGGAAGTTCAGGATTAATATGAATCAACACCCTACTAGCCCTAATAGAAGATATTACAACGAGCTTAATAAACGTGTAAATGATCAGTTAACGGTTGATAAGAATCTTTGGCTTGACAAAGCTGAGGAAGCAGTTAGCACAACAGCAGGGGTTTTTACCAGATTATTAATGTTTCACAAGGGAAGAAACAGACAGGTACGCAGGGATTAAAGAAAAAACATGACAATATGGTTGACGGTGAGGATTCTGTGATGGCTAAGTGGTCTGAACATTGCAAAGAAGTTTTAAATAATGTGATTATTTTTACTCCCATTTTTTGTAATAAGGATAGATGCATTAGTGGCTTTAATTATGACACTATATCACATTCCGAAGTCACCTTGGCTATCTCTAAAGTAAAACTGCATAAATTCCCAGTAGTAGATGAAATCACCACTGTAATGCTTAGAGTTGGGAACATTTGTGTCGTCACATGACTGGCTGAAATTTTGAATATTTCTTATGATAAAGATGTTGCTCCTATGGAATTTACTAGAGCTATTACTGTCCCAATTTTTAAAAATATGATCGCAGTTTTTGTGATAATTATAGGGGAATTAGCTCACTTTCTGTTCCAAAAAGTTCTTTGCATGATTATACTTAATAGATTTAAGACTTTGGTTGATGGACAAATGCGTGATGAACAGTGTAGATTCAGAAGTGGTAGGGGATGATTTGATCAAATATTTTCAGTTAGGCAGATTCTTGAGTAATGTTTAGTGTTTCAGAAACCTGTGGTTGCTAGCTTTATAGATTTCAAAAAGGCTTTTGACTCTGTTGATCCACAAAATTTGTGGTTGATTTTACATATGGAATACCTCAGTTAGTGCAATGAAAGCTCTCTATAATCTCTCACTGAATCATGTGTGAGAGTTGGTAGTCTTTCAGCGATTGTTTTAGCATTGCTAGTGGAGTTAGACAAGGGTGCATTTTCTCTCCTTTTCTCTTTTGCTTGGTTATTGATTATGTTATGCGACATTCTTTGCAAGGGAAATATTTTGACGTTAAATGGTCTAGAGATTTCAAAATTTCTAATTTAGATTATACAGATGATTTGGCCCTGTTGACTAATGATGTCGATGAAATGAATTCTTTCATTAGGGCTATTCATGAGAATGACAATAGAGTAGGTTTGGTGATAAACAGAGAGAAAAACTAAAGTAATGAAAATTCATCAGGCAGATAGTGCTTCAGTTACTTTGAATGGCTGCACTCTTGAGAAAGTGTCTCAGTTTAATTATCTTGGGAGCTATGTAACAGCTACTGGTGATGTGCGGCATGAGATAAATAGAAGAATAGGGATTGCCGCTGGACTTTTAAGAAACTATGTAGAGTGTGAAAAAATAGGCGTGTACACATAAAGACTAAAATTAGGCTGTATAATAGTTTAATTCTTTCTAAGGTTGGTTAGGGTAGCGAAACATGGATCCTTTGTAAATAATAAAACACGAAACTTGATGATTATGATACTAGATGACTTGCACAAGAAATTGGGCATTAGGTAGTTAGACTTTGTAAGTAATGATGAAGTTAGAAGAAGGAGTCATCAACCTCCTATGAGCAGCATATTTTGCAGAGAGAGACTGCGTTGGTTTCGCCATGTTTCCCGTATGTATAGCTGCATAGTAGCAAACAGGATTATGAACCGTGTGCCAAGGGTTTCAAAAAAAAGGGGGGAGAACTAGGAAGAGATGTGTTGACAATGTCAAACAGAACCTTGCTTCAATTGGCTTATTGTGGTCAAATGGAGCAGCAGTAGCTCAGAACAGACACGTGTGGAGAGGAAAATTACACAGTTTGGTTTGACTTCAGTAGCTAATGGCTGCTTGGGGATTTTGTGTGTATTTATGTATGTATGTATGTATAATTTTTAAGTTTTTTTTTCGTTAAAATCCAATGGATTGATAAATGTTAATTATTTTTCGTTTTTTGAGCAAGTTTCCAAAAATGACGTTTTCCATTTAATTTTTTTGTTAAATTTTTTCAGATCATTTTATTAAAGTGTAGATTACAGTTGTGTTATTTTAACATACATATTTTCTTGATAAAGGATAAGTCATGAACATATATTTTACATATTCTTTATTAAAAATCTATTTATCGTTATAATAGCAACATAAAGCACAATTTACCCTATTTTATTGAAAACCATAAACTATTGGTCCCTTGCTCACCAATCGTAAAATTCGTTTATCGAGATGTTTTCTGTTTTTCTTATATGATCCCGATTAATCGCGGTTGAATTGTTTTACCTCTGAGCTGTACTCTTTTGCTCATAATAGGCTAATTAACCAGGTGACAAGGACTCCGATTGCTCAGAGAAGGTTGGAGGAGGGGACCCACTGAACAGCTGTTAGGATACAGTCTCCCGTCAAGGCCACCCAGCTTGTTATTTAACATTCACAGAATAAGACTCTCTCTCACACGGAGCCACGGCTTTGCGTTCCATCCGAAGGACGGCGACTTTTCAAACCCAGCGGTCTCCCCTACTGATCGACAGCAGGGCAGGGAGTTTTGCGGAGTTAAGTCTCAGCGCTACTCTAGGTGCGACTCGAACCTGGGAACTAACGGCTAAGCCTTCCACCCCCATTAATCACGGTAAGCGACACACACAGGACCATGAAACCCTACGTTCCTAATACATCTCTACTATGATATCTTCTCTATACTTGACTGAGATTTAGGTTTGCTATGAGCTGACAATTTACCTCACTGTGTAGCAGTTATAGGTTGGATAGCGCACAAAGAAATTCAGATAATTCGTAACTATACATCAATATTATCATCCTCAAGCAGCTATGGGCTACGGAGGTCCAATCAGACCGTGCAATTTGGTTTTCCAAGCAAGTCTGTCCTTAGCTACATCTGTTGCATCTGGCCACTACACCCCATTTCTAATAAGGTCCTGTTTGACATTGTCTTCCAATCCTAGGTCTCCCCCTCTTTCTGAGGCCTCTAGGCACACTGTTCATAACCCTATTCGCTAATCTATAATTATTCATACGGGCAACATGGCCAAACCAACGGAGTCTCTCTGCACAATACGCTGCTTAGAGGAGGTTGCAGACTCCTTTGCCTAAACTCATCATTAGTTATAAAGTTAAACCACCTAATACCCAAGATACTACGTAAGCATCTAGAATTAAAAGCATCTAGTTTTCTGTTATCTTGTTTACACAGCGTCCACGTTTCACTACCATAACTAACCCTAGAAAGAACCAAACTATTATACAGTCTAATTTTAGTCTTTAGTTGTATACGCCTATTTCTCCACAATCTCCATAGATTCTTAAAAGTCCCGGCAGCAATCCCTATTCGTCTGTTAATCTCATGCCGCACATCACCAGTATCAGTTACATAGCTCCCAAGGTAATTAAACTGTGACACCTGCTCAAGACTGCAACCATTCAGATGAACTGAATCACAACCTGCCTGACCAATTTTCATCACTTTAGTTTTCTTTCTGTTTATAACCAAACCTACTCTACTACCAGTTTCATCAACAGCTCGAATGAAAGAGTTCATCTCATCAACATCATTTGCCAAAAGGGCTAAATCATCAGCATAACCTAAATCAGAAATTTTCGTATCTCCAGCCCATTTAAGACCAAAATCTTTCCCTTGAAGTTAATTTCGCATAACGTAATCAACAACCAAACTAAAGAGAATAGGAGACAAAATGCAACCTTATCGAACATCAGAAATAATGATTGAATTGAACAACAGAAGTCCAATTCGTAACAATACATGAAAAGTAAATTAAAGGTTATTTTCCAAACAAAAAATTAATAATATTATTCTATATATATATATTGTTATAATATGATAAACTAAGATATATAATATTATTTTATAAACATATTTTATATATATTGTTACAATAAACTAGGATAAGTTGACAGTACATGTTGTTATTAAAACTAGTCATTTACGTAGAAAAGAGAGTTGGGCACTCTTATGAAAATTTGCAGACATAGTCAGCGCATTATTTAAACTCCGACACTCCTTCTCGTACTTAGAACCGTTAATATTTTCAAAGAAGGTATTCCTTCCACTACTCGATGGGCTTGGAAAGGGCGCAATCCTTTGGATACGACGTTAAACTATGGCCCCGATAGCAAACCGGCATACTTTCTACGCTAAAAAACAAGCGGGGTGGTTTTGTCGGCAGATTATCATTTGTCTCATAATATCTGTCCAGTAGATATCCCCTTACGGAAACTTCTCTAAGCCATTGATATCCTTTTTACCTAGCTATTTAGCCCATTGCATTCACAAAAGTGCCGCTCATGTGTAAAAGAACGAAACCTAACTCTTCCTCTGGAGTAGAACGGAAGGAAAGGATTGCCATAAAATTTTGTCTTATTTATTTGGTCTTCAGTGTCTTTTTTTATTTTTTTACCTTACTGAGGAGCCTCTTGTTTTACAGGATCTCGTGCAGACCATTCAACCTAATGAGCTTAAACCATGACTTATAGTTACAGAACTTGCTGCACTGATAGTGCCCTTGTTCAGGGTGAAACTATTGCTGTTTAAAAGCAGTCTTAATAAGTTTTTATCTTCGGTTCACGCCGCATCGCCAAAGCGAGGTATGGATATGTTTCAGAAACTGCGCATACTGTGCAGTCATCAGTCTGGTATCACTTATTTGCAAAAACTTAGAACAAAGTAGTCAATTTTAGTTTTTCCACGCTATTTACAACGTGTGTGACTACGTATTTACCTTTGGTACAGCAAGCAAGTATTAAAGTAACAAGCAGCTGTAAGGCTGAAGACTGACTGATGAAACAGAGTCACAATTTTGCTCCGAGTTATGGGTGCTTACGTTTAATAATAAGAATTTTATCTATAATACAAATGTAATGTTTATTTATGGTTCTCTATGATTATAGCATAAAATATCTTTCTAAGCCTTATGGCTTGTCAGCAGGATTTTTCTCAAGCACATGACAGGTTAATTAAAGAATACGACTTCGTAATGGAAAATAAACACATAAGAAAAAAAAAGGAAACAAGATCAAGGAAAAATATCAAGAAAACAGCATGAATTAAAGTACATACATGAAAATTAAACACATTTATAAAAATAAACCTATACAATCACAGACTATAAATCCAATTGAAAACACTACTCTGTAAGCTCTGTTATTATCAAAAATAACGCTTATCGTATAAGTCATCATTTCACACTAATATTTAGCTGCTTAAGACAATACCTGATAAAGAAAATATGATCTTTCAAACATTACTTTTCAAATATTTATATATAATAACCATTTCAAAACGTTAGATTTAATTTCTAATTAAGTGTTCAGGTATAACAGATCTCTGGGTAGACTTCGTCTATAATGAGTTTCCTTATTTTATAATTAGATGAAATTACTTGATTTATCACGTCTTTGTTCATGCATTTATGACAATGGTGTAAATATTGCAAAGTTTGGATAATTATGTTCTTTTAACAGAAGCTAATAATCGATGAAACGGATAATTATTAGTTTTAAAGCAGATATTTTGAATTGCTTTATATGTCATCTCTACATTTGATTTCAAATTCCTACTCGAAATAGCATAAGTTAGGAGGTAAGTAATCGTAAGTAGTAAGCAGGTAAATAATCGTAAATATTAAGGAGGTAAGTAATCCTAAAAATGGTAAGTAGATAAGTAATCATGAATTGTAAGGTGATATGTAATCATAAATACATACTTAGCCATTAAAAGTGCAACATCAGGAAGAACTCATCAGATTGTCCCGAAATGTGCAAGATGGGTAGCCCATGGGATAACATGTAATTGATTCAAAGCGCAGCACATACGCACATCATGTGTGACAGTAACGCCCCCTGAAAGTGGTATAAGAGGAGATTATAAAGAGCCGGTGTAAAGCACTGGAATTCTGTTTGCTCTCAGTTCTTACGCACTAAAGCAGTGTCTCGCAAACTGTGTGCCGCGAGAGATTCCAAGTGTGCTGCGAGAGATTTTCAAATTGACACTAGATATTCCAAAGATTTCATTTTGACTTGTGTTATCGACATGCTTTAATATCGACGTGCTTTAATAAAAATCTTTCAGATTTTATCAACTGGGATCTTATAAGTATTTATCAAGCTTTTTCCAAATTTTGGTATTAATTTTTGATTATTTCAAGCCATAGAATGGACAAATATTTAAAACAAACACCGAGTTATGATTAATTATATTTATTATTTTATTTATTTTAAATAAAATGCATTTAACGAAACTTCAATTTTCCTCTTTTTACGTAACCATCAAAAATTCTTTTTTAGGTGTGCCGCGGGAAAAAAAATAAGATTCAGTGTGCCGCGGAAAAAAAAATAGATTCAGTGTGCCGCAGAGTAAAAAAGTTTGCGAGACACTGCATTAAAGGATCAAGTATGCCCCGCCGAATAACATGGCATCCGTACGATCAGGTTTCCGAATTTGATCAAGGGAGAATTGTGAGATTACGTGAAGGCAGATTATCGTATTGAGACATCGGTGCTCGTGTTGGACGGGATGCTGCTACAATGACGAGAATATGGCGTCAGTGGGTAGAGGAGGAACGAACACACCGATGTGAGGGATCTCAACGGCCCTGTCACACAAACGAGAGAGAGGACAGACATCTCGTTCGCATGACTATGAATGATCGTACAGCCACATCAAACATCTTAGCTCAACAGTTAGGGTGTGTTGCACACAAACCAGTGTCCGCTCGTACGGTTCGACGTCATTTGCAGTATTGAGGCATCTTTGCTAGGTGCCCATTGCTTCGACTACCTTTAACTCTACAACACAGGCATGCGACTGCAATGGTGTCAAGAACGTCGCGCATGGTTGTGCGAATGGCATCGCATCGTCTCTTCAGACGAATCCCACTTCAGTGTGCAGCACCATGATGGACGAATCCGTATCTGGTGGACGAATGATATCCGTATCTGATGGACGAATCCGCGGTGAAAGGCTCAGTGACACATATATGATTCAGCGCCATACAGGTCCAGCCTTTGGTGTTAATGTATGGAGTGCCATTGGACTCTACTCACTCACACGCCTCTTAGGCATTCCAGTGCATTGAACAGCCAGTATTACATCACTGAGGTGTTGGAGCTTGTGGTCATGCCTTATCTTCAGGGGCTCTCTGGTGCCATATACCAACAGGACAATCCCCGACCACATATGGCATGCATCAGCCAACAATTCCTGGATAGCCACTATGTGACATAACTTCACCGGATCTGTCCCCAATTGAACATGTCTGATCAATGATCTCACGACGACTAGAATACCAGACACCAGCAGCTGCTACAACAGATGAACTTTGGCTACGTATCAAAACTGCATGGACTGACATTCCCCAAACACACATCCGACGTCTCATCCTCTCAATGCCGGACTGTGTAGCAATGGTTATTGCCGCTCATGGTGGCTGCACAAGATACTGATTTCTTTGTATTTCTCAAGTCTAACCGAGTTGTATTTGCAATCATTTGATCCTTGTAACATAAGCTATGTATTCACTAAATATGGCTTTGATTATATTGTCTTTCCTGGTGTTGCATTTTCAATGGCCAGCAGTTTGGTAAAGAGGTAAATAATCGTAAGTAGCAAGGAGGATAATAATCGTTCACTTAATAATATATATGCCCAAAATAAACAGAAATAAACTTTACAACCTAATTTTAATTATGTTTTGTTGCTTTCTATAGTATTAAATGTTCAACTCCATGATTCTGATTTTTTTCAAACCATGCTTACCATAATTTTTGTGAAGAGAAGTTTTTTAAATTAGTAAATAGATTAATGCATTAATTCGTATGAAACGAAATAACAAACAGTTCTAAATTTAGCCATCAAGAATATCCCAGCTACGGTACGGAGAAAGCGCTGCACACTACATCGTAGCTTGGTACCTCTTCCAAATACCTCTCCACCTGGCCAGGTGTAATCTAACAGCCAAAACAAATATGGCCTTCCCGTTCGGAGGAAAATTAATGCTAATTAGAAAAAACAGACAAGAAAAAAGGCATTCCTTTGTTAATTTGAGCAAGAGGTAAAAATTTTAGAACTGCGATGTGTCAATTAAACATGTACGTATGTCGTATAAAGACGTAACTAAAGAATGTTTTCAGGGTGTGATCTAGATAAATTTTGGGAAGAAATTATGAGGACCTCCAATGAAAACAAATCTAGTGATGAATCGAAAAAAAATTATTTGAGTTCAATATTATTTATTTACTGATGGTAAAGTATATAATCGCATATTATAAAAAAATATATGTTTTAAATCAAAGTCATATACGCAAAAATTCGTTGTCTTAATTATTTACCCAGATTTGTTATCGTCCTAAATTTTGTGCTGTGAGGAGGATCATAAATTTAGTGTTATAAAATTGCAACAGGTAGTTTAGTCATACTGACAAACATTATGTCTTTTAAAAGAAATGTAGCAAACAGAACAAATGCAATGTTACATACCTACTTAAAGTTATAGCTCGTCCGGATATACGGTTTGACAAATCATTGAAATTGTATTACACAAACGAGTTAAATGTCATGAACTTTAATTAGTCCATAATTGATAAATGGACACTCGATATGTTATATCTACAAAAAGAATGAGTAAAAAAGTTAAAGTTAATTTTGAAATAATTATTTTGCAGTTGTATAATTCTCCTTTATTTTTTCTTTATTTTGTGCCAATAGACAAAGTGCCACGTAACGAGGAGAATTTTATTGCATATTCTACTTCATATCGTTGGTTGGATACGTTGAAAAAAATTCTAATGAAGGAAGATTAACTAAGAAATTTCTTTGCAAAGAGTAAGATTCTTAACTCTGCACACTTATCGAGTGCTCCCTCATTTATTATACAGCACATGCATAATAGAAACGTTGGGGATTTATCTTTGTCTCAGAATAGGCAAAGAGTAAACTATTTTAATTTAGCTGAAAAAATTTCATTTCTAAATGGCAATCATCAAATACAAATGAAAATAAAATGCTAGAAACAATAAATGTCTGTAAAGTTCAACGGAAAGAAAGCGAAAATCATATTTCTTACTATTACACGTTTTAGTTTTATTAATTTTGATTAACTCTGAAAATCACTTTCAAGCATACAATGTGGGACCCGCTGAAAGAAAAAAAAAGTAACGTTTAAAAAAAACTCAGTGTATTAAATATTTATTTAAGGCCGTCACTTTTTGACTTAAAAGAGAGTTAACAGCTTAAACGATAATGAAATTATGTTCTAATTTTATTAAAAAACTGCATCTGCTAAGATTAAATTTTAAAGGAAGGATTTCTGTGGTGTTATTTGAAAAATTATTGAACGAGGATGGAAGCAATTTTTGAAGAACAGTTCTCTTTTGAGATTATTTTTTAGATAAAGTCAGAGCTGTTGGCATTTTTAACTAGCTTACTTTTAATTGATGCAAAAATTGGAAAAATAAAACTTATTTAAATATTGTGTTTAACAAGCTGCGATTCCTAAGGTAATAAACTCTTTGAAAATATTTTGCATAATCCTCTTAATGCCGAAAGATAAAAAATAATTATTAAATAACTGATTAATCTACACCACGGCAATTCTTTTTAAAATTAATTCTTTCATACCGAAATAAAATGTAGAGGAGAAAGCAAACACATGTCACGGATTAATAAATTTAGACACATGGGATGAAAACTTTAGACTTTGTAACTCGAATCTAGCTTGGAAATTTTCTAGAATTTTTCTAGACAGCTTTCTAGACAGTTTTTCATAAGCTTTAAAACCAGGCAGAATTGTTGAATAGAAATAAACAATTTTTTTTACATTTCAATGAATTATAGTGTATAATCAAAATCGTGGTATAATTTTCACGAGTGTGTTTCTGAAAAAACTGCAGAATAAACGGAGAAAGTATATTAGAAAATTATATATTTTCATTTTTTACTCTACTTTTCATTAAGCTGATTAAAATATATATTATAAGGTATATATATAGAGATGATTGTGAGTGACAGCGGATAGCACTAATTCTAAACTACACTGTTTGACATAGAAAATGCCACAACAGGAAGTATTTGTCGGAGCACCATGCAAATAGGTGGATTTGTGTCGACAATCGGGTTATGTAAGTGAGTGCAGTTGTGAACCAATCACCTGATAGGTGAGGGAGATGACAGGGCAAAACGGTTCTGCCTAGCTAAATTCGGTCGTCCTCACCTGGGCGTATGTATCACTACATCAGGATGATCACAGTGGAGAAAGCATGTGTTAGAAGTGAGAATGCCCGGGCGACGTCATTTGGAATCCTACCATCAAACCGACACCTTTACCAGAGGCTTCATCATAGGACTATAGATGGCTGGTTGGTTCCTGCATCGCATCGCCAATGGCACCTGCAAGCACCTTGATGGCCGCATTAGACGGTAAGCCGTAACAGCCCCACAATCCGCAGTGGGCGACATTTGATGCGATGTACAGTTGGCTACAGACATCCCCGTGTCGACATGGACTGTGAATCGCAGATTGGCTGAGGCAGGTTTGCGATCTCGCCAGCCATTGCCGACGACTGCCATGCACCGTAGCACATCGTTGTGCAAGGTTGCAGTGGTGCCATACAAGACAGGCATGGTGGGACGAATGGAACCAAGTCATATTCAGCGATGAGTGTCGCTTCTATCTTAGAGCCCACGGTTGCCAATTGAGAGTCAGGATACGACTTTTTCACCGGGCTGATCTTGCTGCCATCCGTGAGCATCGTAGTACAGCTTCTCAGCCTGGTGCCATGGTTTGGGGCTCTATCAGATTCAACAGCTGTTCACCGCTTGTACGCAGACGACGATGTGTCGATGAGGTGCTGCAGCCCGTTTTGCTTCTGTACCTTCATGGTATCCCTGATGCCCAGTTTGAACACGATAACGCCCGCCAGCACACTGCAATCATTAGCAGACAATGCCTATCAGGTGTCCAGGTGCTGGCTTGTCCAGAGCGATACCCAAACTTCTCCCCAATAGAGAACGTGTGGGACGTCATTGGCAGACTACTTCACGATCCCCTCACAGTGTCGATGAATTATGGATACAGATCAACGACGCATGGTCTGCGATATTTCAGCACGCATTACAGGGACTTTTCCACTCAATGCCATGTCGTGTTGCCAAATGTATAGCCCAGTCTGGCCATTATACGACCTATTGACTCAGGCCACATTATACTGTGTCCTCGCCCATCGCATTTATGTAATATCTCAGAAAGCAAATAATTCTTTCTCACCTACTTGTTTATAGGTGTGATATATTTCGTGTCATTTCTCGCATTACTTCATTGTGTGGCATTTTCCATGTTCATCAGTGCATGATACAGAAGTGGAAGAGCTCTGAAAACCTGATTGTAGAAGGTAACTTGGGTGATGGATCTCGGGGAAAATTAGAAATTTGACCTCCAATTATCTAACGTGAAATATGTGTCATGTATAGGTCAAACCTAGATCTACAAGTGCTGCAAACATGAAAATTGGTGCCTAGGAACATTTTCGGTTGTAGATCTCAGAAATGTTGTTAAATGTAGGATCCAACCAGTTGTTCTGAATCAAAGAAAAAATTTCGATCTACTTGGTGCTAGACAGCTAAAAATTGGCACCTTATGGTATTTCGGAACTCATATTTATCAGAATCGTTACATGTTGCAAAATTCTGAATTTGAACGGTCCGCCGTGGTCATAGATAAAATTTTGAACTAGTTGGGCTATAAAACTGAAAATTGATGCCTGGGGTTACTTTCGTTTCTATATCTTAGAAACATTACAAAATTTCTGATCCAAGGAGTGTTGGAAAGATGACCTGTGTTGACTGTTTTTCCACCTGTGTTGGAAAGGTGAGATTTGGTTCCAAGTGGTATTTCAATTCGTCGGTGTTAGAAACATTAAAAAATTTCAGTTGCGGTATCACGTTGAAGGTCATATTGAGGTTCGGTGACAGTAGAGACAACAAAAAGCAGCTGTTGATAAATCGTATTTGATATAAACTGAAAGTAGGTATCAATTCAAAAGTAGCATAAATGAGAGGAGGGTAGAATCTAGCAGGGAGGCTAAGGGGCCATATTTCCTCCTCTTTCAGAATGCTAATAATTGTAAAAGAGAAAAACATTATTAAACTTTTCATATTTCATGAATTTTTCAAGAATTTTTAGACCTGTAAAACAGAGGGGGAAATGTTACATTTCATTGGAAATTCAGTCTCTTGGGTCCTCTATTTTATATTTTTATGGAGCGATTATGACTTAACTGGCATAACGGTTAAAGAGCTTGCTCTTGTTTAAAGCAAATTTTGTGTGCTGTGTTAGCTCAAACTTAGGGAATGACTTTGGTCTTAGTACTGAAAGTCCTTCTATGAGAAGGCATGTAAAAGCTAAGAGTAGCTTCTAGGATTATTCTCTATCCTATGTGCCGCATATGAAAAAAAAAGGATGTGTTTCTTCCACCTCCTTTGTTTTTTTGTTAGATCCGGGCCTAAATAAGAGTAAATTTATCTTCAAGCAGCTCACTTGATACAAATTTCGTAGACAAAACTGCAAAAATAAAGTGTGAGAGATATCAGTCCTGAGCATAAAGATAATACAAACATTTACAACTTCATTAATAATAGAGAACTAGGTAGCTTCTTTCCTTTCATCACATTTTCAGTTTGCTCATTTTTTAAAATTTAAATCTAAGGCGATTGGTTTTATATTCGATCTGTAGCTTTAGTTCTGAATCCAATCCTAAAAATAACTTGGATGTTGATATGATGCAATGGAACTAGTCATAATATGCATTCAAGTTCTTTTCCCCACATTTAAACATTCCGTTCTTTTAAATTCAGATATTCATTTCACACTTGCCTAATTAATTAAACGCCGAGAATTTTTCCCCTGCGTTTCAACATATAAATATAATAAGAAAATTCAGCCAAATGTTGTGTCTAATAAGCTATTATAAAACAAAAATGTAAGTAAGAATAAAAATAAACCGTTTTGCTTAGTGTATCGAAATTTGCTATTGCTTTTCTTGTGGGTGGGTCCTATCTCAGTCAGTAGCATGCTAATCTGGTAATTTGGAGTTCCCCGATTCGAGTCCAAGCTATGGCAGCCTTTAGATTTATTTCCACTAACAATCTCCGCCTGCCCTCGTTGAGAAAGGGCACCGATGGGCTTGGAAATGCCACCGTCCGTCGAATGCTCAGTTACTACGTGGTTCTGTGGGCATCAGAGCCATAGCCTGTGCTCATTAAATGAGGATACGCTGGATGACTAATGGGAGGCTTCCATCTGTTTCCTAACCGCTATATAGTGGATCCCATTCCCCAAATGACTCTGAACAACTGGGGTCCTTGTGACGTATCCATTTAGTCCATTTTATACAAAAAAGAGAAGAAAGTTCCACTGAAACGTAACGCAACACAACTCACTACCCTTTGGAAGTTAATTCATACAAATTATTAAAAAGCAGAAGTTCAATAGTCATTAAAAGAAGTTTCAAAATTTACTAATTTTTACCTTATCACTATAAAATTCGCTTTTTTTAGATTAATATATCGCAATTGGAACGTTTTGTTCTTAGACTAGCATAATAAAATGCCATACGGTGATCATGACATATACATATCACCAAATACAGATGTTGTCATATAGTTGGTACTATATAAAAGATTAAATCATTACAGTCACGTTTTGTCCAGGGTGAAATCAGAGATAACCTAAAAGCTTTATAAATTGTGCTGGTTTTTCATGTAGTAAACAGATGCTTATTCTGAGACTCATCCATTGACTCAGTAGCTGGGATCATTGACTACGACACCAATCAGGCAAAATCTTTCAGTTTTCTTTCTCAGTACATTTTTCTTTATATTATTAAGCTGTTATTTGTAACATAATAAATTGCTTTTCAAACATCTACTTCCAAAGAGATCTGACGGGAGATTCAGTCCCTCACAGGGGAGATTTTTTAAGAAGGCGACAGATATACTCTGTGGCAAAAAGTTTTTGAAATTGATGTTCAAAAATGCTGAAATGTGAATAAATATTGATCGAAACTGTTTATTTCCGTAGGTGAAATAATTCTTTACACGTATAACATTGTATTTCTGAAACTATAGATTCTATAACCCTTCCTATGTGAGAGATTGCTATCCAGTTCAAAACGTAATCTCGTAATAAATTCGAATGCTGATATTTGAAAACAAGGATTTTATAATACATGTAAATCTTGTTTTTCCAAGTTAAGGAAATCTGGAGCTTGCTACTGATTTCAAATCGAGAAATCGATATTTGTACATGATCGCAATACTTTCTCTGGAATGAAAACGCTAAATAGCGGTGTGAAAGTAATTCTTGAAATAAATGAGATAGAAAAAAAGTACATTTCAAACCAACGTGGTTTATGTTCCATCTATTTCTTTATCTCAACACAATATCATTTCAAAGAAAGTGGTTAAAGAAAATACGCTTTCCTTTTATACTCAGGTTTCTTTCCATTGCTAGACGAAACGTATTGCAATATTCAATCAAAAAAGAAACGGAAGAAGCAACGTTAAAAAAGGAAATAAAGAATCGGAAATTTAATTCCTACTCGAGAGAAGAAACGTGAGACACCGATTTTTGTTTTTGACAGCAAAAGGGAAACATCGGCGATGTTTTCAGATACTGGATCCAATGCATGTATCAAAGCATTAAGTAAACAAATGTTCCTTAGAAGAAGGCGATAAAAACATTCTCATGAAGTTTTTTATCGTCAAAGAAGAGGCAGCGTCAGAAACTAAATAGCAGTTTAAGGTTAAAAAGAAACAGTCTCTGTAGCTCAAAATATATATCCAAAGCTTTACCTTTGACAAGCATTTCAGGATAAAGTAAATGATACGACAGAATCAAAACACAGTTCCGCGAGTTTTCTGTTTGTGGTGCTTAGCGATAAAGGAAACAAATTATAAGAAAGTTGTCATCAGTGCATAAGAGCAGGAGGAAGAGTCTGTCATCATTTTATAGCAAGGTACATTGCGCCAACACGATAATTTGAACAGGCTTTTTATAAATAAAAATAATGACTTTTTTTCGACTGAAGCCCACTTGCCTCTATAGTGATATCGGATGCTGATACTTGAAAACTAGGATTCTGTAATACAAGTAAATCCTCAGGACCTCAGGACCTACATAAGATGGGGTTGCATCGCACAGCTAGGGGTAATATATTCAAAAGCAGGAATGTTGCTCCTCATCATTTTGTATAAGCGGACTGCATTGGATTTTTTCCATAAGTAGGTCAGCTGTATTAAATAATAATATAATAATTATTAATAACAATAATAATAACTTATTTTCCATACTTATTTACAGAAACATTAAAAGCAAATATTTGTCATCAAATTTGGATGGAAAATGTAAAATGAAATAATATAAAGTAAAATTAACAGTAATATACACATCTGATAGAAACATACACGTAATAAGTATCTCTGTGTAATCTATGAGTTACAAAAAATTCTTCCAGATTACAAAAACAAAATTTTACTGTAAACGAAAATCCTTGGTAATGGAAAAAAACTAAGAAATTACATTAAAATGTCTGCAAATATCATCAGTATTTACCAAATAAAATTTTTTTTTTCTTAAAATTAAATTCACCTTTTTCTTCTTTTATACTATTAGGTAAAGAATTATATAATTTTGGTGCAATAAAATTAAAATACTTATGTATGATTTCTTTCTTTGATTTCACAACATGAAACATGTTTGTAGAATATCTGGTATCGTATGGGATGAACCGTTTTTCGATCCAATTTTTGTTTTTATATAGAAACAAAAGACTTCTATATAAATATTACTTTCTCAAGTGTAATATTTCATTGCTTATGTAATCATAATTTACATTGCTAATATTGCTATTTGATATCAGTTTTACAATTTTATTTTGCAATTTCACTAGAGGGAGTTGGTTTGATATATAATCTCCTCCATAACAAGTGATTCCAAAACTTAAAATTGAATGGACCCAAGCGAAATAAACTAAAATTAACAACTTGTTATGAGAACACTTTGCTGCAACATTTTGAATAGAGGCGTTCCTTGAAGTGAAAAATTAAATAAACCTGAATATAACCTAATTAGCAAATTAATTATATTAAAATGTGATAAATGTATAACGCAGAAATCAAATATTTACAACTTTTATAGAAATCACTCGAATTTTATCATCGAAAACTCACAATGATAAATATTTTTAAAATGTTAAAAAAATACAAATATGTATTAGACTTTAGGAAACTTTAGCGTCAACATTCATATTGTGAAACAAAATATATAACTAAGTTTTACCCTTGACAAGAATTCCAAGTTAAGTAAATGATGAGACAGAATGAAAATACTCTTCCGTGGAGGTCTTTTTATGGTATTAAGCGATAAAGGGTAAAAATTATAAGATTGTTGTGATCCACTGATCACAACAAGCCTATAACTTTTATTTGCATTAGGACCAAAAGGATCAGTCTGTCATTATTTCATCAGTGGAAATTGTATTAAAAATAATTCGAACAGGTCTCACTTTATTTAATGCGATATCACAAAACAATTGCTCAATAAACCTATATTTATCCAAAAGTTCAATGTCAAGCGTCTCATGCTGCCCGCAGGTTATGACCCTCTGATGTGGAATATATTTTAAGACACAGGGATCTCAGTAGCAATGGAAAAATTAAAATACCCTTTATCTGGTATACCAACAGTGTTCTTTTTTTTACAATGTAACAAAACACGCTAATCGCTAAAATGCGAATTGAATATAAAATCAAGCTATTTGACAAACTTTTTACGTATTTCACAATAGAGCAAAAAGACCTAGGTTTAAATTCCCAATAAAGCATGACTTTTTTTTCTATTCCTGTTGTCTTTCTTCTTGCAGGCTCATAGCAACTACCGCAAATTTATCCTAACATTTATGTTACCTTTATTTGGAAAGCGGTGTCTTCCGGCAGACCATGGCCAAAGTCAATTCCATGAATACTTTTAGATATTAACAAAATTCAACTTAATTGCTATAACTCATAACCGATGCATAAGTATCATTTATTATTAACAATTAATGTATCGCATAAATTAACACTAAAATGTAGAGGGCAAAGCTTCGTGTATTTCCTAGGACTATTATTAAACGTTATTTCATCGAATTTCTTCCATCCAATTTTTTTTGCAAATTGGATCAGAAGGGAATTTAAATATTCTATAATTGTTCCTCGAGTTGTATGGACACCTAGCGCAAAACAATTTAATATTAATAGAACAAACTCTGGTACATAGGGAGACTTTATTGACAACAATGGTGAAGTACGTGATGAGAAAAAACAACAATTGCCGACAGAAACGCTTCGATTTGCGGCAACTATTCTGAATACGTCATTCGTCAGAGGCCATTTGATTGGCTCTTGCTTGAATAGTACCGGGCGGCGAAAGTTGAAATTGAACCTACTCCAGCTTCGGTCTTATGTGGGTTGCAAAGCGGAAATGATGCTTGACTACCGCGACTCCAGAAGATGAAGACTCTTCAAAAACTCGTCATCCGCTAGCGTCTGCATAGTAACGAACGTCGTGCCTGAAGGAGACCTAAGACGTGCAAAATAACTTTGGGAATGTAACAGTTCCCTCCTCCGAAGCAGGGAAAAGATAGGTGTGTTTAGTGATAAAGTTCCCTGCGTAGATAGCATTAGTTAGGAGAACAGATATTGCCTCTAACGAATATGGAGTGCTCATTTACAACTAGAATGGAATTTCTAATTTTTTGACTTTTGGTTTTACCCTTTAGTAGTGATTATTCGAAACAATGCAAGATTGGGAAAATGCAAATAGTAAAATTTTATTAGTACTTATAAAACTCAAAAATAATTTTTTTGTTTATCCCTTAAAATTAAACAGTTGCGTTAAACGAAGTTTTTTAAATAATTCATGAAAATGCGTGAAATATGCACCATTTGAATAATTTTGGCCCTCCAAACCCCTTACTAGCATTATCAAATTCTCAAGGAGGAACTAAATTGAACTACAAAGGACCAGAATATCTTTCTGAGTATTTTTTGCGAAATTTTTTTCTAAATAAAGCATTTTGAGAAGAGTTGAAAATAAAAATATACATATCATGGATAGTTTTTTCAGCCCGATTCGGTTCAGTTCAATATCACGCATCTCCCCAAAATATTTTATTACATCCAGAACCTGCATGTGCTAGTCAAAGTACCTCAGAACAAATTGAGGTGATGAGCTACCACTGGGGTGCCCTTTTATTATTCGAAGTCAGCTTACCGACCCCGTAGGATCGGGGGTGTCTAAGTCAGTAGCGCGCCAAGCTTGTAATCTGCAGTTCGCAGGTTCGAGTCCCTGCTAGGCCAGAGTTGAGATTTATCTTCATAAAAATTCCCGCACTTCCCATGATCAATAGGGGAGGCCGATTGGCTACGAAAAGCCATCTTCCGTTGGATGAGAGGCAAATCCGTGGTCCCATGTGCGGAAGAGCCGTACCCTACGTGTTTGTACTTAAACTATACCCTGTGTGTACGTTAAAGAATACGCTGGATGGCCTTGACGGGAGCCTACCATCTGACTACTAACAGCTGTTCAGTGGGTCCCCTCTCTTCAACCTTCTCTGAGCCCTCGAGGTCCATGTATCCTGACCATTTAGCCCATTGTTTTGGTCATTTGGCCAAATTTGTTTGCTAAAATTTGTTGCTAAATTTTTTTGGCAATTTAGCCATTTAACCCATTGTGTTAGCCCATTGTTTACCTCTGAACAGAACTTTGTTTGGATTGGAAAATTTGTTTGGCAATTTAGCCATTTAGCCCATTGTGTTAGCCTTCTCCTGACCATTTAGCCCATTGTGTTAGCCTTCTCCTGACCATTTAGCCCATTGTGGGCAGAAAAGTTCTGTTCAGAGGTAAACCAACCCTGTAGCTTCAAAGTTTGTAATCTTGCACTCATCCATTCGTAAATACATCAAAATTCACAACTATTACTGCTTTTTAGTCCGTCCAAACGAAAACGAGTTAATGTTTCGACTTTGCTGTATGTCTATAATTTGTAGACATTCATCTTCTCTGTATTTAGAGACAAATAAAAAATTATTTTTCGGTAGGAGAGGTTTTGATGAAATATTACAATTCGCACTTCCGGAATCTCCCAATAGCTATAATTGCACCTTTTAATGGTGCAAAATATTAAAAAAATGTTAAAATTTAAACGAATATTGCAAGCGATGTAATTCAATTAGAAATTATGAATTCTAATGGTGAAATGTGAAGATCACGAAGTTTGCATTGACAACAGTGATTTCCACCCCAAAGTGATTCCTTTACCCCAAAGGGGCGGGATCCAAAGGACATATTAAGATGTAATTGCTTATTTTCATATTATGAATTTTCTTGCCTTGTCTGAAGCTAACGGGATCTTTAGCTGCACTGCTTTATATCCCAATATATGAGTAATCTGCTAAAGAGATTGACAAGAATGATTAGATATTTTCTTTTTCAAATATAAAAAAGTCAAATTAAAGAGAGATTTCTTACTACGATCGAGGGTTTTTAACAAAATCTACGTGAAAAATTAAGCATGATATAGTTTTTAATCTTCGGAATAAAGATTTCTTCTGGTAGGGTGAAAATGTCTCAACAGTGTGGGAGCATATATTTTTAGTCCGTTGAGTCTGAAGAATGCTATCATTGTAGCTCGTATATTATCCAGACTTGGGGAAATGAAATGGTCTATTGTTTCACGTTGCCCACAGTAAGGACAGTTGCTGCTGTTGGTGAAATAACATCTGTGGGGGAATGCTTGAAGAGGGTCCACATCGATACGAAAGCGAGTTATTAAAGTTTCCATATTTCTTGAAGTGTATATTGGCAGTTTTTACAGAGAATCGGCTGAGATGTGGGAGCATATTAAGCAGAGCAGAAGATTCCCATTCCAACCTTAGATCTTTATAATATTCCTTATGGCATAAATTGATGATATCCTCTGCATAGAGAGTTGATTCTGAATGCAAATTTCGAAACATCATTGCTCTTTTTGTGAGGGAAAACTGACTCGTTGATCTCCAGGTTCCGATGTCCGGGAACCTAAAGCAAAGTAATGAAAGAGGCCAGAAACATTGCTTGTGAAGAGAATGATTTAGATCAAATATAGCCGAGTATGACTTTGTCAATATATTACTAAGTGCTATGGGCACCGATTTTGAGTCAGATAATAAAAGAAAATTACTATTTTTTTCCCCAATAACAGAGTTGATGGCTCTAATCCGTGCTGTAGATTCAACTGAGAATATCAATGTTCCTCTTGGTAATTTTTAACATATGAAAATTTCTCGTGAATGACAGGCATTTCCAATTCCAGTTTGTTCATTAGATACCAAAGTACAAGTTCCGATCTAGACAGCTTCTGGACATCTTTGTTTTAATTCAGAGTAGAAATATGGTCTTATCTTGGCAGTAGGCTAGGCAGATAATTGCTGAAAGCTGAGAGAATCAGTAAGAATTTTTATAAGGTGGAAGATCCATGGCGGAATTGAAAACGTTTGCCTGATTGAAGGAGAGTAATTGATACGTAATGATTTTAATCGAGCATATGTTAGTAATGGGAAGGGTTTTTCCTCCCGATTCTAACGATGAAATTGTAAAAAAATAGACTCCCTGACGGGATATTGTTCGTAGATCCGATAGTACTGGGGAAGTCATTTCCTTTGTTGTACTCTTGTCAGACATAAGACGAACCAGTGAATGGAGGCGAAGTGCTTCCGTCTCAGCATAAAGAATTGGTAAATGTGTGGCTTTGGGTAAGCCGTTCACTGGTCGTAGAGCTGCCTGATGTATAGGAGAAACGATGGATCAGTAAGAGGTAGGAGCTGAAGTAAGAAGTGTATTGCTTTATATTATCGCTAATCTAATAATTGCTGTTACTAATAACATTAAAGCGTCTATTAAGGCAACCATTTCTTGAAGAGGCTGACTTCTGATGATGTTAAGTAAGAGAATGTTTTTATTTTTTATGATAATGAAATGTTGCTTCAGTGTTCCATTGCCTTGGAAATAAATCCTAAAATCTTCAGCATCGGTATCCATACAGTGGTATCTGATCCAAGCATAGAGTTACCAGGGTTAATGTTGTGACGTCGAGTGATAATCAATGCAGCACTTCTTTGGTACTGATAACTTTAAGTCCCATTCTTTCGCCCATTGTAAAATGTTATTTTTCTCGTTCTGACTGACCTTAGGTAAATGATCAAGATTTGAAATATAACCAATATGCTAATTTGTTGTTGTTGTTGTTGAAAATGTTTTTTTTTTTTTTTGGGGGGGGGGGGATATTTAGCACCTTTGGCTTTTGATCCAAATTTTTAACAAGAGTCATGCAATGAATTCTTCTAGAATAGAGGTTCTCAACTTGGGGTACGCGGTAAAAAGTTTTGGGGTACGCCATGAGAGCCCAAACGTCGCTATATGTATGTTATATACATATATATATATATGTTTTATTTTATTCCCATTGTTATACTATAACTATAGTTGCATCTATCTATACAAGGGGTACGCCAGTTACATCCACATTTCCAGGGGGTATGTGAAGCATAAAAGGTTGAGAGCCACTGTTCTAAAAAATCAGATAATGTTCATTATCGCAGAGAAAACAAAACTTTTCCGGAAAAAGGATGAAGCTTTTAAAATCTGTGCGATTGTCTAATGAAAAGTTCAAGTCCAGAATAAAAAAATCATTGACGATAAAGAAAAAATATCATAAATTACATAAGGTGCATTCGTATGTAGTCCATGTGATCTGAAGTAATTGATCATTGAGAAACGACTTTTGTCATTTCTTTGGCACTGTAGATGGAAATGTGAAACTGTTTCACGCTCTCCACATGCTGGAGACTTATTGCAATTACATCGAAACAGGAAATTTTGTAGCGGTGCTACATTCAGTCTTAATCTAGTGATAAGAGTCTCCATAGCCCTGGAGGAAATTTCCATGTCCAATCACTTAGAGCTGAGTAGTCCCATTCTTCTCTATGGCTGTCAATGTAAGATTGTTTGCATATATCTAACTTATCGTTTGCATAAGATGGTGAATCCCGATGAACATAAGAAATGCCAAGAGCCTGTTTTGCAAGTAAATCTGCATCTTCATTGAGAAGAATGCTTCGGTTACTCGGTACCCAAAGTATTGTGATTGACAAATTCTGGGCAGTAGAAGATATTAATGTTTGATGTAAATTCAGTATTGCTGTAGGTGATTTGATTTTGGCATTTTGTAAAACTATTAACGCTGATTTGCTGTTAGAGAGAATTAAATATTTATCAGGACCTTTGATTATATTTGCAACATATTAAATATTATATAACATAAACATATTAAAAAAACCTCAGCTGAAAAATTAGATGTATGGTCGTGAAGACGTTCGGAAAGTTGATAGTTGTAATTTTGGCAGATGGTTATATTTCCGTGTGGGATTCCGCTCGAGAATCGTCTGTACCAATCCAGATGGCGTCCGCCCACGTAGATAGATTTCAAAATTAAAATTTTTATAATTTGCCCTTGTTAGAAAGAACAAGTCCAAGTTCTCGTTGAAAATCTAAAGATTCAGTAATGATTTCATAAGATCTTTGTAGCCAGGGTGTGCTATCAAATAGTAGTATAATGGCTATTTTTTGAGAAATATTGTTTTTTTTTTCATCTAATGATAAGTCATTGACGGAAAAAGAGTTGTTTGTTTTGACCATTCATAGAATTTTAGAAATTCAGGTTCTCTACAAATGTTTCTGTACATTGAAGAGATAGGTGATGCCTTTTCTTTTGTTGATGATTTGATGGCCAGATGTTTAGAAAACGTTTGAAGAAGTAACTGTTCCAGTTTTAGCATAAAGTAAAAGAAGAGGTGTCGCTTTAGGTAAACCTGTAGCTGCTGGAAGCGCCGCATGGTATATTGGAGAGATGGGATTCCAATAACTATTTGGAGCAGATATTAAAAGTGGAGCACCATAGGTAAAAGCTGTTTTGATTGTTGAATTGGCAAGATGCAGTAAAGGGCGACGATGAATACCTGTGCGTGGTGAAGCTAAACTGCGAATTATATTTAATAGTCGAAGGCCTGTATTCCGAAGCTGTTGAAAGTGAGTTTGAAGTAAACCATTGCTCTGGAAATTTATACCGACTATTTTTATGCTGTCAGTACAAAGAACCTGTTCTGTTCCAATTTTTAACGTTGTAAGTTATAAATGTCGACGACGGCTGATTAAAAGGGTTTAACCCTTTTTGGCTGATAATGTTAGGCCCCAGTCTGTAGACCATTGAGAGATGACATTAAGAGAGTTTGGCACTTTTTTAGTAGATATTCATTGTGAGATCCACTACAGTATATTGTGATGTCATCTGCGTATATAGTAATTTTGCAAGGTAACTTTATGAAACTTGGAAGATCCTGTATATATATATTGAATAAAAATGACAACAAAACACTACCTTGAGGTATACCAAGTGGTTGATTTTTAATGGAAAATTGAATGCTTCTCCATCTGACCATGATTGTTCGATTAAGAAGGTATGTTATGAACCATGTAAGGATTTTTCTTTGAAAACCTATTGCTAAGAGTTTCCTGAGTAGAGTTTCTAAATCAACTGAATCATATGCTTGTGAAATATCCAGTTTTAATCATCATCATCATCATCATCATCATCATCATCATCATCAAGCAGCCACGGGCTACGGAGGTCCAACCAGACCGTGCAATTTAGTTCTCCAAGCAAGTCTATCCTGAGCTACATCTACTGCATCTGGCCACTGCACATCAATTCTAACAAGGTCTTGTTTGACATTGCCTGCCCACCGCTTCCTAGGTCTCCCTTTATTTCTGAGGCCTTTAGGCACACTGTTCATAACCCTATTCGCCAATCTATAATTATTCATACGGGCAACATGGCCAAACCAACGGAGTCTCTCTCTGCAAAATATGCTGCTTAAAGGAGGTTGCAAACTCCTTTGCCTAATCTCATCATTAGTTACAAAGTTGAACCACCTAATGCCCAACATACTGCGTAAGCATCTGGAATCAAAAGCATCTAGTTTCCTGTTATCTTGTTTACAAAGTGTCCAAGTTTCACTACCATAACTAACCCTAGAAAGAACCAAACTATTATAAAGTCTAATTTTAGTCTTTAGGTGTATACGCCTATTTCTCCACACTCTCCATAGGTTCTTAAAAGTCCCGGCAGCAATCCCTATTCGTCTGTTAATCTCATGCCGCACATCACCATTATCTGTTACATAGCTCCCAAGATAATTAAACTGTGACACCTGCTCAAGACTGCAACCATTCAGATTAACTGAATCACAGCCTGCCTGACCAATTTTCATCACTTTAGTTTTCTCTCTGTTTATAACTAAACCTACTCTACTACCCAGTCTCATCAACAGCTCGAATGAAAGAGTTCATCTCATCAACATCATTTGCCAAAAGGGCTAAATCATCAGCATAATCTAAATCAGAAATTTTCGTATCTCCAGCCCATTTAAGGCCAAAATCTTTCCCTTGAATTGAATTTCGCATAACATAATCAATAACCAAGCTAAAGAGAAAAGGAGACAAAATGCACTCTTGTCGAACACCAGAAGTAATGCTAAACCAATTGCTACAAGCCTTACCAACTCTCTCACACACGACTCAGTGTTATTATAGAGAGCTTTCATAATGTTAACTAACTTGTCTGGTATACCATATGATTTCACAATCAACCACAAATTATGACGATCAACAGAGTCGAAAGCCTTTTTGAAATCAACAAAGCTAGCAACCAAAGGTTTCTGAAACTCTAAACATTTCTCAAGAATCTGCCTAAGTCAAAATATCTGATCCACACATCCCCTACCACTTCTGAATCCACATTGCTCATTACGCAATTGACTGTCAACCAGATTCTTAATTCTATTAAGCACAATCATGGAAAGAACTTTACCTGGAACAGAGAGTAGGCTGATACCCCTATAGTTATCACAAGAACTGCGATCATCTTTTTTGAAAATAGGGATAACAATAGCTCTGGTAAAATCCTTAGGAACCATGCCTTTATCATAAAAGATATTCAGAATTTCAGTCATCCAAGTGGTAACCGAAACATTCCCAGCTCTAAGCATTTCCGTAGTAATTTCATCTACCCCTGGGGATTTATGAAGTTTAAGTTTAGAAACAGCCAAAATAACTTCAGATTGTGTTATAGGTCCAACATTAAAGCCACCAATGCATCTATCATCATTGCAAACAATGGGAGTAGAACTAACAACATTGTTTAGAACATCACTGAAATGCTCAGCCCACCTAGCCATGATAGAATCCTCCCCTTCTATAACCTTACCTTGTTTATCCTTCAATCCTTGTATGCCTGTCCGTTTTCTACCACACAAAACATTAACTGTCTGGTACAGCTCTCTGCTGTTGTGCTGTCTAACTGCTTCCTCGGCTTTGTCAGCCAAACCATCAAGCCAAAGATTCTTATCAGCAGCTAACTAGTTCTTTACACATTTATTAAGCTCTCTGTAATGCTTTCTATTAGGACTAGTAGGGTATTGATTAAGGACATTCCTGCAGTTCTTTCTTTCCGAAATAAGCTCAAATGCCTTATCACTCAGATAATTTTGCCTCTTCTGCTCCTTTTTTCCTAAAAGAGTACTGTTAGTGTCCAAAAAAGCCTGTTTAAAATGATCCCATTCTTCCTCAACTTCAGTAGTAAGCATACCATGACTGTCATAATGACTAAGTAACCTATCATGGTAAGCTTTGGCTATAACTGGATCTTTCAGAGCTTCAGTATTAAAAGTAAATTTTTTAACCTTAGCACAACACTTTTTAAGTTTAAGTTGCAACACACTTTTAACAAGGTAATGGTCAGATCCAATTTCAGCTCCCCTATATGCCCTGGTATTCCTAACAGAACTAGCCCATTTGCTGTTAATTAATATGTAATCAATCATATTTTTATGCAGCCCATCAGCTGAAACCCATGTGTACTTATGTATGTCGCGGTGTTTGTAATAAGTGTTAGTTATTCTGAATCCATTGAGTTTACTTACCTGTAGGAGACGTTGCCCATTGCCATTGCAGCTACCAATACCAAAAGGGCCTATTACTCCTCCCCAAATGTCAGAGTCAGTACCAACTTTGGCATTGAAGTCACCAAGAACAAGGGTAATAATATCTCCTTTCTTGACAGAATTCAAAATATCCTGAAGTTGTTCATAAAACCTATCCTTCTCATCCTCATCGGCATCCTCAGTGGGGGCATAACAGCAGATAACATTCAAGTCTTTAACGCTTGTCTGAAATTTTGCTGTAAGAAACCTTTCATTAATGCACTCATATCCTAGAAGAGCATCGCTAGCGTGTCTGCTGAGAAGCAGATGCTTATTGTCGTCCCTCCCTGAAAAGAGAAATTTAAGATTATTTTTAAGAATATGACCTTTATCTGTCCATCTGGGCTCTTGCAAGCCGAGAATATCTAAATTATAACGGTGGAATTCTTGTGTGAGGACATCAATAGAAAAAGCTCTGTGCAGAGTCCTGACATTCCAACTACCTATGGAGAGAAAATGGTTAGTGGGATGTTTAAAGAAACTATGTTTATTGAGAGAGGGAAGCCGACAGTATCAAACAGCCCCCTAATCGCAGACATGGGGCAAAGACCCGTTCCCCCACTACTAAAGGCTGAAGCCATCTACACTGGAAGACTTCCTCCAATGTAGAATTTGACGATGCCAATAGAAGCAAAGTGTTCAGGTGCCTGCGATGACTTCTGCTCAGGATTATCCACCAGCTGATAAACATATCCTGTGAATCTATTCACTTGGGGCTATCAACCCACAAAGAAACAGAAAACACAGCGGAAGATTTTCCCTCCACAGAAGCCCACCAGTGCAGCAAAATCAGGATCCATAATCAAGCTCAGAGCCATATATTTGTCCAGTCCAGTAGGTTTATATGGTCAGCACCAGGACCCTGTGTGGTTGACCACTCCTCAGCAGGGTAGAAAAAAACGAAAAGTAGCCGTATTTGTCCAGATCAGTAGGCCACACTAATCTGGCAGCCCTCCCCATCCATTCACTTCCTCAAGAGAGTATCTCTTTTGAAAGTTACTAACGGTCCGCACCACGAGAAGGCGGGTCGGACATTAGGTGCTAGGCCTGGCCTGTTCTATGCATCATCACAGGGGAATCGTGCATAGCTCTCTTTCCAGTGACTACCTAGCTACCATTTACAGACCCATTTACAGACCAGTTTTAATAATATACAAAAATGTTATTTCAAAGTTTCATTAATGAAAATATGAAGAGGAACAAATATATGCATTGTGCTCTTCATTGGTAAAAATGCATGCACTTCTTCAGGAAAATTTTATACTTTAAAACTATTCGCTGAAGTCGATGCCAAATAAGTCATTCTAGAATCTTTGCTGCATGAGATAAAAAAGCAATTGGCCTGAAAGCAGACACTGTGTCATGCTTAAGTCCCGGCTTCCGGATTGGAATGATTATAGCTGTTTTCCAAGAAGTTGGAATGTTTCCAGTGTCCCATGACTGATTAAGCAACGTAAAAAATTGCATCTGGTAATGTTCAGAAAGATGTTTTAACATTTCCACTGAAACCTGGTCTATTCCACGTACAGTGTTTCTTTTGCGGCTGAGAGCTATCTTTAATTCTGCAAAGGAAAATGGTGGGTCAACATCAATCGAATAATTAGCCTTTGATGTAGAGATTAAACCTGCTGGTTGTTGAAGAAGTCTTCTTGTGAAGTGATTAAGAAACATTTCTGCCTGTTCCCTTGCGTCAGTTAATGGGGTAGAACAAACCATTATTTTATAAGACTGAGCGTTATGCTCTTGGTTAATCACTGCCCGAAAATTTCGGTAAATACGATATAAATCAGATGGGGAAGAAAATTTTTCATTCATTCTTTCCCAGTAATGAGATATTTCAGTGCGAATGGTGCGGCGGAGAACTGCACCTGCTTCCCTATAAGCAATCCAGTCATCTCTTCTGAGAGAGCGTCTTGTGGTGTTAAAGGCTCGCTTTTTTTTCTGTAAAGCTTTTCGGCAAACTGGCGTCCACCACTCTGGAGATCGAGTTGTTGTAATTGTTGAACTTGAGTAGAAAGTTGCAAAGCTGATTGTAATGTTGAAATTAGATCTTCGTATGAATTTTCGGTGAGATTGCTGTCTTGTTGTAGAAGGATGTTGAAAAAATGCTTCCAGTTCGTAAAACTATGTTGGTAAGTAGATTTCCAGGTGGTATGAATTTATTTGTGGTAAACTTTAATTTGATTAGAATAGGAGAATGGTCGCTTCCCCAGATGGGGGCAGTGGTTTTCCATGAGCACCGACAAAGCCAGTTTGGTGTGCATAAAATTAAATCGATAGCAGATCCTGTTCCGGTACTAAAACAGGTAAGGGATCCATCATTGAACAAACATCAGTTATTTTGAAGCATCCAATCTGTTACCATCTCTCCTGAGCGGGCCCACAATTAAATTCCTTATAGGTAGGAAAATAGAAACTACTTGAAATTGTCCTGTATTTAAATTAGGACTATCATTAAGAGTTAACAGTTCACATGGAAAGTCTTTGTGTACAGCAGTAAATAAACCACCTCGTGGCAGTCTTGTCGATCGGAGGGAAATACTGTACATCCCGAAAGGCGGAATCGGAGAGAAGGCTTCAGCAAAGTTTCTTGAATGCAAATGTTGAAGGAGTTTGAGTAGCCACAAGAATTTTGAGAAATTTAGAGTTTGCAGATATGCTACGAGAGTTCCATTGTAATATATCGAAGGAAAAATTAATTAGAAATGGTAAACATTTTTGTGGCAGAAGCTTTTGATTTTCGAGCAATTTGAGATTTTACCCCTTCGGAAGTAATTTTGTTATATATTTTATTGTTTGAAGTTTATGGAAAATTGTTATAATCCATAGGCTAACTTCCGTTTCTAGGGGTTTTGAGATGCTTTTCTTTTGTGGGTTAAGTTGTTTTTACTTCCTGACGAATTTATTTAAAGAGTTACTGGTTGAACACATGAAGAAGGTTTATTCATTGATAACACATCAGAATTTCCAATTTTAGGTGATGTTTCTGTTATCATCAATTGTTTCGATGAAAGAACATCTGTTTGGGTTTTCTCTTCTCGTGGTCGAGATATTACTCCAGATGCGATAACTGCACAAAACAGTTCTGTGGAAATGTTTTTCTACATTCGAGATCGCCTTTGTAATGCCCTCTGTAATAGTTTTCTGAAGTGTTTCAATCGATGATGCATTAACAATGTTGTTAGAATTGTCCTGTGTAATCTGTTTTTTCACGACAGATGCATTTGATGCTTTGCCTTTAATAATCTTTTTCCTTGCCTCTTGATAAGAAACATGATTTGTTATTTGTAGTTTAATTTCTCCTTTTCTTGTATCCATGGAGGGCAGTGTTGGTCAGTGATTGTATGGTGTCCTTTACATAGACAACAATAAGGAGTGTGCATGGCATAGGTTGGAGGCATGTTCGTCTCCGCACCGACTCAACGTTGTTTACTGCGACAAGTTTCAGCTGAATGCCCAAAGCGTTGGCAGTTGGTGCAGCGGCGTGGTCTTTCTACGAATATGGATGGTCGTTGTAGCTGCCACCATAAATGAACTTCCGAAGGACAATAGTGCATTAAATAGTGGCAAGGACAGATTGTGTTGGGATGTATTGAAGTCCCTTTCTACGATAAAAGCAACGTAATTCTACAACTGCCAGATTATCTAATATGAGCTATTTTTGCAATTCTTCCTTTATAATAGTGTGATCTACATCTCTCAACATAAACTGAGTGTCTCTGTTAATAAAGTAGATGTAACAGCAACAGAAGGTAATTCTGAGATACCTAAAATATCTTGAGCACATGTCATGGAAGAAGTGTTCATTACGATATTTTTGGTCTCGGTAATATGTACATCTTTAACTTCATTAGGATTAGGAATGTATACTGATAAAGCTCGTTTAAGCGCCTGTGGTTTTGCAGTTGTAATAGGATGGGTTTTTCCATCAATCATTATACTGGATTTCTGAATGCCAATGTTGTTAGCTAATTCCACTATTTAATTATCTTTTAAAAATTTGGTCCCTGCTGGAGGTAGCTTTAATGGTAATGGGTCATGATCTCCATGCTTTGTTTTCTTTTATTAACATTCTATTCAGCCATTTGCTGTTCTTGAAAGCTATCAAGAACTGAAGAGTATTTTGACTTAAAGTCGTTAAACAAAAAATCAGAAAAGTCTCAAAAAATAATAAGTCTTTAAACATTCTTGTCCAAAAGTGACAGCAACCTGCACTTCGCTGGTTGAGATAGTGAAAAATAATATTCTACATTCGGTAATGTATAGTATAACGGAACTAAAGAACAAACGAGAAACTTATCTTCTTAAAATAGTTTTCAAAAATCTTTGTCATCTCCTTAGGCTGCTGCTTGCCTTGGCGCCTTTCCACCGCTATCGTCTGCCACGTGTAAATTTAGATAACAGCACACGCACACATGTCTGCACTGTACGACGTCAAAGCGTCAACTCCTCATGGGTTGGGTTGGGTTGTTTTACCTCTGAGCGGCACTTTTTTGCACACCATGGGCTAAATGGCCAGGTCACATGGACCCCGAAGGCTCAGAGAAGGTTGGGGGAGGGGATCCACTGGAACAGCATTTGGGAGACAGAAGATAGCATCCCGTTAAGGCCATCCAGCGTGTTCTTTAACGTGCACAGGGTATGGCTCTTCCGCACACGGGACCACGGCTTAACGTCCCATTCGACGGACGGCGGCCTTTCCAAGTCCATCGGTGTCCCCTACTGACCGTGGGCAGGGCGGGGAATTTTGCGGAGATAAATCTCAACGCTGACCCAGCTGGGACTCGAACCTGGGAACTACAGATTACGAGCCTGGCGCGCTACCGACTGAGACCCCCCGCCCCCCCTCATGTGTTAATCAAATATTCGTCTACTTTAATTAATTACTATTGCTTAAAATTAGACCAGTTGCTGTTTTCTTTTAAAACTTTATTACTTATTCTGAAAACATTTCAATAATATTGTAATAGAGTAATAATACATAAATTATTTTATTTTATGTACACATATCTGTATGTTCCTTAACCCTAGGAAATGAGAAAACACAATATTTTTATATTAAGGGATGAATAAATTCTTTTTGCATTGTAAAAGGCTAATAATATATTATTTTTCATATTTTCCGATCACCCATTAATACGAATTATTTATAAAAATAAATAAAATAAATACCCCCTCAAGCAGCTGCTTGCCACAGAGGTCTGACAGGAGCCTGTCAGTTTATATGCCATAATTATGAATTATTACTGTTAAAATATTATTATTTTGAAAACGAGCATCCTATATTTGTCGGAGACGATATGCCTCTCGCCTAGTAGTTCTGTAAACGTGGAAATATCAATGATTACTCTTAATGAAACAAGACCGACTACATTTGAAACGTTGGAGGTTTTTTACACCTCCAACGTGTTCTAAGGTTTATAAGATACCGTTGGAGGTATCTTATAAGCCTCAGAACTGCTTTACTGCAACTAGTGGTAGCCTTAGTTGAGGACAAGTCGGGCAACGGTTCTGGGCAGAACCACAGAGACGATATGCAGTTCCGGGTCTTATGACCCATACCTCCTCCGTGAATGACATATTACAATTATAGAATAATTACCAAATTGGCAATGGCCGAGGCAAGGATTGCCAATGAAAATAAATATTCGGGACTGTGGAACATTAGCGTGGAGTGAGGGCTTGTATCGGAGCAAATTCTACAATTTGGACAAGCAACAATTGTGCTCCAAGAGTTTTCGCTACACCCTTAATGGCGCCGTCCTTCCAGGTCTTCGATTTCCTGTATTTACTACAATTCACATAAATTCGTTTTCCCCGCAGAAAAAGGTTTCTTCCTCAGGTACGAAATAAAAATCTTTGTTCGGATCCAATAATTAAATTCAAAAGCATTCATTGTGCAGTTATTGTTTTGGTGCCAAATAATTCTGAACAATTTCGCCTTTTAATAATCTGCTATGTATCTGAAGGAATTTGCATTTCACTTAGATTTATGCACAACTCATGTACATATAACAAAAAGGCTTCTAACACAAATTGCGTCTGAACGATAAAGCTAATTTCCAGTTGGATGAAATGAACAGAAGTCAACAAACATTCGTTATGACAATTGAAAAATATGTTAATAACTGAAACCAACCGATTACTTTTCATGATAGACAGGAACTAGGATGTTAGCGTGCAGTTAAGTGAAGTATTCCGACAAAATTCAACTTCACAAAATGACGAATACTGTAGTAAGTTAAAAATAGACGCTTCTAACAGAAATTGTTTGTAAACGATAAAGCTAATATTCAATTGGAAGACACACGAAAAGTAAACAGCATTCGTGTATAACAATTGAGAAGTACTATATTAATAATTGGAAGCAACCGATTACTTTTCATGACAGCATGGATTTCTACCCACACTGAATGTTGGCGGACAAATGATATTTATGTGGGCAGAACCAATTAGATAACCTGACCAGGACAGCTGTTGAACAAAAGGAGGGAAGGTGCGAAATTAAATATGCATAAAGATATAATGGAATTATTTTGTTCAAAGTTAAACTAGCAGCTGCTTATTTTAACGGTATAGTAACTTATTCATTTTTATTAAAATATTCATAAATATTTTAAAATTGAATATTAAATTTTTGGAAATAAACATCTACTAGTTGAATTAGCAATAAAAGTTAAATTAAAAAAGCTTTACATTTATAAAAATTAATTCTTCTGTTACTGCACTGTCCATGCCCCATATTATAATGGGAAGTTCTGATCTAAGCCACGCACTTCAAAGGTCACTCAAGGTCTTCAGTATAGTTTATAAAATGAGATCATATCTTATCTAATCGTTATATTAAGTGGATAATAGCTAATTAAAGAATACCAGTATATCATTCGGTGTTTACATTTTTGAGAAAATCAACTCTTTAATAAATATTGTATGTATCGTTCTATTTAACAAACATTCTTTTTTTTTATCAAAATCGGATAATATTGAAATAATATATTACGGAATCTTTTCCACCAAAAATTGAATAAAAAACTCCTCAATCATCTGTTTGTCACAGAGGTATGACAGGAGACTTTCAGTAAATACGACAATGAGAAGATCTGTAAGGAAGACATCTCAGAAGAAAGACAACGTCCATGCCTTATCCGGGCTCGAATCCGGATCCCTTTGACTACAACAGCCCGAACACTAGCCACTTGGCCACAGCAAAGGTACATTTTTAATAAATAGTAACCCATTTGTATTCTCATCTATATATATATATACATTTTTTTTTCGAATTTACCTATAGCCCATTCCAATTTTCTGCCAATAAAACGCAACATGATTTTCTTTGTCGCAAATATCTCAAAGTTAAGTCAAAAAGAGGAATAACACAAGATTAAAAATCAACAGCTCCTCTGAGCCCCACATTTTCACAAAATATGGATAAATGACAATGTTACAAGACCCCAAGGGCGGAAACATGTTTGTGAGAAGGAGACCCATTTCACAGATGTTAGAAGATAGATGGTAGGAACAGACGGTAGACAGCTGAATGCTGACAGATTCCAGCGTATTCTTGAACGTGCACAAGATATGGTTCTCCCGCACACGCGGTCACGGCTTAACTTCCCGTCCAACGGATGGCAGCTGTTTCCAACTCATCAGTGTCTCCCTTTTTGACTCGGGAAAGCTAGGGATTTAGCGCAGACAAAATTCAACCGTGACACTGGTGTGATACGAACCCGGGAAAGGCAGATTACCAGTCTGGCACACTACAGATCGTACCACTCCCTCTCCACCAATACTGTGCACTCCGCACCAAACTATGGTATGAACGTGTCGCGGTGTATTTGGCGAACGTGAACGGTATAGGAATAGAAAGTGCACGGTATAGGAATGGAAATTGCACGGTTTAGGAATGGAAAGGGTTATTTGCATTGAATGGAATATTATACGAGGATAAATCTCAAAGTAAGGTACTCAGTTTGTTCTCCACCAAACTAACTGCCATCCGAGACTGAGCCATCATATTAATATCAAATAGTGTCACTAAGCGGAACCAGTCATCACTGTTACATTTGTGCTGTGAAGCACATAGCTGGAGCCAAATGTGTTAAAAGTACTCTACGTGTATACAAAGCTGGAGATCTCAGCAGGAATTCAGTTTTTGTGGGCACAGAAGACCTAACCAATGAAAATCCACCAACATTGTGGCTCTGTATGTACGATGTTGTACGATGTCCTGTCACTGCAGCATGTGAACAAATCATGACAAGAATTCGAAAATGGACGAAAATAATAATTGGCCTTGTTGGATGAGGATCTTCACGCCTGGCGATGAGCAACTTTTCACCATCCACCATGCAGTTCAGATCTGGCGACATCGGATTTATCACTTGTTTCAAATGCTGAAGATGCAGCAACGAGGACCGTCGATGACGAAGAGGAAGTGTCAAAGCGGATTCACGAACAAAATGCATCATTTTATCAGCATGGCTTCATTAAGCTGATCGACCATTAGGGAAAGTGCATCAACAAGTCTGGTGAAAATTAAAAGGTTTCACTACGTGAAAATACACTGCACATATGTGAGGATATTTTTCATGTAGTGTCTGCGATGTAATTATGTACAATCTGAAGAATATAAATAAAGAACCTGCTTTTCCGACTTACCCTAAAAGTTTGATTACTTCCTAGATATGTAAAGTATGATTTAAATAAGAAATGTAAGAATTTATTCAGTTGGTTAAAGGTAATCTATTAGGGGTCCAGTTAATCTTTAGGACATGACTCTTGAGAACATTAAAACAACCGCAAGTCATCAACAAGGATATGGTGCATGCCAGAAGAAAACATCACAAGAGGAGCAACAGATTTTACAACAGGCATCCACCGCATGAACAATGACATTTGCCACTGTTAGAGGTGTAGTTATGCCAGCTTTGTGTCACATCAAAACCTGAGAATCATTTTGCAACGATTTGCTGAGGCAGGGTTGCATTAACGCGACCCATCGTATTATCTTTCACTTACCACCATACATCATCAACACTGCAGAGCCAGACCTAGGGAGAGAGAAGGGGGCCTGCCTCCCTTTAAAATGCTAATAAGGGTAATAAAAGAAAAACTTATGAAACTTATGCATATTTCATGCATTTTTTCAAGAAATTTTTAAAAGTGAAATCGTATCTCCCCCTTTTTATATTTTTATGACTCGATGTATATCTTGCTCACCTCCCTCAATTTTTTTTCTATATCCGGGCCTGATCAACAGTACCTGAAGTGATTTGACCTGGAACAAATTGAAATGCAGAATGGAGTTGTGTCATATTTAGTGATGAATCCAACTTTTAGTAGGAGCCGATGATTTCCATATACACATTTGAAGATGATGCAGTAAACAGTCTGGTCTCGCTGCCACTTTCAAATGACACATTGCACGATCAACAGGTATTATGAAAAGGGGTGAGATAAGTCATCATCGCCGGTGTTCTCTGGTGCATCTTCTAGACACTTTGATTGTATAAAACTATATTGATGACGTCCTGGAGCCCGTAGCCTTAGCCTTTATCAAAGGAAGTTCTTGCACTTTCTTTCAGCAAAATAAAACTAGCCTATATAGGGAAACATTACTTGGAAATGTCCCCAGATTGATCGCATATCGCAAATGTTTGGGACTTGATAGGGTGTCGTCTGTGGATTCATTCACTACCAGCATAGAAGATAGAAAAGCCTGAGAGACCAGATGCAATAGTATGTAAATGCCTGTACAATTCAATGCAGCAATGTGTAACTGCATATGCCGCGAACCATAAGGGATTTACAGCCATGCAATCCGTCTGCGTGTGAAATAAATTTGTGCCTTTGTCTGTAATTCTAATCATATATTACTCATCGACCAACTACTCTGTGATTTTCGTCTGATCCCTACCACTAGTATTCCTACTGCTAGTGTGGTGAAATTCAAAGTCACAGAGCGTACATCTGCTTACTTGTCTCTTCAGTTACTTTACAGACAGAAATGATTAATTATCAGAATCAATAACAACAGCAGAAACTGATTAAATATCATGAAATTTCACATTAAAAGAGGATTAGATAGATGGATAATTTTATTCTCAGAATATGCAGTAACATTACATTTACATGTTTTTACCTTAGAACTGAAATTACAATGAAACATATTGTTGCGAATTGCAAAATATGGACAGCACTGGGCGTGAGTATTAATAACTATATTTTAAAACCAATTGTGATACAATGCAAATCGTTACAAAAATATGGATGTAGTATATCATAAACAAATTAACTCTAACATGCCAAAGTCATCAACCTCCCTTCACAGAGTACCCAACAACAGCTCTGTCTATTCTACTAAATACTACCTTTTCACTTTGTTTACCATGTCACTTGAATATCTTCAGGCGTAAACAAATTCTCGTCCTCTAGTTCACTAAGCTTATCACACTAGCCAAAACAAGAGGACCGTCCGCGCACACATCGCATAAAAGATTCTTCTTGTCTTTTACTTATCGCGCACTGACTCAGACCATCTGAACAACCTTTCAGATCACACAACTTGAACACACTGCACTGCTATATTTTCATTCTTCTTCTTCAGAACTGTTCTAAGTTCCAAATCGTTGGCTAATTGAATCTCACGCAGAAGCACACACGAGGGTTCCATTCACGTTAACTCGTGAAGTCACTGTTGCTCGTTCATCTGTCGTAACAATATATATATATATGTTGTATATCTCAGATACACAATTTTAAAGTATTATATTTTTTGATATATATATATTCTTCTTTATACATAGTTTTTCTAATAAAATCATATATTCATTCATACCATATATATGGAGAATCTTAATATTATATTTCATTAATGTTTTAAATTTTTACCTACATTATTCAGTAAAAGTCTGCGAAAAAAATGTTGTCTTCCACGAAAGTAAAAACTCGCTTGTGGAAGAAATTTAACAGTTATGTTGTAATAAAAATGAAAATGCAATATGCTTCAGTTCACATTTCCTCACATATTGGTAGCTTGATCAAAAAATCGAAGTCAATATTCACCAATTTATAAGTTTGAAACTTACCATAAAGAATAAATGAAATAAATAAAAAACTTTAGTGGGCAGAAAAAAAAATAAAAATCTATATTGAAATTATACGTTAAGAAATGGTTCAGTTAGGCACCTTAAGAACGACTTTGCGCCAAATGAAATTATATTACATTTAAAACACTTTTATTTCTAAAACATAGTCTCAATATTTACCACATTTAAAATCCATTTTCTTAATTCCTTATAGAAGAAGTTATCATTCGTTATTCATTTAATGTACTCTGGTAAACAGTTAAAAAATCTTGGCGCCAAATAAACGTAATGTTTTTCAACAATAGTTTTATTCGTTTTTAATTTGCTAACATTCGTAATTAATTTGTTAACAATTGTGAATTTAACAATATTTCAAGTGAATTAAATGGCATGAAAGAACCGGAACGTTGGCTTAATAACTAGAAGTTTTATATTTTTCATTTAAACAATATTCTGCAACAAAAACGCAAAGCCAAAGCTTTTTTGAGTTTATTCTAACCTAGAAATTGAATTAGTTTTTTTTTTTTTAAATATTCTGTTTCTGCTGTTTCTAGTCTTCTCAATCAAACAATATTTTTAATAGTAAGAAAATGGACCCAAGAGTAAAATATATTTTTTATTTATTTATTTTTATTTTCCTCTCAATAACTAATTATTTTCCCAATATTAATGAATGCAACCTGAATATTTTAAAAATTAATTCCACTTTTTACACATTTACTGTCATTAAGTGAGATAGATATGATTTTTGACAAATGCAAATGTATTTTATTAAAAGCAAAATCCAAGAATTATTTCTGGAAATGAATAACTCTTAAAAGTGAAAAAACTGCCAGTTTCAAACTGTAAGAATAAATACATTGTGCTAATTCCTTGCATTTTTTAATCTTTTAATCGTTTAATTAGGGAAGGAAGAGCATAACTGTGCTCTCATTTTCTTTTTTTTTTGTTCGTTCCATTTTCTAGTCTCTAGGATACTCTTCTCTATTTTAAAATGCCTTCAGAAATTCAACTAACTTTAAAATAATTTCTTGTTCGAATAATTGAATTACAGCTTACATCGAAGAGCCAAAATATTATAATCAGCGCGTCTTTATGCAAATCGAAGCAACTGCAGCTAAACGACGGCGCGTGTGAAGGTCGTGAAACGGTATAAGTAACACCTGATACTGAGCTCTGTTAATCAGTGTTATTTTTGTTCGTCAGATGGGAAAGGAAACGACCTAAGTGAGTGTGACAAAGGCCAAATTGTATTGGCCAGACGACAGGGTCAGAGTATTTCTGAAACGGCAAGGCTTGTGGGGTGCTCACGGTCAGCCGTGGTTAGTACCTTCAAAAATTAGTCCAAAAAGTTGAGGGAGGGAATAGAAAATTTTCCAACTCGAAAATCAAATTTTGCCAACTCAAAAAATAATGTCTCTGTCGTATTCGTACCTAGATTTTTGCTCCGGGTGGGGGGAGTTTGAGGCAATTTTCACAACTATCCTAAATTTTGCCATTTGACTTCCAATTTTGCCAACTAGCCATAATTTCACAGAAATAATCCCAATATTTACATCTCGTCTGAATTGTAGCAAGTCAGTGTGAATTTTCCCAACTCTCCTTAATTTCACAAAACCAATTCCAATCTTTAGAGCTCTCCTAAATTTGCCGAATCACATCAAATATTTCAAATTTCCCAAGATTTAGCCAAGTTTTGTCGATTTTGTCAACTCTTCTTAATTTCACAAACCCAATCCCAATTATCACAACTCGCCCGTGGTATCACATCTCGCCCGTGGTATCACATCTCTCCCAAGTAGATTCGAATTTTGCCAACTGCCCTACATTTTGTTAAGTTTTCTCGATTTGACGAACACTCCTTAATTTCACAAAGCCGATCTCAATTTTTACAATTCGCATATATTTTACCAAGAGGATTCGAATTTTGCCAACTACCCTAAATTTTGCCAATTCACCGTAATTTTACAGAAAAAAAATCGCAATTTTTACATCTTCCCTTAATATGCCAAGTCACTTCGAATTTTATCAACTCTCCTTAATTGCAAAAGAAAGGTACAATTTTCATAACCCCCCTATATTATACCAAGTGGCTTCGAATTTCGCCAACTCCCCTAGATTTTGTCAAAAGTTCTCGGTTTTTCCAACTCTCCTTAATTTCACAAAACCAATCCCAACTTTTACAACTCACCTGTACTTTACCAAGTGGTTTCCAGTTTTACCAACTTCCCTAGATTTTGCCAAGTTGCCTCGATTTTCGCACCTCTCCTTAATTTCCCAAAACAATCCCAATTTTTTCATCTCCCCTGAATTTGCCACTTCAAATTTTTAAAACTTCACAAAATTTTGCCAAGTTTTCTCGATTTTGCCAACTTTTCTTAATGTCACAAAAACAATCCCAATTTTCACAACTCGTCCGTATTTTACCAAGTGGATTCGAATTTTGCCAACTGCCCTAGATTTTTCCAAGATTTTGACAACTCGCCACAATTTTACAGAAAAAAATCCCAATTTTTGCATCTCACCAGATTTTTGCAAAATCACTCTGAATTTTACTAACCCTCCCAAGATTTGCCAATTCCTCTAGATATTGCAAAGTTGCCTCGATTTTGCCAACACGCCATAATTTTACAGAAAAAAATATTACAATTTTTACATCTCATCTGAATTTTGCCAACTTTCCACGATTTTTCCAATTCATTCGGAATTTTGACAACTGCCTCTAGATTTTGCCAACTCTCCTAGATTTTGCGAACTCGCCATAATTTTACAGAAAAAAAAATCCAAATTTTTACATCTCACCTGAATTTTGCCAACTTTCCACGATTTTGTCAAGTCACTCAGAATTTTATCAACCCCCAAGATTTTGTTAAATCACTCCGAATTTTGCCAACTCCCCAAGATTTTGCTAACTCACTTATATTTTACTAAGTGGATTCGAATTTTGCAACTGCTCTAGATTTTGCAGTCTTTCCATTTTCCAAACTGCCCTAGATTTACCAAATTGCCTCAATTTTGACGAAAACTCTTAACTTTACAAAAAAAAATATTACAAATTTTCATCACTCACTTAGATTTTACGATGTCGCTTCGAATTTTGCCAACTCCGAACTATTTTGGGGACCTCCATAGCTTTAGCTTTTTTCATCTCCATTCTTTGCCTCCCCCCATAGCTACGCCCCTGGGTACATCCTTTCATGGCAACGTTAGCTCCCTCTTTCAGCGGGGCGGGGGCGGCTCAGTCGGTAGCGCGCCAGGCTCGTAATCTGTAGTTCCCAGGTTCGAGTCCCAGCTGGGTCAGCGTTGAGATTTATCTCCGCAAAATTCCCCGCCCTGCCCACGGTCAGTAGGGGACACCGATGGGCTTGGAAAGGCCGCCGTCCGTCGGATGGGACGTTAAGCCGTGGTCCCGTGTGCGGGAGAGCCATAACCTGTGCACGTTAAAGAACGCGCTGGATGGCCTTGACGGGAGGCTACCATCTGTCTCCCAACAGCTGTTCCAGTGGGTCCCCTCCCCCAACCTTCTCTGAGCCTTCGGGGTCCATGTGACCTGGCCATTTAGCCCATGGTGTGCAAAAAAGAGCCGCTCAGAGGTAAAACAACAACAACAACCTTCTTTCAGCAGGATAATGCGCCATGCCACCCTGCCCGGATTGTCCGAAAATTGTTTGAGGAACATGAGGAAGATTTCCAGGTATTGCCCTGGCCTTCAAATTCCCTAGACATCAATCCAATCGAGAATCTGTGGTTTGTGTTGGAACAGCATATCCGTCTGCAGCGGCTAAACCACGTAACTTACAAGAGTGAAAGAATCTGCTGGTAACGTGTTTGTATCAGATACCACAAGACACCTTTAGAAATCTTGTGGCGTCTATGCCTCACCGGGGAAGAGCTATTTTGGCGTCACGTGGAGGATCAACATCATATTAGACACTCCAGGTGGTCATAATGTTTTGGCTATTCGGTGTACATTAATTCTGCTACATTAAATTAATTAGATTAATCAACAAAAGATTTTTCTCATTTCGAAGTAAATATTTCACATATACAAAAATTTAACTACAATAAATTAAATTTATGATGAATAATATAACTACTGTTATTAATTGAAACGGAATCAAAAAAAAAAAAAGAAAATTTAAAATAGAAAATCTGGCAACCACTACTACAAAAGAAAAAAGGTTTCAAGAAAGTTGCAACCTCCTCGTAAGACGACCCCAGTCAAGGATCGAAATATTAGGAAAGTTAGTCACAAGTAAGTGAATCCTTGTCTTAATTTTTTTAAATCATAATTTATAATTAACTAACTATTCTAAGACAGTCACGAATACAATTATTACTAAAATAGAACGTTCCATAACCTTTTTCTTATTTCAGCTTAAGAGAAAAGTTATTATTGCAGGTTTGAGGAAATCAATGTAAAAATAAATAAATAAATAAACAAATAAATGAAACATCATGCTAATTCCTATGTCTATAGTTAAAAATGGGCTTGTAACGGTAACTAGTCAAAACAAGAAGGGGAGCTGTGGAACAATTCCATGTGATGATATCGAAAGCCCCTAGACGTAGCAGTTGAATTCTGATTCCTCTTTTTCGTGCTGTAGTCCATTAGTACCTTTCAAAGGACATACTATATGCTTTGAAGAGGAATGGAATTGGACTGCTGCCAAGTCAATTTGACCTATTGATCTAGTCTCTCAATGCCCATTTTCAATTTTTTCTATTTTTCGTCATGCTGAGGGGTGGTCAACTTCACGAAGTCTCGATGTTCTTCATTTAACTCACTTAGATTATATGTTTTCTGTGATCGCAATTACAGACTTTGAATTGATCTAGTAGTGTTCATCTGTTGACGGAAAATTCAATGATGAGTTTTGGGTATCATTTATTTGTGGGTTGACAACATCGAGTGAATGAATGCGCACTATGGTTGGTTACTCATCCTGATCAAAAACAATTGTCAGCGTCATCACTACTACTACAAATTGAATAATTAGTGTAAGAGTGACAGATTGAGGATCTGAAAAACCCAGTGAGAGTCGAAACCTTTAAAATCATAAGTTACTTAATCATTGATGACAATCGTGGTTTACTTACTATTGAAGTTGAGGAAAAATTGAGTCGTATTAATCAAGCTTTTTTGAAGCTAAGAGTACTCTTTTGGATAAAAATGGATCAGAGGAGGCAAAATTATCTGAGTAATAAGGCAGTGGAGATTATTTTTTAAAGAAAACTCTCATAAATATCTTTAATCAACACCCTACTAGTCTTGACAGAAAATCTAGTCTTGACAGACTTAATAAGCATTAAAAGATCAGTTAACAGTTGATAAGAATCTTTGGCTTGATAGCTTGGCTAACACAGACGAGGAAGCAGCTAGACAGTGAAACAACAGAGTGATGTACCAATTTTTTTAATGTTTGGTGGGAAGAAACGGGATTGAAGGATAAACATTCTTCAATCCCTGTATACCTGTCAGTATTTTGATTCTGGTAACGTTATTGAAGATGAAGATTCTATCATGGCTAGATGGACTGGGAATTTCAGTGATGTTCTAAACAATATGTTTCCTCTCATTGTTTGTAATGATGATATATGCATTACTAACCTTGATGTTAGCCTATATCACCGTCTGGAATTATTTTGGCTATTTTCAAACTTAAACTACAAAAATCCTAGGGTAGATAAAATTACTACTGAATGCTTAGAAGTGGGAATGACTAGTAGCATAAATGAGAGTTCTGGCAGAGTGTTAAGGTATAGGGAATTCTATGTTGATCTATGGGAAAAATTTTGTTTCTTGTGGTTTTCTGTGAGAAAATGTGTGAAAATCAGAAAACTCGAGAGTGATTTTTAGCATTTGAAAAACTAATTTAACTTTTTTTAGGGGAGATGAGCATTTAAACTAATTTGTTTAAATTAATTTTCAGAAAAATGAGTTGTGTGTGAAAGAGATAAAATGATGTGGTTTTGTTTAGTTATCATACACTTCACTGATTTATTGGGCTGTTTGGTGGTAAAAAGCCAGGTAAATTCGGGAATTCGACAAAACCAGACAATTTTGGGAAATTAGTTTGAAGAATATGGCAAAATCAACAGGTAAAATGACGTTTTCGGGGGTTGGGAGAGAAAAAATATGATGGAAAGATAGATTTTGAAGTGATATCTGTGAATGTATGAATTTTATTAGCTCTAGTAAGAATGAGAGGGTATGAGATGAATCGAATTTTGAAAAACTGAATTGTAAGTAGTGAAATTACGGTGAAATCGTAAAAAAAACAGAATAAAAATTGCAAATTTTAGCATAACAAGCCAAATGACTCTCAGTATTGGCGCTAATTGTGCGTTTTTGCTGTATTGAACATTTGAAGTGATGTGGGTTGGAAAAAAATTAAGGTAACTTTCTGCAGATGAGATTTCTATTTAGTTTGAATTAAGCACGATAAAATTAAGCACGATAATTCTCTCTCTATACAAACTTCACATATTCTCAAAATTATTCTAACCTAAATCACTTCAATCTTTAAATTTTATATATCTCACACACACTACCGTTATCCATAACAATATTTCACTTAACCCAATGCTCTTTATCATATTCAAAATAAATACAAATCTCATCTCCAGAAACTCACTCCAATTTTTTTCTAACCCACATCACTTCAAATGCTCAATACAGCAAAAACACACAATTATCTGTGACAAGTTATATTTATATATTTTCACTAAAATTATACTCTTGCCATTGCAATATAATCTATTTCGTAACATCTAAATCCAACGAACCCTGTTTTAATTGGCAGCGAGATATGACTTTCCTAGACTTAATTTTTCAGACCGTGTTTTTTTTCCTCTTTTTTGAACAAGTTTAACTTAGTTGACTATTATATAGGCTAAATACAGTTTATTCGTAAGTACACTGTTTCACAAACTAACATATAAATAGCAATTTTACAAACCAAAGCACTGTTGGTATAATTGCTTATTTTGCAATTTATGTTCAGTTCAATAACATTCTTCATTCAAAATTCTTTTACGTATATGATAGTGTGCGCCTACATTAACGACGAGGACCAAAAAGGAATGTCAGAGAAGTTAATCTAATCTTATCTGAATTAGGTCAAATGATATACAAAATAATATTACATTAATGATTACATTACTGCTGCACTGAAATTTGGACAAATACGTATGAATAAACTTTCCATGTACGTTTTGTTCGTAACGAGGATATTTTTGGGACCAATTTTTCTATCTTCCCCGTTTTACGATTTGTGCGATTTCAATTTACAAGGTAATTTCTCGGAACCTATCTACAACATAAATCGATTAATGGTTGTTTTTGATATTTTAAAGCTGCTTCCCACATTGATACAAAACGAAATAAATAATCGATATATATATATATGTCCTCGTAGTTTTTCGCAAAATACTGGAATAAGATGGCTCTCGTTGCCGAATGGTTAGTTCGCTTCGCTACTGACAAAATTGCTTATCTGGAATTGAGTCCCGGAGAAGAAAGGTCATAAGAAAGTATAAGAAAGGATTCTCTGTGATATCTTTTAGCTGAATTTTCGAATTCAGATCATCTCATTGGTGTATTATACTACCAGAGGTTCCTGTCGGACCACTGCAGAGAGCGACTGCTTGCAGGTTTTTTTTTTTTTTTTCAAATCAAAATTACTCACTTAATGTCGTTACACAAAAATTTCGGCACTTTTTCCTGGACATCTTAGATTTGCAACTGACCAGATGCTAGGTAATGGGGATATTATTTAAACAATCGTAGATTTTCCTCTTGTGCTAGTGATGATGACAAGAACAGACAATGTGTAAGATTACTGTTTAGTTAGAGAGCCAATGATTGGCCAAGGTCAAAAACATATCGTTCTTTGCTAAAACATAAAATGATATCAGTTTTAATAATATTAATGAAAAACTTACAGATAATGTAAAAAAAAAAACTAAAAAATTGAATTTCATCTTTTACACCGAGGTCACGGATGAGCGCATATTTTTGAAAAAAAAAAATCAGAACATTTTGAATTATCTTAGGAAAGACGATATCATTCATTGTCTTAGTAATTTCAATGTCAAAATTTGCAAATTCTGACCTGTGAATTGGATTTATGGGCTCTTTTGCGATGGAAATTGCAAACAGTAATGCAGAGCTTTACCCTACAGTTAAGTTAAACATAACAATTTGAGAACAACAAACACAAGTGTATTTGTAGAAATTAATGGATTTCACCCGACAAATAATACATTAAAATGATTTATTTGCATTTATAATTAATAGTAAATGGGTCTGTTCATTAATAATACCAGATCATACAAAGATTGGGTCTGATCACTGCCTTGTTTAAAGTGTCTTTCAAAGGAAGTTTAAGAAATATTGGGAAAAGTTTAAAATAATTTCCTTAACAATGAGACTAGAAAAAACGCAAAAGCAATATGTGATGTTAACATCAATAATAGGCCACTTAGTTATTATGGCAAATGTTATTTGCTTACAATTGATGTTAAGAAATAATGTGATTATATGAAGCAGTGTACTCTTGAAATCAAAAGACCTGTTCAGGGTAAATAAGAGAATGGCATAAAGAATTATTTAATTAATGAGGCAATGAAGATTATTTCTGATTGAAAGATGTACAATACAGATTGGATCAACAAGCTTCTTTTATTAAGAAGCAGCATAAAAGGGAGTTTAACATAAAATTTAAAGAGTAGTTTAAAACAGATAAAAATCTTTGGCTGAATGGCCTGGGTCACAAATCTGAACAATTTAACAAAACAAAGTTGTAGGAGGTAAAAGTCCGTGACAAATAATAGAATGCAGTACAAAAAAACTATCATAGCAGAAGAGTTTTTCCAACTAAATATATGAGCGCTCCAATAAATGAATTCGGTTCCTCGAGGACTATTTTGAGGGAAATATTTATTGTTATCCTAATAACCTTTTTAAATTTTATTTCAGTCTCATTACTTTTTTTTCGGTAATGGTGTATTTCCGACGTTTGAAGAGAAATAGATGTAAAGTCTCAATGATTTTATAGCTAGGCTAGTAGGGGTAACTGAGTGGTTTAGCGCGCTTGGATACTGATCGAAGGAATCTGGGTTCGAGCTCTGAACAAGTAATCAACATGTTTCTGTATTGTATTTCTGCTGAATTCTCGTCTTCTCCTCTTAGCGTATTATACTGACAGGGTCCTACCGGAATTCTCTGGCAAAAAGCTGCTTGAGAGATAAGTCTATTATTATTATGACATGGAGTTGCGTTGGCAATCTCAAAATGAATGCTATATAAATGCTAAGTATTCCCGGAATTACTTTTGAATGCTGAGATATGATAAGATAATGATGTCAAGTGATTACAATGTTCAACATTTTCGATGATATTGACGCACTGCCTCATTAATCAAATTTTCCTAGGAATTTTTAGCGGTAAATTTAAAACCATTTTCAAGAAAACGTAGCCCGAAACGTTTTGTGGTTAGCGCACCTAACTACAAACCAGCGGGCATGTCCTTGTCTACGTGTTTTTATATTGTATGAGAATCCAGATAAGCCCAAAAGAACGTCTAGATTTTCCCCATCCTTTATGTAGGGAAATGCATTTTCCCCTTTAAAAAAAAAGAGCAATCGTGGTTTCAGTGACAATCACATATATATTAGTATAGTGTCTGTATACTGTTAATTAATGCCACAGAAGTAGGAAATTCTTCTGTAACTATCGAAAAACAGTAGTTATGGTTTTTTATATAAATAATTTGTATAAATGTGTTTTACAAAATATAATATTTAGTTGATTGACTACTTTGAGATGAACACATGCCCTATAGAGTGGTAATTGTGAATATTTCTAGGCTTGTTTTTAATACTTTCCATGGTGGTAAAGAAAAATCCAAGAAAATTATGTCCGTCCTTTCGATATTTTTAAGACACCTTCCTTTAATCATGAGAAGCATGTAAAGTGTTGTTTAAGAAGTAACATGGGCAGCTTTTTTTTAACAACATTTAAATTGATACGATCGATAATAAGGTTTAAAAGAAATCACTGGTTGTTATAACACAGGTCATGGATGCATTTTAATCATTGCAGATACACTGGTTTCCATAAATTATAAAACAGCCTGAAAACCTGGATTTTTTTCGAAAACGATTTATTCGACGAAAACAGATTTAGGTTCGTCGAATATGTCTGCTGCAGGTGAATGGGAAGTTAAATATATATAAACACTGCTTAGGAATAACAGTCGAAAAATGGAATAATGCTTTTAATTTCAAAAATTATATATGGATATAGACACATAGTAGAAAACGGTGAAAGTGAACTGAAATAGCCGAACTGGTTCAATATGGAGTGTGATCACCTCTTACCGCTATGCAGACTTCACAGTAACGTATCATGCTCTTGATAGGACTGTCCATCAGCTTTGGGGCCAATAATCTACATTGTTCCTCCAAAGCACGTTAAAGCTCTGGGAGATGGGCAGGCGCAGGATTAAGGTGGGTAACCCGTCTCCTGAGAGCATCCCATGCATGTTCTCTCAGATTTAGGTCAAGAGACAGGGCTTCCCACTCAATAGTCTTAATAATGCTCTTCTTCAGATAGCGATCCTCAAGGCAACAATAGTGTGGTCGGAGTTATCATCCTGTAGGAAGAAGGTATCTCTTCTACTCACATATGGTCTCTCACGGAATGGTCCAATATTTCATCCCTGTACCTGAGACCTGTGATGTAGCTTATTGGAAGCATTTGCAGATCTGTGCCACCACGCAAAAATATCCCTCCTCAAACTATGACACTATCACCATAGTAGGTGTCATGCTCACAAATATTTCTGACATGATGGCGTATTCTTGAATCCCTCCATAACAACTACGACTTGAATCACTGTGAATCACGTAAAGCAGAGGTTCCCATACTTTTTTGTCCTACAGCCCCCTTTTTAAAAAAAAAAACACTCAGCGCCCCCATGGAAATCTACCTTCTTTAAGCGAACAAACAGAAAGATGCAGTGACAAATTTGCGTTCTTTTATGTACCTATATTTCTACCTACGTCCTACAACATAGTAAAGAAAGATGTTGTAAATAAGACACCTTGAAGCTTAAAATTATATATTAAAATCAACCCTAGTAACTTTCGCATTACACACAGAGAATTAAGATAACGAAGGATAATTTTATGTGTTTATTTGGAAAATAAATTAATCACTACGACTTTATGTCACACAACAGTTGAAACATGTACGAACGATTTTTCAAACATTTCTTATCTCCCTTCTATCTTTATGTTTCCATCGCCCCCTAATTGCACCCGAGCTACTACCAACCCCCTGGATCGTTTCAGCGCCCCCCCCCCCGGGGCGATATCGCCCACTTTGGGAAACATTGACGTAGAGATGGATTTCCATATGACGTAGAGATGGAAACATGACGTAGAGATGGATTTCCACTACTCTTGGGTGCATATGATACGATGTTTGCACGCGTTTAGACGGTTTCCCCTGTTGCGTTGGCTCAGGGTCATGCACACCACTGGTTACATAGCGTATAGGCACATCTCATGAATTCTTCGTCATATGGTGGTAAGGGATATCGCCGTTCGACTAGCTTCTACCAGGTTTGATTGCAGTTGAAGGGTGATGACATCCTGTTCCTCTGGGCACATAACACAAGATAGCACTCCTCCATTAGGGTTGTTGCCCGCTGTCGTCCACTACTGAATCGTTTGAATGTGTTCTACCATCTGGCAACATGTAATCGACTTTGGCCAGTGTCGAGCCGACTTATAGCTCGCCATTGCACTTCGTCCAGTAAATGATCTCTGGTTGACTTATCCAATAAGTCTGCTATCTCTAAAACTCTACCCTGCACTTCGCAGGAGAACTGCAGATCAGATTCAAAACGCCCACTTTAAATGCTCGACGCATCTGTACAAATCTCTGTAGCGTCATTGGTTTGCGTACCACACCTCAATTCTGTGTCGCCCTTTCCATACTATAGATGACTTTCGTGCATTTCTATCGTCGAATTTATTTTAGAATATCCGATTTTTCATTTTTTTTTAATTTATGGAAACTAATACATATGCTGAACTGTGATGTTCAATATCTACGATTTATCAAATTCCTCAAAATTAGGAAACACTGCTGACGCAACACTCGAAAAAACAGCAGTTATGATTATTTTTAAATTGCTACTGAGAATTAACTCTGATTATAATATATTTGAAAAGGTAATACTGAATCCATATTTTGTGCATCCTTCATAATTTAAATAATTAGAAAGTAAAAAATCCATCCAAACCATGAAACGTAAATTTTGGTCCGTACAAATGATGGTTAAGTTTATGGCGTATATTTACCAAGGCAAAAAGAACCTAAAGCAACTAACATTTGTTCTGAGGTAACAGATGTGTTGCAAAGTAGAAACCAATTCACCTTTCCAAGTGACTGAAACTTGTTCTCCCGCCAAGTTGCAATAGCATTAAGGACGTGAGAGCACTGGCAAGCAATCACTGCACGCGAGGTTTATGTGGTGATTGTAAGAGGGAGTACACTAGCAATATAAAGCGTGGAAGGTTTTAAGATATTTTGAGTGGCGAAATTAATTTAATGGGATATATTATTATCTTTTAACGTTAAAAACGAAATTTTCTTACATAGATAAATTTAATTAGTGAATATTATCTGTGTTTTCTAATCGATTTATTTGTAGTATGGAATTGGAATTATTGTGTCATTATATCTATGCGAATATGTAATTATACTGAGGACTGCTACTTCCAATGTTCTGTATATATCCATTGTTCTGTGCGTATCATATTCGTTTTCCAGCATCTTTAGCTCTTGAAAACGAAAATATTGAAAACGACTTTAAGGACACAATCGAAAAACATTTTAGTATTTTTCAACTGGCTGACATTTCTCTACATAAATGTGCATCAAAAGGTACGGAGGTTATATTCATATACTGTATACATGTCTACATTATGTAAATCAAGACTTAAAAGTCTTGAATGTCTTTATTAGTCTTGGGGAAATACCTTTATTTCCCCAGCATTTGAAAGTGTGGGGATTTCTTCTAGACCACTAGGGATCACAGAAATATTTGCTGCTGTTTCTTTTTTTTCTTGGGGCTCGCCAAATGTTTCTACCTGAATTGTTGGACCCAGGCGACCATATCACCATTCACATCTTCTCACACAACGTACATTGCAGCGAACAAATAACGTTTACCTCCCTTTCACAACAGACACAGAGATCAACAGCCTCAGTTGCGTTCTTAAAGCACCCTTGGATATATTTATGTTTTATTTCTTTCTCCTTCCACACTGTTTTCTCCGAACAACGATAACGCATAAATCTGGTAAAAACCGCTGTTCTTACGAATGCGCTTGACTCTTCCCTTCCCTTCCGCGTACATAAGATACGATGCAGCGTTCTTCTGAATGGCACCGTTCGGTGGTTAAACTTAATGCAGTTGAAAGTTTCATTGCTCTTTTGAATAAAAGGCGCAACGCAACGAATCGCGACACTCTGAGCTAACGGCGGCAGAACGTCTCGATCAATAGGCCATTCTCAGGGTGAGTGATGTAGGCTGATTCCGGATCCAACTGAACAGTCAAACTGATTCTCTCGAACACAGAGCGAGGAAAGCCAAGTTAACAAGATACACCTGAATGGCTCTGCCGCACTTCGATCCCCTAAGTCTGCCGCCACCTTAGGGAGTCTTTCACACGCCGTCTTGCGTTTGTAAGTTCCTTTCTGGGCTTAAGTGGTCAGCTCAGCATTGGGAGTGCGGTTGCATGTTCGTTCTAGAAGTCAATTTGTTTGCATTGGTCGGTCTAACTTATCAGAAGAGTAGTTAAAGCAACAGCTTCTATACGATTACTGACATTTATATAAGTAAGATTCGTTTTTAATTAATAAAGGAAATTGAAATTTAATGGTTAATTAAGTGTCCTAATTAATTTTAAATAGTTAGTTATTCATTATAAATCACTGACAATCGTCTATAGTGTGAATATCAATTCATTGCCTTCTTTTCAAAACTGGTTATGTCAAATATGTTACGTATTTTTTTTTACATTCGTAATCCGCTTGTCAGTATTTTGTATTCTAAACTTTAAAATTGGTTCAAAATAAGTTTTTTTTTTAAATTTAAATATATGTCACAAAATACACACGGTTTAAAAATTCGCCATGTCCTTCAGTGAAACAGTGCAAAATTTCGCCATGTCTATTCCATAAAGATAATGCCGGAAAAAATTCATTATATCCAAATATGGGCGCTCAAATAATTACGAGTACTTTTTTTTTTCGAAATTCTCTTATTATTTAAGGCAGTGGATACATTACGGTACTATTCGATAATTTCGTATTACTCAGTTGCTTTTCTTATTGGTTAGCAATCAATTATTTCATTCGATTCTGTCAAAGTAGTCACTTTGTTCGTGCTCATTTCTGATGAAAAGATTTAAGAAGTAAAAACGAAACAACTGATAGTAAAACTAATCAAAATTTCAACAATAATTTCCAAAGCTTTCAAAACATTACTGCAATAGTTATATTAGCAGAAAAGTGTTCAATCAAAAAATGAAAAAACGACTGTCTCAAAATTAGTATGTAACCGAAACATTAAATATTCATCAATAAAACGGGTAATAATTCAAATTCTAAGTTCTAAACAAACGATGTTTCTGCCACTGGTGAAATGCATTATAAATTCAATAGGATCAAATCAAAATAATTTTAAAAAGAAGTTAAACTCGCATTGTTCTAAATCCTTGGGAAATTCAAAAAGAATCATCCTTAAGCCGGATATATCAGAAGTTTAAAATATTTGCTAAACATCAAAAGCTTTAGTGAAGAACGGAAAGATTTACAAGAACTGTAATTTTGAAAAACTATTATTTGAAAATCAGAAGCACGATGCAAAACAGGAAAAAGACAGAGTTTTCAATTTTAGATATATTCAAGAATAGTCGCCTGATTTTGTTCTTTAAATTGCGTGGCATTCTCTATTTTATTCGGCCTTTTCGAGTACGTCACCATATGCTGACTGTTCCACTGCAAAACTGTTTCGTCTGTGAAACTCTTGCAACCCTCGTTACGTCCAAAAATACTTTGTAGTAACAAAACATTAAAAGTATATAGGTAAAGCATTTTAACTTCTTCCTATATTTTTTATCTAAAAATTAATAATTTTACTTGTCATTGTTTTGTTGCAATGTTTCCCTGGAAATTCCTTCAACTATACGTAATAAGTTTTGCAACAGGACAACTCAATTTTAAGGTAGCAGAAAAATGTATTTTAACCACATGGAATATGGACCACTAACTCTTAATACCATGACAAGTGCTATAGCGATGACACTGAGACTTGTCAGTAATTCTACTTCATAGAAATAATAACGGGGAACTTGATCAATGGACAGTATCTATTTTGAGATTTTGGGAATACCAGACTATAAATGTAAGAAGCTAAATGTTTTACAAAATGAGTTTATTATACTAGCCTTCGGCTTACTGAAAAGTACCCAAAGCTTTCTTTTTTGGCAGAAATATCTCTGCCAATTTTTGAAATTAGAACAAAATATTTGCTCATTAAAGATTATAGAAGTTGCAGCTCAAAGGTAAAGAGCTTTTTATAAAGAAATTGCAGATAAAAATTTCGAATTTACCGCTCTTAATACATTATAGAAAGACATATTCTTGCGAAATTTTGGAAATTGGAAATAAAGGTGATTTAAATACAAAATATCATATTGGACTTTGCAGTATCCAAGGTTCAAGAAAGTATTCCTAATGTAATAAAAAAGTGATATGGATCAGAAAGTCTTAAAGGTTATAAGTGATTCCTTCATTGATAATGAATGTAACAGTTTTTTTAGATATTCACTGATGGGGTTTACTTCCTCAATGAAAATATTCTTACAGCTGCTTTTGATATATCAGTCAAAAATGTTTTTAAACAATATAAATTTTCGTCATATGCTACTATTTTGAAGGTTTAATTGTTTGCAATATATACAAAGCAATTACACGGATAGAAATAAATTTACTTAATGAAAATGCAGTTTTGCTAACAGACTGCAAAGCAGCCTTATTGGGTTCACAAAATGATATTTGCAATAATAATCATTTAAAATCATATTAGATGTTTTTAAAACATACACCAAATCTGTTAAAAAAGATAACCATATTGTTCTGCAATGATTACCTAGCCATTGTGTAGTGTTAGACAATGAGAATGGGGACAAAATTGTCAAGGGTCCTATTAAATTACAAGTAACTACAATTTTACCTTCATTTCTCATATTTCTTAAAGGGAAAAATAAAGGAAATTAATTTCAGAATAAATATTAAAGATTTTTTTTCTCCAATTTATAATAACTTAGTTTTTTCTCTTGATAAAAAGAATTCAGTTTTTACTTATCTTCCTATTTCTTTTCGCTTTGACATTTGTCTGTTTGTCGATTCGTGGATTTGTTAAAATATTTGTTCACCCATATCTATTGAACGAGATGAAAAAACAATAATTTATGTGTCAAATGAAGTTTGTGACGTAGGGGTGTCATGGGCTATAAAATTTGAACCCCATGCTTTCTTCCTCCCCGTTGAAAAGGGGAAATATGAAAACAATTGTTCCGCTATATCTTTAGAACGCGAGTTCGGAAAGTAACAAGTTATGCGTCAAATGAAAGCTTGTGACGCGGGGAGTGTCAAAGACTATATTGACCCCCCCATATTTTCTTCCTCTAAAAAAGGTGAAATATGAAAACGATTTTTTCTACTGTTTCTCCAGAACGCGAGTGCCGAATGTAACAAGCTATATGTCAAATGAAAGCCTGTGAAGCAGGGAGTGTCATAAGATATAAAGCATTGACCTCCATGCTTTGTTCCCCCCTAAAACACTGGAAATGTGAAAGTCATTCTACTATATCTTCCGAAGGGCCTACAGCTACTAGTTAGGTGTCAAATGAAAGCTCGTATATATTTTTTTAAACGTGCCAATTTATACTTTATTTTTTAAACACATTAGACTATATGTTTAGTATAATATAAACAACCCAAAAGCATTCGCTTATCTAGGTTGTTAGAGATAGCATTACATTATTATTTTTATTATTATTATTATTAACAAAATTGGAACATGAAAGTAACTTTACATTCTCTTATCAAGAATGGCAATTATATACAGCCTCATTTCACTGTACAAACTGTAACATAAAAGTACAATTATTTTAATTACATTATAATACTACTAACATAGACGTAGTTTTCAACACTAACTATGCAATAGTAATGCCTGCATACAAATACATTTATTTAGTCCAATTTTCTTATCCACAAGAGTAACTATGACTTAAATGTGGATATTATTTAACATAACTAAATTCATGTATACACAGTCTTAATATGTAAACAAACGTAAATTACAGCTCAGTAAAATAGTTTGGAGATCTAAATCAATTCATCACATGGTTTCAATTAAATCATGGTTGCTAGAGTAGAACGATACATTAATATTCTCAGTATTTAATATGCATTATTTAGCTTCTTTAATATATATTTTAATATTAATTATTTCCTTTATTTCATTTGGTAAAGCATTAAAAATTTTAGGAGCCAAAAAAACATAGTGTTTGGTAATTAGTTTTTTACTAACAATAATGTTTTTTAGAAATCAATTTTTAGATTGTCGAGTGTCTCTCGCAAATATTCTAATTGTGCATTCCAATTGTTCTTCAGATGCCTTAGCGCAGTAAAAATGTATAGTTTTATTATTTGCAAAATTTTTAAATTATAATCGTAAACTGTCCTAAACCTTCGTAAAATGTTTCGACTTTTTCCTCATTACCCTCTCCCCCTGATAAAAGGGGTGGCGAGTTTTTCCGTTTAAATTTTAACGAGTCATATCACAAATTAAAGCTTCGGACGTCTTCAATGTCATGGGCTACCTCAAACACGACTCCAAAGGGCAGGGAAAATTTGGTCAATATTTATGATTCATATATCAAATGAAAGTTTTTGAAGGTAGGTGTTTTTAATGATAAAAAATGTAAATAAATTAAAAAAACTACCCATTTTTCCCTACATGAGCCGTAAAAAGTAGAAATTAAACTTAAATCATATGGATGGTGCAATCAGTTAGTGAGTTCGTATTCACTTCAAAAGAAGATAGGGCGCCAATTTACCTCACAACATGATTGCTGGCGCCCTATCATCCTTTGAAGCGAATGCTAACTCGGTGATTGATTGTACCATCGATATGCTTTAATTTATTTTTTACTTCTTAGGGCCCATATAGGAAGATGACTATTTTTTAATTGTTTTAATTTATTTACATTTAAATAATTTCTTTTCAGTAGAGAAGTTATTATTAAAATCATAAAGTTGTGCGTAAATACAGCTGCACTAAATAACTACCTTTTCAGAAACAAGAAAACTCAGTCCAATCTTTATAACACTTGTAAAGTTAAAGAGACTGTTTCGCACGTCTTGCTTAATTGTGAAAAGTTTGATGAAACACGAAAAAACGTTTTTGAAGCAATTCAAAAACAAATGAAATTTAACTGAATTTACACCACAATCTATCACGCCTACTTAAATGAAAGAGGAGCTCTACGTCTTGTCAATGTATCATTCACGCAAAGATATGTATCAACTTTAGTACATGTGATAATGACGTTATATTTAAAATGAAACTCGCATATAATATTCGAGTTCTAGCTTTCTGAATATCAATCTTAAATTTGCATATCTCTGAAATCATCATCATCATCATCATCATCATCATCATCATCATCATCATCATCATCATCATCATCAAGCAGCCATGGGCTACGGAGGTCCAACCAGACCGGGCAATTTAGTTCTCCAAGCAAGTCTATTCTGAGCTACTTCTACTGCATCTGACCACTGAACACCAATTCTAACAAGGTCCTGTTTGACATTGTCTGCCCACCGCATCCTAGGTCTCCCCTTCTTTCTGAGGCTTTTAGGCACACTGTTCATAACCCTATACGCCAACCCTATAATTATTAATACGGGCAACATGGCCAAACCAACGGAGTCTCTCTCTGCACAATACGCTGCTTAAAGGAGGTTGCAAACTCCTTTGCCTAACCTCATCATTAGTTACAAAGTTGAACTACCTAATGCCCAAGATACTGCGTAAGCATCTGGAATCAAAAGCATCTAGTTTCCTGTTATCTTGTTTACAAAGTGTCCACGTTTCACTACCATATCTAACCCTAGAAAGAACCAAACTATTATACAGTCTAATTTTAGTCTTTAGGTGTATACGCCTAATTCTCCACACTCTCCATAGATTCTTAAAAGTCCGGCAGCACTCCCTATTAGTCTGTCAATCTCATGCCACACATCACCATTATCTGTAACATAGCTCCCAAGATAATTAAACTGTGACACCTGCTCAAGACTGCAACCATTCAGATTAACTGAATCACAGCCTGCCTGACCAATTTTCATCACTTTAGTTTTCTCTCTGTTTATAACCAAACCTACTCTACTACCAGTCTCATCAACAGCTAGAATGAAAGAGTTCATCTCATCAATCTCATCATTTGCCAACAGGGCTAAATCATCAGCATAATCTAAATCTGAAATTTTCGTATCTCCAGGCCATTTAAGGCCAAAATCTTTCCCTTGAAGTGAATTTCGCATAACATAAGCAATAACCAAGCTAAAAAGAAAAGGAGACAAAATGCACCCTTGTCGAACACCAGAACTAATGCTAAACCAATTGCTACAAGCCTTACCAACTCTCACACACGACTCAGTGTTATTATAGAGAGCTTTCATTATGTTAACTAACTTGTCAGGTATAACATATGATCTCACAATCAACCACAAATTATGACGAACAACAGAGTCGAAAGCCTTTTTGAAATCAACAAAGCTAGCAACCAAAGGTTTCTGAAACTCTAAACATTTCTCAAGAATCTGCTTAAGTGAAAATATCTGATCCACACATCCCCTACCACTTCTGAATCCACATTGCTCATCACGCAATTGACTGTAACCAGATTCTTAATTCTATTAAGCACAATCATGGAAAGAACTTTACCTGGAACGGAGAGTAGGCTGATGCCCCTATAGTTATCACAAGAACTGCGATCACCTTTTTTGAAAATAGGGATAACAATAACTCTGGTAGAATCCTTAGGAATCAAGCCTTTATCATAAAAGATATTCAAAATTTCTGTCATCCAAGTGGTAACCGAAACATTTCCAGCTATACGCCTTTCTGTATTAATTTCATCTACACCTGGGGATTTATGAAATTTAAGTTTAGAAACAGCCAGAATAACTTCAGATTGTGTTATAGGGCCAACATTAAAGTCACCAATGCATCTATCATCATTGCAAGCAATGGGAATAGAACTAACCACATTGTTTAGAATATCACTGAACTGCTCAGCCCAATTTGCCATGACAGAATCCTCACCTTCTATAACCTTTCCTTGTTTATTCTTCAATCCATGTATACCAATCGAGACGAAACATTAACTATCTGGTACAGCTCTGTGTTGTTGTGCTGTCTAACTGCCTACTCGGCTTTGTCAACCAAACCATCAAGCCGAAGATTCTTATCAGCAACTAACTGATCTTTTACACGTTTATTAAGTTCTCTGTAATGCTTTCTATTAGGACTAGTAGGGTATTGATTAAGGACATTCCTGCAGTTCTTTCTTTCCGACATAAGCTCAAGTGCCTTATCACTAAGATAATTCTGTCTCTTCTGCTCCTTTTTTCCTAAAAGAGTACTGTTAGTGTCCAAAAAAGCCTGTTTAAAATGATCCCATTTTTCCTCAACTTCAGTAGTAAGCATACCATGACTGTCATAATGACTAAGTAACCTATCATGGTAAGCTTTAGCTATAACTGGATCTTTCAGAACTTCAGTATTAAAAGTAAATTTTTTAAACTTAGCACAACACTTTTTAAGTTTAAGTTGCAAGACACTTTTAACAAGATAATGGTCAGATCCAATTTCAGCTCCCCTATATGCCCTGGTATTCCTAACAGAACTAGCCCATTTGCTGTTAATTAATATGTAATTAATCATATTCTTATGCAGCCCATCAGGTGAAATCCATGTGTACTTATGTATGTCGCAGTGTTTGTAATAAGTGTTAGTTATTCTGAATCCATTGAGTTTACTTACCTGTAGGAGACGTTGCCCATTGCCATTGCAGCTACCAATACCAAAAGGGCCTATTACTCTTCCCCAAAGGTCAGAGTCAGTACCAACTTTGGCATTGAAGTCACCAAGAACAAGGGTAATATCTCCTTTCTTGACGGAATTCAAAATATCCTGAAGTTGTTCATAAAACCTATCCTTCTCATCCTCATCGGCATCCTCAGTGGGGGCATAACAGCAGACAACATTCAAGTCTTTAACGCTTGTCTGAAATTTTGCTGTAAGAAACCTTTCATTAATGCACTCATATCCTAGAAGAGCATCACTAGCGTGTCTGCTGAGAAGCAGACCCACGCCTTGGTGATGCTTATTGTTGCCCCTCCCTGAAAAGTGAAATTTAAGATTATTTTTAAGAATCTGACCTTTATCTGTCCATCTGGTCTCTTGCAAGCCGAGAATATATAAATTATAATGGTGGAATTCTTGTGTGAGGACATCAAGAGAAAAAGCTCTGTGCAGAGTCCTCACATTCCAACTACCTATGGAGAGAAAATGGTTAGTGGGATGTTTAAAGAAACGTCGACAAGTGTGGACTGGCCACGCCTCATTGATGCCAGAAGTCATCGCATGCTATCTCGTTCTTGTCCGCAGCAACAAGTACACTACTATGGCTGACATTACCCATAATTTCAATGTGGTAAAGGGTCCAATGTGTCCAAACACACAGTTCATTGTAAGCTCTTGTATAGGGGTCTCTGCAGCTACAGACCCATTTGTGTGACTATGCTCACAGCTATTCACCGTCGTCAACGCCGTCGTCCGATTTTTGTTATACCATGTGGACGAACGAGCTTGTGTGCGACGTTTAGACACGGAAGTCTTCCCACCTGGATGCACTATGGGACAGATCCAGGCGGCAGGAGGTGAGTATGATGGTTTGGACAATATTTTCTTCGGGAACACTTGAACCAATTACCCCTGTGGAACAAACTCTGACAGGTGTCCCCTACCTGAACGTCGTGGCTGACCAAGTACACCCCTTTATGACGACTGTATTCCCTGTCTTTCAAGAAGATAATGCTCCATATCACACTGCGAAGATGGTTCAGGAATGGTTCCTAGAACTTGATGAGGATTTCCATTTATTACCATGACCCCAAATTCATCGGACATGAATCCTATAGAGCATTTGTGCTTTGAATTGGAGAAACGGGTACGAGCAGCATCACCCCAACCACGTAATTTACGAGAACTGCGGGATCTACTGTTGCAGTTATGGTACCAAATATCAAACGACACCTACCAACATCACGTTGAATCTATGCCTCATTGGGTGAGAGCTCTTTTGGCGGCGAGAGGAGGACCATGTTAGGTAGGTGGTTTTAATGTTTTGACTGAGCGGTGTATATGTAAAGAATAACGTTAAGAAGTTTTGCATATATAATATTGTTTAAAATTAAACAATATTACTTGAGGAAATAAAAAAAAACATGTTTTTAAAATGGAAATAAGATAATCGATTTCTTACCAGTTTTCCGAACGGATTTACAATATCTTTGTATCATTTTAATTTCAATTATCGATACCAGTGCAAGATTGATTACTAAATAGAAAGTTGGGTTGTTTTACCACTTTGTAGTCGAAAACGAATTGATGATAAGAAAATGATTCTTGGATCAATTATTTCCCAATTTTGAATCACGTACTCAATCATTGTTTTAAGATCTTCCAGAATAGCTCATATTTCGAATTCACGAGAGTATTTTTCCTACGGAAAAAAAAATTTACCATCAACAATGTTTCTTCCAAGCAACATGTAAACCAGAAAAAGTTTTAAAAATCGAGTTAAAAAATAAGTAGAACATTTTTAAAAACCCTGAATAATGGAATTTTAATTGAACATTTCTCGACTCTTCCCTTGATAACTTCCCAAATACTTGATCAGTTAGTCATCAACGTTTTAATAGATTTTTCTCCATTATTTTTAATTTGCTATTTCGATTGTTAAGATCGAAAATTTAATCATGTAAATATTTAGCTGATGAGTTCCCAGCCAATAGAATTTATATGAAAAACCAATGAAAACAAAAGTATTAATATTTATATCAAACCGTTTACTGCGATAATTGTATATTTAAAAGTTACCATAATATCTCTTTCAATTGAAGTCAATTTGATGAAACTTTCTAAAGCGAATGATGCCGCTTTTAAATATTCCATCTGATATAAATCATGAAATACTAAATGAATAATTGTGAAATTCAAGATAGGATAGATGTAATTTAAATCTTTGATTTACTTTCTGTCTGATTCAATAAAATATACATTCTATGAGATATTATTTTTTCTTTTAACTTTGGCTCCGCAGTAGCATAAAAATTATTTAATTGTTTGGTAAGTCTCTAAAAGTGACTTCAAAGAAACAATCCAGATATCAATACATTATATTTTATGGTAGAAATTATATCATTTGTCTAAAGCGTAAATGTGGTATTTATTATCATGTATTTGTTCTCTCCGTGCTTTTCCTTCCATTTCAATAACTTCGCAATCCGTTGAGATTTTCTAAATTGATCTCCAAGAGCATTCGTGATTAATTACACTTACGAATCAGGCAAATCAACTTCAAATTGTACAACGACACATGAGCGCATTTGAAATCTGACGCTTTGAATTACAAATGGTGTTTTGAACATAATTAACGTTTTCAGCTTTCTTGACGATTCATTATTAACATCTTCAGATTAATGTTGCAAAATTACTCTTTCTGTTGCACGAAGCTCCGAAGCTCTAAATTAATGATGAAATGATAAGCCTAGTCCTTTTATTCTCAGTAATCCTTCTTCCGATTCTTAGCATTAGTGGACCGTTTACTGAAGCGCGAATCAAGACGCTGACATTGCTTACAAGGAAGCTAAAAGTTCTATAGGTTGACAGGGTATGCTAACCGTGTTAGTAATTTAATTTCAGATTAAAATTTAAAAAAAGTCGATAATCGAAAAAGACGGGTGTAATATGTATTTATTTATTTTGTTTATTTTTTGGCAACGGAATTATATATTTTTTTTAGCGGGGGGGGGGATATTAAAGAACATTACCGGTTGTGATGAATACACGTCAAATGCAGTTTCTAAAGTCCATAAGCATTTAATATTTTGAACAAACTTTTATGTTAAAGCAATGCTTCTTAACGAGTGTTTCGCAAGCTTTTAGAAAAAAAAAAAAAAAAACCCTGAAGCAGCTGCTTGCCACAGAGGTCTTGACAAGAGCCTGTCAGTTTATATGCCAGAGTAGTAGGTATGTGAGGATGGCAGGCCCTCAGCAGAAACACGATACAGACAGCCATGCCTTACCCGGGGCTCGAACCCAGGTCCCTTAGATCAGTAGCCAAGCGCGCTAACCACTCGGCCACGGGACGGCAAATAAAACAAAGAGTTAAATTTCGATAATCTTAGCAGTCATGAAATGGGAAATTTCCAACGAGCTGCCAATACTAGTGGTATTTAATCGACGGTGAGATTTCATTTCCCATATAGTCACAATAGCCAGAAAACATCCAGACCATATCTAAGATGGTAAATGAATATCCACGGGTAGTTTCAGATATTTTTGGATATTTTCTGGAGATTCGCGGTTGTGTGTACTTTGATAGAACTTTCCTAGTGTATGTTAATTCCGTTAGAACATGTAACCCAAAATTACATTAAACTCGAGTTGAGCTGCGTTGTTTTACATCTGAGCGGCACTTTTTGTTTTCGCACAGAATGGGCAAAAGGCCCAGGTTAATAGGACACCCTTGCGCAGAAAAGGTTGGGAAAGGAGATTCACTGGGCAGCTGTTAGGGAACAGATAGAAGCCTCCTGTCAAATGTATCCAGGGTGTTCTTTAATATTCCGAGGTTATGTCTTTCCTGCATATGGACCACAGTTTAACTTCACATCCGAGAGAAGACGGAATCTCAAAGCAGTGAGTGTTGGGTACTCGAACTTGGAAAAAGATCGCTGGCCTAGCGCGTTACCAAATGAGCCACCGGCCGAAAATGGCCAAGATCTCAACCCTTCTTCTTCACTGCTTCCTACAGTTTGGAACGTTTTAGACCGATATGGTGCAGAAAGGGTCGTCAACCTTTTAAGTTTCATGCACGAAATAAACGAGTTTTAAATTGAAGTAATTTTGCATTTAATTCCACTAATTGAATTTTTCGCTGCAATATGCCAATAACTAGATATTTCTAATAATGCAGTGAGGACTGGATGAGGGGAAGGGGATCATGCCCATGCCCACCCCACTCCCTTCCTTGAGATTGCTAGTAAGGGCAATGAAAATCAAAAACAACTGCTTGAGAGGAACTGCTTGAGAGGAATATTTCTTTATATATTTATAATACAAAGAACAGTCTTAAGATTAAATCATGACCAAAATATTTAAATTACTGACCAGAATATGATACACTTCTGTTTTGAACCAGTTCAAAAACTGCTAATTTTTGTTCATACTGCATAAATAAATAAAATAAATAAATAAATAAATAAATTAGACCAGCATAATTTTAGTTCATGAACTTTTCTGCAAAGATGATTAACAAATTATAGTTCCCATTATATGCGATTCGTCCATCAGGCCACCTGGGGCGCTGTCCCATCATAAATAATCGCAAGAAATAAGAAACGAATTTCAAATTAATTATCCTTAATTTATCATATCAAAATAAACGTAATGTAATTTTCATATTCGTTTACTAATGACTATTTGACGTACTTATATGGCAATCATAGTATTTGCTTCGCGAATAAGTTCTACGTCGTCTGCTTCAGTTTACATAACAGGAATTTTTCTAATTACGCCACCGCTCGAAATCTCAAAGTTATTTTTATAGCCATTACGCAAATGCGCATGTGCTGGAATGCAATAGCAATGGACTGTAAGAGGTGGGTCACCGATTCAAAGTGGTCTGTGACACTTGATTGGCTGATTTTATTAATGCATCCAACAGTTGAAGATCTTGTTACTTACGAAAATCTTCATTTGGCTGTGACATCTAACTTTCCTAAACTTTCCTGGCAGGATGTGTTTGAACTGGGTTGGAAAATTTTTATTTTGCCAAAGAGGGATATTTATGCATGGACAATTTAAGAACATTAGATATGGAAATATCAAATGTGTTGAACATTTGGTCTACAAGGAAATACCAATCAATTACATTTTAACAAGATGTTTCGTCATCGATTTTTTTGTTCAGTGTAGTGTGTTTTTGACTTGAACTCGAAGGTCTCCGGTTCGATACCAGCAAACACCGTTTTCATAACAGTTTTTCGTTTCAGTCATTTTTAAAATACATTTCATGATAATTTAGAACAAGTAAATAAGTTTTAAAATAATAAATATAAATTTATAATCGGAACGGAGCAAAAAAATAATAAACATGTACTACTAGGGGTTCTCAACGTGGGGTACGAGGTAAAATTTTTCGCGTACGCCGTGAGAGCTCAAAAGTCGCTAGATATATGTTATATATATATGTGTGTGTTTTATTTTATTCCCATTATTATACTATAACTGTAGTTTTGTCTATACAAGGAGTATGCCAGTTATATACACATTTCCAGGGGATACGTGAAGCATAAAAGGTTGGGAATAACTGAATTAGACAAATTTGACAAATTTTTCACTAATTTGATTCAAATACCTTTAAAATGCAAAGGGAAAAATATATAGGTAGTTATTATAGGGAAGAATACTGAATTGAACTAGAAATTACCAGAACACTTTTCCGAATATATTTCCTTCAAAAAATTTTACTACATAAAAAAAAAACAATATATGCATAGGTAAACGTCTTTTCAGTTCAATTCAATACTAGGCATCTGTCCAATTTTTTTCCCTCAGGATCTGTCTGTGTTAGTCAAGTACCACACCAAAAATGTTAGCCAGTAGCAAACAATGGTTGCATTGATATCCAAAATGAAGGCAATAAAATAATAGGTTTAAATATGTTTGTGCCTTTTGTTTTTGAAAACAGAGATGCAAAATTTGGTGTTTATGCTGATAACAAACGTAATGCATGAATATATTAAAATAAAGCATCATTAAACAATTTTTGCATTGATATCCAAAATGAAGGCAATAAAATAATAGGTTTAAATATGTTTGTGCCTTTTGTTTTTGAAAACAGAGATGCAAAATTTGGTGTTTATGCTGATAACAAACGTAATGCATGAATATATTAAAATAAAGCATCATTATTTTTTAAGTATACTTATTATAACATTAGAAATATTTCCTCTTATTATTTCGCTTATATCTATTAATATTAAATCCTGATTAATTATTTATACGTTGATTTATAAAGGATAAAATTATCCACATTTAAACACGGGAAGTAGGAAGGAATGAGAATATTATTTCATGAGAATTTAAATTTAACATCATGATTATTTCTACAACGTTCAAAAACATTAATTAGCCCATATTATAATACCTAGGTGAATAATATATATACCATAGAAGTAACTAAAGGGTAAAGCTTGTCAGCTCAGGAAATAAAAAAAAAAAACATTGCATTGATAAACACATAACACAGCCTTATTGTCGATTCTTTTCCAGAAGAAATCAGAAGAGATGTCTTTGTTCTGTCTTCTTCTGGAATCGTTACGAATAAAAATAACAATAAACATTTACTCCTGAAAACGCTGTTCGAAAGTCTAAGGGCATACAACAAAAGCTTTACCATTAACTTAGTCACGGAAGCACATCAGTCCAATTCAGTAGGATAAACTGACTTATGCAAATTATTTCTATTTTAGGCGTGTAATATTTGTTATTTAGGGGGGGGGGGAAACATTAAATCTATATTACTAGCACAGTTTCGGCAAGTCAGTGCTCAGAATAAATATCTCTCTGTACATCAGAAATTCCGAATTCCACTTTGGGGTAAAACAACCCTTTGAAAGCAGCTGCCTCTATTTTTGCCATAATGATCTATTCAAAAATTGTCTAGGTATGAGCCATATGACATTCTGGGCGTTTCTTGCTCATCATTTGATGTAGGACGAGGACCAGTTTATGTTTTACCTTTGTCCAGCTGTATTCCACAGCCATTAAATTCGTCTTAAGTTAGATTATTTTTGCCTTTCGCTTTAAACCATTTTATAAATCCGCATAAATTTCTGTTGTTTGTTGAAAACAATTGTTTTTCAAACAGTCGCGTATCTATTTTTGTCCCTTTCCATTTCGTTTTCGGAAAAAACGAGATATTCCTTCACTTTGAGTTGGATAGGTATTGAGTTGACCTTTTTTTACCTTTTTTGAGTTGGATAGGTATTGACGAAATAATACGATTCGCACTTTAGGAACTCCCAATAGCTATAATTACTCCCTCTAGCGGAAGAGATAATTGTTTATTTCTATAACAATTTTTTTTTTGTTTTTATAATGATAAAATATTATTTCTTTTTGTAATAAGATAAATTAAAAATTCCCTTTGGGATGGATACGTATTGATAAATAACTACCATTCGCACTTTACAAATATCACAAAAGTTTTAATTGCGCTTCTAACGATAAAAAATTAAAAATTTCAAATTCAAATTGTTAACTATCTATTTGAGCAAGAAATTTGATATTTTTGCGGTGGAGTATGATGATTAAGAGAATTAACACTGATTCAATTGATTTGTCTCATCATAATCCCCAGTGGTGAATGTGAAAGAGCCCCTTTTTTCTTTAAGAGATTAATGAAAAACTATTTTTTGAGTTGAATAGGTACTAACAAAAATCAATCATTCATAGTTTTCGATTTCTCCAAAAGGCTTTAATTTATATCGTTATAGGGCGCTAAATGTATAAATTTTAGAACTTGAATAAATAATGCAAACTATCGAATTTATGGCAGAAATGAGAAATTCTGATGGTAGAATGTGCTGATTACGAATAGATACCCAAAGAACTTACTAAGAGTAATTTATAATTACACACCGAAAAATTGTTGGAAACGTTCAGGTGGTATTGTAGCCAGTGATTCCAGTACAGCCGTCCGTATAGCACCGAGAGTTGCCAGTGGTGGGTTTCGGGCTCAGATGCATCCCTGCACTTCGTCCCACAGATTCTAAATAGGGTTGAAATCTGGTGAGTGAGAGGGCAATTCGAGGGTTGTTAACTCACTGGAATACTCCTATAACCAGTCCTTTGTCAAACGTGAACGATGAGATAAGGCTTTGTCTTCTTAAAAGAACGCATCCGCTGTGGGAAATATATAGCCATAAACGAGTGTAATGGTCGGCGAGTACGTCAACCTAACCTTATGCGGTGATGGTGGTCCCAATAGGTACCAGGACACGCATAAACATATGCCAGAACATTACACCATATCCACCGGCGTGTAACATTCCAATTTGATAGTTGGGATCCATGGCTTCGTGTGGTCTACTTCACTCACGCAATCTCTCATCAGCTTGTTTTAGTTGGATCCACGATTCGTCAGACCAAATTACCCGTTTCTAGTCCACCATGGTCTATTGCCTATGTCCCTTCACACACTGCATCCTCATAGCTTGGTGATGTGCTGATAACATGGATACTCGATGTGGGCGTTGGTTGCAATAAACTAGTCTTGCCATCGCAGGTCGAATTGCCCTTACACAAACCTTCGTATTTGCCTCATCATTGAATGCCAATGTTATCTGCGCTGTGGCCTTCAGTTCCGACATTACGATACCGTTGAAGCGAGGCTCACCTCGAATATCAATGGCTTTCTTAAGGCCACATTTTTTCCAGCTGCTACAGGTTTAACTGTTAACTGGTTTTGATGTAGTCTTTGAATACACGAGCGACGATTGCATGCGAAAATCCTATACATTCTGCAGTTGTAGATATGGAGAACCCATCTTCCTCGTATCAACTATCTGCCTACAATAGAACCTGCTCGGGTCGCCATGTCTACCCTTCATAACAATCACAGGTACCATATACAAAAAGTAGATATCTGACCAATTAACGGTCCTTAATGTGTCTAAGCTGGCAGCATTATTCTGGCAGAGTAGTGCAGGTTTGTGGATAGGTGAGTGTGTAAAATGAATTGTGCTTTCAGTGTATATGTTCTAATTAAATTATCATTTGTTGAAATTTGAACGATTGTGACTTATGTTTTTTTTTTTATAAAGGTAGTACTTAATTTAAAACATTTCAATTATAAATAAATTGTTTTATTTCATATACATTGATTGATTTGCCCCATAGTTCTAGGGAATGAGAAAATCCAACTTTTTTCATTTTAAGTAATAAATGAGATATATTTTTATGTTGTGTAGAGCTAATAATAGCATACTATTTTTTTTACATTTGTCAATCATCCATTAGTATTAATTACTACTGTTAATGTGGACAAAATTCGAAAAATGAAAAACTTCATTTTCCTTGAGAACGAGAATCCCGTATTCGCCATAGGCGAATACGGGATTCTTATACCTAGTTAATTTATTCGTATACCTAGTTAATATATTATTAATAATAATAATATATATACCTAGTTAATATATATAATATATATACCTAGTTAATATATATTTATTCGTAATATAATAATATATATATACCTAGTTAATATATATTTATTCGTAATATAATATATATATATACCTAGTTAATATAATTATACCGAATAAACTAGTTATACCGAAATATATATATAGTTTAATATAATTATACCGAATATAACTATATATAATTATACCGAGTAAACTAGTTATACCGAATAAATATATATACCTAGTTAATATATATTTAATCGTATACCTAGTTAATATTCGTATACCTAGTTAATTATTCGTATACCTAGTTAATATAAAACTCACTCGTTATAATATGCTAAAACAACTGTATTGTTCCTTACATATTTATTTTTGAAAGTTTCAGCTCATTATGTTTTCTAGAGTGAATGTAGGAATAAATTGCTTCACTGAAGGTGAAACCTACCAGACACACAAATGCCGAAGAAACATTATACGATACTTCTGATTTTTTGCCAAAGAGATTTTAGTTTTTACTAGGTATATCATAAATATATTGTATACGAAGCAGTTTTCAATTTTCGATATTTCAAATGGGAAAAAGCTATTAATTTTAAAGAACGTTTCGTGACAAGTCCGATGCGTGGTGCGTTCCGAGATGACCTTCTGTACACCAATGTTTAATTCTGCTGTGATTTGCCTGGTTTGTCACCGTCTGTTCGCGTGTATGTTTCTCGCCAGTCTCGTTTTACTCCTCTGATCCACAAGTTGTTTTTGTCCACAAGAACGCCGATCACTAGTAGTTTCTTTGCTTTTCACACCATTCTCCGTAAACCCTTGAAGCGATTGTGCGTGAAAAGCCCAGGAGGATGGCCGTTTGGGAGATGCTAGAACCGGTATACCTAACACCAACTATCCTGCCGAGTTCAAAGTCGCTCAGGTCACTCGTTTTGCACATTCTGATGTTCAATATAACTCTAACTGATGCCCAAAGAGCTGGTCTGCCTGATTTATACCGCACAACGTGGTCAAGTGACATATTACATGTTGGAATGAAGCATTTTTATGACGAGAGGTGGTGTACCTAATAAAGTGGCATCTCAGTGTACATAGTATATATATATATATATATCAGTATTATGGGGAATAAAATGAAAAGCTTGCAATACGATAAAGATGTTTGCGAAATGTTTTCTGTTGTCTCAGAAAATGGCAGTTGTTACGATATTGATATCTACATCACGTGAGTGTGACTCGGCGTGAGTGTTTTATAAAGACTTTTTCATGTAACAGGATAAACAGAATTATGGATATTCTAAGGCTAACATTACAGGATCTTTCGCCTCGTTAATAACTGATCACGGCATTCAGCTACCACTGAATAATGTATATTGATAACTAAATCCCCCAACGAGCCAGCATAAACCCGAGCAACCAATGATTCCAATACGTTACAGTCACGTAGTTATATAAGTAATGCAAGTAACATAGTGCAGGCCCAAAGCCGTTTCGTAGCTGATATTCTGAAACCGAATAGCAGTAATTATATACCTCTTTCTCATTGTTTTAAAGCTGTATTTTTCCTGTTTCACAGTGTGAATTATATATTTCGCACTAAACTATAATGCTCTACAATTTTTTAAATTATATTTGGTCATTTGTCATAGTCTTGATTAGTGGACGTTGGCCAAGTGGTTAGCGAACTTAGATACTGATCAAAGGGACCTGTGCTCGAGCCACGAATAAGGCATGGATGTTTGTGTTGTCTTTCTGCTGAAGTCTCGCCTACCTCACAGATTTTCCACTACAGCCTATAAACAGGCAACTGCTCTCAGACCTATGTGCTAGAAGCTGTTGCTTGAGGAGATATTTCTCTTTGGTCAAAGTTTTCACGTTTAAATTGACTTTTACAATATGCAATCAGAGACACTCTAATTTTGTCAGACTCACTGACTACTAGTTTTCCATGTGAGCACGTCATTATTATTCCTATAGAATTACGAGCTTGCAGGATAGTGTGCTAAGAATTTCATTATTATCCTATATAATGAATATTGAATAAAATAGAAAATGATATCAGATTCGTTATGCGTGGGAATCGAACCCACGCTTCCAGAGACATGCCGTGAGTGATGACATTTTCTACAGCTTACATGACTTATAAATCCTTCCCGAATATAACAAATAAAAATATTTGTGGAAGGCTTTTATAAGTCACATAAGCTGAAGAAAAAGTTAACCACCCACTGTGGGGATCAGCACTCCAGGCATTACTCTGGGCAGTTTGAGTTCGATTCCCACTTACGCCGAGACTAATTTTTTCATCTAACGGGCGAGGGTGGGTCTTAATTTATATTGCGCCAGGCTCGTAATCTGCAGTTTCGAGGTTCGAGTCCCAGCTGGGCCAGTACTGAGATTTAAATTCCCAAAACTCCCCACCTTGCCCATAGTCAGTTGGGGACACCGATGGTCTTGGAAAGAGCGTCGTCCTTCCGATGAAACGTTAAGCCCCTTAATCCGTGTGCGGGAGAGTCTTACCCTGTGCACGTTAAAGAACATGCTGCTTGGCCTTGATGGGAGGCTACCATCTGTCTCCTCACAGTTCTCCAGGGGGACCCCCTCCCCCCAAACTTCTCTCAGCCATTGGGATTCTTCTGCTCTGGCATTTAGCCCATTGTGTGCGAAACAAATGCCTCTCAGAGGTAAAATAACCCAACTTGTTCCTGAACGTATCTTTCTCTGGCCTAAAGGTTATATTGAATGACCCCAACTCCATTCTATCACAACCACTCTCATAGAATTAACATGACTACATTGGGGGGCGGGGGGGGGGCTCAGTCGGTAGCGCGCCAGGCACGTAATCTGTAGTTCCCAGGTTCGAGTCCCAACTGGGTCAGCGTTGAGGTATATATCCGCAAAATTCCCTGCCCTGCCCACGGTCAATAGGGGACACCAATGGGCTTGTAAAGGCCACCGTCAGTCGGATGGGACGTTAAGCCATGGCCCCGTGCACGGGAGAGTCATGCCCTGTGCACAATAAAGAACACCCTGGATGGCCTTGACCGGAGGCTACCACCTGTCCCCTAACAGCTGTTCCAGTGGGTCCCCTCCCCCAACCTTCTCTGAGCCTTTGGGGTTTATGTGACCTGGACATTTAGCCCATGGTGCGCAAAAAAGTGCCGCTCAGAGGTAAAACAACCCAACCCAATCAAATAACTACATTTTCTAAAGTACAGTGAGTAAAATAAGATTTTTACTTTATCCTTCTAATGAACCAGTACTAAAATATATTATGACGGACCGTACTTTATCCTGACGTTGTTACACCACTTCTGGAAGAAATTCTTGTTATCCTAAAGCAATTAAGCCAATTATGCAATGGACATTTCCCAATTCTAATATTACTGAGTCATTTATGGTAACGGGATCCCCACCAAGTCCTTATCCTTGTTGCGTCGATTTGAAAATTTCAATTTTTTTGTTCTCACACGGTCCTTTATACAGAATGCCTACTTAACACTTACACAAAGAAACACAACGACTCCAAATCTTGCTCATCTAGTTCGGTCTTATTTACTTCTTTTCTAGGGCAGGATATTTTTCAAGAAGTTTATCTAGTTTAGCCAAATGAGATTCTATCTGCAAACTCTTTCGAGATTTATTTATATTATCAACTTCTACCGTTTGACGAAAGTAAATCATTATTTCGGTAATTTTTAACTTTCATTGAGGGTTTACTTTCTAATCCTTCCTCGAAAATTGTCGAATCCAGTCAATGTTTCATCTGAACGGTCTTCCGTGCCCCAAACGCCCTTAACTTTGTCGTACCCAGTACTCTCCACGACGTACCGCAAAAGTTACATAGGGACTTCTTCCCCATCTGTTTTCCCGTTCTTTGGTACATGACCTATTCACTTGCAGCTCCAGAGTTGGACTGCTTTGTTTAGAGATTCAGTTTCTCGCATTTTATTTCATTGTCCAACACTCTCCAGAAAATGACTTGCCACTTAACGATTATATCCCCTTGTTCCATTGGTAGGCCAGCTCTATGCACAACTGCGCTCTATACTGTGGCTTCTGGGATCATTCGACAATAACCTTTTTCTAAAACCTGGAGCAGTAGGGTAGACTAACTTACAGGAATTGAACATCAAATTTTCCCACTGAACAAATTCCATATCTAAATTATGCAAGTCATGAAAGATTAATCAATATAAACACGATATTTTTAAATTAATTTTAATCTAAAAATTATCATTATATTTCCATTTTCCTCTTCCAAACTCAATTTGCTTCAATAAACGAAAATGATAAATTTTTGCAATAGGTGGCACATTGTAAACACCATGGCAACATCGCCATTATGAATCACGATGGTACTTTATGGCCTCAGATGAATGTAGTCTCGGTGTGCTTCTTGTCATTAGGTGTGCCCGATATAAGTTTACGACAAGTTAACCAGCAACTAACAAACAACTCCAGATAAATCATTGACTACAACTTCCTCAAATTGCGTATATCACTACATTTTAGTTGCAAATGACGTTTTCAATGCTTCAAAAGTTTTTGTAATAGCCCTGTAATCTACAACTGTCAAACCACAATCCATAAATGTGAAAATGACCCTATTTAGTTTGATCTTATGGTCACTTACTTGAATCGTCAAAGTATTTCAGAACTGTGACTGGATGTTTAGCTACGAAGTAAAGGGAACTAGGTTCGAGTCACCGTTAAGACATGGATATTTCCTTTTTAAAGTATATTTAATATTTCTCAGGTCATAGCTTTCTTACAGAAATTCTAAGTGGTGTATTATACAGAAAGGCTGATGTCTGACCTCGGTAGCAATCACACTACATGAGGAATATTCCGAACGCTTTAAAACAATCAGTCAATGTTTTACAAACAGCGGCCATTTTAGAGACGTAGAAACACTGTTTACCCGAATTGCAACTTTCCTTTCTGCTATTCACGTAATACTAAAATTACTTATCACATCGATTATGTGATTTTTTTTCTTTTTTTAGCAAAGGAGGTCCATTAATTTTTAAGGGTATTTAGCAGTGCGAATGTTGCCGAAATAATAGTTACTTATAAGCAGTAATAAATGATTAATTTTTTCATCAGAAAATAAAATAATAATAATACTAATGACAGAAATATGTATTAAAAAAGCATTTCGTACCGCTATCTCTGAGCACTGCTTACCTCCTATATATACACAAGGTGTTTCAAAACTTTCTGTAAAAATTTCAATGGGAGACAAAGAACACCAAGACAGACCTTTTTCGTCTATGAATGTATGTCCACTGACGTAACCCTTTGATGATATAGAGCGCTGTTTGGCGGCGCTGCAATTCGCTAGAGTGGCGAAGTGGGAACGAGAAAGGACTTGTGTTTGCTGTCTAACATTCGTAAATCAGACACAATACGTGTAACGTTGAGAGTTTCACGACTGCTGAGATGGCTGATATGCATCTGGCGTATGTGGCTGCCAATGGAAATGGAACAGCTGCTGTGAGGTTGTACTGATAGTGCTTCCCAAACAGACTTGTGCCAAACCACCAAACATTTGCTCGCTTGCACCAACAACTGCGAGAACCTGGAACATCCCATGCAAACATGCATGACACTGGTCGGGAGAGAACCATGCGCAGTTCTAACATCAAAGAAGACATCCTACGCAGATTGCGGATTCATAGTTTTTTTTTTTATTGTATATACACATACAACAAGACTGTGCAAAAGACCTGCAGTGACCCTCTGTAACTAGTGCAGTGTCATCGCAACTGAACCTTCCAGTACCACCAGAAGAAAGACGAACCCAAACTTTGAACATACGTGTGGACAACAGTGCAAAATCACAGGAACTTTGGCGTGGGATTATATTTTATAAAAATTATGCAAAAGTGATTCAAAGATGTGTTAGTAACCACATCTTTATCATCTGTACTCAAAATACAATAATATAAATATAATCTAAATACATTGTAATAGTGATAATGTACTGAGTATACGTAGTCGCTGTGATTGCTTTGGAAATCCACTAGGCAATTTTTCTTTAAGGCAGAAGATAGCCTACGGTCAAAATAATTAAACTTGTTGTTGGCTCTTACACACGATTCTGCCTTTCAACTTCTCTTCACGAAGAAACGACCTTTTCAATATCAACGATGTCGCCTTTCTTTACCAAGAGAAATCGAGAAACTATTCGCTCCACAGTTAGGATCAGAAAATGAAAATTTTGATTTACAATATAATTTCTATCATCTTTTATGTTACGATACCGCTTCCACAACTTGCTTATGAATCCATATATAACTTAAATTTAATTCCTGTCGCATCTGTGTACATCCTGTTTCAAGTAAGAATTGTTAGCCTTAAGTGATTATATCAGAATGCTTAAACTTTTCAGAAATATGAAGATTTTGAAATTCAAACTGTCTTTACACACGGACACAAGCTGTCCAGTACCACTACAATGGGCCAGTAGAGTGATCTTAATTATACACTTCTATTAGAAACCAGATGCTGGATAAGCATACCAGTAAAATAACAGATCTTTCAGGTTGAAAGGTTAGCGGCATTACACTTTAGCTGCTAGCATAAAGATGTCTCCACATTCCGTCTTAGGCTTGTAAAATTAAACAATTGGTTTCCAGTTCCTTGGAGTAAAGTTAAAATTTAGTTCTCCAATAATAAATTTGAAATAACAAAAATGAACTTCATTAAATATTGCTCGAAGCATTAAATTATAAGTTTCTTAATTGAACTGAGTAAGGATGTATGAAGTATATTTGACCTTAAGTAAAACAGTGATGCTTCCACCGTATCGTAGTCTAGCAAGTGTTTCTCACGCTTGGTCACATTACTAGTTAATACAATCAATGCGTGGAGAACATTAAAATTTATCCTCTTCATCGAAAAACCCAAGGATGCAAAACAACTCGATCATACAATATTTAGGTATTTTAAAGTGGTACATAATTTAAATACCAGAGTACTCAACCGATGCAACATGCATAAAAACTGTCTTTTTTTCTTTTATTTTTAAACAATGAATCAGTCTTCAGCATTATAAACAGCCACCAAAACTAAACAAATGTTCTAATGATTATACTAAAGTTGTAATGTTTTATCTTTTTAATTAAATTCACTAAATCGTTACAACGATGAACAGTTTATTTTTTCTTACTACTTCGGAGAACGAATTTTCAGTAACTGCTAATTTTATTATTAATTTATCCACAAAACTCGGCCATTACTCGAGTAACTCCTCTGGTAATATGGAACTTCTTATAACGCTGGTTTGCAAAAAAACCTTTTTCCTTCCCTTCCAAAATTTTGTCTAGTTTTTATGTTTTTGAGGGTGCTGAATGTAAATCTAACAGCCGATTTATTCTCTCACCTACAATTTTCTAGAGATATGGATTCAATACATATTATTCATAAAAATAAACGTTTTACCACATATTTATTTACATTATAAAAAGTTAAAGCTGACACTAATAAATTCTGATAGATGTAAATATTTACACAAAAAATGATTTTGCTCTCGTCTGTCGCTTATATTTTATCTCTGGAGCATCTTGCTGCAGGTCCCAACAGTAGTACGCCAACATACTCTCGTTTCATTTGCCGCGGTTTTTCCATTTCGGATATATCTTGATGGAGTCCTTCTCCATGCTCATACGAGACCGCTCTTATACAAAAAATTCACACCTATGGAAAAAAATCGGGGGTTAATGTAACAAATGCAGCTATAGCGAGATATTACATCCTAATATTATATATGCGCTCCCATAAAATATGGGGATTGATATAAATATTTGGATGACAGATTCGGATTCAGCACCCTCAAATTTATAAAGTACACCCATTTTTTTTTCGAGGGAGGATCTTCATGCAGACCAGTGTAATTCTTCATTACGCTAGAGAATTTTCAATTTGAAAGAAAATAATGTGCAGTAACCTTTATATATAGGTAATAGAAATTTTGGTTTTTCATTCTAATAATGCAATCAGGTTTCTCTACTATCTATAGTCCTGCGCATGGGCAACATGGCCAATTCAAAGTAAGCTCTGCTTGAACAACATACTGCTCAGAGGTGATTGTTCATTTCTTCGGTAATCTCATTCATATTATAATTTGGTTAGGGGTAGCTCAGGTGTTAGCGTACAGGCTGGTAATCTGCCACTTGAGTCAGGATTGAGATTTATCTCTGCAAAACTCCCCACTCTGCCCTCCGTCAATAGGAGGTATATATGGTATTGGTATGGGCGCTGTCCGGCGGATGATACGTTAAGCCGTGCTCCATGTGCAGGGAGAGCCATACCCTGTGCTTGTTGAAAAACACGTTGGATAGCCTTGACGAGAGGTTACCATCTGTTTCCTAACAGACGTCCAGCGATCCCCTCCGCACAACCTTCCGTAACCGTACGGGATCCTTGTGACCTGGCCATTTAGTCTATTTAATGCAAAAGCAAATTCCTTGAAATGGGTGAGAAAAAAAAATCCACTAAATTTGACATATACCTTATTCTTGTTAAAATTTATAGTCAATGGTAAGGGTTCATTCCCCAACCTTTCTATCATTGTTTTCTCCTTCTCGGAAAGAAAAAGGAAGTCCGCCTAAAAGGTCAGAGATAGGCCCTCGAAATCGATATACAGTTCCACTTTTAACTTAAAGCAACGTAAGATTTGGCTTCTTTATGCTAAACATCCGGAAGAATTCCATTAAAAACTGTGAAATATAAGGCTATTAAGTTGGTAGTTCCCTTTTCTTTAAACGTAGAATAACGTAAGGGTTCGATTCCCAAAATACACCTCACCCCAAGAAATAAATTTGTGTAGATACTGGATAAACGATTGCCAAGCGTAACGAGTTGTTTCAAATGGGAGATTTCTATGTGGATTAACGTATTTCTATGCGTATTTCAAAATTTCATGAAAATTATCATTGTATAATGGGACATCTCAAATAATATACCCTCCTTTCTGATTCATTCCCAAAAAGAGTAGGAAACTTTCGCTGGTAGATAATAAAGTTTTCGGAATCGGTAGTATTAGATGCACACTTTTTGCCAATTTTTTTAGATTTTTTTTTAAACAAGAAAGAGCTAAGTTATCAGATTGAAACGGTTTAGCCGAGGCGAAAACATTAGGATAAAAACAGGGATAACAATGGAAACCCTCAACGCAGGTACAGTTGAGAACTGAACCTGGGAACTGCAAATTACGAGACCCGACCCTAAAACCCCAACCCGCAGACACGGGAAAATTATGTAAACAATCGCAGCCGCTAACTAGTTAAATCTTAAATGAAAGCTACTTATGTGTGGAATATTATAATAAAAAATAAATACCCCCTCAAGCAGCTGCTTGCCACAGGGGTCTGACAGGAGCCTGTCAGTTTATATGACATAGTAGAAGGTCTGTGAGGATGGCGGGACCTCAGCAGAAAAACGATACATGCATCCATGCGTTGGTCCCTAAGATCAGTAGCCAAGCGCGCTAACCACTCGGCCATGGGACTGCTATGGAATGTTTTCGTTAGTTCTAATTATGTCTCCTACTTTCTGCCTCACAAAAGAAGTGGAAGAAAATCTCTCATGCAGTCAGTCTTATTTAGTTTTATGTAAAATGGAAACTTGTTACTTTAGGTGTGTCATTTACTATTATATTAAGAGACGGGAACATTTGGGACTTCTAACAAGGAGTGTACTCAAGCAATAGAAGGAAATGCATTAAGGTAGCTTTGAAGTAAGAACTAAAAGAACACACACAGTCATATCAGAATAATATGACCACCTGAAGAATAATGGGAATAACATAATGGGAATAACCACCCTTGGCGCGGATGAGAGCAGCGAGACGGCGTGGCATGGATGTAATGAGACCCTGGATGGTTGCTAGATGCACACATGCCCATTCGGACTCCAGCAGTGCATGGAGGTCTAGAGATGATGAGATTGTGGGTCAGCACGCCGAACCTGTCGATCCAAATGGTCCCACAAGTCTCTATGGGATTGAGGTCGGGCGATTTCGCCGGCCAAGGGAGAACAGAGACATCGCTGTCGTATTCCTAGAACCAGTCACCCATCACCTTAGCGACATGAGAGGGCGAATTGTCCTGTTGGTAGACACCATCACCACCAGAGCAAACGTCCAACAAGAAGAGATGCATGTGGTCAGCGAGGATGGACAGGTAGCCATTGGCGTTCAGGGACCAATCCAGTGGTACCAGTGGTCCCAGGCCATACCAGGAAAACATCCCGCAGACATGCACACTGCCACCACCGGCCTGTACTTGACCAACAAGCGTATCCGGGTGTTGGTTCTCGTGTGTCTGACACCGTATCCGCCACTGCCCGTCATTTCTGTGGAGTAGAAACCTTGATTCGTCGGAGAAGGCAAACTTTTTCCACTCTTCCACTGTCAAATGACGGTAGTCCCGTGCGAACTCAAACGTCATTGCCCATGGACCTTGGTTAACATTGGCGCCTATACACAGCGTCGACTCCAGAGACCCATGCATAACAGGGTTCGCTCTACTGTTATCGGGAACACGTATTTGGTGCCCCAGCATTCATTTGAGTGGTTAATTGCTGCACTGTTGCGCGTCGATTGCCCTTTACCAGGCGATGGAGGCGACGATCTCCTCTGGGGTCGATGGCCTTTGAGGTTCCACAGTTATGACGCCTGGAGGTACTCGGTGTTCCAGCGGTCTCTTTTTGGTACACCCTTACTAGAGCACCTCACGAACAGCCCACAAAGTCTGATGTTTCCGACATGCTTCCACCCTTTTCTCGGTAGCCGATGATCATTCCTTTTTGAACGTCCCTCAAATCACTACCTCTGCCAACTGTGCTCACGTTACGCACTATGATTCATCTGTCGTGGCCGGCCGCTTATATCTCCATGCGGTCGACCTTGTTATGTACACTCTGTGATGCGCCTGGGCGGGTACACTGTGAATCCGCAGGTGGTCATATTATTCTGATACTACTGTGTATATCGCTCCTGGCGAATATGGGAATCTCGTTTTCGAAGATAACGAAGTTTTTCTTTTGCTTACTTTTGCTCTCTTAAAAAGTTTTAATTCGAACTGACGGATGATGGGGAAAATGCAATATTAGTATTTTATTAATACTTATAAAATAAAGAAAACGAACATTTCGCTTTTATTCCTTAAAACTAAAATTTACTTTTATCACAGTCCTATGAGAAAATGGGATAGATTTATGCTATCCGTGAAATATCTCTTGACACTCTAACAGAGAAATTTCGACTTTCTATGATAAATAAATCACATGCAACATTTTTTTAAAGTTTCTTTTTCCCATATTTATTTTCCCTCTAACGATGCAAACTAAATCCACCCAAGGGTTCGAAATGGGAATTATAATATTTCATTTTAATAAATAAATATACCCTCAAGCAGCTGCTTGCCTCAGAGTTCTAACAGGAGCCTGTCAGTTGATTCGTCATAGTAGAAAGTCTGAGATGATGGCGGAACCTCAGCAGAAGGACAACACAAACATCCATGCCTTATTTTAGGCTCGAACACGCTAACCTCTCTTAAAACAATTGCGTTTACCACCACACCTGTGTGTAAGATGGCAACTTCTTGTTGCAGATGCAACCTTGTGAAATTCACATTCTAGCACTAAAATTTCAAATTTCTAGCATAAATACATCTCTTGTAATATTCAAAATTTGCCACCTTTGAAAGGGGACTATTTAAATTTTTGGAAAATTCGGAAGTGTGAATCGTAATATTTCATCCATACTTATCCAACTCAAAAAGAACTTTTAATTTATATCTTAAAAAAATTATCTCTTAAAACACAAAAGTTTCATTTCGCCACCCTCCCCCTGAGAAAGGAGTCAGCCTCATTGTTGCCAACGGAAACCTCGTGATCTTCACATCCCACCATCAAAATTTCAACTCTCTAGCATCAATACATCGTTTGCGATATTCGTTTAAATTAAGCGTTAGAGGTCGCAATTTTAACTTTTGGAAGATTCGTAAAAAGCGAATTGTAATATTTCATAAATGCCTATCCAACACAAAAAGAATTTTTAATTTATCTCTAAAAACAAAAAAAATATTCAATGTCTACAAATGGACAGAGAGAAGATGACAAAGTGAAAACATTTTTCATTATTTTTTTTTGAAAGCGAGATAACTAGAAGAATAATGGATGTTCGAATGAAGAAAAATAGAATGCTGGTTTCCACAGTGAATCAATTTATTTTTCGCCTTTAGCACCTTTTAACATTGTAAATTAGAATTAGTGGATGATTGGGAAAGTGTAATTACATTATATTCTCGACTTAACGAACTTCGAATTTAACGGACAAAATTATTTCAGCTACGGACTTCTGTTGAAAAACTAGATGAAGCCTGTTATTTGCGACTCAGTCAGGGCAATATCAAATATTTCCTAGTCGGGTATTCCAAGTCCTTAACGTCGTAGTACAGTAGTGTCTATGTTCTTTTTGTGCGTAAGCATCGTCTGGAATCCGGAGTAATTTACTCTAACGAGTCTCTTGCTGTATGCAAAGCACTATTTTGCATTTCCATAATTTGACTTTTACGAGTGTTCGTGTTTTGTATATTTTATATTAAATTTATAATAGTTTATAATAATTTGAAATAAAAAATACAAATAAGGTAAATTTGTAAAATTTGCCTATCTTCCTACTGCGTCCTAAAAGTAGAAAATAAACCTAAACCTAAACAATCAGTATTTCGTATTCGCTTCAAAGGAAGATAGGGCGCCGATTTACCTACTGAAAAAGATTGCCGTTTCTTATCTTCCTTTGATGTGAATACGAATTCAATGATTGAATTATTTTTTTTATTTCGATAGGTTTACTTTTTAATTTTTTAAATTTATTTATATTTTTCTTTGTCACTAAAAATATCTACTTTCAGAAACGTTCATTTGATACATGAATCATTAACATCTACCACATTTTTTCTCCCTCTTTTTGGAGTCCTGTTTGAGGTATAGTACACTGGACACTTTACAACCTTTATTTTGAGATAAACCTCGTTCAGATCGATCTCTCTCCTAAATTTCCGCCCCCGTTTGGATGGAGAGGAGAATGATGGAGTGCATAATTCTAAGTAGTCTATGACGGTTCTCATATGAGCGTTCATTTTGTACCTAACTCCTAACTGTAACTCGCGTTCCGAAAATATAATAGAAGAACGACTTTCGCTTTTCCCCTTTTGTAGGAGAGGAGAATGAAGAGTGGGCATATTTTGTTGCCCACAACACTCCCCACATCATATGCTTCCCTTTGTCATGCAACATGTTATATTTGGCCCTCTCCTTCGAAAGATCGAGAATACCTTTGTAGAAAATATGTGAAGGGGAGTAGAACCTTCACTCTCCTTTATATATTGTGGGGAGAATGCAGAAAAGATGGAGGAATTTTTACAGCCTGTGATACTCTCTAGGTCAGAAGCTTTCGTTTGACCCGTACCCCGTCACTTTCGGTTCTCGCATTCAGAAGATATAGCGGCAAGAAGAAGATATAGATACAATCTATCAGGTAACAACAAAATTTTTGCTGTTTTTTTCACTCGTAAATAAAAGTATAATTCGTATTAAAAACAAATTTATTTAACGAAGTAGTTTCAATTCTTTCAATCACATTTTCCCATCTTGAAACTAGCTTATAAATATCCTTTCCATAGGAGTCCCTGTTTTTGGAACAGAAGAAAGATTCTATAGCAGTTTGTGTGTCCCTGCACTTGTCCGTGCAGATTATTGTCAAGAGCCAGGAACAAGTGATATTCCGAAGGAGAGATATCCGATGAATAGGGTGGATGGCATAAAGTCTCCCATTCAAGGCGTTGGATTGTTTCTGTAGTCACTTTGGCAGTATATGGAATGGGTTATTCTGAAGGAACAATACTCCTTTACGATTGACAAGCGCTACTTCCTTCTCTCTCAATGCCTCATGAACCGTGTTGTAATAGAGCTCACAAGTAATGATTTAGCCAGGTTTCAGCACCTCAAAGTGGACAATTCCACGAGCTGTCCATTATACACAAAGGATCATATTACAATGATGCAGTGATGGCCTCGAAGTTTGTGGAGCGAGGTCCATGGTAGATACCCAATGTCGTTTCCTTGAAGGATTCATGTATTGGATCCACTTATCATCACATGTCAGCAAACGATCGAGGAATGGTTCTTTGTTGTGGCCGGAGAGTAGGGTAAGGTAGGCTGACACACGTTGTTGCTTCATGGCGTCGGACAATTTATGTGGGACCCATTTACTAAATTGGTATGTTTTGCCAACTTCGTGCAGATGCCTCCTAATAGTTCCATCATTAATTTCGAAAATCAAAGCAAGCTCTTGGCACAGGCTACTATCTTCTTCAATGACTGCTTTGAAAGCTTCATTGTCAATGGCCACAGAACGGCCGCTACGCGGATGAGTCACTTGCATCTTCAAGTGACTCATCCCCTGTTCCAAATTTTTGGAACCAATTTCTGGCTGTGCCACACAATTTTCTGGCTGTGCCACACAATTTTCTGGCTGTGTCCTTTACAATATCCTATCCAGATGCGAGACATATTCTTCTAATGGTTTCTACAGCAGCGTTATACCGAGTTTAAACTTATAAATTAATTAACATTTGATGGAGCTCTGACGACACTTCCATTTCAATATTTTATTGGATTTACTTCTTAGATGATATTACTATTAATATGTTAATGTGATAAGGAAACGTCATCTGAAATTTTCAGATGCTGGTAGTTGTTCTGACACGGCATTAACATCATCTATCTACAATTTTTTTTAAACTAAATGCTGATTATTTAATGTGACATATAAACAGGAAGAACTTTTGTGGTTACCTGATATTTTACATTTCCCTTTTTTGGAAAGAGGAAATCATGTCGGGATGGACAATTTGTTATACCCTCTGATACTCCCAGCATAATAAGCTTTCATTTGAAAACATAAATTTTTATGTTTGTCCATCGTGTTAAAAAGATTTGGTAGAAGAACTGTTTTAACAACACACAAACTACAGACCAACAAATCGATCAACCGACAAATGATTGAGAAAAGCAATAGGAAGATACGCAAAAGGCCTCTGACCTGTCATTGAAATAAATAATAATTTGTGTTGTTCCACATCCAGTGGATATAATATTCCGGTTAAACACGACTGCAAATCAGACGATGGAAGAAAGCGACAAATAATATGATAACCATTTTCCATATACAATGAATCGGTAAACATTGAAATTGCAACACACAGAAGGAACGATCGGAACTGCATGCAAATCAGCAGGTGGAAAATATGGGACAGATCCTAATGCAGCATTTGCTGATATGAGCGGGAACGCCTCAAATATAGCATTGCAACTAAGGCCGGTTTCCTCGTGAGAAGAATCTTTCTGTTTAGAGCTACGAGTTCTAGGAGGAAGTTAATTTGTGTGGAATGCCAAGGCAACAGATTCATCGACCATATCGCCAGCTGAGGAATTTGAGACAGGCCCGATTATTGGCCTCCGACAGGCTGGATGCTCGACTCCCAGTATTTTACAACATTTGCACTGTGAGAGTGCAACAGTGCATCGATGCTAACAGCAGATTTTGGGAGCAGGTATGACCTGTCATCGGCCAGGATATGGAGCATGCATGATAACAACACCACGGTAAGACCATCTGATCAGGCGAAAAGTCCTACACCCAAAACATATCTCGAGGTATGGCTTCGTGTACGGCATCCATTGCATTGCCTGCCCCTAACTAGTGACCATCGTCGCTGGTGTGCTACCATGCTTGAGTGAACTGAAGCACAGAATGATGTCGTGTGGTCCTCGACGACAAAAGTCGTTTTTGTTTGGGGCCCATTGATAGCTGTGTTCACGTATGTGTCTACAATTTAGTACACGTAGAAAACGGACTAATTCAAGAGTTACTGTCTAGTAGTATACAACGCGAATGCCAGGTGTCATGGCCTGGGGAGCAATCAGCTGTGACATCCGAATGCCTCTAGTGTTCCTTACAAGAAAATTTACAGCTCGGTGGTACAGTCGCTCAAAAAAGTATCCGAGATCAGAATCAGATTACAGAATTCAGAAAAAATATCTGGCAACAATTTTTTAGAAATTGGTGATCTGGCAACTTTCGTGTACAGTACACGAAGGTTGCCAGATCACTAATTTCTAAAAAAAATCGTTGCCAGATATTTTTTCTGAATTCTGTAGTCAACCATAGTGTTCGGATATTTTTTTGAGCGACTGTACACGAGGCATATACTGGAAACTATTGCTATCCCTTTCATAAGAAGAGTGCCTGACAGCATGTTATTGCAGATAACGCAAATCCGAATACCACAAAGATCACCAGGAAACGTCAAAAATCTGTCAACGTTCTGGAGTGCCCAGGACGATCCTCGGATCTGTCACCTATAGATGATATATAGAGCTTAGTTGGCACCATCTCAGCACCCACCAGCAACCAGGGCAGACATTATCGGCTCCCCTTACATGCAATACCAGACGCAGGAAGCGTTATGGACAATATTGCATAAGATATCCAGCAGTCTCCGCAACTTACTGCCACAACCCGTTAATCGATATATTGCCAATAACAGTTGCATCTCTGCCTTTTTTTTCTGAAGATAAATTGTTCCCTTATTTTGAAAACTTAATTATGTGTTCCCTGTCTATCCCAATGCTCCATATGTGAATATCAGGTGAATTTTCCCACCAATTCTGGGTATTACAAATTTAGTGTTTGAGAGTGCATGCATAAATACGAATTCCATTGTTTGTGCTAATAAAAAAAAATACTCTTGTCTGACTAAATTTAATGAAAAACTGTAAAATCCGGCTGAAGCCGAAGGTGCTGGAAGAATTAATCCGCTCCACAGTACTTTAAAGGGAAAAGTTAATTAAGAAAATATTGGTGTAGAGTCTTAGTCATTTAATTCTTAGATAATGACTGCATCGTAATCTGTCTACAGAAGTGTGCAGTTATTTCTGTTTTCCTCGCATCATTAGAACAGATTAATGAAAACTATGCAGAGATAAATTATGCTATTTCCGCCATAACAACGACTGCCCAGAAGAAAGTAAAATATATAGGAAATGATACATAAAGCTTCTTCAAGAAATTCTAAAGAATGATATCACTAATGACCAAAAATAAAACTATTTAGTATTCATATAAAATATAGATGGTGGTCGTATTTCTGATTTGCTGTTGTAGACGAGCTAAAGGTTAATAATAAGGAATACCCTATAAAAATGTTTGCACTGATTTTGCTCTAAATTTGAAATTTTATTTTAAAATAATCAGTTTTAGTTTTAAAGATTCTTCAGACTTTGAAAATATTGCAAAATATTTAAAAGTCCTTCTAAAGAGACATTTCATTTCAAATAATGCTAAAAAGTGTGATTTCATCCACCAATAAATTCATTACATACTCCCAGAAGCTTTAGCGTTTTTATTCACTTTAGTTCACTTCTTACCATTTGCAACAACAAAAGTATAGTTTAGGTTTTGATGTATTCTTTATAATAAAATAAGTTTAGTTGAGTTGCGCTACCTATGAGTGACACTTTCTTTTGCATACAATGGGCTAAATGACGAGTTCATAAGGACCTCAAGGCGCAGCGCAGTTGGGGGAGGTTGGTTGGTTGGTTGGTGTTTGGGGTTAATGGAGCAATTGCAACTAAGTTCGGGAAGGAAATCCGCTTGAGAGATGTTAGGACACAGATGGAAGCTTCAGGTCAAGGTCATCTATTGTATTCTTTAGTTTGCACAGTTTGGATCTCCTATACATTGGTGCCACCGCTTAAAGTCCCATTCGACGGACGGTGGCCTTTCCAAGCCCATCGGCTACCCCTTTCTCACCGAGGGCAATGTCGAGATTGACAAGAGACAGTTGGGCCTCGAACTTAGGGAACTGCAGATTATGTCTGGGCGCTATCTACTGTGTCAAACCTACACCAACAATAGGCAATTATTTTCATTATCTCAAAGTTAAAGATGCAAAACTTACCAAGCGTAGATTTTATTGCCTTTGGAATTCATTATTGAGATTAGGTTCCCCTACAGTTAAAAGTGTCACTCTGTCTCATAATACAAACAGTTTGTTCACAACAATGGATTCCTACCTGTGGAAGATATCTATATTTATTGACAAAATTAAGGTAACCACAGCAATTTTTATTAATGCTTTAAATTTAAAAACACTCCCTAAGGTAAACATTCGCTGCTATAGACAGCATTATATGAAAATTTCAAATATTGAGTTGAAATTGATCTACGACCTCACAAATCCTTGCAAATGCAAATTACTAATCCCTGCAAAAACACAGGTTGCTATCAGATCACTATATTTCAGAATTGTTGCTTGCAAGTAGGGTTAATATCATTATTTCTACTGAAGATACAAACCATCATACTTTAAAATGTGATGTCGGGCTATTGGAAGACTTCAAACAGGAAAATAACTAATTTCCTCTAAGCACCATCCCATGTTTGTTCTGACAGGATCTGGTTATGCTATTTTAAACATGTTATCCAAAGGCAAGACTTTATTCAGTCATTTATTCAGTTTACTCAGTAGAGATATGTTTGAAAACCAAACTGCAGTTTAGGCGTATATAAACAGTATTTGATAGCTTGAGGATTTTTTGTATATATATATATAGACAGTATATCTTCAAAAATGTATCATATCTAGCCGTCATCCTTTTTCTGACGACAATTCTTGCCAAGGTTTAAGGTCGTCATAGTAACTGATCCTTTCTCAAATTGGCGAGAGTTGCTATCCTATTAAGTAGGATACATCAGTTTCCAAATATATCGTCACTCTTCCGAAAGAAGTAACAAAGTTATATTTATTGGAAACTCTATACTTTGACTCCCGGAGATGACTCCACAGACATTTTTCGTACTGAATCACGCATTCATGTTTTAAATTGGAGGTATCATGTCCAAAACTGTATATAGTTTACTACATTTCGCTGCTGCGAAGTTAAATTTATCAGTGAGAAAAATGTATGTTTCCAAGCTTCTCGAATGGCAGTGAGGCATCAAGAGTACTGTTAAACTCACTACCTTTATTTCATATATTCTCAGTGACGAAAAATATTTAATGTTGAAAATGCACTTAAGTAGACTATTCAGCTTTAAATTTTAAATGCATCTAAGATGTACACACTCAGTGGTCATTAATAATGACTCTTATCATTTAAATTTCTAAACAGGTTTTAGGTTTCTAAATATCAGATGCTCGACAATATTTTTGCAGTATCTAAACAGAGGTGGAAGTATTGCATATTGATGCATTTCAGAGCGGTAATCAGTTCTAAGAAATTTATCATAAATGAAACGAATATTTAAGAAATTATTTACACGCAGTTTTAAAGTATGTAGTTATTTATGAAATGATTTAAAACAATATTTCTTATTTCAGTTTCAATTAACTACAAAGTTAAATTTTTCGTTTAGTATTGCTGTTGTTAAATCTTAAAAGTTCTATAATTCTTTGAATACTGAAGGAATATTGTTGAAAAATCGATATTTAGACAGATTGTATTTAGATATTCGATTAACCTATAGTCATTTGGTCCCATAAGATTTCCTGAATTTATTTTATGGGCTTCGCAATAAGCATTCTATTGACATAAGGGGTTAGGTGGTCATAATTCAATAATCACGTGGTGTATATCTAAATTCTCAACTGTAGGAAAGAAAATGGCTTATTTTCATTAAATTTCGTTTATTCAAAATAATTATTTTCTCTGTCTTTCTGCCATTCATTTCCAATGCATCAAAATCCAATTTCCACTTCAAAAAGTAACACCAAGAGTGTCGTTTATATCCCTAGAATGAGAAAATCAAGCTATCCAACGGAAAGCAAATCATACTTTTGTCGTCTTCGTCGTAAAATATCGATATTTCGTTATTGTTTATCCATCCATTTTACGTTGAGTAGAAAGATGTGAAAATTTCCGTTTGGCGCCATTGCCACTATTTGGATTTGAGGAGCCGCTGTATGACGTCGTTAGCTGTGAGTATCCGGAATATATCAATATAATTTGCATTGCTATTCGAGTCTAATAACGTCCCTCGAGACTTTAGATAGTGATAATCTCAAGCGTTCTCCTCATACAAATGCCTTTCGTCTCATGAATCAGCTGGCACACAGGAATATAACCGAGCCGAGAACATGTTCCTGGTAACTTTGGTATTTCGAATTTGAATTGAGGCTCACGTGGAAATATAGATTTTTTTTCTTCTGTTTTAAGTCATTCGAAACCTAAGGGAAAGATTTAGAGTCCGATATTAAAAGGACAGAACAGTTTCGATATAATTATTGGAAGTTACAAACAGTTCTTAATGCTAAAAATACAAGAATAAAATAAATGGGAAAATTTAGAGAAACTTTTTTTTTTAGGACAGAAAGCAGCTTTTTTTAAACTTACGAAATGATGATTAATGGCGGAAAAGTATACAGAATTGTGCCATTTCTGAATTCTCTAACACTAGAGAATGGTAAGGTAGATTGGTGGTCGGTCAAAATAGGTTAATGTTCATCCCTTAATTTTAATATATTAATTCATTCTGACAAATGTTTTATTACTTCTGACATAGGTGTTTTATTAATTGAATGCTATATATATAATATGAACAAACATATATTAACCTGTTGCCTTTAATATTTCATAAGCAGACAATAACACAGTGAATAGAAAAAATGAATCTCTAAGAGTTATGCAAGTTAGGGGAATGACCTATGTAACTATTTAACATAATGATCAACCAAATGTTGGTGAAAATTGATAAATTGTGGTAGAGCGTCACCAATTGATCTACTGGTCCTGAAGTGCCACTAGCGATATAAACTCAATAGCACAGGAACTTAACTTAAATCAACCTGGACATTTCAACCTATTGGCTCTATTGGATGCTTCACCTAATTAATTGAACGAAGAAAAATTAAATGCCCTACTGCTGGTGAAATGATTTATATGTAAATGCATTTCATGATTAGTAACACTACTATATTATTCAAATACAGAGAATTGAAGAATAGAGTATATAGTTATATAATTGCTTTTATGACTGCCAAGGAGAGAATTATAAATTTTTCTGTATTGTTAGAGAATAATGAAACATCACTATATTATACTATTAATCTGACACGTATCTAGAAGAAGAAAAAAAAAGTGGGGGGGGGAGCAATCGACCTGGTCGAAAAGCATAAAGTGAGGGGAAGTGACTGGAATTCAATTCTAGTATAACGATTTCCGTCTCCTTTTAGAGGTTTTTAACATAAAAATGAATGAAATATACATAGGATTTAAAATTTTGTTGTCTCTTTTACTAGCATTCTGAAAGGGGAGACAATAAGGTTCCTCTCAGAACTTTCACTTCTCAGTAGTTCATACAATGGACGCTGAATTCATGCATTTCTGTTATATTGCTTTTAATTTGAGCAAATCACTCCTGATGGCAGAAACACAGAGAACTGTGTTGGTGTGTTTCGGAAATTTCGTTACAGATGAGGGATAAAATAAGAGAAACAATAAAATTATTTGGAATATAGGGGAAATATAATGAAAACAATCCATTCTACTTTCTTCAGCTGAAAAGTGAGATATATCATGAATGCGATAAATGTTCACAGCAGAAATGTTCAAAGAAATGAGATAGTGAAGCACACGGGAATAGGCCAGGTGATAGATTCCAAATATTGCATTAATGAATGAAATAATGCTCAGCAATTTTAAATTGCATAGCTTTTTGTAGTTTGTTTGCTGCGAAAGTTATATCACCGAAACATTTGTCACAGTTTTCAAGTGGTTAGCATACTGTATTTGGCTTTGAACAAAAGTTCGATTTTGGTTTAAAATCCAAAAATCCGAATTTTGCATTTTCCAGTTTTGCCCTTTTTTTAAAAGGAGATCTACCCCAAAATTTAAAAAGATAATTTCCTTTTGCAAAAAAGTATGGTAGCAAAAATAAAGAATTGTTTTTACGAGGATTTGAATATCCAAGTAAAATTTTATACGTTTTCTTTCTTACCCACGTTCTTTTTCTATTGAAGTATTGTTCGCGTCACGGTTCTTTTCTATGATCGTTGTACTGATAAGCTCATGTTAAACTTTTCTTAGAAATGGGATGCTTGGGGAATTTCTGCTTTCTAATTTAAAACATGTCAAAACAGATTACGTCGAGCTATTAAGATTGTATGTTTTTGAAGGAATTTCTTTATTGCATTTAATCGTAAACTAATATCTAAATGGAAATATGCTTTATTTCCATAACTTCTACATCTATACAGAAACCATACATGTGCAACTACAAACAAAAACTATGAAAAAAAGAGGGTTAGGCAACAGTCAATGGAAGAGTGTTGAGACAACTCGACTTTAGCTTCGCATAAAAAAATTTAATTTACATCCCGTGTGAAATTTTTGACAGACAAATATTACCGATATTGATTTTTCTTCAAAACTAATTTAGATTTGCTGTGCAGGGGTGGCTGGGTCGGTCATAGGATGGATCAACGGCCGATATTTGAACAACTATATTGATATTTCTGTTTAAAACCTGCTGGGCCATCAATTTAATGACTAAAATACTATTCCTCCCTTCCCTCAGCCAATGCCGTTTTGCAGATGCTGGCGTTTGGCAAAGCGATATATTTATTCAACTGTCAAAGGTATGACAGACTTTGCGACGTAAGCAAAATTAGATTTTCAATTTACACTCTGAGCTTAATGTTGTATCCGCCGAAGTCGAAGGGCGTAATAACCCATTTTGACGTTATGAAGTGGTTTTGCTAACGTAAGCTTAAAGCTAGCTTGTTCCTTTTTTCTTTCAAATATTTATCCTTTCTCTCAGTTTGTCATTTTTTAGGATACGATCAGTATTTAAAAATTTAAAAAAATAACAGTGAAATGACATAAAGAGAAAAAACTTTTATGAAAGAAAAATGAAGCATATCATTACAAAAATAACGAGACGAGGTTAAGGCTTTTCTCGACCTTGATAGAAGAAGGGAATTTCAGATTATTTTACATGCTCATTAAATTTCGCATCGACGAGTTTAATGGGATGTGCCGATGAAACGCTTTATGGAGATATGGACATCGAAGAAACTTATCGAACCATACGAAAGTATTATTTAGATATCGCTTTTAGCAAAGACTAGCAAAAAATCCTTTAGCAGATATTTCTAAAAATGAATAAATTGAACTAATTGTTCGCTAAAGTACTAATGTAATATTAAAACTGAAACTTTTCCAAACGTTTCTATTTAAGTCAAATATTAAATTCGATATTTGCAATTCAGATTTTCTGCAAATGGATAAACTGTTAATGCTAACGGATATCTGGAAAAAAAAATTGAGATATGCAATGAGAAAGAAACTTATAGACTTATTGAGATATTAAGATTTTTTAAAGAATGCTTAATTATTCATCGTTATTTTAAGTCACTGTATATTTCTAAGACTTTTAGAGTGGCAAAAGGCAAAAGGTGTTTATCGGAAAATGTTTGAAATATTCAGGGGTGGAAATTTGTTTTCAGAACTAGGTGGACGCTCCAGAATCAGTTAGAAAGAGACCTCCTAGTTTCGATGGCAACGTTGGACAATACAGAGAAAATATGTTTAAAAACCCTGAAATTGTGACCAAAAATATTATAAAAGAGTGGATGTTATACAGTGGATCTATTTCCTGATTTTAAATATATGAGATCAATAAACTAACAAAAAATAGCTGGAACTAGAGGAACGTCGTCCAGCAGCGTTCCTCTCCATTTCCAGCACTGGGAATATTATAAATTTCTTAAAGTTTTTTTAAATTAAGTAATTAATATATTGTTCAAAATTAGTTAAGAAAAGAAATGCATAAGAAAGAATATTTCATCTTTTGAAATGTCATTCGTTAACAATCGCAGTAGTACTTTTCTTCGATCTTGGTTTATTTATCTTAAAATTCTGTCTTGTAATTTGCGATTTAATATCATCAATAATTATAAATATTATAAAATAATCTTAATGAATTAGGTTGTATAATGTCTGATCAGAATTGTTTTTGCACGTACTATGTTAAATGGACCCAAAAACCCCAAATGTTACAGAAAGTGATGGAAGACGAAACGGATGGAAACCTCTCATCCGACTATCCATCTTATTCTTTAGCATGTACAGGGTTTGTCTCTCCTTCACATAGGGTCACGACGTAAAGTCTCATCTGAGTTACGGCGGCATTTCCAAGCAAAACAATGTCCCCCTTTTTATTGAATGTTGCAGGAGGATTATCAAAGATAAATCTTAACTAGGGTGTCTATTTTTCGATTGATAGAAAACGGCACATTTCAGCAAACATCAGTTTTAGGAAGCTGAAACCGTGACAGTTTAGTTATTGTTACGATTTCAGTTTACTGTAAATAAGAGATTTTTTCTCCGAAGTGTAATCCCAGAGAAAACTAAATTTAACTAGGGCATTTATAATAGCAATAGGCCTGACGGATAATTCGCAATAGGTAGGAGTAGAAATAATTCGCCCACTCTAATCTGTGGAGTACATATTGCATAGTTATTCTGCATAGATTGATGGTAAGTCTATGTCTGTTAGATGTGTGACATTTATTGTTGACGGAGCGTGTTGGAGAGATATGATTTCTCTCCTACCACAACAAATTCGAAGCCTTTAAGTGCGACGCTTACGGTTATGTTCGTGCATCGCCGACAACACTCAATTATGTCATCAGCGTGAACGACTGTTTGATGATCAGTGCAAACCACGTTATTGCACAAAAATAATTCCACATGGATTTAAAAAAGCCGTAAATTCGGTGACAGACAGTACGAAAACACTTTAATTAAAACCACGGAAATCGGGAAACGATTGTACATCGCACGAAACACTGGGGGGAACGGAAACATTCTCTAAATATTGGAACTTATGGACACCCTAATCTCATTTCAGGCACAGGTGGGACTCGAACCTGGAAAATCCGATTATGAGTCTTGGAACGCTACCGACTGAGCCGAAACCTGCCTTTCATATTAATGAACACTTTGCAGGTTTTCTCTCAGCTCTATATGTTCCTTGTTACAAAGATTTAAAAATTAATAAAATGCATTTTGAAATCGAAGGCTAATGCAAATTACACCAAGACGACAAGAAGGAAACAAGAATTTAAGTGAATAACGCAATAGGGTCGCAACTTCCTCTAGAACTTGTTTTTGTGAATTGTCTCTTAAATAGAATTTTGCGAATAATATTTAATGTACTAATTTTCCCATTAACTTCCCAGTAAAACAGTAAAACAGGGGCGGGAGTGGCACAGTCGGTAGCGCGCTAGGCTTGTAATCTGCAGTTCACAGGGACGAGAAGCGTCTGGGCCAGCGTTGAGATTTATCACTGCAAACCTCCCAGCCCTGCCCACGATCAGTAGGGTAACCAACGGGCTTGGAACCATCTGTCTGATGGAATGTTAAAGCCGTAACTCCGTATGGTGAGAGAGCTATACCCTGTGAAATTTCCCTCCTGATTTTCACGGAAGGGGGTCTGCAAAAAGGTGGGAATATAATTTGATGTAGCCCATGACACACTTTCTCACCATGTTAGAGGCTTTCATTTAAGAAATAATTTTTATGTTTAGCAATTGTTTATGCATTTCTCCTTTTTGCGGGGAGAAGGAAGAAAAGTAGGGGTACCTCACCTCCCAACTTTGCTTTGATTATACGATAAGTGGAAATTTCATTTCAGATTTGGTGATCGTCACTTTTCCTGTAAATAAATGTTGAGAAATAAATGACGATATCCGTTTTAGTTCCAAATCCAACTATTCAGAGCGCTGCTTTAAAACGATATCTATATCTTATTCTGTGGACTTGGGTACGCTGAGCTCACTTGATTGATATAGTTTATGAAAAATACAAGTTCACACTCAGGCAGATGGGCGTCTGCAGGAATATTTTCACGGGGCTGAGAGAAAAGAATAGGTTTTAGGATGGAGCAAAATATTTTCAGGGGTGGGGGGGTCAAAAACAAATCAATGTTTCAAAGTAAAGGTTTTCGTTCGAGTTCTTCATTAATATGTGCAGTTGCAATACGTTACTAAGGCTACCGAAAAAGGGAAACGTATTATTGAAAATACATGTAAAAAATGTGTTTTCATATTAACAAATGAAAATAATGATATGCTTCCGAAAAAAAAGGGAAACGTAAATAAAAGATTGCATTTTAAAGGGGAAAATCTCAGTTTTTCTTACCCATGACATCATTTAACATAAATTAATTCTGAAAACATTTTCTCATTATCCTTCTTGCCATGTTAGTTTCGCACAGCACCGATTTGAAATTCATACGTCAGCCTATTTTGGGGAATATCCTCGAGAAAGGAGGAGCGGATGTCAGAAATCTTATTAATATCGTAAGTTGCGATCCTATTCTACACGTATATTAAAAACCTCTGGCATTGCCATTTTTTACAGCTTATTAACATTCATTAGTCAAAAGTACTTTACTCAACTTTTCATTTTCCAGTTTTGTTACTAATGCAAACATACAAACTGTTTTTTCTTTTTCATTTGTATTATCCGTGTACAACTACTCAATTACCAGATAACCGAGAGTCTAGTTGTCAAGAAGTCAACGTTGATTTTGGAATACTACACTTTTTTTTCCGAAACTTCACTTGTACCGATAAAAGAAAAGAAAAATTTGTATAAAAATGAAAATTTGCTACTGCAGTGTGTAATACAATAAAGTCATAATAATTTAGAAGACTTGCCAGTAGTTCCTCCCATTATTCAAACACTATTAATACTGCTGATCATTTACTGCTGATACTATCGTTTACGCCATTTAATGGAAATTGCCTCTGCATAATGGAATCATCCTCTGTTAATGCATTGCAAGATAATAAGCTTACATTAGGTACATCAAACAACTTATTAATGTCTATTATCTAACGATAACACTGATTGGAGATATCGCCGATCATCAGTAATAGACACCCATTCATTTGTTGCTCGAATCTTCTCGATAATCCTTTCCTTCAATTCGCTTGTTTCGTCTTTGATCGCAATCATTCCTCAATTAATCTTCCCACATTATCATCTCCCACCATACTCGTTATTAAGATTATAGTTTTAGAACAGGCTTTAGAGCAACTATATTTTATTTCCATATACAGAATGCATCACAGAAACGTATTTTATTCTACGCAATTAGTTTCTGATTCGAATTTGTTTATTAAAGTAAAAAAAAGAACCCTAAATCTTGCGAGGTGCTTTTTATTGTTTGGGTATTTTATTACGATTTTATTGAGAAAATTTGTTTAACATCTTCGGTTCAGGCAACGTCTTTATTTCCAAAATCAAGTGCATACACACATGCACACATACAGGAGAAGGGGGCAAAAGAGATATAACAGAGCTCTATATATTACCTTGCCACGACAGTGTAATGACAGAAAAATTAATTTTGAAATATAGTATATATATACAGGGTTTTATCAAAATAATGGAAACACAGAAGGCGGCTGAAGTTCAGGCAATGTGCCGTATGCATATCTCAGGAGCGACGTCACCCTCGATATGAGGTATATAAAGGGGAGAAGTAAGATGTCAGTTATCACGTAATAGTGCCAATGGCGCAGGTGAAACAGCTGTTGTGGTGTAAACGTCTACAACGTCAGTTTTCAGTTACCTTCAAAAATGCATGATAATTATTGCGCGTATTGCAGGAGCTCGGTAATCAGAACGGCGGAAATAGTAGGTGGAACACGAGGAACTGTATCGAAGATTATGACTACCTATGAAAAAGGACAAGGCATTGCCTCCAAACGTGCAAATTGTGGACGCCATACTAAGTTGTCAGATGCTGATAGGCGAACGCTGCGACAGATTGTACAATGGACGCAATAGACCACGGCATCGCAAATAGTAGAAGAGTCGAATATCAGTCGGAATGATCCCATTTCATTCATAACAGTTCGTCGGGAACTTCACCGTGAAGATATTTATGGCCGTGCTGCAATCCACAAAACTCTGATTACCAATATCAATGCAACATGTCATCTGGTCTGATGAATCGTGGTAGACATTGTTTTCCATCACTGGTAGGGTGTACATGTGGCGAAAACTTGCAGAAGCATACTACCACGACTGTTTGGTTCCGACTGTGAAGGATCCTGATTCTGTGGGGTGCCATATTATGGCATTTCTTAGGGCCATTAGTTATTCTTCAGGGTCGTGTCATATCCACAACGTACGAATTCATTCTCGGGGACCACCTGCACCCAATGTTGCAGGCATTGTTCTCTAATGACTGTCCCTGGTTTCAAGCGGATAATGCACCTGTGCATTGTGCGAAATGTGTCAAGTTATGGTTTTTAGAGCATGAGGATGAGGTACAGCAGCTACCCTGGCCACCTTAATCCAGACCTCAATATTAGTGAATATTTGTGGTTATCTGGAGTGCAAAGTCAGATCTCACTTCCCACCTCCAGCATCACTGGCACAATTGGGCCATATTTTACCGGAAGAATGGTCCCACATTCCATTACCGTATGTACATGATTATATAAGCGTATTCCACGTCGAAATGCGTCTGTTCTGAATGCTCGAGTTGGGACTACAGCTTATTAATAAAATGTTCTCCACAAACAGTATGTGTTTCCATTATTTTTATAAACGCCTGTATATATTAGAAAATTTACCTCGAATTTCATGGATCGGAAAATCTCTAAAATATATAATAGATTCCCCACGCCTCAAGCTACCATTTGACATAAAACTAATTATGATTGTTTCGACCCGGCCACCCCCATCGTTCCTACTTCTCAGGAACGTTTTCTCCATCATTTCTAGGGGAGTCTGAAACTCTACACTAAGGAAAGAAGTGAACATATTTCGAGGTATCCTAATTCTCCCCACGTCAGAAATATCTAACCCGAAAATCGGACTTTTGAAATCATTTCGTTTGCACCACAGTTCCGCGGATACAATTTGCCAGACATATGCAAATTTATAGCAAATGAAAATTAAATATGGTCTATGGTACACGAAAAATTGTGTGCACGCTATGAATTTAATGTACAGGATGGTTTTAATTAAACTGACATTACTCAGAGCGATGTAGAGAAGTATCTATTCGACGGATCACAGCGAAAAATGGTAGATACCTTGATAAGAACATGGGGTAGAGAATTTGCGAATAAAAATTAGTTAATGTTAGTGCCACCAGGTGGCATGGGTGCGCCAAGAACGTGGTAGAACATGCTAATTTCTCGCGACATTGCAGCCAATCACACGTGAGAGGCGCATGAGACATACTATAAAATGCGATGTCTTCCCTGTAATCGCTAGAAGGAACCATGGTAATCTGCAACAAGGATCGAGCTTTGCTAGTGAAACTCTTTTACCAAAACGAGAGTAATGCCGCCGCTGAAGTACGCGAATATCGTGGTCGGAAAGATATAAGAAAAGGACCTTTGTCACTAAATGAACTGAAGAATATGATACAGAAACTGGAAGAAACAGGCGAGTTGAGTGTGGCTTCGGGTAGATGCCGGCAGCCTATTGCAGAAAGCAATGTGGAAGACGTCGCACTTAACATTGCAGAAATCCAGTCGCAATCGGAGCTAACTGTAGTTAGTGTGAGACAGGTATCCCAGCAACTGCAAATTCCGTGGTCAATTTTCCGTAAAATTATACGATCCATCCTAAAATGACATCCTTATAAAATTCATAGGGTGCAGCAGCTGCAACGACGTGACCCTGAACAGCGCACCTACTTTGCTTTGCGATTTCTGGCGAGGATACAGCTCGACGACATGTGGCTCGAAACATGTAGCCTTCGAAAGTGTTATGGACTGATGAGGCGCATTTTTCCCCACATGGAGCAGTGAATACGCACAACTGTCGAATATGGGGACTTACACAACCGCATGCGCTGCATGATAATCCCCTACACTCCGACTATGTAACTGTTTGATGAGGGTTTACTGCAAACTTTATAATCGACCATTTTTCGTTTAGAAGATCATGCCCGAAGGCCCGTGCGTCGATCGGTGAATGGACCACGTTACACAGATTTTCTCCGCCGCAAGATTATTCTGGCTTTGCAAGAAAGAAATTGCTTAGACTCCATAATCTTCATGCAGGATGGGGCGCCACCACATATTGCATGTACGGCAATGCAGTTGTTGCCTACCACATTTGGTGAGGATAGAATAATTTCTCGAACGTTTTCCAATGCTTGGCCAACATGTTCCCCCGACCAAAACCCTTGTGAATTATGGTTATGGGTTTATTTGAATAGCCGAATTTACAAAGGCAATGTTGAAGCACTTGCTGATTATTGATATTGACTGATTTTGCTTGACCGATTTTAAAGTCGGATTTGAAATTCTTAGTTTTCGAAGCTTTCATTTGAACGAAGAATTTCGTGTTCCACTCGTTCTTAATTAGAACGACTTCAGTTTACACAGACGCGATCGTGCTCTTCACACAAAAAACTGAACAATGACTTCATAACCCGAAATCAGAAAGAAATTTATTTATGGTGCCCTTTTTGAAAATTTATTGATGGCAAAAGTTATTTTGAATTACTTCTAACCGTTAAAGTTAAGTCTATTAGGTAGTAGTGGAAGTAGCAATCGTATCTTGTGTAGCTTCTGTAGATAATTGAATCGCAAACTTTCCCAGTTGATCATTATTGAATCACACAGAGTAAAAAGTTAGGCCAGAAAGAAAGAAACACACAAAAAAATTCTGCTTCCTTTATGAAGCTTTGTGGCAATATGAAAAACCTTGTATTATTTTCTTTTCTCTCCCAATGATTTTAAAAGTTTCTTTCTTTTTAGTGGGGTCTAAGCTATTTCAGGCACTGATTGAACATTTCTTTCAAAATCCGATGACTCTGCAGACTGATTTTTTTAAATAAGTTTTATATTTCTTTATATTTATTATAGTTGAAATAAATTTCAACTATAATAAATATAAAGAATTTCTATATGAAAATAATATAATATAAAGAATATATATATATAAGAATAATATAAAGAATCAACTATAATGAAATAAATTTCAACTGGGTTGTCGAACCATTGAGATTTTTTGTGAGTCAGGTATCTCATTTCCATGGAGTCCAATATGACTTGGCACCGACTGTAAAGTGATACAGATGTTGCTATCAATCTTCTGTTGATGGCAGAGCATCATAATATCTTGGATGAGAGTATGGTGATAGTATTTGTAGGGCTCCATCAGTAGAAACAGAAGGATCGCACTACTTTCTGTTTTGAGGACGATTCTTTTCACCCTTGTCTTGCCCAAAATACAGCCGTTTTCCAGTCAGGGAGTTCAGTGTCTGCAGAATTAGTACATTTATTTATTCTAAGGGTGAATCAGTAATCATCTTCTATGTCGAACGAAGGTCTCAGATGCAGTTTTTATTTCTTGATTTAAGAACACCATCTGTGATTTTTTGTGTGTTTTGTATAATATGTTTCCATGTACATTTCTACTAGATCTAGGATGTCTTCTTGTATGCCACTTTGTCTTCTCCTGTGTGATTCCTGTGATTTATATCCGGGATTTTCTTGGAGCTCGATGTTTTTTATAAATTGTAGATGCCTTTGTATATTTTTTACAATGATCCCTGTTGTTTATTATTATTAATTTATGTTGTGCATGTGCGTGTTTCTGAAATAAATGTTTGTTTTTTTTAATATTTGTCTGTGATTCTCAGAAAATTCTTTTCAAGTTGCTCTTACGTTCTGATTTTTATAGTGCAAGCCTCTATCGGATGCCGGTCTCTACCAGGAGCAAAATATTAGGATACTTTGGAAGTTGCCTAGTGTAGAATCTTAAAATTTTATATTTTGAGTTTCCATGTGTTATCTTGTTTCTGGGGCATTGGAGAATAGATGAAGAGCACATTCCAGTTTTGGACGCAAGATTGATATATATATATATAGGTTTGGCAGACACTGTGGTTTACAACCTCAGGAAGTTCCAGGAAGACAGCTGAGTAGTTGTTAATGGCTTTTTACTGCTTGTAAGACATTAGAGTAGTTATCAGTCCAAGTTAATGATTTGTTCATGGTTAGTCCTAAAGTTTTATTTGAAGATACTTGTTGAATAAGTTAATCTTGAATTTTTAAATTTGGGAAGTCTATGGGGATTTTGAGAAATTGAAAGCAGTCCATACCGGTTTGAATTAACGCATATAGTCTATACTGTTCACCTGGGCGAAGGGGAACATTCATGCCAAGTTTGGTGTTTCTAACTCTTCTAGGGGTTGAGTGCATAAGTGAAGAGACTCATACAACCATTATTCACTGAATATTATATATACATATAATATATAATTTCCTCTATTAAATTCTATATGTAAAAGTACAGCTGGCAGTTATTTATTTTAAAAAGTTGTTATTAATTTGTAGATAATTAATATTGTAGATAATCTTTATACAGATTATATCACTTAAAGCTTTTTATTTAATCTCCCTCTTTTTTTCTCTCTTTTTGTTCAAGGCATTCACGGCCTGCTGTATCTAGGTGGCTTTGACCATGCATCCCCCACCCACACCCCCCATCCCGTCCCTCTCTTATCGACAATTATTGTTGGTAAGAGTATTATCGAATATGAACCATATAAATCCTAAATCTTTTAATGTAGTAATATAACACAAGAGTTTTTGTCTTTGTGCCTTGGCCATACAAACCATAAAGTTGGGGGGGGGGTATAAATGCATGAAATATGGACCATATAAACCATATTTGATTTCCCTCTTTTTTCCTCTCTTTCTGTTCAAGGCTTTCCCGACATACTGACCCACCCCGATATTGCTAGTAACTGGAATGGAGACGAAAAAGTATTGAAAATATACATATACCACCCATTGTTTTTCAGGACACCTAATGAAGAGACCTCATGAAGAGCGAAACATATGTCGGAAAAGTGTTTTGATTCATTTCCTCCCCCTATCTATGGACCTGTACACGCACATTTTGTTAGCAACACTGTGCATGATCCGAGTTTACATATAATCACAACAGTAAACTCTAATCAAACATCTGGTCGATAAGAGTGTTATCAATTTTATATTCTTTCGTAAACAGTTCAAAGGCCAAGAACTTTTGCATGCAAATTTTTGCATTTTTCATGCAAACACTTGAATTTAATTGGCGAAAAACTGAATATTTTCAAACCATTATCCAATTATTCCATATATATTTTATAGGCAATTGTGACCTGTCCCGTGACCTAGTGGTTAGCATGCTTGCTTACTGGTCAGAGGGACCTGGGTTCGAGCACCGGGAAAGGTCTGAATGTCTGTGTTGCATTTCTGCTGAGGTCTCGCCTTCTTCCGAGATCTTCTCTGTGAAGATTAAACTGACAAGCTCATGTCAGACTTCTGTGGCAAGGAGCCGCTTGAGTGGGGGGGATACTTTTTATTTATATATCTATATATTTGTAGTGCAATTAAATTGTATTAGTGAAGGTTTCAATAAACAAGCAATAATCCTCTTTTACAGTTATGGGTATCTTGTCCGTTCAATTCAAAATTTCTAAGTTATCAAAGACATACAAGTCTCTGGTTGCACATTATTTTTTCAAACTTCTGTAATACACGTATAGAAATTACGATTATTAGAAAATACGAAAAGTATATATGTAATATATCTTATAGTTTACTGATATACGAATGCTGACAAAAAAAATAATGGCATTTCTTTGGTGAGAGACGATGGCGCTGAACGTAATATAATATGTGTATAATAAATGGTATAAAACTCCTACCTTAGTCAAGCCTATAGTTTAAATTATATCTTGGCATAGTTTTAATAATAAAAATGAAAAGTTAATTTGAAATGAGGACACGTTTATTAAACTATCTGTAGAAAATGTTTAGAAGTAATCTAAATGGAAAAGAAAAAAAAATAATTTTGAAATTACTCGTGAATACATATTATCCAAGTTTATGCATCCTAAAGAATGAACTCCCTTTAACGGGCAACTGATGGTTTTTTAAAAATTCAGACTAAATCCTAAAGCTTTGAATATAGAAATATAACACAACAGTTTTTATGTTTGTGTCTTGGCCATATAAATCATAAAACGTGACGGGGATTATAAATGCGTGAAATATGGACGTTTCAAAATTTCGCCTCCATTTACCTTACTAGAATATTCAAGGGCAAGTGGAGATGACTCCGTGGCGCCTTCACCTCCTACCCCACCCCCATTCCTGCCCTGTGTACATTTACACTCCCCTCTAAATCGGAAAATTCCATATTATATGAATAAAACCTACAGTCGAAATTTCGAAACTTTGTAAATAAGTTTTTACGGAAGAGTCATTGCAGATAAATTGTAGATATCATTCAAATCTACCTAAATATGGATTTTTTCGACAATAATCTTTTAAAATTTAAAGAAATGTCGAATCTGGAACATTTATTTCTTTTTAAATAAGACTAATAAAAACTGAGAGAATCACGCGAATTTTTAAAATATATATATATATTAAATAAATAATTTATATAACAGTTACTACTTTTTATCTTAACCCGAGAGTAGGCACACCCATTTTGCTGTAATTAGTGCAAGAATTTTGTCTGTTCTGTGCTTCCGACTTGTTGTTCCGACTGCTTTTTACTCGTAAATATTTTCCTTTCACAATTGTATTCATCTTGTTTTGAAAAAATACTTCTAAATTTGACGAAAATAAATATAAATACAACACAATCATTTTTTATATATATACGCATTGGAAATACTTAACAGGATAAAGGTGAGGAAAAGGATCTTGAGGCAAACGGACACTTTGTAAGAATATCAGCTCTATGTCGCTGAGGAATTCGTAAACTGGGATCTCCAGCGGTGTAAAGTATAGCAATTTTATGCAATATCTTGTATTTCCCAATCCATAAATCATATTATAAGATGGCTAAATCATAATAAATTCTACTTAAATAAGACAAAAACTAAATGGATGGTAATACATTCTCCAATGTTTAAATCAGATAAAAAAAATTCATTAAAACTCAAAAAAAAAATTGTCCTAAAAAAAAATAATTTTACTAATGATTCTGGTTGTAAATGTTATAAACTTCAACATGTAAATTACGTAAAATATGTAGGTATATTGATAAACATTTTAGATGGAATATGCATATTTCTAAAATATGTGAATATCTCAGATTATCTGCTTTTAAAATTCAAAAATTAAGATATGTATTTAATCATAAAACTTGCATTTTATTGTAATTATATGTATGTGAATAAATATATCTTTTGGTATAACCACTCATGGTACAACAAACCTAACAAATATAAAGAAAATTGAAAATCTTCAATCTATAATAGCCAAAATAATAATACCTATAAAACTTAGATCAAATTATACGACTTTAAGAGACATATTACATTACTTGAACTTGCTATCATACAGAAACTTATATATTTATAATACAATCTTAAAACATTATTTTGATAATAGGTTTAAAAAGAAATTATATCATAGTAAAAATACAAAATTAGAAGATAAAATTTATTACAAACTACCGAAATTTGAAAACAATTATGGAAGATGCATCAGTGATTATAAAATATCACACACTGTTAATTTGATTCCAACGGAAATTATAAATGTTAACAGCTATATAATAGATTAAAAATTAATTTAAAATATTTTCTGAAATAAATTATATAACTATGTTAAGTTTTGTATATTTCATGAAGTTTTTGCATTTTATATTTTGTCTTATTTTAATTCTTTTTTTTAATAAATTATTAATTGAGTAAACATGTGTATATGTATTATTAATGTATTATTCATTACCTACAGATAAGCTATTTAGCTTTGTGGGTCCTGTATATTTTATAATTTACATATGTTCTTATGAACAATAACAATAAACAATGTTTAAAAATAGTTTTAAATATTTTATAGTTTTAAATATTTTACAGTTTTAATAGTTTTAAATATTTTATGGTTTTAATAGTTTTAAATATTTTATGATTATTATAGTTTTAAACATTTTATAATTTTAATAGTTAAATATTTTTATTTAAAACAATAATAATAAGATACTTAAATAAAAATTAAAGTTTGGTTAATATGTTTATTTTTCCTTAAAATGTCTGCTACATCTTTGTACCCAGAATTTGCTAAAATATATTACGATTGCTCATCTGCAAAAATATACATTGAATGCAATGGTAAAAAGTGTATCAAAGTATGGTGGAAAACGATTATATTTACTGGGAACTATGATCTTTTTCCATCGAACCTGATTTTTGGACACTGCCACAATGAAATGACTTGTTTACATGATTTAGGTTGGTTGTTTTCCTGGGTTTGGTTGTCGTCTGAGTCAACACGTTTTGCACATAATGGGCTAAATGGCCAGGCCAAAGGACTTAGAGAATGCTAAAGTAAGGGAACATACAGAACAGCTGTTAGGAGGTAGATGGAAATCTCTATCAAAGTCATCCAGCACCTATCTAAAATGTTCTTTATCATGCACAAGGTATGGTTTTTATGCCCATGTGAACACGGCTTAACGCCCCATCTGGTGGACGGCTGCCTTTCTAAGGCAGCCGTCCACCAGATGGGGCATTTAGGGTGTTTCCCCCTACTTGACCACAGAGTGGGGTTTAGTGGAGATAAATCTCGAGGATGGCACAGTTGGGACTCGAACCTGGAACTGCAGATTGCGAGCTTGACGCGCTACCGACTGAGTCAATTCCCGCCCTTTTTCAAAGGACAAAATCGTTTCATGTCTGTATCGATAATAATTAAGGGTAGCTAGATAAGCATGTAGATGATAAAGAATATTTTTGGCAGCAAAATTTTAACATATATTAAAGAAAAGATGAACAGCCGCATTTGCGGCGTTGATTAAATTTTAAGTTACATTGCGAATAACAGCAGCGTCTGTGGTTAAATGTTCCAGTTTTGATAACTTTTAAAAATTAAACTATTATTGTTCAAACTCTACATTAAAATAATTTCAATGGGATCTTTTATTTATATTTAGTGATTTTTATCGAAAATGTTTATTTATAAAGTTAAGGGTTTTGAAGGTGACTTTTCATTAACTTACCATGGAAGTGTCAAATGTATGTAGTGTAATAGGTTTGCTGAAATTAGTTGTTGTTTTTTGTCAATCTATATTATTATACTAGAAATCAATGGGTATATCGAAATTCGACCTCTGACCTCGAAGGACCCCTCACATACACAATTTGACTAACTTTCTGAAATCCATGACTCAAAATAACCCTCAAGCACCGATATTTAGCCATCTAGCACAGGTAGAATTATATTTACTTTGTACCTCGAAGGATCCATCGCATTCAAAATTTCGCAACGTTTCTGAGATCTACGACACAAAATATCCCCAGGAACCATTTTTAGCTCTCTATTAGCGGTAGATATAAATTTGGGCTTTGGCCTTAAAGTACCTTTCGGATCGAAAATTTCATAAAGTTTACGAGATCTACATCCTGAAACACCCCCAGACGTTTGTAGCAGTGATACATCAAGGTTTGACCTCTAAATGATCTCATTTTGACCTTGAAATACGCGTCGGAGGTTAAATTTCTGGTTTTTTTCGGGGATTTAGGAGAAGGATTACCTTCAAGCGCAAATTTCCACAGCTATACCGTTTCTGCATTATAGTTAGAATTAGCGTGATATTCTGCCTGTCAACAGTCAGTCAATCATTCACAGTCATCCCTATATATTAAATATTACAAATTTGTTGATTAAAATATATTGATAAATCTCTATTTAATCTGTCAAAGTATAAAACCCAAGGCATTTTTATAGACATCTCTATGGATATTCAATGAATTGTAATGTAATATTCTTCGTGACGTTCAGGAATGAACTATCTATCGTTTCATTATCGATATTGATTACCATTTCTCTTCGGTTCGAAAATGTTACCTTCAGGAAATTAAAATTTCCAGTTTCCTTTTTCTTTTAATGCTTCTTTCACGACCGAGGCTAGTTCGAGAATGTTACTTTTCCAATATTACATTAGGTTGCGTTATATCGATCCTTTTTAATTAAATTCACCCTTTTTAAAGATTTAATATCACAGCTTGAATGTTCAGCATTAAATTGTGAGCAACAAACGTGGAAGTCTCCGACTGCAATGTGGTGCATAGCTAATAAATATAACTTCGATGAAGCAGAGTGTTTACATGTCAAATCGAAATATATATATATTTGAAAAATAAATTAAATTACCCCTTAAGCAGCTGTTTGCTACAGAAGTCTGATAGCTATATTCACCGCACACTTTGAGTATAATTTACCACAGAGAATCTCTGTGAGGTAGTCTAAACCTCTGCCAAAAAAAAAAACACATAAAAGGAAAAAAAAATCCTTACTTTATCCGAATTTCGGACCCAAATCCCTTTGCTCAGGAGTCGAGTTCGCTAACCAGATGGTCACCAGGATTGATATATATATATATATACATCGGTATGAAATTGACAGGTACATTTAGAATAGCATTTTCTTATACATTAATTGTTATCATGGATATTTTCTCAATAGATACAAATCTTATAAATGTCCATTCTCTCAGTAAGGAAATTATTATTGTATTTAATACTATTATAATTACACAGATAAATAGCTTATTATACATTTTGATTATAAGTAATGTGTTTGAGTTGATTTTTGTTTTTATATTTGTTTGCATAGCATGCTTAAATTTTTACTAGTTCATAGATGAATAATTATCTATCACTCTTTATATAACGAAATAAATTTTTTTGTTGAAACACAAAGATAAAGTTTGAAAAAAAAATAATTTTTTGAAAGAAACAAAACCGTAGAAAAATACTATACATTTGCAGGATGTATTTTACTTTTATGCCAAAACATTTACTAATTGTTGCAAAACACTATTCGAAATATAGACCTAAAAAAGATTATTAATATTGGTCCTAGTACTTGCTGTGACTGGCGGGATGACTCAGTGGTAGTGCACAAGACTCGTAATCTGCAGTTCCCATATTCCAAGAGGCGGGGGTTTACTCAGCCAGTAGCGTGCCAGTATCGTAATCTGATGTTCCCAGGTTCAAATTCCAATTGTGCCTGCGTTGAGATTTACTTCCGTTAACTACACTACTAACACCTTACCTGGTCTAGTGGTTAGTGTACTTGACTACGAAACCAGCAGAGCATGTCCTTGTGCAAGTGTTGTATGTTATATGAGGAACTAAGACAAGCCTTATATAGCTTCTAGGCTATCTCAGTCCTCTGTGTAGGGTAGCACCTCCTTCCTCTAAAACAACACTCTGCCCTTAGTGATAACGGAGGCGCTGCTGTGTTTGAAAAGAGCGCCGTCCGTCAGATGGGAGGTTAAGCCGTGTCTCCTTGTGCATTAAATCCGTATCCGGTGCACGTTAAAGAACATTAGAATTCTATCTGTTTCCTAACAACTTTTCAGTGAATAGCTTTCCTATCCTTCTCTGAGAAACTGAGGTCTTGTGACCTCAGTTTAAAACTTCATTAAAGCGACAAAACCGAAAAGTAAAAATGAAACAAATTCTTATTTAAGGTGCATATGTCAAGTGCTGATACTTTAGTTACTGCACTATGACAGAGATTCATATTAGGAAGGAAAATATTCTCATGTCCTTATTGACTGTTATGTTACCTTACTTCATTATTTCTTCTTTCGTTTCCTATGCAGATAGGTGCTGATGACTTCCTTTCTGTTTTAGAAAATTCCCAACAAAAGCGTTATCATCTACTGTTGTTAAGACGAACTACGATGAATTGCAGAAAGAGCATTTTTGTTTAGAGAAACCCACGATTCTTCTAAAATATGCACGCATGCTAGGCAGGTAATTTTATCACCAACAGTTGTCCTATAGCTACCAACAAAGTTTGCTGTAATAAGTTCGTCGACGAAGTTCTTTTTTCATCTTCCATCATTTCAGCAGAAACCGGTGGCTCATTATGCTTATCAGAGTGGAAACCGACGATAATTTATGCGAATTAACCGATTCTCTTCTGTGACATTGCCTCTGTAAAACGTTCTCACGAAGTCAACTACAAAAAGCGCACATAATTTCATGCGATGTCTCCGAAAACAGCTGAGGAAGAGCAACTGCTTAGAATAGTTATAGGTTCTCGGAACCTTCAGCCCTAATTAATCATGTCTCTTGATAGCCTCATTGATGTTCGTCTATATGATTACGGCATGTTTGATGCACAGTCCATAATTACCACAGGCTTCGCATTAATACGGTCATTCTCTGTAGTACTGCCAATGTGGCGTTCACTAACCGTACTCATGGGCGTAAATCAGTGTTGGCGACGGGAGGGAGAAAGGGTTGGGGCAAAACGTGATGGCTCTCTGAACTATGATGCTTTGCTCTCCAGTCATAATCTGCAGCTACATCTCCCTCGGGACTTGCTGCCTTGTTCATTATCAATTCCATTGTGCATTTAACGTTACTGCTCGTGGATACAACTGGCTTTGGGTACCCTCAGGCAGCCTCCATATAGCTCGCTGGACAGTCATTTCGTTGTGGAAGTCAGAATAGTAATTGACAAATTTAGATTTCACAAAATATACCGCATAAATTAAATATATATCGATTGGATATACCCTATATAATACGAGAGTTCATTAAGATTATTATCATTATTAGGATAGCAAGCAGTGGAGGGGAAATTATTTCATTAAGACAAAATACGTGAACTTACTGGCATCCTAGACGGGAACTTGAAAGTGAAAATTCTACTTACGTGATTAATTTCAAAGCGAAACATAAAACTTTGATTCTACTATGCTGACTGTTCTGGTTAAGAAATAAAATTTATATACAGTAAAACACAAATAAAACAAATCCATGTAGGAAGTTTTATTTTTGAAATTCGATCATAAGGCTATTAAAAAGCAATTTAAAAATTATATGAAATATAGCAGATTGGATCATTCGTGCAAAAAGTGAGAAATACTAACTACATCTATTGTAACACAAAAAAATCTGAAAATCTTTGAAATTTAGCTTTGTGCTTCATTTTATTGCATTGGCTTCAACAAGAGTAACTAATATTCTGTACTCTCGCTACACTTAAAATAAAAACTATAGATATCGCTTAATGGAATCTAGGATGTATCATTTACTGAAAACAAAATAATTGCAGAAAATTAAACCTGTCTTGAATAGTGTATGATTTTCAGATTATTATAAGTAACATTAATTATAAAAAGGTCATTGTAATTTTAATGAGGGAAATCAAAATTTTCAGGAATAAAATTACAAGAATGATTTTGAACTTTCACTCGGAAATAGATAGACTTTTTATCCGAAATGGGAGAATTCAAAAATATCGACTTAAAGTTAGGGAAATAACGTTTAATATTTAATGTAATAAAACCAAATTTCAAACTCAAAAGCATTATTTATGCATTGTTTTATACCGATAAAACTCGAAAAACCAGAAAGTGATTGGCAGATTATCGATTTGAATCCGATAATTTCTAGGTTTTCCTCTAATTTCTCCTCTTAATATTTAATTGAAGACCAGAAGGCGGTCTTTTCAAAATCAGGCAGTTCTAATTGGAGGACTGAAATATATAGCTGATATTGAGTGATTGAGTGACCAAGGATAACAATTCTAAGTATACAAAGTAAGTAACAAAGGATAATCATTGTAAGTATACAAAGTAAGTAACAATGGATAATCATTCTAAGCATGATGCAGAAGTGGTAGAACTCTGAATATTTACACCTAGGGATAATTATGGTCGTAGACCTAGGGTAAATTCGGAAATTTAACCATCGACATGTCAATCAATATCATGTAGAGGTCGCGTAAGGCTTAAACCTTGATCTATATGTGGCAAAAAAGTGACAATTGGTGCCTAGGGTTTTGGTGTGTAGATCTCAAAAAATTACGAATTCGTGATCCAGCAGCTTCTTCGAGGTGAAATGTCAAATGATCTACCAGTTCTAAAGAAACTGAATCTTTGGGTTATTACAGGTCAGAGATGTCAGAAATGTTATGGAATTTTTATAATCCAGAGTGTGCTTCAAGTTTTAAAATCAAATTTCATCTACTAGTACTAAACAGTTAAAAATTGGTGACTAGGGTATTTTATCTAAATCTCAGAAACGTTTTGAAAAATCAGACTCGACATCAAGGTCACATTTTGATATAAATATGCTACGAACTTGAAAATCAGTGTTTGAAGGTATTTACTTTTCTACATCTTAGAAACTACAAAGAAACAAAAAGAATTACAAAATTTCTGATCCAATGGATTACATCGAGATTAGAAGTCAAATTTCTATCTACCTGTGCTAGAAAGTTGAAATTGGTGCCTAGGGGTATTTCGGGTTGTAGATGGATATCAGAAACGTTAAGACATTTCAGACCCGGTGTCGCGTTCAAATTCAAATAGGGATTCGAGTGACAGTCGAGAAATCAAGAGATTGATTTCTCATACGAGCCATATGCATGTTTAACGTAGATAAAAATGGGTTAGTTTCCTACCAATTATTACATGCTTTTGAAGTGGAGTATTATTATGATGGTTGTCTTGGGCTCCTTTACCGCTTAGAGGCGCGATTTGCAACAATCGACTTAATGACCAGATCATGTGGACAACAAGATCTCAGTTTGAAAAAAGGAAGGGAACGCAATTGATATCTGTAAACCCTTACAGTGTCAGACTTTTTTTTTTCTCTAAAAATACAACTCAACTTCTGAGCCTCATTATCAATGATCTAATGGATGAAATAGTTTAGAATACATACTAAAAAAAGAACATTTAATTCTGAACAAAAATATAAAAATAAAGAAAAAAATGTTAGGTAATAACAAAAAAAATCGAGTACAAGTTCATAATTAGTAATATTTGAAAACTGATTAATCAGCTTCCGACACTTAAAGGGTTAAGAAAGTCTTGACGTCAAGCCTATCCAGGGTATTCATTTACGTACACATAGTCTAGTTCTTCTGCACACAAGCCCACTTCTGTGGTGAAGCTGATTAAAGTTTCATTTGACAAGAGACAGTGTTTCGAATAAATCCTTCGGTGTCTCCTTTCTCTCTGAGTGTAGTGTGGGGTTAGAAAAGATGAATCTCAAAGCTGGCACAGTTGGAGCTTGAAGCTGGGAGGTGAATATTAAAAGCATGATGCTAACTAACCAGAGCCAACCCGCGCTCTTTATACTGGAATCAAAATGAGCAAAGGCAGAATGACACTACTACACTGAGTGATATTTAAATTATGACCACCTCTCTCCATGTTATGTCCGTGTAAGCTAACTTCGAAGCTTTATTACTTCTAAGAAAGAGTTTTGTGACAGAATGATATTGAGGCAAAGATTTCAATGAAATCTATCTAAATCTCGATTTTCAACAATATTCCTTAGTATTTAAAGAGTTGTGGAAGTTTGAATATTTAACAACAGCAATGCCTAACATAAGATTTTAACTCAGAAGTAAATAATAATTTGAATAAGAAGTATTATTTCACACCATTTAATACAGCAGATATATATTTGAAACGTTAATGTAAATAATGTTCAGCGCTTAGTTTAGAAGTTATAGAGCTTCGTAGTTAGATTCTACTTACATAACATGGAGAGAGGTAAAAATAATTTAATGAGCACATAGTGTAAGTCATGTAACGTATATGGATCTGAGAGATTACCCGTTAGTAACCTTAGGAAAAACTCAAAAATATTTCTACTTCAAGAATCTAAGAGCCATACTGTATTAAAATGCAAGTACAAGAAACAAGAAGATAGCTTGAAGGGCTTGTAAAATTTTTGATTAATTCCTCAAAGTTCTAAATGTAAAGATGAAAAACAGCAATAATAGAAAGAATGTCTTTTTATAAAATGATCCTCATTTATAAAGTTTGTCAGACTAGAAGAACACTGCTATTTGTTCAATATCCGTGTGTTCTTGCCATCTACTCCGCATCTGCTCTGCAGCTGGATCAAGGATATATCAACTTTTCAAAAACTCATTTGCCAAAACGTATGCGTTGTAAACTGCAAAGTATTAATCTGAACACAAGCATAAACTTTTTTGGATTTTCTGAGCTCGATGCAAAACATGTTTTGGGAAAAACTTGATGTGGTTAGTTCACCAATAATTTGAAATTTTCAGAAGTATTAGGTTCGCTAATTATATTTAGGATAACATGAAATTTAAAACTAATTATGGTGAAGAAGAGGAAAAGGTTTTGTGAGTGAGTAGAATTTTTAAGATTAATTTAAATTTCCGTAATACATTCAAAGACCTACTTAGTGAAAATGATAAATATAAAGTAATGAAAACGTTGAAAGCCACACGTGTCAGATAATGAAGAAGAGAAAGAAGACTCATAAAGACTTCCCCAGGGCTTGGACATTCAGGGTCCCGGGAATTCGATTCTTTTTTCTACATTTTTCTCAATGAGTATAATTTACTACTTACATATACTGTACATCTCTTGTTTTTACTTAGGTTCATCCTTAATGTAATGTGATTTTTGTTCAATACACTATAAAGGAAAATATATATATATATTTCAGTATGGGAAAAATTATAAATGTATTTTAAACTTTCTACCTTTTTAATTTCTGTAATTCAACTTATTTAATCTGCTAGTGACATTGCATAGTTTTTTTTTATTCATAAGTTGCAAAATTTTATTGATTGATTACCCTTTACCTACGAACAATTGGGTGCGCGCCCGAATCTTTCGGGACTGGAACCTTCAGATTCCTTAATCTCACTTCTCCATCACTGAACTATAGAGAACAGTCGACACCGGACTATTATTAAAAAGATTTAAATATTCAGTATTCAGATTTTTATATTTATTTTACCCAACAATAAGTTAGAGGATTAGCTCCTTTTTAAAGAAAAAATAAAAATAAAAGAAATAGCTAATAGTTTCACTTTGTTGTCTGTTCGTCTGTAGACATTCAAATTTTTGTTGTCGTTTTTTTTAAGAAAACAAATTTTCTCTTTAAGTTGGATAAGCATTGACGAAATATTAGGAATTTGCTTTTTCTAACACTGCCAATTTCTTTAATAGTGCCTTCTATTGGTGGAAAATACAAACTTTTACACGAATATTGCAAACGATCTATTTTCACCAGAAACCTGATATTTTGGTGATAAATTGTGAAATCTAAGAGGTTTACATTAGCATCAATGTTTTGTCCCAATTTACCCCGGGAGGGTGTGAGAAAAACGCAACGTATTCTGTTTTATGAGCTAAATGATAATTCTTTTTGCGCTTTATAAGAACTTAAAAAATATTGACCCACTGTTAGAGGATGCTAAGGGCGAACAAAATTGCAATTTTGCTGGTATAGGGTGATGGGCAAGTGGTTGACATTGTGAGTAATGATTTGCCCCTTATCCCTAGAATGGTGATAAATAGCTACTTTTTTGTTTTCAGAGATAAATAAAAAATTATTTTTGTGTTACATAGATACAATAAAACAATTAAGACTTGTATTTTCCCAAATCATCCATTAGTTCATATTTCTATGTTTAGAGAATACTAAATGTTCAAAATAGAAATATCCATTGTCTTTAAAAAGACTTTTCCATGTTCGCCAGATACAATGTGTTGTTCTTCTAGTTGAATATCGTACTTCAATCCAAAAGTTCCCAGTCTTATCGACTGTAGTCCCTCTCGTAATTCTGACTTTTGACGCTAGGAATCGCAACCCTACACCTTCGTCAAGCAGTCTGGAAAGTATTACGTTAATAGTTGTAACTAAGCCTTCTTTACAATAACTTCAGTGATTTCGCTTTCGCATCTTTACATTTTTGCAAGAAAAAAAAAAATCGAAAACGTGAAAGAACAGCGCGTTTGCATCAGATTTTGTTTCAAACTCGCTAAAACCGTTTCAGAGACTCACGAAACAAGCATTCAGTGATGACGCCATGGGCCCAGCTCAGACCTTTGAGGGGTTGTTAAACGTGGGCAAACGCCGCTGGAAGATTCCGAATGATCTGGTCAGCCCTCAACAAACCAAATAGACGAAATGTGGAGAAGGTGCATCAGGCCATCTTCGAGGACGTTGATGAACAATTAATGGCATCTGTGGAATTGTTTGATTAACGTACGGATTATGCTAACGGAGGAACTCAACATGAGCTGAATGCTGCCAAATTTGTGCCTCGACTGCTCACTCAAGACGAAAGCCAACATAGGCTCATAGTGTGCAGGGACCTTCAGAGCAGATCAAAAAAGAACCGAAACTTTCTTTCTAAAGTTAAATCTGGTGATGAAATCGGGTTTATGGCTATGAACCAGAAAAAGAACAGCAATTATCGCAGTGGAAGATTCCTCCTTCATTACAACTAAGAAAGCGAGGCAAGAGAAGAGCATGTGAAGAGCATGCTGATTTGTTTCTTTGGTGTGGAGGTAATCGTACACAAAGAGTTTTTCCTACATTCCAGAGAATAAACCAACACAACTACGTTGAGGTTCCGAAGCGTTTCAGGAAAAGTGCGAGGCTGAAACGACAGAGAAAATGGATTGCATAGGATTGAGTGGTGCAACATACTAATGCGCCAGCCCACATTTGTCTGTTCAGTAGTGTTTGGCCACAAATAACATGTGGTGCACCGCCAACTTTTGCGACTTCTTCCTGTTCCCTAAGATGAATTTTCAGGTTGAGTCGATGATTTTTGACTGTGTCGAAGTGATTCAGGCAAAATCGAAGGAGGTGCTGAGCAAACATCTCAAAATGGGAGTTTCAAAAATAGTTTCAAGGTTCTGAAAGGTATTAAGGATTAACGATCAATGTATTTATTATAGATTACGTATTAAAATTAAAGTTTATTGTTTCAAGACAGAGTGGATTTTAAGCAATTACAGTTTCCTTCGAAATGCATTTGTTTTGTCATTTTCGGAAGAGGTTCATGTCATTAAAAACGAAATGAAGCATACATATAGAACAAACGAACAATGTTATGTAAATAAATTTTGATTTAAAATCGTCTTTTAGTTGACACTAAATTATGTATATGTTGAAATCGAGACCAGCTTGCAATTAATATATAAAGCAACTTTATAATTTTCAAAACATTATGTGTATAAAAAGTTGTCATTTTATTTTTAATGACATGAAATTCTTCCCAAAATCACAATAGGATTTCGAAGGAACGTGTAATTGCTTTCTAGTGCAATTCAAACTATCCAATTTTTACTTAATTCTAGTAAATTTTATGATAGACAGCATAATTTTATATATGTAATACTGAACCTGCAGCTATATAATCTCTATTTTGTAAGAATAAAGGTAATGGAATTAGAGTCCTTGAAAAGTTTCGGGAGGTAAAAATGGTTGGATATAATTCGCACAAGGTAGGCTAAATAAAATATGCAGATAATATTTTATTTAGCCTATCTTCTGAGAATAAAATAAGCTAACAAAATATGAAAATATTTTAAAAAATAATAACTGAAACCTAGAGTTTTTATCATTACAACTCCGGAAATTTTGGATTTCACCTCGTGTACATTCACAACCCACTTTATTAGTTGCGGTTGATTCAGTAAGAAATTATATCAGTAAGAAATCAGGTTCAGAGCTCAGAAATTTCTTTGAAGAAAAATTTCTATGAAATTCTCTGATTGAAAAAAAAAATAATTTTTATGGGAAAATGTGGTAGAAAGAAATTAAGAACCTCAATTAAATCTATATAAATCTCAGTTTTCAAAAATGCTTGCTTAGCATTGAAATGGTTATTCTTGTAAGCTGGGATATTCAAATGCACTAATGACAGTTTAAAAGATTCGATTGAGAAATTAATTCAAGCATGATTAAACGAAAACAATACGAAAAGTGTTATATTTGCTGAAATTTATAGGAGTATTTTTAGAAGTGTGTGTAACTATTATTTCTAATTTCGTCAATTTTGAATGCTTTTTACAATGACAGAAATGTTTTAAATGTTTCAGCTTCCATAGCTCTTTGAAATATCAAGCAGATTTTATTGAAAAACCAGATTTATATATATTTAACTGAAATCTTACATATCGTCGATGATTTTTTTTTTCATATAAAGCTTAGTTAAAAGTTACTGAGCTCATAATATGATTCCTGAGCGCTTGGCTACTGATCTACGGGACCTGGGTTCGAGCCCCGGGTAAGGCATGGATGTTCGTGTTGTTTTCTGCTGAGGTCCTGCCATCCTCTCAGATCTTCTACTGTGGCATATAAACTGACAGGCTCCTGTCAGACCTCTGTGGCAAGCAGCTGCTTGAGGGGGTATTTATATATTTTTATTTTTTATTAACACAACATAGGTCTGTTCTTAATTCAATGGCCATTGAGTTTATATATGTCGAAGTATTTATTTTGCTTTCTGCTATAGATATGTAGTTTTGAAAAGTTTTCTATTTGAAAAAAAGAGTTTTTACCAACTAGCGGACATCGAAAACTTTTTATCCGAATTCAGCTGTATAATATCAAAGTAAATGTGTCTGTATGGTTTTTGTTTCTCAGCGAAAGTTATTAGTAAGTACGTTCCTACATTTTTCTACGCATAAAACTAGCTACTTTTTACCCAACTCTAGCAGGAATAAATCTTATGAGAGTAGAATTCTATATATGCATTGCCGAAACTGCAACTATATAATCTGTATTTCTTAAGAGTAAAGATAAAGAAAAAAGGAGCTCTTTAAAAGTTTTGAGAAGAACAGGTTGGATATAAATCGCAGGAGATAGGCTAAAATGTGCAGATGATTTTTAAAATAATCAGTCAGTTGCATTACATTGACATCAACCTGTAATCAAACTTTAAATGTTATATTAAGAGAAAAACTCTTGAAAGAAAGCAATTATTAATTTAAAAGTTATCGGAATTTTAGAAAAACAATAACTCTAATAAAAAGCATTTATCAAACAATTTGTCGGAAGAACATGCAAATAGACGGTTTCTATAAGGAAACTTAAAGCTGCGCAATACATATCAGAAAGAAGAATAAAATGTTTAAAATTGTGTTGCAGTTCAAAAATTCAAAAAGAGTTCTTTGCGTAATCATTAGATAATGTGCTCACCGACAGTATGAAAACAAATCTCACGAATTTAGGAAAATGATCTTTGTTCTGAATATATAATCTTCATATCCATGAGTTTCACTATAGCTAAAGTAAACGTATCAGGAAATTGAAAACGAAAGCTTCAGCAAAGCTTAATTATATTGTTAAGAAACGTACGTATTAAAGATTAAAGTGCACTGTTTCGAGAGATAACGAATTTTAAGCAATTACACTATCCTTCGAAATCCTTGTTTTGCCATTTTAGGAAGAGGTGAATGTCATTAAAAGTAAAATAAGAAAGCATATATATTTAGTCGTCTTTTAGTCAAAACTAAATTCAGTATTTGTTGAAATCGAGATCCGTTCGCAACTAATATATGAAGCAACGTTACAATTTTAAAAACATGGTTTTATTCTACAATAACAGAATTTTTCAGATATATACCTGCTAGTAGTTTATTATAATAACATAGAGGAAAATTTGTCATTAGCCGGGTGTGATCTGAACCCATGACCTCCTGAAAGCATATCAGGTGCTCTGACCACTGAACTACCGGCCCCTTAACAATCATCCTCTATTATTATATTTAAGCATCCTGTCAGACCTCTGTTCCAAGCAGCTGCTTGAGGTTCATTCCGATGACTATTCTACTTCCATAGAATAGTCATCGGAAATGTAGTTGACTGTAATTGAAGACAGTGATCCAGATGCCACCTTCCAGTTTAGTGCACACGGCCAAACGGCATGGTATTTTTTATTTTTAAGCCGAGAATCTTGCGTAAACATTATTGTTTGCTTACGCTCGATTCGAATATGAAAGAGGATTCGTTTTTTGCGTTGGCTTAAAAAATACCCTGCCGCTTGGTGTGGACTGGCCGTATGCACTAAACTGGAAGGTGCCATCTGGTCCATTGTCTTCAATTACAGTCAACTACATTTCCAATGACTATTCCATGGTATAATGCTTAGAACCACTAATAGAGGATGATTGCTAGGGAGCCGGTAGTTCAGTGGTCAGAGCACCTGACATGTTATCAGGCGGTCGTGGGTTCAGATCCCACCCCGCTAATGACAAATTTTACTCTATATTATTCTATGTGTAAAAAAAAAAACTGTTGTGTTTTTTTTCCTCCGTAATAAGAAAAATCCTAACAATTTTATATTGATAATCTATTTTTTTTTCCTATTCCTAGTCTGCTGAGTGCTTGCTTATACGATCTGCTGCAACTTTCTTTGAGGAAACTATCAAAAATTGTAAAACACCATTACAATTTTCGTCATGTGTTTCACTTAAGGTATCATAATTCTAAATGTTTTTAGACTCTACAGATTATTATCTGCATTTCTTAAAAGCTATTACGAAATCATACGCTCTAAAAGCATCATCAGATTAATTTATATTCATCAATATTCTTCTTAAGAGGAAATGTGCATCATTCTGCTGAGATCATGGGCATTGTCAGCGAAATTTGGCGACTATAAAATAACTGGGAGATAATGACGGTGGAAAATAATGGCGGTGTTTTGAGAAACAAAATATTTAAGTAAGTAATATTTTAATTGGAAGCATTCCTCAAATAGTATTGAACATATGTACCGTTCATGATCCTGCATATGTCCAATCGGTATTCCACTTCTTTCCATACACTTTGCAGCATATCTCTTGTTACTTGCTCAGTTGGTTCTCTTATTTTTGCTTTCAAATGATTCAGCTCTCTAACTTTGTACACGTAAATATAATTCTTTACAAAGCCCCACATCCGAAAATCGAGTGATGCCAAATCACGACTACTTGGTGTCACAAAACTGGACCACTCCTGCCAATTTATTTGTCGGGAAATATGTATGGCGAGAAGTGGAAAACATATTGAACATATGCAGTCACGAAAATTGTTTTCAAGACTATATGAGATGCACCTGCAATTTAATTATTACTTTCTTGAATATGCATATTATTATTCTACATATTGGTTCTCGAAACTCCATGATTATTTTTGGAAAACCTTGTATTTCGTTCTCTCCTTCTAAGCATCTAATTTCTGTTTCCACTGTTGGCCTTTGGAACCTTTCCAAGATATTGTTTTCTTCTAAAGTCGATTGAAAGAGAATCGATGGAAGTTCTATATGACCCTTCGATCTGCTATTCTATTGTCATTTATATTAACCTTCTATCCATCTTTACTGAGAAGAAGTTAACTTCACAGTTCTGACCTGCTGGAGGACCTGCCCGACAGTACAGCCTTCCAAACGGCCGCTTGGGGGCATGCTATTGATTGGATAGGCTTTCTATCATCCCAACTCAAAAAAGTGACATGGGTGTAAAATGCTAAGATATCTACATAGCTTTGCAATCATAGCAATTTGAAACTCTGTTACTAATGATTTAGTTGCATTTTATTTCAAGTGGGGAAGCAGAAAAATATACTCAGAGGCGAAAAAATGGTAAGATCGCTTAAGGCGGAAAAATTAGTTTACTTAGAGCGTTTAGAAACTTGGTGCTGAAATAATGTTTTGGGATTACTCTACCTACTAGAACTACTAGCAAGAATATGTTTTGGCTAAATCATAATTAATGTATTCTTGACATGCTGCACATATTTCCATCTAATGAAAACTGTGAAATGATAGCTAAAAAAATTGGTTTTGCCTTGAGTGGGATTCGAATCTCACTCACGTAAAAACCAATTTCTTTCAGCTTATCATTTGATGTGTCCATGTCTGTAGGACATCTCTGTGATACTTTACCACTGAATTAATGAGAACTAATGTACCACTGTGTTTTCCATTTGTTTTGTGGTAGCAGTTGCAAGGAAAACATATAATGGGCGATTCTGTTCAGAAACCACGTTAATAAAATGCAACTAAATCATTAGTACCTATGATACTTACCTGAAACCTTGTTTCTAGATGCATCTCCATTCTCAACTCCTAAAATACATAATTAAATAATATACTGTATAAAGAATCTCATGTAAATGTAGTGTCTGAAGTTTCAGCATTGTTGTCTTAAGCCTTCAGAAATACGAAAGGGGGTCTTTGCCCAACGACAGAGGTTGAGAATATATTTTACACGTTTAAGGAAACTAATAATAGCTATATTTCCCTCATAGTTCCAGCGAGAGAACTGTAAATTGATTATAGCTTTTATATCCTTGCAAAATAACTCAAGAAATATAATCTGGGCTTTTTGATTTTCCAAGCGACGTTATGAACAAATAGAAACGAATTAATGAAGAAAATCTCAGAATTTTGCTTTCAGATTGCAATAATGACAGGCATTGTCAAAATGTAGGATTATTATTAGCAGAAGAGCCAGTGACATTATTTTAATATAATTTTGCATTAATTTAAGTTTTTGTTTTATGATAAGTAGTAATTACAAGCATAACATAGGTCTTCTCTCAGTATACTCAATTCTTTCAACATTCATTTCTTTTAACTGTGCACAAGTGAATATGTTATCTTACATAACGAAGAAATCATCCACTAAAGTTGTGAACATTCTATCATTTCATTCCGCTCTACACATTACCTTACACGTTCTTGCACACGTTTGAAAATTAATTTGAATAAAATTTAATATCTCTGTAGTAAAATATTTAATTGGCGGTTGCTTAAAATGATGCTCGTTAGGTAATTTATTATTATTATATTATATTAATAATTTAAAATGATTTCGCTATTATTTGCTACAGACTGCGTAGAACGCAGAGTACTTCAGCTACATCAAAACACATCAAAAATATATCAAACTGATGCATTTCTGCTTTCTCGATTTCGAAAATAATATCAAAATTCAAAGGTTTCAATTTTATTGTGCAACTTGAATGATTTCTGCTACTCTCAAAAGACGGATCATTTACACCTTTTAATTTTGTGTAATTTGCTTTCTAATGCGTACCAATTTAAGTTTTTGAATGGAGTTTATTATTGAATAATTTTAGCTTTATGCATTATGTCATGGAGAAAGATTTCAAATTTTGTAAACTCATGGAATTAGAAGGAATGACAGTGGTGCATTTTAAATATGTTATTCCCCATTAATGAATGTTTTTAAGATTTTGAGGCACATATCGAATGGCATAAATACTCACAACAGTAACATAAAAAGGGAACGTAAAAAAAAACGTCAATACTATTGAATGACTGGTATAAAGACTCATTGTATAGTCGCATGAAGAGATAGAAGCATTAAATATTGCTAAAATCTTATTGGATGACAAGTTTTAAAAACTCTGTTCTCATTACAAAGCAAAACATTATATTTATTTGTCAATCCCATTGGCTGCTTTATGTAAAATACATAAATATAGCTCCAAATAGTAAAAATTTTATTCATGTCCATTGGCTAATTACTTTAGTAAACGTAGTCATTTCATTCAAGTCTCGTCTTAACACTAGCCTGGAAAGAGGAAAGGATGCATCCTCAACTCCGTCAACTGGCAGTAATATTTCGTCTCTTGACCTGACATGGAAATACATAAATTGCAAACTTTTTTCTCCTATCTCCCAGGAAATGTATCTGCCGGCGCCACTGGCTCATTGAAACGAGAACTCTAATATTTTAAATATATTCAAACTGCGTTTTAGCTAGGGAAGGAAAAAAATTATTTGGGAGCTAGAGGCAGTTTTGCTCTTTGGAATTAATTGCATTTCATTGTCGAATGTTTACAAATGTATCAACTATAACAGAAAACGGTAGAAAGTTTTAATAACGATATATATTTCTGAAGGAATAAGCAAGTATTTAAAAGAGTAAATTTATGTGGATAGATGTCCGCTTTAAATGAAATTTTTCATTAGCAAAATGGAGAATTGAAGCATTTTTATCATGCTTCAAAACTCGTGTTTGTAAAACGTTGCTATAAAGTCGCTGGAAGTTTTAGATTCAATTTTATTTGCAGAGGATAAATAAAAAACGAAGAAACTTTACAAGGTAAGAGTAAACATTGCAATACCTTGAATTGTTTGACATGGATTGGGGGAAATTAAATCAAAATAGCCAAAACTTAATGCGAAATTAAATACTTTTTGCTACCGAATATTTAAGTCCATAACAAAGAGCACTCATTTTTTAAATAATATTTTTAAATCGAAATATTTCTCCAAAGTCATATTTTCAGTTGGGTTGTGTTACCTTTGAGCGGCACTTCTTTGCATACAATGGGCTAAATGACAAAGTCACAAAAGCTCCGAAGGCTCAGAAAAGGTTGGGGGAGAAAATCCACTAGACACAATGTTTGGAGATAGACGGCAGCCTCATGTCAAGGCCATCCAGCGTGTTCTTTAACGTGTAAGGATATGGCCAAGGCCACCTTCATACCCATACCTGGACAGCCTTGAACAAAGGGAGAGAAGAAAGAAGGAAAATTAATTCTGCATAAATATGTAATTGATTTAATTGCTTTAAATTTTGAATTAAAGCCACTTATTTCCAAACCAGTTAAAATAAAATAATTTATTCATTAAGATTTTATAAAACTATTTGAGAATATTGTAAAATTATTGCCAAATTTTTAAAAACAAGTAGCTACAAGTTGAATTTTTAGAAAAAGAGATATAATTAAACTAATATATTTTTGAAAATTAGGTCTTCTGTTACTGCAGTATCCAAGCATATTGTATCGAGATTGCCTTCGTATGGCTACCCAGCACAAGGAGCAACGGCTTAGCGACCCATACGAAGGTGAGCGGCGTTTCCATGCTCATAGGTGTCCCTTACTGACTGTGGGAAGGGCGGAAAGTTTTGTGGAGGTAAATCTTGAAGCTGGAAACTGGGAACTTCAGGTTGCAAGCCTGTCTTGATATTGACAGAGCCACCCACATCCCCCTATGTCCAGTATCACTGGGTCATGCATATACCAAACAACAACAACATAGTTTCTGACGTATAATAAAAGCACCAACCAATGAAACAACATATGGAGCATAATGTTTAGTCATACGCATTAGCATAATTGTTGCTCCTTTATTTGCAATCATTCAAATTTAGTTCAACTCCTTATGATCGCAGTTTTAGATTAATTATTCTAGTACTACTAACACACATATAGCATACCCTGTTGTCATTCACATTAGCAAATGAAGCGAAATAAGAAATTGCGGAATTATTATAATTTTCAAACCACTTTGTCTTCTTCCATTAGTGTAGTAAGATTTCTGTAAGTGGGGGTTTAAAAAATCGTCGCAAGGCTTTTGTTAACTTAAATCAATGAAATAATGATTTTCGAAGAAAAAATTGTCCTAAGATAGATGGGCGGTAAAACCTCAAATTTCCTCCCTTGGCAACGACACTGTTTGCAGTTAACTCTTAATCTCTGCATTTTTTTCTTCTGACTTGCTATTTGCTTATGAGTATCAGATCAACTGTACGAATTATAATTATCTTGATTACATGTCAGACATTTTGTTCATTTTATTTGAACCGTTAAAATGTTTAGATACCCTTATTAAGCATATGAAGTGTTAATTATATATTCGGGTAAAAGCATGAAATGTCAATATTTATTCGCTTAAACATGAAAAATGTAGATATCAATTCAATAAAGCACATGAAATATTAACATCTATTTGGTCATAAACAAGAAATGTTACTATTCAATCAGATAAACGCATGAAGTGTTAATATCCATTCCGTTAAAAGCATGAAATATTAATATATATATATATATTCGGTTAAAACATGAAATATTAATATTCATTCGGTTAAACGCGTGAAATATTAATATACATTCGGTTAAACGCGTGAAATATTAATATCCGTTCGGTTATCATTACTTATTTCTTGCCCTTTGAGTGGAAATTAACTTTAATTTAATTACTAAAATTTTACCGTGGAATGACTCTTCTTCTTTGGTAATATGGTAATAATATGATAATATTTTATATTGGTAAAATGAAAAGATTCTATGCAGCTAATTCCGTTTAATGCGGGAGATACTTTCCGTGGAGACCAGTGTTAAATTAATTTCTGTGTTAAACGGGGTTTTTTTTGCCCCCATTTTGCTTATTTTATTAATATTTTTGATATGATTTCTTTTCATTAAAATGGATGTTTTATTTTAAGTAAGAAATTATAATTCACAGTTTTGTAAAAAAAAATACATGAATAGATTGGAGTATTTTACCTCTGAGCGGCACTCTTTTTGCACAAAATGGGCTAAATAACCAGATCACAAGGACTCCGAGGGGCTCAGAAAGGGTTGGTAGGGATGAGACCCACTGGTTGGGAGATAGGTGTTAGCTTCTCATCAAGATCATGCAACGTGTTCTTTAACGAGAACATTGTATAGCTCTCCCGCACAAGGGCCACGACTTAACCCCCATCTGATGGACGGCAGCCTTTCCAAGTCTATCGATATCCCCTACTGACCTAGGGTAGTGCGGGGAGTTTTGCGGAGATAAATCTCAATGCTGACCCAGGCGGGACTCGAACCCCACACTGGAAATAAGATTGGCAGATTATTAGCGTCGGCTGAGCGATACCGACTGAGCGAACCCCGCCCCCACAAATACACTAGTTTCCATAAATTAAGGAAAATCCCTATGTTAAGTCAATGGGAAGCTAACGTCAAAGCTTCATAACTTCTAAAATGAATTTTTTCTTGTTTTGAAATATGTGATTGCAGATAACGATCTCAATCAAATAAATCAATATCTCGTTTTTCAACACTATTCGTTCACTATTTAATGAGTTGTGGAAGTTTGAATATTTAGCGATAACAATGTCAGCCACAAAAATTGACTTCAGAAGTTAATTAAAACTTAGTAATAAGTATTGTATCAAAGTGTTTAATAAAATAAGTTTGTATGTTAGAACTTTGTGCAAAGAATTCTTTCATTATTCTTGAGTTTTGTATAAGTTTCTTAGGACTGGTATTGCTGTTGTTAAATATTCAAACTTCCATAACTCATTAAATGCTGAAAGAATATTGTTGAAAATCGATGTATTGATTTATTTGATTGATATCTTTATCTGCAATCACGTTTTTCAAAACAAAAGTACTTTTTAAAAGTTATAGAGCTTTGACCTTAGCTTCCCATTGACTTAATATAGGGAATTTTCCTTAATATATGGAAACCAAGGTAGATAAATAATTATAGAAATGTGTACATATATGCCAGTTAGTTAAGTTTACAATTTGTTTCTTTCTAAGGAAATGATCCAGTTTGGTTTACTTTGTTTGTAAGTAGCGTTGCTAATCATGTAAACAATTAGAATATTTAGTTTTTATGGATTTTTACTTCACAAAGGTATTCATCAACGGAATCACAGGCAACGAGAATTCTTGAATGTAGGATTCTACACTTGACTGATTTGCTTCCTCTGAATTGACGAGAGGCTACCAACAGGGTTTTTGATGGCTTATAAAAAAGCCATCAAACACTAATATTTTTTTATGTTTTTTTTTTTTATAAAGCGGCCGACAGTTTACTTGAAAAGATAATTCAATACTCTATGATTCTACTCTAAAGTCACAACAACCGGACAGGCCGATACACAAAATATTTACGCGTATTTATCTATGTACACGATTTAAATGTATTTTGAAAGACGCATTTGTTTAAAAAAAAGAGGGGGAAATAAACCGTGTTATAGCGAATTCGTGTTAAATGGGGGTTACCTGTATAAGAATTTGAATCCGATCTATAAAACGTAATGACTATAAGGATTAGATCAGATTGTTTTACCTCTGAACGGCACTTTTTGCACACAATGGGCTAAATAGCCAGGACATCATGAAGGTTCAGAAAACGTTGGGGGGAGGGAATCCAATGGGCAGCTGTTGGCAACCTCTCGTCAATGCCATCCAGAGTGTTCTTTAACGTACACAAGCTTATGGCTCTCCCGCATGCAGATTCACGTCCTAACGTCCCATCCGACGGATGGCGGCCTTTCAAAGCCCATCGGTGAAAGGCTACAAGGATAAATCACTGTGTTTGAAACATCAATCAGAAATACAAATAAAAGAGTCATAAAGGAGAAGCTACTGCAAATTTACTTATGTCAAGTTTGAGAACAATAATAAAAGAGCAGTCACAAGCACAGATAAAGCGGGTAATCACGTATATGTTGCTCTAATATTGCGCCATTTTAACTACAATATAATTGTTATGAATTAATGGTACATGACGGTGTCAAATTTGAAATCAATAATGGTTTAACATAAAAACAGGCAAATGTAAGTTTGTCACTGCTGCTTTAGGCATCTTATTATCTGCGTACTACATTAGTAATCATTACCTTTCGTGACGGAAGAATTTCAAGGAAGTAAGATTTCCAAATTGTCCTCTGGAATAACAATACTCTATCTGAAATCTATCATATGAAGTCTTTGATCAGTAGTGCAGGATAATTTGTAGGAGTAAGATTACGCTGCGAAAGAGTTAATAGTGTAGTGTGGAAGAGTAAGATTGATCGAAAAGTTCAATTGGACTATGGTCCAAAAGAGTCAGTAGGGTACTTAATGGGTATAATTGAAGTTCCAAAAATCAATAGTTGGAAAAGGGGAGAGGTTCCCCATTTCCTGGAAAAGAATGGATCGAAAAACTTATGTTGAATGATACAGGTGTACAAAAAAATTATTATTCACCTTCACAAAATGTAATCCTAATTTTTTTACACTTAATTTTGCTTTCGAAAGTTTGTTACTTATTTTCATTAATTAATATAAAAAAACATTTTTCGTGTATGTTAAATAAAAAGTTTCCCTGTATTTTCGTTTTCGTTTCTGTGGCATCCTTAGTTCCATTATGCCAGGACCGGATCTAGGATCATTTCCCCCTTGAGAATTCTAATAAGGGTAATGGTGGCCAAAACTATTAAATTTCTGCATATTTCACTCATTTTTCATGGAATATTTCTAAAAATCTCTGAAACGAAGAGGAAAATGCTACATTGCAATAAGAATCCAGTCTCTTGACCTTTCCTTATAACTTTTCTGGCTCGATTACGTCGCTAGTCCGCTCCCCCCTCCCGCTAATTTTTCTAGATACCGGCCTGCATTATGGTATAATGTATGCATGATTCCTGTATTCTGGACTATGCTCATTATGAACCGCTAGACCTAAATATTTATATTTTGTAACATTGATATGTTATTTCGCCCCCGGAAAATTTTACCCCACCCTGTAACTATTTGTGACTCTCTCTCTCCGAAAATATTTGGCTGATCCCTATGGTCGTCCGAGCATTTTCTGCAGTAGGAAGACTGTGATTCTAAAGAGATAGTAGTTTAGTGGATAGGAGCAAAATTGCCATCCTAAAGAATGTGTATCGGTCGGAATCTGTGATCTAAAATGTTAATAATGAATATTTCTAAGTTGTTACCTAATGAATAAGGTTAAGACTGCGGTCGATAAGAATTGGACCCGAATTTTAAACAATAAAAATGCACTTATGTCATGAAGGGTCGCAGCTTTTTATTCCCATTTGTATTTAGAAAAGTCTCGATCTGTGAAGGGAAAGTTTGAAAAGAAAAGCAAAACATATAATTATTACCATTATTTTTTCTGATTTGCATAATACGCTGTGTTATTTATTATCCAATGGTATATTTCAGAATGCATTATTAATATTTTAAGTTATCTTAATTATCATATTCTTTCTGTACAGTTTACTAATACTGTTCAGGTGAATTTATGCAAAATCTGAATTACTCACAAACTGGAAAAAAAGAATTATACTTGAAAGCGTTAAACTTAAAGGACGCTTCCCTTTCTGCTTACAAATGGATACAGATTAATCAAATGAATGAAGTGTAGCAGAAAACAGGAGGGAAAAAGGTATCATCAAAAGTAATGTGTTGAACCTCTTTTCGATTTAAAGTGATAGTCCTGATGTTTTACAGTTTATAGTCTAGTGATTTCGAGATGCCTGGTTCATCGAAGAAGAAGCCGTCATCCAAATAAGACGGCCAATACAGAACTGCAGAATAAAAAAGAAGAAGGAAGCGGGGTAAAAGTCATTCGTCTTGATTATGTCGGAACACATCTGGGAGGCACATATCACGGAGACACAGCTTCCGTAGAGAGATGGAAGAAACTGAAAACAACACAAATAGTGTTGGTAAGAACCATCAGTTGGTAGTCACCAGATAATCGATAGAAGGAAAACAATGGCAACGGCTCTTTTAAGCTTGTTCAAAGATGCATTAGTAATGCTCATACGTCGTTGTAAGTTTCCTATGAAATGTTACGAAGGTGAGATGTTCTTTTAAATATATTTTGGGTCATTGGAATTTATTTATCGTCCAACAAATAATCAAAAATTGACGAGTAAATGATACACTGGGCAGTTTGAATCTTAAACAAAAGCATAACACATATTTGAGGAGTAAAAAAATATTCAGAGATTAAAGAACCTATTCATCCATTACAGAACAATAATTATAATAATAAAATTGTTTACAACTTACTCAAAAAGTTCGAAACGACAGGGGGAAGGTAAATTATTTAAACCTCTTTTAATAATTTTTCTTTTCTTTCTTGTAATTATTCATTGCTTAAAAATCGACATTTTTCAGATGTGAAAGACTTACACTTATAGGTCGTATCCGAATGTGGGAACTACAGATTACACAACAAATTCTCAACAGTCGGGCACGATGTTGATGTTTACACATTTGCTTATTTAATGATATATATGTAATGAATGTTGGGGCGCTATTTATCTAACAGAGAAATTATAAACAAGCCAATACCCTTTTCATCTATATATTTTGGCTGCTATAGCGTCTGTCAGTAGACATAATTCAGAGAACGATCAGACAGAACGAATTTCCTAATTGTGACAAGTGATGTGAGACATCAGAATGTCTGATTGAAGATCAACTGTCCCAATTAGTGTTTCTCCTATTTCATTAAATTATGATTTTAATGAGTTTGTGTAAAATAAGTCTCACGCTATAACTGTATGATGTTGATGCAAAGCAAAGGAAATTTTCATTAAAACCGCAAATTTCAGAGAACATAGTTTTCGTTTACGACCAAGAATAAATTTAATATTTTTACCTGTCTTATTATTGATTTTCGCTCGTCATTTATCTGTTTGTTGGTTTGCCAGTTTCTGTGTTTATCAAACGACTTGTTCCAGCATATCTTTCGACCGAAACGAGTAAACTTAATGTTTTATATGTCAAATTAAAGCTCGTGACGTGGCAAGTGTCGTAGGCTATAAAACATTTACCTCCCTTAAGCCTTTTCTCCCTTTAAAAGGGGAAATATGAAACAATTGCTTCGCTATACCTTCGGAATGCGAGATCAGAAAATAACGGGTTATGAGTCAAATGAAAAATCTTGTGACGTGGAGAGTGTCACAAGTTAAAGCATTCCTCCTCATGCCTCCTTCCCCCAAAAATAGTGGAAAAATATGTGAAGAATTGTTCTACTTTTTTTAACATTTGTCCATAACGTAAGGGTGGAACGTAAGGCTTAACGTAATATGTTGTATACCAAATGAAAGCTTCTGTCGTGGGAATTGTTATGGGCAATAAAAATATACTCCTCCTTACTTTCTTACTCCTTAAAAAAATTTAAAATCGTTCTTTTAATCTATCTTCCGACGCCGAGGGTCTACAGTTACGAGTTACGTGGCAAGTAAAAATTCACATGAAGATCGTCATTGAATACTTGCGAATTATTCCCCCAGAATTCTGCCTTCCCTCAAAAGGGACCAAAATTTCAAGGGGTCGACCTTAATGAATTATATCTCAAATTAAAGCTTGTGACATCTCAAATGTCATGGGCTACCTCAAACACGACTCCAAAAAAGGAGAAAGGAAAATGTGGTCGATGTTATGACTCATATAACAAAGGAAAGTTTCTGAAGATAGATGTTTTTAGTAACAAAGCAAAAACAAAATAAACTGTAAAAATTTAAAAAAAATGTATATCTTTCCATATGCAACCTAAAAAGTAGAAAATAAAATGAAAGCATATCGATGGTGCAATTAGTCATTGAAATCGTATTCACCTCGAAAGAAGATAGGGCGCAAATTTCCTGCTCAACACTATTCCCGCGCCCTATTTTTCCTTTGAAGTGAATGCGAATTCAGTTATTTATTGCACATCAATATGCTTTAGTTTTATTTTCTTCTTTTTAGGATGCAGAGAGGAAGACATATATATTTATTTTTTTTTGCATTTATTTATATTTCAACCAGTTTTGTAACTATTTAAATATTTTTCTTCTTCTTCTATTTCTTTTTTTTTTAATTTATGCTAATTTTGCATTGTGTTTTGTTCTTAATATATGATGTTATATACTTGTAGCCAGTATGATTTCGAACCTCCCCTGTACAAAAATATGTTTCTTCCTTTTTTTTTTTGATATTTTGACTGCATCGCCATGAAACAGTATATTTCTTGTGTTATGGCAGAAACTATTATTATGATGTAAAGGAAAATTCAGCACACATATGTAACATTTTACGCAAATGTTATATGGTTAATAAAGATTTAATTTGTCGTTTATATTGCAAATCCACTGCAATTCTTCTTTTATTAGGTAACAGAAAATATTAGAAAATATTTCTATACGATCTTAAAATGATATGTCGTAGGAAACGTAAATTTGTTTCGGTAAGATAAGTGTTTCGGATACCTATTTGAAGTTTTTTTACAAAATTTAAATTTACAAAATGTTTGAGTTTGTGGCGTTTACTATTACCAAAATTATTATTCTTCGGGTGAGAATCTATGAAGAGTAAGGGTTTTGGAAACATTTCAGTTTTTCCTGACTGGAATATAAGAAAATATAACATATGCCTCTACAATATTCAATACAAATTAGCATGAAAATATGCATTCATTTAAAAATCAGTGTTGCAATAAGTTTTTTCTTTTAAATCAATTAGAGGAAAATATAAAACTTTCTATTTCTTGATATACATTGAGTAGAACAAATTCATCCAAGCTGTTATTTTCGTATAAAAATACCCATTTAATATACAGTGGTGGCAAAACATCCTGCCCAGTCCTGTAGTTTAGACGTTTTTTTGTTTCATCCCATTTCTACACAATAAAATTATGAACTTTATTAGTCTTATTGCTTTATAACTCTTTATATAACTAGCCCGAGAACGATTGCAAATGATGCATTTAATGTTGTGTTTTAACAAAAATCCTGCAAGGTAATTGTTTTTATTCCTTGGTTCCTATCACAAAAAATAAAACTTGATGATTAATCTTCTTCGACATAGATCAGAAAAAATTAAATCTTGCTTTAAGAAGATATGAAGGAATATTAAACGATCAAATTGCAATGAATCATTTGACTCATCAACAACTGAACTGATTTTTAAATGCTTTAAATCATGCTTAATTAGAAGACTTCCTTTTTTCTTACATTTTCAGGCAAGTATTGCAATTATGTGTATTGCAATTGTACCCTATATCTCAGAACAATTTTATGTTAACTCCTTAAACTCATTTCAGCGTAAGAAATAACTCTTGCCAAATCGTAAAATGCAATGCTCTTTCTTGTTTCTCGCTCGTTTTTTAAGAAACGAATTAATGTTTTCACTGTTTCGTCCATTTATTTGTCAGTCTGCAGACATTCAACATTTATTTGCCTTATTTTTGAAAGATGACTAGAAATTTATTTCGGGTTGGATAGATACTAGCGAAATAGTAGGTTGAGTTGTTTTACTTATGAGTGACACTTTTTTTTTTGCACACAATGTGCTAAATGGCAATTTTAGAGAAGGCTGGAAGAAAGGGACCCACTGAATAGCTGTTGGGAGACAGATGGTAGCCTCCCGTCAACGCCATCCAGAATGATTGTTAATATGCGCAGGGTATGCTTCAATCCCTTACACGGTATCATTGCTTAACCTCCAATCCGACTGACGGCAGCATTTCCAAACCCATCGTGTCCCCTACTGACCGAGGGCAGGGCTGTGGAGTTTTTTGCGGAAGAAATATTAGGTTTCACATCTTCCGATTCTTCTATTAATTTTAATTTCCACTGTTAGTAAGTATTAAATATGGAAAATGGAAACATTTTAAATGACTATTTTAAACTGTAAGTTTCAATTTAGAAATTTGAAATTCCATCTCAATGAGTAGTAGTCAATATCTATATATTGGCAGTATCGATTTTGCTCACTTACCCGCAAGGGTTGCGAAAATCGCAACTGCTTTTTGTTTTAATAGATAATTTGAAAATTATTCATGGATTGGGAGTAACAATAAAATATTTTTACCTTATTTTTAATGTGTACTGACCTACCAGTCAGTATATATTAAAAATATTTATTTATTTTTACTATATTGAAATACTAGTAAAATTTTTAACATTTATTACTAAGTTTTTAAAAATAAAGAGCAATCGGTAGAATTTTAATCGATTGTAATTTGATTAAAACGCGTACGATTATGTCTTTTACAAATTATCTGGATGTCGTTTCTTGACCAACAAATTTTACCACCAGAATTTTTAAATTCTAGTACAAATATATAATTTGTAATATTGAATTGAACTTTACATATTATGTATGATAGCAATACATTTAGCACACTTTATCAATGTAAATTAAAGCCTTTTGGATGATTTCAGATTTCAAAACTATGGATCATCATATTTCGTCAGTAAAGGTTAACTCAAAATTAATTTTTCATTAACCTCTTAAAAAAAGTTTTATTTTCCCACTCCCTTGGGGTGACGCGATGAATTGTGATTGTCAATGTAAACTTCTTGATCATCACACTCCATCCTTAAAATATCATGTTGCTAGCTCAAATAGATCGCTTCCATCGTTCGTTTAAAATTTGGAAATTTTTAAAACATTCTTCTGTCAAAGGGTGATCATTAAAACCTTTGGGATATTCAAAAAGTGTCAATCATAATAGTTTATCATTACATATACAATCCAAAATTAATTTAAAATTTATATCTGTAAACAAATAATTTCTTAAACAAAATTACATTCTCATGGGGATAAAGACGAAACCATTGTTGCCAACGCAAATTTCTCAACCTTCACATTACACCACCAAAATTTCGAATTTGTAACATAATAGCATCGCTTGCAATATTCGTTTAAAATTTCACCCTTTTCAACTTTTCTCACTAAAGGGCCCCTTATATCTATTGTGAGTTTGTGGCGTTTACTGTTACCAAAATTATACATTTCCCTATTATCACAATTTTGTATTTAATAGAGTTAAACACGAATTACATTTTTTATTTTAAAGCCAAAATACGATAAACTAAATTATAATGAAAAAACCCTTCATATATTATATTAATATATCTGACCATGAAAAGAAAATGTCATCACATTGTTAAAGACAAAAGGAAAACACAATTTTTAGAGTTTTTTAATAATATATATTTAAGATCAATAAATATTCGAGTAATTATTCTGCTTATTAAAATAGATATTTTAATCCAAATGCGTTTTTTTTTTGCAAATGCCAATATTACAACTGCCTTTTGTAGCTTTTCTTTAAGCAGAGAAGAAAGTAAAAAAAAATGGCGAAAGGAAAACGATGGGTGGTCTCTGCTGCCATGTTTGACTCGGAGTTTCCTTTTTAATAAACGACGTGAAGCCCAAGAATCAATGCGCGGCCAGTCGTGCCCACTTGACACTTCTGTTATCAGGTGCTCGGTCGATACTACCTCATACATGCTTCATGGGATTCACACTCCGTGGGTTTGACGGCCAAAGTAATCTTCTGAACTCCTCTGTATATTGAAGAGCGTACTAGAATTTGAAGAACGTTGTTTGTAGCATGGTGCAGTGTGATGTAGTGGTACTGCAATCGCCCAGAGGGTATCGTTAATGTTTCTCGGTAAATGTTTATCTTTTCCACTGGGTCAAATTACAAAAGAGAAAGATATAAGTTTAATAATAACGTATATGTCACAAAGATTAATAATACGTATTGTATTTCGAGTAGTTTCCCACAGCACTTACGACTAAATAAAGAAAAGAAGTCATGGATTTCTTTTTGCTAGGAACCGAAAACAAGCTCCCTACAAATAAGAAACTGTACATTAGGAAGTGTTTGTTATTTGTCCGCTGTGTAGACTGGTCGAAGTCTCACTATGGAAGCTTTTGTGTTTCTAAGTCATTTCTGTGTTCTGGATGTAGCACAAAAGATCTTTTGGCTTGATAATGATACAATAGTAACCGGAACTTTGGTCTCCAATAGAATCTGCTGACGGGAACAACCATTTCGTCGGTTAACATCTCAGAGTCACAAAGAAGACAGAAGGTAAAAGGAGATTGCAGCTCTTTGGTCGTCTAGTAAGAAAAAAAATTGACAAGTATAGGTAAAAAGTAGTTTTTGAAAAGGAAATGTTAACGAATGGAACAAAGTTTTATTTGGGATTAAGAAAGCTCAGGTATATTCTTCAGAACACAAAAATAAATATTCTTAAAATTCGAAATGTTTCTTAATATTGAAAAGAAATCAGCACCTTTTTTTACAGAAAGGTGTGTACAGGAAAAATCTTACCTGTATTTGTTTATTATTAAGTACACAATGTAGTCTCCATGTCTTACCCAGGTCCCTTTGTTCAAAAATAATTGAAATAAGATATCATCCTTACTTTAGATGGAAATATTATGAAATGATTTACTTGTATTTACTTTACATATCATAACACAATTAAAATGCATTTGCTTTATAAACTGTAAAACCGTTAATTTGAATTGATTGGGACTGTACAGAAACTGTGATTATATGACAGAAATTTTATCTGAATTATTTCAACTTTTGAAAGTCTTGAAGCGACGCAGTTTTCATCAATTGTGCTTCTCACAACATGCATTTAAATACTTCTAAAAGTCTTACCTCGACATCTCTTGAAAAGTTTACTTCTAAGATTATGTCGAACCAACAACTTTTATCCATTTATGAAGATTTTTTGCTACATACAAATATACAAATCGTAGGAGGTTAGTGTCCATTAAAATGTGAGCTATACTTCATTTATACAATAAAAGGTGAATTTTATAACAATATGAACATTTTGTGAAACAGAAAAAAAACTTAATCTTTTTTACCTCATAGCGACACTAGGACTAAGTGTTTTCCCTCTTAGTTCTGTCAGCGAAAAAACAATATATTTGCTAATCTTTCGCTTTGCCCTCTTATTTATGAAGCTGCCAAGTTTAATTTTCCGTGTTACGGAAAATAGAAAAAGGGAACTGCAGTTCTGACGTCGCTTGCTTTGAAAATTCTCTCTAAAGACTGGCAACCATAAGTGAAAAACGCTTATAGCAGGAATTTGAAAAAGGAATTCTACACAAAATGTTAAGGAATAGTTGATATGTAAATGTTTGAATATATTTCGTTCATTTCAATTTCCTTTGTGATGGAGAGCCTTTGCGATAAAAATTATTATGAACTACAAAATGCATTCTGCACACCTTTTAATTAAATCCCTAAAGTGCTCTGTTTTAATCAATGCACTAACATTATATCAAGATCATATCTGCATTCAAAATTAGAATGATGCATTATTCAACATTCTTTAATTTTATTAACTACTTTTTAATAATTGAAACAAAAACACGTAAGCAGAATAATATATGAATAAATGAATCAGCTGAATTCAGTAATTTTAATATTTCTGATATAAGACAGTTATGTAAATATAGATATTAAAATTTCTTTTAAATTAGAGTTTTGAATTTAATAAATTTAGATTTCGAGATCTTTACCTCAGGATAATTAAATAAAAAGTGAAATGGGATGTATTTAAAAGTAAATAGTTTTGCACACTTCAAAAGCATTTATCATTCATCGTGAAATATTGAATTTATTATCCACAACTTCAGTGTTTATACGACGCAATCTTCGCATGGCTTTTTTTTTTTGTAAAAAAAAGAACTGACATACTGTAAGCAGCAAACTGTACTTGAAATTGTCTTATTGGTTTCAGTTTCAACTTTCTCTAGTTAGAATCACGAAGCTACAATTGAATATGCGAACAGAAACGAACAATCCGCCTGCTGGGTTTGGGAAGTGGTCTGAATTAGTTCTTGCCAAAAACTAGAAAAAATCCATGGCAGCGATTCCGTAATATGGTGACGTCTTCTGCGTCATTGGGAAACTGTTTTAATACCTTAGTACATATTTTACGCGTTGCACTGGAAATTCAGTTAAGGCGAAATCTTGTTTATTGCACATGAATGTGAACTCCAGCAATCTAATAGAAGCGTGACGCTGGAAAGGGGACGGATTGCATTTCTGCCAGAGATGAGAATGAGATTTTGTATACAACAGAAATGGAAGTCGCATTATTATGTTACGACACTGTCGAATATATTTAGCACTTTCCTCTAGTACAGGCGAGCATACCTGCAAAAACATGTAGAAACGGATTTTTGGATTTGATATACTACTTTTGGAAAGAGACATCGAAAGAATATAAAATGATGTTATCTTCAACATATGAATTCAGCATATTGATTTTGCATGTATTATAATTTGTATAGTTCAGAGCAAGGGGCAATATGGCACTTTTTCACTTTTTTCAGCTATCACTCTTTAGCGTTCCAATGTAATATGAATATTTAATCTTCATAGTGTTGTTGACATATTAATCTTACCTATTAATACAATTCATTATTTTAATACGACTATTATAGTTCAAATTCCATTTTTAATTATCTACTGCTTAATTCTGCTATCATTCTCTAAGCATTGCACAATGCGTTCATTTGGATCACAGAAGGGCCCCCAAATGTAGCTAAGACACACTAAGAAAAAAAAGGCTATATTCTAAAAAGAGCCGCAGCAGAAAATCTCTACTTAGAAACGAAAATATAACATTTTTAATACGCAATGAATTAGAAAGAAATTATATTTTTTAAGTAAACAAAATATATTTGGATTAGAAAATAAAATATTAATTTTAAAGAATACTGTGAACTAGTATAATCTTTTAGTTATGCACCTAAATATGATTGGTCAAAAAATTGGAAGAAATCAGCTAGACTCAGTGCATTGATTATTTGTTTTATGAGAGTTGGAGGGGTCTGATTTTAATGAAACTAGCACTTTCTTTTAGTCAATAATCAACTTAAGTTCACCAGTTGTTTTTGGCATTTAATTCCTCGTAACAATGATAACTACCATTGCTTATTGTCTTGAAAATTAAATGGAAAATTAATCCATTTCAGGGGCATATCCTCTTTTCTGTATGCTGGTTGAAACGAATGCAAGAGTCTGATCGATTGCTTCCCCGCTTGGGACATGCATTTAATTTTCTTGAGGTAGAAAATTAGTACCTGACCTTTCATGTTTCCACGGTACATGCGAATAATTGCACAGAGTAATAGCTATTATTATTCAGCAGCAAACTAAATTTATGTACAAGAGTAACTAAGGTATAAAAAATAAATGTTATACCAAACAGTTTATTTTATATATGCGGTTTATAAAACAGTTGCGAAGATTCGTTTAGTTTCTGAGAATTTGTTTTAATTAGTTATTATGATGATAAAATTCATAGATTTTTAAAATTTACTTAAATATCGTGATTTTAAATATGTAGATAAATATGTAAATTATATTAAATCCTTCTCCAAGATTTTTTTCGCGAATTTGCAAGTTATAGGAATCCGATATTCAATGTATATTCAAATTTGTTATTTTATTATAATATAAATATAGCGAAGATTTTAGCTAAAATAATAGAACACTTCTTACCTCTCCTATTAAAATCATGAAAATGTTGACTTATTTTTATCGTCTCTAAAGAACAAGCTCTGTATGAAACTTTTAACACCAATTGATCCAATATATATATATATCCACAGCGTTCATTGGGTTCACCAAATGTAAAACACTTTCTTTCGCTGTTGTTTATTCTGCTCGTACTGGATATACAGCAAGAGAATTGGCTTCTGTTGGGCGAGGGAGGCTCAGTCGGTAGTGCTCCAGGTTCGTTATCTGAAGTTTCCAGGTTCGAGTCCCACCTTTACCAGAGTTGAGATTTATCTCAAAAACCCCATCCTGCTGCCCTTGGGGAGTAGAGGATACCGATGGGTTAGAAAGGGCGTCGTCGTCCCTGGTATGGGATATAAAATCTTGGCGCTGTGTGGAGGAAAGCTGGGCACATTAAAGAACACGCTGGATGCCCTTGACGGGAGGCTACAAACTATCTCCTGATAGCTGTCCAGTGAGTCTCCTCTCCCAACCTTCTCTGAACCCTCGGGGTCATTTTGACTTGGTCATTTAGCCCATTGTGTGAAAATAAAAGTATCGCTCAGAGGTAAAACAACCCAACCCATTTTCTTCAAACTGGTGGGATGCAAACCCCGCACTCACTCCCGACCTCTTAATATTTCGTGGCTTAAATATGTGGTGAACATAATGAATTCTGTGCATATATACTGAATGTACTATATGTAACTGAATTTCCTAGCATGTAACATGAATAATGCATAAAAAATGTAATAATTGTGTCGAAGAAAAAAATCCTGTGGGATCGCTGTTGGGTTTGTGCATTAGTATACGATAGCTCCTAAAATAGAAGTCTTCATCTGCAATCATAATATCTACAAGAGACTAGGGTATTAGAGACATGACATAATGAAAAAAAAATCTTTATCCGCTATTTTCAGTTCAGTTCTCAGAGCAGCTGACATGTTAACAGGTTGTCGCGGATTCGGATCTCTCCAGGCTAAAGCAATATTTCCTCTATATCCAGTATATGAAGAATAAATAAGAGCAAAATCAGGCTTCATGTATTTGACAAAATTGATTTTAACTCTGCATCTGCATATGTTCTCTTTGTTCTCAAGGAATATCAAATGCATATTAGAAATTATGTACGAAAATATATAATCGACCAAAAATATATAAATAAATAAGACAATATATAATCAATAAAAATAAATATATATTTAATTGCTGAAGGAAACTAAAATGCAAGTAAGAAAAGCAAAACATAATGATTCTTCAGGAATATAAGGTTGAAAATTCGACACATTATAAAGAAAAACTTAATAATCCACGAAAAAACAATACTGATTCAAGCTAACGGTTTGTTGGTTACACATCAAGTACTCTTAGTAGCTGAACTATGGGTAACGATTTAGTTAGGTCCCTACTACGAATTTGATCTTGGGATATGAGCGAGGTGCCCTATGGTGAATGAATATATCTGGATTTCCATATAGTCAAAGAAATTAATGTAGCTTAAATGCAAACGATAAAGAACAAACGTGTCAGAATAATGTCAGTAATTGTCTCATGCAAAAATTTGCTGTATATTGAACACAACCGAAATTGAGCACAATAAAAATTGTTATAAAAATGAAGTAAAGAGATACATTGGATGATGAATTCATAACGTCAGTGTTTTATGTTTCCTTCATTTAAACGTATAGTTTTGTTTCGACCAAAACTAATTTTTCTTGTGAACGATTGAGTAGATTATAATTAAAAAAATTCGAGTTAGAAATATAATAAATCATGAATTTAAAATAATAACGTTTTATGATAAATTTTTAATCATTAGCGCCATTTATAGAGATTCATAATCAACATATTTTGATCATCTGTTTAAAACAAAATATTCTAATGGAAGCCTTAAATGAAATTAAATTTTGTTCCACATATGCACGTGTTCTCTTTGTTTTCAAGGCTTATGAAATACTAATTCGTTGCAGAGCAGTGCTTGAAGCGTTTGTTTGGCCCCTTAGAAAATCGGTGATAGTAATTTAGTGAGTATGTTTAACGTGACATTAAAGGCAACGAACAAATAAATAAGGAGTTGTTGACATGCACTTGGATGCAAGGAACATTCTCGGAATCTTAACCTAATATATTTCTGAATGAATATTTAATTCTGATGCACAGTTTAGTTAACTTTTGACATGCCTTTTAACTATTACAGCAGCACTTCGAAGCCAGAGGCCTAACACTTTCAGCCATATCTCAATAAGACTCACAGACATAACATCTATTCACTCTTGACATATCTGTAATGGAAATGAGGGTTTGTTAGAGACATTTGTAACACACGTTAGGCTCGGACACTAACACAGATCTAACAAATGGAATACAGGCAAAATTTGGATAGCATGCTCACTTTGTCACAATTCATTTCGCAAACAATTTAGGCCATTGTGTGTACGAAGGCTAGAAGTGGATCAGAACAGCTGTTATATGGTTCATTTTCAGTAATCAGTCAGGTTCGCACTGTTTGAAAATGATAGGAAGACAATATTATGCAGCAAACGAGATGATGAATGTAACTAAACACGAGCAATTTATGCTCGAAATGTATAGGTAGAAACGTTATTGACCGAGCAGCTTTCCAGCGCATATTATGAAGCTCTTTAGAGAATCAACTTACCCTATAGTTTGGGGATCTATTGAATAGCTTGGGCCACTTCGCAATTCTCGCAAGTCTTGCTTATCTGCTGTCCGCAATTTCCCGTCTATGAAGCAGATAAATAGGGAAATACATAATCGTAAGTTTAATTACATTAGCGCCCTGTGCTTGAAATACCCATTGTCAGACAAAACAATTTTGCTCTATTCTCTTAAAGAAAGAACATAAGCTTGACATTCTGAGAGAGAGAGCATAATTTTGAAATTGTGTTATTTCAAAATACATGAAAACGAAAATAGATAACTCATACAAATATGCATTTTCCTACATTTAAATGCACTGTGTATTTTTCGAAACTTTACAAATTTTATCAAGGGTGTATTTTACGATTACTGGTCTATTATTTTTCTTGTTTAGCGATTTAATTAATTAATTATTATTTAACTGAGACCGGTGTACGTTCGTCTATAGTCATATACATAAAGTTCACTAATTTTATATTTTTATTTATTTAACATTATTTATTTAACATTACACGCCTCAGGGGTGTTTAGTTGTACATTTCTAAACAAAAGAAATTTAAAAATTAAAACACTTAGAATATGATTATGTATTTTATCATTTTATGAAATTACATTATCTAAATGAGGTCGGTGAGCTGAAATGACGATCAGTTGTCAATTTGTATTTAAACACGGACATTGAAAAAACGAAATTTAAATAGACTGATCACAGATCAGTTGGCATTATTCAGTTTTATCCATTTACATAAATATTAATAGCATATCTAATTTTATCTCTAATTGCTATTATCTTAAAAATCAACCTACCGACAATGCCGAGAAATGCCGTAAATTGAACAGCACATACGAAACGAAGCAGAATGTCTAAAATAAATACTTTCTATTCTATAACTTCTATAAAAATAATAATAATTTTTTTCACTAATAATTTTTCTATAATAATAAGTTTTGTTCTATAATAATAATAATTTTGAACACTAATAATTTTTTTCGTGTTCCCTTTTGTATGCTGTCCCCTATGGCTAGAGTCTTTAATAATAATTTTTTTCACTAATAATTTTTCTATAATAATAAGTTTTGTTCTATAATAATAATAATTTTGAACACTAATAATTTTTTTCGTGTTCCCTTTTGTATGCTGTCCCCTATGGCTAGAGTCTTTGGCTGAAGACCAAAGAGATAGAGCATCGATTTTTGCTGAGGTCTCGACTACCTCATAGAACGTGTCAACTCCTTAATACTCTATATTGATAGGACTCACATATCTCTACCACAACTTGAGAGTTTTTTTTTTTTTATATTTGGATCACAAATTCATAAATTTTATTCAATATTAATTCGCCATTCAATTTTATTCAGGTTCAGGGCCATATTAGCCAATAGTCATTGTTCCTGGGACCTATGGAAACTAAAGGCGTAAATAATATTTTTGACCATGATTTTTTTTTTCCTTTGTATGAAAAAAACTGTAGCAAAAATCTTGAATAAACACTGATCGAGCAGCTGTTAAGGTCAGTTAGATAGTGTTTCCCTATCCAAAAAATATTGTTCAAGATAATTTAACCACCCATCTATTCATCGAAATCAATACCCTCCATAAAAATGCATCGGCCAAACGGCTTACAAAACAAAACTACCTACCAGACTACAGTCCTACCAGATTCTTAATCTGGTTCTGTTTAGGTTAGTTAGATCGTGGCTCTGTAGGTTTTAAAATAGAATGCTGTAGCATAATCTTGATATTCTTAATAATTCGTCTATAGCCATATGCATAAAGTTCACTAATTTTATTTATTTATTTTACATTACACGCCTCTGGGGTGTTTAGTTGTACATTTCTACCCAAAAGGAATTGAAAAACTAAAATACTTAGAATATGATAATGTAATAATAACATTACACATATATTAGAAAAATAAACAATGTAAAAGAAATTCTTATATATATATATATGACACTGTCACAATTGTTTGTCATATTCATTCCTTGAGGTTTTTTGTCTACAATCTCATTACCTACCACTACACAGTGGCTATGTAACCATTGAAGAATAATATGATAACCTTTTTTAAAAGATTTAGTGTACGTTCGTTATTGCTTAATATAATAAAACTTGGCAAATTGTCGTTTCTTCATAATCTACTGGTGAAAGAATTAAACGTTTATGAAAAGAACTTTTAGCGATGTTTCGAAAGAGTTCTTGTATATTTTGTTTTTGTTAAATTATGAGTTTTAATTCCGATAACACCATTTATCAGAAGAAATTTACATGGATGCGCAAGGACATATATTTAAATTTTGAAACAGCTTTAGAACTGCCTATTACAATTGACAATGCAAATCGAAATTTTGAAGAAAAAAAACTTGAAAGCTGCTCTTAGAGACTAAAAGTGAACTCTTGTGATTTCTAAATCGGAAATATTTCCTATTTTTCTTCTGATGCCGTCGTCTGCACAAAAACAGGTCTTAACTGATCACCTGTAATACCACTCTTTATTACTGCTATCTAGGCAGAATTCTTTTCAGTCACCTTCCTTTAATCGTTTTCTTTGTACAAAAGCCTCCTAGAATGTAAGCCTTAAAGAGGGTAAAGCGGATTGGATTGGATTGTTTTACCTCTGAGCGGCACTTTTTTGCACACCATGGGCTAAATGGCCAGGCCACAAGGACCCCGAAGGCTCAGAGAAGGTTGGGGGAGGGGACCCACTGGAACAGCTGTTGGGAGACAGATGGTAGCCTCCCGTCAAGGCCATCCAGCGTGTTCTTTAACGTGCACAGGGTATGGCTCTCCCACACACGGGGCCACGGCTTAACGTCCCATCCGACGGACGGCGGCCTTTCCAAGACCATCGATGTCCCCTACTGATCGTGGGCAGGGCGGGGAAATTTTGCGGAGATAAATCTCAACGCTGACCCAGCTGGGACTCGAACCTGGGAACTACAGATTACGAGCCTGGCGCGCTACCAACTGAGCCACCCCCGCCCCAGAGGGTAAAGCGGACAGACGCCTTGCTTCTTGAGCTTCCCGCTCTTTCGTAAAGTCGCTTTACCAGTCCTTGAAGACACGTCTTACACTGTAAACCTCTTTGAATTTATGTATTCTGACTCAAAGGATTAATAATTATATGGAGAGATGGATTTTTACACTTGCTCACTAATCCGGTTTGTTCGCTATTGCCACGGTACTTATTACCGTTTGAGTCGACATTAATTCCAGCATGCCGTTTAACCCTTTTCGGTACACGGAGAAATTGATAGTCATAGTTCAAATTTCGCCTGTAACTATTATGGGATCTACTCATCAGTGGTGAAGGATTTATGGTTTCCATATTAGTGTTTTCAAATACCAAGCTTTATAAAAAAAAATTTTTCGTGCGTTCTAGCATGATCTTAAGAGTAGAAACAAGGAAAGAAATAAGAGCAATGTGAAAATCATCATGATTTTTATTACAAAAAAAATCAATTTTCACCTTCGGTGCTCTTGAGTTCTTGTCCTTCAACTCGACTTCCATTTGACCTTGAACAACATAATAAACGAAATCTCTTAACTTTTCTAAGATCTCTACGACTAGAAATAATCATAGGCAACAAATTTCACCTTTATTTCCCACTAAGGTCGAAATTTGTCTTGTGCCCACGAAGGACAGACACAACCAGATTCAAAAACTTGTAACGTTTCTGAGATATACTGAAATACCTCTAAGGTACCAATTTCATGTTTGTACCACACACAAGATTTGACCTAAATCTGACCTCTGACCTCTGTTTGACTTTGAAGAACTTATTGGATCCACAAAATAATATTTTTCGCGACGTCTATTATACAAATTACCCCTAGGTGCAAATTTTTGAAAGCATTATCTCCCCTCACCTACTCACAACAGCTATATACTATATTAGAATAAATCAAATGGTGCCTTCGATACCTCTTGATAGGGATCATAACCTCAAATACGGCACTGGATCTAAATCTGCCTCTCATTTCTGAGTTCCACTTATGGAAATGACCCTTTACACCAATTCGTAGCTCTCCAGCACTGGTATATCAAGATTTGACCTTTGACCTTGGAAAACCCATCACATCCAAAATATTGCATACTGTTTGAGATCTATGACCCAAAATATTCTCAGGAAGCAATTTTTAGCTCTCTTGGATCGACAGATCTGAATTTGACCTGTAACCTCGAAGGATATATTGTATCCGAATTTTCCTACATCTATAGCCCGAAAGCCCCTGGACACCAATTTTTAACTATGTAGCACTTATAGATCAAGGTCTGACCTTTACGTGACCTCTATTTGACTTTGAAGGACACGGCGGAGGTCACATTTCGAATTTTTCCTGAGATCTACCACACGAAATCCCCTGGTACAATTTTTCAGAGCTATACCATTTCTTCAACCCAGTTAGAATTAGCGTTATCTCCTGTCAGTCAACCATCAGTCAGCAGTCAATCCCTCACAGGCATCTATATATATTTAGATGAAAGAATGACACACTTTAAAAATGTTTGAAAGCATTAATAATGTTTCTTGTCAATATGAACCGTTTTACCAATATTATTGTATACTGTGAGATGCCCGTTTATTAGGTACACCGACCTAGTAGCAAGTTGCGCCTCCTTTTGTATTTAGAACAGCCTGAATTCATCAAGACATGGGACTTACAAGATGCTAGATGCGCTGTGCAGGAATATTGTACCATGCGTAAATTATTGTTTGCACAGTTGCTTCAAATCGGACGGCAGCACAGTCTCGCTGCGAAAAGCCCTTACCACCTCATCCCAAAGATACTCGATAGGGATATCTTAATCTCGATAGGATATCTGAAGATTGTGCAGGCCAATGAAGCAAGGAAAACTCATCGGCATGTTCCTGGAATCATTCGGTGATGATACGTGCCTTGTGAGCAAGTGGATTATCATAATGAATGTGTCCATCCGAGTGAAGATAAAGTGTAGCCATGAAGTAATGAACTTGGTCAGCAAAGATATTCTAATACGCCGCGGCATTGAGATGTCTTTTGATGTGTATCAGGGTGCCTAAGGTGTGCCAGGAAAACATTTCCCGCACCATCACACCGCTACGATCGGCCCATAATGTTGACATCGGACAATATGGCTCCATGGTCTCAAGTTGCTGGTGCTAAATTTTAATACTTCCATCAGCATGACGCAAAAGGAACCTTGATTCGTCCGATCAGGCTACCTTTTTCTGGTCCTTAAGAATACAGTGTCGATGCTCCTGCACCCACTGGTGACGCCCATTTGTGTTCTTCGCTGACAACATTGACAATCGACATGATAAACGGCTGTTGCAGCCCATTCGCGACAAGGTCCGATACGTTGTGTATCCGGAGATGACCTTCTGCACACCAATGATTATTTCTATCGTGTCTTGCACATTTCTCACCAGTCTCCTTTGACCCCTCTGATCAACATGCTGATTTTGTCCACAGGATCACCGATCACTGGCAGGTTTTGATTTTCACCGCATTCCTGGTAAACCTTTAAAACGGTTTTGGGTGAAAAGCCCAGGATGATTGGCATTTATGAGATGTTGAACCGGCACGCCTAGCATTAACTATCATGCCACGTTCAAAGTCTCTCGTTTTGACAATTCTGACGGTCAATCCAACTCTAACTGATGCTTGAAAAGCTTGTCTGCCTGAATTTTACCGCATATTGCGGTCACATGACGTATTACGAGTTTGAATGAACCATGTATGTGACGAGGGGTATTTACCTAATAAACCTAATAAAACCTAGTAAACTGGCATCCCAGTGCATTGTAGGAAATGCACAGGGACCTTTTTAATTTTTATCTTACTTACGAAATTGATCTTACAGGATTGATTTTTATCTTACTTACGAAATGACTTGAAGACACTTTTAATTTTTATCTTAATCCGTCTTCATCTAAAAAATAAATATTAAACTTCTCAATCCGTTTGCATTCCAAACTATGATTAAAATGCAGTTAAAGTTGGAAACATTAATTCTGCCTTCGTTAATTCTTTCCTACATGTTATCAATCTATCACTTGTTATATTAAATAATTTATTTTTACAGAAACAAAAAAAAGAGTTTAAAGAGTGGAACTGACATTTGTTTAGTTATTCTTTCTACTTATTGCACTCAAAAATATTTAAATATAAACCATTTGTTCGCCATCGTTAATTTAAGGTAAAACTATTTTTAGGTGTTAAATCTTTCATTTTTTTCTTGCAATTCCAGCATTCAAATAAGGAGAAAGAATGCTATTCGTAATCTGTTTGAAAAAAACACTAATGCAAAAATAAATGATATAAATAATGCAAATATCGAAAACGGTGTTGAAGAGAAATGGTTCATGATGAATGTTTCTAACATCAACACGTGAAGAATCTTTTTAATAGCGAAAGCCAAACCTTTGTTGAAATTCTGGGCAACATTATAAGAATATTTTCACGGAATAATAATTACGAATAACACACTTCGTTGTCGTCTGTCTTCGAAATTAATTAATTTTAGGTTTGTTGATGGGTTGTTCTCAGCTACACTTTTTTTGCACACAACAGACTACCGTATTTTAACGTGTAAAAGGAACCCCTTTTTGCCAAAAATTGGGTCCCAAAAATAGGGGGGTTCTTATATATGGATAGTATTATAGATATTAACAAATTACTCAATTCCTGAAGCTTTGATGAAAAATCAGGGGATTCCTTATACATGAGTTTTCCTTATACACGTTAAAGTACGGTAAATAGGTAAATCACAAAGACCCCGAGGGCTCAGAGAAAGTTGTGGGAAGGATTCCCACTGAACAGTTGTTAGGAGACAGATGATAACCTACCGTCAAGATCTCCAACGTATTTTTTAACGTATATGGTATACGTATATAGTATGGCTCTGCTGAACATTGAACCGTAGTTTAACGTCCCATCCGTGTCCCCTATTAATCGAGGGCAGGGCGGAAGTTTTGCAGAGATAAATCTCAACACCGCCCCAGGTGAAACTCGAACTTGTGAACCGTAGATTACGACCCTAGCGTGCTACAGACTGAGACACCTCCGCCCATAATTTTAGATCAAATATTCAAAATATACACATTTTTAAGAGTGTCTAAATTGTATTATTAAATCAAATGGGAACAGAATGCAAGTTCACTAGGCTTTTCCCATAAAAAGACAACTAACATTTAAATCGATATCTGATATTAAAGTAGTATGTACAATGCTGAATGAATCCAAAAAAGAAATATTAGATACAGCTGTTGATGCGTTCAACAATCAATTACAATGAGGACAAAAGTTTCGACATATATTTCGGAGTAGTGACAAAAAATCAACCATTGTTCAACAAGGAAGAAATAGTGCAGTTACATATTAAGCATGACATCGATTTAGGCGCTGTCATTAATGATTCTCAGCAATAAATTTCCTAAAGCACATTTCTGAACAGAGAAAAAACCATATTTTGTCTCTAATAATAAAAGATTTTGTTTTATTTTTATTATAAATTATCGACGAATCTCTTCCGAGAAAACATGTTCTGGTAATTTGTTTCTAAATTGAGAGCTAGAAGATTTTTCTCCGAAACCTTTTCTCTCAAGTCGAAAAATAATTGAAATTATTTGATAAGTGCGTTAATTTAAAACAAATCTAAAAGAGAATATTTGAAAGAATATTTAATTTTGGATATAAATTAGGAAGTCTCATCAGAGTGATAAGAGATTTCGCAAATTTAATAATTTGGCATTTGGGCCGTTGTTTACCACTCATTGAGGTTAGTGAGTAAACGATATAAAGAAGAAAAATCGTTTTAAAATTTTGATACGAAAAAAATTACCCAGCAGTTCAAAACAAATCAAATTCAGTCTGAAACAATAGATCTACAGTAAGCTGCCTGATATTACAAAGTTCTTTGTAGAGTTTCCCAGCTATTTAAAAACATAATTGAAACACCAAATTTTATGTCAGCATTTATCGGATATCCCATGGATTGATATACTGGAAGATTAATATTCATTATTATCAAATGCGCTATAATTGAATTTAACAAAAGGCGATAAGTAAATTAGGCAACTTGTTAACAGTTTTAAAAGCTAATAAGCCCATTTAAATTGTCACTGAAACGAAAGAAACAATATATACATAAAAAATTTATTATAATATGTAGCTTAAAAAGCTTAAAATAAAATTAAAACATATTGTCCATAATTGAATCGTTTTCTTTATTCACTTATATTTTTTCGTATTATTTTAAGATGATAAATCACCAACTATATTTTATAACTCGAAAAAATCTTTTACACGTCTCCTTTTCAAATTAACATAAAGAGAGTAAATAAATGACGTGCGATTTATTTCTAAATTTATTTCTTTGGGCGTATGCAATATAATATATAGAATATAAATATTTATATTATATATATATATAGTCTTTTTCTACTTTGTTCTCCTTATGTGTCTATTTCTTTATCATTCCCTTTAATTTTTTTAAGTTAGAAAACCGTTTGTAAAAATTTTGGCAGCTCGGTACTAAACAGAATCACTAAAATAGAAATGTCAGGCTGAATAAATCTGACAATTTACAAAAATTTATCTTTTGACAATATTCGTCTCAGATTTTTTTTTTCATTATAATTCTCACCCAGTAAATAATTGCTCTTACCATTAACCATTGTATAAGACATGTTATTAAAGCTACGATATTGGATTGAAGTTTGAAATATAGAATTATTGCCGACACATTTCGAAATCGATAGATTGGGCAAACCTTTAATGAGATATAGCATGGAAATCCATTTGAAGAGCCAAAAACAAACTGTTCAAGTTTAGAATTATTGTGCAATGATCTTAGTGCCCTTTATAATATTTGGAATTTAATACAATGTTACTACTCTTCGTGACTGGAATGTTCTATTCGGTTTTAATTCACATTGCTTGTAGACTCTGTCTGAAGTCTATGCATTATATTTTAATATAGAAATTTATTACTTTTTGAAGTTATTTCTTCTGTCAGCCCAATAAATTATTTATTTCTTGAAATTCAAATTTTCTTTTAACAGGAGAGAAAATATATATATATTGTTTTCTTCCGGGATTAACCACTCATGTAAAATTTCTTTTCCAAAATATATATAAAATATTTAATAACTGAAATGTATTTAAAGCTGTGATATTAATCCTACATATTTCTCTAAGTTCTAAATAAATGCTCTTGCAGCTACAGCGAACGACCCCAAAGGAAAATGACAGATCTGAATTTAGTTAATAATATACGTTACCAAGAGAAAAAATATATTTCATTATTTAAAATAAAACGTTTCAACTGCACCGAATGAATAAAATTATAATCTTAGTAAAACAAAAATAAATAATCATGTGTTTATTGACAATGTAATAAGACACCTTTACGAAATGGGTATAGCCGTGAGACCGTAAGCTTGATAATTGCATGATGACATATAAATTAAATTTGCAAAAGAGAAAATAAACTTCCAATGTAAATATTCCTTTCTAAAATATGTCTAATGTAAATCGCCTTATGTAATCTATTATTTAAAATATAATTATTAAACTTTTTGAAACAAAAATTAAGCAACATTATTAATTATTACAAATTAAAACATTATTAATTAGAAATTAAAATATTATTAATTACAAATTAAAACATTATTAATTACAAATTACAAACTTATTAGTTACAAATCACAAATTGTTAATTACAAAATGGTTAATTAGTGAGACCAAAGTACTCTAGTCTCAGACGAACTGTCAAGGGACGAGATTTGCATCCCATAGTCTTCTCATTTGTCCCTTACTTTAGGCTATTGCTAAATATTCCCTCTCTAGAACAACATTTCAATTTTGTGGATACTATCATTGTATTCCATTTTCTGTTCGTCATAATTGTAGCCAATGATGGCCGTTGTATACTCAGCGAGAAAGGAAGGCTCCAACCATATTTTTATTTCACCAAATACTCCTGAAAATACCGATATCTCAAGCGGAATATTACATTACGTCCAATGTCAATTTACCATAACTGGAAGTTCAGACCATTTTCAATATTTTCGTTAATTCATTAAGAACTTAGAAATTATATATTAAGAAGCATTATTTTTGAACATTTGATATCGTTTTGGTATCATTTCGCAACTTGAATCATACATCGCAAAAACTAAATAAATATACATTCTAAATATGACAACAAATGTGCACAAATAATCTTATTACTTTGTTCTTATATTTAAAACTCTTCAATAGTAGCCTGAAATCAGTTTCAAACTCTTTAATTGTCCATTCATGAATCATTAACCCTTACTATTTTTCACATAGGTACCCATAAGAGGTTTACCATTGTGTGACCATTTAGCTACATGTAGTGAAATATCAGTATAAAGAACGCCAGAAAAGCGAAATCTTCAATAAAACGAATTTTTTCTGATAAATTTCCCCAGCCAATTTACTATGTATCGCTATGTAAAAATATTTCATTTTAACTAAAACAAAATTTTCCCTATACAAAAATTATGACCAATAATACGAAATTAAAAAAAAATCCTTAACAATGTACATTTTAGTATCTGATAAACCCAAACGTTGCGAAACATATATCTAACCAATCACAGCGCTTTGAATCAGGTGCTATTGTATATTGTCTGGCACTCATTTTTGCTGATCCCACTGTGTGGCGTAGATGCTCTCTACGTGCGCCAGCATAATGTTTTAAAGCGGCTTTGACGCACTTTCCTAGCATAAAATTGAATTTTCAAAAGTGGAGATCTAGGCGATTCTGATTGCATTGCATTGAAGTGACGGTAGCGTCAGAGAAAAGTTATTTCAAAGCAGTTCCAATCCATGCGTTTTATTATTACCATTCTTTAAATTTAAGTTATTATATATCTCTGTTATTATTTATATTTGTTATTATTATTGCTTAAATTAAGTTAGTTAATTAATTTAGATTCGTTATGAGCAGCCAATATGGCGCGAAGTCTTCTCTGTTTCGTAATGACATGGAAAGATTTCTGATCAATGTGTTAAAGAGTTGCGAAATCATTTAAGAATTCACGGATAGATGTTTGTTGGAACGGCAGTGGAAAATATTACCCACTTTTTTAAGAAGTAAACTCTAATGTACAGTAAATTTCTTTCATAATGATTATTTTATAGTATGTAATTATCGGAGCACGATTTTCATTGCATATTTGCATAACGAATATATTTTGGTAACCAGCTCGATTACGTTGTATTTTTCATCTCACTGTAATCCCTTAAAAGTGAATCAGTGTAGGAGCATAATTCCTAAATTATGTTCTTTGAAAATATTGTAATAACCCAAAATTCTGACACTAAATAAAATTAAAAAAAAAAAAGAAAATCCTTAAACAATACGTACAATGTATATTTTTGCATCTGACAACACCAAATGCTGTGAAATATATATTTAACCAATCATAGTGCTATGAATCAGGTACTATTTTTATCGTACTAGGTTCCAGATGGAGAATGGAGCGGTAAATCTGGAGATCAAAGAAAGCAATCAACCGTGAAAAGAGGCCACACACATGAGTTCTTGCGCGAGAAATAAGTATTTTCTTAATGTATGTTTTTATGTATAGTTTAATGAAGTGAGCAATTTCAAATGTTTTTTTTTAGCTTCGGGATGTTACAAAGCACTCAATAAATCATACTTTCGATTACACTGGAGCCAGAAGAATTGCCGGTGTTGTTAGATCATTGCTGACGTCAGCACGCGCTCTCATAGTCCGTGGCTTTGTTTGTACGCAAATTATCGAAAGTGTTATTTATTTCCGTTTCAACACATATTGGTCCAGTATTTCTTCCAAGATACTTGATCGAATAGTCTCAAATTTCATACACTGGTTTCTCATCTTAGACCCCATGTTAGGTGAAAAAATTAAGTCCCTACCTGTAATGGGATGCTTTAATACAATAATATATTTGGGAATTGGGGGATCTGGCAAGGTTGGTGGCTTTCTCGATTAGAATTTGTTAATGAGGAGCTGCGAATGGAGAACGGAGTAGAAATGCATTTTACCCAAAGTAGCGTTTTTCTCCACTATTCAGCTTATCGAGTTTATATTTTCAACTGTACATTCTCATTCTATTCTAAATTTTCTGCCAAAATTTCAGGTTCCAAGTCACTTTATGTGAAACGTTTTGTCAACCACTTACCGGCAAAGTGTGCGGGAGAGCCATACGATGTGCACACGTTAAAGAACACGCTGGATGGCCTTGATGGGAGACTACCATCTGTCTCCCAACAACTGTTCCAGTGGGTCCTCTCCCTAAACTTCTCTGAGCCTTCGGGGTCCTTGTGACTGGCCATTTAGCCCATGGTGTGCAAAAAAGTACCGCTCAGAGGTAAAACAACCCAACCCAACCAGCAAAGTGTGAAATCCGGTGCATTTCACACAATTTCCAAATCTGTTAGGCAAAGAATGAAATAAATAATATTTTACACCTTGTATATTAATTCTGTACAATCATTGATTAATATTGGGAAAAGTGGGAAACGACACCTCTAGTCATGTTAATAGGTGTTCATTCCTGTTCGTTCGGAATGAAACAACGGTTTTATAACGAGTTAGCAAAAGAACGAAGTGATGTTGCAAAGAACAGTGTATTTCTTATTGATCAACGTCACAAGCAGTTCGTGAACGAAATGAATAATGGGAAATGCGCAGCGAAGAAGGATTCTCGTCATCGGGTCCGGATCTGGAAAAAAATCGAGGGGATGGGGGTAAGAAACACAATCAAGACGGAAAATTTTAAAAATGGGGACCAAAAGTCTCGATTTCCAATACAGTATAACATTTCCCCCTCCGTTTTACAGGTCTTTAAAAAATCCTGAATATTCCATGAAATACAAATAAATTTAATAATATTTTGCCTCTATTTCTGATACTAGCATTCTCAGGGGGAGGTGAATCACACCCTTGTCCCCTATATCTGGTCCTGCTCGTCACTGTTAGTTGCTCATAAAATTCGACGTAATGGACATTAAACATAAAAACAAGTTATCCACCGAATAACGAATAAAGCTGTACTGTTCAGTTTTATATATCCGACAGCGAGCTCTGAAAAGGTGCTCTGAGAGAGATATTCGTATCTTGCGCTCCATTTTAATGATGGTAGGAAATCATTTGCATAGGAAAAACGCCTAGAGAAAGTCACAGATTTCTTGAGTTAAATTCTCAATGCCATTCGAGCTCTGTTTGTTGCAATAAATAAATGTTTCTGGCTGAATCCATTGCGTTGACTCTTGCATGTTTGATTTCTTGAAATGTGCGTGGACTTCTTTGGCTTCCATTTAATAAATATATCACTGCTAAGTGGACAACTTCGTGTTATTTGATTTCACTCTAAAATCTGTCGCCTTACGAAAAAATTTCGTCAGTAAACAGTATTCCACATTAGCATTTAAGACTTATTTACGCTCTGTCTGAATTAATGTCATCATCTTATAGAATGACTTAGTATTGTATGGAATGTTTAGCTTTGCATAAAAACAATAAATCAATACAAGTTCAGCCTTTGCCAAAAATCCCAGGAAATTCACAGAATACCTAGACCTTTTATATGTACAATATCTGGTTGTCAAACTTTGATTGCATATACAATCAAACTTGTTCGTAACGAAGTCAATAATAACTAAATTGCAGATATAACAAAGTAAAGCTCATTCTCTATCAAAGGGAATTTTAAAACTAGGTTAAATATGTTCTTTTTACGAATGCATTTCTTTTTTTCCTTAATGATATAACGCACCGTTTCAGTTCTTAAGGGTTCTGTAGACAAAGCACAAGAATTACTGAAAATCGACTTTGCAATAATGCACTTTTTACGACCTTCTGAACTCTGGGAGTTCAATTGTTTTTTCATTATACAGGGCATGTTCTATCGCCTTTTTTTAAATGGGGAAGGTGTTTACAGTTATATGAAAAGTCATTGAGGCTGTACATAACAACACTGACGCTGTATTGACATAAACATTTCAAGGAAAGGAATGATCTAGGGTCATACAGGGTCAATTAAACAATGAAACCTGTGAGTCCGATGATTGTCATACAGTCGGGTGCATTCTAAGAGGATCAGTGACTAGCCAAGGTGTAAGAGGACAAACTCGCTGAAGAATTTTATTGTAGAGGTATTAAGCATTCTGTTTTCCGTTCAGCAATTAACGGTCTGCTGGTGCGCTGCTATTCAGATTATTATTATTTGCATTAAGATGTCCGAAGAACCAAAAATGTGCGAAACTCCAAAGAAAGCTGACGTTTACAAGGAGAATGGAATTCCTCCGAATTCTTTATCTGCAGTATTAAAAAATAAAGAACAAAGATTGACGAATCTTGAAAAATAAAGAAGTGCTTCTTCAATAAAAAAAAATATTAGATTGACATAATACCCTGATGTTGAAGAATTTCTTTTCCACCAATTTCTAGGAGCCATGGCTCAAAATTTACTACTAAGCGGTCCACTTCTACAAGTAAAAAAAGTAAATAAACAGTGTTCATTAGATGCATGACATTACAAAATATATAAATCTTTATTTACCGAGTTTAATAAATATTACATGAAATTGAACAGTGTAAAGTAAAACTACTTAGTTTTATTGCTTTTATATTTTAATCCTTATTATTTCTTCTTAGATTCTTAGTATATTCCCTTTTTCTAGATAACTTTTCGGTTGATATTTCTTATAATGAATTTGTGGATTTAAAGATTTTTTGGCTATCCCTATAAATTCGCTATATGTGAGTTCGACTCTGTGTTGAATTTTCGTTTGAAAAGTATAAAGAAAAGTATTACTTCAGAGTCTGGTAATATATTTTGTGGTCCACTCTATATTTTAATATGAAGAACTTATATTTGAACTAGAAATAACGATTTTTTAAATCTTTCAAATTCCTAGAATTTTTTATTTCGCCTTCGTAGTTGTTTTTATTTACCACGTAGATATCCAAAATTGGTTTATTTAACAACACTATTATGCAATACCAGTGGCGTAGCCAAAGTTGGGAGGTTGTCAATTGAAGGTAGAAGTATTCTGCAACAATACTTAGTATTAATCCCTTGGCATAAACAAATTGCATAAAAATTGTGTTAAAAAAGTTTATATGTGTTATCAGACAACAAGAATTTGTTGTATTGTCCAGTACTATGCATTATATTAATTTAATGAAACACATGCCTGGAACAAAGAGCATATAGGTCACAAAGAGGGAGTAACTGCATAAACTGATGTAATAGTGTGATACTGCATGTCCGCTTCTCTAAATTGTTCTTTGAAACCCAAAGCGAAAATTGCCAAAAGAGGACGATGCTCTTTACACATTTAATTGCTTCTCTCCTGTTCTTTATGTGAAAGAAAAATGAGATTTAGACAATTTTCAAGCAAGCGCAATGCAAAGTACACATAAAAGAAGATTGCTATTATCTTCGGATATCGTGATGTGATATAACTGAGTTCCGGCTTTATCCAAACTTTAATCTCATCCATCTTACTTTTTCAACTAATGGGATTACAATTTTTTTTTGTTTTGTCATGAGAGACAACTGGCTAAATCACACTCATATCGGCTCAAAGTTCGCGTTATTATCTTCGCAAAGCAGAGTGGAAGAAATACAGTAAGTAAAAAATACTAATTATTTAGTTTCAAAGCTGTAAACCATTAGTACCAAATCTTTTTTGAGCTCAGATCTTCCATTTAACAAGAATTATATTTGAACACAATTTTTTAATAAGAATTATTTTCTAACGCCCTCTTTTACAAAGAAATATTTCTGCTCTTCCTGAAAAACGAACTAAATTTTCCTATGTAAAATTTCCTTAGAATTCTATGAAACTTCCTTAGATGGTGGGAAAGCCCTCATAGTCGGTTTGATAAACCAAGCACCCCGCAAATTTATAACCCCTCAGGATGCGATGATTCTTCCTCACCATACGGTGATCATACGGTGATCATGTATGGTGAGATGTAGCCAGAGAACTGTCTGCTTCTCACCGTATAATGTTTCTTAATTTTAACACACACTAAATACAAACAAATGAAGCAAAATAAAGCGTAATGTTTATCGATTTATATCGAATTTACCATTGCTTTAACACTACATGAGAACTCCTGAAAGTTGGCTTTTAGCATTATGGTTTTAAACTTCAAATGGAATTTCACGCAAGATGGTGCCCTTCACGTCTTTTGCTCGTAGTCTCTTCTTGTCCCTTATACGTTCTTTTCGTGAAATGCTACGAATGACGGCGTGAAAATGAATTTATTATGCAGCAAAATGCAATAAAAAAAGAGTTTTTGCTACATACATATATATATATTACATTAAGTATATAGACCGAAGATCCAAAACATTATGACCACCTGCCTAATATGATGTTGGTCTCCACATACCGCCAAAACAGCTCTTACCGGTGAGACATGGACGCTACAAGATTTCTAAAGATGTCTTGTGGTATCTGGTATCAACACGTTACCAACAGATCCTTTAACTCTTGTAAGTTACGTGGTTAAGCCGCCGCAGATCGCATATGCTGTTTCAACACAAACCTCAGATGCTCGATTGTATTGATGTCTGAGGAATTTGGAGGCCAGAGCAATACCAGGAAGTCTTCCTCATGTTCCGCGAATCATTATCGAACAATCCGGGCAGTGTGGCATGGCGCATTATCCTGCTGAAAGAAGGCACAACTAGAGGGATATACCGTTGCCATGAAAGGATGTACCTGGTCTGCAATGATGTTTAGCTAGGTGGTAGACATCATAGTTTCCTGCACATGAATAACTGGACTCAGGGTTTCGCAGCAAAACATTGCCCAAAGCATTACATCTGCTCCACCGACTTGTTTAGGTCCAACGTGCATCCTGGTGCCAACACTTCCGCGGGTTAACGACGCACACGTACAGTCGCTCAAAAATATCCGAACAATATGGTTGATTATAGAATTCAGAAGAAATATCTGGCAGCGATTTTTTTTTAGAAATTAATGATCTGGCAATCTTTGAGTACAGTACACAAAGGTTGCCAGATCACTAATTTCTAAAAAAACACTTTGCCAAATATTTTTTCTGAATTCTGTAATCAGCCATAAAACACCCCCTCAAGCAGCTGCTTGCCACAGAGGTCTGACAGGAGCCTGTCAGTTTATATGCCATAGTACAAGAACTGAGAGGATGGCAGGACCTCAGCAGAAAAACGACACATACATCCATGCCTTACCCGGGGCTCGAACCCAGGTCCCTAAGATCAGCAGCCAAGCGCGCTAACCACTCTGCCACGGGACGGCTAATCAGCCATAGTGTTCAGATATTTTTTGAGCGACTGTAACCGTCGTCCACTTGGTGCAACAGGAAATGAGATTCATCGGACTAGATGACCTGCTTATAATCATTCAAGATCCAGTTTCGATGCTCACGTGCCCATATTAGGCACTTTCGACGGTGCACCAAGGTTACCATGGGAACGCAGAGCGGCCTGCGGCTACGCAGCCCCATTTTCAGCAGGTTTCGATATACTGTGTGTTGTGACACATTACTCCCGTCACCAACATTGAAATTACGGGCGAGTTGCGTCATAGTATCCATTCTATTTTCTGGTACCATATGGGATAGCCTTCACTCACCTCTAGTATCGATGAGCCGTGGTCAGTCCACACCTTGCCGACGGTTCGTGGGTTTTCCCTTGTCGAACCACTTTTTGATGGTACTAACCACGACTGATCGTAAGCACCCCACAAGCCTTGCTGTCTCGGAAATGCTCTGACCCAGTCGTCTGGTCATTACAATTTGACCTTTGTCAAACTCACTTAAGTACGCTGCTTTTCCCATCTGAAGAACAAGAATTTCACTGATTAAGAGAGCTCAGTACCATTTGTTATTTATACCGTTTCATGAACTTCACATGCGCCGTCGTTTACCTGCAGTTGCTTCGATTTGCATAAAAACGTGCTGGTCATAATGGTTTGGATCTTCGGTCTATATATATATATAACATATATCATAAACTTGAGACCGTAACTGGTAAATATGTTCTTAAAGTGAAGGTCCAGTAATATAATTTTGCACTCAGCTTGGTTCCATTATTTCAACTTGCATTCTCAGATGCGCTCTTAAGTCAAACACAACTAGCTTGGGGGGGGGGGGGATTTATGTGGCGATTATTCTATTTTAGTCTGCATTAATGCTATACAAGAAAACTATTAAACATTTCTATACATATAAATGTCATAGTAAAATCTAAAAGGCGAATAAAAGTCGAAACGGGCATTAAAATGATGCAAAACAGCGTAAATAAGTCCAAACTCTGAAAAGTTGAAAAAGTTTAAACTTCCAATTATCCGAAGACGTATTTAAAATGCATTTCCAATATCCGGTAGCCTATCTCTGTCAATAACGGAAAAGGAAGCAAAGAAAATGAAGAAGAATAAAAAAAAATATTGAAAAATTGATTCGTCTGCATTAACTTATCATTTTGAAGTTTGAAGCGCATTTACTTTCTTTCTGAAAGGCTTGTTTGAAATTCAGTGGTTTAGTGTAGAACTCAATATTTCTTTCTAAAACTACAGACAGAAAAAACTTCCTAGATGCTTTAGAGGAAAGATCACTTATTCGAACACTAGTTATTTATTCTTATTTACTCAGCTGTTTCCAAATCTTGAATGATGAACTGCAATCTAAACAGATATCGTCGACAGCTACATCAGTATGTAAATGAGTGAGGAAACGTATCATTCCCACCTCAGTTTTCTGAACTCACTACCATTAGCACCAATGCACAAGTCAACGAATAAGCCTATAAACTTCAAAGCTCCCGAACAGTGCGCTGCGTCCGGAATTCGCAGTACCCTAGATGACCGAGGTTCGCTCAACAACTCCTGGGCCTTCCTCGCCCCGCTGTGCACTGACATTGATATGCAAATAGCTGCAGTGCCCCATGAGCGCAGGCGACGGAGTGCCGCTGTCTGGAATCTGCTGAAGCGTAACGCGATCGATTACCCTTGGCAAAGGTTTTTCACTCCTGTTGAGAGTTCCCTTGTGCCCTTCACATCCTAAAAAGCATCTTCAATGATGTAAAGCTATCGCCATTTCTTCCTGGTTAGTCTTCATGATGCAATGATGACAAGTAGCCTCTTGTAATGCACCTAAAGCAGCAACTAGTGAAGAATTCTTTAGTGGAATAAAGATCATAAGAGCAACGAGTGCTTTTCTGGAAATCACAAAGCTGTTATAAAGGATGATAACATTGAGTTGGTATGATACTCCTGACCATTTCCTTTAATTTATTTTTGAATTTATTTTTATACACAGATATTTGATCATTTAGGTATAATACGATTTATAATTCTAATTATTTTAACCAACAATGGACTTTAATAACTGAGGAAAAAAATAATCTTTTGCTTGATGAAAATAACAAGGCAAGTCCTAAGTCTAACGAGAACGAAATACAACAAATCTCTTAAATACTCCTAAAAATTTAATATATTAGCCTTGATTACGAATTCTTTTAACAGACAGTACACATTAATTTATCTCAACAAAAGACATCTAATATATATATAGACAATTGTGAGTGATTGACGGATTGAAGTCTGACAGGGCATCACGCTAGTTCTAACTATGATGCACAAAGATATAGCTTTGAAAATTTGCCTATGGGTAGTCCAGGTCGTAGATCTCGAGAAAAATCCGGAATGTAAACCTCCGACGTTTCCTTTATGATCAAATGGAGTTGATCTAGAGGCCAAAATTTGATCTACGATTTCTAGAAACGTGGAAATTGGTGTCTGGGAAGGTTTCTGTTGTAGATCTCGGAAACGTTTTGAAAT